>OY987320.1:23508093-24828709 GCA_963920655.1 Geranium rotundifolium
TTGATGGAGTTTGGAATTTGAACCAATTTGTGTGGGTAACAATGTTTTTTTCAAATTTGTTGTTTTGCTCAGGTACCCAGATGACCCTTACGACAGAATTTGGGAGTCGGATCTTGTTAAGAGGCAAAACTTTCTGGTAGGAGTGGCCGCGGGAACCGTGAGAATCAGAACTTCAAAGAACATAGACGTGAGGACGAGAGAGTACCCGCCCGTGAAAGTGATGCAGACTGCAGTAGTGGGAACAAGAGGAACTCTCACGTACAGGTTGAATCTTGAAGACTTCCCCGCAAATGCAAGAGCCTACGCTTACTTTGCTGAGATCGAGAACTTGGGTGCTAACGAGACCCGGAAGTTCAAAATGCAGCAACCGTACATGCTTGATTATAGCAATGCAGTTGTGAATATTGCAGAGAACGCCAACAGCAGCTACACTCTTTACGAACCCAGTTACATGAATGTGACTCTTGATTTTGTTCTGTCGTTCTCCTTTGTTAAGACCCCGGATTCCACACGAGGACCGCTCCTTAATGCAATTGAAATAAGTAAATACTTACCGATTGCCTCGAAGACTCAAGACCGAGATGGTATGTATATGATCTTAGATACTTTAATTTACTAAATCTTTTTTTAGTCATCTGTAGTCCATTTAACCTGACGGGTAATCATAATTTGAATTGGTAGTGGTTGTTCTTAACGCTCTCCGCTCCATGTCTTCTGGAAGTGATTGGACAGATGAAGGTGGCGATCCTTGTGTCCCGGTTCATTGGGAATGGGTAACTTGTAGCACATCTACTCCACCAAGAATTACGAAAATGTAACTATTTTCATATTACTTTTTTGGGTGCCGAACTATTTTCAGTTACGGGCTTATGACAATATGTTATAATACTAACTAGCTAAACAGTAATTTGTCAGGGAAGAACGTGAATGGTGAAATCCCGTCTGAGCTTAACAACATGGAGGAATTGACGGAGTTGTAAGTACTATGTGTAAATAGAAACATAATTGTCTTAACTAATCTCCATCACGATCTATTATCAAAGTACCTTCCTTTTCTTCTTATAGATGGTTGGATGGAAATTCCCTCTCAGGGCCACTCCCAGATATGAGCAATCTCATCAGTTTAAAAACAGTGTAAGCTCTTCACGCTTTACATTTCTGTAGTTTATGTTGTCTCTTATGTCCACCTTTTTATTTGATTCACATGTAGGCATCTAGAGAACAACAAACTGACTGGTTCATTGCCTTCATACCTGGGAAACTTGCCGAGTTTGCAAGAACTGTACGTAGCAATATGAACTTCTCTATCATCGCAAGATCATTGAATTATGTTATGCAGTTGGTGTTTTATGGAGCTATTAAATAAGCATGTTCATACCATTTGCTTTATCTGTATTTTCCTGATACATGAATTGGATGTGCAGTGACTGGTAAATTTACATGTTGTAGGTACATACAAAACAACTCCTTTAATGGTGAAATACCTCCGGCACTGTTGGATCGAAAAATCGCTTTCAAGTAAGTTAATTCTAGTTCATGTGCAAATTTTAACAATTTTTAGCAAAATAAACCCAAGATATTAGGCTGGCGGATTGAACCATTTACGACAGTATATCTCCTCTTGCAGTCATGAACACAATCTCGGACTACATAAAGCATCAAAGCTGAAACTGCATTTTGGAGTGATAATCGGCATTGTAATTGGGGTATTTGCAATTCTAGTACTTGTTGTCTTAGGAAGTATGCTAATATTGTGCAAACGTCGAGGCAAGAAATCTCAGCAGAAAGGTGATGAAAAAGGTACATAAAGTAACTGGTTGTGTGTTAATGTCTTTTTCATTTCAAATTCTTACAGTTTGTTCCTATTAGGTGAATCAATGCGTGGCAGCATCAGACCTTCAACTGGGTATTCAATTCCACGGGGAGGCCATTTGATGGATGAAGGTGTAGCCTATTACATAGCACTGTCTGAACTGGAAGAAGCCACTAGTAACTTCTGTAAGAAAATCGGCAAAGGGAGTTCTGGATCTGTGTATTATGGCAGAATGAAAGACGGGAAAGAGGTGGCGGTCAAGGTCATGGATGATTCATCTAGCAATGGAACCCGACAATTTGTGACCGAGGTAGTGCCATGTTTACTTATCAGCATAACAGTAGCATTGGAGATTATTATGGGAAGTGCCTTGTTATATGAAACTTTTGCAAGAGAGTGTTGTGTTTGTTAATGGCAAGAAAATTAAATTACAAATTTTGCTATACAAATTTTAGTTCAAAGATAAAAACAGATTTTTTAAGAAAAAATCATTCTTAATTTCAGGGGTAAATTCGTCATTTTTTATAAAATATACACATATTGCAAAAAGATGCAAACAACACATGGCCTTTTTGCCATTAACAAAGAGCACAGCACCCTCTTGCAGAAGTCATATTATAGACACCTTTTTGCAATTTTCCCTATTATTTACAGATTGCAGTGACAAAAAAATTTGAATACACTTTCAGGTTGCGCTGTTGTCAAGAATTCATCACCGGAACTTGGTCCCTCTAATTGGATACTGCGAAGAAGAACGCCAAAGCTTTCTGGTTTATGAGTACATGCACAATGGAACCTTGCGTGACCACATTCACGGTCAGTGACATT
Source organism: Geranium rotundifolium (assembly GCA_963920655.1). Taxonomy (NCBI): domain Eukaryota; kingdom Viridiplantae; phylum Streptophyta; class Magnoliopsida; order Geraniales; family Geraniaceae; genus Geranium; species Geranium rotundifolium. The sequence goes on from OY987320.1 coordinate 23,510,735, forward strand.
TGATCTTCTCAGCTTTCTGGTTTATGTTTTAAGTTCCATTTGATCTTCTCAGTGACATAAGTTGCTCGGTGACAGGTTTAGTCAATCAAAAGCCCTTGGACTGGTTAGCTCGGCTACATATTGCAGCAGATTCAGCTAAAGGTTTGTTGCATAACATATTGCCTGTCGATGCACGATTATATTTTGAAGTTCATATTGCGGACGAAATTTATGCGCGTGCAGGTCTCGAGTACTTGCACACGGGATGCAATCCTAGCATCATTCACCGAGATGTAAAAACAAGCAATATTCTGTTGGACAACAATATGAGAGCCAAAGTGTCTGATTTTGGACTTTCGAGGCAAACTGAGGAAGATTTGACCCATGTATCGAGTGTGGCGCGAGGAACTGTCGGCTACCTAGATCCCGAGTAAGCCAGAGTTCATCACATAAATGTGCATATATTGTAGATCAGTTTCTCTTGCATGTGTTGATCACACATACATGTGTGCATTCACAGGTACTATGCAACCCAACAGTTGACTGAAAAGAGCGACGTGTACAGTTTTGGGGTCGTTCTCCTGGAATTGATCTCTGGGAAGAAGCCCGTCTCAACAGAAGACTATGGCACCGAATTGAACATTGTCCACTGGGTATGAGCATTTGTCAAAGGGAGATTGTCATATACATCCCCTTAAGTATACCTCGTTTTCTCTCAACTCCCCTTAACCAAAAATGTGTATGTGTTTGTGTATGTGTTTTCTACGCCCACCTAAGTTGTAGAAGTTTCACGTTACCCATCTCCGTTAACTTCTAAAAAAAGTTCTGAACTTTTCCAAAAATAATGAAAATACCTCTGTATTAAACATCGTTATTTTTATATATTATTTTTCAAATATATTTAACACTAACATAATTTTTTATCCTTTATTTTTTACAAAAACATTTAGAAAAAATAATATATCAAAATAATTTTAATTTATTTAATTTTTTAAAATGCAACTTTTGAAACTTAAGGGGCGTAGAAAATGCATTTTTAGTTAAGAGTAGTTAGTGAAAATGACATACTTAAAGTGAGGTATTTGACATTTTCCTTGTCAAACTCACATGTTACATCCTAGGCATGAATCATTTATTGTGTGATGTAAAATCCAATAGTAAAACGAAAATGTTGTTTGCAGGCAAGATCCTTGATCCGCAGAGGGGATGTGAAAAGTGTGTTGGATCCATACCTAGCTGGAAATGTCAAGATCGAAGCCCTTTGGAGGGTAGCGGAAGTTGCAATACAGTGCGTTGAACAGCACGGGGTCTCTAGGCCAAGAATGCACGAAATCATCCTGGCCATACAAGACGCCATCAAGATCGAAAGAGGAGATGAGGAAAACCAGAAAACAGGTTCAGGCACTTCCAAAGGTCAATCTTCACGTAAAACACTACTCACGAGCTTTCTTGAGATCGAGAGCCCCGACTTCTCAACCGGTTGCCTTGCCCCGTCTGCAAGATAGTATATACTTTACGCCTCAGAAACATCGTTTTTGCTTCAACTGATCATGTTAAGATCATCTTTGATTCCCTGCTGTGTTAAAGCATAACCCAGTATCTAGTATGTAAATTGTAGGTGTAGTACTCTAATTGCATGGATCTGATGTTTCAAACATGTATTTTCAAGACCTATTAATGATTTTGCTGAGAATGTCAAATTAGGTTTGCAGTTTTCTTTAGAGTTGTTGAAGATGTGGACAACTCACAGCAGTAAATGCTTAGGGCTTTATTTAGCTTGCCCACCAAGCTACCTTGCTGCTCCCATAATCATCTAATTTTTAGCTACCAATCTAAAGTGAATAGAACACAAAGCAAATGTCATTTTCAGACCAACCTAGTTTGGGACCTATGGGTTTTTAAGCTCCTTCATCTAAAGTCATATTGTACAACATTTCCCATTAATGTGATTGTTAATTTTCCTGGAAAACGACTCGTTTGTATAACTAAAATTTTGATTTTAACATATTTAAGTTTAATTTACTCTTCCCAGCCCAACTCACTTAAATTTTAATTTTCTTATCTTTCTTAAAAGTCTACATATACTCACTGGATATAAGAAAAAAGTAAAATTTGATTTGTATATACTATATGCTAGAAAGGCAAAAAATTTAACGCATTTACCATCATTTTCTTTATTTACTTTTGTGGACGTCAAGAAGTTTGATACAATGTTACATAATAATAAAGTACCAGCATATAATAATCATTTAAATTATAACATACATAGCTTAACCATCTAATTTGTTGATTTTATTATTATAATAAATAATTTTCAAATGATAATAAATGATTTGTGATACTGATAGCCAACTATCACCAGATATAGTATTTACAGGTCATATAGCCGAACACTGCCATTGCAATTAAGACAAATGAGATATAAAAACAGGAATAAATAAAGAGACAGCTCGGCAATAAATAAAATTGAATCGAAAAAAATAAAACCAATTCCCAAAGCAAGAGATTTGTGATAAGAACAAAACAAAACAAAAGCCTCTCGTCATTCTCATCATCGCCGCATAAAAATCTCGTATCTTTGATCATATTATGCAGAGTTGTGTGACCACAAAAATATCAAAAGCAAAACCCAAAGCAAGAAACACTATTTGCCTGAACCGCCCCATTTCAGAACAAGAGATAGAGCAAAGTCAAGAAAGCTACAAACCCATCTCTCCTCTCCTTTTGTATATTGTCCTTGTCCTCTTGTCTTTTTCTGGGGATTGGATTGTTTAATCCAAAACCATAACTAAACCCAATACAGCACTAAACCCAGTAGCTCTTCAATTCTGGGTTTAGAGAGAGATGGAGATGGTGTATAATCAGCTTGCCAGGTCCTCCTATCAGGACTCCTTGAAGGTGCTGGAAGCTGATATTCAGCAGGCCAATGCTCTGTGAGTTTTCACTTCAATTTTTTTCTCTTTCAAGTTTGTGTTTTTTCAATTCCTTGTTGCTTAATTTGTGTTTTCCTCAAGTGGGTTGTTTCTGTTTTTGTGTGTACTCATCACCAGAACTGAGGGCAAGCATACACAACTACTAATTTGGGAAGTTTTTCTTTTTTTAATACCATTTTGTTTTGAGCTTTGCAAGTTTTGGGCATTTTTAGAAAATTGGCATGCCCAATTGGGGATTTCATGTTATTTTTTCAGTCTGGCTGTTTTGTATCAGTTCCACTGATCAAAATGTTAAATTTTGGTTTTTTGGTACCTTTCATGGAGATGGAGTTCATAGCTACTTAATTTCAAGATGGTGCATTTGGAACGTTCAATTTGGGGTTTTTTTTCTTCATGAAATTTATGGGGCTCCCTATTTTGTGGTTGAAGGGATGTGAGCTGAACTCTAGGGTGTCTTACTAACAATCTTTACTAGTTATTTTTAGCTGAAGTGATATATGCTATCTGTATAGCTCAGAAATGCTATGTACCTCTAATTTAGAACTATTGGTTTTTACAGCGCTGCTCAAGTTCCAACATCCAAGGGCGGTTCCCGCCTTCAGATGAAACTGGTGTACAATCACTTGGCTCCCCTCTTTCTCTTTTTGCTGCAGTGGATGGATTCCTCTTGCACGTGCCTTCTCCCGAGTTATCTAGATTTCTTCCACATTCTTGTATACAAGGTTTGTGTAGAAAGTCAAAGAGTTGGATACGGTTTGAGTCAAGCCTTACTTGTCATCCTCTTATTGATAAGGTATACACGGATGGGAGACGAAGTATTTCAACACACGGGAGGAAGGCAACAATTAAGGACTTTTATGGTATGTTAACGTCTTTTGCTTACCATTACATGATGAATTCCCATTGCTTATTTTCTCCATCCGTGTCGTTAGAATAAATAGGAAATATAGTCTAGGCAATTATAGTTTTGGGTGTGTTGGTTAAGTTTCCTATTGTGATTTCATATTTTGATTATGACTGGTCATATATAAAGGGCTCTCTATTATTGCAATTCAGACATCAAGAATATTATTCAATACACCAATATTATTTTTATCACGCGTATTCACTTAATTTGTGTCCATAATCAAATTTCAGCTGTCATATTACCATCTCTATGTCAGCTCCATGATAACTTTGGAGAGAATATGGATGGTGGTAAAGGGAGGCTTCCCGACTTGAAGTGTTTCAAAAAGAGTGGAACAGGGATTTCCAATCTTGAAATGGATAGAGAAGATGAATGTGGGATTTGCTTGGAGGCTTGCGCCAAAATGGTCTTGCCTAATTGCTGCCATGCAATGTGCATCAAATGCTACCGCAATTGGTAACCAAGAAACTTATGTTATGGTTAATGTCTTTAATGTCCGGTCCGTTCACTCATATGGTTTTATTCCTGAATTACAGGAATTCGAAATCAGAGTCCTGCCCCTTCTGTCGTGGCAGCTTGAAGAGAGTTAATTCGGATGATTTGTGGGTGCTCACTTGTAACAAGGACGTGGTTGACACTGAAACTTTGTGCAAGGAGGACTTGTTGCGTTTCTACCTCTATATCAACAAGCTACCGTTGGATTACCCAGATGCTCTGTTCTTCGTCTACTATGAATACCTTATTTGACTTGAAGTAAATGAGGAGAAGAAACAAATAGAGTGCAAAAAGAAAGAAAAAAAAGCCAACCCCTCAACTGTACATAGAGTCTGGTAAGTAGTACTCAGAACATCACTCTAAATAACCAAATTCGTTGTTGTACTTGTCTGAGGTTCTTGTGAACTTCAGTACAAGGTCTCTTCTCTTCATCGGGAAATTCCGAATTTCTTGTATCAGAAACTAGAGTTTGTTCCCATATATGCTGTCAACATGTTGCCATTGCATTAATCAAAATTTTCTTACTTCTCAGCAACTCTGTCTTGTGCTTCTCTTTTCTGAATGTTTGAATGACTCAATTTAGCCTAATTTATATGAAGTGTGGTTTTCTCTAATCTTATTTATTAACTGAGGCAATCTATCTGGTAATAGGAAAAGGTTGTATTTCTAGTACCTTGTCTTTCTGAATATCAGGTTCTGAAATTGAAATAGCTTATGAACTTAATGCTTCTTCTACAAGTAGGCATTATTTACACCTTAATGTTTCAGTTCAATAAATTAATGAGCCATCAATAATTTTCATTGTAATTTCAGGATGAGCCTGGATTGGTTATTATATTAAGGTTCAATCTGCTATGAGAAGATCAAGTATATAGAGAACCAGCTGACAAAAAGGATCCAGTAGAAAATAGAGGGTGGTCCAAAAGAAAAAAAAAAGATTCAATCATTTAATGAAAGTCAACTATTTTTCTTTTTATTTTTTTAATATTGTACTGGCAAAATCATATCAATATTAGTTTCAAAAACTAAAAAGATAAAAGGTATTTGAAATTTGAAATTAAAACTAAAATATTTTTTGAAAAATTGTTTTATCTTATCCAGAAATACGAAGAAAAGAATAAAATGTATATTGAGTGTCAGAGCACGAATTTGTATAGAAACTTACATCTATTTAACATGGGAAGCAAATATTTTTTTCCTTAATAAAATAGCATCCAAAAGGTAATAAACTAAATAAACAAAAAATCATATAATTTCTTGATTCATTCAAAAGAATTTCAACATTATACCTGTACTTTCCTTTTGATTTCTTATATCAATAATCTGAAGGTGCTCGATGGGTTCTGTAGATTAAGACATTTTTTGATAAGAAACAACGAATTAAGTTACATGCATAGGAAATGTCAAATGAATAAGCCATTGGTTTATTTGCTTGAAAGCAAACAAAACATTATTAATCCGGAGAAATCAAGAAACCCATTTTTTACTGAATATATTGTACAAGAAATTCGCATTGAAGTGAAATCGTAATTAAGGAAATCAAGTAGGAGCAGTGGTGTCATTACCCACCCTCTTCCGGAACACAACCTCCGTGTCCAACCCGAACCCGTCGACCCTCCTGACCCGAACCACCTCGGACCTCCCGAACAGCCCCACCAACGCGGTCACGTTGAAGAGGTCGTTAGCGGAGTACCTATCGGACCGCCTGGACAGCGCCACGTGGAGCACGCACACGCCCCCCGGCCTCAGCGTCCGCTCGATCTCCCCGACGAACACGCGCGGGTACAGCGCGTGGTCGAAGACGTTGGAGAACTCGAAGTCGAACTCGCCGTCCCGGAACGGCTGCGCGTGGAAGTCACCCTCCACCACGAGCGGCGGGGACGGCACGAGGTCGATCCCGACCGAGTCCGCCACGCCGACCCGCCGCAGCGCCTCCACCTCCTGCCCGACCCGCGCGCCCACGCAGAGCGCGCGCGAGTCGTTTCGGAGGAGGCCCTGTCGTTTGAGGTCCAGAAAAAAGGCGGCGAAGACGTTGATCTTGCGGTCCCAGTCGCGGGTGGTCCATATCTGGCGGAGCCTCGGGTTGAGGGTCTTGTTCAGCTGGTGGGCTACGTAGGACTCGTAGGAGGCGTAGCCGGGTCGGATCCGGATGTCCTTTGGGTCGTATGTGGCGTTTTCCGGCGGCGGGACGCGGCGGAGGTGGGTGGAGGTCGGGCGGACGGTGAGGAGGAGGAGAGGGAGGGAGAGGAAGAGGGCGATGAGGAAGTATTTGAGGATGAGTGGTTTTGTTTTGGAGGTTTTCATGGTTTGTTGCATGACACACCAACAATATTAATGTTAATCGCTCACTCATAACAATATATCACACACTATATATAGTCCTGTATGTTAGATATTACATATTATTATTATATTATATGTTTTACCTTCATTTTTATTTCTTTCCTATTATGATCTATGGTTTAGAGTTAGTATATATTTTCTTATTATATAATATTGTCCCTTGTATAAATATAAATAAAGGAACTTATTATTATAATTCAAAATCAATCATATAAATCCTGGAGAGAATTTACACACTTCATTATTTATATGTATAGAGGGAGGGAAAAAATCATATATTTGTTCAAACAGGTGGAATGTTTGGATTTGGGTGGAACTTTTGTACTGAGAGTGGAATGTTTGGGACCCGAAAAAACATCGCGGGTCGACTATCGTGCCACGTGTCGAGCGTTGAGACAACGTACGCGCATATTTACACTGATCTAACACTCGATATTGGTTTAGACTGTTTGAACGTTTGGGCTTGTTTATATTAATGAAGTGTATCTCTATATATATAGTAGATATCAAATACAAACCAGAGGAAAATGTCCAAACGTTCAAACACTGTCTCATCCGTCTGATTTTTGTGCGCGTGACATGATTGCGACACTTGGCGCGGACGGATTTGATACCAACTTATCATAGACAAACGGAGAAGTCGAGGCAGTTGAGTCATTTTGCGCAGAAGACCTAATACAATATGTGACGGTTTGGTTTCTCAGAACAACGATCGCGAGGTTGTACTGGTTGCAGAGAGATTTCGACTTCGTTTTCGCACTTGATTTTGATATCGATTCTTCAGAGACGGTGCTACGTGATCGTTTTTGTCTTCAATTCGGTTGTCAAATCTCGATAAGTCGCGCGATTTCCGGTTTGAGCTTATATCGATTTCGTAATTTTGGAGTTTTGATTTGTTATTTTTTTATTTAAGCCGATTTGAATCCGATCTAGGGTTTTTTTACCATCATGTTGTTATTGATTTTTGATTTGTTATTTAAATTTTTTTCTTTCAGGTACAACAAATCTGAGGTGCAGAAGATGATAGCGACGAAGAAGATGTTGCATCTGTCTTTCTGTTTATGTACAACATGTAGATGTACTGTGTATAACATGCCGGTTTATACTGTATAACCAGTGTGATTAAATAATGCTAAGCATCACATAAAACGATTAACCATCTTCTATGCATTTTTTTTGTATTGTTTTTGTAAGCGCTTGTTATTTGGGCAAGCTTTAGATTAATCAAGTTTGCAACTGTCTTTATGTTTATGTATAACATGTCGATGTACCATGTATAACATGTTATTATTGTATAACCAGATTAATTATATAATATTCAACAAGACAAAACGATGGACGATCACTCTTTGGATCTAGCCTATTTATAGCGTGAATCGTTGAATGATCGCGGTTTAAATGTGCAATCGCACTTTAAATGCACATATTTTTAGTGTGAATCGTTGAATAATCGCGCTTTAAATACTTGATCACGCTTTAAATGCGCGATCAGCACACACAATATGATATTATACATCCCAACACAGAAAGTTATACATCACATCTGATATTGGAATGACGAGCGTGCCCTCAGCTCTCCATCTGTTTGTCACTAACGGGGTCAGCGAACCGCTCCACCACGTGTCACTTGATCCTCGCTCGCGAAAAAATAAACCGCTATATGAAGGTTTGGACGTTTGGACATTTTGGGTGAGTTTGTATTGTGCATCTCTCTCTCTCTCTCTTACATATATATATATATATGGGATAATTCCAGATACCACCCCCTAATATATACCAAATCTCACCTAACACCCCCTAAAACTATTATTCTCACCAGCACCCGCTTAAAATGAGTAAAAATCTCAGTTGTCAAAAATTTATTGAGAAAGACGAAAATACCCTTCTCCCTCACCATTCCCTCACCTCTCCAGAACCGAAATTGCTCCACCGGACCCTCCCTCCACCGTCACCGGCGAGCCTCCCTCCGGCCAATCCCCTCCCGCCGCGTGTCCGTCGTCCTGGGCTTCCAACACAAGAGAGTATGAAGATTGAGGGGTGGAGGAAAGCGAGGCTGATAGTGGCGCCGGAGGTGTTCGAGGTGGCGCCAGGAATGGCGGTGGTGGAGGGAGGCTTGTCCGTGACGGTGGAGGGAGGGAGGAGAGAGAGAGGGCATTGTGAGGGAGAGGTGAGAGAGGGGTGAGGAGGGAGGGGTCTTTTTGTCTTTTTACAATAAATTTTTGACAAATGAGATTTTTGTGTTAACTTGCGACACGTGGCAGGGTCCATCATATTTTACAAAATTGCACTACATATTTTACAATATTGCACTACACGTTTCACAATATTGCATTACATAATTTTACAACATTGCACTACATATTCTACATTTTGAACTTTTCTTTTTGTTTGTAACAGATTTTGCGCTACATATTCTGCAACATATATATACATACAATTCACAAAGCTAATTATTCATGCATAACAACTATTAAATTGTTGACGTATATCAATATTTTCAAAAAAAATGTATTTACCTATGCATAAGTCACAATTAGGGTTGTCTACAGTTCTATGTTAAGTTGGTTTTTTATTCAGTTAATAATCAAACAGATTAATTTAATTTTGAGAAAATAAAATTAAAACCAAACTAGTGAAATTTGGTTCTGTTTGATTTTAAATGTCATTTTTTGTTTGGTTCAATTCGTTATATTGTTATAAACCGAATCTCATGAAATTCTCACCTTTTGAACAAGTTTTTTACTTATTAATTTTTTTAGGCATAATAATACTTTAAAGCCCAATTATTAAGGATCGATAACTTAAAATGAATCACGCATCCAATTCGATCATTTTCAGTTCGATTCAATTTTTTGTCAGGTTGTATTTTATAAATTGAAATTGAATTGATGAGTTTCGGTTCAGTTCAATTTTAAACAAATCAAATCGATTTATTTTGATTCGGTTATTTTTCAACTCAGCTCGGTTCGATTGTTTTTTAACACCCATAATCAACAAATTAATTACTCAACAGTTGATTAATTATGACGTTAAGTTTTCATTAAAAAAAAAACAATGACAAGTTTATTACTTCTTCTATTGTGAAAACTGCACAAATTCAGTTAAAAGAGTTACGATGAGATGGAACAATTAAAAAGGAGAAAAATGATGTTCAAGGTATAGAATTGACGTGCATGAGAATGACCCAATTATATACCTCCACCTCCACCCAACCTAGTGGAAGCTAGCCACATATATCCTTCCACGTGGGTCAATGAGAAGTAGTATATTATTATCGACGTTCTGATGATAGAATACATGTATACGATATTCAAGAGAAAAAATTTGGTGAAAACCTTCCTTCCTAACGGATGAGAACTGTTATGGAGAGGACACGTGACGCGACAATCAAAATTTTATACCAGTTCTATGACTCTTTCGTTACACCACTCACATTATATGGTTCGCTTTTAAGCGTTGTAAGTATAGAACCTAACACACTACCACATAGTGCCCCATATTTATTTTCAGGGTTCTCACTGTAATGCTCCCATATGACGGTGACGTATTGAGGTAAAATTAATTTCCAATAATAAATAAAAAAATATAGGGAAAATTCCACTTAGCTACCTTATAGTTTACCACTTTTTCACTTACCTACCCCATCCCCATTAGAATCAGATCGAGGATTCCCCATTTCTAATAGGGACGAGGATTTCCCGTCGGATTCAGGGATTCCCAATTCTCCGTTTTCAACCCCAAAAAATGTAAATACATATTTATTTTTTAATAAAATTTGTTTTAACACGTTTTAAAAAATTTGTTTTTTAAAAATGTATATTTATTAAAAATAAATATATAGTGGCCGTAGGTGTTATGTAGTGCTAAACAGAAATCAAATTGGGCCGTGTTAAGGTGCTGGTATTTGGACTGAGCCCAAAACGAAGTACACAGTCCACCAATTGGAAACCAGAGCCCACTAATCAGTGGAATCGGCGAGACCTCAGCTTGAGTGAACTGATTTTGAGACACTTATCACTATTTTTCCCAAATTAAGTAACGGTGCTTCGTCGTTACAATGCCAAAACTGTGCCATTATAAATAATAACAATGTTCATTTCGCGAAAATTCATACTCCGTTATTACGGCTAATAAGGACACAGATTAGTAACGACGTATAGTACTATATGGTGTGTGTTAATACCATACGTCGTTTGTAAATTTTGTAACTGTGTATTTTAGGTTGTACGCCATTACTGTCGGCTTCAGTAACAACATATCGGGTCTTATACGCCGTTATTAGTTACTACCGAAAATTCTAATAATTATGTTCTTTTTCTTTCAATTCAAAGTCGCAACAGGTTTTGGAGTTATTTGGATGTATAGTTAACAGCCCATTGCTAAAGCTAATTAAGAGGTTCTTCCAATTCTTATTCCAAAAACCCTATGATTATTTTTGAAGTACAATTAATTTGAGTGATTACAAAAGATTGATAGTTATTATTAATAGTGCCGTCATTTCCAAGTTTCTTGGAGAAGAAAAGTAACCATAGTATGATATATAGAAAATTTATATTTTAGAGAAATTTTATTTATTTGTTCATCTTAATTATTCTAGCAAAGAGACGTGTTACCGTCTATTGCAAGAAGGTATTAATTAATTAATTAATTAATTAACGATAATATAAGAGCGACATTTAATATAAATATATAATACGTCACCAGCAATATTGTATACAAATTGCACCATTGAGCATCGGACACGTGTGTAGCACTTTCTAATGTCTTTTTGTAGCTTTCAAATGTATTGATCAAGCTAAGCCAAAAGATTGAGGAATTAAATACACCGAAAGCAACAAGTGATCGATCATCGATGTGTTTTTATTTGTGATTTTTTAGTTTAAATCGTCTACAAGTAAGTGTATAAGTTATATTAAAATCCTTAAGAATGTATTAATATTTATCAGTTGTGTTTATTTTTTTTATTAAATCATATTTATATACAATGTATTTAGGCCTGTAATGTATAAAAGAATTTGTAACGGAGAGAGTGGAATGCAAATAGAAGTGAAATGTGTTTAAAATTCTAATCAAGACTAAAGAGATTCATTGATTGCTTAAGAGTTGAAATAAAAATTCCCCAAAGATTGTGGTTAAATCAGTTACCATAGTTGACAGGAACTCTCTCACTATATATATTGTTCTGTAAGCTTTGCTCTTGGAGACACCTCATCGCCTTAAGAGAAAAGCACTCATCTCCTCTCTCAATTCCATATAAGTCTGAGAATCTGGAACACCGTTTTGATCATTGACCCAGTTTGATCATTTCTCGCTAGTTTTGGGTAAGGATTTGGTGGGTTTTGGGCTAGTTGTTGACATATTCTTATGGGTTTGGAAGAATTGTGGGTTTTTGATCTTATGTGATATTCTATTTCTGATGTCTCGATCTGTAAGAAATCACAATGTACAGATGGTGAAATAAAACTCGTTTAACAAGAACAAAACAAGTTCCTTTTTTTCTGATGATTTTGTGGGTATTGTTGCTTGTTTCTGTTTGTTGGTGGAGTGTGGTTTGGTGGGTGGGTTTTCTGATGAATTTCATGATCTGGGTTTAGTCCAAAATCTGACCTTTTGTTGTTTTGGTTGAATTGTTAACAGAGATGTTAATGATCATGTACCTTGTTCTGGGTTTGAGCTCTCCCAGAGCTGTTGAATTTTTGTTTGTGTTGTTCTGATTGGGTCAATCTGAATTTCTGTGTGCTGTAGGTGAGCTTTAGTGAAAACATGTCTCTTTTGATTGCAAAATTCTTTTCTTTTTTGGGTTTCTTCAGTGTGTGGACTGTGGAATATCCTTTTTGGAAAGATCAGTATTCTTGTCCACAAAGTTTTCTCCTTTTGGGTTACTTGGTTTTGTTGAATTTGTCTCTGTTTCTATTTCTGTATTGGGTTTTCTGTGTTTTTTGTTTTTTTACTCTGGTTTCTGGATTGAACCATCTTATTGAACTGATCAGGTGAAAATGATCTATAAATTTCTCTCTTTTTTCAATCCTTAGTGTGATTTTTTTTGTTCTTTGTGCTGCTGTTTATAAGGTTACTGTCAGTTGAATTGCTTTTATCATTCAAAATGAGATTGTTAGCTGTTCTTGTTCGATTGTCTTGGTGATGAACTTTTACGATTATCAGGTCAATCTGTTGGCTTTGGAGTTCAAAGGTTGCTGCTGATCGACATACATTTCAAGGTAGATAATTGGATTAGCCTTGTCAAGATTCTTACTTTATTAAAATGCTATTTGAAAAGTTATCGCATACTTTAAGTACTGTTACTGAAAACTAATTGAGAAAGAGCAATGTTGTAATGTATGTAATTCCCTGCAGCTCAACATATTTTTGAGGGCACTGCCAAAAATAGCAGTGCCCATGGATGCCACAACGAGCGAAACCCCAACTATTCAATACCTCAGCATTCCCGACGAGCCTGTTGCTACTACCATAGTCACTTCACTCTCCCCATCATTTCAGCGGCAGCAGCGACCTTGCTCTGGGAACTCGAGGCCCGGAGAATTCCCCTTGGCTACAAATCCCTCCATTTTACTTCATGTCCTCACTGCATCTAACTTGGACGCTCAAGATCTTGCAAAACTAGAGGCAAGTTCACATTCAACTCTCCTTAGCTATGAAAGAATTGGCAATGCTGCTGATTTGATTTTGAATTGTAGAAATAATATTGTTGTGTTGAATTGATGTGAATGTGTTCATTATAATAAGAGTAAAGCCTTTTATATAGGCACTAGAAATCATCTAAATAGGAAAGCACAATAAGAAACTTATATTTCCTAATCAATCTAACAAATGTGGATATTGCAGGGAACATGTTCCTTCTTCAGACAGCCAGCAAACTTTCCCCCGGACTTTGAATTGTCCATATCAGAGCTTGCCGCCCTGGATGTGTGCCAGAAGAGGGCGATATTCAAACCGATGACATCAGAAGAACGGCAAGAAATGAAGCAAAGATGTGGAGGTACATGGAAACTGGTCCTGAGGTTTTTGCTGGCAGGAGAAGCTTCTTGCAGGAGGGAAAAGTCTCAAGCAATAGCAGGACCAGGACACAGTGTTGTCGTGAATTCAAAGGGAGATGTCTACTCATTTGGCTCTAATAGCTTGGGACAGCTTGGTCACGGCACTACTGAAGATGAATGGCGGCCACGGCCTATCAGGTTGGTAACGTTAACATTGATCTCATTTTAGACATGACCTTGTATTGTAGAAAGGGAAAATGGCAAAAATCTGCTGTACATTATCACACTTCTGCAAGAGGCTGTTGCCTACTTAAAATTAAAGGAGCTGTATAATTTGTGTATTTGTACAGAAATGACAAATTTGCCCTTAACATGAAAACTTATTTTTTTTAAACATATATATTTTTCAAAGGTTTTTCTGAAAATATCTTTTAACTAAAATTTGGATAATCAAAATCAAAGTTCAGAGAAAATGTGATAGTATACAACACCATCTTGCAAAAGTACTCAGCACCATCTTGCGAAAGTGATAGTATACAACATGTTTGCTATTTTCACTTGTAGAAAACGTAAAAGGTGTAAGAAAGTTGATGAAACTCAATTGTGTTGTAGCTCTCTGCAAGGCATTCGGATCATCCAAGCAGCTGCTTGGGCAGGTAGGACAATGCTGCTAACTGATTCCGGGAGCGTTTATGCCTTTGGCAAGGATATGTTTGGTGAAGATGAGTATAGTCCTGAAAGGCCTAATCTAGTTACCACGCCTCGTCTGGTTGAATCTTTGAAAGACATATTTGTAGTGCAGGTCGCAATTGGTAATTTCTTCACAGCTGTATTGTCAAGGGAGGGCAGGGTTTATACATTCTCTTGGGGCGGCGATACCAAACATTGTCACCATACTGAATCTACCGATAAAGAACCTCGACCTTTGCTGGGGGCGCTGGAAAACATACCTGTTGTGCAAATTTCTGCCGGACACTGCTTCCTTCTTGCTCTGGCCTGCCAGCCCAGTGGCATGTAAGTTCTTGTGAATCTTCTTATGTTAAAACATATCCATGATATTGTTTGCAAAACATTGACTGTAACATGATCTACAGAATAAAAGTGGTCAAAATATGAAAACGTGTTTCTTGATGTCTAACTAATTACCTTATGTTGTTGTAGAAGAGATGTTATAATGTTGTTTTTTTGGTAATGAATTTAATTTAAGGAAAATTGCAGAAATTGTCCTTATATTGTTACAGTTGTGCAGATAGTCCCTCTATGCTATTTTTATTGCAAAAACTCTCCGTTAACTTGTAATTTTTTGCACCGTTCTTAACTTTTAGTCCTATCGTTGTGAACATATCAGGTTGGTGTACTCTGTTGGATGCGGTTTGGGTGGGAAGCTTGGTCACGGTTCAAAGACAGATGAGAATGTTCCTCGATTGATAGAACAGTTTCAACTTTTGAATCTCCAACCCAAGGTGATTGCGGCTGGTGCTTGGCATTCTGCTGTAGTGGGGCAGGACGGAAGGGTCTGCACGTGGGGTTGGGGGCATCATGGGTGTTTGGGCCATGGGGATGAAGACGCTGAGGCAACTCCTAAGGTGGTGGAAGGACTAAGCAATGTCAAAGCAGTTGATGTTGCTGCTGGAGATTACACGACATTTGTGGTCTCTGATGATGGTGATGTATATTCATTTGGCCGTGGAAAGTCTTCTAGTCTTGGACACGTCGATGGCGCTGATGAACAGGTTAGGCAATCTCTGCTTATTTATACGTACCTTTCAGTGTTCTAGAAAATGTTAGGCGCTAGTCGGGCGGAGAATGCATTTTGGGAATTAATCGGATATTAACTCGAAAATAAATCAGATTGAAGGATTAATTGGGGACTAATTGGAGATTAATCATGAATTAATCAGACAAGTCGAGGACTTTTTAGAACATTGGTACCTCTTTATGGTGCTACTGCTTAAAAGTCGAATTTGTTTTATTCTTAAATTATACACGAGTCCTTGACTAGTATCTTCCATTTTACTGTCATGGTTCATATATTAATCTTAGAAAGCTTTGTTGTGAAACACAATGGAATTGTACTTAACTTGCTTTGCTTCTGTTCAAAACTATCATGTATTAGGGAAACAGACGTAAAAGTGTGTCGAGCCCGAAGCTCGTAGAATCACTGAAAGAGGTGAATGAGCGGGTGGTACAAATCAGCCCGACCAAGTCTGACAGCTATAGCGCGCACACATTTGCCCTCACTGAATCGGGGAAACTATACGCATTTGGGGTGGGAGACAAAGGCCAACTGGGCACAGCGCCTGCTGCGGACCTGAAGGAAAGGGGACAACTGGAGAGGGTTGACATCAATCTCGGTTAGGATTTCGTCGATGTCATCGACAAGGAAATGGTTTGCATTTAGTGTTCATACTTGCATCATGTCTGGTCTGTGTGCATAGAAACAAAGAAAGAACTGTGAATTGTTGGTAGGTAGGAGATTTGGCTTCCAAGTAGTTAACATCTGATAACACTTTTGAAGATGTATTTATCACTTTTTATGGTTTTTAGATGAATTGGAATTTGGAGATATAGTGTCGTTTGCTTAGTTGAAACTCAAACTGAGGTTTTATCTAATCATTAAAACTTAATTTTTGAATGATTTATGAATTCGTTTTTTATACCACATGAATTCAAACTCAAATAATTTAAAGTAATTTATTTGAATTCGTTTTTATACCACGTGAATTCAAACTCAATAATCAGAAGTATAATTAATCATAATAGACGATAATGTACACAGGATATTGCACCTGTAAAAACTACTATTAATACACAACTATGCCAATCTAGCTAAAACTATTGCAGGGATTGTGGGTGGCAGAGTTTCAAATTGTTAGATGATGATTTTTGGTCGTTGATGATTTATCACGTCAGATTATATCACTATCAGAATTTAACTGGGTTCCGTAATGAAGAAACGATTGCCTTGATCTGGCAGTATTTGCAGACACTGATAAGCAACCAAATGAGGCTCTATCAAAGCGAGAGGTGATATGGAGGCAATGATTCAAGAGATTATGGCTCCAAGCAGAAGATCGTAGTACAAAGAATTTTCATGTGCTAATTGGATAGACAGGTTATGTTCTGCTTCAGGCGAATGACAAGATTGAGATTTGGTGTTAAGAATACATTATCGCAGGTTATTTTAGTGATATTTTCAATTTGGGATGTGTGGATTTTGACAAGATTATGGGCTTGGTTCAGAGGATGATATCTGAGGAACATAATCGACTCTTGTTGCAGGTAGTGTTGGAGATACAGGCAAAAAGATTCAAAACGGGGGTAAATCGGGGGTAAAGATTGATGGTTCTGACCTGTAAAGGATTCAAAACAATACTGACGTACCGAACTGCATACTAAATATATGATCATAAATTTTAATTTTCAACGATAGTCCTGATAACTTGCAATTTTAGACACAAATGAACAGAATCAGCAAGGAGCCAATGAAAAATAATTGTATATAGAGCTAAGTGAAAGCCGATGCTTAGTAAAGACACAACGCCAAATGGTTGATGCCAAGTGATCGGGGGCGCACAGCTTGATAGAATCAGCATCAAGTATGTCATCAACTAACGCACCTAATAATAGAGCAAGCATAAGCTTGTGTGTGCCCATGGACAAAAGTATAAAAGTAAGTTGAACAAAAATTTATGCATGATTGGTACAAAACATGAGAAAACCAAAAATTCATTTAGCACAAAGGAGTAACACACTACATATCCAAGAGAAACCAAGCTCGACAAATAATGATAGTTTAGTTTAAGTTGGTATCAGTGAAGGATGGTGGAGCCATAGCTACTTTTCAGTATTCAGATGGGGAGATGACATCGTCAATCTTCAAAATCATCTTGACAACTTGTGTTGCTAGCAAGATCTGTTGCTGCTTCCCAATAAGCGTCTCGAAGACATTTTGCTCCCGCATGTCATTTGTGCCAACATCATTGCAGTCTATACCACAGTAGTGATAGTTCTCCTGCAGAGTGACCAATTGATGATTTATTTAATCAACCACGGCAAGAGGAAAAAGAGAGGTGAACTCCAGGCTCGATTAAATTATACCATGTTACCTTAATTTGCTGAGCTTTGACAGCAGATAGTGTTTCAATGGGTTGGAGGCCACTGTTCTCGGCAAGGGCCATTGGCACAGCATCAAGAGCATCCGCAAACGCCCTGATAGCATACTGCATTGCATATAAAGTAATATAATGTGAGTAACACATCACATGGACATGGAGAATGATCAACGGAAAATGGAAAGTGAAAAACATTTTCTCCATACCTGCTCAACTCCTGGGTACCTGTCTGCAGCTGCCTCCACTGCAACTGAACAAGAAATCTCGGCTGAGCCGCCTCCATAGACAATGGAATTGTTACGAATGAGGTTCCTTGCGACACATAATGCGTCGTGGATGCTACGTTTAGTCTCCTCTATCATCATTTTGTTACCTAATCATGGATCATCACACATACATGAGACATCTCAAGACACAACGTATTCTTTCAACTACAATAGCATATTTAACAGTTTTGCATTTAATAGCCCCTACCATTGTGGAACAACGTCATGGCCTAGCTAGCTTTTCATAGTGTATACTTGATAATCTAGGTTCTAAAAATCCGAAGATAGTCCACTTAGGCTCTATTCATCCAACGACTGGCGCCTAACGTTTTTCTAGAACACTGACATAGACAGCAAATAATTTGGATTGAAAACAGTGCTCTACCAAGCAGACATAAAAAGGACACTGTAGAGTTTAGTAGTGCTTCATAAAAAGGAAAATAGCATATGCAAAATATGCGCTAATTTACAATGGACAAAACATTACATTATTCAACAAGTTTGCCAAGGCAAAAGCTTGCAACAAAATTGCTTTAAAAGTACAAATATGAGGGCAACTAGCCCAACACATCTGACATATCGCAAATCGATAGTTGCAGATGCAGAAGACAAACTATTTATGAAAGAACAAACTCGTAATTTCTGAACTCACTGCAATCTACGGCAGATTCCGCATCAGAAGGTACCAAAGATATGTACTTACTACAATAGTATTTTAATCATGAATCATACATATCTTACTGGATAGGAACCCCAGTTCTATTATAATCAAAAGGAAATTACATGGTACGGTCACATCTTAAATATGTAAACTGTCTTTACAGATGGGAATCTCGAGTACACTGTATATGATAAGATAAAAAAATTAATATTGACAGAAAAGTAATATATAAAGTACCTCCGCGAATAAATACAGTAACAGCTCTTGAATTTGCACAATGCTCAACATACAGCATTCGATCCTTTGTGGTGCCAAATGCTTTCTCTCGAACCAAACCAGCCTATGACAGGAAAGTTATACTTATTGGTCAGTATTTACTTCACCACTAGGAGGATATCAAAATGTCAAACAAGCACTACGAAAGAAAAATCTCCCATCGAAGTTATCAAGTAAGAAAAGGCAGCCTATGAGAGAGACATGTAAAAATATATTTCTATATGTGGTGCATCCGACTCCAATCTATTGCAGCATCGGCAAATGATTTTCAGTCATCAAATAAGAGGAATCTAGAAAGCATGTTTCTCAAAGGCCATTACATCTTATAGTCAAGTAAAAAATTTAGCAAGTGCATAAGATAGGAGAGAACAATACTTTGCCCAGCTTTTCAGGTGTCAACTCCTGAAACCTTGGCACAATCCTACCACCTGCAGATAAACCAAAATGATCAATATGCTGGGAAGTGGGGAACACATAATCTAGTCATGCCAGTACAGAATAATATTCTAGGGAAAAAGAACTAAAAGTAATACAGACCTGTGGCTATGGCTATCAGCTCTAGCTCTACACCACCAACCCAACGAACAGCGGGCAAATTCCTGTGCATCAATAAATGATTTGCCTCATCGTCAAATCCCCACTGACAGATAACCAATGTTGCACCGACATCCTGAAAAATTAAAGTAGAAAAGGGTTGAAGTTCAAAAGTATCAAGGAAAGCGCATAAGTTGATAACTGATAACATAAAAAGACAATACGCGAACAGGAGATTTAACAACAACAAAATTCTACCTTGCATTTCTGAACCATGTCATCAAAATACTTCTGCTCTTGTAGACGCAAAGTCTGGAATTTCTCTACGGTATCAATATCAACCTTATGTTTAGTCTTTGGCTTCGGTGGCTCAAACGGGCAAGTCAAGATGGCAATTTTTGCATCCCGAATGACCTTTGGCATCTGAGGATGACTCATATCTTTGTCAACAATAATACCATATATGAGCTCAGTGTCTTCTAGCTTCCCACCTACTTTGCCTTCAACTTTGATTAAATCTAAGTTGACGTCCTTCCTTTCTAAATCTGCTACCGCAAGAACTGCTTTAACGGCAATCTCAGCCAGGCTGCGTTTGCACCGATTTACACTAGAAAACAATGTGATTTTATCTTGATCAGTTAATGAACTTATTAAAACTGCACAAATCCTGAAGAGTAACAGATCTTATTTGATTGCAAATAAAAAAAATATTTCTTGCATGCCGTTTATTTAGTCATCAAATAGCCTCTGTCCATTCTATTGAACACGTGTCGAGCAATAACAGTTGGGAAAAGCTGCTAAAACTTTCAAAAATATGCATGAAACAGAGAAAATGCATAAGGAAGCAAGAACATATTTAATTTTCATTGTCGATAACTTGAAAAGGAATGTGTAAGCAGTATGCGATAGAATGGCATCAGCCTATTGAAAAACTTCTTCTTCAAATAAAAACGATAAGATATAACTTATACGAGGTGTAAGAGATGACAGTAACAAAGTCAATGACCATTGGATTGGGAGAACATTAACTATGTGGGAATACACAGGTAAGACACTAAACAAAACTGACAGCATTTGTTAAAAGCTAGCGTCATAAAGTGGCTGACTTACATCTTTGAAGATAACGTAGTCATGCAAGTTTGAACCAATGGCTCAATATTTGATGCATCAAAAGGAAACTTCTGAGATATGTGCTCCAAATGTTCATAAGCAATCCTAGATGCCATCTCATATCCCTCTGCAACACGGATAGGATGAATACCACGTTCGAGCAGCTTCTCAGCTTGCTCTAACAATGCACCAGCCATGACCACAACTCCAGTCGTGCCATCACCAATCTCGTAATCCTGACTCCGTGATAGCTCCACCATCAACTTAGCAATTTGGTTGTCAACATCCATTTGCTCCAAGATAGTTGCACCATCATTTGCTAGTAACGTGAAAATAAAAGGTAAGAATCCACATAGCAGAAGAACCAGATTTTGATGTTAAAATATGAATCTTAACCGTATATTAAATAAGAATCAGCTCAAACCAAACATCAGTTCTCGCATCCATTTAATGATTCTAAATTGCCTAAAGAATACAAAATATTATTAATTATAGATTAATAGATCATCCAATTCTCAATTAAGATTGTCCCGATTTCAACAGCAAGAGAAGCACAAAGAGAGGGATAATCCGGTGAGAACCAAGGAAAGCGCATAAGTTGGCGCGCACGGACACTTGGCGCTGAGCTGGCAGGCATGGAAAATTTTATTTTTTTTCCAATCCCTCGGAACCTGGGGCGCCCTTGCCACATGGCGGCCCCATATTGGTTCTTACAGTTCTTGTGGTTCTCATTGGAATGCTTCCCAGCACAAAGAAACACAATCCTAGCCAATAATGTATCACACAAAAATCTTAATAGCGGCTATGTGAACTTTCATCACAGCATAAACAGAACAAAAAAATCATTCTCAGACCTCAGCTAAGCACCATATTCCAGGAAATACCTCTTTCAACTACAACTTTCTAGCTTTTCGGTTTTCACAAAGCATATCACACAGATCCACATATGTAAACTCAATGGAAACACAAAACAAAACTATATACTGAAAACAAGATTCAAGCACTCATATCATCTTCAGCTTGAAGAAACTCAGCTGATCGGATCAGACGAACACGAGCAAGCTCAGAGCATGACGGAAATGAAAAAGGAGAGGGAAGGAATCGTACTGATGGTGACGTCGCCGTCGGGGCTCTGGAGCATCTTGTCCATGCCCTTGGGGCCGAGGGAGGTGCGGAGGATGCGAGCCACCGCTTTGCCGGCGGAAATGTTGGACTTCTGAGCATCGAGGCCTCGCAGTCTCGTCTTCGATTCTTGCTCCCTCAGTATGATGAACGGCCTTCCGTACTCGTCGAAGGCTAGCGACATCTAGTCGCCTTCTCCGTCTTCTTCTCTCTCGAACCAGAGAGATCAGTACAGAAGAAGAAGAAGCTCTGAGGTTTTTGTACAGTGACTGTAATGGCGCTCTGGTCTTGTTGCTCGCTTCAAGCCCTAACTTAATTCATTTTCGTGTTTATTGCATTTGTTTATGGATCGGTTTTTGAGTTGGGCCTCGTATGACCCGGTTTGAGATACTGGACCTCCTTACGGCTTGTTCAAATTCAAACCCATAAGGTTTTGGCGGGCTACCTATGCAAATATCAAGAAACACACTCATTATATAGTTGAGGTCTTGTAAAAAAAATTGAGCCGAACCGAAAAACAATTGAACCAGAAATAAGAAAGGTTGGTTCATTTGGCTATGAATATTACTAGTTATTGATTGTACCTAAAACTATTGGGAAATAAAATTATAAGTTGAAACTGGTTCAAGAAGTGAAAATTTCATAAATTTTGTTGAGAGACAATCGAACTAAAAATCGAGTCAAAACGGTCTAAATGTGATAATATTATGAAATTCAATTCATGGAAAATCAAATCAAATTAAGAATCGACATATTCAAATTCAAACCGAACTAAATTTCAACAGTTCAGCTCAAATTTTTTTATAAATTGAATTAAAACCAAATTGCAAACAATCTTAGAAGAAACTTAAATATTGAGATTTCAGGTTTAATGAAATATACAAAAAATACATGACATATATTATATAATTTTCATTACATTTTCGCCATAGTTAACTTATTAATCAAGAACCATGGTTTAAAAATTATTGTATACGTATTGGGCTATACGACAAATCTATACAAATAAATGTCCAACAGTTCAAGTGACATTCTCTTCAAATATGACAATTAATCAATCATCTGATCAATTTGAATCGTCCCTCAAGAGCACCAAACATCTATCACTTCTATGTTCTATATAATTTGAATAACAACAGCACCAATTTTAATAAAATCACATCCCAAAACTGTTTTTGAAAAAGTCAAACGACCACATCATCACAACAACAACGTTATGAGTTACAAGTGTCAGGGCTCTAAACCAGGTTCCGGCTCAAACGGAACACACCTTGTCCTAAGTCAACGCATAGCCAAGCATTCCAATCCCAAACACGACGATAAAAGCCAACCCCAAATCATCCTCCTACTCATCAAACCCTTTTAGCAGTGTTTCTCTACAGCAGCACCACATAGAGAGAACAGCTGCACCATACACAACCCCAAACACACACACACACCAAAAAATGTCGCGTGCTCAGCTCATCTTCCTCTTCGCCCTCGTCTTCGTCGCCGTCATCGGAGTGGCGTCGGCAGCCCCCTCCGAGTCCCCCGACAGCGGCTCCGACAGCGAGGCCCCTTCCTCTGAGGCCGCCGCCGAAGGACCCGGCGGGGCCTCCGACGCCGCGGCAGGTCCCGACGGCGCCGCCGCCGGGGGGCCTGGCGGCGCCAGCGGCTCTGCCGGCATTGATGTCCCTGTCGCCGCCGGTGTTGCCGCTGCCGTCGTCGCTGGATACGTTTTCTAAATAATTTATGCTCTTATGATTAACCATTATCATATACTATATATATGCATGGTGTAGTAATTTATGATATTTGTATTTTGTACGGCACAATTAATTTGTAACGTTTTAATTAATGTTTCTGAACTTTAAAGCAATTAATAATATTTTTATTTTAAGACTAAAGAGTAAAGAGTTTTTGTATTAACATTAATAGTGCACCGTCTGCCCAATAACTCAATCTTACCCTTGCAAATGGGCCCGATACAAATAATACGATATCCAACTGTTGAATGTGTATTTTCAGATTACATTAAAGTAAAAGAAATTGTGTATTTTCGTTTCGGTGATATTTTTATCAAAGCAATACTATCTAAACGATTTAGCCCGTTAGTTCGCAAACTTGATGTTGGTTTTCCATCACCGTTTTGCGTTCAAGCAGGCTTGTTAACATATGTCCAATGAGCTCTAGGGTTTTCACCTATTTCTAACACTAATGGAGTATTTTCTCTTATATGTATATCGTGTATTCGTAGTATGTTAATCATCGTGAAAATTGCAATTTTGGGTGTAATGAGAAAAATATGCGCAAGTGTAATTATGTGAGATACAGTATATTCTAAGTATAGTTATATAAGGTTATTTATTCAATAAAAATTGTAAATAGTGGGATTTGATGAACCATGGCTTCAACGACAAGGATGTTTTTGTTTTACTACCGAACTAAATATCTCTTTTTAATAACGTAGACAACGCGTGTGTTTATATATATTAAAATTTAAAGGGGCATATATAATTTTCGAACAAAACTTTATTTAAACAGTTTCCGATTTCTCGTGCCAAGAGGGGCGGTTGATCCTCCTTGGCCCCCACCCCCTTGGATCTACCCCTAGGTGTTCACAAATCAGTTAACCGAGACAAGCCATATAATCGACTTAGATGGTCGGTTCTTCATACATTATAGATGATAACGATATATTAAGGATGATCATTTCGTCAGTTATTAACTGATTATTGGTTGGTTAGTTATCGTTTATACTCGAAAACTGTCAAATTTATGAAAAGAATATGTCGATTTTTAAAACATAAGAGATGTTGAGGTGGAGAGAGCTTAGAAGAGAGAGAAGAAATATGTGGAGGAGCAAGAAAATAAAAAAGACAATTAAAAAGTAGAGAATAAAATAACGATGAGTGAAAGAAAGAAGAAAGACGACTAAGATGAGAAGTGGGATAAAGATTAAGTTGATAGAGTTTTAGATAGAATAAAATGATCACAATAATCTTAATGGGTCCATTGGTACAATGAGAATATAATTGTTATATGATCAGTTCAATTAACCGAATTAGCTGATTGTTTTTTACTCAAAAATTGTGATCCGTGCCGTTCAATTTTTTTAAAACTTAATCGAGATGAACTGTGATACATCGCATTTGATTCGATCTGATTATAGTATGTCCGTTCTTTTTAACGGTAGTCCTACTCACAAAAGTATTTTAAATATATAATATTTATTTTATTTTAAAGTACCAATTATTATAGAATAAAAAATGTGTTGAAGAATTTTTATTTGGAACCTAGGATTATCTCCGGACATGTGAAAATCGGTAAGAAAATGTTAACATTCATATTAAATAATTACACCCTTATTTATTATTTTCATTGGATAATCCATTTCAAGACAAGTCGCTGTTCTGTCCCGAAACTTACGCGTGACCATTCCGTAAATAAATAACCCGAACGATATATAATCTCACCCTCTTTTCTTTATCATCCTCTCGCAGTTGTAATCGTCCGAGAGCATCTGCAATAATTTATCATTAATCTCTTGTTAATTATTATCTTATTAACCAGAAAAAGAAATTAAATAATGGCCCGCCAAATCCTGATCGTCGGAGCCATCTTGATGATCGCATTGGTGGGTCTGGTCGCCGGAGAGGTGCACCCGGCGCCTAAGGTCGCGCCGGAGGACGAGACGGCGTCGCCGCTGCCGGCCGTGAAAGGCGAGAACGACTTGATCGGAGACGGGGAGAAAGGCGAGGGTGGAGGCGATGGCACGGCCGTGGCGGCACCAACCGGCGGAGCCCATGTCGACCCCGCCGCGGCCGCGGGGGTCGCCGCCATGATCGGCGGGCTCTTTTTGTTATTCTAATGTCTCCTCCGTACGCCAAAATGTAAGGGGACGTTGTGTAATGTATTGTAGATGCGTGTAATTAATTAATTGATTGAGTATGAGATAAAAGGATCTGTATTTTTTACTTTTATAAGAAATTTAAATTAACTTTTTTGTGTGTGTAAGTTAAGAAGACAAAAATGTCTCGATTCCTTTTCATTTTTTTAAAATGTGTCGTTGTATAGGAAAGTTAATTCTTTTAAAATGCTTTGCCCTTGTTCGTCGTCTTTGTTGTCATCGTAACAAATCGCTTTTCAGTGAAGATTTGGGGGTTTGTATTGCCGGAATCAGACCGGAATTCGGTGGCAAATCCATCATCATAAATAAAATAAACTAAGCAATTCACACAAATTTTCAGGTAAATCTAAATCTTCTCCACATATAAAAATAAAATAAACATCACGACCAAACATAAAAACAAAATTAAACAAATAACCCAGATGAAATCGATCCGAAAAATAAAATTCCACAAACACAAACACTCAGATGCTCCAATACACCTTGAATAGTAGAGAAATTTGAAGCAAATCAACTGAGAAGAATAATAACCTTCTCTTACTTCTCGCTAGACAATCACAAATGTAGGGATGACAACGGATCGGGTTTGAGACGAGTTTGACCAAACCAGTATCCGTACTCGAAATATTTGAACGGGTACCCGACCCGAAAAACCCGTTCAAAGTGAGCGGGTTCCCGCCCCGCTCAAAACCCGTCGAGTATGGGTTTTACCCGAAACCGAAACTTGACCCGAAAACTATCAAAATAAAATAAAATGAAAATGTCCATAATGCATAAAATATATAATTGTTTTATAATTTATGTATAATGTATAATTATCTATATAATTGCTTTAATTGAAAATTGTTTTAATATTTTTTTGTTATAAAATAATTATATATAATATGTAAAATAATTTATTTTTTATATGGTACGGGTACGGGTTTGGAACGAGGCGGATATAGGTAAACCCGTACCCGGCCAAAAACACGAAGGGAAAACTCGCACCCGACTCGTACCCGTTTTTTTCAGGTTTCACCCGTTCCGATCGGGACGGGTTAATCAGGTACCCGTCAAGTTCGGATATTTTTGCCATCACAAGAGAAAATTCACCATGTTAAACAATTGTGGATTCATTTGCAATTGTCAGCGATTAAAGTTGAATAATTTTATCGTTATCTTTCTGTATGTTATACATTTCGTCAAATCCTGTTACAATATTAGTCTCATGAAATCATGAAACTATAATAGTGCAGTAAAACAATTTATAGCCAACAACGAAAATAATAAATGATTAATTTTAATAATATAATTGAAAAACCAAGTACGAAATTACTCTAATTAATGTTAAATGAGAAAAACAAATATACAAGTTATGAATAATTACATCTATATACCATTAGATGAGTCATCACACATCTGAACCATTTATTTCGTTCCTTTAGCAATTCAGATTGATCCATAAGTTTGTACCAGAAGCCACAGAATAATCAAAAGATGAGGGCCGTCGAAATCAGGCCGGCGGTGGCAGAGACGTCAATAGCAGCCGCTCCGCTTGACTTGTACTCGGCAGGGGGCACCTTCGCCATCACTACAAGAGTTTTGTCACAAGGACGGCGCACACAACGCGCAGGCGGGAGGCCAAAAAACGCAGGTATAAGGTAAGGACGGTGCACGGTGCGCAGTCGTTAGCGCGCTGTTGGTAAGCCGTAGTGAGAAGCTAACGACTGCGCACTGTGTGCGCAGTCAGAAGCTTACAAATGCGCACATATAAACATACGCAGTTGTTAGCTTCTGACTGCGCACAACGGTGTGTGCGCAGTTGAGAGTAAGTAGATTCTGACCGCGCACAACATGTGTGCGCATTTGATAGTAAGGATTGCGCACATTTAGCGTGCGCAGTCACAAGCTACTTCCTGCGCACTTTCATAAGTGCGCATGCGTTATGGTAGAGAGTTTTAAAAAAAATTTGGCAGGAAATTGGCATCCTGATATCCAATTCCCTGCAATAATAATTTATAACATGAAACATTCCTCACACCATATCAAACAACCATTACCAAATAATCTATATCAAACAACCATTATCAACGAAATCCATTTCAAACAACCATTACCAAAACGAAATCCATACGTTGCCAAAACCAAAACCATACGTTTTCAATATTAAAACGTTATACCGAAATTCATACGTTTTCAATGTTAAATATTATTAAAAAAGTTTGAGTACAAGAGAATAAAAATAACCTAAGCATCCTCATCTTCATCCTCCGAGTCGATCGGTGAGTCGGGGATTGGGAATTTGGTCGGATCACACATGTGTTGGCGCAATTTTCTTCCAAATGTTTTACGCTTCTTCTCCTTCTCCCTTGCCTTTGCAAGTTCCTGGGCCACTTGTTGGGCAACTAGTTGGGCCATTTCCTCTCGGGTTTGAGTGAGTTGTGTAGTTGGCGTTTCATTTTGTTCTTGGAGTCCTTGAATTTCTTCATCTATCCTTTGTACAAATGCTGCAGTTTGCGAACTCCCCTCGCCCCGTTGTCTAGCCTTAGGTGGCCTCATAGCAGCTCTGCCGAACCCTCTGATATATTGACCCCTCAGCGGACGATCGTATGTTAGTATATGGGCTCGGTTCATAAAGTCTTCCTCCTCTTCCAGGGTCATCGTGTCGTTGTGGATTTCACACCACTCATCGAACAATCTCTTGACGTTAACTTGAAAATAATGAAAACATTAATATGATTTAAAGCACCGAGAATCTAAAATAAAATACATTATTAAAATTACCCGGTGCTTCTTCAATTCTTTGTCTTCGACGTTCGCGTACCATTTAAGGTGGTTCTCTATATTCGCCGAAATAGCTATCAGACCTTGTTTCTCCCTCACTCCCGACAACTCCGCGGACGAGCTTTTGAATGATATTGGACCAGAGTTGTGATTTGGCTTTTTCTTTCGGTGCTCAGCCATTTCCTTCCCCAACTCATAGCCAAATACATAAAATATATTTAGTTAAAAATAATAAATACAATATTTAAATACAAGTTTACAAGTTAAAGAGAAATAACCGCATCAATTTGGAGTCATAATGCTCCATTGGTCTTTCTTCCCTGCCAGCTTGTATGGGATATCATTGCACTGAAGCACGTCACGGTAGACATTGTAGAACCTCTTATAATCATTTTTCCGCTGCTTATTTGTGGCCCGTGCTCGCTCATCTATCCATTGCAGCAGTGACGGTGAGCGAAAGTCTACATCGTATGTGCTCTGCATGAGATAAAAAACAAAAAGTCAATATATTTGACAAATAATAAAAAATGGTGAATAATAAATATTTTTTAAAAAAAGTACCTGCAATTTGTCCATGAACTCCATCCTCAACTCCTCTGGCACATCACGCCACTATCGATACCCAATCGGGATAGTGGACAGAAAAATGGAACCCGTGACATTCACGAGTCGCTCATAAGTATTTCTTTGTGACTTCATGTCCTTCACAATAGGAAGTTGCAGGTTCTTCGACTATCGAAGTTTTAAATTCTTCCGTCCCAAACTATCAGCCGCGTCCCGTTCCCAGTCAGTAGAAACATCACCCCTCATTTTCCTCTATCGTGTCCACCCGTTCACGACAGCCTCACCTGATCTGTTTACATCAAAATACAGCTCCCTGTCAAATACTTTCGACTTGTCTAGTCGTTGCCATCTTGACGGGCCGGGATCTTGTGGGGGACCCACAGGAGGGCAGGAATGGATCGACTCGTGACCAGAGTCGGCAGCAGACCCGGGAGTACGATGTTGGGGAGAAGACGAGGGAGACTTGTCAGGCTCATCTAGGAGGTCGTCTGCCCAGAAATCTAGACCCTGCCTTTGGGCCTCGAGCTGGTCGTGTAAACTGACCTCGGATTCTCACGGGGATCTGGGTGTAGATCTACTCTAACCTATGGTTATTCCAGGCAGAGATCGCCTTTCTCCTGTATCCTCCGCATGTATGGCTGCCACAACTGCCGTTGTGGCTGGTTCGAGCTCGACAGTGTGATGTGAACCGTCATCTCGAACAGACGATGCACGAGAGTACGGATTTTCGACACGAGGAGTTCTCTTATACATCTGCGAGAATCCTACAAATTTCTTCTTCTTGGCCGGCTCTTTCTCTATTTCTTTACCCTTTCCCTTATCTTTTTTCCCATCTTTTGAAAACAAGACCAATACATTGTGAATATTAACAAAAGCAACAATATCATCAACATTGAACGTCTAGACAATATAATCGTACATTTGCTATAACAAAACCAACAATTTGATACATATACATATAAATTTATACATACATATTGTATTCCTATACATATACAATTTGATACACATATACATATACAATTTACAATTCCTAGAAAACATATACATTCTATACCTATATAATTTGATACACATTTAAAGCTTATGCTCCGAGGCAGGACCCGAACATATACATCTAAAGCTTACAATTCCTATAAAACATATTATACATATACATACAATCATCAAATACACATACATATACATATACTTTTCCTATACATATATATACAATTTGATAAATATATAACAATTTATACAGTATCGAATACATTTATACAATTCCTAATATAATACATATTATACATAATATTATACATATACTACATATAATATTATACGTATAATATATATACAATAACGATCGGAGGCGAGCAGGAGCGGAGGCGGAGGCAACACCGGCGGAGGCGAGCGGGAGCAGAGGCGGAGGCGGGCGCGAGCGGGAGCGGGGCGGAGCCGGAGGCGGAGGCGGACGCGAGTAGGAGCAGGGGCGGAGGCGGAGGCGGAGGCGGAAGCGGACGCGAGCGGGAATGGAGGTGGAAGTTATGACTGCGCACATTGCCTTTGTGCGCAGTCATAACTTGTTATAAAGACTACGCGCGACCTCATGTGCGCAGTCTTCAACCATTGAATGGTTGACTTCAATGGTTGACTTTATATTCCGTCGCCTCATCGACTAGGATCCCGCGGTTCGATTTGTGTAAAAATTATTGTGTATATGTTATCCATGATGATCTACATATCATACGGTTTCGATTTTTATAATTCACTTATTTTACGTTCGGTCATTGAAGATTATTAAATCGTACAATGTGAACCCTTATTTTCCATAAATATAAACTTGTACATTGAAGACGATTCAATGTTGGCAAAAAAAAAATTATAGTCCAACCGTACGGATGAGACTGAAGATATGATTCTCTTTTACTCGTAAAATATTGAATAATTTTATTGACAAATCAACATCGATAAAGTACCCGATGAGTCGCAACACGTGTGTATATACCGAGATCATCAATTTTTTGTTAATTTTTTAGTCGATTTCACTAATGTAGGGTTCTATTTCGTGCATAGGAAACAAACTATCATAATCAAGACCTACGATCAAAAAAATAATTAATCGAGAGCATCGGAATTTGAGGTCAAACGTGGATTTGACCTAAATAGTCAATAGTCAACACTTAAGGACGGCGCAATAATGAAAACGCGCCGTTCTTAAGTTGTGACTGCGCACATTTACATGTGCGCCGTCCTTAACACTTAGAATAATATTTTTTAAGTGTTGACTATTTTCTTTATGTTACGCACACTTTTTTTCTAACTTACCACAATTTTCCTAACACTTTTTTCCTAACACCATATTCCTAACTTAGCACATTTTGCAAACTTTTAAATTTATTATCAATTCAAAACGAAATTACAACACTTTCAATCAGATACATAATCTTCATGTCCTTCCATATCGCTATTGTCGGATGCACTACTACTATATTTTCTATGTCTGGTGGTATGTCGGCAATTTGAACGGGCGGTATAATTGATTGGAACTGAAAACTGCAAAGATCTATTGTTATTCCTCCCGGCCTGTCAATCTCAATTCTGTTCGTGTTTGGCTCTTGGTAAGGCTCTCTCACCTCGTACGTGGGGGATTCGGCTGTACGGGCTAGTGTATTCGGGTTGTAACAACCCCTATGGCTGATAAAGTTCACAACTTTCCACCCGCGACCAGTTCTCAGATCTTCGACATAGAAAACTTGTTTCGCCTTTAAGGCAAGATAGAAAGGGTTCTCCCTGTGACAATTGGTTGTCGTGTTAACCGACATCAACCCCCGATCATGCCTTAACCTGCTCTCATCGTACTATCTACACTTGAACACAACCACATGCAAACTCTGGGGGTATTTAAGTACGCAGACGTCCAAAAGAACACCAAAATATGTCTTGTCGATCGAATTCTGATTCACTCTCCTTTCGTCTAATCGTTGACAAACGAACTTCACGCCATTTACTGTACATTGCGAATATATGCTCGAACTCTGGGGTTCATGAGAAAGCAACGTCAATTCATTCTTATACACAGGATGTTGCATCTGTAATAATAATAAAATTTGGGTTAAGTCCAAAATATTGGCAATAATTAGTACACGCGATTTTAGATTTGAGCACTTACACATTTTGCGAATTTTTTGTTGAAGGAAAGGACCCGATCTTCAATGCTGCCATTGGGTTGTTTTCTTTTGAACCAGTTTTCATGCGTGTCTACGAATGTATCAATTTCTGCACAATTCTCTGTGACTGTCCAATGGGCCCAAAACAACTCATCTCTTGGCAATTTTGAATTGCGAACAACGCTACGCAATTCAATCAACTGAGACACTACCGAGAGGTCATATACCATGGTTGCATTCACCGCGCCGGGAATAAACGAGGTACCCTGATTTAGGTACATGTGAATAAAAATAACTGACTCGTGCATCAAATATTGTTGCGCTATGCACCCTTGAGGATATCGCATGTTACGCACACTTCTCTTGTACTCACCGAGTTGCCTGCACGTTAAAGTATAAATTCAAGTTCATTTAGGATGAAATGAACTGTACTAGCCGATAACTTAAATATCACATACCTTTCAATTGGAAACATCCACGTGAAGTGAACTGGTCCAGTTCGCAAAACCTGATCTGCAAGATGTATAGGTAGGTGCGCCTGTATTGTGAAGAATGTTGGGGGAAAAATCATCTCCAACTTGCACTGAATCATCGTGATGTCTTCTCTCATCTGGATGAGGGTAGATTTTTTTAACTCCCTGACACACAACTTCTGAAAAAATGTTCCCAACTCGACCAATACGTCTGCTACTTCTGGATCGACGTATTTTCGAATCATAATAGGAAATATCCTCTGAATCAACACGTGACAGTCGTGCGTCTTGAGCTCGTAAAATTTTTTGTCTTCCTTTATTTTACTCTTTAAACTTCCCGCATATCCACTTGGGTACTTGACCATCCTAAGATGGTCAAGTACTTCTCACGATCTTTTGGCTTCACAACATACCCTGCCTGAGGGAGAACCCATTTTCCATCATTACCATGTGCATGCCAAAGATGCGGTCCCATGTTCAAATCCTGTAACGTGAATCGGGCCTTCTCATCATCCTTAGTCTTCCCACCAACTCCCATAACGGTGCTCATAACATTGTCGCACACATTATTCTCTATATGCATCACACCAAGGGCATGTCTCACTTGATGAGTCTTCCAATAATCCAGCTCCCAGAATATGCTTTTGTGCCTCCAACAATACTTCTCCCGAGTTGCCCTGGGTTTCAACAGCGGGTCCAAACTCTGTACTGGATATTCATTTTGCAATATGAATGAAAATATTTCCTCCATAGAGCACATACGAGGCGCGCCTCTTTCTTCAATTGTTCCATTAAAGCTTGTCTCGCCCGACGCAATCGATGCCTTCGATTTAAGTACATGCGTGCACCCAAGTACGACGTTCTCCCCCGTTTATGAGTGGAATCAATGTCGTCCATGCATATAGGACAAGCCTTGCAACATTTTGTTTGAATTCCACCCAACATGCCCAACTCTAGATAGTCGCTAATAGTCCACATCACTGCAGCACGCATTTGGAAAGCTTCATCCTTAAACCCATCTCATGTCGGAACTCCTTGATATCATAGTTCCTGCAACTCATCGATCAATGGCCTCATAAAATTATTCAAACATTTACCTGGTGAATTTGGACCAGATATCAACATCGTCAGCAGATTGTATTCCTTTTTCATTGCCATTGATGGGGGGAAATTTAGCGGGATAGCGACGACAGACCAAAGGCTATAAGGCGGTGTGTTTGGTTCGAACGGACAGAAACCGTCAGTTGCAATGGCGAGGCGCGCGTTACGAGTTTCTGCTGAAAAACACGGGTATGTCCAGTCAAATGTAATCCAATCTTCTCCGTCTGTGGATGTTCGAGTGTATCTTAAAATGGACGCATGATGTGCACATACGATATCTCCGGATTCTTGATGGGTTTATTTGCCTCTACAAGTCGTATATTTGAACCCTCAATTTTGGAAAAAATATCTATCCAAACTCCCACAACACAACATCAATTTTCTGCAATTTATAGGCAAAAAGTTGATGACTGCACACCAACAATTGTGCGCAGGCACAAGCTAAGGACAACGCACATTCACCGTGTGTGCTGTCCTTGGCAACAGTTTCATGTAACGGCTATACATTCGACCGTTGCCAACAGTCGGTCAATTTAAGTCAAACAAGTGCAGACTGCGTACGCACATGTAAGTGCGCAGTTCTAAGCTTGTAACTGCGCACTTACATGTGCGCAGTTCTTGCCTTGACTTATGCTTGCGCACAAAAATGGTGCGCTGTTCTTACCGTAGCTTACGCCTGCGCACGTTCTTTGTGTGCGTAGGCGTAAAGACAATCTGGTGTAGTGCATGCCAGGAGCAGCTTTGTCGTCCTCACTGTCTCCGATCGAGTTATCATCCCCTTTCTCCGCCGGCAACGGAGCAGCCGTCGTATCCTCCGGCGCTACCTTCGGAGCCGGGTTCACCGCCTCCAGTCGCTACATATCGGTAGCTATATATAAATAGTAAGTCCAGTTTTAGGACCGTTTCTATAATTAGCTTGTTGCTACTTGGCACATTAGTCTAATGTGTCTTGGCTCGAGGTCAGAGTTCGATGATCACCAGTATTTATCAATGGAGACGAGTCATAGGGTAAATAGGTGTTTCTGTAATCTAATAAAAAAGACTTATATGTGACATAAATTAATTTGCCACTTTGTTAATATTTATGATTTATGTTCATACAATCTTCACGTTTCATTACTTTCACTACATTTGCAATGGATTATTTGTATGCGTAATTAGTAAATATCTTTTTAGGACAGCGTGACATTTCTATCATTAGCAGAATGACTTATAATTGACTAAGCTAATCTGGCACTACGTTACTCATTTAGGATTTTTAATTTAAGCTCGATACAAAAAAACATGGGAAATCAGCCTATTCCCAGGCCCGTTTCTCTCTTCCATCGATCTCTCTTCATCATTTCGATGAACACACTTTCTTTACATGTCGCATGAACAAGCGAAGAATACTATATTTGTACGTGTGAAATGGACGGACGAAGAATCGTCGTCGTTGTTGCTGTTATTGTTGTTGTTGTTTGCATGCTCGCCGCGGCGGCCGGGGCCGCGGAGTCTTCGGTGGAGACGAGCATACCTCCGATGATCGGGAGCGATTCGCCGGCGGCGAGCGATGACCTCATCGGGAACAAAGAGGACGGGGCGGGAGTTAAGCCGTTGTTCATGGCGGTCGCGGCGCCTGCTGGGGTCGGATACGGACGTACGGGCGCCGGAGTGAGTACGCCCGCTCCGGCCCCGGCGCCCGTGGTCGTCGTTGAGGACGTGAGTGGTTGCCGGAGCTCCGTGAGGGTGTCGGTGACCGCCCACGGAGTTGCCGCACTTGTTCTTGTTGGGTTTGTGTTTTAATTATGATTTCTTCTTTTATCTTTATATGTTAGTTACACACATATGTGTTTCTTAGATTTTTTAATGTGCGATCTCCAATTCTTATATCGTTGGTGTGATTTTCAAGATCTGTCCCCTTTAAGTTACTAAATATAAAAAAAATATAATAATTTTTTTAATTATGCAATAATGATTTTTACGTATTTAAATGACTAAAAACTATAATAAAATATTACGGGTTTTGAGAGGGAGGCCATGACGACATGATGAGTTTTTGTTCCTTTGTCAAGTCGAGCAATTAGTTAAATTGATTTTTGCCGCGTAAGCAAACTCGTGTTTGGTTGAGTATTTTGACTTCCTCGAACACTGTTTTGCCTATCCGGTTCGTAACTGTTTCTCCTCATCAACCGCAATTTGGGTTATGAGTCTGTTAAATTCCTTCCTCTGTGATGAAGAGCTCTCGCCTAGATGGGAGCGATCTCTTATCTCGTCATGTTCTGTTAAATCGCAATCTATGATTTCTAGATGAAAAATACGAGCATCCAGATACGACATTATTGAACAATTGTACGAGATTTTAATAGATTTGCTTAGAACATAACTATATTTTATCATTTTGTAGGAATACACTTAACATGTTTATCATTAAAATATCACTAACATGATATCATACGTTATTATAGTCATATACGGTCACATGTGACATTCAAATTAGTATAATTACACCATCTTATTAATAGGACACAAAAAGTTATTTAATAGTGTATTTTCTTTAAAATTTGTGTACCATTCGATTAAATTTAAAAGTACAACCCTAAATCTTATCATAAAACTATAAAAAATAATAATAATATTTTGTCTAACCATTTAAGCATTTATCGGAGATTTAGGACCATACATATCAACATTTACAGATACATGTTGTTCACAAATTAGAATCGGTCCTCCTTGAAATTACCTAAATATCCTCCGTCCCCGTCGCAATCATGGCTCGCGGGGAGCAAAAAGAAGAGGGTGTTTGTGTCTTTCGGGCGTAGCTATCGGAGCTACAGCTCATGGAACCCAATAACACACATGCGCATGTTAGGTGTCCCTCCCTGGCCTAACTAAAAAACCAAGTCACCCATTACTGGCCATTCAATGTCATGTGTGCTGTTTTAGTGCTCCTTCCCTTTTTCTTAATGGCATTTTCTTCTCATTCCCATTGTAATGAAAGCATATTTGACAATTTTATCGCAAAATGTTGACATGCTTGTAAAATTTCATAATTTATTAAACACTAAAGTTGGATTATGAAAGCCTCAACTTATAGTATATAAAGCCCAGATAAAAAATGTAGAATACTCGACTTTTATTCTCAAATTTATAAAAAAAATTGAACACATTAAAACGGAAAGAACTCAAGATAGGGAATTGAAAAAATTGACGAGCTTTGTATATAGGTGAAGGAGTGAATCACACTAATCTCGTATGATATTTTTTAATAGTTTGATATGTGTTGGTCTATATATTTGTCGATGATAATCTACGGGCAAGGACATATTTTGATAGTCTGTATACGATGTAACGAGAGATGTTAAAATTAGTGAAAAAGATGTATTGTTACAATGATTTTGTCTCATTTTCATTTAAATTACACATGATTGCATTTTGTCTTTCTCGTATACATCTAACTACTTTTATTTTCACACTATATATAAAAGATAAATTTTTACACGGTTAAAAGTCTAAAATGTCATCAGTTAAATCTCTAATTTTCAACACTTGTCATTAGTGTGATTTGGTTAGAGTGGTATTACCGACGAGTTTTGCTCACCAATTGAAGCTTGGTCTTGTGGACTACAAGTCTCATCCCTAATAAGACATAATGTTGTCGTGGGCGAGAAGAAAGGTTCTCTTGAAGGTGGTCCTCCATGCTCTTATGAACTACACAGTAAGTGTGTTTTTGTTGCCAGGAGATTTGTTGGAGGACATTTAAGTCATATTTAATTGTTTATGGTGAAAAGCCTTGAGTCAGAATAAAGGAACGAGTTGGGACAATTAAGACTAAGTGTGTAAGCACAATCAATCTGGAGGTTTGAATTTTTCCAGACTTCAAGAATTTAACCTAACATTATTGAGCAGACATGGGTGGAGGATCTTAATAATCGGTGTTAGATTATATTCTAGTTTTCTTTTCACATATGTATTAGGGTTACCTATTCCCTCTCTTTCCCTTTCTCTCTATATTAGTTTCTATAAATAGAAATATCTTGTAATTCACAATACACACATCAATAATATATCCCTCATTATTTCTATCATGGTATTAGAGCCATAATCGATCCATGGTCAAATCTCTATGAACTTATCTTTTTTCCCACTCGTCGATGATTCGTGATTCTGACGGGTGGGCGAGACAATTCAAATCTCAATCTCTAGCCTCTCGCTTCCGAAAACAATCAACTCAACAATCTCGTAAGCCTCCATCGCTACCTTCAGCAAATCTCCTCTACCAAGTTCAAACACCGTCTCTACTCCTTTTTTGTCCTTTCACTTATTATGTTATTTTATTTCTCAAATCAATCGGTTCTTTTTTTACTCTTTACCATATTAATTTTGCATGTCTCTCATTTTGTCCTCTTCCTATTTTGTCTTCTTCTGCCGTACTTCTTTTTTAGCCACTTATTTTGTTTTATCCATCACTATTTGTCTTCCAAGGTGCTTATATAAACGTGCATACGTACTCATTCAATTTGATTATGTTCTAAAGTGCCAACAATATTTATTGTTCTCTTTTGTCTACTTTTATACTTCTCTCTGCCGCTCACTCGCTTCCTCACGCGCGGAAATCATATAAGTCAAAAATCACGTAATCCTGACATCCCGTAAAACAGAAAAGATATCCCGTAATCCGGAAACCAACACGTGTACACCTCCGTAATTCGGAAAGTTATCCCGTAATCCGGAAACCGACAAGTGTACATCCCCGTAATTCGGAAAGTTATCCCGTAATCCGGAAACCGACACGTGTACATCCCCGTAATTCAGAAAGTTATCCCGTAATTCGGACACCACACGTGAGAGGAGAGCATATGACATATGGCAATTATTGGGCAGCTGCTATCTCGCCATCAACCATCAGTCATCTGGCAATCATTGGACATATGCTATCTCGCCATCACGCATCTGGTAATCATTGGGAATCTGTTATCTCGCCATTAACCATCAAGCATCTGACAATCATTGGACATCTGCTATTTTGCCATCAGTCATCATACATCTGACAATTATTGGGCAGCTGCTATCTCGCGATCAGCCATCAAGCATCTGGCATCATCGGGCAGTTGCTATCTTGCCATCTGCCATCAGGCATCATTCATCACATACAGGCATCAAGCATCCGCCATCAGCCGTGAGCGGCACGCATCCTCCATCCTCAATTCTCGCCACATCACTTCGACAACATTCTCGACGGCCGCAACCCTCGCCACAACTCAATACTATCAAACTTCAAACTCAATTATTTTTTCACTACATTAAGTTTGAGGGGGGCTATTAGATTATATTTTAGTTTCATTTTCCCATATGTATTAGGGTTACTTATTCCATTTTTTGTCCTTTCACTTATTATGTTATTTTATTTCTCAAACCAATCGGTTCTTTTTTTACTCTTTACCGTATTAATTTTGTGTGTCTCTCATTTTGTCCTCTTCCTATTTTGTCTTCTTCTGCCGTACTTCTTTTTTAGCCACTTATTTTGTTTTATCCATCACTATTTGTCTTCCAAGGTGCTTATATAAACGTGCATACGTACTCATTCAATTTGATTATGTTCTAAAGTGCCAACAATATTTATTGTTCTCTTTTGTCTACTTTTATACTTCTCTCTGCCGCTCACTCGCTTCCTCACGCGCGGAAATCATATAAGTCAAAAATCACGTAATCCTGACATCCCGTAAAACAGAAAAGATATCCCGTAATCCGGAAACCAACACGTGTACACCTCCGTAATTCGGAAAGTTATCCCGTAATCCGGAAACCGACAAGTGTACATCCCCGTAATTCGGAAAGTTATCCCGTAATCCGGAAACCGACACGTGTACATCCCCGTAATTCAGAAAGTTATCCCGTAATTCGGACACCACACGTGAGAGGAGAGCATATGACATATGGCAATTATTGGGCAGCTGCTATCTCGCCATCAACCATCAGTCATCTGGCAATCATTGGACATATGCTATCTCGCCATCACGCATCTGGTAATCATTGGGAATCTGTTATCTCGCCATTAACCATCAAGCATCTGACAATCATTGGACATCTGCTATTTTGCCATCAGTCATCATACATCTGGCAATTATTGGGCAGCTGCTATCTCGCCATCAGCCATCAAGCATCTGGCATCATCGGGCAGTTGCTATCTTGCCATCTGCCATCAGGCATCATTCATTACATACAGGCATCAAGCATCCGCCATCAGCTGTGAGCGGCACGCATCCTCCATCCTCAATTCTCGCCACATCACTTCGACAACATTCTCGACGGCCGCAACCCTCGCCACAACTCAATACTATCAAACTTCAAACTCAATTATTTTTTCACTGCATTAAGTTTGAGGGGGGCTATTAGATTATATTTTAGTTTCATTTTCCCATATGTATTAGGGTTACTTATTCCCTTTCTCTCTATATTAGATCTATAAATAGAGGTATCTTGTAATTCACAATACACACATCAATAATATATCCCTCATTATTTCTATCAATTGGAGTCGTTGGTGGGAGGGGGGGGGGGTTCAAAACTAAATATTATGCGCGAGAAATTTTTATGGATGTGTGAATCATATGAGGAAAGTCGTGTTTAGAGGAGTTTAGCGACCAAGAAAGTGATGGGTCCAGCATCGCGAAAAAGAATTTGGCCAGGGAGATTTGCGTTGTGTTGCGGACCCGTGGTTGCCAGATAAGGAGTATGTAACGTCCCTAGATGATAGATTCCCCTATGCTCGGTGACAGATATTATGGAGTTGGGACTTGGAATGCAAGATTTGTCTAGGCTACGTATAATGAGCTTGAAGTGAGTTTAATTTTGTTTGTTACCATCAATCGGTAAAGGGATAAGCACTACTGGTATTTGATGGAAGAGAATAATGAGAGTTTTCGGCGAGGAGTGCCTGCATGAGGTTGATGGTGGAAGAAAGTAATTGGAGGTCGGATCATCGCCAATCTTTGTAGGGTGCTATATGGAATTTGTGGATTCAGCCGAAGATCTGCTCGTTCATGTGGCATGTGGCGGAGGAGTGTTTATCGACAAGAGATGCGTTGGCCTCCCACAAAATTCCTATAGCATGTTTGTGCCCTCTGTGCGAGGTTGAGAGAGAAGATGTTTCTCATATGTGATTCGATTGCCCGATTGTTATGCAAATTTGGGCAAGTGCATGATGGCTTGGGAAGATCAACTATGCATAACTCGTACACCCTCGATTGTCTATAATC
Source organism: Geranium rotundifolium (assembly GCA_963920655.1). Lineage (NCBI taxonomy): Eukaryota > Viridiplantae > Streptophyta > Magnoliopsida > Geraniales > Geraniaceae > Geranium > Geranium rotundifolium. Next base: position 23,551,648 of record OY987320.1, read on the forward strand.
TTAAACATTACAAGAATAAAAGTGATCCGGGAGATCACAATGATTCTTTGGTCTATTTGAAAAATATAAAAGTGTGGGTTTGAGGTTTTTCCTTACGCATGTGACTTTCGAGGCGAAGCATGTAGGTTTGGAGTGGAGGGTTGTAAACATCTCTTCAACTCGACAGCGCTGGCCACCTTCGGTTTAGAGGTTGGTGCCTTTTGTGAGTATGGTTTTAAAGTTGAATGTGAACAAAGCAATCACTAGTTAAATCAGAAGGTTTAGTCTTATTGTTATCAAGGATTTTTGTTAAGTTTTTTTTGGATATTACATTAATATTTAAAAAAAATGACAAAAATACATCTCATTAAACCTGAGATTCCCTTGGAGGCCGATCATCGTCTTTGGAGGTCCTGTATATATTTTATTCTTAGTATTATGTATGTATCGTTTGTGTGTGCACCACGTTATACGATTTGTGTATCGATGTATGCGATTTGTGTCCCTTGCTGGAACAGAGAGTTATTGTGAGTGAAAAGTAGACTCGAGTGCGTAGCCTCCTTTGGGTCATATGACCGATGATGATTGTCAGTGTCGGTAGGGGCTTTGAGAGGTGATCGACATATTTTTAGTTTTGCTGGTTTAAGAGGAAGAGTATGGTTGGAGATCCGATACTGACTCTCTCTTGATCTGGGCGCAAGGGGACCTACAAGGGGCGTGACCCAGTGATTCAAGCCTCACGGGTATCCAGTCCCGTAACACATCGGTGAGAAAGCCCGGGAGAAGCGCTCACTTGGCCCTATACCAGATGTTTGAGGTTGGTTTTGAGCCTATGGGTTTTGATCCAATTTTACTTCGGGATGAGGTTGAGTTGAGAGGGGTCGTCAAAGTCTTGCGAACGTTTATGTCGAGAAGTATGGAGTCGGTGACCAGAATTTGGAAGTGACAGATTCGATAAATGATCGGACTGACAAGAACAATGAGAAGATGGTCGAATTGTTGGTTCTTCGTAATTGTCTCTCTATTCTTATTTGGAGGGTTTTTTCATTTGTCTTATATCATGTGTAGATTATAATTGGTTATCATGTTTAGATTTTAAGTAAGTCATGTCATAGAATGGTTTAGAATTAAACCATTTTGTTAGATAAGATCATTAGCTTGGAGTAGTTATGGGTGATGTCATATTACTTCATTGTACAATTTAATAATATTGATATAATAATTTCAAAAAAAACATTAAAAGTCAAATAATAATTTAATGTGAAAAGACGATTATACTCCCAAATATGAAATTAAATTTAAGAGACTTTGATAAGGGTTTCTTGTGAGTTTTTATTTATTGTTGTTTATTTTCAATAAATTTAATAATAATAATTATTAATATAAAACATTAGTTAATAAATTAGTATTTAATATCAGAGTTTTGATTAGTATCATGGTTATGGTTAAGATGAGAGTATTATTTTGGAAATTTGAAAGATATTAAAAGGTAATTTTGTCTTTTAAACATAAATCTAACGAATTTTGATGGAGTTTATTAAAATAAAATATAATAATAATCTGAACAACTTACGTGTTAAAAATAAGTTGAGTGTGCTAAAGCAAATCAGCTTGAGCTTGACCTTGACCTTGACCTTGCTCGCTCTCTAACTATTAAGTAGAATTCAGGCTCAACAAAATATTTATGTGTGATAAGTTTAAGAATAGTTAAAAAAATTATATTATTAAGAAATAAATGAAAATCATATTTAAATACAATAAACACACTCATTAAATAAAAATGAAGTAAATTTTGATGCAGCCTTAAAAGCACTTATCTGGTAATTTTTTTTAAAAGTTTAAATAATGATTTAAATAGATGATGAGAGTTTTTATTATAAGCAGAAAGTGAGAAAAAGGGTTGAAATTAAATGACATTAATAGCGGTGTGTATAGGCGTTAAGCTATGATTGTGGGGAGGGAGGCTATACTCAGAGGCACAGCTCCACCTCGAGCTCTCTTTCTCTCACAAGTCGCTTCTGTTTCTGAAAATACTGACCACTCTCTTTAATGGATCTGTATCCACAGACCACCACCACTCTCCTTTATAGCTACTACTAACCCCTCTCTCTCTCTCTCTCTCTCTCTCTCTCTACTCATAACTCTCCCCTCTCTCTCTCCTCCATAAAGCTCGCTTCGCTCCATCTCCATCTATATGTCATTTCCCAAACGCCTCGGCTCCGTCTCGCGCTCCGATCGAGCGAAGCAACCCCTCGATCCGGATCGAATCTGAGAACTAGCTTTGAACTGGCTTTGGACTAGCTTTGATCGATGGTGAATTAGAGAGATCGATGAATCCGCTGTGCTGCATTGCTCCGGTGTCGATCGATCGGGACCGGGGGAGCCAGTGCCAGCTAGGGCTCGAGGGCTCGGTCAGGAGCGTGAGCTACGGCTCGAAGCCGAGCTTCTCGACTCAGGCGTCGTCGACGGTGGTGGCTGAGTCGGAGGGCCACGACGCGGAGGAGGCGTACGGCGGGGCGGTCGCCGGAGGGAGCGTGGCTGGGATCCTGTACAAGTGGGTGAATTACGGGAAGGGGTGGAGGCCGAGGTGGTTCGTTCTCGAGGATGGGGTGTTGTCGTACTATAAGGTTCATGGTCCTGATAAGATTCTGGTGAGTCCGGCGAGAGAGAAGGAGGTTATGGTGATCGGGGAGGAGTCGATCAGGTACATGAGGAAGGCTAATTGGGGAAGTTCCAGGTTTGGGGGCTTCTCCTCCAAGCAGTGCAAGCCTTTTGGAGAAGTGCATTTGAAGGTTTGGTTTCCTTCTCTTTCTTTTTGTTGAATGTATGTTAGGATCATCATGGGTATACTATAGCCTGATACTTGCTTCTTTCACTGTATAATGGAAAAGGAGCTTCTTTTGGGAGTCCTGTTGGTTTGTGAAGTCTCTGTAGCTGCACTGAGTGAATTTGAGTGTGTGCATCGTTGTTAAGTTCTATGTCGAACCTTTGCTTGATGTTCCCAATGAGAATGAGAGATTTTGTGTTTACTGCTGTTTGTGTGCTTATAAGCTTCGGTAAATTCATGGCTGATATAATGCTGGACACTGACTTGGCTCTAGAAGTTATCATGTTAACATACAGTCTTTCGGAACTTGAACAATGTGTATTCTTTTTATTACCAAACTGTATAGCATGTATACTATTGATTTGCTTCACACATGTTCGTTAGAAGTTGTACAAAAATGTCCATTCTGAAAGATAAAAACCTGTGAATAGCAATGCTATCTTATGCGTTTGCTAATTATTATATAACTGGGTGTTCTAGATGTGGCTTAAGAAAGCCAGCCTCTCAAATGATTTAGATTCAGTTGTTTTTTCAGAGTAATCCGTTAGTTAGTTGATGAACTGGTTTTGGTAAGTTCCTTCACTCTCGTTCAAGGTTGAATCCAGCATATAAACATGTTGGACTGATTTGATTGTGTAATTGTTAAGGGATGAAATTGGTTAATTGTGTCATGTGGCTCTACTTTGTAGAAAGATCGATGCATTGATTGGTCCACTTCACTTTAGCTGGTTGATGTTTTTACACATTGTCTTCAAGCGATAGACATCTAATCAAGCTAGATAGTGCTAACATTTTTCTGAATGATCTTGAACTCATTGAACTATCAGGATAAGCTATCTTTATTACCAGAAAGCACTAAACTATTCATCAATTGAAGTAAGATTGTGTTACCCTCCTTGTTTGCTCAAGCTCTGCTGTGGTTGATTGGTCTAGCTCCATAATTTCCTCCTAGATTCTTTTGAACTTTAAACATTCTTTACAGGTTTCTTCAATTCGTGCAAGCAAATCAGATGACAAAAGGCTCTCCATATTTACTGGAACTAAGACCCTTCATTTGCGGTGTCTATCTAGAGAGGACAGAGCTGCATGGGTCGAGGCACTCCTTGCTTCCAAGGATCTTTTCCCTCGCATATTAAGCAGTAATGATTTTGCACCTTCTGAGGATGTTATTGTTTCAACCGAGAAGCTAAGATCGCGACTATTGCAGGAAGGCCTCAGTGAAGTGGTTATTAAAGACTGCGAGTCTATCTTGCTTTTAGAACTCTCTGAGATGCAAAATCAGTTCAAGTCACTTAAACGCAAGCATATTATATTGTTAGACCGGTTGAGACAATTAGAGGTACTTGTTCTCAGTCCTGGTACCATATACTGATAGAAAAAGTTATATTGTAATGTTCTTTTTTCTGGTTCCCGCATGATCTCTATCTCACTCTACTATATCAGGTTGTTTTGGACTTCCTTTCTTGAGAATTAGTCGTTTCATTTTCATTACAGACGGATAAAATAGAGCTGGAAACTACTGTAGTGGATGAAACAAAGGAGCGTGACTCATATTGTGGACAAGGGAGAAGATTTAGCGGTTAGTTATGTTTTCGAAAGTGCATTGTTCCTTTTTCTGTTGATGCTTGAGATTTGGTCTTTTCCTTTATTTTCCTCATGGGAATAAATGGTAGTTGCATATAAGATACTTCCTCGCCATGATTCCTCTTCACACATCAATTGACATTTGACTCATGGAACCTATTAAAAGGGAAAAGAGCAGATAGTGTTTTCCAGAGTATTTTTTGTATCAAATCATTCACTACATCAGTTCATTTAAGCATTAATTTTATCCTTCTGGTTATTATGAGCTCTGAATCTGAGTCGTGAAATTAATTATTGTATGTGTGTTACAGATTTTTATTCCGTCATGTCAGAGGGCAGTGCAAGTGATTCCGATGCAGATAATGAGAGTCAAGATGGAGGAGATGTTGAAACAGATGAAGAGGATGGAGTATATTTTGATACAAATGATTTTATGTCTTCCGATGCTTTGAGAAGCGCTTCCTACAAGAGTAGAGATAGCATGGGAAACACTAGTATATATGATAAAGATTCTTTCTTTTCTGATCGTTTATGTGGTGCTGACAAGGAGATCAAGTTAGTTGAGTATCCATATGTGAAAAGGAGGGATAATTTACCAGAACCAAAGGAGAAAGAGAAGCCAGTTGGCCTTTGGTCAATTATCAAGGATAATATTGGAAAGGACTTGTCTGGAGTATGCCTCCCGGTTTATTTTAATGAACCACTCTCATCGTTGCAGAAATGCTTTGAAGATTTGGAGTATTCATACTTAGTTGATCAAGCATTAGAATGGGGAAAGCAGGTCAGGTCCTCAGCTGTCAGCAGTGCTTTCTTTTGTTGCAAAACAGTTTTTAAGCATGATCTGCTAATTACATTGTAATGCATGCAGTTGATATGTTGGTGTTAATTTTGCTCTCACGTAGACTTGCATATTTCAAGTTTGCAATTTATACACTTACACTACAAAGATGAGGGAACAACTTTCTTTGTTGGTGTTAATTTTGCTCTCACGTAGACTTGCATATTTCAAGTTAGCAATTTATACACGTACAACGTACACTACAAAGATGAGGGAATAACTTTCTTTCTGCAGGGTATTTAGCGTGCATTCTAGTATTTCTGTATTTGCTTTGGTTATTGCTCAGTTCTTCAAAACAGTATGGTTTTTGGGATAAACATGCATTGGGTACCTTCAATAATCAAGTTTATAAATTATTTTTTCATCAAAAGTAGGAGAGTTGATAATATGTAGAGTTTGAGCCTCAGGCATCAGCAGAAGATGCCTGAAAGAAATGATGTTGGGGAACTCAATTATTTACATCATATCATAATTTCACTCTTTAAGTAGCTTATGATATATGATTGATGCAGAAGAATGACTTGATGAGAATTTTAAATGTCGCGGCTTTCGCTGTGTCTGGTTATGCTTCGACAGAAGGCCGGCAATGCAAACCCTTTAATCCTCTCTTGGGGGAGACTTATGAGGCTGACTATCCTGATAAAGGACTTCACTTTTTTTCTGAAAAGGTAAGCCCTTTTCTTTCACCATTTCATTTATTGATAATCAAGTTTAGCAGATAAATTGAACTGCTAGTTGATTCAGCAGAACATTTCTTTCAGGTAAGTCACCATCCAATGGTTGTTGCTTGTCACTGTGAGGGAAAGGGTTGGAAATTCTGGGCAGATTCTAACTTGAAAGGCAAGTTTTGGGGCCGCTCTATTCAGCTTGATCCTGTTGGTACCCTTACCCTGCAGTTTGAAGATGGTGAAACGTTTCAGTGGAGTAAGGTCACCACTTCCATATATAACATCATATTAGGTAAAATCTATTGTGACCATTATGGCACCATGCGTATCAAGGGCAGTGGCAATTACTCCTGCAAGCTCAAATTCAAGGAGCAGTCTATAATAGATCGGAATCCACATCAGGTACTTTTGTAGTAATGAGTAGAAAGATCAAAGGCACATGTCTCCATGCATTTTGTCCTGCTGTTTTACCTTGGTAAACAATGACTTTTTACTCTTCAAGATGTTTAGGAGGGTTAAATTTTGGCAGGAGCATAATTTGAAAGGACCATGTAGATACCTTTAAACAACCATATTATTTACTGTACAGACTGGGGCTAATCTGTTAGGAAACCTCTTTGGGTTTATGCCCCACTCTCCAACTCCATCCTTTCCTTTCCATTAGGCCATGCATCACCATGTATTTTCTTATTACTCATTTCCATGTAAACTTAGGCAATGGCATACCCTTTTAGTTTCAATGTCATGCAACATAGAACAATTATATAGCTGACATGTGATACTTTCCCTTTAGTTCAATAGGGATCTTGTATTATAACTGGTTATCCACCTATCTTAAGTGCCTTGATAATTGGAATTAGATGGGTGCCTTAACTTCAACTGAAGTTGACAATTGCTATGATGTGAGCAGATGTATAAACTGTTTGATGATCACCCCTCTTTGCTAATAATGCAGTAAATGTGCTTTTATGGCATTTTAGGTTCATGGATTTGTTCAAGACAACAGAACAGGGGAGAAGGTAGCGATGTTGGTGGGGAAGTGGGATGAGGCAATGTACTACGTATTGGGCGATCCAACAACCAAGCCAAAGGGGTATGATCCAATGGCTGAAGCTGTGCTGTTGTGGGAAAGAGACAAATATGCCACCAAGACAAGATATAACCTGACTCCGTTTGCAATTTCTTTGAATGAATTGACACCTGGCTTGACGGACAAATTGCCTCCCACTGACTCAAGACTGAGACCAGATCAAAGACATCTGGAGAACGGAGAATATGAGTTGGCTAATGCAGAGAAGCTGAGACTTGAACAGTTGCAGAGACAGGTATATCACCTACTTATCCTTCACTTGTAATATCACAAGAAGAAGGCACATTTGAGTATCACATTCATACCTCACGTTTTCACATTTCTAGTTACTCCATTGCCTTAATCTTCACTAGTGAGATCAAAACGAACCAAGAACTGACAATATGATCTTCAAAGTATCCATATTGTTTTTTTTTTACTTGAATCATATCATCTGGAGTCTGCACTATGTGCAGAGGATGGCTTAAACTTAGATAACAGAGATTTGCTGCCTTATGGTTTACAATTTGATACAGGCAAGGAGGTTGCAGGAACGAGGGTGGCAACCGAGATGGTTCAGGAAGGATGAGGATGGCTGTTACCATTACATAGGAGGATATTGGGAGGCAAGGGAAAAAAAGAACTGGGATGGAATTCCCGACATATTTGGCCAGAGTAGCGACTTGCCCCTAGAAGAATGAAAATGTTTTTCCTCTAAACTCGCATGCCACGGAAGAGTTTTAGACATAGCTTTGGCTAAATTATCGATCTCCTTCCACTTGAAATGTGTAGTATTTTGTTTGATCTTTGCGTCAAATATTGTTGTTGGATGTTCATCTAAATAGATGCCGAGAAGTGCTCATCTCTTGTGAACTATTTTCTTGAACCGGTAATTATAGATGAATTAAGCCTCTCTCTTGTGCTTGAAGATGTCATGGGATTTAACTTGTTTAGCTATAATGGGGTTTCCAAAATTGTTAAAAGTAATGTTTCACAAAAGAGCTCTCTTTGTACTTCCTTCCAACAGAGTCCGGGGTCGATCCTTAAACATTTCATACATTTTATCCTGCCATCGTCTTAAGACATCAAAATCAGAGTCTCTAGACAAGGAAGCTCTTGGGCTAAATCTAAAATTTTCGAATGACTCTAAAACAAGTAACCCTATAGAGTATTTCTTCCAACAATCAGAAAATTGTAGGGCGGGACTAAAAATTACCAATGATGGCACAAGTCAGAATAGATGCAAATAGTAATGCCCAACAATTGACAGACAAAAGACTGATTGAAGATGCAACTGCACATTCCAATAAACCCCAATAATTCATGAAATAGAGAAAAACAACCATTCACCTATGCTTTACATCCAACACTGAAGTAACAATTCACGAACAAAGCAGAGCAACGAACAAGTATGGAGAAGGCCTTTGACATCAGAATTGACATGATACTCATGCAAGCGTATCCTCCTTCTCCAGAGCTTGCTGCCTTAGCATCTCTTCCCTAACTCTCCTAACTTCTGCTTCCTTCTCCATCCTCTCTTGCTGAAATATGAAACATCCTAAACTTATACACATGCATTAACATAACCAGAAACTAGAAATGTTAACTTCTATATCAGTAAATTTGCTGACTAATTATTCCACTTCCATCACCCACACAATTCTTATCTCTCTTTCATTATTTACATATCCAAACAAGCAAAACCAGAGAAATACAAAGATAACCAGAAACCCGAAAATGATAATTTTTATCTGTAATTTTGCGGAGACTAATGATCCCATAACCATTTCCATCACCAACAATTCTCATTTCTCTTTTATTTAAATGCCCAAACTCTCAAAATCAGAGAACTACAATGATAAAAGGCACCTTTCATGAAAAATTGAGCTACCAAATAGATTATAATTACAGTTGAGCCACAACCCAGATCAAATTTACCCACAAGATTTGTACTTTCTGGCAATTTGGTGACATATGGTAGATTAGAAAATAAAGAAGAAACAGTGAAATGGAAACTTCAATCTAAAACGCAGCAGTGGAAGCATAACTGTGCCCATCGGATCTTCTAGGGTTTCTCTATTTTTCTAAGATGCATCTAAATTGACAAATGGGTATCATAATTAGCACCGAATCGAATCAGGACCTTCAATTCATGCAAAAATAATTTTCCCAGAAATGTGAAAAGGGTCGAATTCTGATGGAGGATTAAGAGAGAAGAGCACCTTTTCGTCTTGACGGAGAGCGACCCAGACATGAACCTTGTCCATGGTTTGATAGAACGCGAAAGCTCCCAGTGTCATCGCGAAGAAGTGCACCATTTTCACCATTTTCTTTCACTCTCTGAGTCCTCGACGATCTGGAAAAGCCCTGTAGCTCTCTCAGTCTCAGATACGAATCTACCAAGCTTTTCTGTGAAAATGGTTCCACCTTACGACGCCGTTTCAGTCAAACCTCAATTCGCGGCCTAATGACCTTTGAAGGCTCTATGGGCCGAAAATGAACCCTGTGGGCCCCACTTGCCAGCTGAGTGGACAATTTTATGTGTTTAGGGTTTAACCAATCGACTCGAATTTTATTTTGGCAGGCAGGTGAGGATCAGTTCATAAAAGAAATGATTCAGCTCGAGTTCGGCTCGGGATTGAACGATTTTACACAGCTAAATCCGAGTCGGCTCAAATTAAAATAGAGAAACTCAAGTTCGAGCTCGACTCGATTCGCTTAATAATACAAATATTGATTAAAAATATTATTATTATTAATATAATTAATTAATTGTTGAACAAGCCGACTCACGAGTTTATCGAGTCTTTAAAATGTTAGGCTCGAGTTCGGCTCGTTTATGAAACGAGTCTAAACTGGTGAGCTCAAATTCACCTCGAGCATAATTATAACAAGCTCTAACTGAATATTTAATGAGTCGAGCTCGAACGGCTCGTTAAAAAGCTCGACCCGCTTACATTCCTGTAATAATATTTCATAAAAAATGGCCAATATTTTTGGGGAAGTCATCGGCTCGTCGGAAAAGTCGTTTCGCAGTCTTTATCTCGCCGGCGGGAAGAAGTGCGTCGTACGGACGTCTCTTTCAGGTACTGCAATGGCGAGAGGCTGCTACGCCGAAGGTTTCATACCCAGTTCATCAGTTCGTCACATCTGGAAACAAAGTCGTTGGTAATGAGTTGATGTTGATTGATCCATCTCCAAATTGGTAAACACAAAAGAAAAATTATTATTTTTATATATTTTTCTAGAATGATTTTGGTACTGAATTCGTGCCTTTCACGTTGTTCCAACATTTTTTTTGGGGTTTGTTTTGGACATTGTATCATCACGTCTGGCTCGAACGCACGCTGCGTGTTTGTATAAATGCCCAAGAGAGGACATACACATACCCATATAGTGAAAATAGGTATTTGGATTTGGCCTTTAGTGTAGAGTACTGGGTTCATGGTAGATTCTCATTTCTCAACTGGTCAGCATGACATGATCTTCTTTCGCTCATTGTTTAATGGGTCACCATACTATTATTGAAGCAAAAGACAGGAACTATTGGTTTGAGTTTATGGCATTTGTCGCGATCAGAGGGCTTAGATGGTACTGTCCAAACTGGTGGATAATTTGAAAGGATGATTCCATGTTACAAACTTTGCAGTCTCAATAGTTCTCATCGGTTTGCTGATGAGTTGTTGGTGATTTCTTGAAATTTTCAAGCTTGATGTCTCGATTCGGTTGGCTCTACTGCGCACTTAATTCGTAAACATAGGGAGGCATGATTAACAATGTCGAGTTGGAGTTTAGTGCTCCAGTACTCAGCCATTGTGTATTCGTTGGGGATCTGCTTGTGCATGACATATATATGATCATCTGGTATTGGGTATTTAATTCGATTTTATATTATTCTTGAACCAAAAGTCAAGATTTATTTGTCTGCTTATGACATGGAGGCTATGAAATGGCCAAAGTACTAATCCAATGATGAAGACAATATTCTTGTTGGAATTAAGGAAAGCTAATAAGTGCCGGCTGAAGTCGCAGCATATTTTTGGCATGTACATCTGGCATCTTTAGTTCTCAAATATATGAAAAGACAGTACAAGGGTGGCTGTCTCTGATAAAACTGTGAGAACGATATTCGAACATAGTAGCTATAAACTGAAATTTGGGAGGTGCATTTTTGGGAAATAAGCCGGTATCATGGGTATGTTCCGGTATGCTGATGGCATAGACAAGATGCTATTGTTGTTTGGAACTCTGGGCAGCATTGGAGATGGGCTTATGTCCCCTCTCACAATGCTTGTTCTTAGCGGCGTGATAAATGAGTACGGATCTGCTTCTCTTTCATTCTCAGATAAAATTGTTGACAAGGTACGCATAGTCTTAAGTAGTTGAGACAAGTGAAATTTAACATTATGTTTCTCTAAGTACCTAGAAGGAAAGCATTGTAGTTACATGGTTAAATTCACTTCAGCCTTATCTTGAATTACAGTTCATTTCCATAACACATCAAATACCCCCCTTTTTGCAGTACTCTCTCAGGCTTCTTGTTGTGGCCATTGGAGTTGGGATATCTGCATTTATTGGTATGCTTCATTTTCTTTTTCAGTGTATACTTCATTATGTAGATAAGAACTCATAACAAATACTTCTCTAGCAACCTTATAGTTTGTGCTGTCAGAAAACTTTAAATCTTGGCCTTGCTGTTAGTTACCGTAAGCCAATGCTTGGACTTTGCAGAAGGGGTCTGTTGGACAAGAACTGCAGAAAGGCAAGCGTCTCGTATGAGAGTAGAATACCTGAAATCCGTCCTCAGGCAAGAAGTTGGTTTTTTCGATAACCAGGACGCTTCTTCCACTACCTTCCAAGTTGTCTCTACCATCTCTTCGGACTCCCATTTAATCCAAGATACTATAGCTGAGAAGGTTTTTTCTTTCAGATGTCTCCAATATCCTCTCTTTGTAGTTTGATTAAGCCATAGGTTAACGTTATTTATGTTTCTGTTGCTGCAGATACCCAACTGTCTTGCTCAGTTGTCATCATTCATTTTTTCCATTTTTGTTGCCTTCACTCTATCATGGCGACTAGCAGTAGCTTCTTTGCCATTCTCGCTCATGTTTATCATCCCAGGGGTTGGATTTGGGAAGCGAATGATGGGTCTAGGAATACAAATGAAGGATACTTATGGGGTTGCCGGTGGGATTGCAGAACAAGCAATCTCGTCCATCAGAACTGTTTACTCATATGTTGGGGAGCTCCTGACTCTAGACAGGTTTAGCCAAGCACTTAACAGGAGTACGGAGCTTGGTATAAAGTCAGGCTTTGCAAAGGGATTGATGATAGGGAGCATGGGAATGGTTTTCGTGGCCTGGGCTTTTATAGCTTGGGTTGGCAGTATACTTGTTACTGAGAAAGGTGAAAAAGGTGGTGCTGTTTTCATTTCTGGAATTTGCATCATCTTAGGAGGCATGTAAGTTGCTTTCTTCTTTTCTTATATAAACTTCTTTCCCATAACATCCTCAATCCTTCTAACATTATCCTTCAGGTCTGTCATGAGTGCACTGCCAAATCTTTCTTTCATCTCGGAAGCAACCACTGCTGCTGGCCGGATGTTTGTGATGATAGACCGAGTTCCAGTGATAGACTCTGAAGATGGAACAGGAAAAGTCTTAGCAACTACGAGAGGAGAGCTTGAGTTTAAAGACGTCTTCTTCAGTTACCCGTCAAGACCCAACTCTAAAATCCTTCAAGGGTTCAATCTCAAAGTGCGAGCTGGTAAGACAGTAGGACTTGTTGGGGGAAGTGGTTCCGGAAAGTCCACAGTCATTTCTCTGCTGCAAAGATTCTACGACCCCGTTAAAGGGCATGTTCTCCTTGATGGATGCAAAATCAGAAGGCTTCAGCTTAAATGGCTAAGATCACAGATGGGGCTGGTTAATCAAGAGCCAATTCTCTTTGCAACATCCATAAAGGAGAATATTCTGTTTGGCAAGGAAGGTGCTCTAATGGAAGAAATAGTCAACGCTGCCAAGGCTGCAAATGCACACAACTTCATCATAGAGTTACCTGATGGATATGAAACTCAAGTAAGCCACCATTTTTATACTACTAGTGTCTCACATTCAAAAGTGTGGATCTTGTTAGCGGCCTCCACCCATCAGTTTAAGATTTTGGTCGGATTTTCCCTTAATATGATATTAGAACTTGTCAGAGTCCCACATTTAAAATATGTGGATTTTCTTGTGTGTTGGGGTTGGATGGGTCGAGTTTTAACATGGTATTAGGAAAAATTGTCTCGATGAGCACTCATATCATATATATTTTTGATTTTCAACACATAAAATAGTACATTTTTGTTATGAATTCATTAATGTTGTTTCACTGACGTCTCAGGTGGGGCAGCTTGGACTTCAGTTATCTGGTGGGCAGAAGCAAAGAATTGCCATAGCAAGAGCTTTAGTTAGAGACCCAAAAATCCTCCTCCTCGATGAAGCCACGAGTGCTTTGGATGCTGAATCTGAAAAAACAGTGCAGGAAGCACTGGACAAGGCTTCACTGGGAAGAACAACAATCATCATTGCTCATCGCCTGTCCACGATTCGTAACGCTGATTTGATAGTGGTTCTTCAGTCAGGGAAAGTAGTTGAATCGGGTTCTCATCACGAACTAATACAGATGAACAATGGAGACGGGTTGTACAGCAGTATGGTGCAAACACAGGAGTTAGCTATGCAAAATGATTCCCCTAACAGCCCTTATAATTATCCTACAGAAGATCGAAGCCGCTACAGCATATCCGCTTCCAGGACTCCCCAGGGACGAAACAGTGCAGTTTCTAGCTTTCAGAGCAGCCCCACTTACCCCTTTACCCCAATATATTCCATCAGTGTAGCGTATTCAACATCAACGCCAATGCCTCCCAACAATGGCTTCAAGAACATTTCTAATCCCCCGTTTTCTCAGTGGAGGTTACTGAAAATGAACGCGCCAGAGTGGAAGCGAGCATTTCTTGGGTGTTTAGGAGCTGCTTGTTCTGGAATAATTCAACCAGTTTATGCCTATTTCTTGGGAACAGTTGTCTCAGTTTACTTTGATAAAGACACTTCAGTCATCAAGGAAAAAAGCAAAACGTATGCTTACATTTTCCTGAGCCTGGCCGGCATCAGCTTCGTTACTAATCTCACCCAGCATTACAATTTCGCTGTCATGGGAGAGCGCCTGACAAAAAGGGTGCGAGAACAAGTGCTCGCCAAAGTGCTTACCTTTGAGATCGGTTGGTTTGATCAAGACGAGAACACGAGCGCAGCCATCTGCGCGCGCCTGGCCGCGGAAGCCAGCATGGTCAGATCACTCGTTGCAGACCGAATGCAGTTGCTGGTTCAGGTCTTCTTCAGCGCATCCCTCGCTTTTGCCCTTGGATTGATTGTCACGTGGAGAGTAGGCCTTGTGATGATCGCGATGCAGCCCTTGATCATTGGAAGCTTCTATGCGAGGAGCGTTCTGATGAAGAGAATGTCTGAGAAGGCGAGGAAGGCGCAGAGCGAGGGGAGCCAGCTAGCGAGTGAAGCTACTGTCAACCACAGGACGATCACAGCGTTTTCTTCCCAAGAGAGGATATTAGATCTCTTTGGAGCTACAATGAAAGGCCCCAAGAGAGAAAGCATCAAGCAATCTTGGTTTTCGGGTGTTGGCTTATTCACCTCTCAGTTCCTGACCACAGCCTCCATAGCTCTGACTTACTGGTATGGAGGGAGGCTGATGAATAAACAACAAGTCACACCAGAACACCTTTTCCAAGCTTTCTTCATTCTGATGAGCACGGGCAAGAACATTGCAGATGCTGGAAGCATGACTTCAGACATAGCCAAAGGCAGCGATGCTGTTCGATCAATCTTCGCGATCCTAGACAGGAAAAGCGAGATAGAGCCAGAAAACCCAGATGGGAATCAAGCGAAAAAATCTCTCAAGGGCCTCATAGAACTCAAAAACGTCCTCTTCTCTTACCCTGCGAGGCCCGACCAGACGATCTTCAAGGACTTGAGCCTGAAAATTGAGGCTGGAAAGACAATCGCGCTCGTGGGACAGAGTGGCTCAGGCAAATCCACAGTCATCGCATTGATTGAAAGATTCTACGACCCATCACAAGGATCAGTACTGATAGACGGGCGCGACATCAAGACTTACAGTTTAAGAAAACTGAGGGCACACATTGCATTGGTGAGTCAAGAGCCTACTCTCTTTGCAGGAACCATCCGGCAGAACATTGTATATGGCAAAGACGACGCAACAGAAGCTGAACTGACAGAGGCTGCGATTCAAGCCAATGCTCACGAGTTCATAAGGTAATCAATCGATCATCATCCATCTTGTCAAAATCGAACAAAGATTAGATTTTCCATTTTCCTTACATGTCTGTCTGATCTTAATTCAGTTCATTGAGAGATGGGTATGACACATTTTGTGGAGAAAGAGGAATCCAACTTTCAGGAGGGCAGAAGCAGAGAGTGGCGCTGGCTCGGGCAATACTGAAGAACCCGTCGATACTGCTCTTGGACGAGGCAACGAGCGCTCTTGATAGCGCCTCAGAGAACCTTGTCCAGGAGGCGCTGGAGAAGATGATGGTTGGGAGGACCTGCGTGGTCGTGGCTCACAGGTTGTCGACGATACAGAAGTCGGACTCCATTGCTGTGATCAAAGATGGGAAGGTGGCGGAGCAAGGGTCGCATTCTGCGCTGCTGGAAACCGGGCGAGGCGGAGCATACTACTCATTGACTAGGCTGCAGGGTGGTCACTCTCCTTACCGTTAAGCCAATGCACCATGTTGATGGCTCAAAGTGATGTAAGAAGTAATGTTTAGGTATGTTTCGAAGAGAGACAGATAGCTTAACAGTTGTAGGATTTATTTGTTCACTGAGGAACATCCATGTGTTAATTACAGTTAAACCATAGTAACATGTCAAATCATTTATCAGAATTATTCATTCTATAGCCAAAGCAATGGTTGATAAAGGTAGCTTACAATGGTGTGTTTTGATCTTCTTGTTATATATATATATTAATCATGATTATAATAAACAATTGCCCTTATAGCTCAGTGGTAGAGCGTCAGTCTTCTAAACTGAAGGTCCGTAGTTCGATCCTGTGTGAGGGCATTTTGTGGCAATAAATATGATTGGGTTGGGTGTAGTTGTTGCTTCATATGGTGAACGCTCTTTGATACAGTGAGGGATGTTCTAGTTTCCGAAGCATACAAAAATGAAGCAGTATTAAACAGCACTGTGTATCCTTCGTTGCGCTGTGTTACCTGTCTTCTGCCACATTTTATATTTTGTTAATTTACGATACATATTATTGTTCCATTTTTATTTTCTTTCTCCCAATTCTTTTAAATAATCTTAACCTAATCAATAATCATTGTCAACTATAATATTTAAATGTCTTAACATATTATACATATTAATGCACTCTAGTACGAATAATCGTTAACACAATTAGAGGACGTGAGAAAAGAGTCGTCGTCAACGATGTGTTTGGGATTGTTGAACAATGTTCAAAAAAGGTTGCTTAGGCGCTATTTTTTGCCTCACCGTCCCGTTTTAAGCTAATCGAGCGGTGGCGAACGTTTTGGTTCATTTGGCGGTCCAGATGGCCGGCCAGGAGGACCATACTTTTTTTTATAAAAAAAATTAAAATTTAAAACTTAAAATGTTAAGAATAAGAAATCAGACAGTTGTTCCCTTATCTCGCCCTAGACCCTTACCTTCTAAACCTTGTCGCCTACTACTAATGTTTGTCGCCCGCTGCATTTCTTTTGCAAATAAATTGAAGTCGGAGCTCTTGCACTTTAGACTCCAATTCATATTTGTAACGAGTGATTTGTATTTATTTATTCAATTTGTGTGAAATAAGGGTTGATTAGTTTATTCAATTTGTGTGAAATAAGGGTTGATTTGTTTATTCAATTTGTGTGAAATAAGGGTTGATTTGTTGATTCAATTTGTGTGAAATAAGGGTTGATTTGTTTATTCAATTTACAAGATAAAAATTGTTTGGATGGTTTTGTAATGAAAATTTAGCTGTTTTAGATAATCAATTTATGAATATTTGCTATGAAGTAGTGACATCTAATCACTAGATTAAATTTTCACAAAAAGATTGTGGTGGTTAATTTTTATATTTAAAATATTTATTTTTATATATTAGAATTCATTTTATATTAAAAATAGATTAAAATAATAATAAAATATAAATCTAATTAATATGATTAATTTCGATTAATCTTCCGATACTTGTGTAGACATACATGGAGAGTGACATTTCAGAAGTTTCAAAAATTAAAATAAAGATAAAATGGTTATTTCATATGCATTTTATATTATATAATGAAAGATACTGATGTTGATAAAAAATTATTTGTCTTCACTCGCACAACACAACATTAGAGCATCTTCTTCAATAGGACATTAATAATGTTTCATTTTCTTCTAATGACATCACAGCCTTGAAAGAGAAGGTTAATCTTCTAGCGATGGAGAGGGAAATAATGAGCAAAACTAGTACAAACCTATTCCATTTTAGTTTCTCCTCTTCATAAACGAAAATGATGATGTCCAAAAAATCTATTTCATTCAGAAACAAATGAATCATTGGAAAAGTCGAAAAATGAAAACAAAACCAATGTTCCTTGTTATAAACATGAGCAACCCTGTACATGAAATGATTCATTCAAAATTTGCTTCTTCTTCAAATCAAATCAAACCAAATGAATATATTAATAGAGTCTTATTCTGGTTTGAATTGATTCCCTGCACATGGGGCATGATCCAAGGTCTTCTCCACAATCACAACATGTCTGTAGTGTACAGAAACAACAACACAAACAAATATATAAATATATCAGACAGAACAAGAAATCCTCATCAAAATCAGAATTACATTAAAAACACTGTACCTGATGCCCACAACCAAAGGCCATGTTCTTCGAGTTCGTAAGACAAATCGGGCAAACCTGGTACAAAACAACTTAGATTAGCTTAACCATGTAATATCCAGGAAATATTCCAAAAACGTGCCTTAATATGACACTCTTACAAAACGGTGTTGTGTTGTTTGTCAATGGGAGAAAAAGTGTCATGTTGTTTAGATTTTTATGTGTAAATTTTTCTGTGCAAAATGCGTGTATTTTTATAAAAATAACCCAATTGCCCCTAAAAATAAGAACTAAGATTTCTATGACAAAAGTGTCATATTACAGAGCACATTTTTGCTAATATCTATAGGTTGTCAAAAAAAGAAGAGTTTTTGCAGACTTACCTGATTATCATATGAAGAGGAAGGTACATTAACCGGCGGTTCATATACTTCGGGGTAAGTAGGAGCTCTCTGCTGAAAACTGGTTGCACGGGAAGGAGGTTTAGAGCGGTTGTTGAATGAAGCAGCGCCATAGATAGGCGGGGGAAGCGCAACCCTCTCAGGAGCATTTCCCGTTTGGCCACTACACAAACTCAACTTCATGAATAAAAACAGAAACAGAACAACATAGTCTATTAATATCGAGAATGGATTGTTATTTGTTACCCTAACAGGCCAAGCTCCAGGGTAGCTTTATACTGAGACGGTATTTCCATCAACGCTGCAAGAGCAAATTCAGTCTGTTTCCTACCTGGATCGATATTCTTTGACATTATTTCTGTAAAGTTTACAAACTACAAGCACAAACAAAAACAAGCATATATTCTCAGAGATGCTTGTGAAAACCACAAATTTATTTCAAATATCAAAGTAATAAGACGAGGTATTTCTTACCTGAAAATTATCAAATGCCCGGGCCGGGATATTGTCATCAAACTGTCTCATCATATCCCAAGGACCGTCTCCTACTCCCACCAGAATTATTGACAAAGGATATGCACTGCATATTCATTATTCATATAAACATATAAGAACGCGGAACGACAGAGCCCGATGGAAGCATCGAATAAATAAATTATATACCTCGCTCTCACAATAGCATCGATTGTCTTTTGCTCCTGTGGGCTCAGCTGTCCGTTTTGTGTATCAACACTTCTTGTCACCTGATACCATACGTTTAATATTGTAACAGATGAAATTCAGCAGATTTTATAGTTCTCGTATATAATTTAATTCAAACTTAAAGTACTTCAAATGAATTACCTGGCCATCAGCAATAATCAGCAGAACATGGTACTGGCCGCCACTTTCCTCGACAATAGTCATGCCCATTTCAATTATGGGCGCAAAAGACGTCGGTCCTGACATCAGAAATAAAAAACCATTGACTTTTTAAAACCTTAATAGTCTAATGCATGAAAGACATGTTAACGGAATAGACTCAATCAACCTGCAAGTCGGAGGTTTGGAACAATCTTTCTGTACTGTCTCAACACTTCCTCAAATCCGTTACAGAGTTCCTCGTTCGGATAAAAACTGAATACATCTTGGTCATGTGTTGAGGCTGCATTGGTGTCAGGAGAAAACAAATATTCAATATCGATATACGTACACATATACATATTTGTCAAGATAACAGTTTAGAATTAAGTTACCATCTCCGAATCCAAAACAGGGAATTAAGTTATCCTCATCAAAACTGGACAATGTCTTCCCAATAATTGATATGGCTTGTTCATACGGATTTTGAGTATTCCCAATGTGATGCAAACTTCGCCTGTTATACGATCTTGCACCTAATTATCAGAGGAAGTCAAGCACACTGTGGCACAAAAGTGACTACAGGTTTTTTAAAAGCACAAAGATAAAAGTGAACCTGTCCATTCATTGCTCTTTGTAAAGTCGATGCCAACAATGAGATTCGAAGACTCCAGGCCAGCATGTGCAAGAGCAGTAGTAACCTGAGGTCATACAATGTCAATGAAAACGGTGAATAAATTTATTTCTGTAAACAATCAGCTCATGATTAACAATCCCTTAAGGAAGGACACGGGTTAATCAAAATGTATCTATCTCAACCAATAAAAACACCCAGAAAAGAGCAAGACAATTCCATGTCAGGTCAAGAAGTACCGTGTCATAAAGATCATCCATTTTTCAAAATCATTAATTATAGTGAAGTTGTTGCCAAACACTTAACTACTCCAAAGACAGTGTTTTCAACTGAATTTCTATCTTTTAAAGATAAAATACAATATGAGAATAGAGCAAATCCAGAATATATTTCATAAGTACTGACCTGATCCAAGGTTTTGTAATTATCAGCTATCCTCGAATACTTGCTATCCAGTTTCCGCTGTGGCTGTGGTGTATAAGACCCGTAATTATAAGAGGCCGAAGGAGCTGGTGCCAGGTGATGTTGAGGGGTATAGTATCCATTTGGCTGCGGGTGAGGCGAAGAACTATACTGACTGCTCCATGAAGGAGATAAATGTCTCCTCTTCGAACTTTTGCCTCCCATTCCAAAAACAATAACAATCCACAACACTCCTTATGGATATATCCAACCAAAAAATTGACAAATCAACTCCAACCCGTTCCTAATTTCTATATCCTCTCCACCTGCAAATGGGCAAAGAAGATTTCTGCGGAAGACCACGGGATAAAACTGAAATCAGAAAAGGGGTTTGAATATACACAAAAAACAGCTCGATAATTCCACACCAGAAATGAAGGGAAGTTGCTTAGAATTGCAAAAATTTAAAGCTTTGACAAGCTACCATTAAATAGGGGTTGAAACAATTGCAAGAAAACACAGAACAAACCTTAGTTGAATAGTTTGTGATAATGAAAACAAAAACACAAAAAAGCGACTAGTCGCTAAAGACTTGTTCAAGAGACCAAGACAATAGAGAAGCATTTACTCCCGCATCAGCCATACCAGTAAAAATCTTGAAAAAAATCACAAAAGGTTCAAGAAACTCTAGGGAAGAGCCACGCAGCCTCAATCAGATTCAACAATGAAACAAATGTGAACTCATTCTAATTTCTGAGGCATAATCATCATATAATACATGATAATCTAGAAACATGTGCCTTAACGTACAAGAAACTGATTACCCTTGAAAGAGGATAGTCAACCACAACACCTAATTTTCTGCCCAATTCCACAAACACCCTATAAATAAGCAAATACTTGTAACAATACATAATGAAATTAGAAGCAAACAATAAATTATACCCACGAATTGCTATAATCGACAAAATAATTGTCAACAAAGCAATCAATTACCTTATTCTTATCTAAAACTGCAACTAGTCCTATACAAAATTGAAACAATCAATTATAATCATCCTAGGGTTCTGTGGGTATTTTTTAAATCAGAAAATTAAATAAAAAAACTGATTAATTAAGAATAAAAAAAGGGTGCGATTACCAGGTAGCACCGTCCTCTGGATTTGGGCTCACCCACTATTGACCCACCATTGTTGATCCTGAGAAATGGGTCCAGAAGCTAATTTTGATTTTTGAGTGAGAGAATGTTTTTTTCACGACTCTTGCTCATTTGGGTCTTCTTAAAATAACAATTGGTTTTGAGTGATTGATTGAGTAAAGGTCGGAGACGAGGTTCATGGTAGTAGTTGCCTATGGCGGTACGTGTCACTCTTCTACAAAAAAATGCTTTCTTTACCATTTGTATATTATGATTGACCCATAAGAGGATTATCCATAATCCATTATTCTGTAAAATATTCGATCATGTTGCTATATTAGATCGATTTGAATTTGAATTTCGGTTTTGAGGTTAAATTCGCTGAGTAAATTAAGTCAAGATTTATATTTTAGTTTAAACAGGTGCATCAAACTTAATTTTATTATTTTTCCAAGGCCATATGTGATTATAATTCAATTAAGGGATAGTTTACTACTTTAACCATTCCATTTTGACATCAGGTATCTAATTTTTACTATTTTTATTACATTAACCACTATTTTGAAATAACATATTGAATTACAGTTAAACTCAATTCAATTAAAGAAACCAACTCAATTAGAAAAAAATTTATTAAAAATATCAGCTATTTTAACTCGCCTTTTAATTTGAGACGGTCTAATTATAATGATTTTTAAAAAATTAGAAGTATTTATATATATATGTTTTATAGACTTATAGTTAAAAATAAAATAATTAAAATATGAAGTTGATAGAATTAAGTGTAATAAAATGTGATTTTCCCATCTTCAATTAATTAAAGCTTTTTCATGACAAATCGAATCCTAAGACCATTTCATTTTCAATCCGATTCAATTACCACCTACTCACTAAAAATTAATGACTTTTCGGATTTTGTGTGTGACACGTGTGAAAAGCGGACGCATTACAAGAGGGTGGGCCCACGATTTCATTGTGGGGTTTGACTTATTTGACCGGGCTAGTAAATTGGGCTCACCGTCTGGTCCAGAAACTATTGGGCCTTAGTTGGGCTGGAGGTGTGTATTTATGTGGGCCTTATATAGTTGTTTGGGCTTGGATCAGTTCCTGGTCGACAACCTTAGAGAGGCACAGAGACTGGTTGGTGACGGTCTCTCTCTTGTGCTCTGTTACGCTCCCTCCTCCATTGTCGCTTTCTTCTCCAGGTACGATCTCTATTTCTCCTTCCCAAAAGCTTCCGAATTTCCCAATACCCATATCGTTTCCGATTCCGATTCCAATTTTCTTTATCATTACTCTGATCTGAACTTCCCCTCTCGAACAAGCAAAACTCATAACTGTCTCTCTCTCTCTCTCTCTCTCTCTCTCATGAAGTTGTGATTGTGATCTTCTCATCGCAGCTGAATTCTAGGGTTTCCGTGAGTGTTGGGTTTGATTGTATCTGGGTTTAATTCAAGGGGATTTGATTTGACGAGGACGATACGATTTGATTAGAGTTGTAATGGTAGTGAATGTGTGTCTGATTAACCAAGAGTAGTTGGATTTCGACGATTTCGATGGCGAGTGGTGGCGACGATGACGCCGATGCTGTTCTGAGCGACGTGGAGGGCGATGAGCCGGTGCCGATCGTGATCAACGGCGACGGATCTCCGGACGCCCCGACGGCTGATAGGCTCCGGGAGCTGGTGGCTGAGCTTGATCGGGAGCGTCAGGCGCGCGAGGTTGCGGTGAGCTCGAAGGCGGAGCTGCAATCGTCTTTCAACCGCTTGAAGGCCCTAACTCACGAGGCTATCAGGAAGAGGGATGAGTTTGGCCGGCAGAAGGATGAGGCGCTCCGGGAGAAGGAGGAGCTGCTGAGGTCCAAAGAGGAGGTTTCGATGGAGCTGGCAGAGGCGAATAGGGTTAAGGAGGAGGCGGTGAAGGAGAGGGATGAGTTCGCTAGGCAATTTGAGGAAGCCGCGAAGGCTAGGGATGGGTTGAGGTCGGAAATAGAGAAGTCCGCGCATATGCTGGTGACTGGAATCGAGAAGATATCGGGGAAGGTGAGCAATTTCAAGAACTTCTCGGCCGGTGGATTGCCGAGGTCTCAGAAATACACGGGTTTGCCCGCTGTTGCTTATGGAGTTATCAAGAGGACGAATGAGATTGTTGAGGAACTTGTTAAACAGATTGATAGCACGTCGAAGTCGAGGGATGAGGCTAGGGAGCAGATGGAGCAGAGGAATTACGAGATTGCCATCGAGGTGTCCCAGTTAGAAGCCAGCATTAGTGGATTGAGGGACGAAGTCGAGAAGAAGAATTCCACTATTGAAAAGTTTGAGAAAGTTATAGCTGAAAAGGATGGAAGGTTATTGGAAACAGAAAAGGGGTTGTCGGAAAAGGTATATTTGGTTGAGAGTGAAGCTTCCGAGTTGAGGCAGTTGGCGGGTGAGTACGATGATAAGTTGAGGTATTTAGAGACCAAGATGGAAACACAGAAGGATTTACTGATTGATCAGTTGAATTATGTGTCAAAAATTCATGACCAGATTTACAATGTCATCAAGATTGTTGATAACAATAATTCGGATCAATCTGACTTTTCGGAGTCCTTGTTTCTCCCGCAAGAAACGGACACGGAGGAGAACATACGGGCCTGCCTGGCAGGGATGGAATCCATTTATGAACTAGTAAAGATTGTCTTTGAGAAGACAAGGAATTTAATGGAAGGGAAGGGGCATGAAGTAAAACACCTAAATGAAACAGTCGCTCAATTGGTTAAGGAGAAAGAACAGATTGGGTCGTTACTTAGAGGTGCATTGTCGAAGAGGATGATATCAGATCCATCTTCTAAGACAAGTGAGTTGTTTCAGGTTGCGGAAAATGGATTGATAGAAGCTGGAATAGATTTTAAATTCAATAAGCTTCTGGTGGATGGAAAGATTTCAGTTTCTCCTGATAAAGAGAATAGTCTCGAGACAGAAGATGAGATATACTCTTTGGTAAGTGTTCCTTAATATTAGATGTTGAAGTATGATTTATGTATATGTTTGAAAACTTAGTGCTCCAGCTGAGACTATTTGGTAAACAGGCTGGTGCTTTGGAGAATATCGTCAAGACATCCCAGCTTGAGATTATGGACTTGCACCATTCGGTGGATGAACTAAGGTACCCTTGACGTGTGTGTGTGTGCGCGTCTATTTTTTGTGCAAGTTATTAGATTTTGTTGGTTGATCTTCAGTCTGGAATCATATCTGATGGGAGACAGCCCAAAGACCCAGTGTTATAATTTATTTAGATGATTTGTCAATTTTAAAGTTTGGTTTATCTTCTTTTTTATTTAAGTTTTTTTTGCTTATCAATTAGTTTCCAAATTATTTTTAACTCTTAGGCTATCAGGGCATTGTTTGGTACCCTCTCTATATACCCAGTTGTGTTTTCATCTGGACTTAGCTTTGATGAATATTGAGTACTGACAAGGTTGTTTTGTCATCTCTGTGTACCATTTTACTCAATTAAGGGCAGAGACAAATTTACTTAAGGAGCATGTAGATACTCAAGCCAAGGAGCTTAACCATAGAAAACAACGGATAGAGGAGCTAGAAGAGAAGGAAAGAGTGGCAAATGAAAGTGTGAGTGACTTGTTCCTTTAACTGTTAGTTCCCCTTAATTCAGTATTGTTTAAATATTAGTCAATGTTTGGTATAAGAAGCAATTTGTAACTTGATGCTTATCTGGAGAGAGATTTGTCTTCCTTTATGCACATCTTTGTTAGTGTTAAGTATTTATGTGGTCCATACACGTGTTCAGGTTGAAGGGCTTATGATGGATATTGCTGCTGCTGAAGAAGAAATTACAAGATGGAAAGTAGCTGCAGAAGAAGAAGCAGCCGCTGGTAGGGCTGTTGAACAAGAGCTTTTGTCGCAGGTTAGCTCACTGTGTTTGAACTTTATACCATCCTAATATATGTTCAAGTAATTGCTTATAATTCAGTGTAAGATGGATTTATGATGTATGTTTAATTTGTTTTGATGTGTTGACCTTAAGATTAGATTAACTATCTCTGGACTCTGGATTATGTCACACTTTCTAATGCTTTGTTGGGCAACTACATCACCTTTTTACGAAGTATGTAGCAGATGCTATTATATGTTCTAACCAGGAGGGAGTCATGAAAGTGGTTTGGATGTGCGATAAGCACTATTTACTTAGTCTTTATGAAAGATGTATTTCTGGACTATGCAACAAGCCTTTTTGGGGGCCTTAAGAGCAACGTTTATATAGTTTAATACGTGAAGGCATGATGTAACTTTAAGGGGCTGCTTTGTCTTATTGAAGTGTTTATCTTAAATAAAACATAGACCAGTCTTCTTATTACTGGCTTCTCCCCTCCTTAGTTTTTCCAAAACCAAAAGTATCAGAGAAAAGGCTTGATGTTGTCAACTCTACTTATTTCATTGATTCAGATATCGAGCATGCATGCATACATGTACACACACATGGATTGTATGTACGAAGTGCATTCCTTCAACATGGGTATATTTGAATTAAAAGTCTTGTGTTATGGACCTATGGTTTTTCTGTTTAGTTTTAATGTGTTCAGTCTGTTGGCTATGAATATAAACTTTTTCTAGCATCCTTTATGCTCCGAAGATAGAGCATGTCTGGTACACACTTCATTGGGATAATTAGGGTTTCCTTGACATTCTATAATACCAAATTTTAACGAAGTGAACAGATGTACTTTGTTGGACATTTCCATTTGAAGCTGCGATATCTAATCAGCATCAATCTAGAAACATTGAATCATCTGTGTTTGTCCTGCGCATTGTTCAGTGAGGAGTAGATAAAAATAAATTTTTAATGATGCCTGAAATGTAGCTTTGCTCTATACTGGTTTAGTCCCTTCCTATTCCTATACCTGCTCGAAGAGAAGAGGAAAACCTAAGGAGCTATAAAAACCTTAGGCCGATCATGCCCACTTGCTTTAATAGAAGCTTTACCTCCTAGTTCCCACCTGTCCTGTTTTCTTTTGGAAGGGTAATTTATACTGAGTATCTAAGAGAGTTGATAATACAAAGTGTATAATTCAATTTATAATTATTTTGATCCACAAAACTGTGTTGGTCATCAAGTATTTGCTAGGACTGTTTTCATCTTTAGTATTGCTGGGAATAGTTTGGAGAATACACATGATGAGAAATGCTTTTGTATTGAGGGAAAAATTCACGCATACCATGTAATTCTTCATGCTAATTCACGCATACCACGTCAAAATAACGTGGATATATTGACCACTTAATAAATGTACAGGGGCTTCCATCTAATGAACTTGAGCTTTTAGGTGAATCAGTCTTTAATAATGATCATACTCAATAACATATTTGCATTTGTATTGTTTCTCTGATATAATGTCATCTATCTATCATCTTCATATTTGCAAAAATAAAAAGTGTTAAATAACATATTTCATTTGCTTGTTGTTGGATATAGCTCTCTCTAAGTATTCAAGTCGATATTCTTAAATTTGATCATGATGGTTTTTGTTGTACACATGCAGTTGTCAGGATTGAGGCAGGAACTGGAAGAGGCAAAGGAAGCCATGTTGGAATCGGAGAAGAAGCTAAAATTCAAAGAAGAGATAGCGACAGCCGCCATGGGAGCAAGAGACGCAGCCGAGAAATCGCTGAGGCTGGCAGACACGAGAGCGACAAGGTTGAGAGAGAGAGTGGAAGAACTGAATCGGCAGCTGGAAGAGTTTGAGAGCCGGGAAGACTTGAGGAGTCGAAACGGGCGGCACAGATACGCGTGCTGGCCGTGGCAGTGGCTAGGACTCGACTTTGTCGGAGCAAGACTGCCCAACACAGAGGAACAGCAGCTTTCGAATGAGATGGAGCTCTCTGAACCCTTTCTTTAATCACACATTCCTTCTTTACCATCTTTGTATTTACCAGATAGTTGAAATGAACATGCTTTAAGCCTAAGGTTTGGATTGTGTTGTGGATGTGTGCCATTTTGGGTCATAATGTTGTTTAGTTTTCAACACATGGAAGAAATTGTCCATTTCATGTTCTTAACCAATTATATGTCTTCTTCACTTCTTGTATTGGACTATCGGTTAACTTTGTAATTAGGGAATACTTATGAGCAAGATCGAGTTTAAAATTTTCGATTTTTTTCTTGAACATTACACAATTACCCTAACTATTCTTTATCCTTCTTTAATCATGCCACAGCTCGAACTCTAGCATTAGGTCAACAAAAAACAACAGGACCACCAGACCAGAAACAAGTAGTAAGTATTTTTAATTTTATTAGTTATTTAATAACTTTTTTTGTAGATACATATTTTTTACCTAAAAAATCAAAGTTAATAACATTTGTTTGAGTTAACGAAATAAACAGCACACTATTGTAAGAAAAGAAGTAAACAACACACTCTCTTAAAAATGTCCAAATATTTAGCATCTTTCTATTTTCCATCAATAAAATTACAGGAATGTCTGTGAACTGGGCTTGGGCTTTGATGAGTCATGGCAACAGCACCAAAATGACCGACACGTGTCACAAGATACATAGCCTTTGAAACGGTCCTGTGAACGGCCGGTCATCTCACAATTCCTCAGAACCAAGGTATAACCACTTTGAACTAGTTCTACCGATCGGACGGCGGATATCAACTTACGGAGAATAGATCCAACGACTCGAAACCCGTTGGAAAGAACTAGGGTTATGCTTGGGTGTGGAGAGCAAAGCTCTCTTATGGATTGATTTCTTGGTTGATCTCATACAGCTCTGTAATGGATCAACCAAGAGATCGATCGATCTGAAAGGTTATGGTTTGTGTTCTCCAAGGCTATGGCTATGGACTTCGTCACTGATTTTCCACACGATTACATGGATCGACGTCCCAGGAAGAGGCCCAGATTAGCCTGGGACCTCCTCCCCCATTCCTACGCCAAGGTATCATTTTTTTTCAGGATTGTTTCTGGGATCACCTTGTTTCGATTGGATTCATGCGATTTGGAAAAAGGGAATTTGTCAAAATAAAGTTTTTTCCTTAATTTTTGATGAAATTTCGTTACTTTTGGGTAAGAGAGAAATTGATGAAATAGTTTCTTAGCTATATTGCAATTTTTTTCCAGAAATTTTGACAATCGATTTACAGATTTGATAGAGAAATGGAAGTTGGGAAAAGACTGAAAAGTTGAATTTTTTTTGATCTATTTGATATCCTTCAATTGGTCTGTGGAAATTAGATCACAGTAGTTATAATTTCAGCAGAATTTTTTTCTGGGATGTCCTGTTTTATTTCTTCTGGAGTCAACTTCCTTGCTGGTCATGCTGTGTGATTAATTTGTGTAATTCTGCAATTTTGGAAAGCTTGATGCATGATGTGATTGAGACATTTGAAAATGATTTTCTTACTTTTGAAATGGCTGTGTAGGCTCATCTGGGAGTTTACCGCGGGCAAGAGATTGGAATCGGAAATGTGACAAGCTTTGCACCACCTCCAAGGGTATTACTCCCAGATCACGCCGGTCTGTTTGTCAATGGATTGACTCAGAAAGGCAGTCCTCCATGGCGAGAGGATGACAAAGACGGGCATTACATGTTTGCGCTTGGAGAAAATTTAACTTGTCGATGTAAGTACACATTTCATTTACCCTTTATGTCTCATATACATGTTGATTTTTAGTGGATTAAATGGACTTGAATAATTGAATTGGAAACCTTAATTTCCTTGTTCTTGTTTGTGCATTTCTCATTCCTTAATTTATTTCACTGCAGATAAAATAAACAGAAAAATTGGCGAAGGTTAGTATTTTTGCTTTTATATGAATCTATGTGTAGCTTCATTCAATAGTAGAATTTCTTGAGATAACCTTTTAAGCTCTGTATTATCTTTTATTCCACAGGCACGTTCGGTCAGGTTTTGGAATGCTGGGATAGAGAAACCAAGGAGATGGTTGCCATAAAAGTTGTGAGAAGTATTAAGAAGTATCGTCAAGCAGCAGTGACTGAAATTGATGTACTCCAGTTGCTTGCAAAGTATGACAGAACCGGCAGCCGGTGAGTGTAACTTCATTTAAATAACCATATCGCCTCTTTGTATTCTTCATACAATTTGGTTTGAGTGCTTATGTAGTTATGTTGGATATTTTTTGCAGTTGTGTTAAAATTAGGAACTGGTTTGATTATCGTAACCATATATGCATTGTAAGTATACATGATTGATTTTTTATAATGTTATTTTTTTCAATTTCCCAGTATTTGAGCTAAGATTGTTAGTGAAATTGCTTGGCCTTGCAGGTGTTTGAAATGCTTGGACCAAGCTTATACGATTTTCTTAAGAAAAATAGTTACCGCCCATTTCCAGTGGATCTTGTTCGTGATCTTGGCAGACAACTGTTGGAATCGGTAGCATGTATGTAATTGTTACTTTCGTTGTTTCTTGAACCATATCAAACTTGATGGCAATATTTTTAGCCTGTTTTTGTTTTAGTGCTCGGTATTGCTCTGTTGAGTTCTTACAGGCTTTCTTTTGATTTTCATTATTTAACATTCTTTTAGGATTTGGGCAGTAAAATACTACCAGTACTGATATTGCTCTCCTGAAAATTTGCAGTTGTACATGATATGAGACTCATTCATACAGACTTGAAGCCTGAGAACATACTATTTGTGTCTGGAGAATATGTTAAAGTACCTGACTACAAGGTATGTGTCATTTGAATTTCCATGCGTACAGTTTGTGTATTTCTAGGTATCTAAGATTTTTTATACTTGGAGTCTACCCTACTAGTTTAGGGTTTTTACATTTTATGTGGCTGAATTTGTCTTCATGTGCCTCCAGTCTTCCATGCAGTTTATGTCTCGATCCTTGAAGGATTTCAGCAGCTACAAAAGATTGCCAAAATCAAGTGCTATCAAGGTCATCGATTTCGGCAGTACTGCATATGAGCATCAAGATCATAACTACATTGTTTCTACTAGGCATTATCGCGCACCCGAAGTTATTCTCGGTACCCTTGCCCTTTCCCTGGTTGTGTTGCAATTTCACTCATTTCCTTTTCGCGCTTCTTAATGGATGTGGTTCCATTTGTCCAGGACTGAGATGGAATTATCCATGTGACTTATGGAGTGCTGGTTGTATATTGGTCGAACTATGCTCGGTATGTTTTTTGTGTCTTCAAAGTAAAGTGGTTTCTAAGATGTCCCTGATTGATTCATAATTCATTATTATAAACTATGATGTTCTAAAAACGAGAAATCGTAATAATTTTTCAGGGAGAAGCTTTGTTTCAGACGCATGAGAACTTAGAGCACCTGGCTATGATGGAAAGGGTTTTAGGTCCAATACCACAGCAGATGTTGAAGAGAGCTGAGTGAGTGCCCTTCTCTGGCCTTGTTATAAAGAACCTCCTGTTGATCTATTTGTAACTCTTGTTTTCTTTTTGCTGATTGTTGGTTTCAGCCGAAATGCTGAGAAGTATGTCCGGAATGGTAGATTGGACTGGCCTGAAGGTGCAACCTCTCGGGCAAGCATCAAAGCTGTTCAGAAGTTACCGCGTCTTCAGGTTTGTATAGTATTCAATGTTTATGACAGAAACACTTGCTTTGGTATGATGTCTTAATCATGTTTGAATTGTATCTGCAGAACCTAGTAATGCAACATGTAGATCATTCAGCGGGTGATCTCATTGATCTCTTGCAAGGTCTCCTGAGGTACGAGCCTGCCACCAGACTGACAGCTCGGGAAGCACTCAGGCACCCGTTCTTTACCAGAGATCCTTACAGGAAGTTCTAATGGATCGTATATTCTGATGTTTACTTGGAGTGGTTTAAGTCTTTCATTGCATTGCTTGGTGAAGAAGTGAGAAGGTTTGTTTGTGGCTTTATTTCTATTACATGGTTGTTGATGTTGCTGTGGGGATATGCTGCGCTTCTCATTTCTTCCAAAACCAACCAAACACGGAAGCCAGAAAGCTTGCCAAGCTTTGGAGCTTCTGTATATAAACCCGGTTCAAGGAGAAATCGTCATCTCTGTATCTCGAGTGTTCAGAAACCATTGGCGGGTCTTCCTCCATTTTATATATTGTATAGGTTTTAGAACATTGAACATTTGTGCTCATGTTATCTTTGTCTCCGCCGTGAAGGTTCTGTTCTGAGTTGGAGAAGATTATATTTATTCAGTGAAATAACACAAACCCATTATATAACCTCATTTCTCCGATGTTCATTTTCCGTTTTCTCATCTCGCAGGAGTGACACCAATACAGCAGCCAAATTTACAAAACATTCAGTAGTAAAAAAAACTGGAAAAACAGATTCTTGTAGGCACTTGCAGTACAAAACCTAACTGTTGGTGGATTAGTTGTCAGTTGTCACTGTTTTGCCAGTGGGTCACCGTTCCTAACATAGGTTTTTCAAAAAAAAAATATTTAAAACAGTTTTTTTAATATTATTTATTACATAAAAAATATGTTTTCTAGTATTTTTTATTTTTAACATTTAATAAAATTTGAAAGATACATCACTCTTTCCTTCTAATTTAACAGTGATAGGGTAAATGACTTTGAGGATCATTCACACATTAATATACATGTGCGTCTTGGACATCTTAAAATTAATTTGAAAAGAAAAATATTTTTAAAATTTTAAAAGTTTTTATAAACAAATAATTGAATTAAAATTATACTTATCATCAAATTAGTATTCATGCATGTGACTCCTTTTCTTTTTATGATATTTTATAAAGTGCAGATACTTCACGATAGTTTTTTATTTATTAGTGAAGAGATTTGGATTTTGAACCCAATTATAAATAAGGTGAAAAAAGAATTGAAGTTAAATTTAAAATATAATGTAATTAAAAAAAGATAGAGAAATGAATATAATAGTTATCTGCCTCTTTCAATAACCCCTTGTGTTCACCAACGGATAAAATAGTATAATTATTAGGGGAAAACATACTGTAATAAATAATTAGTTGATTAAACTTGAATTGATAAATTATTTACAAGAAACAAACCAGAAGACCAAAATACCCTTTCAAATCCAGAAAAATTACATGGGATCTTTTACAGAAGAAATCAATCAAATCATCGATCTGGTCCTCACTCTCATATGGACTCTGAAGAACAAACTTACAAACAAACCAGTTCGTGCGCGAAGGAGAGAGAGTGACGACGATCCGAAGCTGCTGAGCCGACAAGGCACAGAGAGAGAGAGAGAGAGAGAGATAAACGATGTCGTTCAGCCCGAAACGAGCCACCGCCGAGCTCAGGCACTCGGCGTCGCTGGGGGCGCGAGCCACCTCATCGCCCATGAAGCGCAACGACGACGACTCGTCTCCTCTCGTCCCCGACCACCACAACCCCGTCGACGACGACGACGACGATCGCCATTCCCTCAAAGATCGGGTCAGGCCCTTCTGGTCCAATTTCCAGTCCCTATGCCCCCACTTCGCCGACGATCCTAGGGTTTCTCATATCAGCTCCAAGATCTCGCTGTCCCTGCTCTCTCTTCTCCTTCTCGCTGGGCTGATCTCGATTTTCTCCATCGTTAGCCATTTGGTGAGTAATGTCTTGTTGCGTGTTGTGTTGGGTTGAGGATTTCCTGATTTGGATCTTTTTTGCTGGGGTCTGTTTGGTTGCTGGGGAAATGTGGGGAGGTGAGAGAGGAAAGGTAATTTTTTTTAATGCTAAATCAGATTACAGTAGTTGATATCTATACATTTTGGTTAATAGCTGTGAAATTAAGTAAGATTCAGACAACTTCCTAGCTAGGAACACTATGTTGTAACATTGATTCTTGACATGTGATGTATGTAGCTACTGGAATTTACATTTCATAGTCATCTTGGTTTGTATGTTGTAGTTTAGACTGGATGGTCGGTAGATTCAATTTTGATTGGACTGGTTTCTCAAACAGAATGATACACTGTGCATTTATAATTTTATATGTGTGGGGTATGTTTTTGTGCATATTTGTAGTTGAGAAGGGTTAACATCAATCATTTGATAACTGAGAAAAAATTAGCTGATTTTTATTAATGCATTATGATTTGAACTATTGATATATCTTGCAATTTTGTGCAGAATGCCCCTTACTTGTGTAAAAAAGATGGTATTGTCCTTCATTGTCCACGGGTAAGTGATTGAAAACTGATTTTTTTTAATTGCTGTTGACAATTTATCCATTCCTATGTTTTTGACAATCCCACTCTTTGGTATTTCTCCTTTGATTCTGGTATAGGTTAAGGAGTCTCCTTCACTCTGGGAAAACCCTCTTTCTGCCACTACCTCTTGGAAGCCTTGTGCTGAGCGCCGTGTTGGTGGAATATCTGGTAGCCTTCCCCTTTAAGTAATGTAGAGAGAGTAGCATCATCACCAGTTCACATGATAGTTTTAATGGACAGAGAAAATAAAAATAGAATTTCACCCAAGCAATAAAATTATGATGGAAACCCAGAAGAAGAGAGCTATTATATCCACAAACTTTTGTTTCATTGAGCATTAGCAATATCACTACCCTACGTATTTTAGAATGTACGGAATGCTTCTATACAATGTTCAAAATATCCTCGACTAGTCCGACTAGTCCCTGATTAATCCTCGATTAGTTCGATTAATTCCTAGAGGCCCTCTCCGCCCGACTACGGCCTAGCGTTTTTTAGAACACTGTTTCTATACTATTAAGGATCCTTTGTTTATGTCGTGTAATAAAACCTTTGCCGTTTTGTGAAGTTGAGTTTTTATGGTTTCATTTGTTTGTGTAACTCTTACTTGGGATGAGTAAGCACATTATGTCTTTCCTCCTTTAGGGAAAAAATGTGATTCAAGTTTTGAGTCACTTAGTATTAGTGGTACTTCAGTCAATAGATAGGAAGCTAAAGTGGACTGTGTATATATTTAAGCTTAAGCATATCCCATCATTGATTTTCTGATGCTCAGATATGACGATTGTAGCATTCCTTATCTACTCCCTCTGCTTCACAATAAGGATAAGCTATTTATTATTGACTCTCCCCCATATACCCCTATTCAATCCAACAAAGTGAAGGGAGTTAACTTAAGGATATTAATGGTACTTCGTGCATAAGTAACCTGCCAGCCATAAAGCAAAGTGGGCACTCATTTTGGAACATTTTCTTAGACAAAAAGTGTATGCTAGTTTTGGATATGAGGGAGTATTAATTTGTGGTGCCATCTGTGTTCATTTGCTGTTCTTTTTTGCCTGATATATTATTTCGCACTCTGCAGATCTTCCTTCTGATAATGAAACAAATGGATATATATTTATCCATGCTGAGGGTGGGTTGAATCAACAAAGAATTGCTGTATGGTTTCTTTTCTATCAAATTAGGAGGTTTTTCTTTTTTGTTCTCCTGTTTAATTTCTGCATAGATTTTTGTTGTCAGTTCATTGCTTCCCCTTAACATACTCATTCTGTTACTCTCTTCGGCCCAAAATGAATGACTTGCTTCCCTAAATTTGTTATCCTAAAATAAGTGTCCACCTTCCTTGTTTGGAGATTAATTATTCAAAAAGTACCTATTATATCCTTCTCATTAGTTAGTTACCACTACTTAATGGGTTAACACATAGCAGTAGGGTATAAGAACCACATGGAGAAATTGCTGATCCTTAATCCTTGCCAACAAAGTAAATGGAACACTCATTGTGGGATTGTTGTAGAATTCACTATATATTTTGAAAAATCTTAGTAGGGTCTTCGTGTACAAGGTATGAAGGAAGAGCTGTCTGTTGCTCTAAGAAGGAATATTCAATTGATTCTCGTTCACTCTCTGATTTCTTATTTGCACTAGTTTCATTCAACTATTTCTGAATTGATTCTTGTTTTTGGAAACTGTGCTGATTCAAATTCCAAAGTAACTCTATTCTACTGCATTATTTGCACACAGATATGTAATGCAGTGGCTGTGGCTAAAATACTGAATGCCACCCTCATTCTGCCGGTGTTGAAGCAGGACCAGATATGGAAAGATCAAACGTGAGATATCTTGACCAATATTCCAATATAGATTTTTCATAGCCAGTTGAGGTTCAAAAGGTTTTTTTATTAAGAGCTCCAAAACTCAGACGATTCTTCTTTTTAAGTTGAAACTTGACCTTGAAGAAGTTTAGGGAAGAAGAGTAGGAGGTGAAAATGAATTAAAAAGTTAGTTACTCCTTTTAACAACTTTTAGCTCTCCTGATGTTTCCTTCAAATGTTCCAAGATCCATTTGTGCACCTCCAATGGATAAATTTTTATCTTGTCAAGTGCATTTATATATCTAATATCTTGGTTGCAAGCTTCTGTACGTCGTGTTAAATCTCACAGTTGGCATTAATGAGAAAACCAACCATATTTTGAGAATATAATCTTTCACGTACCTTGTTTCATGAAATAAATTTAACTTGTTAATTTATATTAGCTTGGTACTTTTAATTCAAAAAATTCAGTGCCTGATTTGGATTAGAATGTCTGTTTTTCTCCTGCAGCAAGTTTGAAGATATTTTTGACGTTGATCATTTCATTGACTACTTAAAGGATGATTTGCCTATTGTCCGTGATATCCCTGAGTGGTTTACCGACAAAGCCGAGCTATTCTCAAGTATAAGGTTTGACGGCGTACTATGTTCATTTAGTTATTTTTTATGTTGTATGGTACAATCTTCAAAGTATTTTCTTGCTGATCTCGTTGGAAGTTGGTTGTGGTTAACCTATATGTTTTTTTTTTTTGAAAGTTGGTTAACCTATATGTTAAATTGCTATAATGACCCCTTTACGGAGGAAAACGGATTAATAAATTGTTGGATAATCATATAATTAGGATATCGGTGCGTGTTTCTCATACCTTGCATACATCTAGTTTTCCGCAATTTTCAAACAGACATTAACGAGAGCTGTAGATGATTTTATTTTTGTGAGGCTTCAATAATTCAGGTTCTGTTTATTGAAACTTAGTGATTTCACAAAGCAAATTTGTCTATCCATTGTAGGCGCACTGTAAAAAACATTCCCAAGTATGCATCAGCACAGTTCTACATTGACAATGTCCTGCCACGAATTAGGGAGAAG
Source organism: Geranium rotundifolium (assembly GCA_963920655.1). Taxonomy (NCBI): domain Eukaryota; kingdom Viridiplantae; phylum Streptophyta; class Magnoliopsida; order Geraniales; family Geraniaceae; genus Geranium; species Geranium rotundifolium. Next base: position 23,588,019 of record OY987320.1, read on the forward strand.
AAGATCATGGCACTTAAACCTTTTGTGGACCGACTTGGGTGAGTCACCAATGTCTTGGATCTACATACTGAATATTTTGCTTATCATTTAAGGAATTTGGACTGAAATTCATTCTTCTTTATATTCTCTTGGCTGCAGCTATGATAATGTTCCTCAAGAGATCAACAGATTAAGGTGCAGGGTAAATTATCATGCGCTGAAATTTCTTCCTCATATAGAACAGATGTCTGATTTACTTGCAGCAAGGATGAGAAACCGCACAGGCAGTTCGAATCCTTATATGTAAGTGACATTCCAAAAGTTTGCAAAATATATTTTATTCTATACCCAGAAGTACTTAGCAGTTTCCTCTTAAATAGGGCACTTCATCTTAGATTTGAGAAAGGAATGGTAGGCCTATCATTCTGTGATTTTGTGGGTACAAGAGACGAGAAAGCTAAAATGGCAGAATACAGGAAAAAGGAATGGCCTCGACGATATAAGGTGACCTAGAATAGTAAAGCATGCCATTTATTTGTCTATAATTAGAACCAAACGAAATGGTTATATGACTTGGATTGTTGTGCATGTTTTCTTTTTGTGCAGAATGGTTCCCATCTATGGCAGCTGGCCCTGCAGAAGCGGAAAGAAGGAAGGTGCCCTCTGGAGCCTGGGGAAGTGGCAGTGATCCTCCGTGCAATGGGTTACCCTAAGGAAACTCAAATTTATGTTGCTTCTGGTCAGGTGTATGGTGGACAGAACAGGATGGCGCCACTCAGGAACATGTTCCCAAATCTGGTTAGTCTTTTATAGCCGTTTTGTATCTGTTACCTTTGGTCAGTCGAAGTTACTTTAAGCTGTGGCATAATGGACACTGTTTATCTGTTATAATTGTTCAAAATAATTTCCCATTGGGTGACCTCAGCTTGTATAACTGTATTAGGTTAAAAATTATGCATGTTGAGGTTTGATCTTTAGCCTTCTCTCTCCCCCTAGTGAAATCATCACATCCTTGCCATCTTGTTCAGTTTTAACAAGCCAGAGCTAGATTGCCCCATATTTGGCATACACAACCATGGCTATATATTTGACGTGTAGGTATGCTTACATTTAAAAGATCAAGTTGCATAGTGCTCCCTCTTATTTTATCAACGGAAATATGCATTTTGAAGCTACGAATAGTTGGTGAACAGTGTACTCCTGAACAATACGGAACTTGTAGTTTTGGTACAGGGTGAATTAGAATGAGGAAAGAAACGTAAACAACTGTCAAGCTTTTACCTTGCAGTCGGGGTTTTCACAAAGGTCTTGTCTTGTAACAGGTAACAAAGGAGGAGCTGGCAAGTAAGGAGGAACTGGACAGTTTCAGAAAGCATGTTACCAGTTTGGCAGCCCTCGACTTCTTGGTCTGCTTAAAGTCTGACGTGTTTGTGATGACCCACGGAGGCAACTTCGCCAAGCTGATAATAGGGGCACGCAGGTACATGGGCCATCGCCTGAAATCAATAAAACCAGACAAAGGTCTAATGTCAAAATCATTCGGGGACCCCTACATGGGATGGGCGAGCTTCGTAGAGGATGTTGTGGTCACCCACCAGACCCGGACAGGGTTGCCAGAAGAAACCTTCCCCAACTACGACCTCTGGGAGAACCCCCTCACTCCTTGCATGTGTAAAGCCTGATCTGATCACGAGTGCGCTCTACTAAAATTTCATCCTGATTCTTTTCGAACAGAAGCTCATTCTATAACTTGCCCGCTCACCGTCGCTGGAAAGAAAGGAGCGTAGAGTTTTGAAGGATGGTGCTGGTGGCGCTCCATTTGAACGAAGACTGTTGGTATCGAGCAGATGGGCTAAGCAGCATGAGATAAGTAGATGATTATTTTCTTGTATCAAAGAGTTGTTAGTGAAATGATGTAACTTAAAGACTGGGTATGAATGGAACTAGGAGGGACTCTTTCACCTGAGCTGTACTTAATGGTAGTAGCAATGAATATCAACCTCTCATTCTCTAAGTTTTCTTCAGTGTTACATAGGAATCAAAATGAAATGGGTTGGGCCATGCCATGCCATGCCATCCACCAGTATGGTTGTCTCAACTTGATAATGACCCATGTTTTCAATTTATTACGAAATCTGTTTACAGATTCCATTTATTACATACTAATTTTATGGTATATACAATTTTAAAACACATCTAATTTCTACTCAATCCTTGATTTTCCCTCTTTAACTCTCTAATCACTTATAGGGAAAAAAGATAAAGACATGTTCTATACTTCATACTTTAGTAAGATGGTGTTGTGTATGTTGGTAATGCAAAAATTACTACAAAATTTGAATTTTTTGTATAAAATGTACGTAAATGTACAAAATAACAAAATTATGCAAATATTTAATCTATCGTTTCAAATGAATTTATCTCTGGCATGTATGTTGTACTTTTGTAATAAATTAATAATGCACAAACAAATATTAATGTTAGATTGACAAGTATAAAACACAGCTTTTAATTTTAATCCAATGTAACAAAATATGAACATATGTTATAAATAAATAAAATACTCAATATCATATCTTGTTCATTCACAAATTATTCTGGTTGAATCGATTAGGTTAGAATGAAATTTTTTGATTATGTTAATAAGATTTGACATTCAATTAAATAAGAAATCTAATATATCGATTGACTAATTAAACACAATATTGTACACATAAAAGAAGATATATTTTCTCATCCAATTTCTCATTCTATTATTATATATTAGGTGGTGTACAAACTGCATAGTTTATAACGTGTACACCAACTCTACTGCCTATGCTAATGCTATAATCGAAGTTGACCAATAAATCAAAATGCAATTAACTCTTAATTTAGGGATAATTACACTTTACCCGTGCTAAAATGACCGATTTTACATTTTACTACAGCTAAAATAAAAGTTTACATTTTACAACAGCTAATTGCGTATTTTTTACACTTTACACTAATGGTGTTAGATTTTAGATGGAAAATTTTCATGTTGTATGAAAAGTCGAAATTGCCCTCAATTATTAATCAAAATTTCAAATTGATGCCATTATTCATCAAATTATAATATTTATTAATAATATATAATATTTATTAATAAAAAAATATTATTATTTAATAAAAATAAAAGGAAATCATTTTTTCAGTTATAAATTTTTAATAATTAAAATTAAAAGTAAATTAATTATTATTTATTAAAATAATATCAATTAATAGTAATAATAATACTAATTATAAATAATAATAATAATAATAATTAATAGTATATTAAAACTTTCAAATAACATAACTCTCTCGTACGAGTTTTGTTTCGGGCTCATATATTATATGAAATCAAAAAGAATTGGAAGTCAACAACTTTGAAGAAAGAAGTATTTTTCTATATATTATTAATAATTGATTTAATTTTACGTGATAAATAATTATTACCAAAAATATAAATAATTAATTATTAATAATTTTTTTAACATTTTTCTCTAACACTAGTAATTGTTAGACGAATTTTTTTAAAAGATTAAAAAATTTGTCGTCGTTGGATGGAATTTTAGACAAAAACTTATTTCTTCGAAATGAATTTATGATTTCTTTCGATTTTTTTCGATTTGATACACTATCAGCCTTAAATGGAGTTCGTATGAGAGAGTCGTGTAATTCGAATGTTTCAATATATTATTAATAAATAATATTATTTTAATTATTAATTAATATTATTTGAATTATTAATAAAAAAACCGGGTATGACCGGATTTGAGTGGAGGTTGATCTTAATTAGGGAAGAAAACCCTAAAGGTATTTTGGTCTTTTTGTTATAAAATGAAAATTTCCATCCAAAATCTAACACTGTTAGGGCAAAGTGTAAAAAAACGCAATTAGCAATAGTAAAATGTAAACTTTTTTTTTAATTGTAGTAAAATGTAAAAGTGATCATTTTAGCAGGGGCAAAGTGTAATTAACCCCTTAATTTATGTCTAAGAAACTGCTATGGAAATAAATCAAAATGCTATAAGATGTATAATTTTCGAGGAGAATAACAAAAAAAGTCTCCTTGCAATTACATTTTTTTCACAACTTATTCTTTCATTGTACTTTTGCAAAAACTTCCATTCACTCATGATCAGTTTTTATTCTCTTCTTACTCACGTTCATTTTTACACGTATATGCAAATTCGTACAAATTAATGAAAGTATCAGTTAAGTGTTAACTCAAACGTATTTAAATATGGAAAATTTGGCACCGGAACCGGAGTGAATCGAAACCGAACCAGAACCGCAGGTAACTATTCCGGTTCTTAAAATGGAGAATTGTGGAGTCCAGTCTGGTCTGATTATTGACTGGTTCGGTCTGGTTCTAAAACCCATGCCCACCTCTAAACGTGCTAACTCAAATGTCTAACACTTAACTGACACTTTCGTTAATTTTCACGGAGTTGTACAGACGATGCAAATTTAAACATAAGTGAAGGAGAGGTTTCGCAAAAATGATGAAGAGTTTGTACAAAACAAAATGATTATAAGAATTTTTTTTGAGTTTTCACTAAATTTTATTTTCTAAACATCATATTTTGAAGGGATGATGACAGTTTGTTACACCTAACTATGGTAAAATGACACTTTCATACCATAGCTGTAAACTTCTTTTTAGTACCCTGACAATGTTTTTGTGACAACCTACCTCTAAAATGTCTAAAATGCCCTTGGTTTAAAAAATCCAAATCAAATTAGTTTAAAAACCAGAATTGAACCGGTTCTTAATAATAATAATAATAATAATAATAATAATAATAATAACTGCTACAGTAACTCTCTCTTTTCTTCTTCTTCTTTGGGTTGCCAGAGGTGCTACCGGTCTCCAACGAAGCTCTTCGGCGACCATCCTTAGCTTATTTTAGCCATTTTGGCATGAGGAGGAGGTTGGTTTCGTTAGAAAGCAGGTTTTGTGGTGGCTGTCATGTCACAACTTCTTCTCCGGTGAGCTCCAGTGATGACTCTGGTGTTTGAAGACTCGAACAGGACAGATCGGGGTTTGTTGGGCCGTCGACAACACGAGCTAGGTCGAGATGGAGGTTTACTCCCTCTGCCCTTGGTTGTTTATGCTAAAACTCGAACCAGATCTGGTTAATTCAGATATGGGTTTCTCTCGAGCTTCGCCACATGTGGTCTCGACGGCGGAGGTGGGCTCGACTTGCAGGTCAGGGAAGCTTATGGGTGAGGTACTCCGGCGTTGTGGTCGGAGGAGTTGCAGGAGGTCTTTCTCAGTCAAAGCTCTGACGAGGTTGAATCGGCGAAGAAGACGTCGCCTGAAACCTCAGCCACCACCATCTTCTTCGAGAGGGCGCTGCTGTCTGAGGACAATAAACTCATCGGCGCTGCTGTCCGAATCTCATCCCGATTTCATCGTCTCCGACTTCTTCTTTGTCGTCGACGTCCTTCGTTGCGACCTCTCCGGCAACGACGACCGCCACGACCCGCTCGAAGCAGTCTCTAATGGAGGTCGCTTCCTTGGTTTATGAGAGAAAAAGGATGCATCATCGGAGATTTCGGCCCGTTTGTCTCAGGTGGCGAGTCCGAGGGGCAACTCCGAGCGAAGGCTCGTCGATTTCATGGTCTCGCCTGAGCGCTGCCGATAAGGCTCCGGGCACGTGAATGGAAAGCGCTCCTCCCTCAAGATTACCACCGTCAGCGACCCCAACACCAACGTCGCCGACAAGCTCGCCGAGGTCAGGGAGGTGCTCGCCAAGCTCGCCGAGCGCGTGGGCGTCACGCTCCTGTTCGTTGAAGAAGAAGAAGAACTGGTTCAATTAAAGTTGAACCGGTTTAATTCTGGTTTTTAAACCAAATTGAACTAATTTGATTTTGATTTTTTAAATCAAGAGCATCTTGGGTATTTTAGACATTTTAGAGGTAGATTGTCACAAAAACATTGTCAATGTACTAAAACAAGAAATTTATAATTAGAGTATGAAAGTGTCATTTCATCATAATTAGGTATAACAAGCGTCATTATCCCTATTTTGAATAGATAGTTATCAGTAAATCTCCACCTTTCAAACCCACAACATGCCGTGTGATATGTAGGCCCATATCAACCAGATCTCAACCGTCCAAAACCCGCGGGCCCACACTCACGCGTAACTGCCGTTACGGCGTTAACGAACCACACGACCCGTGCCTTTAAAAAGAAACGCTCTCGGACTCGGAGCCCCGGGTCAGTGAGAAAGGCCCGTTTTTTAAACAATAAATAAATATTGTTTTTGAAAAATCATATATATCCTTTTATTTTTCCATATACTCTCTCGCATTTCCAGATCTTGTTCAAAAAAATGTCTGGAGCGTGGGGCAAGAGCAGCATCGGCAACTGGGCCGCCGAGGCGGAGGCGGAGGAGCGGGAGGCCGCGGCGGCGGCCGCCGCCTCCGCCCCGGCGGACGCCAAGAGCTTCCCGAGCCTCAAGGAGGCGGTCACCGCCAAGCCCAAGAAGAAGAAGATGACCCTGTCTGAGTTCTACTCCGACGGCGGCGGAGCCACCCTCTCCGCCGCCGCCCGCCTCACCCCCGACGAGATGATGCGCCTCCCCACCGGCCCCAAGGAGCGCTCCGCCGACGAAATGCAGTACGGACGCCTCGGCGGCGGCTTCTCCTCCTACGGCCGCGACCGTGGCCCTCCGAATCGGGCGAGGGAGGACAGTGACGGCGGTTCCTGGGGCGGTGGTGGTGGCGGCGGCGGAGGGAGGAGATCTTATGGTGGATTTGACGATGAACGGAGAGGGTCTTCGCCTAGGGTTTCTGAATTCGACCAGCCTTCGAGGGCCGATGAGGTTGATAACTGGGCGTCGGCGAAGAAGACGCTCCCGTCGTTCGATTCCGGGAGGCAGAATCGGTACAGCTCTCTCGGTGGTGGTGGTGGTGGTGGTAATGGAGGATACGGGTCGAGAGCCGATGATGTGGATAATTGGGCAATGGGTAAAAAGGCAGTTACAGTTCCTGCTCCTGCTAGATCTTCTGCATTTGGGTCTGGGTTTCGTGACTCCGGGCCGGAGCCCGATCGCTGGTCTAGAGGAGGAATGAGGGAGGCGGTGCAAGAGCCTGAGCGGGAGCGTCCTCGGCTCGTTTTGGATCCGAGGAAGAGTGATGGAGGAGTGATTGAGCCTGGGAAGGTCAACAAGTCGAGCCCGTTTGGGGCTGCGCGGCCTAGGGAGGAGGTTTTGGCTGACAAGGGTTTGGATTGGAAGAAGCTGGAATCGGAGCTTGAGGCCAAGAGGCCTACCAGTAGCCACTCGAGCAGGCCTTCGAGTGCGCAGTCGAACAGGTCGGAGAGCCAGGGCCTGCACGGGGTGGAAAATGTGGTGAAGACAAGGGCAAAGGTGAACCCTTTCGGAGATGCCAAGCCCAGGGAGGTTTTGCTGGAGGAGAAAGGGTTGGACTGGCGGAAGATTGATCTCGATTTGGAGCACCGCGCTATTGAGAGGTATGAGCTGCATTTTGTTTCGTGAGCACTCCAATTCATCTCATATCCACATTATCCTATGTTTGTGCATCTATGTGCTGCCGGTGGGGATTGCTGCATTTTTTGTTTCCTATGTTAGGCTTTCATATAACTTTTTATTCATACTTGAGCTGATGATGCAGAAATGAATGTATGAAGATAATCACAATGTATCATATTCACTGGAGTTATGGTTTGATCATTCCAAGATTATTTTTTCAATACAATTTCAATTTGTTATCTTATTTTTAATGTTGAAGATGCATAGTTTGCAATAAATTGTAAGAAAGACATAATGCGTAAATATTACCAGATTCTATTTAGAAAAATCTGTTGAACTCGAAAAACACCATGTTTCTTGTAGCTTTGCTCAGTACTCAGTTGTTAGTATGTAGCAAATGTAGGCAATTTAGGCATTATGCCGTTATTACGACATATGGGTTGTACCAAATCTATCTCTTGATGGTTCGAAAGCTTCTTGTGTTTTTTGGTAATCTCATGTGAAGTTTCTTAAGGTTAGCATTGATGTTTACCTTGCATTCTTATAGTCATAGCATATATTAGAAGCCTATTTGTTTTTGCAGAATACTGATCGCTTCTATTGCGATATAAAAAATAGAATGTAGTTTTACAGAACAAATTATCTCTTTTGATACTCTTTTATCATTGTTTGATTAGTAACTATAAGGTTTTGCCTTCTCCCTTCAATTTTATAATGGTGCATTCTTATACTGCTCTCATGACAATCTTTTTGCTTGCATCAAAGTAGATTTGTTCATGTATGATTTGAAATAGTTGGTTCATCAGGTCTTATATCGTATATCATGTACAATTGTTGGTTTAACCATGAATGTATAACTAGTTGATCGTATATCGTATGCTAGCCTAACTAGTTGATCTCCCATGTATAAACAAGCTGCTGCATTTTTTCTCACTCTTCCAGTTTCATGTTTTGACTATATGGGGTATGATTGATTTCATACGCCTGATTCATTGATTTCTTTGGTTTCCTTCAATTTCTTTTCTCCTATCTCTACATGTATTTGTGATATGTTACTTGTAGTTTGCAATGCATTATTGATATTGTTGAAGCTTACTGGATGAATCCCCGCCGGCTATATTTCATGATATCTAAAAGGAAAAAGAAAATGTTTCAGGCCTGAAACTGAGGAGGAAAAGCTGCTGAAAGATGAAATAGATGATTTAAAGAAGCAATTGGCGCAAGACCCCAACATACATGAGATAGTACTTCAGAAGGAAAAAGAATTAGAATTGTTGGTTCGTGATTTGGATGACAAAGTTCGTTTTGGGCAGAAAGCTGTCGATAGGCCTGGTTCTGGAGCAGGTAGGGCTGCTGGTTTTGCTGATAGACCATCCTCTCGGTCTGGTTCACATGAGGAGTCTCGAAGTAACGAGTATGTGGATAGGCCTCGATCACGTGGCACGGGAGATGCATGGGCAAGACACGGTGAGGACAGAAGAGGATTTCAAGGTGGCAGGGAAAGAGGGTTTTTGGGGAACAGAGATATGGAGAGGTAACAATGTATTATCAGTTGCATAATTGGTATTTTTGCAGATAACTTTTTCGTTATAACCTGTTTAAATCTGTAATATTATTTATGATGTTCAATTTCGAGATCCCATTTGTAGATCATAAAACTGAGTCACCAAGTATCAAAATTCACTTGTATATCATTCTGAAATTTGTTAAGTATCGGTCCCTTGATTCATGCGTTTGAGTCCTTTTGTAGCTATGATTAGTGCAAATCCTTGGGTAACTATTTGTGGCCTTTTAGGTTCCTTTTGAAATTTGAATAGCATAGTGTCTACAGCAATCTGTCTAGAACTTCTAAAATGGTGTTATAGTACTTTTGTATGATGGTCTCCATTGTTTCTCTGCAGCTCCAATTTTATGCTATAAAAGCTGCTTACAGAATTATAATTTGCTGTGATAAGCTGTTACTGTCATCCACATTTTAGTTTCAAGAATTCTGTGTCCTGAAAAAGGTGTCCATACACTACAAAATGCTAATAACATTTTATCGTTGTGTTTTGGCAGGCCAAGGTCGAGGGAGAGATGGTGAACAGCTATTGATGTGGATTTCATGATATCGATACTTTGGACCTCAACCAGAACAAAATAATATTTTGTGTTTTTCTCGTTCTCTCGATTTTGCTCCAAGCAATTGAGCCGGAATTATTGAGTACCTGGAGGCACCAGGAACTTCATGCGACAATTTATGAAGCCTGTGAAATCAGAAAAGAATTTGTCTCCTCGGGCATGGGTGTGTTGTTAGTACTTGAATTTCATTGAACAACAATATTGAACTGGCTAGCTTATTTTTCTTACACTTTCGGGGTTTAATGTTGATGTTTGTAACTGTATCATATTACATTTCTCAGGATACCAAACTTTTCTCCTTCACCTCCCTCCTTGCCTCTTACAGTAGTAATAGTAAGTTAGTAACCTTGTTTTGTTTGTTCCATGATATACAATAAGTTGAATTTGAGCTTTTATTTTGTCACAAATAAATCTAACAGAAAAACGGAAAATGTCGCATATGCCCTTCAATGTCTACATTTTTTTGTTGGTAACCATGTTTCACGGGCTTTGGATTTACAGCCCACAAAGAATATTGGGCCATGCTGATCCCAAATGCCCGCCTAAATTACATTGGGCCGATACGATGCAAAGTGAGGGTTTTGGGCCTTTACTCGAAACGACGTCGTAGCCTATTTCTTGTTTCCCAGATCAATTTCCATGGTGGAGCAGTCTCCACCTCCGAAAAAATCTGCGATTTTATCCAGAACAGTAGCGACGCAGTGTCGAGTGATCGACGCCCAGAGCAATGCTACTCTCTGCATTTTCTCTGCAAAACCCTCTATCGAACCCGAAGCTTCACAGGCTCAACCTCTCTAGACCCTTCGCCAATGCCCACGCCAGCCTCCGCCACATAACCCCAACCGCCGCCTCCGATGAGGTCCCCGGAGCTTCCATGCTCTCCTCCGCCTCCGCCGTCGTCTCCGCCATTCGCCGAGCCTCCAGCTCGCCGGTCGACTTCATTCAGAGGATCGAGAAGGACCCCAAGAGCCGATTGGTCCTCCCCAGTCCCGATTTCCAGAGGCTCTGCGTCGAGCAGCTCGATCTCTTCCGCCGAATCGTCGATTCCAATGCTCTGCTCTCGGTCAGTCTTTAGAATTTTCTGTTTTGTGTTTTTTCCTTCCTTTTTTTGCTCTTAGCCCCTTGTTTGGTTACTGAGAAAAATCCCATAGGAGGTAGATAGGAGAATGGAAACTGTTAGTGAATGTTTATGCAATGCAGGTCTATGTGAGGCCGGCAGGTAGCTATGTTATGAACCGGTTGGAGCTCCGGCAGGTGATATCTTTTCCGGGTGCAAATGCATCGGATATTGTGATATTAGTGGGCAATTTTAGTGTTCCTGCTGGTTTGAGAAACACTGAAGCAACCCTCTCCAATCATCAAGTATGTGATTGTGACCCAAGATTGAGTGTTGTAAAGTTTTGATCTTTTTAGTTTTTGGTTGGTGTTTGTTGAAAATTGAGGTGAATTTTGGATGTGGGTTGTAGGTGGAAATTGTGACCGAGCATAGGGCTTTGGTTTTTCCGATGGTGAAACACCCTTTTGTCCTGGGGTTCTTGGTTGCGGAGATTCCAAAAATGGAACCAGGTGAGGGGGGTGATATGTTACCCTACTCGGCTCCTGATGGACCTTATGTGTTGCCTCGGGGTTCAAAATTTAGACCGTGGGAGATTCAGAATATCAAGGATGATGAGCTGTTCAAAATGTATACATTCACATCTGAACAGAGATCAAATGCTGTCAACATAACTCGCACTCTTGCTATGGCATATGTCATGGATCAGGTAGATTACAAGTAGAAGATTTGATACAATGGAGTTCATGTACTTGTTCAGCATATTGGAGGTTTAGCTCTATTTGGGGTTTGCATATCTTTTGGTCTTTTGAAACTGAGACTAATTGATTACGTCTTCCTCAGACAGCAATGTTACTAAAGGAATCATCTTGGCAAAACAATGTCCGAATGTCTAATCTTGTTGAGCAGGTAAGATTGTTGAGTATTATTGTTCTCAATTCAGTTGAAAAGGTTATTGTTGTCTCTCATGCAATTTATTTATAACAGATTCGTGGTCCTCTTTCTAGCATTCGTACTTTAAGTAAAATGTTATCTGTTCACATGAAGAGAACTGAGGTCAGTGTGCTTGTGTAAAACTGTAATCTCAAATTTCTTTCTTACTTTCCATATTGAGACTTTCTTTTCAATTGTTTTTTAACTTCTTAACTATAAAGCTATATCCGAATATTTTGTTTTGTAGATCTCTCATGATATTGTTGAAGACATATTGGTTCAAGGTGATCATATTAGAGATACACTTGAGCAACTCCAGGATGCTGTTCACCTGACCAAGGCATGTGATCACTCCCCCTTAGTTTTCTTAACAACCGTTTTCATGTAATTGCTTACCTCCTGTCGTCTGTTACAATTTTCTTTATTTCCATTTACTTCGCACTCCCTCTGTCCCAAATTAGGTGTGATGTTTTCTTAATTGGGATGTCTCACATTAAGTGTCCACTTTCTCTTTTAAGAAGTTATTTATGCATATCGCATACCCTACCAAGTAGGGCCGTAAACGAGCCGAGCTTTTAACGAGCCGCTCGAGCTCGACTCGTTAAATATTCGGTTCGGGCTCGTTATAATCGAGCTCGAGCCGAATTCGAGCTCGAGATTGGGCTCGTTTAATAAACAAGCCGAGCTCGAGCCTAACCTTTTAAGCCTCGATAGGTTCGCGAGCCGGCTCGTTTAATATTTATTGAATTATATATTTATAAAATATTTATAATAGAATTAGACAAGCCGAATCAAGTCGAACCAATTTCAAGTTGGCTCATTTATTATTTAATGCATTACTTATCATTTATTAATTTTTAGTTAATATTTGTATTTAGATTTAAGCGAATACAATAGATCCGAACCGAGCTCGAGCTTGTCTATTTTATTTCGAGCCGAACTCGAGCTTAGTTGTATAAGCTCGTTCGAGCCCGAGCCGAACTCGAGCCTAACATTTTTTTCACTAGCCGAGCCCTGATGAGGCTCGGCTCGAGTCGTTTACACCCCTAGTACCAAGTACCAATAAGATTCTCTTTATGAGTTAGTTAGAACGCTTAGTAGGGTGAAACATGGGAGGTCACGGGGGAGAGGGGGCATTTGGTAGAAAGTAAAGCACAAATCCAGTTAATCTCCTTTCTTTTTTCTTTTTTTGCAAAAGAGGCAAATAGGATACTTATTTAGGGATGGAGGGAGTATTAAAAATCGTGGGTTTAATTTGACATGCCTATGATTAGTGGTTCATAGTAATATCTTTCAATTTATTGTCAAACAGTGAATACGTTTTTGTACTAAATAAGAGAACAATTCTTAACCTTGGAAGCCATTTAAGGTGCCATGCTGTGGAGTGATAGGCATTTAATCTTTAGATTGTATTTGGAATTTATGACAATTAAACATGGTACAAAGACATAACAACATGTTAATATCTGTGCCAGTCGTTGTCATGATCCACTGAAGTTATCCGAACTATCAAACACATCATCATTAGGTGTTTCTGCCTTAGATGGAGATTTATTTGCATAATTTGGCTTTAATTCCTCCATAGTTACTTTTCATGAAAGTGAGACATCAGCAAAGTATTGCACTTGTAATTCTTGTACAAGTGGAGAAGTTATTGCCGTGGGTGTACCATTTTGCTGATGCCACAATCATTCCATTATTTATTGTGTTTGTGTAGAAGAATTCCATTACATTTTTGTATATTTATGCTATTCTAGAACCATCTTCTAAAACGTAGTCCTTACTGATGATAAAGTTGAATTTCATTGCTCTGTTGAACATCCCTTTTCTGTAATTATGTTCTCGTTCCAAGTACTAGTTTTTTTCACTAAATCTTTGCTTTTTTTATTTACCAGGCTAATATCATGCGCTATAATGAAGAAACATTAAAGAAAATGCACAATCCATCTCATGTCCATCCCGAGTCACTGAGTTCTAATTTACCAAGTAACATTCCAACAGAATCTCCAAGTGGTAAGATTAAAAAATCTGGTCAGCAACTTTCTCTGAATGCAGCGGCCAAGGATTTAGAAATGCCCATGCCACCTATTGCTCTTGCACCATTGCAAGAAAATGATATCAGGTATACTGTAGCCTTAGGTGTAGCATTCTAAAATTTGAAATTCTATTATCCTAATAAGGAAGGCCTTTTTGGTATTTCCGCTAAGAAAAGTAAGGGAGATTCTAATGTAATAGTAATGAAGAATAAGGATTTACTCAAGATGCATTCTTGTTCTTGGGATGGTTAGGGATGATTTTGTGAATATCTCTAGGTTTTGCTAAAGGTGCCAAGCTAGACTTTGTTGATTGGTATTTGTGATAATTATAGACTGATATGTGTCAATGGTTTACTTTTTATTTTTCTCTCTGATGCATAATAGCCATCGGTAACTTTTTTATGAACCTCAAAATTTTCCTTTGCTTATGCTCTTTGTTTATGTCAGGAAGACCGTGCAATGTTTCTAATGTACTTGAAGATTTAGTGGGCGCAGTGCAACCTCTTGCCCTTAAGCAGCAACGGGTGGTGGAACTAAGTGAACCTTCCCAATCCTTACAAGTTGCTATTGAAGAACTTGCTTTACGACAAGCTCTGAGCAATTTGATTGAGGGTGCATTGTTGCGTACCAATGCCGGGGGAAGGGTGGAAATTATGTCCACCAGTGCGCCAGCAGGCGGCGCCCTTGTAGTAATCGATGACGATGGACCCGATATGCATTACATGGTAACACAATCAAACTGTCACGCCCTTCTTTACTTGGAGAGAAGATTTAGGTTTTCTTGTATGGTTTCAAATGTTATAAATCACTTTGGTTTTGAAGCTGTCATTTCTGATGGATTCGTGTTGCAGACGCAGATGCATTCTCTAACCCCATTTGGTCAAGATCTCCTATCCGAGAACATGATTGAAGACAACATGACGTGGAACTTTGTGGCAGGACTGACAGTTGCTCGCGAGATACTTGAGAGCTATGGCTGTGTAGTCCGCGTCATATCACCCCGGACAGCAAATGCTGCTCTAGGCACTGGAGGAACCCGCGTAGAACTATGGCTCCCGTCTTCCCCAGAACCCGATCTAAGTAGTTCTGTTGAACAAGCGTAGAAGGAATCGAGTTTGAACAGAGTGACTGAATGAAATCAAGTTTGAGAATGGTTGGTGAGTATATGCAACTAAGTGTCCTCTTCATATTTATACAGCATGTGTAGTGTAAGTATATGGGATTATGTATAGTTTTGTTCTAAAATTCAAAATTTGTAAATTGTAAGTTTGTTGAGATTGTTGGAATGTCCCAACTCCCACGAGTTAATGATCCTTCTTTCTTTTCCTTTTGGTACCGTCTAATGAGGAAGAGTTGATGAAACAAAATGCAGTGTGTTAAAATTACAATTCGCCTAAAATATTAAATTCACAAGTGGTCTTAAAATATTTATGTTTATTAACGTGAGCTGTAAATCATGTATATAATACCTTTGTGAACAATAGTGATGTCTATTAACGATTTATCCCGAAACAACAAATATTCAGAAACATCACTTTATTAGTGGACCCAAAACTAATCTTGAATTTTATAACAATATGCACAAATCTATTAAGTGTCCTTACCTTCGATTCTTTTGAAATTTGAATCTTCATTTCCGGTTTCCCAAATGGTTTCATTAAATATGACTATTTTAACACTCTTGCCTTCTTTTTTTTATCAGTAAGGCTAGCCAAAATCAGCACCAAAAAAGTTAGCTTTTGATTAGTTTTGGGGTAATTACTGATCAGTGCATTCGGTGAAACCTCATTTCAAGATAGGTTTCTTAAGTTTGAAATTTTTTTTCTCGATACCCCAAGTTTACAACGTCAACATTTAAGTCAAATTTCTGTTAAATCTAACACCAATATTTTTGTAATGACCGAAATGCCCTCCCTACATAACTCTCATAATATATATATATATATATATATATATATATATATATATATATATATATATATATATATATATATATATATATTTGATGAAATGCTGAATGACCGTTTTACTCTTTATTAAATAAAAAGGTAAACTCTCACTTCAAGGGCACACTTGTCTTTTTAACTAACCAAATAAAAATTAAAAGTTAATTAAAATTAATCTCTAAAATTACAGTTCTACCCTTTAGCCCTTATCATCTTGTAACATCTTCAATACCCCATCTTCTTCAGCTCTCTCTCTAACTTCTCTAAATGGATTCACCTGCAGATGGCGTAGAGGCCGTGGGAGATGGCACGGACGAAGGCGCGGAGGTGGCGGGGACGAAGGCACGGAGGTGGCAGAGACGAAGGCGCGGAGGCCGTGGGAGATGGCGCCTCCTATCTCCACCACCCAGATCCGACGACGGCGAGACCCGACCAGATCTTTGGGGTTGTCCGGTGTGAGCTCAGGATGGTGGCGCCTCTCGTCGGCGTCGTCCGGTGCGAGCTCGGGACGGTGGTGCCCCTCGTCAAGTCGTCCTTCTCTGCCCTTTCTGGCGAGACCTGATCGGAAAATAGAGATCCAATCTTAGGGTTTAAATTCACCCAAATCAATTTTTGTTAAGTTTCTGTGAGAGATTTGGGCGTTTTGGGGTCGAAGTCCGTAGAGGAACATATTCTATGGAGGGAGGATCGCCAGCGCGAGCTAGGGCGGAGGGAGTTCGCCGGCGCCGATCTGTGGCAGTCGTCGATGAGGAAGACAAACATGACCGGAACAAATTTTTTTTGGTAATTTGTAATTTTTCATTCAATTACAAGATGTAATTATGGATTCTTTCAATTAAATTATCTGATTAAATTAAGTGTTGATTGATGAATGATGAGGAACAACTCATTGGTATTTGTCAATCTTCATATTTGATTCTTATATTCATTGAGTGAGATAGAAAAAGAAACAGATAATCATTAAGAGGAGGTTAAAGGGAGGGCAAATTAGACATTTCACAAGAGATTTATAATTAATTTATTTAAAGAGTTAATTGAAAAAACTAAAATACCCCGACACTATAAACTTATATTACTTATCAAGTGAGGGTAAAATAGTAATTTCATATTTATTGATAATTACACATTCAAAACTTACTCAACAAGAGCATTTTAGATTTTTCTTACAAACAACATCAGTTAAATCTAACAGATTTGGACCTAAGTGTAACATAATCAAACTTGGGGTATCGAGAATTTTTTTTTCAAATTTGAAGGACCTATCCTGAAATGAAGTTTTTACGAGTGTACTGATCTGTAATAACCCCTTAGTTTTATGCCTTGCTATTTTCATTTTGTAGACGGGCTTTATGCATTACTATCTCCTTAAGCCGAGACACCAAATCCAAGCTTTAACTTGACAACACATGTCCGTCCTCCTACTGACAGAAGTACAAAAACACAAGTCTTCATGTCTCTACGAGTAGAAGTACTGTTGGGTAATAAATGAATTGATTCTTAAAACCAAAGGTGACACTTCTACTTTTGGGTAATAAATTACTTGATTCTTAAAACCAAAGGTGACAATAATCACATGTTTTTTCCATACAAGCGAGGATGTGAATCATGTGATACTTGTGTCCAGAAACATGCTACACATATTGTGAATAATGTGAAGCAAGCACCAAAATACAAAACATTTAATTACAAAATAAAAATAAAAGTATCCGACAGGTGTCGCCACGTGTACCGACCCAAGAGGCGACATGTATTTATAAGCAGGACCAGAGCAGAGCAGAGCACCACCGAAACAAACCAACTGTCTCTAGCTGGCCTCTCCACATTTTCACTCTGTTTTCTACTTATATACTTGACTTGTTCATTTCTGGGGAAATCAAGGATTGAAGATAATCATAATGGGTCTGTCGAGCTTCCCTTGTTCGGCGGAGGGGTTGCTCCCATTACTTGTCATGAACACTGTCCTCTCCGTGGCCCTCTTGAAGAACACGCTCAGATCTGCTCTGCAAGCGATCGGTGCCGCTTCTAGTACTTCCCAGGATTTCGAAGAACAAGAATTCTATGGAATTGGGTTTTCAGTACAGAGGAGTGTCTCAACGACCCACTTCAGATCTCACAGAAACAGCAACATTAATGGTGTCCCCGTGGAGTGTTGCGTGTGTCTGTGTGGGTTTGAGGAAGGAGACGAGGTGAGTGAGCTTTCTTGCACTCATTTCTTCCACAAGAGTTGCTTGGAGAAATGGTTTATGAATAAACAGTCCACATGCCCTCTCTGTCGATCCACCCACTAATTATAAAGCACAAGAGTGAAGAAGAAGAAGAAGAAGAAGAAGAAGAAGAAGAAGAAGAAGAAGAGAGAGTTATTGGAATTGGGGCATTGCTGTAATTGTTGCTTTGGGTCATGATGAATAGATTAGGTTGTGTGTGATGAATATGATGAAGCTATTATATATGCTTAATGTACAAAACTATACCAATCAGCTGTACTCAAGATATATATTCTAGTCTTTATTACCAACTCTCAATTTCTATATCATGTAAAAAGGTCAATCTTTTCACCACATGAGTGGTGCTTCAATCCTTAGAATAGTCGAGTAACATAAGTATTTTAGTACTTGCTATCTATTACTTACTAATTACTATTAAGTCCATTACAAATTACTAATTACTATTAAGTCCACCAACTGAAGTGCTCTAGTGATTAAGGGATATTCTCTCTAGTTTTAGTACTAGAGGAGTTCGAGTTTCAGTTGATACGTCATGCTTATTGCTTGCAGTGTGTGCGTGTATTGTGAATAATTTCCAAAAAAAATTTATCATTAATTTTTTTTTGTCTATTGATTTTCAAATTTCATTTTATATGAAAAACTTTTTGTTGTAATTCATATCAATTACTAATTACTAATAATCTTTGTCCTGACATTATTATATTTACATCATAATTTACTCTATTCTCATTTAACCACACCTTTACGATTTGTGTCTTCTATTCTCATTTAACCACATCTTTACGATTTGTGTCTTCCAAGAATATGTAACCAAATTTTTTCATACAGTGTAAAAATGAATGAACAGATACATCCACCTAAATTTTTTTTACATCCACCTAAATTTTTTTTATCTTATGAAGAAAAGTTTAAAATACTTTTAATCAGTTCCCTTATCTTCCAACACCACATGTCTCCTCATTAAGTTTAATATTAATCGTGTAGCTTTATGTCTCTATAATTACCGATATATAATATTAAACCAAATATTACATGTTGGTTTTCTGCTTTTTCCCATAGTTTACCAAGCATAACTGGGCTTAATTGTGTACACAAATTGACACTTGAGATTCAATACCGGTGTATATAAATGGAAGATTCCACATACTCATGACCTGGAACCTTGGAGAAGAATCCACATAACAAACAAGGCAACAAATATTTACGTAAGCACTGTCCAAATCAGTCAATTTCAATCATTGAGCCTAGTTTGGTTTCCATGTCCATTCCAGTAGATCAAGATTAGCCACTTGGGTGGTCTATGATGAAATCTACGACTGTCTCAAGTAGGGACATAAACGAGTCGAATCGAGTCTCTATCTAACAAAGTTTTACTCGTGAAAAAAAGTGCAGAGTCATGTTAGCAAATGGAGGTGGACCTAAAATCAAAAGCCTATAGAGGTGGTATAGTGGATAAACATGTGAAGGCATTTTCATTTAAGTTAACGAGTTTAAGTATAAGTTAAATGGAACGTAGCAATATGAGTAAAATAGTTATAAAAGAATGATATATAGTCAACCATATTCATTATCGAATACTCATATATTGTATTATATGACATTGGTTAGGACATCAACGTTTGTGCAAAATAATTTGACAACCATGTTGAGGTTGGAGAGTGAGTATTGGAGATGGAGTATGTGCGTAAGGCGGGGAAAGCTCAAACCTAAGTGCTGCAAGATCACTGATAGTGCAAGTTTTACTTCATGGCAAAGTTTTGTCCTATACATATTCGAGGACCACAACCAAATGGAAAGAATGATACTTGATTCTTTGTTGCCTTTGAAATTCCTTCTGCAAACTTCTCCGACTTGAACTCTTTTGCATCATCACCCCAAATATTTCAATCATGGTATGCAACTAGCACTCTTACCGGTAGTGTCAAGTTCCCTAGTTTGGTCTCTTTGTGCACAACACAACTGAGTAATGAAATTGGTGGATACAATCGTAGTACCTCGTTGAGAATCATTGTCACTTATAACATTTAGAAATAGTAAGTTGTAACGCACAATTTAGGCTATATCTTAGTATAGTCTCTAATTTAGACATTGATGTCTAAGTTATCATTGTAGGAAGAATTTTAGGATAGAAAATGGATAACACTTACGATTTTTAGATGGTTCAACTCTTCATAATCCGGTTTCTTGTTTCCAAAGAGCTCTAAGACCTCTGCTCTTGCACGATCTTGCCAATTCGGGTGCTGGAACAGAAGAACCATTGTCCAAACAAGAAGAACGGACATAGTCTCTTGTCCGGCAATATAGAATAGTTTGCATTCCTCAATCACGTCAGCTAAACTCATCCCGACATGCTTGCTTTTACTATGATCTCTAATTTCTTTCATGTTGGATTTCAACAATATACCCAGTAAGTCATCATTCGCCGCTTCTCCCACCTTCATTCCCGCCTCCTTTTTTATTTCCAATAACTCGGAGCACAGATTGTATGGTGCTGTAGATTTCTTTAATCCTCTTGTTCAACGTTGTTGGTACAAACCTACAATTATAGTTACAAATACGTACCATGCTTTTCCATGTTGTGATTGACAAAGGTGAGGATGCGAGGCACAATATCATCGGAGAGGCTGATGGGTCTTGAACTGGCTTCCTTTTTCATGGAGCGAGCTCTTTCAAGTCTCCATAGAGAAGTCTATAAGAATTGCCTTTAAGGCCTTGCTTCCTGAGCTCCATCTCCAGCTTCTTCGGCTTCAACCACACCCACTTCACTATTTTCAGGACCCATGTGACAAATATGGCTCCTGCAATCGAGCTCACTAGAACCTCCATTTTTCTCCTACCTTTCTTGGTTTTGTTTGGGAGGGCTACAGAAGAGAACGGAGCTAGCTAGAGCTTTGTGTCTTTTATTTATCACAGCCTCAAAACATTTATATTAACGGGTAATTACAGATAAGTACACCTAACTATACTTCATTCTCACGTAAGTATACTCAACTTTAAAACTTGATTTTAAAGTCACCCAATTTACATTTCGTCTCACGTAACTCTAATAGGGTTAAATCTAACAGAATTTTGAGGTAAAAAGACCAAAATACCCTCATTAATTCTGATTTCAAATCAGACCATTGAGGTAAAAAGACCAAATTACTTTTTTACTCTCGTTCAAACAATCATTATTTATATAATTGGAGGGCAAACTTGTCTTTTCCCATAACAATTACAAAATTTAAATAAAAAAGGAAAACAAAATGGTCGGAGAAGAGGCACCAAACCTCTGACCAGATCTGGAGCTTTCCTCCAGCGTCGGCTCCGGCGTTTTCGTCGGTAGAATCTCGCTCATCTTCCCGTCGTAGTTGTTTAGCGACGTATTCCTCCCAATCAGCTTCGATGACGAGTACTCCTCCAGCACGGCTTTGACGCCTCCTCCGACACGGCTTCGACGTCTCCTCCGACGGTAAAAAACTCGTCGGCGACCACGAATCGGTCTCGTACCTCCTCTTCGGCAAGCACAAAACCTCCACCACGAATCGGTCTCAGTGGACACCATTCTGAGCACCAAGAACTTGATGACCATTTGCAACAACATCAACAACTCCAGTACAACAACTATAACACCATTGGATCGAGCCAAGCATTTGGCTGCTTTCAGTGCATCAATTAACTCGTGGGTGATGTACACGCCCTTCAAAAACACAACCCAATTGAGGAAAATTAGAAAAATCCCAATTTTGCATCTGATTACAAAATTTTGACCTAATTTACTTTAGTGGGTTATGAGGAAGAAGCCTTGGAGAGGGCCAAAATTTTGGACCCATTACCCCTAATAACAGAGGACTTGAGCTCGACGAGCTCCAAATAGGACCTGACCCGGAAATCGGAGAAGCCGGGGGCGATAGGTTCGAGAACCCAGGGCTTGCCGAGCTCAGAGGCGAGGCGGGTGGCAGTTTTCATGGCGGAGAACCAATCAGTGTGAGAGTTCAGACGTTGATGTAGAGAGCTCCAACGTGGGGAGTGAAATCGAGGATCTCGGCGAGGGAGTGGAGCACACCGAAGACGGAGGGGAGAGGAGAGCACACACTCTCAAGGGCATAATTTGAAATTTTGAAGATACTAAAGGGCATTTTCGTTTTTTCATCATTTATAATTATTATATAAAAATTAATGAGGGTATTTTGGTGTTTTTACCTCAAAATTTTGTTAGATTTAACCACATTAAATCTAAGTGAGACGAAATGTAAATTGGGTGACTTTAAAATCAAAATTTAAAGTTGGGTGTACTTATATGAGAATGAGGTATAGTTGGGTGTAAATGAAAGTGTGGCTTTGGTGTCGGTGTTGGATGGGGAGATTGTGCCTTTTGGGCTGCATTTTGGGCTTAGGTGCCCTGACTTGGGCCCATATTCTATTTCTGATGCAGGCTTTCCCATTTCTCTTGATGGATTTTCCAAGTCAGAGTTCTTTGATTGGAATTCCCTTCTTGCCGTCTTTATTTCCAAATTCAAGACGAAGCGGAGATGCAAAAAAATCGACTTCTTTGCAAATATCGATCATACATCTTTTGAATGGGCATCAAAACTCTTTTGCTTTTATGAAACATATGGGTTTTATTACTGAGCTTTTCGATGAAGAGGCAATTCATGACATTTATGAAACAGAGATCGAGCAAGCTAAATCTCGTCGAAAATTTTGATATTCTTGTCTCCTTTTCATTTCTTTGTTTTTTCATGTTTTTTTTCGATTGTATCCTCTATTATCATTCTTTTATTTTCCCTTCTTGGGTGATAGTTTGATAGTAATGTTGAATTGCTTTTTAATAAAGTAATTTGATAAAAAAAGTACATCAGCTTATCTCATAATCCTCAAAATATTTGAATATCATCTACTTTCCTAAGAAGTAAATTTCTACTATGGATTGAATAGGTTCATTGCAGGCCGGGCAGGGCTGGGATGTGCTAGTTAAAAATAAAAATTAAATCAATTGTTTTTAAATATATTGAAAAGCGAAAAAATACGTAGTCATTCTCAAATAAACTACACTGAGAATACTTGGTTATCTCTAATTTAAAAGTGGACACTCATCCATAATACCGAGAGAATCGAAATGGACATATATTAAATATTTAGATGAAATCTGTTAATTTTTAAAGTAAATAGACGAAAATGCACTTGATTAGACTCCAAATTTTCAAATCATGCTATTTTTGGGGTTTGAGTGTTTCTTCGGCTCGTCCATTTAAGCACAATGTTAAGAGATTGGAAGAGCTCTCTTAGAACAACATCATAGGAACTCCCCAATAAGTGAAAGAGAAGCCAGAGAAACACCAAAAACCCAAAAATTACATGATTTGAAAATTTGTAGTCTAACTAAGGACATTTTCGTCTTTTCTTCAAAATTAACATCTCCCATCCAAATATTTAACATCAGTCCATTTCAAATCTCTCGGTGTAACTGAGTATCCACTTTTGAAGTTGGGATAGTTAAGTGAGAATGGTCCTTAGTTAGGGATGGTAATGTACATTTCCATTTAAAAAGTAATCCAATTTGGGTAGGGATTGCAAAAACTCCTTGAAATCGACCGGAATTTAATATCATGTCTATACATGTGCCAAACACATCGGATGACCCACAGAATGAGTATAGGGCACTCTCAGGTAAATAAATATTCACTGATACAGGTAGGAGATTCGCTCCCCGGCCGAATAGAGTCAGGGACTTTGAGTCTTTGATAGTGAAACCGGACCTGGGTTAAATTTAAATGGTACACGAATGATACTCGATCTTTGAGTGTAAAGTTTGTACAGCTCATATTGATTTTAATAAGATATTTTCCCTCAAAAAAGGAAAGTAAGTGCATCAACAGTGTACCACATGCTAAACATGCAGGGTGCTTTGTTAAAGAAACAAATAAATGAGGCCCATATAAAATATAATGTATATATTCATCAGATTTAAGAATAGTATCATCTGGCAGTACCTATGAGACTCAATCTTTGAGCACACTAATATGAGCTCTCAGATAATTTATTTGGCTATAATAGTACACATATATATTCTTGGAGCTATAGGTGACACCATGATTTATGTATAACATATATGTTACAACCTTATTTTAGCTACCTAGTTTCTTAATACCCAAACTTCCTGTGCTCTAGCTTGATGAAATCCTCAGCTTCCATGTCAACCTTGTCAACAGAATTCACTCTTGGGGGAGGACTACTAAAATTGTACTCATATTCGACCATTCGGACCCTTCTCGGGGCCTCTAGAACGCGCTCCTCGTACTCATTGTTGAATGTGACATAATTAGGCTGTTGGTGTTGGTGTCTAGGGGCTTCAATCACCATGGACTCCAGAACATATGCAGGATAGTCATTTGTTCTGTACAGGCCATGGTGGTGGTGGTGCTTGGCATGGTAGCTCGCGCCTTGGAACGACATTTTTTGACTTCTTTGAGGTTTGATTTGTGAAACCTATGATGTTTTGTGAGTGTCACATGAAATTGTGAACCCCGTTTTATAGACTTTGTTGGTCTCACCATATTTTGTTCTTGAAAGATAGGGCTTGAGAATGTGATGCCATTTTCTTTATGGAGAATAGCTTTGTGGTTGGAAGGAAGATGGGGAAGAGAAAAGGCATATTTCTTTAAGGAGTGGAGAATCAGCTTTAGAACCAAAGCTAGGACCTTTTTTCAGTATATGCCACAAGAGAGAAAAATCTTGTAGCATCATGGATCAAGAAACTATTCATGTTATTATGATTGGTTAATTACAGCATGTGAAAGAAATGGTTATTTGACCATAGCAACTTCTATCCAATCAATGTTGGCTTGACCATCTAAATGCTATAGGAATCAACATTATATGGTAATTATTATTTATGGGGAACCCAGAAATTGCGAAGCAATTAAAAGCATCTAAACTCTAAAAGCCATCTTGACTCGTCATACTAGTCTATTATGTCATGGGTTTAATGTGTATGACAACACTATCAAATTTTTCTGGGCACATGAAAAATTACCGTTCAATTGAAAACAATCACGTGAAATAAACTGGGCCGCTTTACAGTACTTAATTAGGAACGTGCATGCATATGTGAACCTTCACCGTATAGAACAAATGAAAGAAAATAGATTCCAACATGAAAAAAGTACCACTATTTTCTTTCATTTGTTTATGGGTGTCTTCCTGTAAGTCCCTCGCGCACAAAAGCTGGAAAAATACTCTTGAGATTTGCTAATAAGTCTGCCACTAAACTGACAACATATTTATCAATCGCAATGAAGAATATCTGTTGAATTAACACACGATCATCGTGAGTTTTCGGTTCATAAAAATTTGTCTTTGAAATTCATAATGTTATTTGGAATACCTGCATAATCACTAGGAAATTGGGTTTCACTAATATACTCAAGTATTTCGCCGTGATCACGACCCTTCACAACATAAGGTACATTACCTTCACTCGTCTCTTGAGGCTACTGGTCGGGACACACATTCTGATCCTTAGAGTTTTTTGTCCTTTGTCGTCATCTTTGTTCTCACCCCCCCCCCCCCCCCCCCCCCCCCCCGAATCCTAGAATTCTGACTTTTACGTTGGCACATACATTACTCACTATATGCATCACGTTGAATGCATGTTTGACTCGACAAGTCTTTCAATAATCCAACTCCCAAAACATGCGTATGTGAATTTAACACAACAAACCACCTTATCGTCTACTAAAACTTCAGTTGTTGACTCACTAGTGGGTAATCGTGATGTTCAATCGCCCTAAAGACTTGAGTGCCAGAAAAACGTGGTGGTGAAAGTTTTGCCTCAACTTGTCCGTTAAACGCACGCACCGTGCGTCAAAATAAGTGATCTTTATGTAAAAACTTGTGTGCACCTTGGTAAGAGATGCTCAAGTGGCTACTTGAAGAATAGAAGGAGTTCATGCATAGAGGACATGTCTTATAGCTTTTTGTCTGAACGCCCCCAAAATCAAATACATGAAGTCACTTATAATCCTACGTTATGAATGTCTCATTTTTGTAATCATCTCATGTCATAACTCCATGACACCCGGGGGGGGGGGGGGGGGGGGGGGCACGCGCCCCCCTTGACCCGGGAATTCGAAAAAAAATCATATGTTTTCTGAAAATTGGATATGCCCCCCTTAAATTCTGGTATATATACAAAAATCATGTAATATAACAATAAAATTTGTGTAGCTTATTGGTGA
This sequence comes from Geranium rotundifolium, assembly GCA_963920655.1. Lineage (NCBI taxonomy): Eukaryota > Viridiplantae > Streptophyta > Magnoliopsida > Geraniales > Geraniaceae > Geranium > Geranium rotundifolium. The sequence continues at coordinate 23,614,043 of OY987320.1, forward strand.
GGTTGTAGTATATTATGCATAAGGTTATGAGTTCAAATTTTTTAATATTTGTGTGTTTTTTTAATGATGTTTGAGCCTACTTTTTTAATACTTATGGGCTTTTAAACTCACTTAGATGAATTATTTTCACTTGTTGGTTTATAATTATTTTTTATCCTAGTATTTGAATTTTTTTCGTTTTTCATTAAAATATTTGTTTTATCCATTATAATTTAGTTTAATTATTTATTAATTATTAGATTTTTTGAATTTTCAAATCAAAATTATGTTGCGATTAAGTCCAAGAATGGGTCGTTTGATAAACGAATGAAACTTGAGTCCAAATTATTAGAATTTATAAGTTGCGAACCGACTGCTTCGTATTTATATATACATGAAAGCTAAAGTCAAAATCAACTAAAAATAAATAATAAAACTCGAATTATTTTTTGTTATATACTAATTATGTCGCTAATTAAATTTTTAGTATGAAGTTTTGCCCCCCTTTAAAAAAAATTTCGGATCCACCACTAATGACACCATAATTTCTTCAACTCATCAATGAGCGGGCAAATGAAATTATTCAAATATTTTCCTGAAGATTTTGGTTTGGAAATCAACATGATGAGGTTGTTTTGTTCCTTCTTCACAACCATCGATGACTGAAAAGTGAGCGGAATAGAGACTACCAACCAGAGACTGTAAATCGACGCATTAACCCTAAGTCAAAGAGAGGACCCATATAAATATAATATAATAATATATTAACAAGATTTAAGAATAGTATCATCTTGCCTCATGTAATATCTATGAGCTCTCATGTAATAGCACACATATATTCTTGCCTCTTGGAGCTATAGATGCACCATGATTCATGTATAAGATGTGTGGTACAGCCTTAACAGTGGCACATCTACTTAGTTTCTTAACATCCAAACTTCCTGTGCTCTAGCTTGATAAAATCCGCAGCTTCCATGGTGAACCTTGCCAGTATGGACCTCAGAATTCACCCTCGGGGGAGGAGTTTTGTACACACAATCGACCCTTTGGACCCTTCTTGTACCGTCCTCGTCGTCCAGTGTGACATAAGGCTGTTGGTGTCTAGGGGCTATGGACTCTGGAACATATGCAGGATAGTCATTTGTTCTGTACAATCCATGGTGCTGGTTGTGCTTGGCGCCTTGGAACGACATCTTTGACTTCTTTGTGAAATCTATGATGTTTGTTTTGTAAGTGTTACATGAACTTCTGAACCCCATCTTATAGACTTCCTGGTCTCACTAGCTATATTGTTCTTGGAAGATAGGGTTTGAGAATGTGATGCCCTTGGATATGGCATAAAGGAGTGAAGAATCAGCTTTAGTACCAAAGCTAGGACCTTTTTCTAGTGATCCTATCTGTTACTGCCAAAAGAGAGAACATCTTGCCATCAGTTTGGACATTCCATGTTGTGGATCTTTGTGAATCAGATTGAGTCTCAGTTTTGCACAGAAATTGTTCTTTGACCATAGCTATTTTTTGGGATGCTTGAATCTGAGTTTTCAAGTTTTATCTAATCAATATTGGCTTCACCATTATCTCATGCCCTTATCCTTAAACTTAATGTAGTATATGAATTGGTAGGCAAATTGATTGATGCCAATGACAATGGCATGTAGAGCTTTTCTCTTGCAGTCTGGTTTGTTCTCAGATTGAAAAGAAAGGAAGCTTTAAGATTAACACCTTGATCTGATGAAAGGAGCATAGTAACATTCACCAGAAGCCATTTATTTAATGTGGAACCAAATAACAGCAGTTCACTTATGATCTCAGAGTGCTTATTGTGTTGAGATAATTATTAATTCACTCTAAAGACCTTTGGTGATCCACTCAGCTCTCCTTCCTCCATTGTAGCAGCTGCTCTGCTCCTTGTGCTGGTATTTGGCCTCCAGCTTTGCTACTGGAACCTCAACCTTCTGGTGTGACTCAGTTATAGACACGTCGCCGCCTTGCCGGCCATGGTTAGAGGAGGAGTTCATGCAAATGCTCCCACAGCCACTCTGTTTCTGTTGCTTCTTGTGTTTTGGTTTCATCTTTTGAGGGTTGGAACCATGGCTCTGACCAGGGTGCACCATCTGGTTGTAACCATGGCTCTGGAAATCATAATTTCCTGGGTGCATGCAACTGCCACAACCTAGCAGCTGCTGGTTCTGGTATTCAATCTCCTGAATCATCTTCTAGTAGCTAGTGATAGTGAATCTAGTGAGGTGTGTGCATTGATGTTGATTTGCATCTGCTATTTATAGGGTTCAGATATTGTTTACTATTATTATTGTATATTTTTTATGATAAGAGTGCATCTCATACCCTCCACATCCATCTTCTTGGACATATCTAACATAAACAAGCTCTAAATCAACAATGGCAGGCTCAACTAAGCTTTCTTCTAGATTCAGATTCTCAATGGTGGAAGTAGCACTATAAGATCCACATTCTAGGTAAGGGCATCCATTCTCATCTCAGTTCTCACAGCCAATAGCAAATACTTACCATCTCAAGACCAATTTTTTTTACAGTATTATGATAAAGGGTAAAAAGTAAACACTAAAAATTAAATTCTTTAAACCTTAGAAATAGTCAAATAAGTCTGCTTTTACATTCCACTAATCTTTGCCATATTGCCTATTTAAAAAGGAATTGACTTATAATAGAATGGGTTTCTGGGTATCCCCATTGCCAGGTTAGCAGCCAGAAAGGCATGACCCATTCCTGAAAAGGGTCAACCAGAATTAAGAATCACAACATGAGTATGTCTCAACCTAACACTAACATCATCATCATCTTCATCATACAACCTTCCTCTGCTTCACTGGCAACTAATAATGCCAACCACATTTGTCTATTTCTGTCTAAACATATTCTATATTCACTGGTTTTAATGCCAATCAAATCAACGGTTTGTTGATACCATTCATTGTTCTAATGACAACCAAATGAGATGATAGCCAAAGCAATCACAAGTTTCAAGCCAATTAGTTGAATTGAGAACAAATACGAATAAGTTCATCTCAAAAACAAAACTTCTCCGTTCATGAACCTCAACATCTATATCAACTTCAGTATAATTGGGAATCATATTTATACCATTACCAATCGACGAGTAAAGGTAAAGGCATTCCTGCAGCAACTCGGCTATTCTGTCCTAGCCAACTTTCCGCTTGGTCTCCATCTTCAACGAAACCACAACTTCAAGAGAAAACGTTATGTACAAATCGACTCTCCAAGAATGATATTTTGATGACATTTTCAGTTGAACCCTTCACGAGGCATCGCACACTGCACCTATAGTAAAGCTTTAGAAAGCAGAAGAGAATCAGCCACTTTCCCTCATGCAATTCCCGGGTAAGAGAAATCTGTACATCTCCGCATTGTCCAAAAGATATGATGGAAGGTGAACTCCGGAGAAGGAATGAGGTATTGGTCCCATTTTCCCGATGATTTGCTGGAATGTGTATTCCTCTGGAAGCATGTCAAACAAATCGGCTCCTTTGCAGATAACTCTCTGCACCCTCTTAGGGTTTAAGTAATGTGAGAACCTCACTCTATCGAAATGACTGTATGCTTTCATCTTGAATATGAACTCGCTGATACGCCGAAAGCAAAAGCTACAGTGCCAACCAGCATCGGCCAAAATGTCATCTGTCTGGCGATAATGTGCATACCTAGTCTTTCCTGTCTGATACCTGTGGACCGATGCTCTCCAGCTGTTATTATCCACAAGAAACTCAAAAGAGTACAGATAGTTCTTCAGCCGTAGGTGAAGCACTTCAGGAATCTCATCACACCATCTCAAGAGATTGATGGTGTGTCTGCTTGGTATCTCATCAACATCAGACATTATCAGCAAGTCATCGTCGGAAATACCTGCTATTTTGAGGAGATGATCCAATGCTACTCGTTGGAAAGCTTCCTCAATAAAAGGGTTCTCCCCTCTTTTAGATGTCCCGCCTATAGTCCCATAAGTTAACCGTGGCTCAACAAACTTAAACTGATCCCGATGGCTGGCGAAAACAAGGGGTTTTGGCAAGCCGGTGAATGTTGAATTTGATTCAAGGAGCACAAACTGTGTTATGTACGGATACAATTCTTGCCACCTTATGCTGAGGATGTCCAGCTCATTGCTGAACAACACCGCATCATAGACGCGTCTCGGGTATTCACGAATTCCCCAACCGTGAAGTTTGCAGAGGTTCTCCATCGACACGTTCTCATGATAGTAGTGTGGAATATCGTGGAATGGTTTAGGTGGCGACTCCCACAACGGCCTCAGGAAATAAGAGATCTTCTGTCCGTGCATGTAGATGCCGAAGATGCATGTAGGAACAAAAGCAAACAAAAAGATGTATGTCTTGAAATCCAAGCCACGCATAATGCACCGAATCCTTGACATGCTCAAAGCCCGGGTTGATTCCTGCACGTTAAAGAACAAACACATTTCACTTATCGATACTGAAATTAAATCCCATAACACCCCATGCTCACAGATATAAATAAGAATCACAACTGGAATGTCATAGTTAAGAAGAAAAGAATGCTTTAAGAATGAAAAGCAAATGATATGAGATACCCTTCCTTCCTAATCGATTCGTTTTCTTGCATTTCAGTGTTCCCAAAACCCATCTATTGCAATAAGCATACAACCAAATAACACAAATGTGTCCAATTAGACCAAACAAGGCATTATTGTTTCGTAACTAGGATCTTGCTTCATACACTAAATATATGGTTGCAGTTAGGTGAGCATATATTGATTTTGAATCTAACATCATCAACAGCATGGTCCCAGCAGGTCAGACTCAAGTTACTAAACCTGGTAAATAAAGCATCCTTTCAATGTGACAGTTACACACAAATCTAGGTCAGCCACAAAAAGAAAGATCAATCTGATCACCAATTGCAGATTTCATATAGGCAAATCCAATTCAGTTCCAGATATACAGATCAGAAATAAAACTTATGAATCCTTAAGCATTCATCTAAATATCCCATATATTCACAAACAGTCCCAAATCATGGCAAATCCGAGATCCAAGTTTCTATCATCCCTATCAGATTTTCACACATTTTCTTAGAACCCAAACACACCCAGAATGAAAAACTTCCAATTACAGAACAATCAAATGGGTCTTCAAAACAAATGAAATAAAATCAAAAGAGAAATCGAAAATACCTGTCCACAAACATCCCCACAAATATCATCAGTCTTCTTAGAACAGTAATGGCCTCCTCCTTCACCCATCATCCACCACATTCTTTCTCCGATTCACAAATCCAAACCCAAATCGAACCCAACTCACAAAATCAGAAACTCAGCAACAACTCCAAAATGACCACAGATCAGAGCGCCCCAAAGACTAAACAGCCCCGCACAGATCAGCCCAGAAACCGAGGGCAAAACGGGCAAATTCCCAACTTTCAGAACTCGATCTCCAGACTCAGCGCCTCTTATGTTCGACTAATACTCAAAATCACAGCAAGAGATAGAAAACAAAGAAGAGAGAGAGAGAGAGAGAGAGAGAGGGGTGAACACAAATTAACGGAAAAAAAATCAGATTTTGAATATAAGCGTAACGTATTTATATCAGAATAATAATTTTGGTGGAAAAATAATAATAAAAAAAGGCTAGGAAATAGCTGTGGCCTCTCTGTTAATGGAGCTTCCTTTGCGAGCTGCAATGGGGTCGTTTCGCTCGTCTCCTACCTCAATTTTCGGTGCTATTAATTTACCAAAATAACCAGAGAGAGGAGCGAGGCCGAGGGCATTTTGGTCAAATGGTTTGGGTATGCGAAACTGGGTCCCCACGCGCCTACTTGACCGACTCTGGGGCGTGGCGTGGACGTGTCGCTTTATTTTATCGAAATTTTACTTTTGAACTCAAAAAAAAATTAAAAGGCTTTAGGGGACACGTGGCGGCCTGGCCGAACCTTGTGCGCGTTTAGTGTTATTTAATCCCAGGCGACGACCTGGGAAGACTTATAACACTAACGGCTAATACATGTGGTGGTTATTATATGTTTTTTCTTGCATTTTGGTTCTTCTACTTTTTCCTATTTTCCTTTTTGACACTAAACTTTGCTGCAATTACTGCTTATCAGCTCAGAATGTTATAAAGTATTGATTTCGAGTATTTTCTTATTAATTCATGAAAAAGAATAGTGTTATTTTAAAGACTTTATCAGATGTGGCAATAAATAAATTTAGTGAAAAATATTTACTCTTAAGCCCACTTGCTCTAAGTAAATGCTCATTTACACAAAAAAATTCATATCTTATTTTGCTGAATGCATTTAGAAAAAGATCAATTGTAAAAAATAAATTTTCGTGAAAAAAAATGACTTAATTTTTTCATACTAATCACTTTTCTTACAAAATGTATGATTTTGCTCAACTTTAAAATTTGATTTGGGCTAGCTTATTTTTTTTTCTCCAACCGCTAAATTGGTTTGTCTCTCCCTTCTATAGCCATCTTATTTTTTTTATTTTCAAAAATATTTTTATCATCTTTTGTCAAAATTATGCATTTTGCAAACAAAAAATTGATAGTTAACTACTAATTTAGCAATAAAAAATATTCACGGCTATATTTTACAAATTTCGAATAATTTGGTGTTACTTTTTACAATATTCTCTTTATAAACATAATCGGGACTCGGGAGTGTCCTCGTGTGTTGACAATGTCAATGGCTGGGTAAAAGCATGCCTCACTTGAATAATTTTTAATGTAATGTTATTATTGAATAGTTTAAGGAAATGGCATCAAAATAAGATATAGAAAAATGAGAATGTTACAAAGGGGACAGCACAAGAGCAATGCATGATGGTGTCAAGATTCAAGAGGAAGAGTACAATATTAATAATTAATAGGTGACGAAAAAGTAAGAGATGTGGTGCTAGTAAATATTTATATAAGAGCTGTGAGTGTGGGCCCTACCCATGAGCCCTATTGTTTGAATTTTAAAAATTGTAAGGGCACAATTATTTAATAACCCTCTGAGAAGGTGGGTGGATATTTAAGGAGGGAGCCCCATTGATCACCACATGGCCTCTAATTATTTGCTAATACCTTATTTCATACTTTAGTCCTTACCCTTCTTTTTCATCTGCACTCACGGCCGTGAACTCGAATCACAGAAATATATAGATCAGTTATTCAAAAAAAAATTTAAAAATTAAAGAGATTGCAAAATATTAACGTTTGGTAATAAATAAATAATTTTATATATAAAAATTCATATATTTATTGCTTATTAAACACAAAATAAATAATATTTAATTATTTTAAATATCAAACTTCAAATGTTATCAAAGAAATTGTAGACACCCTAAAAGTATTGATTTTTTTGTTTGTGGTTTGTTTCATAAAGTGTAATTTATCATAGGTAGTCAAATCAATGGAGCCTTCTATATACACTGTCCTATGCTTCTCATCATTTTCAACAGAAGCGACCCTAATGAAAAGTTTTTCAACATAATCAAGAAAGAAAATTATAGTCTCTTTCAATACATGTGGTTGGAGAACTGGAAAGTATCAAAATTCAAAACTAAACCAACTTCAAAATTTAATGACAAGAAACAAATGGACTCGTTAGTAGTTGACGGTTCAGGGCGTTGATTGAGTCGGTGTTTGCTTTATAATTAGTTAGACCCAACTGGTAGATTAACCTGAGAAAGTAAGTTTAATTAATTCAAAATTATAGGTTACCAGGAAGCTGTGTTATAGAGATAGTCATCAATATACAGGAGTTGGTGTTTTTCTAATTCATAGGCCGTGTTCAATATTGGAAGATCTTTAATCAACTTTATCATATGACTCTTTTTAGATTTTTTTTCTGGTCGTTTATAAATAGTTAATGTTTTCACTTTCAATAAAATTAAATTTTTGACTTCAAAATAAACAGTGTAATATTCAACCGCACGCACTCAAAATATCACCACAAGATACAATTATCCGATTGCAATTCTAGCCTTCATAAATTATGTCAAATGTCATGTGCATACAAATTTTTCATATTTTAATAATAAATTGTTTTGTTTTATTCCTTTTTATAATTATAATAATTTTCTAAGAGTTCTATTATTTCTGTAACTTTTAAACAAGTTAATTTATATTGAACATTGATCATAAACGAAATATTTCATTAATTTATTTATAAAAATTATTAACTTAAATGATTTAATCTATTAAAATAAATATAATATAACGAATAATGATATTCGTTGAAATATTAAAATACCAACTTGTTTTCTTTTCTCTCTTTTTTCTAGGAACCAACTTGTTTTCTTTTCGTACTTAGTAGATTTGATTTTAAATTTAATTATTTATTTATTTATCTCATCAATTATTCCCTCAAAAAAAATTCTTTAATTATATGTTATCGATAATTTAAAGATTAAAAGACGAATTAAGGTATCGAACTAGATATATGCCAAAAACTTTAAATTCAGCGGTGTATAATATTTTAATTGAACATTGTTTTTACAAAAAAAAAAAGTGGAAATAGTAAAAATAAATTTAATACTTAATAAAATAATAACTCTAAGGATTAGTATTTTTCTTCAAAAAAAAGTTACAAAGAGTAATCTTGAATTAACTTAGATTTTAAAAAAATCTTTATGTCTGGATCATTTTGTTTTGATCATTTCCCTCCTATTGCTCGTTATTTCTTTTAATAAATTTATATACGTGACGACATATTTGCAAAAGTCACAAAATGAATATTTAGAACATGTAAATTTTATCTTTTAAACCATTCGTTAAAGTCTCTATCTATTACAGATGAAAGATGTGAATCTATTCGCCAATTTATATAACAATATGAACATCTATCTATCATCTTGAGATTTTAGGTGGGTTGGGTTACTGATATGGTATCCAAAGTTGGTTCTATTTTGAACGTGCTCTCTATATGTCATCGGGCCTAAAACCTCATGGATCATACGTCCGCTCTATATCTTCTCCCGCTCGTTGTTTTCACGTATGCATTTCAAACCGGCTAGCACGTGAGTGGGGGTGTTAGAGTCTCATTTCACATCTGAAAGATGTGAATATATTCACCAACTTATATAACAATTTGAGTCTCCACCTATCAGCTTGAACTTTTAGATGGGTTAGACTTTCTGATAGTTAATTTCATCGAAATTCGTTTCGATTACATATTCTATGATTCATTATTTCATTTGCTTCTTGAATCAAATTTAATGTTGAATACAAGTTTTGTGGAGTACGATAAGTTTCGTACGGGTCAAGTTAAAATCGGATTCGGAGGTTTAGGTATTTCCTATGAACTACGGCAGTTTATTATTAAGGTGTTTTGTTCTCCACGTCTATTTCTAAAAGTAACACCAAATCATGCATGGATGATACTGAAATGATCACGAAAACAAATAATAACCCGTCGAAAACGACACCGTCTTGTGCAAGTTTGGTACACATGCTGCTGGAATATGGTTCCTTTCCATATAATTTGTGGGTAGGTCGTAGCCTTAGAATCTGCCATCTGTCATTACAAATCATATTCTTAATCTTCTCTTCTTTTTTGTTCTTTGGGAACCTTTCACTTTAATAAGGAGAGACACTTTGTAATTTTAGATCAATCTAATCACTGAAAGTGACCAAACTAAAATTTATGTGATTAGGGTTAAAAATCAGAATTGGTCTATATGAGTTTCAGTTTGAGCTGATCGAGCCCGGCCCAATCACTTCCCCTCTAACTTTTCACATGTAAATTTGTTTTAGATGTTTTATTATCCTTAGTTGTGTGTTTTTTTTCTTGTCCTTGTTTAGAATTTAAGTGACTAAATATTTTTATTAGAGTTCTTAGAATGTAAACTAGGTCGCAAATTGATAAAATAAAATATTGTGTGATTTAATTTGATTGGACCGATTAAAATCAAACTTGTGACACACCCCCTTATGTAGAAGGGCACCCAATATTGTCACTTGACTCTCATCAGGAAAGGGAGACTCAATAGAAGTTGGACATAAAGTCGAGATATCACAACGTGGATCGAACTCAATACCTTTAGACCCAAGTTCAAGTGTTTGACCAATTGATCAAAGAAGTGTTAGTGGGCTTCTATTTTGTTAATCCAACAATTGTGATATTAATTTACTACAAAAGTGGGTTTCAGCTCATCCTAGAAATTCCTTAAGATAAGCAAATGGCTATACGTTTTATTTTTGCGAAAACAGAAGGGAGTGTTGGGTTGGGTCCATTAAAGTCGGGCCAATGCATAGCACTACTTCCATGGGCTTGGGCTTGAAACCAACAAAACCGAAATGAGCCCATGAAATGGTCTGTTCAACCTTAACCACATAACCGAGATATGGTGGTTTATCGCTGGAGTGTCACATCAAATCCAACCAGCAACACTACATTAATAGACACGAACACGATGACGTGGAGTCCACGTGACAAGATGAGACAGCATGGGACTCCACCTGGACGAGCGCACGTGTACAGTGCTTGTCTCTGTCCCCTTAACAACTGGCCATCACTGCAAGGTTTCTAGGTTCGTATGATTTTGGAGAAGCACACTGTTCTTGTCTTCGTCTCTTTAAATCTTGTCCGTTCAGTAACAGTGAGCAGCGTCAATGGAGTAGATTCATAAGTGAGAAGAGGGAAATATATGTTTCGTTAAAACACATTTATTAGGAAGCAAACAAATATAAGAATTATATCAAGAGTTAATATAACAATTTTCACACCAGACGCTCAGATAAACGAATAAACGAAAAAACAATAAAACTAAAATATATAAAGTAAAAGAGCACAATCAAGTATATATCCTCCCACGTTTCTTCTCACGAACCACCAACACTAAATCACTTGCACATCACTTTGATTATATGTTTTAATAATGACATTATCCAAAACTAAACTGATAATCTAATGAACGACCTCTTGCAAACTCGTGGTCTCTACCTCGAACGAGTTGAGACTCTGCAAAGTCTCTACAAGAACCACACCGAAAACTATTATACACGCAACACCAAAATGTTTCTGTGAGCCCCACGAATTTAATCTCAGTTGGTCGGAGAAACTATGTGAACCTCTTACAACAAGCACCTAGCACAACACCACAACTATACATGTGAAATAAGTCGATCCCCCTCAATCCTCTTCTCAGATCAAGAGCCCCGAGCCATCTAGTCCCTCAAATAGTCCAAAGGGACAACACAAAAACATATTGGAACTTAATAAACTAAGACCCCCAAGTTCGATATGCTTACATAAATCTGCCCAGCGGCGCCAAAAAATGCTTAATTCATCCTAGTACCAAACCTTCGTCCTCCCTAAATCAACAAGTGCATTTACCAACATAATTCCTTTGTCACGGAAGCCCTAAACAACACCCACCAAAACAGACCCCACTATATGTTGGAGAGATCTGGGCCTTACCTAATAGGAGCTCCTAAGTAAAACCCACATACACATTAAAGTCCACATTTGACCCAAAAGACTAGTCTATCAGATCTAGGGTCCAATATGTATATAAACGTAACGCCTGGACAACAAGGAAACTAGTAGAGAAATATTTTTCATCCATACAAAGAACTGGACTCACTGATATTCTACCCTCCACTAAGCCACCGCGGCCAACGACCACCGTCCTATCGCCTTTCACTGGGTCGCTGAGGCCGAAACTCATCTCCTCCACCCCGATGCTGGTGGCAGTACTCTGTCAAATCTCGCAAAAACCCTCTAGCCCAACTTTCGAAATCTGCATCTTATTAGAGTGAGTGACAATGCTCTACCAAAACACTAAAAAATTACTCACAAACGACAACTTTTCGACACAAAACTGTCACATAAACATAACAGTCACTAATCGTACTCATACAAGGCCACTCTCCATAGATCTGCACGAAAAACCAAGCAAGAGAACAGAAGAATATTTTTGTTTAGTTCCTCTGTCTGGTCTTGGATTAACGGCCCGTTTTGATATTTGCATTTAGAAGTCTTAAATATGAATAAAGGTTAGGTTTAATGCATCTAAAAAAATTGTAAGAAAATTCTCTGTAAATAGTTGAAATGCGCGAGAGTCAAATGACACAAAAACACAATGTTGATAAACAAACATGAATGAAGCCGCTCACAAGAGCGGCCACTCCATTATTAGTGGATGAAGGCTAATTAAGGCCCTACCCCTACATGTAAATTGTATTGTGATGATTTGTTTTTTGTAAGGATTTAAAATGGAGCAACGTACATAAATTTCAGTTTGCCGCGATCAAAAGTTTCTTTTATTAGACTATATAATAATGTATTAAAATGTGACGTACCTAAAATACAGAGCAAATAAATAAAAGTTTAAAACCTATTCAGTCTAATTAAAGAATCCATTAATTTAAACATGTTGAACATTAATCAACATGTCTAACCATACTCACGTCTGCATCAATTTTTAAACTATTGTGTTGTATTATTCATCCCAATATTTTTAATTATTTATAATAAATATTTAAAATTTAAAAGAAATTACAACTCGTCCCATTAACTGCACAGAATAAGATACCGTCGTGAATAAGAAGTACCAATTATCATCTTAAATAGTTTTAAAATACAAATTAATGGGAAAAATTCAAAGTATTCCCATAAAAAGAAAAAATAGAATATTTTTGAAATGCAAATATAAAGAAATAGAAATAATAACAAAATGATTGAGTAAAATATATTAATGACATACGTATGGTGCACAAATCTTAATGCCATTAATATTTTAATTAATATGTGATGGAAAAAGTATATTTGTAAACATAATGTGGTCCAAAATATTGATTGTGGGTAAGAAATAAAAAAATAAAATGAGAAAGCATAATGAAACCCGAGTGATAAAGTAAAGGTTGGAGAAGGAATTAACATTTTTCTCATATTTGGTGAAGAATGATGAGGACGACTATAATAGGGCATGGGACCTCTATCATTAACACTTTATTTTATTTGCTTTCTACATTGTACGTTTGTTATGGTCAGAGCAATGAAACAAGTATCATTATATATGTCAATGTTACTCCATTATTGACTATTCTTTTCACAAAATCAAATTGTCATTAATTTCTTTGAAAATTGAACAAACCATGGAAAATAATTGTTGCAATGATGATTGAATTTTTGGGACCAAAAAGCAAAACAAAGACACCGTATAAGTCAGTCAAACTTACAGGTATACTCACTATTCAGGAAAAAAAACATACCCATACCCATACTCTTATATAATATATATTTTATAGCAATCTAATTCAGAAAGTCAGCTAGTTGACTTTGTTATGTGCTAAAAATTGGAGAATGACGAACATGGTAATTTTTGGGAATGAAATTAAAAAACTTAACCCTTACCTGGATTCGACGAATCGATTTAATTTGAAAAAAAAAACATAAAAGGCAAAAGACTAAATCAATGGAGGTCAAAGAGATTGAGAAAAAAAGGTTGTTGTTGCAGAGGTAGAGAGTTAATAGGGCAAGTTTTGAAAACTTAAAATATTTATAAGACCATTTTAGTCTTTTAAACTCAAAGTTTACCAGAATTTTGTAAAATTTGGACAAAAATGGCTTTGAGTATTCGAATTTGGTTTATTCAAAGTACCCACAATGACAAAAAAGTTCTAGAGGTAATCATGTTTAAAATCAAGTTGATTCAAATTAAGCTTTCGAGTTGTTATTATTATTGTCTTGCACATTTATTTATTTTTTAAGGTAAAAGCGAATTTTATTAATTAAATAACAACTAACCCGACATCAAGCTGGACAGTTGAAGCTACAGATGGTGGAACAGACCCCTTACCATAATCTCAGCTACTATTAGTTAAAACAAACATGGTCAATTCGTGAGTCATTTGATTACAAGCAACAACGGGTAGTACGCAACACCGTTCGCTAAATATTACTCCAAAGTTGTTTAGCTCGACCCGTTTAGCATCATGTAGAGCCACGACCTCCAACTCATACGAATGCTCATACGGATGGAGAAATCCCGTGATCTTGCTGCAAAATGCTTCACACATGCATCCATGATAACCCCGGAGACCAATCGACTCCAACCAGTTAGCATCATGCAGAGCCACGACCTCCAACTCATATGGATGGAGAAACCCCGTGATCTTGCTGCAAACCTCCTTAAACCAGCTTTCTCGATCAACCCTGCGATCAATATGGGCATCGCGAAATTCAAATTCTCCCAGCTCATTAGGTTTAACCGGATCAACCCTTCGACACCAGTGACTCCCCGTTTTCTTCTGGTACCGATCCCAATAGGACACCCAAGTGAGGTATTGAATCTTGAGCAAGTCGAGGCCCCTAGTTCGGTATGCTTACATGAGTCTGCCTACCGACGCCAGATAAATCTGATTCCCTGCCAGTACCGGCCTACCAACCAACCAAAACCGCCGGTTTTCGATTCCCGGGTCTCGTCCCGTCCTGGCTCGAAACCCAACCATACCTCCGGCCAACTCTCCACGTCGTCCCTTCCTTGTCCATCCCTAAATACATACCCTGACCCTACATGTGACCTCCCGTCCTCCTCCGATCTCCCGTCGCCTTTAGTCGTCGCAACCCAGGCACATCCCGCCTGCAATTCTGGCCTCAACCCCCACCTCGACCCTACTTCCTTCGACCCCGTATCTGCCATTACCTCAGATCTGCCTCCTTCTCCATCAGCTGTTGTCGCCGCAACTATCACTGTAACACCTGGAACAATCGTCGTCTTAGAAGCCCTCATAGTCAGAGTCAAGTTTCCGTGAGACGTCGTCGATTTTTGACGAACAATCTAAATCGCCATGAACAAAATGTACAAACCACTCAAGAGTTTAGCACCAACACATACCTACAATGAGTTAGTTTGCTCTCCAAATTACATCTTGCACGTTTATTAATTGTTGTTTATTCATGAAAAAACTCATTTTTAAGGATATTAATATTAATTTTAGCACAGATCATTTACTCATATAAAGGTAAAAAGGTAAGCATTAATTTTAAACACAAAGATGAAAGTAATTTGCACCAATCCATGTGCTCCACGCCAATCTTGGAAAAACATAACGAGAAGAAAAGCAAGAGAGTGGGTGAGGAAAGCGATTCATATGTGTCTAATCATTTTGCAACAACTCCAAATCAATTGTGATACTTAAGCTCTTTAATTTTGACTACTATCATTACTTGTCTCTTAATCTCATCCACTTTTAGCTAATACTTTCTATCAAAGGTCGGTACTTCTCATACCAAATGATGTAAAATTCTCAACAAATTACAGTTTTTAACAGAAAAAATTATAAAATAAAAAATTAATTTATTACCGTCATACTAACAAATATAATTATTTGTTAACGATTGATAAGTAATTTTCATTAAGAAATTTAGTTTTAATGGATTACTCAAATTTTTTTTATGATAATCTAGTTTAAGACGGTTAAGTTGTCACTATTATCACTTAATTGTAATTAATTTCAAAACATTTTATAAAATATTAGAGAGGTTCGTTGTTTCTTATTTTATTAAATTTTAGTGCAAAAGACTAAAATGCCCCTATTTGACTTTCTGGTTTCTGCATTTTCTTGTTTAACCTTCCATAAAAACGGGTGAGTTAGGCTCACTTTGAGATTTCGAATGATTTTGAGGCATTCATAAGATATGTATATGACTTTTCACATCTTTCTAAAATACCAAATTTCATGAAATTTGGAGGTCGTGTGGTAAATCAAAAGTGTGTTCAAATTTTATGATGGAAACATGAAATTTTCGAACAAGTAAGCTTTCAGCAAAAAATTCGAACTCACTTTTGACTCACCAAACGACCTTATAATTTTGTGAAACGTGACATTTTAGAAAGGTGTGAAAGGCAGTTACAAGTCTTATGAATACCCCAAAATCATTTGAACTCTGAAACTGTGTGAAACTCGACTATTTTTAAAGGGAGCTCAAATTAAAAAACAACATGAATCTAAAAAATTGAAAGCCAAATAAGGGTATTTTAGTCTTTATATATTCAAAACAAGAAATAAATACTTCACTGATATTTTGTGAGACATTTTGATCGGAAACAAATATGCACATCATTTTGATATTTGCACTTGATTCACTACTTTAAGAGGTATACCGCAGCGAGACTCGAACTCAAGCCCCTTGAATCTAAGTTCAAATATTTAACCAATTGGTCAAACAAACGTTAATTCATTGTAATTGAGTGATAAATGTGTCAACATAATAGTACTAAAACGATAATATCCCAAATATTTATGTACCATTAAAAGATATACATGTATTATTTATTTCAACATTTAATCTCACCTAGGGTGGGCACTTTTAACCCAAAACCGAAATCAAACCGGGATCCAAACCGAAACCGAACCGAAGAACCGAGAACCGTGGGTATCGGATCGGATTTTGATCTCAAAATTGGGAACCGAATCAATTCGGTTCCGGTTCTAAGAGTGTAGAACCGTTAATTAATCGTTTCGGAACCGAACCGATTTTGAGAGTTTTAATTAGTATTTTTTGTATTACAATTTTATGTTTTAGCCTAAAAAGAATTTAAATATGTATAATTTTCACCATAAATTGAATAATGTTTTAATATCACATTAATTGGATCTAATTAAGCAAAACTATACAACTATAATAAAGAACCGGACCCTTAATTTCACAATTAATCATTCAATTGGGTCTAATTGGGTAGAACCGAGAACCGCACCGTAGAACCGGGTCCAGAACCGACTTATCGGGTCCGAATTTGGGTCTCCAAAATGAAGAACCGATTGATTGGGTCCGGTCCGGTTCTGACCGGTTCGGTCTGGTTCCAAAACCGTGCCCAGCCCTAATCTCACCTGCCCTAACATAGAAAGGTGGTGTACTGTAACTAGTGTTATGGATATCGGATGGCTGTGATATATCGGCCAAATGATAAAAAGAGAGATTCAACAAACTCGGGGAGATCGCGCGATGATCGCGCCAGAATGCGTTTTGTAATAAATAAATAAATATTCATATTTATTATAAACAAAATGAATGATATTTAATCATTTTTAAATGCATTGAACCGAGGCATAACCTAAATAAATGATATTTAGTCTATAATTTATGTACCATTAAAAATAGGGAAAATGACACTTTTGTGCACTTGAATATACACTTTTGACACTTTTATACCCTAACTTTTTTTTTTAATCTTTTTTCCATACCTTACTTTCATTTTGGGACAACTTTCTTCAAAAATTTCAAAATACCCAAATTACTCATGAGTTGAACCAAAATTAAATCTGGTTTAATTCTGGTCCAATTAAAGAGTGTGAAAAGACGAAATTGCCCTCAACTATTCATCAAATTTTCAAAGGTATGCCACCCTTTCAACTATTCCTCTCCTCCTCTTCCGCCACCCCCTCCTCACCGGTGTTTCTCCGGCATGTGGGGAGCACGGTGGACCGACGAGGCCTCCAGAACACCTCCGCCAAGGTGTCCGTTTCGACCCCATCGTCCTCGACCCCTCCTTCTCGTCTTCTCCGGTGATTCTTCGCCGGAGCCGGCCATGATTCCTTCTCTGCAGCCTCCACAACACAAAATGTCGAGCATCGACAAGGTGGGCAGCGGGCAGCGAGTATCGACGAGGCGGGCAATGGGCAACGACCAAAAGGGTAGAATGCGGTGCTCTGACGGTCGTCTCCGGCACAGAATGACTGGAAAATAGATAGAGGGAGAGAGGAAATAAGAAATGAGTTCAAGAATTCAAAATTTTCACTTCCCGGAAAGTGTGCCGGAACATATTTTCCGGCACACTTTCTAGCGAGTGAAAATTTTGGCACAACTCCGGTCACTAGGTACGAAGCCCAGCAGGTAAGCTCCAGCGATCGACGATACTCATGATGCTCCAGCGATCGCCGCCATCGTCTCCCGCCATCGCAGCCGCAGGAGGCTCTGTTTTGATGAAGT
This sequence comes from Geranium rotundifolium, assembly GCA_963920655.1. Taxonomy (NCBI): domain Eukaryota; kingdom Viridiplantae; phylum Streptophyta; class Magnoliopsida; order Geraniales; family Geraniaceae; genus Geranium; species Geranium rotundifolium. The sequence continues at coordinate 23,631,980 of OY987320.1, forward strand.
ATGAGGGATTAATGACATTCACTTGAAAATTTGATGAATAGTTGAGGGTAATTTCGTCTTTTCACACTCTTTAAAAAATTGGGCCGGTTCTCTCCATTAGACCCGGGGTAATTTCAGTATTTTGAGAATTTTAGGGGTAAATTGTCTAAAATGAAAGTAAGGTATGAAAAAAAGAGAAAAAAAAAGTTAAAGTATGAAAGTGTCAAAAATGTATATTCAGGTGCACAAAAGTGTCTTTTCCCTTAAAAATATACATGTATTATTTATTTCAACCCTTAATCTCACATGCCCTAACATAGGAAGGTGGTGTACTGTAACCAGTGTCATGGATATCGGATCGCTGGGATATATCGGCCAAATGATAAAAAAGGAGATTTAACAAACTCAGAGAGATCGCGCGATGATCATGCAGAATGCGTTTTGTAATAAATAAATAGATATTCATATTTATTATTTATTAATGACAAAATGAATTATATTTAATCATTTTTAAATGCATTGGACCGAGACATAACCTAAATAAATGATATTTAGTTAATAATTTATATGAAAAATGAATGATATTTATTATTTATAATTTATAAAATAAATGTCAAACTGGATTAAGTGTGCTGGAACGAAACCGATCGAATTAAACCAAAATTAATTATATTATATAGGAATTAATTGGTTGAAATCGGATTAGACCGAAATTAATTGATTTAAATCAAATTAAACAAAAATTAATTGATTCAGTCAAATTAAATCAAAATTAATTTAAAATTATTCAATTTAATCAGTGTTAACCGATATTTAGGCAGATTTTTATCATATGGTTTTGATTGTATAGAAAATTTATCGATATTATTGTGATATCGGCTACATATGTCGATATCATAACAGTGAATGTAACACATCCACAAGAAAATTGGTCCCCCGATAAAAATCCAATTTCTCCAAAAGTGAAAAAGATTTGTATCCGTCGAGCTCGAGCCTCGACTTTAGTCAAGGAAAGATCGCAGACAAGGGACCCACGTGGCAAGAAAGAGGAGGAGAAAGCGGGGCCCACGGAAAAGGCGGGTTGTCGGGTTGCCGCTCCGTCGGGTGGCACCGAGAACGACTTGGGCGGTGGACCATCCACTTCCTGTCTACTGTTGACACCCACTACTCACGAACTGGACACCTATTTGCCTCTGTCCAAACACCCCTCACCGGCTGCAATCTCGATTCACGGTTTTGCCCTCCCTTGGGGGGTCTTTATTTCGACCTGTGCCACTGCCTTTACCCGATGCGCACTAAACAAGCCACCAACCGGTAGAAGGTGCCGAGTTCAATCGACTGTGTCCGATTGTCCATCCTTGTATAAATCATGAATCTAATGTTTCGTTCACGGTCAAATCAATTATGCTCGGATCGAATCAGTCATGTTGTGTACATTCGTGAAATTAATAGACGTATCATTTAAGTTTTAAACGTTTAAGTTAATACTTAAGTGACACTTTCATTTATTTTCATGAATTTACACAAACGTGTAAAAATAAACAATATGAGTAAGAGAGATTAAAAAAAATTATAAAGATAATTTTTATAATTTTTTATCGATATGGTAGTTTTAAATGTTTTATCAACTCTCTCAAAAATAAGTTTTTTGAGCTGAAAATTTGATGTGTATTTTTTTAGTAGTTTAATTTCACTTAATTAGTTCATATACAGTAGACAATATTAATTATTAATTAAATATAGAATAGTTCTAAAACAATATGTACATGTAAAATTCTCTAACATGAATACAATCCTAGTTAAATAATAAATATGACAGATATTAAATTTCATCACTAATTTTTAATAGGACAATCAAATAGTTCAGCTTTAAATTTATAATGACAACATCCTTAATTCGAACTCTATTAATAAAGAGAGGAGGATGTTATAAGTGAATAAGGGATAATATAATTTTTAAAAAAGAAATTTCATAGAGGCGGAATGAATATCACAACAAGACTCGAACTTAAGCATTTTGAATTAAGATTCAAGGGTTTAACCGTTAATCAAACAGCCATCAGCAATATTATTTTTCTACTTATATTCTAACTATGATAAATTAATAAGGAGAAAATGTTAGTTGTAAAACTTAGGGTGACTATACAATTTCCCATGATAATAAGCAGAAATTCACAAAACCTAAAATGTGAAATAAAAGAAGAGGTAATGATGAGAGAAAAGAAGAGGTGTGAGCGCAGGATAAGCACGTGCACTCACTTTAGACCTGCACGCCATAGCAGATGCTACCACAATCTCGATCCTTGCTCAAGCTCTTATAACCCACCAGAAAAGAAAAATAAAGGCCACATTTTTATTTTCCTAGGTAATCTTCAGGTGGGATTTTCCTATGATTGATTGGCGGCTCGTGTTTCTGGAGATCATCAACAACCTTAAACTCGAGGTTTTCTCCAAACCCATCATCACTTTTTTTATTTATTTTGATAAAGATTCCATTTTTCCCCAATTGGAGCATTGCTTGTATTGTTGTGTGTGCTCTGTTCTGTTATGGGTATCGACCAGCTGAGAGCTATTTGATTAGTGGGTATGGTGTGTTTTTAATGCTTTCCCTCTTTTTACTGTTCTTTTACTGCTTGCTTGGCTTGGTGTGGTAGTGGGGATGAGTGTGTAAGTGTAATGTAGTCGTGATGGGATTGGGACTGAGATTAGGGGATGCAAATTGCAGTGCCTTTGTGATTCTCTTGCTTGTGTTGGGATGTCCAAATCAAAATGGGGCAATGAATTTGACTGAAAAGACATGGGCTTTGGAGGGTTTGGTCTTCTGGGTTTTGTCAATTTGACTATTTATGGCACAAATTCTACATATACAACTCAGACATATGATATGCCATCACATTTCAGGTTTCACACCCACAGCTGAGGCCAAACACTTCCTTTTCTTGCTTCCTCTCCACCCAAATCATTTATTGTTTGTGTGTGGGATGGGTTGGGTTCCTATCTGGAATGTTGTGGGTTTTTCTTCTGAGTTGAGAATTTCTTATGCAGGAAGTGGGTGGACTTGACTACCCGGTTCTTGCTTTGAGAGCGTATTTTGCTTGCTGTTGGAGGAGGAACTAAAATAGGGGTCTTCAATTCTACTGAGAGCATCTCATGAAAAAACAAAGTTTAAGTTAGGGAAAACAGGATTAATCATGAAGTTTATGAAGCTGGGGTCTCGGCCGGACACTTTCTATACTACCGAGGCTGTAAGGTAATCATTTGTGACTTCGTTTTCGAGCAACTGTTGTTCTTTGATGTTAAACATTTTTTTGAGGTTGAGGTTGATAGGAAATGTTTTTGTGTTCCTTTTTGGTACAGGTCTGTCTCTTCCGAGGTCTCTAGTGATATCATAGTTCAAGTGAAGGGTAGTAGATATATGCTTCACAAGGTAAATCCTAAATCGCAGGAAACATAGTTTGGTTTTTATTGTATTTTATTTGTATATGCAGTGCAGTTCGGTTTTGTTCTAATATTGTTCTGTGTTGGGTATGTTGTAGTTCCCGCTGCTGTCAAAGTGTTTGCGCCTGCAGAGGTTGTGCTCCGAATCACCCGAATCCTCACACATCAAAATAGTCCAACTGCCTGATTTTCCTGGTGGGATTGATGCTTTCGAGCTATGCGCCAAGTTTTGCTATGGCATCACAATCACTCTCAGCGCCTACAACGTTGTTGCTGCAAGATGTGCCGCTGAGTACCTGCAGATGACTGAAGATGTCGAAAAGGGCAACCTCATTTACAAGCTCGACGTCTTCCTAAATTCATGCATCCTCCAAGGGTGGAAGGACTCCATCGTGACTCTCCAAAGCACCAAATCGTATCCGGTCTGGTCGGAAGACCTTGGAATCACGAGCAGGTGCATCGAGGCGATAGCGCTTAAAGTCTCGACTCACCCCGCCAAAGTGAGCTTGTCTCACAGTTACTCCCGGAGAGGAAGAGATGACATGTCAATGATGTCATCGTGTAATGGAGGGGAGAGCCAGCGGGTTAAAAACACGAGCAAAGGGTGGTGGGGTGAGGATATTGCGGAACTGAGCTTAGACTTGTATTGGAGAACCATGATAGCCATCAAGGCCGCGGGAAAAGTACCCTCTAACCTCATTGGTGATGCACTGAAGGCTTATGCGATTAGATGGCTTCCGAGAATATCCAGAGAAACAAACGCTAAGAAACAAGCATCCTCTGGTTCAGATTCAGACTCGGCCAGTGAGGCCACTTCCAAGCATAGAGTGCTTTTGGAATCAATAGTAAGTTTACTTCCAATGGAAAGAGGTGCTGTTTCTTGCAGTTTCCTGCTTAAACTCTTGAAGGCGTCAAATATTCTCAACGCTTCTTCGCCCACGAAAATGGAACTGGCAAGAAGGGTGGGAGTTCAGCTAGAGGAAGCAACAGTCAGTGATCTGTTAATACCGTCCATATCATACACAACTGATACACTATACGACGTGGACATAGTCATGATCATATTGGAGCAATTCATGTTGCAGAGTCAGAGCCCCCCAACCAGCCCTCCAAGATCCAAGATGGGGTTTGACAGGAGAAGAAGGTCTCGGTCTGCAGAGAACATAGATTACGAGTTTCAGGAGAGTAGGAGATCATCCTCAGTGTCACATAGCTCCAAATTGAAGGTAGCAAAGCTTGTTGATGGGTATCTCAAGGAAATAGCCCACGACTCGAATCTGTCCATGTCAAAGTTCATCACGATTGCTGAGACTATACTGGATTTCGCCAGGCCCGATCATGATGATCTCTATAAAGCCATTGACATTTACCTCAAGGTTAGCAATGAACTAAACACAATGTCAAAGTTCGTTTTATCTCTATTCGCCATAATTAGTTGCAACAGTAATCTCTTTTTGATCAGAATTATCAGTGAGGAACATAAATTTTTAGTGTTTGTGTGCTGAATGATAAGAACTTAGAAAATAAGGAAAATGGGAAAACCGTGTTGTATACTATCACATTTTTGCAAGAGTGTGCTTTGTACTTTGATAATAGTAAAAAATTTAAAGTTCACAACACTTTTCTCATTAACAAAGTACGTAGCACCCTCTTGCAAAAGTGTGATATTATACAACACCATTTTGTCATTTTCCTTAGAAGATATTATCCAGTGATCTTATATTATCTGAAAAGATAAAATTAGAAAATTTATGCCCAAAATTCTTATAGGCACACCCGGACCTTAGCAAGAGCGAAAGGAAGAGGTTGTGCAGAGTTCTCGACTGCAAGAAACTATCCGTGGAAACGTGCATGCACGCTGCACAGAACGAGCTACTTCCATTGAGGGTAGTGGTGCAGGTTTTGTTCTTCGAGCAGGCACGAGCTGCTCTTGTGAGTGGCAAAGTGACGGAGCTTCCAAGCAACCTGAAGGCGCTTCTAGCTGCACACAACGACGACCCATCAAGACCAGCAGGGGACAAGTCCATGGGTCCAGCAGAGGACCAATGGAGCATCTCAGGACTCAAGTCGCCCAAATCAAGGATCGCGACGCTGAAGATGAAGCTGGCGGAAGATGATGGCTTAGAGGAGAGCAATCTGCATAACGATGGGATCGAGAAATCTATGAAGGCGAGATCTTTCTGCGCTCTTCCTGCTAAACCGAAGAGAATGTTCAGCAAGTTGTGGTCAGTAAACAGAAGTGCCAGTGAAAAGAACTGAATGGTAATTGTTAGAGTAAGTGTAAGTGATTTTCTGTTTCTTTCCTCTTTTTTTCAGATGCAATTTGCAGTGTTTAGGTAAAATTGGGAATCTTAGTGTTAGTGTGCATTGTTGATGTAAAATGTACTGTAATAAAGAAAACAAGAGAGGAACATCTCTTGGTGTGTATGACAAAATGTAGGACCATTATTGGTTGTGATTGTCCTTAGATCTGTAACATTGGATCCTAAAATTCAAACATGTTTTTATTTTCTGCAAGCATATGGACTCTCATGTCTGGATTGGTGTGTGTAATGGACACTTGTGAAAAAGAGGGTGTCAAGAATGCACATGTAAGCTTTGTCTCCTCTTGAATAATGTCGATTTATATATTTTGTACTTATAAAATAGTCCTTTTGGACAAGAGTAATGTCTCATACACAAATTATATTTTATTTAGATATTATATGTCTTATAATACGAAGGAGTCTACTTTATTTTTAATTACAGGAGTATCAGTTTTATACACTATTTTTTAAAGTTTATTATGGTATCATAGTATGAACAATCAATAGCCATATTCTTAAGAAGTTTTTGGTTTGTACATTTGTTTTTTATTAGCAAACACACTTTACTAAATCAAAACTTGGAAAGGGAGTCAAAATCAACTAACCAAGAAAAAACAACTACTCGAGTGAAAACGATCACATATAACTGAAACAAAATAAAAGAAAAACACCATCGAAATGCCTCTGATCCAAGACTAAAAATACAAAAGAAAATCCTTAAATCTCGCCAATTACCTCTTTTGGTGACACAAATACTTCTTTAAATACAGTATCATTACACTTGTTGAGTTGTGATTTTGAAGGTGAACATGATAATGTAATCGCCTCCACATTCGAACAGTTTTGATCAACTATAATTCAATTGAGAAGCCACTTTGAGTTTGTCACCACCTTGACATATCCATACTAGTCGTCCATGATTTCATCACACACCGTCCCAACTTTTCTGTCTAATTTCTTTTGGAGTTCATTGAATCATCGTTTTTTACTTGACCCCGCTTTGCTCCTCTTTTGTCATTTGTTTCGATTGGTGACTGTGCTTCATGTGTGATGTGTCCATCACCGCAATCTGAATAATTATTTTGTAGTTAAAAAATCGACCCATGAATCATGTAGAATACTAATAACAATCATAACATTATTAACCACGTATATATTTATAATCAGACTCAATTTAGTGTTTACATTACAAAATTCAGTTAGATTTAATATAATATTTTATATATTGTAATTGGAAGTTTAGAACATCAAAAATATTTATAATAAAATATTTGTCTCTATCGGAGACTATAACAATAATTAGCTAATCCTCTTTGAAGATAAAGATTGTTATATGCCAAACATTCTCGGTTGTTGACAATATTCTCACATGCATAGCTTGTCAGACTTAGATTTCTATTTGTAGATCCGATGATGCTTCATGATTGACTATTTATAGCAGTTTTCAATTCATAATAATGTCTAATATTAATATATCAGTCTACGTGGGTTCTTGAATCATCACTCAACCAAACTATATTTCTCCTTCTCTCAGTCCTCATGGGCTGGCTTTTCTTAACGAGGGTCCAATTTCGGCCTGCATCTTAGCCCATCGACGCTACACTTTTTATCCTCTTGAAATTATTATGGGGTTGAATTGCAAGTTTGTCACTCTACTATTTTCAGTTTACCCCTGTCAAATAATTTTGGGACAAATTGCAAAAAGTCTCTCTGTATTATATTTTTGCAAAGACTCTACCTCGCTCGTGTTTGAATTTTATACGATTTGTGCAAATTCGTAAAACTAACGGGAGTTTCACTTAAATGTTGGATGTTTGAGTTAACACGTTCAGGGATGGACATGGGGTCTAGAACCGAATCGAACCGGTAAAAAATCGGACCGGACCAGACTCCCCAGTTCTCCATTTTTAGAACCTGAACCGAAACTGTTACATGTCGTTCTCGATTCTCCGGTTCTGATTCGGGTTCGCTTCGGATTCAGTCTCCGATTCTTTTACCAAAGTGTCCACCCCTACGCACGTTTGAGTTAACACTTATTTGAGTTAACACTTAAGTGATTTACATAGACAGTGCAAAAACAAAAATAAGTGAGGAAGAGTTTTTGCAAAAAATGAACATGAGGAAGAGTTTGGGCAAAAAACATAATCACAGAGAGACTCTTTGTGATTTTCCCTGAAATTTTATGCCAAATCACCCACTAAAACATATACTTTGTTGTTAACATTATTAAAACGAGTGCGAGAAATTTATAATAATCATAGTTTCCACTAATTATTATCGTCTAAGATTGTAAATGTCGCACGATGTTACGATAGCAAACAGAGGCCTCTGGGGACATGACGGCGTCACGACTTATATATATATATATATATATAAGAAGAAAACCCTAGCTAAATATCACGACTTTTCACAGTGAACAAACAACATGAACATGATTTTATCAAGGGTTAGTTAGTCTAGTCATAATAATGGTGGAATTAATTAGCATACATATATAATAATAATATAATTAAGCTGATATATGGAACTCACACCATTACGTTCCGGGTGGTACTCAAAACGTACGTACATGTTCTGTTCTCCAGCACGCTCTTCTCACACTCATATCTCATAATTACCAAACGCCACCGTTTGCTCTGCAGGAGCATCGTACCCACAGAAACCCTCCCGCAGCTGATCCCAACTCCCCTCGTCGCATGGCTTCGCCGACGACGGTTTGGGGAAGAAGCCCTTTATGATTTCCTCCAGCAGCCCCGAACCCGGGTCCGATCCCTCGCCCGTGAAAAACTCCAACCCGCTATGATCATGACTCGACGGCCCGGATCCGCCACGTGGCGGGAAGAGATCGGGCATGAGCTGGTGAGGTGGCTGGTGATAGCGGAGAGATGGAATATTGGACGGCTGTGATGATGAATGGGTGGGGTAGATGAAGTTGGTGCGGGCCCTGAGGCCGCGCATCGCACGTGCGGCGGAGTCGTAGGCGCAGGCGGCTTCCTCGGCGGTGTCGAAGGTGCCGAGCCAACGCCTCTCCTTGGAGAGAGGGTCCCTTATCTCCGCCGCGTAACGGCCCCACGGCCTGCGCCGCACTCCGCGGTACCTGCCTTCTTTCTTGTAAGGGGCGGTCGTTTTTACGCCGTTCAACCGCCGGAGCATTTCCTCCATTTGGCTTTTGTGTTACTATATAGATTCCTCAGTGTCCCGGAGAGGTATATATAGTGGTGCACTCCTGTACAAATCGGGCTGAGTATTATAAACCGTCTGAACCGATAACAGTCGTTCGATCACTGAATACCAGCGCATGCATTGTCTCTATGCCGCCATACATGACACGTGACGAAGAAGTTTTAGTGCGCATATCCATTTGTACTAACATTCTACTCATTTACTCTGATATTTTATTGATTCTAAAGTTTAGCTAATTTGTACCGGATTGTAACCTTATATATATATAATTTATAAGGAGTAATAAATGTAAAATATTTGTTAAAATACAACAGAGAAAGTGGTAAAAATATGTTAGGGAAAACTTCACTTAGCTCCCATGTACTATATGCGATTTTTACTTACCTCCCTCGCAAGATAAAAGTGGTTTATGGTGTCCTTGAAGTTGTTGACTTTGGCACTTAGCCCCAACTCCGTTAATTATTGGTCATGTGACCAGCACATGAGTGATGTATTTTATGAAATGACGGAAATACCCTTCTCTCAAATGGGTTAATTATTTCATGAATGTGAAATGACCATTTTATCCTTAGTTAAAATACAAAATTTAACTCATATTATTAGGGTATTTTTGTCTTTTCATAAAACAAAATTTAAAATTGATTGTAAAATGACTCTTTCGCCCTCAGTTAAAATACAAAATTTAACTCATATTGTGAGGGTATTTTTGTCTTTTCAAATAACAAAATTTAAAATTAATTAAATTTAAAATTTTTGTAGAACGCCATCAGCGACGCAGACCTCTCGGCGAGCTCCTCGCCGGCCATCCCGCCGACAATGACGACCAAGCGACCTCCGACCATCTGGGAGGTCGAACCTCCGCGCCGACGAAGGAGCGCCGTCAGCCTCCGTCACCACCACCATCGTAGCGAGCTCACCACTGCCCTCCCTCTTTCGCGTTGTACAGATCGACGAACCCAGCACCGTCGACTGCAACTGCACCACCACGGCCACGACTTGCGCTCCTCCACCGCCACGCCAGGTTCCGATCACCAGCACTGGTAAAGCTTGTCCAAATTTCTCAAATTTACCCAAATTTCCTCAAATTGTCCAAATTTCTCATATTAACCTAAATTTCTCACAAACAACACCCAAAAAATCAATCGAAACACCAACAATAGCAAATTAGCATGTCCTAGTACAAAAACCCATTAACCTAAATTTCAAAAATCAATCAAATTGGAGATTTGGAAAAATGGGTTGTTTGGTAGAGGCTCGATTGCGGGTCGGTGATGGGTGTTTTTAGGTGTCCATGTGATTTTGAGTTCCTGGTGCAGATATGGAGGGTTCCTTGAGGTGAGGGACGGCCGATTCTCGGCCGAGGTAGTGGGGGAGGGCGCGGCGAGGAGGTTGTTAGGCGGCGGAGGATTCAGGCGAGGCACACGCGGGAGGGGTGGACTATGGAGGCCGCTGCAATTTTGTTGAAGAGTGAGAGAGGTTGCTGCAATTTCGTTGAAGAGGGAGGGAGGTGCTGCAATTCCGTTGAAGAGGGAGGGAGGTGCTGCAATTTTGTGGTTGGAGAGGGAGAGAGGTGCTTCTGAAAGAGAGAGAATGAGTGGCAATTTTGTGAAAATTTAATAGTTAGTGAAGGGCATTTTTGACTTTTTACAAGCAAACTAACACCGTTGGGGCTAAGTGCCAAAGTCGACAACTTCAAGGACTCCACATACCATTTTTATCTTTCGAAGGAGGTAAGTGAAAATCGCGTTTTTTACAGGGGAGCTAACTGAAGTTTTCTCATTATGTTATATGGTATGATATATTTGTAATTCCTATTTAATTTGTGTTACTAGAGAGGTCGTTAAAGATTATATGTGGTCTGGCTTTGTGTGTAGTATATATATATATATAGCATACCAAGCTACGTATTATAATTGATACAACTTTTTAGAATATAAAATATTTGTTGATATATAATGGAGAAAATAGGGAATTGTGTGTGATATTATTATTTAAGGATACTTCATATGTTATTTGTTGATGAGAAAAATGTATTATATATAAATTTTATAAAATACTGTACTAATTTATTAAGATAATAACATTGTTTGAAATGTGTTTATTTGATTATACAAATACTAGTTATTATGAGATAAAAATAAGAAAATTTTTATTTAAAAGATAATTCTTAGTTTTGGTATAATTTTGTTAATTTTAAAATATATATATATATATATATATATATATATATCATGCACGAAAATAAAGAGTTTAGAGAACATTACTATCATTCGTGTAAAAATATTATATTATAAATACATTTGTGTATAAAAGAAGTGTGAACATATGGTACTGTAAATATAAATTTACTTGTCGAGATATAGTGCTGGTGAAGAAGAACTTATATAAAGGATACAAATTATTGTGGCTATACTTAAAAACAATAAAAGAAACACAAAATTCCAAAAAGGAAGAACATGAGATCAGTGTGCCGGTATCGAGGTGGAGCCAGTGCTTCTCCAATAATTAATTACTTGTAATTATGTGTTTTTTTTTCTCTGAACCTGCAAATTTCTCCTATCACAGATCTTTTTCTGCTACTACGATTAAATGCTCCTCTATCCACGTCCATCAATCAATAATAAATAGAAACATATTTTAATCATATAATTTTTCAGTTAATAATTGTGTATTTTATAATTATTTATTCATTGCCTCGTTTAATTACTTATTTTGTACCAACATTCGAGCAATCGTATTATCCAACTTAATTGGACTTCAATAAGTTGATATGTACGGAAGTCAGCTTATCAAAAATTTTAATATATACGGATTAATTACTATATCGACCATGCTCCTTTAATTGCTTAATTCTTCTTTGCATATCAGTTTAGTTCACACGTAGTATGCTACATACATATATATATATCATACATAATACGTGTGAATTATATATAGATTCATATTCGGGTGAAAATTTTTGAAATGACCGAACACGTCCGAATGTCTGATACAACCAACCATTTTTCGTGCTGTGTCTGGATGTTTTACATTTGGAAACACGGAGAAACACTACAACGTTAAATTGGCGTGCGGTTCCGTGAGGAAAATTTCGTCTTCCCACTAAAACACTACACTCACATGAAACATAAATATTGGGTGTAATATCGTGATTTTGAGTATAATGTCAACCTAAACAAAATGAAATTTTATTTGTGGCCAGAAACATAAACGGTATATTTATATTGGGTGTATTGTCGCGATTTTGACTATAATGTCGACCCTTTTATGTTTACAAAAGGTTGGTTTGCTCGCATCGGAGGTGCTCTACCAGAGCTCGAAGCCCGTGCCGAGCCGGCCGGACGAGCGGCGGCGCACGTGTGGGATTGGCCGTAGCCGCAGGTTGCCACTAAAAGACCCACACACAATTAATAGAGGAAGGGATACAAACCAATATAAACAACAAAACAGTTTTACATGTAAGCGATGTGGTATTCCAAGTGTGAGAGAAAACAGACTTACAAGTGTATAGTCTAAACTTGCGAGTGTATAGTCTAAAAGTGTGAGTGTGTAGTCAAACTTATGAGTGCATTGTCTGAACTTGTGATTCTAATGTTCAAACTTGTGAGTGTATTGTCTACTATTCACACACACGTCTAGACTTGTATGAAGAGTAGACAATACACTCGCAAGTTTAAACTATACACTCACATGTGTAGACTATACACTCAAAAGTATAGACTATATACACACAAGTTTGAACATTACAACCACAAGTTTAGACAATACACTCATAAATTTGACTATACACTCACACGTCTACCAAGTAAAAGCAGTCATATATCGACATGGATTAATTTTGATACCAAGTAAAATATTAGAATTTCTTGAAATGTTGTGTTCTAAACAAATTAATCATAAAAACCCAACTAAATTTTGTTATATTTTTGTAAATTATGAAGTGCACATTTGATATTATATTAGAGAACGGGTGCACTTACAAATTTAAGCTAATAACTAAATGAATGATTATACTTTAATACACTCGTACCCTGGCAAATGCAGCTAAAAACCATCCATGACCATAACAACCTTGAACAATAATTGGTGAAATTTTTCGGCCTATAAACATTGATGTAAACAGTTTTTGTGACTTTGACAATGGGTCTCTGCAATTACATGTAGATATCATATCTTTTCAGATTTGTACCTTTTCGAAATCAGAAAGTGTGGACGAAAACTTGATCTACAACATGCCTATGCTCTCGGAACTATATATGGGTAAGTTTTCATTTCTTCTCCAAAACAATGTATTAACTTGTAAAAAGCAGTGTGAAAGAGATCCTTATTTAAGTGAATAGTACGATGGAAACATGTAATGATGATCTGCTTGTAGCTTCCCAGAAATGTCAAGAAATAGCAACCTTTTCCAGATATGATTGTCGGCTGTCGCTTCTCTTTTATATCTCTGCGCAGTCAAATCAATTCAGAGACACACGGAGATGTGCTACGTTGTTACTACTGTTACATTTGTGGTGCGTGATCAGTAAATATGGATATTGTTATAGCACTCAATATAGCTAACCATAGAGTCTCTTTTTTAAACAATGGCGGCTACGTTGACTATCCTGACTCCTGAGGCAAGCGTGCATGACACTGTCGGATCATATACTTGTTGTTCACACGCTTGCATTTTTGCCGCTAATTAAATGGTAATACTTCTTATTATTTAAAACATCGCATAGGAGTTTTGTTGAATTGGGACTAAACTTTTATTTCGTTTGTTTTAGGCTACGTGCCTCCACTTATAAACTTGAGTTTCTAAGTGTGTTATACTTCTGACATTTAATATATTAAAATAGTTTGTTCAATTGGTTGGACTTGAACATATCCTATCTTTATCTTTCGATTTATGTTAGGCCTCTCGCCCGATAAAAATCAAGTAGTAATATTAAACTCCCTTCTACATATGGTGTGTCTTAAACCTATTATTGATATTGTTAATGTATTATGTGGACTTGAGTTTGATGATACCAAAACCCTAATATATCAATTATATATATTGTTGTAAATCATCAATCAATATACGAAGCTTTTCCTGTTTACTATTGACATAGTATTGTAGGAGAAAATATCAAATTATTATCCGTAGCTTCATTGCGTAACAAACTCTTGGCTTGGGATCTCACCAGCCCATCGTCCTCGATTCATGTTGGCCCTCTCGCTCGATAAGTGTTAAGTAGTAATATTGAGCTTCCTTCTATATATGGTGTGTCTTGAACTTAATATGTATACAATGATATTAAAAAGCATTAAATATCAAAATTTTGATGTTGTCTTATTTTACTATGGCATGATCAAGCTCAAATTTTGATATATTATTTATGAGTAAAAAGATAAATTGGTTGGACCATAGAAACTGCTTGGTAAGCACACATGCTTGATAGCAACTCACAATAGGTTTCTCAAAATTTGGGCTTTGATCACTCTCATTGGGCCAATGAATATTACCATGAGATGCAAGATTTTCAAATAAGATTCATAGGTGGTGCAGGCCCACCGAAATTCTTAAATTCAAAATGCAATGTTACATAGTTGTCCAAGTCAAGCAAAAGTCAAAATGGATAATGGATAATCTTGGTAGAGTTTTTGTCACCTCCACCACTCGTTCCGTCTCCATGGAGCTCACCAAATCCTCTTTTCCCCTAAAAACGATGGATTCAACGACAATTCAAAATGCTCACTCCATCTCCATCTCCATCTCCATTTCCATGCTTCTCCTCCTTCTTCAACCTCCACCTCCACCTCCACCACCCGCTCTTCTTCTCTGCAATTCCATGGCCACCACTCCGATTCAATAACTCCATACCCACTCTCTCCAGCTACTCACTCACAATCTCAGAGACTGAGACATGACTCTCTCTTCCACCGCCACTCCCCAACCCTACCATCTCCTCCTCCACCATCGCTCTCTCCACAAACCCCACCTCCCCAGAAGAGAAGCTCTGTTCCTCAAGCCCCTCCAGCTCCAGCTCCGACCCAAACCCTTCCTCGCCGTCTTCGGCCCCAAAAACCCCAATTTCGGACACCCTTTCGCCGCCAGATCCGAACCGACCCACGAGAGCGACAGCGGCGGCGATGATCTCCCCGGAATGGCCAAGGCCTTCAACATCTCCGGCGGCACAGCCTCGGCGATCTCCATCTGCATCGCTCTTGCGGCCCTGGCGCTCCCGATCTTCATGAAGTCGGTGGGACAGGGCTTGGACCTGAGGACTAAAATGCTCTCGTACGCGACCCTGTTGTTTGGGTTCTACATGGCGTGGAACATTGGGGCCAATGACGTGGCGAATGCGATGGGGACGTCGGTGGGGTCGGGGGCGCTGAGCCTCCGGCAGGCGGTGGTGACGGCGGCGGTGCTGGAGTTCTCCGGCGCGCTGCTGATGGGGACGCACGTGACCAGCACGATGCAGAAGGGGATTCTGGTGGCGGATGTGTTTCAGGGGAAGGCTACTCTGCTTTTTGCTGGCTTGCTCTCTTCTCTTGCTGCTGCTGGCACTTGGTTACAGGTTCATCATCTTCTTCATTGTGTCATATTATAGAATTTCAATATTTCACGAGTTTTGGTGGTTTTATTTGTTTGTTTGTTCAATGCTGCTTGTTTGGTGTTGGTTACTGGAACATATATGCAAAGATGAAGATGGCATCGAATCTAGTTACTTGGATTTTTACTTCCTAAATTTGGGACATTGTTCTTTAGCATTCTGCAAAACATATTATGTTTTCAGTTTCTTTAGAGTGGTAAGTTTTAAGATGTTAGAATTTGGTTCCTCTACACGTTTGGAAATGAGAATGAGAGTGAAGGATGAACAGAGAATTTTAATCCACAAGAGCTGTAGACTGGAACTAACATGGCTAATACTGGGATGCATGGGCCGACATTGAAACTTAGAGTTTCCTTACCTTTACATTCCGAGACAGCATGATGAAAGTCAAAACAGTTGTATGGATAAGGGGTGTCATTTACTTTTATGCGTAGTCTAGGATTTGGGAGACCCAAGCTTCATGCTTGAAATTATACTATAGGCAGTTATGAGTCGCACATTGGTTTTTCCAATGTACACTTATGATAAAGATCTGTATAAGATCCTTCCCACCAGCTATAAACTTTTTCTTGCTAACGGATAAGAGAAAATGGGAAGTAAGCAAGAAATTTCCAGCAATATCTCTTGTTCTTTTAGATCCAGAAAGGCTTGATAGCAATAACTATAGAAAAATTTGTCTCATTTGTTGCCTTTCTTGGCACCCTTCATCTTACTAGACAGCGACTTTGGCGATTTTTGCTTCAAATATTGGAATCTAACTCTTGGTAGCTGCTTAGTTATAATTATGTTTCTATTCTATATATGCATATCCTTTCTATCAAAAATCTGGAGTCAAATGGTTTTATCAGGGTTCTGGACAAGCTTATTATGGGTTGGAAATGGGAACCAGAATGCATTTTTACTAAAATTAGACTAAACAGAGAAAAAAGTCTGAATGATGTTCTATGACCTCCAATTAGGGTGAATTTTTTAGAAGGTTTAATTTATTTTTGAATAGAAACATGCAAAATTTCAAAAAAGACAAGGGAAAAATGAGACAATCTGTATGGATTTATTTTGATGTAAACATTAACCATGAGAATCTCACTCCCAATCTTGATTGTTATTCCCGGCCAAAAAATCCTTATCCAAACACTACCTTAGGCTTAATGATTATTAGAATGGCTACAAGTCCAAGCTTCATTTTGGTGCAGCCACGTGCAAGGCTTACCACTCATGTTGGAAGTTACACCTCTTCAGATAATTAACTATAAGAGATGTTTTCTATGTGGAGAATATATTGAATATGGCTTATCTTTATATTGGTTTATGGTCAAACAGCAAATGTAGTCATTATCCTGACGCACGGGAGTTGATGAATTGATCTTGTGTTTCAGGTGGCATCATATTTTGGCTGGCCTGTCTCTACCACACATTGTATAGTAGGATCAATGGTTGGATTTGGTCTTGTCTATGGTGGACCTGGAGCTGTCTTCTGGAGTTCTCTGGCAAGGGTGACTTCTTCATGGGTTATCTCACCAGTAGTGGGAGCTGCAGTGTCGTTTATGGTCTATAAATGCATCCGTAGGGTATGCCCTTATTCTTTAGAGTTTAGAACCCGTTTGACGTTTCTATTAAGATAATTTGAACATTTGACGTCAACCCCAGTTCTTACCACCCTTAATTTGTTCAGTTTGTTTACAGCGCTCCAAACCCGGGACAGGCAGCAGCTGCAGCGGCGCCAATTGCTGTCTTCGTGGGTGTAACCGGGATCTCTTTTGCAGCCCTTCCACTCAGCAAGACCCTCTCCTATGCTATCCTTCAGGCTCTGGCCATTGGCAGTGCCGGTGCTCTCCTAGTCGATAGAGTGATCCGAAGACAGCTTGGACATCTACTCCTCAAGTCTAGCTCATCACAACCAGAAGAGCCGAAAGAGGAAACCACCCAGAGTAAAAACATCGGGTTCCTCTCAGACATTGCGGGCCCGACAGGTACCCAGTTAAAAATAGTTTACGGGGTGTTTGGATACATGCAGGTCCTCTCAGCATGCTTCATGTCATTCGCCCATGGAGGAAATGACGTCTCCAATGCCATCGGCCCCTTGGCCGCCGCATTATCAATCCTCCAAGGTGGCACTGGTGGAGCCGAGATAGTCATTCCCATCGACGTCCTTGCTTGGGGAGGTTTTGGAATCGTTGCAGGCCTCATGATGTGGGGCTATCGGGTTATAGCAACAATCGGGAAGAAGATAACAGAGCTGACGCCCACCAGAGGCTTCGCGGCAGAGTTTGCCGCGGCGTCGGTGGTTCTGGGCGCATCGAAGCTGGGACTCCCCATCTCAGCAACGCACACGCTGGTGGGAGCAGTAATGGGAGTGGGTTTTGCAAGGGGACTGAATAGTGTTAGAGCAGAGACTGTGAGAGAGATTGTGCTCTCATGGGCTGTGACTATTCCTGTTGGAGGTTTCTTGGCTGTTCTCTACACATGGATCTTGACCAAGCTTCTGGCTTATGTGTTGTGACTTGTACAGATTTGAAAGATGAACAATGAACAGATTGTTCGATGTATGTGATCAATTAAGATCACCAGCTTTTGCATAAAATCCATTTGTTAAATAAATTTGTGGAGAAGATTATGTTTCTGTGAATTGCTCTCTCAGGCAAGCGAACAAAACTGAACTGTAAATAAATATCTCATTACGGTTTGGTAACCAAATACCAGGGAACAAGCGAGCACAATAAAGCACTGACTAAAACATATATTGATTCATCAGTGCAACTACATTTTCAGCTAGGAATGTTGAAGTAGGCTATGAATCTATAGTTACACTAAATTTTATTAACATCAAGTTCCATTCACAAGCAACAAAATCACATAAGCAAAATTTTACCACATTACCGATATGGAAGTTATGGAGAGAGTTCTTGTATAGAAGTAAGGCCCGGTTTCCACCCAAATCCTCCTGATGGTCTTCCCCTTCGGATAGGTGGCACAAGAGGCTTCCTCGTCCTGCTACTCTTCCTCCGTGAAGGCCTCATTGTCGACCTTGCCTTTACGCTTCCTTTCGAGGAGTAGAAATCTTTGGCTGAACAAAACGCTTCCTCTGAAATTTCTTTACCAGCATCTGGAGTGATCGTTGCATATGCCATCTCTTCTTCAGTTTTGGCTTTGACTCTCTCCCGCTGCTTGCGCTTCAGCTTCTGTGCTGTAGAGGATGGGATCATCAGGTACTTCTGTCCCGTCAAGAGCTCCTCTTCTGGAGGTAGCAAGGACTCAAGCGGATTCTTGAAAACTTCTGGCCGAGCAATGCACATTCCGGGATACTTCTCCATCAGCTCTGCTGCGGGAAGAGTTGTTTCATAGAGCTCCTCCCGCCCACCTGCGTGAACTATCCTCACAGAGATGTCTCTCGACGATTGGAAGCTCCCCTCCAGTAATAGACTTCTTCCGGGCTCTTTCTTTCTTGTATGTTCCTTGTCGGCTGGCGCTGGACGGCCTGACCCTAACAACTGAAAGCATACCTTCAGCATAGCCAACAACCCAAACCTGGAATGGATAGGAGTCTGGGGGCGCTGTATAAAAGGGTATTCCAGTATCATGAAGCTTGGCAGCTATCTTCTTGTCTTTCATGGCCGGCTCTTGATGAAACCAATGCTCTGGAAAATACTAAAACTGGCATCACAATTGGTTAAATCTATCCATTTCTTCATTTCCTCGTTAAAACCAAAGCTACCAAGAGTAAACACAAGGGAAGACAATTTACGCCTTCAGTTCAGAAATAGCTTGTCCATTTACGCTTGTGCCAGCTCTGCAAAGCGCCTCCTTGTGCTCCTGTCATATTCTTATCACAGTCCAGAAATACCTCGAGCTCTAGTTTTTTCCTCCTCTAGCTGATCCAATTACTATGGAGAATGAGACAAGTCATTCACAACTCTTCTGTCCCACAGCTCTCAGTAAGCACCATCTGGACAGAGATTTATGTCCAAGAAATGTAACATCTGGTCTATATCATCTTTCATTTGGACCCACCTTCCCCACATAGTATGTGTCATAGAAGCTTGGATGATAGCAGCAATAGTCGACTCATCCAAAAGAGCTAAGTAGAAGCCTGAGTTTAAGCATCCATGTCAGTTTTTATGTTCCACTTAACAAAATAATAACAATAAAGCATCTCTGTACCACAACTATACCAGTGAGAAATGGTTAGATGCTCGTGAGATACATGAAAGCGGGTTCCAAGTTCAAACTTAGACCTCTGGTACAGAAGTCACTTAACATTGTAAGCTTTTGGTTTTTTTCAAGGTGCCATTATCCTCTCTTTTCGTAATTGCTTAAGATTAATCAGATAAGGAATTTTGGAAAAAAGACAAATCTGTTCAGAAAAATAGTTATTTTTATCCTTATCTACCATTCTTCTCAGTATACCATTTATACAGAGAGAAGTTATTGTGAGGAAAATAGTTATTTTTAAGTTTGGGAGTGGGACAAAACCTGTTTTCTTGTATTCATCAGACTGCGCGGCAAGAACACCAGGCGTAAATGAGAGAAGCATCCGCAGTGAATTTCGAAACTAGTATAAAAATACATTGTATCCCCCACGTTCAGTATCCTCAGAACAATTCTGGAATTCACTTTCATAACCCTCTGAAACCAGTTTGTTCCAAAGTACCAATCATCATGACTCATGTTACTTGGAGCAGATGGATCTATGAAAACAGGAAGGTCCTACCAGTAGGGTAACTATATTAGATTCACACAGATATGCAGAGAGCAAAATATGCAAAAGACATATTTTGCTATATGTCAGAAAGACAATCTACACTGAGATTTTGCTTTTTATAGCTGAAAGTGTAGTAATATGCTATTGATGTAAGAAAAGGCCACCAAAAGGGTACCTAAGAATTCATTCTAACCTTGAATGTTTTCATGTACCCTCTTTTTAACAATCTGTTTAGACAGCAATAATACTTGCAAGAAGGAGAGATGATAAGTGTCAGAATCAAGAGCACAAACTAAACAAATTTCTGATAACATTTGCACCCCCCTATAACATCCAGCAAATGAGAGCACTCACTACTATCTTGTTTTATCTTCAACTACTAAAAGGAGTGACTAAGGAGAATGACACCTCTAATGTAATCAAGGGAAGTAATTGAGAGCCTTCAAAGAGCTGTCTAATGTTTTGTCAACGGACTTCATGAAATTAATATATTCTTCTTCTAGAAATGTGAAAAAGGATCCTTTCTATAATAAGTCCTGTAAACTCTGGTATTTAGATGAATATACTATATTTTCCATTGGGTTGAAAAAAAAGGTAGTTCCCATCAGACTATATTTTCCATTGGATTACCACAATGAAAAACAATAATTGTTACAGTGCTCCAGGATGGCAGTTGCCAATATACTCCCCTCTTCTATTTTCATATATTGAAACACTTGCACCTCCAGCATTAGACTAATCCTCAGGATCATTGAGGGAAATTTGAAATAGTCAAAGTAGCATAAAAAACAAACCTGAAACAGGTGATAAGACTTCATTCATAACCCAATGATTATGGATTCTCTTCCCATGCAGAAAAGGAGGAAGAACTCTATGCAAGGGAAATACTCCGCTGTTCCAAGCCACAAGCATTCTCTCCTTGCAGTGGTTCCATGGCCACCTCTGATTAAGTACCTTCTGCAATTGTCAAAATCAATCATAATTTCAGTGAAGCTGTCAGGAACGGACTATTAAGTTTCACTCTTGATTAGGATCACTTCATACCTCCTAGGTTCTCATGTGTCAGCTGTCCTCTCTCTCTCTCTCTCTCTCTCTCTCTCTCAACCAATAATTTCCAGACTAATCAAAATGAAATGAAATGGGAACAGCAAAACAATTCAAACAAAGGAAAGGAAAGGCATATAAGATATTAACTCCAAAGAAAAACAAAAGACAAATGGGGCATAAAATCCCCAGAATCCTTGAAATGTTGAAATGCAGATACAGTATCCTAATACAACTAAGATTCCCTAAAAACACCCAACACTACAAAACTGCAGTACATTTTATCCAAGCTTCAATCAGCATACACTCACTTCACAGTGACCTAAACACATATTA
Source organism: Geranium rotundifolium (assembly GCA_963920655.1). Taxonomy (NCBI): domain Eukaryota; kingdom Viridiplantae; phylum Streptophyta; class Magnoliopsida; order Geraniales; family Geraniaceae; genus Geranium; species Geranium rotundifolium. Next base: position 23,653,546 of record OY987320.1, read on the forward strand.
GGCCGCCACAATCATCCACCCGATTTACAAAGCCAAATCTCTTAGTTGAAGCCTAGTGAACCCAATTTCTTGTGCTTGAAAGCCTTTATCAGCTCAAGGTATCCTTTCCCTATCATCTTTGGCGTCGCACAGGCGATTTTGACCTTGAACTTGACCTTGGCCTTCTTCTCCTACATATAAATCAAGAAAGTCAATGAACTAAACATGAAGAAGACAGATTCTGAAACCTGCTACTGTACCTGAGTTGATTATTGTTACGAGCATGGACTTGAATGCTTCAAAAACATTGACACAACTACCATAAGTCCTAACATTACATAACACATTGCAACACACCTGGTGGTTTCAAAAGAAGAATAGGGAGAATGCCTGCGCTGAGAATGCTTGCTATGTGGAGACCGCGAAACTTGTCTAGAAACGAAAACACCCATCACACTCATTTGGTGAGTTAAATATATCAGCCTTGTCTTGCACGGGCTCAAACTCAAATACAACCACCCTGTTAATAGCAGCAAGAACTAACCCGGAAAAAAATACTAATAATAAAATATGTATGACCATTAGATACTCTCTAACCCCAGCCTCCATGTTTATAGAGAAAGCCATAAACTTGGCAAAATCAGACACCGTGAATTTGGTGCATAAAACATTTGAAACTAAAAGCACCAAGCTTTGTTGCTAGTGATTATAAGAATATGGTGCAGGACCCTAAATTCATCCCTTTCGCACGCTTTCTGTTTGGTTGTCTGCTAAATAGATTTCTCGCATTCCTTTTGCTTTCAGGTTTTTGAGTAACCTCAACGTTGTTATTCATTTCCAAGTGAACAATCATTTTTCAAATGTTATAGAAATTGGACTGATTTGATGCATAGACCCTCTTAATTTTGACAAGTCACAATCTTTATGTCCATAAGGAAAAGAAATCAAGCAAACATCATTTTAACCAATTACCTTCTCCTTGGCCTTACAGGCGATGGTGAAAGATTTCGTCGTCTTGAATGCAACTTCCTGTAGTAAAAACAACATGAGTAACAATATGGCAAAACTGGAAAAATGTATTAGGTGTGGAGAGATGTCAAATGGGGAACCTTCTAGAATCATCTGAGGCTTCATCACTTGAATCATTGGTCTGATCTGCTGGGCTGTCCTTACTATTTTTACCTTGACTGCTATCTGAAGAGGAGCGTATTCTTTTGTGCTTGCTTGAGTCAAGCTTTTGTCGCGATCTATCTTCCTCGTCTTTTGTCCGTTCTCTTTTCTTGCTAGAATTTTCTTTAGCACTAGTCCTGTGAAGCCTTTCCTTTTCTTTTCTTTCCTCCTTGACATCAATATGAGTGGACCTCCTTCTTGACTCTGTTTCCTTTGCAATTTCTTCAGTCATAACCCCTTGCTCCTTTGTTCTATGCTTTGAGATGTACCGATCCTCCAACTGGTCCTTTCTTACGTGTTTTTCATCTTGTCTCCTATGTTTTTCGTCTCCCTTCTCATCTGACCTAACTTTGCTACCACCTGTCTCCTTAAAGTCTTTCTCCGAGGAACTTCTTTTACTTTGACGCAGGTCATTCTTATCCGATTTGATTCTGGTTTCCTTGCCTGGAGGGTCATCTCTTGAATTCTTCACACCAATATTCCTAATGGGTCGTTCAGATTCCATTATCACCTTCTCCCCGTTATTGTCCTTGGTTGATGTCCCATTGGTCCCGTACAGCATTTTTCCATCAACATTAGAAATTTCAGAGGAATGCATGGTGCCAACATTGCCATTCCCCAATTCCGTGATGCTAGCACTATCGATAACATGATTATTGTTGGATTCAATTAGGCCTGTTCCATCGGAAGCACCTTCTGTATTCTTTTCACCTCCAACTTTTTCTCTCTGTGAACTCCAGGTCTTGGTTGTGTCATATGTATTATCTAAATTCCTTTCAATGCTTGATTGCGTAAGAGCAGACATAGTCCCGAACTTTGACTTAGTGGAATTCTCTTCATCATCTTCTTCTTCATCATCCTCATCTGAGGCATAATTAGCAAGACCCCACAACACTCCAGGGGAGCTGGGATTAGACTTTCCACTGGTTTCAGTATTATTGCCCTTGGCTTGAATTGGAATTAGAACCTTTGCAGAAGCCTTAGGAGTTAACAGTACAGGATTTGATGGGGAAACAGAAACCTTGTGATTTGACATAGCAGTCTTATGATCAACTGCAATAAATAACAATTACATTATTAATGTAACCTGAAACCGAACAGATGCTAGTTAAGTATGTAAAGCAATACTTAGATCTAGAGTTTAAGTAGCATATACCATCAACAGTCAGATCATCTTCACTGATGACTTTTGTTGCAATTTCATCAAACAGCTCATCAGTCACCTGTTCAAAACGTGTATGTCAATAGTAGCAGGAAAAAAAACTCTTGATAAAGCCAACAGTTTTTAATCAATATATTACCTTTAAAAGAACTTCTGTCAGAATGCGTTTTATTTCAGAATTGATAGCGGAAGTTCTCGCTGCTTCCAAATAATCCTACATGGAGGAAAAATGACAGGTTAATTTCACAAGGAATGAAGTTCACTCATACCAACTAAAGCAGGAAAAACAATTACAAAATCAGCAAAAAGACATTTCATTTTTAGGCTAACAAAATAAGCCAAAAGTACAATAAATCTGCATCAAGTAAGACACAGAAAAATACCTCATCATCATCCTCTTCTTCAGTTGAATGAGAGGACTCAATACTTCTGCTATCTCCTTGATCTCCCTTACCTGAGGATCTATCAACACCTTCATCCTCAATGGGCGGTGTTTCCTCTTTTAGACGCTCCTGAGAGCTTGACAATACAGCTTTCTTCTTAATTATTTCTTCCTGTAGCCAAATAGGTACTGGAGCCTGAAAACCACCACAAAATAAGAATATGGAACAGTTACCACACTGATAAAGCATCAAAAGTGAATGAGAGATACTATCCTCAGGGGTAATAAAATCAGGCTAATAACCTTTTTAGGGCGTTCAGAAACACCTGAAATCCCATACCCATCACCAGAAAAGGGTGTTGCAGCATGATGTGCATTTCCTGCCCCAAGTCCGTAGGGTGTACCAGCAGATGGAGCTGATGACTGGAAGCCCGGCCCAGGAAACATGCCAAATGGTGGTACGGCATGCACAGGAACAGGAGAAGGTACAGATATGGACGGATCACGCTGTCAAGTAGCACATAAGAATTAATACATGGATAACATCCTAGAATTTTGGAAAATGCTTAATGCCATAACTAATACCTGTGATAGTAAAGCTGGGGGAATTGATGGATAACTGGGGACAATAGAAGGTGCCCATGAATGAAAAGAAGGCATTGTTGAAACAGGGTCAGCCCCTCTGGCAGACCCTCCCATATCATAATGAGAATAAGTGGCATGGGCATGTGGATCATGATCACTGTTGAACCCAGGTGCAAAATCTAAAGGCTGGTCACTAAGATCTGGCTGGAGATTTGCAGATTGACTGTCATATGCATATGGCTGGTTAGCCAGAGTTGATTGTGTATTGTGCTGTCCTTCATAAGCAGCTGATGCTGGGAAAGGCATTGAGTTGCGAGGGTGCTCATTTCTGTCAGCATATTGTTCTCTACCTGCCATTTAGTTGCATAGTTAAATACTGAACCATTTCCAGGAGAGCTAAAACTACAAACCGTCCACCTAAGATTCTCGCTCGTAGGTGCTCTATGCAAAATGTGAGAGAGCTTTTGTTCCAATATAACTATATATCTCGAATATACATTGTTATCTGGTGCCAAAAAAATTAAGAGCTTTGAGATAACAATCATTTTAATGTTTATTGGACCCAGTCAAACCTTTCCCCTATTCGAAAGTTTTATTGAAGAGACCACTCCTACAAATTACATGCATAGGTACCAATCCCAAATGTTGATTCAGGTTCCCTATTCTTCAATCAGTGGCTCTCTTAACTTCTACCCTCAAAACAATATCTATCAATGATTGATCGTTTGAATAGACTATAGACTAATATATGATGAATATTTAGGAAGAACAAACTGAGGTTTCTATAACTTCAGAGGTTGTGAAAAACATACAAGAAAGTTGATACTTCAAAAGTTAGCAGGAAAAAACATGTTCTAAAGCTCAAATATTGTCAAGTAACCTAAGCATGCAAGTATTTAGATGTCGTAATGAAAAGAACATTAAAAGTTAGGCATATTGCTCAGAAGCTGCAAGGATGCGTCAAAAAAATCAAGGAAGTCTAAATTAAAATCCTCGTGAGTACAGTATAAAATATTGACAGAAATCACAGTTTCTCCACACTCCATACTCCCTCTCCATACTTTCTTCTTCCTAAGATGCAAAAAAGCAAAATTGTTGTTTGTTGAAGACTTCTATACTTCTTCCTGCAAAGAACCCACTCAAACATTCTAGACGAAACATAAAAACATCTTATACTGTTACCAATTTTCATTTTTTGTTTAAAATGACAAGAATTGAGCAATTTAAGCTGAATTGCTAAGCCAACAACTAGAGCAAAAAATGTGATTAAGCCTGCCATTAAACCATTCTACATGTTAAAGCACCAAATGCACGATGCTCATATTTGCATCATAGTAAGGCTAAAATATAGAGATTTCATGAGTAAGCTAAGTTCAATAAACATGCAGATCAGTCATTTGAAACTCAGTAAAAATTATGGAAAATATCTGGAAAATGTACTATAAAACAGTAATGTTCTTATAACACATTATTGTACACAGTTCAAAGCTGAATTCTCAAGTCCAATAGAAGCTTTTCCTGAGAAAAGCTGCATATGCAAATTCAATATACCAAGTGAATAATTACCTGTAACAGAAGAATAACTAGAAGGTACCTCCTGCTGACGAACAGATGGACTTTGTAGAGCTTGTTGATGAGATAATGCAGTACTTGAGCCTCCGGCCACACGTCCACTTCTGCTAAAATAATGTGCATTTCCATCTGGGGCATGAGAAAATGGTCCAGAGCTGATAGATGCAGATTCCTGAAATTGACCTTCAGTTGGCATGTTCGAAGCTGTAACAGGATATTGCTGATAACTTGATGCATGAAGTGAATGATGTGAATCAACAGTTTGAGGATACTGATCGCCATATGGACCCGGTTCTTCTGGTTTGCTAGCTGGTGAAAACAGAGACTGTGGATGCTGATAATTCATGGCTGTTTTAGCAGTTGCCCAAGCTTTTGCCCTTGCAGCCCAGTCTTCTTCGTTATTGTGAACTAACATTATGAAAGAAACTAGTAAGTTTAGTCCACATTTAATTCTCGCATAACAAGGTAAAGATGAGAATCCACATAGAAGGATTGGAGAACCATCAATTATGTTACCTTTACCAGATCAATTACCGAATCAATTTATAGAATAAAAGACCATAAGTTACTTCAACATCATTAGAATCTTATATGAACTCCAACCAATTGCAAACTTAAGAATTCAAGCAACTCAATCCCGAAAAGTTCCAACCAGAATAACATGCATTCCAGTCGCTCCAAAAATTAAAGCATGCACATTAATAAGTTAAAAGCAATCAAAAAGCAATGTTATTTATGTCCGTAAGTTACCTGGGTAAGCTTGGTTATGCCCCCAATTGGGATTGCCCCATTCCTGCAAAAAAAAAAAAAGCCATTTTATGATCCATAGCTCATATCAGCAAAATCACAATCCCACGATAAATTAATCAAATTACTAACAGTGTAATTTACACACAGAGCGTGAATTAGCAATTTGAAGAGTCCCGACAATTTACCTGTGGAGGACCTTGTTGCGGGGCCTGAGAATGAGGATGGGGATGAGGCAGGTACGGTTGAGGAGGAAGAGGCGGAGGCAACTGGTTCTGATGAGTATGGTGATGCGGCGGAGGAGGATTGAATTGGCCGGAGGGAGGTGGCGGAGGAGCCCACTGCGGCGGCGGTGGCGACGGAGAGTGGTGGTGGAATTGATTGGGGAACCACGGACCTGCCTGTCCGGGAGCTTGCTGGTGGTGCGGGTACTGGGGCTCCGCCGTGGACGGCGGTGGCGGTCTCATGAACCGGTTCGGATGTTGGTATGCATCCATCTAAACGATTGTCTGGTTCCCGAAATCTGATTTGGGGATTTTCGATTTAGGGCGTAAACTGTAACCGTACGACAAAGCTTGTTTGTTTGGTAGGAAAATAGAGCTGAATCTGAAAGGAAAACACGAGAAACGGAAAAGAAAGTGAGGGAGTACCAATATTTGCTGGGGACTCACACAGCAGATAAAAACTCGTGTATTTGCACTGGTCTAGCTGAGAGGGTCTTTTAAAAATCATTAATAAAAAATTAATTATTAATTAGACAAGTCGTAGATCTTCACAACATTAACTGGCCGGACAATACTTTGTTACGACAAGACGTTGTATCACATCATTCCCACTTCTTGAATTAGGGATGCTTAAATTTAACCGGTGATCGAAACTAGAATGAACCAGATTGAGAATAATCATAATCGGTGAGATTAAGCCTAGTTTTGATATCGATTTCTAATAACCGATGTTATTTGATTCGGTTTTCGATTTTCATTTTAAAAAACGGTAGTTAACTGGTCCAAAACCTCACCCTACCACGTTTCTCTCAATCCTCACACTACTTTCAATTTCAAATCTTCTTCTCTCCTACTTCACTTTTCAATCGTCTCCCTCCTCTACTCTTAGAAAAAATTAGATTTGATTTATTGGGTACCTTTTCTACCATCACCACACAGTTCACCACCAGTCTTTTTACCGTCAACTCTACATATACAAAATGCTTAACAACCACCCGACGACCAAGCTCTCGAAATCTGACAATTTTATAGTTATTTTTATTCACAACGATGGAAAAGATAGTGGTTACGTAAGAGGCGGTGGATATGGTGGCTGATAATACCAAACTCGACCAGTAAAGATCAAGTCAAAAGTTTGGTGCTGACGAGATGCGGGAATTGGAAGATTGGAGAAGGTGACGTTGATGATGGAAGGCTTCACCTGTTAAGCGTCAACTACTGCGCCCAAATATTCATTAATTTGAGGCCCAAAACTAATTGAAAACCGGTTCTAGTTGAATCGGAGCACTTGTTACTTTTTTTGGTTGACTGAATAATTGGTTTCTCACCATTTTCGGCTCGATTTCGGTTCCCAATTTTATTAGCCGAACCTCATTAGTCGGGTTTTCGGCTCAGAAGACTGATTCTGGTTAATCGGGTTTAAACACCCTATCCTGAAAGCTAAATAACAATTTTGTCAATAGGGGAAACTTCACTTAGCACCACTGTGAAATATCACTTTTTCACTTACCACCACTGAAAGATAAAATTGGTATGTAGAACACCTGTGAAATATCAAATTTTCACTTGCCACCACTGAAGTTATCGATTTTTTCACTTAGCCCCGAAAAGTCCAAAATGCCCTCTATCACCTTCTCAATTTATTTAATGAAGGGTATTTTAGACTTTTCATTTACACAAATAAAAAATTAATTTAATAATCTAAAAAGAAAATTTTACCCTAAAATGAATAATAATTATAACTTATTGGTGGATGATTTTTTTGTCTTTTCATTTAAACAAATAAAAAATTGATTTTGAAGAGGTGGGCGAAGAAGGAGGGCAGAAGAGGGGTGGTCGGAGGTGGAGGTCGGGCTGGGCTGGAGGGAAGAGAGGAGGTCACGACGGCTATGGGTGGAGGTGGAGGCGGAGGTCGAGGAGGGCTGGAACTCGAGCAGATTGGAGCTCGAGCTCGGCTCTGGGCGGAGGTTGAGCTCCGATCTACTTGAGCTCCGGCCCGATCTGCTCGAGCCCGGCCCTCCGCCTCCGCCTAGAGCCGTCACAACCTCCTTCTTCTTCCGACCCTCCGCCTCCCTCTTACGACCACTGGTTCGAGCTCCGACGACGAAACCAGAGCCGACCACCCCTCCTCCCTCCGCCTCCCTTTCCTCCTTCAGCCCAGCTCAACCCCACCCCTCTCCCCTCCAACCCAGCCCAGCCCGAACTCCATCTCCGACCACCCCTCCTCCGCCCACCTCCTCAAAATCATTTTTTTATATTTATTTAGGTGAAAAGACAAAAATACTCTCCACCCATAAGTTATAATTATTATTCATTTGAGGGTAAAATTGTCCTTTTAGATTATTAAATTAATTTTTTATTTGTGTAAATGAAAAGTCTGAAATTCTCTCCATTCATTAAAGAAATTGAGAAGGTGATAGAGGGCATTTTGGACTTTTCGGGGCTACGTGAAAAAAAAAACGATAACTTCAGTGGTGGTAAGTGAAAAAGTGATCTTTCACAAATGTTCTACAGATTAATTTTATCTTTCAGTGGTGGTACGTGAAAATGTGATCTTTCACAGGTGCTCCACAGACCAATTTTACCTTTCAGTGGTGGTAAATAAAAAATTGATCTTTCACAGCGGTGCTAAGTGGAAATTCGCCTTGTCTATGATACCCTTACTCAACCCCACAAATTCTTACCGACAACTAGGCCCTAATTAGCGAGCCCAATATCTGGCCCAGAAAAAGGCACAACACAGAAACAACAATCTCCAAAACCCTAGGAGGGCAAAACCGTAAATACCGAAACCCATCGCCTCAGCCCTCACACCACATAAACCCCCAAACCCTACCCCATTTCTCCTCCACCCCTCAGCCGCCAGATCTGAAAAATGACGACCAGATTCAAGAAGAACCGCAAGAAGCGCGGCCACGTGAGCGCCGGGCACGGCCGTATCGGCAAGCACCGCAAGCACCCCGGAGGTCGCGGTAACGCCGGAGGCATGCACCACCACCGTATCCTCTTCGACAAGTACCATCCCGGTTACTTCGGGAAGGTGGGTATGAGGTACTTCCACAGGCTCCGCAACAAGTTCCACTGCCCCATCGTCAACATCGACAAGCTCTGGTCCATGGTGCCCCAGGACGTCAAGGACAAGGCCACCAAGGACAACGTTCCGGTCATCGACGTGACGCAGTACGGCTTCTTCAAGGTTCTGGGCAAGGGCGTGCTCCCGGAGAACCAGCCTGTGGTGGTGAAGGCCAAGCTCGTGTCCAAGACGGCGGAGAAGAAGATCAAGGAGGCCGGAGGGGCTGTGGTGCTCACTGCCTAGAGGAGGATTTGGGTAGTCTCTGGATTTTAGTTATTTGCTTTTAATTTCAATGTGCTTTTCTTTGGATCGTTTTGAACAAGTTGACAATTTTGCTTCATCACTTTTATCTAAAGAATTTGATTATTGAATGGGTATTGTTTTTCTTGCATATGATGTGATTTTTACCTGTTATTTGATTGATTGTGCTGGGCAATGAGCTTTAATATAGTTGAATTTGGATTATGGTAATCACATTTTGATGTGATTTTGACCATGGTCCTTCTGATTTTGTTTTATTAGTGTTATGGACAATGTTGATTATGTTATTGTGTTTTCAATATGTATGCAGTTGGCTTGATTGCTGAATAGATCATGTGTAGACCTTGAGAGTCTCTTCACTATGTTAATGCAAAATTTCAATTTAGTTGATGGAAACTAGTTTAATACTTATTTCATAATCATTCATTCACAAGTGAATTTTATTTGGTATTGGATATAAACAAAACATGTTTGTGATTATAACATTATGTTTTACAAGGTTTGTTTGGTGTGACTTGATCATATTGATCTGATAATAATCTATTTGAACAGGCTTATGTTATGGCCTACATTTCTTAACAACATAGCATCATACGTAGGCAATGCATGGTAATTGCATTATGTGCAATGCCAAATTAATAGTTTGTAGAATACCATATTGTGTGTAGGTAGATTTTTGAGTTTTGCGGTGAATATGCGTTGTGGTAGGTATCTTTGCCTAGAGCGAGATTGTGCTGAAGTCATCTACTTCAAATAACATACTGAGGGAAACAAAATTGAGGTGGTGCCTATCTTGTTCGAGTGACATTAGCAAAGTTGAAAATTGCATAAACCGCATGTTGGTTTGCATGGTTAACTGCATTATATTGGTAACATAACAGCATGTCTCCTCCAAAAACTGCTAATCACTTGTTGATGATGTTTGAGTTTCTTCATCAGTCCGTTTTGTGTTATCATTGCCTCCCCATTTCTTGATTCTATCACCAGCAATAGAGGCCTGCACGTCACAATCACAACATATAGATCACTATCAGACCATGTAAGAGTTTATGCAACAGCTACGGTTAGAGTAGAAGTAGTCGATAATTCACCTCTTTAGTCCAGTTAGTTCTGTAAATCAACCAGAAGAGCACACAAGTTTGCAAGACTGTCCCGCTCAACATTCCCAGCCATATTCCCTGAAAATGAACCATCGCCATGAATGAGCTGATGAACACACCAGAGAGTGAGAAGGAGAGAGTGACCTACCATGACACCAAAATCCAGTTTGAAGCCCAAAATGAGACCCAGAGGAACTCCAACAAGGTAGTAGCATGCAATGTTCACATATGCTATAATAGCTTGCCATCCAGCTCCAATGGCCACACCTATTCCAGACCAAAGGAAATGTGATATTGAATCTACGCACCCGAGTTATAAGAATAATTAACATACCAGAAAGGACGGGTTGAACAGTGTTGATTAAGATGGTGAGCGCCAGCAAAGGTGTGAGCTTCACCACTATATCGTCAACCACACTATCACTGGAAAACAGGGTAGGGTACTGGTTCCTGCTCACCAGGAGAATGGTTGCCAGAACAGCCCCGATCAGAAGCGAACATGTCACCGCCACCAGCAGCGAGAACTTTGCAGTTCTTGGATGAGCAGCTCCTAGTTCGTTTGACACTCTCACACTGCGTATTTTCACTCGAAAATTTTAGAAATCACATCATTTAGTTTTTCGGCGGTGTTCTATAGTGTTTGGTTTTCCAGAAACTGACCTTATAGCCACATTCATCCCTAGTGATACCATGACCGTCCACCCCAATATGTTCATGCTGGTTCACATACCGAAACAAAAAAAGAAATAAACCATCAAAAAAACAAAGAGAGCCCCGTAAATATTGATTCTATTTTCACTGTAAAAGTAAAATGCAACTAATAAAAAATGCTAATCCGTTGTACGGAAAATCATAAAAATGTGTTGACATAGTTATCCCTAAGAAAGATTTTTTTTAAAATCTTAATTTTGAGGACAACCTTTTCATTTATCTAAAAATACATACATTTCATTCGAAAATCAATATTCACTTGTATCTTAACATTTAACTTCTTTTTTACTAATTTCCATGCGTACTATGTGAAGCTCACCAGATGGATAATGCATCAACGGAGATCTCAGCGTCCTTTAGATATCCAGCAAACAGGATTAGAGCCATAAAATACCATACCTCTAAGCTGCGCATCACAAAATTAGTATCTAATAAATTAAACAAAAAGAGTTAGTCGAAGAAGAAAATAAAACAACCTAATGGAATAATGTGTTATTGAGATTTGGGAAGATGATCTTGCACAGTGCCATTAATTAATAACCAAATATATTTTAAAATGATGTATGTGCAACTCCTAACTCTACGTTAAATCTCATCAAAGATGTATGAGTTTGACTCTGACCCTATACCTAACCTGTTCAACTACATTTGTTGGTTATGTTTTGGGAAGGTCACAGGACAAAACATACCAGACGTAAATACAAGACAAAACTGAGCTCTCATCCTAAACCAAAGTTATTGATGATAATTATCGATCAATCAGTTAATTAACGAGCAATACCAAGAAAACACGAAATTTGAAAATAGTAAAGAGAGGAAGAACATTAATTACCATAGCATTATAGCTGAAGCAATCGACAATCGCACGAACCCCCAGAGATTCTCGAAAGCTCTCCATGAAAAACCCGACCAGGCGCGACCGCAAGTCCCGCTGAAGACGTAAACGAGCTGAGCGATGATGATGAACCACCAGGACGAGTTGAGGACGACGGCGGCGCCGACGAGGCCCCAGCCGAGCTTGATGATCAGCAGCCAGCTGAAGAAGGTGTGGAGCACCAGCGCGGAGCCGGCGATGGTGGCCATGACCATGATCTTGCTCTGAGACTGCAAGAACTTGGCGATGGGGAAGTTCATTGAGTAGGCGAAGAGCTGCGGGATCATCCAGATGGCGAACTCCCCCGCCGCCTCCGAGATCTCCGCCGTCTGGCCGATGAGCCTCAGGATCCGGGCGGCGAAGATGTAGAGGAAGCAGAGGAGCAGAGACGTGGTGTTGAGGATGATCCACGATCTCTGCAGGTACACTCCCAGCATGTCCAGCTGCCCCGCTCCCACCGCTTGCCCGCACAACGTCTCCAACGCGCTTCCCATCCCAAGCTACACACTCAATTTCAACTCCATAATAAGATTCACGCGTACATGAGCGTGAAATGAAAATAAGTCTCACGCGTACATAAACATAAAAGAAGAAAAATTAAGTGAATCTCAACGGGAATAACAAGCTTGAGCTTTTACTTGTGAAGCTCAACCTGATATGTGCAGCTATGAGGAAAAATTAAGTGAATCTCAACGTCTAAAAAAGAGAAAACAAGCTTGATTTTTAGTTGTGTAGCTCAACCTAATACGTGCAGCCCAGTTTTACAGGATCTGTGTACATACCATAACGCCGAAGGAGAAGCCCGCGATGACTGAGTTCTCCACAGAGACGGCGGCGAGGGCGGTGGTGCTGACGTGGCCGGCGAAGACCTGAGTGACGGCGCCGAGGGAGTAGCGGCAGATGGCGGTGAAGATGGCGGGGCCGGCGATGAACCAGAGCTTCTTCAGCTCCACGGAGTACTGGCGGAAGAAGACGCGGGACCCGGTGATAGGAGGAATGTCGGCGCCGCCGGGAGAGAATATGGCGGCGGAGGAGAGGAGCGGCTCGGCCTCGGCGGCTCCGTTCTCCATTGGAGCCGTCAGAGAAAGAAGATTCGATGCTCTCAAGCAAATTGTTACACTTGTGAGCTGTAAATGTAATGAAGGAGTGAAGGAGACACTATCATATTTAAGCAGGATTGTTGTGGGAGGGTTTAAAGTGCAGTGAAAATAGGGGGGTGGGTCCAGGAAATGACGAATTTATGTAACTCGTGCATCATCAGCTCGACTACGCCAATTCAATCATGGCGAATCTAATTTTAAATATGTTGGAAATTTATTTATCTTCAAAAGTATTACATTTTATCAACAAATATAAAACAGGGAAGTCAAAATATAACAATATCAAATAATGAGTGGTTTGAAATATGATATATGCTGTATTAATTAAGGGTCAATTGCAAATAACTACTGGAATGACGGATATATTCTTACATACCTAATCAACTGTCACATTTTTGCACACACTGTGCTGTATATTTTTTAATTAATTTAACTAAAAGTTAAATTATAAAATATGAGTATACAAATTCAAGCTTAGTTAAAAAATAATTTTTAAACAAACTCACAAAATTATTTATTTTATATATATATATATATATATACATATTTTGTCAAAAAAATCAAAATTCACACTATTTATTTGTTACTAATAAAATATGTAACTTACAAAAGTGTGATAGTATACAATAAGTTTATGTCAAAATAAATATATCTAAATAAAGTACGACTAATCAAAATTAAATATATCTTCAATTTTGCAAAAATGACTGCTTTACACGTCTAAGATTTCAAAATTGCACTACCCTTGACTACAACAAAGATATTTATTCTCACCTCTCTTAACTGCTTATGTTTATGCTTGTGATTATTTATTTAAGGGGTAATGACAGTTGACTAAAGCCAACTATGTCACGTTTCAAATTTAATATCCCAACTTTCAGTTTTTGAATGACATACCTCAAGTTTAAATAAGCGACACATAACCCAACGTCTGTTAAATCTAACTGATTTGGTCTGTCAAAAAGTAAAATGCCCTCAATGATTTTGGTCTGTTAAACCAGACTGATTGGTTCAATTGATATGATTATGAAATGATTATTTTACCCCTAATTGAATACCTAATTTATGTAATAAGTTGAGGGCAGATCTGACTTTTCACTTACCCACATAATTATTATAATATTTTAATATATACAATATTATTATAAATCATATTAATATTAATCATAGTCACTAATTAACACTAATTAAACCTAAACCTAAACCTACCCTAAACATACAACTCCGCCGCCGCCGCGACTCTGGCCGACGACCCCGACCGGCGACTCCGACCTCCCCGCGACCCCGTCGCAAACCTCCGTCAAGAAGCTTGGCGCAGACGAGGCCGAAGAGGAGGCTCTCGGCGAGGCTCGGCGCAGACGAGGCCGAGGAGGAGGCTCTCGGCGAGGCTCGGCGCAGACGAGGCCGAGGCGCAGACCTCTTCGCATCGGGATTTCACAGAGGCGAGGCGAGGCGCAGACCTCTTCGCATCGGGATTTCACAGAGGCGAGGCGAGGCGCAGACCTCTCCGCATCGGGATTTCGCATAGGCGAGGCGAGGCGCAGAACTCTTCGCATCCTCGTCTGGGCCGCAGATCTGGATTTCGCGACGGATCCTTGCTAGTTGTAGCGGCGGCAAGGCGGCGACGACCGCCGTTTCTGTCGGACCATTTCTGTCAGAGAGCACGCGGGCCTTGCTGGTCTGGGTCGTTGCGGCGGCGACCACCGTTTCTGCATTCACTTCAGCTGGTTGCAGCGGCGGCAAGGCGGCGACGGCTGAGCGCGGCGGCGGCCGGAGACGGAGAGCACAGGGGCAGAGATGGGTTAGGTTTAATTAGGGTTTAGTTAGGTTTAATTAGGTATAATTAATTAATTAATTAATAATAATATTATATATATATTAATTTTTAAAAATTATAATTATTATTTGTGTTAGTGAAAAGTCAGATTTGCCCTCAACTTATTAGTTAAATTGAGTATTCAATTAGGGGTAAAATAGTCATTTCATAATCATATCAATTGAACCAACCATACCAGTTTAACAGACCAAAATGATTGAGGGCATTTTAGACTTTTTGACAGACCAAATCAATTAGATTTAACAGACGTTGGGTTATGTGTCGCATATTTAAACTTGAGGTATGTTATTCGAAAAACTGGAAGTTGGGATATTAAATTTGAAACGTGACATAGTTGGCTGTAGTCAACTGTCATTACCCCTTTATTTAATAAACAAGACAAATATATTAAAAGCATGGAGGCTTTTTTCAGGAAGAAAAAAGCCACTCCAAAACGTACAAAGGGGCAACAATAGGGAGAAAAAGACAGTAAAATAGAGAGAAGCAAAACATTTATAATGCTTGTGATTATAACATAATTATGTTGTACAAGGTTTTTGTCTTAGTTGATGTTATATTAGGTTTTCTATCTTTAGTTTTCTATATTTATATTTCCTTTTCTCACATGTATTAGGATTCCTATTCTATTCCTATTGCCTCTATAAATAGAGGTCTCTTGTAATTCATAAGACACACATCAATAATATATCCCTTATTATTTCTATCATGATATCAGAGGTATAATCGATCATTGGTTAAATCTCTACGCATATTTCGCTTTGCCCACTCGTCGATGATTCGTGATTCTGACGGGTGGGCGAGCCAATTCAAATCTCAATCTCTAGCCTCTCGTTTCCGCAAACAAATCAACTCGACAATCTCGAATCTCCTCTACCAAGTTCAAACACTGTCTCTACTACTTTTTTTTTGTCTTTTCCCTTATTCTGTTATTTTCTTTCTCAAACCAATCGATTCTTCTTTTACTCTTTACCTTATTAATTTTCCTCGCACAATCTCGTTTCTTCGTCATCAATTGATCTTGATTCCACCACTTCGATCCCGTAACTCAATCAATCTCAATCTCTCAATCACTACTCTTTCTCTACCCTCTTGCTCGAATCAACCCACACTTGATCAACCTATCTCGCCATCATCCATCAGACATCTGGCAATCATTGGGCAGCTGCTATCTCGCCATCAGACATCTGGCAATCATTGGGCATTTGCTATCTCGCCATCAGCCATCAAGCATCTGGCAATCATTAGGCAGCTGCTATCTCACCATCAGCCATCAGGCATCTGGCAATAATTGGGCAGCTGCTATCTCGCCATCAGCCATCAGGTATCTTGGCAATCATTGGGCAGCTACTATCTCGCCATCAGTCATCAGACATCTAGCAATCATTGGGCATCTGCTATCTCGCCACCAGCCATCTGGCATCATCGGGCAGCTGCTATCTCGCCATCTGCTATCTGCCATCAGGCATCAAGTATCTGGCATCATGCATCATTCAGCACACACGGGCATCAGGCATCCGCCATCAGCCGTGAGCGACGCACATCTTCCATTCTCAATCCTTTTCGTATCATCTCGACATCATTCTCGACAGCCGCAACCCTCGCCACAACTCAATACTATCAAGCTTCAAATTCAATTCTTAATTTACCGCATTGAGTTTGAGGGGGGCTGTTAGATTATATTAGGTTTCCAATCTTTAGTTTCCTATATTTATATTTCATTTTCTCACATGTATTAGGGTTTCCTATTCTATTCATATTGCTTCTATAAACAGAGGTCACATGTAATTCACAAGACACACATCAATAATATATCCCTTATTATTTCTATCAGTTGATTAGTACCGATCATGTGGTCTACTCTTCTAATCATCTACTTAAATGTAGGATTATGTGGCTTCCATTTCTTCATTTAGACCATTAAGTTTTTTTTAGTACAGTTGAAAATTTATTAAAGATAACTAGCAAATGATCTCAAATAGAGAGTGAAAGTCAAAATTATATAAGTAACAAAGTACTAATATTATATGTAAATAATGGAGTTGAGAAACTGAAAGTAACTCTTTCTAGCTCCAGTGTGAATAACAGAAAGACAAAGTGTGCAATAGAAAATAAAGCTCTACTTTTTCAAAGAGAGAGTAGAGGGTCCCGACATGTTATTTTCCATCCCATTCTTCTTACATCGTTGCCTTGTGTCGTCGTCGTTCCCTCTCTTCCACGAGAAATTGAATCTCGCTGCTTCAATCCCTAAGCAGATGTCAAACTAAAACCTTCTTATCTCGCCCATAGGTAGTGCTGGGAATAGGTCCAGAACCGAACCGAACTGGTCAAGAACCGGACCGGTCTCCGGTTCTCAACAATTGAGAATTGAAACCGAACTATTATATAATGGGTCGGTTTTGGTTCTAGACCCATTTCTCCGGTTCGGTTCCCTGGTTCTACTCGCTGGAACAGATCGATTCTTTATTTTTGTTAATTATGCGGTTTAAAATGTGCTTTAATATACAAATTAGACGATTTTGATCCGATTTTTAGGCAAAATATGAAATTTACAATTATTAAAAATTCTAACAAAAACCACATTAATACTTAATTATTAAATATAATCGAATTATAAAGTTCGCTAATAAAATAATTAAAAAAATACAAGTAGTATATCTTTCTCGGTTTGTTCTTTATTTCACGTACTCTATCTCTATTTTCATGTAAACTTATGGTGGTTTAATGATTGTTTAGCGAAACGGTCCGGTTCCGGGTACCCGCCAGTTCTATATTTTAAGAACCGAAACCAAAAATTTATGGTTCTTCATTTTTAGAAGCGAAACCAGAATTGTTACCCGCAGTTTCTGGTTCTCTGGTTCTGGTTCGGTCTCCGGTTCATGATCCAAAGTGCCCACCCCTACCCATAGGAATGGGCGCATCATGAGATCTTACTATGTCTCGCCTGAATGAATTAGTTGGTACTAAAAATATTAGAAAAAGTAAACGAAAAGAGTAATAAAAAGTAAAAAGGACAAATATTTGAGCCAATGACTTGCGTATGAAAGCGATTTTCTAACCGCTTAGTCAAGTAGGTCAAGTTGACTAAAGTCATCTTCTTATGTTATAAAAGGGCGCAAGCAGTAATATGGCGTTAATTTGCAAATATTTACATATTATTTGGAGGGAAAAGTAGGCAAATTTGCATACTTACATGCACTTTGAGAGATACTCTTAAGTATAGTAGTAATTTCATTACGTGGGCTAGGGGTAGGTTAGTCGGTGGGATTGGATAGGAGATTTGTGGGGTAAAATAGATTATAAAAAGGGTAATTGTATAGGGTTACATTTAATTATCAAGTTACAAACATATGTCTATCAAATACTTTTTTTACACATGATTACTCAAATAAATTTATTACGTACATGGAGATACAAAAATGGACGAAAAAATTGAGTTACGTTCAAACACGTATGTTTCTCTCGTTTTTCCCTCCCAAACTGCCCTTACTCACATTGTTCATCCCCAAACTACCCTTACTCACTTCACTCACATTATATGAAACGAATGACTTCAAATAATGATATTACTCACCTTATTTTATTCGACTTCAAAATCCCATAAATTACTCTAGGTTAATTTTCTTGTGAATCATTTGCGTATATCCTGAAAAAAAAATACATGTTATGAAAATAATACATTTTTATCTTGAAATGTTTAAAATATATTAATAATTACAACATAAAAATTAAAGGTTTAAAAGACATCTATATAATATCATGGACACGCTAATTATCAAAGTTTCAAATTCCGACAAAAAAGATTGAGAACTCGATTTTCCGTTCAATTTTGTATTTTTATGTATATAAACAATTTATTTAGGTAAGTATGTGTAAGAAAAAAACCATTTGGTAGCCATGTGTTTATAATTGATAGTTAACGAAACCTATTTACAATTACCCCTATAAAAATGTATGGTTATAGGATAATGTCATTACATATAGTTGATTATACTTATTTTTCAAGTAACTATACTTAATTTTAGTTATTATTATTTTTGTGTGGTAGATCAGCTGAAAATATTTTAAAGTAATTTTAATACATTATGTTTAATTTCAAGTTAAAATACTTAATTTTTGTCTGAAATGACCAACCTTAAAACCTTCAACAAATTTAATATTGTGATTACGAAACTTTTTTTCCGATCAATCTTATGCTACGCATTTCTGTGTTTTGTCTTTATGAGTTTAGCTTCTTATGTAAGTATTAAAAAAATCACAATCATACATTTTTTTTTTATTAGAAAACAATGATAATATTAAAGAAAATGAAAAAGAGATCAATTCCCAAGAAATGAAGGACGCTGCGGAACTATAATTGGACTGTTGGAGAGTGGTCGAATACTATTTTGAGAACAAACATTCAACATTTGTTCTTTCTCTGATTTGTTTGAATGGTAGTTCACTTTTCACTGGTTCAAGGAACTTTTAATTAATGTCGTCGGTATTGAAAGACATGAATAATTTTTCTTTTCTGGAGGTACAGTATTGGGCTCATCTGGTAGAAAAATTAAGGACAATATGTAGTTGACACAGAAGTTGGAGCAGGAACAAAACTTGAAAGACATGAATACTTTTTCTTTCTTGGAAAAAATGACTGTCTATATATATATATATATATGGAAACACTTTAATACAAATTCACCTAAAATATCCAAACATTCAAACTAATATATAATCATCGGATTTAAGACGTGCATTACATTAGATTGCGACACGTGGTAGTTATACATAGTTATACATCATTGCACCGCATGTTATACAGTTTGGACGTTTGGACATTTTTTTCGGTTTGTATTTGATACCTACTCTATATGTATGTATATTTTAGGGGCTAATTGCATATGCTTACTTTTATAAATAATATTATTGTATTTAATCGATGTATACGCCTGCCACTCTATAACTTGGCTCTTTAGTGTCTTACGAATTCGAGTTCCGGCTCTTTGATATCTTGCGCTCTAAAGTTTTGTCTCCAATGCGTACGAATCACATAAAGACAATCTGATTCAATAGCAATCAGATTGTCTACTCCACAACCTCAGGCCAGAAGTCACTAAACCCTCCAGACACTCCTGGCCCGCACCAGGGCCCATGACGCGTTCCTGGTAACCAAGTCCAGCCCAAACTTCATTTGGGTTGTGAAAATAGCCCATCCACATTTACTTGTCTACCCCAAGCTTCTTAAGAAAAATGATCCATTTTCAAATTTCAAATATTAAAAAATTATATTAATCAATTTTGTGAATCAGTCTTGACGTCCATAAGTTTATGGGTGAGTTGTATTTTAAATCACTTCTTACTTGTACTATTATATGTCATCTTAATACGAACTAAAGTCTTACCATTCACATGCATATCCTTCACATCCGATTTGCACACGAGCGATTAAAGTGTTATCATGTCATGTTAAAAATTTTGAACTTAAAGAAGGACATAAGAAACAAACGCGAGTTACCACCTATAATATTAAACTCATGAATTAATCTGGTTTTAACAAATTTAACACTCTTTATGTGAATTAAAATTTGTTTAATTAGTCAGTAAAACACTTGAATTTGGGTTGTAGTGATCAGCGCTTGATCTCCGACTAATATCTCTCTCTCATTTCCATTCATTCATACTTTTATTGAACCTCTCATGGGTACCAATTAACATCACGTCAAGTGAGAAAAACGGGTGTTTAAGTGTGTAAACCGCAAATATACAAATGAAAATCGGTTTAGATAATCACCTTACTATAAGTTATTTCATTAAAAGGAAAAATATTATGCAGAAATAAATCAAACTTTATGCGTGCAATATTTTGATGAGTGGTGATTGTCCACCGTTTAGGAACTCCATGTGACATCCAATAATAGATACATAACTTAGAGTATTAATAATAATAAGTTAATAACCATCCAATTACTTTAGTTAGTTTAAACAAGGAAAATGTGATGTTTAATTAAGATTAGGTGAAACATGAAGCAATGCATATTCTCTTGGCTAACTTAATAATCCACAAGTGGGTTTTGTGCCGCATGTAGGAACCAATTATTAGTTTGCTAATTGTCAAGTTTAGCCTAGAATTTCAACTACAATTTACACATAACAAGTCAAATTATATGATTAAAATACTTTTTTTAAGGTGATTAGGGTACCAACTCAGTTGATAATTCTATATTAGTTTGACTGCATAAATAAACTTTTAAATGTAATTTATAGAAATTGATAGTATTTACATCTAAGAACAATATTATTCACATTAGTACAGTTAACTTGTATTTAAAGTTTACAAGCTTGGCCACAATTCTTTAAAACCAACATAGGATTCTCCTACTGTGGTTTGTGGAATTGTAAATGCAAGTATCTTGTCTATCTCTTGGTCACCATCAAACCCAGCATCTTTCTTCCCATGAAAATGATTTGCCTCTTGAGAAATTGACATCCATACATGTGATGTTTCATTTTCATTCTATTCTTATTCATGCTTGCTGACCTCATCAACAGTTGCAACTTTTCATCCAATCAACCAAGGCAATTCTATATTCTAACATACCATGCCAAAGTACCAACAATATTATAGCTAAGAGTTTGAAAGAATTTTTTTTTGGGTCTGCCTAGTCAGCGTCACGTCAATGCTGACATCAGCAAAACTGTCACGCAACACTAACGTCGCATGCCACATGTCCCACGCTGGGAGGTTCGCATCAGATTACCACCCTATATACATCAGTTTAAGTTTATAAACTGACGAGTTTTAATAGGCATGAATTATGTTTAGACATTTACATATTAGCTTAAGTTTATAAGTTGACGTTAAAATAACAATTTAAATTATTTTTCTTTACATATTCATGTCATATTATTCAAGTTAAATATAGATGATATGCTATTAAAATTTTACATGGTATAAATTATTTTAATTCGGCTCGCATGTGATGAGTGTCACATCCTAGTTATGAGAGAGATGAGAGACAATTGATTTGCGTGTTCTTTTATTTTTTTTATCAGCTAATCAGGAAAACCCCCTATTATGAACGGATTTTTGAGAAACTGTATTATTAATCTTTTAATCCTTGTGTCAGCGTCCGAAAGAATTACCCTCGTATTCCTTTATTCAGCTTATAATAGCAAGTTTGCAAATTCAGTTTGTACTTGAAAACACGTGTGTGACCAAACCTACGTCAATAAAATGTGAACTAAGAGACCAAATTTGAGTATTCGAGACTCTAAACTTTTCACCCATCAATTTAAGCAGTAAATGAGGGAACCATGTTTTTGGGAGCACAATTCATGAAGAAAACAAACTTATCATTGACAAGAACACTGTACAATAAGAAGAGCAATTCCAGTTTCAAACAAACTATTTAGCTGCTCGAACATGGCACACAAACACACTTTCTAAATCAATGGGACGAAAAAACTCTCTAACACTAACACCATTGTTGTTTTCTTGATCAATCTTGTGCAACTTGGGATGCTTCAACTTCTTCCTCTTCTTCATCGGAGCCGGCGGACACGTCAGCAGTGTCGGAATCCGAGACTCTTCCCCTGTCGGCGTCGATGGTCCGTCGCCGCCGTGATCAGCACCTCTCTCCTTCTCGCGGGAGCAAATAGGCTTCATTCCGGCGACGACCCATTTCACGGCGGCGGGTTCCGATTCCAAAAACCCACCTCCTTGATTTTCTTGAAATCGCATGATTATCACAAACTAGCCAAAACTATGGAGCACTATCGAATAAAGATCACTGCTTATCTTCTTTTATCGGCGAGAATCGAAGGAAAGGGGAAGGAAAGTGAGGGAAAGAGAGAGAAATTGAAAAGGGTCTTTGGTTTTTGGTACCCTTTTTCAGAGGGAAAAGATGGGTTTTTAAAAAGGAAACAGTGGGTTGAGAGAGAGAGAGAGAAACGATAAATAAAAAAATGAAAGCTTTGAATATGTGTGTGTGTTCAATGAGTGAGAGAGGCTTATTTTATTGACTTCTATTTTGGCGCTTGAATTGAATTTGTGTTGTGATTGGTTTTTGTTTTTCCCGTTTTGACCTCGCCTTGTGTCGAAATTTACTCGTTGCTCCTCGCTGCGAAGACCTGTGTCACGTGGCGGTGTAGTGGATGGGTGAACAGAGCTCCATCACCTGGGGCGGCGGCGTCCAAGTTGACTTTGACTTTGACTTTTGACGAATTTACTTTGACTTCAGGGCTAAATTGAAGGTTTATGATGAGAACCGACCTTTAAAAGGGTCGGTGAATCCCATACCTCTGAGGACATGCTTATCTACATTACATATGCAATCTTGCTGCAGCAGAAGTGCATGCCTCGCCTAAATGGGCAAAAGAGTAACACAATAACTCATGATTTATGTTGATGAGTAAAGCTTCTTCTAGCAGCAACAGAAAAGACAATTTACAAGATACAAGTATCACCATAACAGTAATCATAATTGTCAACAGAAGTAAGCTTCACAGCTTATAACCCAGCAAGAATAAGTTTTTGAGTAGCAGACATCAATTCTTTGATGACTGGAGAAAAGAAGAATATGATACAAGGGAGAGTTGTTGGGGCGTTAAATCCTGGAGTAGCCTTTATGGTCCTCGTACTGCTCCATGAACTCGTCGTTGAACTTCTTGAAACTGTCCATGATTGCCGGCATCTCCTCCTCTGCGGGCAAGATCGTAGTCCTCAAATGGAAGACCCTACATTGTAATAAGCAGAAAGTAGCGTAAGGTAATGCATGCTTGAGAACGGGATAGAGTGGTAAGCGAGTTATAATCACCCTTCTTTCTGTCCAAATCCAGAACCGGGGACAGTGGAAATGCCGGTGGCCTCCAAGAGCTTGAGGCAGTAGAAGACATCAGGGACTTTCCCGGCCCTTTTCGCAGCCTCTATTGCCTTTGGTGGCAACCGTATTTGGGGGAACGAATACATAGCACCTAAACAAGATTTTTCCATGTTCAAATACTAATGTCAGAGGAGAAGTCTTACATAAAGAAAGCAAGAATTTTAGATACTTGAAAGCAGAGATTTTTTTTACCTTCTGTGAAATTGCAAACGACATTTCTGCAGCTGTTGAATCCGTCGGTCATGATCTGTGCTCTTCTCCTCAGTGACAGGAGGATTCCCTTGCTGTTCATTGCATCATTCATTAAAGTCAAGAGGTTCCAAATTAGCTCTAAATAATTCGAATATTAATCCGTGTGTTTAAAGAAACTGAGAATATTTCATTTGTCATCGTAGAATGGTCAAGGAAGAAAAAAAATTAACATATAGGGATAGGGTGTACAAACCTTTCTCTGGTAAACTGCTCATAGGAAATATCTCCGGGTTTTGGCGGGTTCACCATCAGCCCCATCTAAATTCGAGAGGTAGAGATTTTATTCACATAAGGCAATAATTCTGAAAATACAAATTACACCCTGATTTCTATTTAATGCCACAAACACGGCAGATTCAGCTTTAACTTACAAATACTTGTGCAGGGACATTTGGACTGAGTGACACTGATGCAACCTTGTAGATCTCATCTACAGTCTGAATCGCCAAAGCAAAAAAACAACCATAACAACGAGCTTGTGAGTTTCAGTGTTGTTTCAAATTTCAGTGAAAAGATCTTAATTGTGCTTGACTTTATTTTGCAAGATGCAGCGATGTGCTAAATGGCGTGAAATCATGTATAAAATATAACTGAGAGACTAACATGGCCCTATGATCAGGAGTACACTCTTTGGTCCGATATCATAATTTCTCTCTTTTATTGATTTGTACTCAAACCCACTAATTTTGATCAGTTTAACATTTGACGTGCAATCTGGGTTTCGGAGACCTTGATAAAGCAAGTTAAAAAGGCAAACCTTTGGAGGAATATTTGTCATCTCAAAGTATCCACCTCGCTGCCCACATTCACCCCAATATCCTTTGGACACGGTGTGGAAAGAAACAAGCTGGAGCTCCTTGCTTATGCGACCACCCATACCCATTAAAACCTTCAAGATATCGAAACAAGAATGGCTTAATTTGAGTTAAAAGATAGGAAAATTAAGGAACAGAGTACCGAATATGTACTTTTCTAGCGCTAATAAAAGGGCGTTCATCCTGGTACACATTCTGCTGATAAACCTCGTCTCCGAGCAATACTAAGCCTTCTTGATAGCAATAGTTTAATATTTCTCGTAGATTAGCTTCACTGAGACATTGTCCAGTAGGGTTTCCAGGGTTTATAATCACCATTGCCCTAACCTGAACACAAATAAGAATATAAAAGTATATTTGAGGACTTGGATATAGTAATATCATTGTCAAGAGGTAAATTAGTAACTACTGGAGAAGCGATGATGCCACAAAGCAAGCTTAGAAAAGTGTACTGACCGTTATTCCTTTAGAGCGAGCCTGTGCAACTGACTGGCGTAGGTCATTGACATCAAGACCCCAGTTTGCTGTCTCTTCAAGGAAGTACGGAACCAGAGATCCGCCAAATAGAGATATTGCAGCTGAATATAGTGGATATTGCGGCACTGGAACCAGAATCTGTCAATAGAGGACAACTAATAAACAACATAATTGGATTTGTCATTGGCATTGGCTTGCATAAAACCCCTAAGGTGATCAGAAAGAAGGGGTAATTTTCTAGTTCTATCCATTTGTAGACTCATTTTTGGAAGATACATTACCCCGTCGCCAGCACCACGGATGACAATATTTAGGATCTGCATGACACCTTTGCTAGCACCATCAGTGAGAAATATGAGTTCTGGGTCACTGTCATTGGACCAACGAGAAATAAACTCAGTCGGCTTATTACTTCAGAACATATGTTAACAACACATTCGTGCGCACGCGCGTGTGTGTGAAATAAAGATTGATATATCTGGTATTTTCACCTAGGATAACCATCACGCCTTTCGATGAACTCTGCCACTTCCTTCCTTATTCCAGGAATACCTCTGGAGTCACTATATGCACCTACATAGCGAATAATGCATATAAATTCTCAGAGAAGATCAACAAGCAAAGTTGAAAAGGTTGATAAGGTATATGAAAAGGAAAACCAGAGAAAATCATTAGGTTACTTGTGCAAAAGTCACATTAAAAATATCCTTAGAGCCTCTGTACAGTGCTATTTCACATACTTCAATCCTTCTCCCGTGATAAGATAACATGCGGAAGCAAGTCAAATGGGATACCTAGACCGCCTGGAGCCAATGAAAGATAATGTTTTGCTCTTGCAATTGCATCAGAGGGAAATAGCAGTCCTACATTAGGATCATCCAGCAGAAATGGAGCTTGGCACAGAGCAACCACCTGCAATAGAGTGTTAACAGAAACTAAGTGGTCTAAAATGTAATGAGAAACCGGCACAAATCAGTTTTGGCGATAAAAAGTCTTAAAAGAGTATATCCTGAATAAGAAACATGGTGATTAAGACAAACCTGACGAGGGAAAGTTAGTGGCTTCTGCCCTAGAGCATGAGGGTTTCCAACATTTGTAAAAATGATCTGCAGATGACAATCCCAAGCAGTAGGAAATTTAGAAGACTCGCAGAAAAGTTGAGAACAATGTAAAAAAGATGATACGAAATGCCAAGTGGGTGCAAGTTGACAGTAAGAAGATTGGGACCATTATTGTTTGTCACGTAACACACTGCACTGCCTCTATAATAATGATAGAACGTACACGAACACATTCATGGTAAACAGTGGGTCAGTGTGTAAATGCATGTCGGGCAGAAAGGTTCAACGGCACGTGATACCTTTTTCCCTTCCTTCTGAAGCTCAGATGCTCGCAGATACAACTCCCCTCTCACGGCATACTGGACCTTCTTCACGTTCTCATTCAGTGTCTCATAGTCCAACCCCGCCATGATGATGAACTAGGTTCCTTCTACCGGGTTTCACCCCGACACAAGAAAGTACGTAAAGAGATAGCAGCCAACGCAGTTCCTCACTGAGAAAATTTATTAGGAAAGCAAGAGGATGACGATTAACCCACGAAAACAAGCTCACAAGCTTGAAACAATATCTTCACTATACAGGCCTAATGGTTTCTAATAACATAATTAGTCAATTCATTTGTAGACAGCAGAAATCTTGCTATAAACTCGACATGATTATAGCAGTAGAAAAAAAGAAACAGCTAAAAACATACACATAAGCAACAAAACAGCAACCAATCAATGTATGTCTTCGAACAAACAAGAAATATGATCAGAAATTAACCATGGATTCCATCATAAATCATGCAATTCAACAACTAAGAAAATTCCAAAGTAGAACAGTACACAATAACCAGAAAACAGCTTAATACAAATTGAACTGAGAACAACCCATCAAGCAAGAGAAATAGCAAACGATCCACACCCAAAAAAATCCAAACCCATTTCGAGCAAAATAAATCTTACCCAAAACCAAATATTCACAACTCCACCAAACCCACTTCCAAAAAGATCGAAAATCGACGGTCCCATCAATCCATTTTGTGGGAAATGGTGAACGAATAGATACCCATTAATCAGAACTCGAAATCAAACACAGTCGAGCAAAAAAAAAACACAAACTGAACAGCCAAATTTAAAGGGTACATACAGTGAACTAACAATCGCCTAAAGCTCTGCAATTTATGATCGAAATAAATACATAGAGCCGAGCTAACCTGTGACTGTGAACCTGGATCTCTCTGGCACTCGCAGAGTGACACAAGTGAAAGGAGTGTTTTTTCCTCTTTTGAATTAAAAATGGAGCCTTTTTGTCTCGGCCCGTTTCGGAGGCGATATGGTACCGAATAAGTATGTGGCACTAGGCGCACACAATGGCATCACCAGAGCCACTGAAAATTATAGCAGATGGATTATATTGGGTTTTTGATAAATCCAGAAAAGATAAAGTAAAATTTGGGATAGAGTTTAGAGAAGAGGTGTGGTGTAGCTTGAAACTAAAGAGCTTGTTGTTTAGATAATGGCATGAATGTGAGGGCTTTCTTGGTCCTCTTGAGTCTTGACATTTTTGTCACTCTCACTCTCACTCTCTTCTGACACTGCACTCACTGCGTGGATTGTTGTTCCTATTGGTATCTTGAATTTTTCTGTCCCTCGAGCACAACACAACATAGCCATTTATGTGAACGATATCAATTCTCTTTTAAAAAATAGAATTTAGATGTGAACCTCTCAACTATTTGATAAGGAATGCGAGTAAATGTCTTGATCTAACATAAATAAATAAAATAAGATAAATATTCAATTGTTTCATTCACCCTTTAGCAACAGAGAGTTTTTTTTTTTTAAACAAACCAATATTGTATTCCAATACTCCATGGAGCACCAACACAAACACCACGAGGGGCAATACAAACAACACGAGGGCTCACTCCTCAGTCCAACTCACCCGAGATTTTCGACTATATACGCAATTATGTCCAAGCTCACATGACTTCTGGCCGAGTGGTGCACACACCACACACTCCCAACACATGAAACAAATATTCCCAAAACGGAAAACTAACTAACTACTACCCGCACTAAACGTGAAACAAAACAAACAAACCCGAGAGGGTGAACATACAAACAACTCGGAACATAAAAGACTACAAACTCCATACGGGAACAAATCCGGTGACCACCGAGAATCGTCGAAAACGAGTCAAATCAGGAGAAGGAAACATAACTTGGGTCGGAGCTCGCAGATCAAAATCCTCTTCGATCTACCGACCTCGATACCGAAAATTGACCCTCAAACCGTCATCCATCGAGAAAAAAGAACCGACGTCGGAAAACCTTGGCCGCCAGCCAGACCATTATAAATAAAAACCAACATAAGAGGTTGAATAATGCAGAACATAAAATCTAGGCAAGTGAATTGAGTTAAAATAATTGGGTTAGCAAATAAATGCTTAGGTTTATTTTATTGCAAGTATATACGAGTAAAGTAAAACATGCACATTTTCGGTTTAATAAACTTTTCTTTTGGTATTAATTACCTTGGCCAACTTTATTTGCAGTGATGTCATTGTCAGCTGTAAGAGTTAAACTCATATTTACCGTGAATTATAGACTAATCTTCATCTGATCAACGCATGTCGTTGTAGTATAGTGGTGAGTATTTCCGCCTGTCACCCGGACGACTCGGGTTCGATCCCCGGCAACGGCGCTTTTCATTTTTTACATTATCAGCTCAAACGAATTGGGCCTTAATGGACATGTTTCATTGAAACGACAGCATATTAAGGTAGTGAGTGACCAGTTAGGAAGCTACTTCATTGTTGGTCCCCAAACCCCAAAACGATGGTGATGATTTGATTTCATCGGCACAGAAACCGGTAGAACCAGATTTAGATCAGCCTCTCTCAGACTATGTATCTATCAATTCTACTCTTCTAATTGCATCTATGCATTTTATTGAAAACCCCCCATTTATTGTTGTTGTTTTAGGGCATTTAGTTGGATAGAGCAATTAGGGCTGGGCACGGTTCTGGAACCGGACCGGACCCAATCAATCGGTTCTTTATTTTAGAGACTCAAATTCGGACCCGATAAGTCGGTTTCGGTTCGGTTTTGGGCTCGGTTCTACGGTGCAGTTCTCGGTTCTACCCAATTAGACCAAATTGAATAATTAATTGTGAAATTAAGGGTCCGGTTCTCTAATATAGTTGTATAGTTTTGCTTAATTAGATCCAATTAATGTGATATTAAAACATTGTTCAATTTATGGTGAAAATTATAAATATTTAAACTCTTTTTATGGTAAAACATAAAATTGTAATACAAAAAATACTAATTAAAACACTCAAAATTGGTTCGTTTCTGAAACAGTTAATTAACAGTTCTACACTCTTAGAATTGGAACCGAACCGAATTGATTCGGTTCTCAATTTTCAGATCCAAATCTGATCCGATACCCACGATTCTCGGTTCTTCGGTTCGGTTTTGGTTTGGATCCCGGTTCGGTTTCGGTTTTGGGTAAAAAGTGCACACCCCTAAGAACAACCGGGTGGCTATGACAGTCCCCGTCTTCGTTAGAAACGGATCAAGAATTTTTCATTTTTAACAAAGACCAAAATTTTCCGTCCGCTTCGAAAATTTCTCATTTTCCGTTTCCAACTCAATAAATATTAAAACATACTTTTTTTATATAATTTGTATTAAAATTTATTATTTTGACAATATATATTTTATTGTTAAATATGTATTTAAAAAAATATATTTTTAATATATTGGGGCGGGATACTTCATCCCATATCCGCCCCATTTCCATCTAAATTTAAGAATTTTCTGTTGAGTTTTTGTTTGGATTCAAGAATTCGGTTCAAATCCAGGACGAGAAATATTATCATCGTGAGTGTGGAGTAAATTGGTAAACAATTCATATTTATTCGTCAACTCAGAGTGGAAAAGTAAACGGGAGTTAATGAAACGTCTCATCAATCTCCATTTGCGCGTTAGTGGAGCTGGAAAATTTAAAGCTATTGCTTGACTTGGACTTTTGTGGCCTTCATCATCAAACACTAAGTTGAATGTGATTTATTGGTCTCCAAAAGTTTTTATATACAGGATGTTATTGATATTGTTGAAGCAGAGCTCTTCACTATCACAAGTACAGCCATGCCACTCCTTCATGCCACATGGAAGGCAGGACAATTAGAGGAGTTTCTTGCTGAAATGTCAAAAACATCTCAAGCTTCCACCTCCAACACAACCAACTCACAGGTGCAAGGAGAAGCTGAAACACCACAGAGTCTGAATCGTGAGCCCACGCCTTTCGAATCCAAGTATGCAAAACTTCCCCTCCACTTGAGGTCTTGCCTCGATTATTGTTGCATGTTTTACAATCGATATTCGATAGATAGAGCTACTATAGTTCGGCTTTTGCTAGCCGAAGGACTTGTGCAAGAAAAAGACGGTGAGATCGTTGACGATACAGCAAAAAAGAGCATTGATGAATTAGTTAGCTTGGGAATGCTTCTAGAAATAGATGATGGGTCTAAGCTTAGAATTTGTAAATCATATCGTCAACTTTGCAATCCCAAACTGGATGATATGCAACAATTTGCCATTTTGTGCGCAAACTCGCCTATCTGGCTACTTGTGGATGATCCCAACGGCGTGCCACCGCGCTATGCAACTATTTTAGTTAGATCTCTATTCTCTTATTCTTTTGAAAATGGGTTTCCCATGGCTTTCGTGAAAGCTGTCTGCGAGATGAAGTCGTTGGTAGTGTTGGATCTCGATGGCAAGATCGAGCATTTGCCAGATGAAGTTGGAGAGTTGATTCACCTTGTGTATTTGGGATTGAAGAACTCGGAGTTAGACGAGCTTCCAAAGACTATAGGCGATCTCCACAAGCTACAAACTTTGGAGATCACCATGTGCAGGAAGCTACATGAACTGCCAATTCAAGTTCTTGGGATTCAACAACTGAGGCATCTTATAATGTCCACCTCTTATGGAGATTGTGAGATTAAGGTCCCAAAGGAGATTGGGACAATGGCGAATCTTCACACACTCTCTGGCTTATACGCCGGAGGAGGCATAGCTGATGAGCTCGGTAGCTTAACACAACTAAGAGAGCTAGGAGTCAAGAGAGTGTCTGAAGATCATGCGGCTGAGCTCTCTATTTCAATCATGAAGATGGTGAATCTTGTCTCCTTGTCCCTCGAAGCAGAAGAAACTTACTTAGAAGACACAAGGACTACATTGCTCCCTTCAATGGACCAATTTTCGCCACCGCCTCTTGTTCAAGACTTGTACCTACACGGAGGCCTAATAGAGATGCCCAAATGGATTCTCTCCATGGAAAACCTAAGCAGCCTAGTTTTGTCCTTCTCTTATCTATACGAGAACCCGTCTACATCGCTCCAGTATCTTCCCAACCTGAAGAATCTGAATTTGTGGAAGGCATACAAGGCAAAGCGCATTGGTAGGGAATTTTGCAACGCGGGCGGGTTTGCAAAACTAGAATGCCTCACCATTGCTTCTGTATTTCTTGTGGAGTGGACTGAGATTGAAACTGGAGCCTTTTCAAGCTTGAAGTATCTTAGTTTCAGGAACTGTATGTCCCTGATGTTTCTTCCAGAAGGTTTGCAGTACATTTCTACACTGCAGCAACTGCATCTCAGCCCTCTTTATCATCACGATCTGGGGCGAAGACTAAAAGGCGAAGAGAGCTACAAGGTAAAACACATCCCTAAGGTGATGATCAGGCGCGCATTTGAAAGCACCTTCCCATCATAGTTTGTATGTTAAAATCCGACTCACTTGTAACAAATAGAGACCCTTTGCAGCTCTTTATAAACTGATGATAAATGTTAAAACTTAAAAGTGTGGATTGTTGAGATATATTATCGTCAACTAATATGTACACAGTTATTATGCTTATCATTGCGCTCGTTGTTTAATCTAACAAACTCGTCATCACACTCAAATCTTGCCCTCTCTTGTCGCTATCTTATGCTCTTTGAAAACACTCTCGAAATCATTCATTTCCTTGCACTCAAACCACGTAAAATCTGCATCAAATAGCAAAAAGAAAGACTCATAATCCGTGTTATTTGAAGTGATTATGTGAAGTGACTCACCTGCTTGTGATTTGGCGACCTCTACGGTGAATTGACATGTCTGGGCTGGATACTTGGGGAGACCGAACATGTTGCTTCCTTTTACTAGCTCTCTCTCTCACCCTCAAATTAACAATTTTGATATAATTATTAATATAAAATCATATGTATCTCACAGTTGAGACTCTCTTGACACACCAATTAAGTTACACTCCATAAATATGATCATTCTTACCACAACACCGTTGTCTTTCACCAAAGCCCACCTTTCAAAATATTAAAACAAAACCAACTTGTTATCAACCTAACTTATTTAGTGTTTGAACTAAAGTTGATCAATTATGGATTGACCCAATGCAAGAACCAGCATGACCGGTGCATTTGGGAAATGTAAAGAGCATGATATCGTGATTGGCTGGAACAGTAAATGGGTGTGTATTGGGGCCAGTAGCACACAAGATCATGGACTACCAACCCTCATTTTTTCTTCACCACTTCTTCTCTTATGGTTCCATATGGACTGTTCGGAATATGTACGGTCTGTCCTCAACGAAGGTGTGTGCATCTCCCCCTCATTTGTATAACTCTGACTATTAAATAATTTGACTTATTCGAATACGCCTTCAAAATAATATAAAAGTTTGAACTAATTAATGATCTATTATTGTCATGTGTACTAACGTAGTACAAACTTCTTGTGCATCACATTAAAAGTTTAACTCAACTAAAAACTTAAGTTGTTTCTCTTACCGAGTAAGAAGGAGTAGTACACACGACATTGACAGGCTCGGAAGCGTCAAGAGTAGAAGACAAAACATAAAGAACAGCCTGAGTTAGCTGAGCGGATCCCGTCCCAACCACAATGAACTGGTCCTCTCTGGCCATCGCGTTCCTGACCACACTATGCACTCTCCGGATGGAATTTGCGAGCTCTTGCTCCAAAAATCACCACATGTTCCCTCTATCGCTGAAGTAACTCATCAACTCGTGCACCGATATCACCACCGTACACTTGTCCTCTGCCTTCCTCCAGTATAGCATACACTAATCATCTACATGTGGAATACTACACGTGTCCTCCACCATACACTAATCATCTACATGTGGAACATAGTCTATAGTTCTTTACAAGTCCGATCAACTCATTGTTATGTCCAATATAAATAAATCAATAAAAATAAGCTATAATGGAGAATTTACCGATCAAGATTGACGACAACGTTGGAAGAGAGGTCGTGAGTTGTGCCATTGGGGAGAGACAATGCTATCGCAACCATCTTCTTGTGTTTTTGGTGTCCTCTTGAAAACACAACTGCTCTTGTTTTTATTTCAATCTGTGGGTATCTTTTGAGTGTTTGGGATTTGCTATTTATATATACGTTGGAGGGGAGTTGTTGTCCAGGAGTGGTGAAGAAGAAAGGAGGGTTGTTGTTCGTGATGATCGTTTCGCACGCGTTATTTTAGAGTGGGATTAAATTATGCTTGAAAGTATTTTACTTTATTTTAGCTAAAGTTTATGTTTTCAATTATATAGGTCTGTTTTTAATTTTGTTTTTATCTTAAAAGGTATTTGAGCCCTTAGTCAAGGTTCTCCAACTTGTTGATGGAGATAAAACGCTATCTATGGGTTTTGTGTACGGAGAGTTATTAAAAGCAAATGAGGAGATTAAACAAGCATATAAGAATGTGGAGGTTCAATATAATCTGATTCTAGCAATTATAGATGCAAAATCAAAAGGGAGGCTTGATACTCCATTGCATTTAGCTGCCTATATGTTGAACCCGTACTATACATATAAAGATCGTGCTACAGTAGAAAATAATCCAATGGTGAAGACGGGTTTCACAGATTGTGTTGAAAGGATGTATCCTGGTGATTCCGAAAAACAAGATTTAATTGGCAATGTGGAGGCTTGGAAGTATTTAAACCAACAATGAAGTTTTAGCAAACCAATGGCACACAAAATGTGTTCCAAAAGTATGGAGTTATTTTATCCGGGTATGTAATCTTGATCTATATGATACATATAAACATATATTCACATACATTCATTGACTCTTCATTTTGTTTTTTGAATAGCACAATGGTGGAATATGTACGGAGATGAATTGCCTAACTTAAAACGCATGGCCTTACGAATCTTAGCATTGACTAGTAGTTAATCGGGGTGTGAACGAAATTGAAGCACATTTGAAAGTGTAAGTATAGCTATTTTTATAATATACTCATACGTCATAAATTTTAATTTCTCATGTATTGATTTATTAGGTGCATACCAAAAAAAAGAATAGATTAGAATCAGCAAGATTGAACGACTTGGTATTTATTCAATTCAATAACAAACTTCTCAACAAAAGGAGTCGGGCAAATAAAGAAGGCCAAGATGTATTGAGTGCACTTGATGATACTAGTAAAGCTCAAGGATGGATGAAAGAAAATGAAAGTGGAGATGAAGATGAAGAATTATGGGAACCAATAAGTGAAGCTTCTGAGACGGGCGATACATTAGAGTCGGGGACGAGTCGGAGAAATGTTCGAATGAGACTACTAGATGAAGATGTAGTTGAGTCGGAACCGGAGATAGAAGAAAATGCTAATGTTGAAGTTGAAGATGATTAAACACTTTTGATGTAATAGCGTTAATCATCTACATTTTCATATGTTAATATTGAAGTTGAAGATGATTAAACCTTTTGATGTAATAACGTTAATCATCTATATTTTTATTGTTTCAAATATGTAGATGATTAACACTTTTGAACTCTGAGATGTTTATAACATTTGAAGTAAGTAAGTTTATGAGAAAGAAATTTTATTATTGACAAACTTTTGAATTGCAAATAATTATGTATAATTAATTTTTTCTATAATAAATATTACATAAGAAATTTATAGGTATGAAATTATATTTTAATGCAAAACGAGTTTTTTTTAGTTTCTCGAATTTTGTCGAGTTTTGCCCGGATTTCGAGTTTTTCTTATTTTTTTGCGAGTTGATTTTTGACCGAGTTTCGAGTTTCACAACCTTGATTGGTGCACTGTGATATTTGAAAATAATAGTAAAAAAAGCAATGAAACTTATTTTTTTTTGTTTCAGGAATAAAACTAACTACTTGAACACACAAAGTGGGAGAATCTAATTTCCGAAATGAATTGTATTAATAGATTTTGTATCATGCAGAGTAATATTAATCTGTCCCATATTGTTATTATTTGTTTTTTTATCGTGAATTTTAAAATTTGATATTAGGCGGATTAGATTAATTTACTTTGCTAATTGAATCTTCTTTCATGAACCCTATAAAAATTCACTCTTACCTGTTACAAATCTATCATCTGCCCTTATGTACTAACAATGACGATGTGACATGTATGATATGAGTCACGTGTTCCCAAATCCCAAACTTGACCGAATTTTTTAAGAGTATTAAGAGATCTCTACCGATTCCTAAAACTGCAATCACATCGAGGACATCAAGTATTAACTGAGTTCAAGTCAATTTTCCATCCTATCATGCTCAACATATTCTAATGTATTTTGATCAAATCTTCTCCAGCATTCGTTACAGAAGAAAGAGTAACATAATCATCAGATCCCAGAATCACAATTTCTGGTCTTGATCATAACAAAGTGTGCTTTGAGAGTGTTTCAAATTCGGCTTTGTGGGCATTTCTGGTTCACTGTAACTTAACTTTTGGATTCATGTTTGAGGACCTACAAATATATTAAGCTAATCTCAGTTACAGAGAACCAGAACAGAATTTCATGTTTTCTGATACCAAGTTCCTTTCTCACAGCTACGAAGCTATTGCAGAAACATTAAGAGCAAAAAAAATGAAGAAACAAAAAAAATTGATTTCACATATACATCAGTGCCTAAATTGAGCTATCAAGACCAAGGCAGTACAATCTTCACTTCTCTTTGTTTCTCTTTGATTCTTGTATCTTTTTCCTTCTTTTGTATGGTTTTGTTACTCTAAGCTAATGGCTGCAGACTTGATTTGGCATTGTAGGCGGAGTCCTCCTAAATGCATGCTTTCTACAGCGTTCAAAAATGCTGTCGTATATCAGGTCAAACTGCACTCCTGCTCTCTCCCGATTTACAATGAACAGGATGTGATCGCCTTCCACAATCTTGTAATACCTGTGACCAACAAAATCCAATGAGCATGTGCTTTCCTGGGATTGTATAAAATAATTGGACTCGTGGTATCATATTCTCGAATGGCTTCTATTTCTTTACAATTCTAGCCTTGATCGAGTTCCATGCCATTAGCAATATATGCATATTCCCATATTCTAACATTAACATGGTAGTGGAGTGGACTTGTTAGTCACTAATAATTCATATTGGCCTGTTGCAATTCGTAATATATGAATCTGAATGCGGTTGATGTAAAATGCAATGAGTTACTACCAGTGAGAAATTGTATGAATGTGAACATTTTGTTAAAATCGAACTCTATGAGTAATAAGTGAGGGAAGTGTGACATACCAGATGCCGGGTTGCATGGGTTGGCACTCCCGATCATCTACAACAAAATGACTTGGGTGTTCAATTGGGAAACGAGGGTGAGTCATGGATATGGTGTTGAGTGCTCCATCATTATCGTACCAATCCTCATCCCTACATATATCAGTTCACCACGTTAGATATCTGCCTTCAAACCCAGTGCTGGATCTAACCAACTGGCAATGCTATTTGTGATGTATAAATATGGAAATGCACCTGTAGCCTTTAAAAGGGGGAGAGACATCTGGAGGATGGCACCACTGGCTCATCTGCAGCACTCTAATAAAGAGCATCGGGTGAATTCCAAGTATGCTGGAAGGAACCGTGACACCCATGATCTTCCTAGTACGTTTGGTGGCATAGCTGAAATAATATGTGTTGGGGAAGGTACGTAAATGATAGTTAAGCTGCATGGACCCTTGAATTGTAAGATCCGGGAGAATCCAATCTCCTGAAGCAAACGGGCCAGCATTTCCTAATAGGCAATCGACAAGACCTGAAATACCCATCTTCCTCCATGACATGTTATAGTGATCAAACCCAAAATTGTAGTAGGACTTTAGCCAGGCGATGTCAAGAAAGTCATAAATGATCACCCCTAAGCGACAAATCTGAAGCAAACATATGGGTTTCAAGCTTCTCCCGTCTTCTGGCCTGGAAGGCACCAAAATTATCATTAATTTTAGGTTCCTTTATGTTGTTTCTCTAGACAGATAAGACAGAAAAGGTTAATGGGTTCAAGCCTAAGCCAGCATTAACAAAAGTACAAAATTCAAAACAATGCTTAACTCATACAAACATGATTGTTCTCATCTAACAAAAAATGATATTTTATCTTATCCTATAGATCATAATCAATCATATAACATGTGTTTGCTGACCGAAATGCATTATTCGAAATAGAGATGCACATGGACAAAGATCACGGAAACATAAAAATAACAAACAGGTATAAAAGCAACTTACTGCATCCCGTCCAAGTAGGTTCTCGTGGTCCCATTGAAGGCACCGGACAACGATGTTATGCTAAGTACCCAATTCTCCGAAGTTCCCTCATACCCTGGAAATGCCTGTAACAACAATAAACACAGTCACAATAAGAAAAGGCACACACTAAACAATCAACTTCCACAATTCATTCAACTAACAAGAACCAACCTTATCTGCTAGCATCTGCTGCAACACACGAACCACCTGAGCTCCAGCTGAATGCCCAACAAAGTGTATTGGGCTACCCTCATCCCATTCTGGGTAGTGCCCTGAAACCCAAACACATTCAACAAAAAAAGACTTTAGTCCCCAAAACAGATAAATTTAACAAAAAAATCTGATTTTTCCATAACTTGGATCTCTGAATCTAACCTTGCTCATAAACCCGACCGAATCGAGAGTGGCCACATGCTTTGCTATGCTCCTCCCCGTAATCAACTTGCCCACCTTTCAGATAATAGAACAATTCACGAGCCCTGAAACCCAAAACCCACCATTAGCATCAGAATTAAAAACCCAGAAACGAGTTTCAATAAGTAATTGAGCTTCGAGCACCCATGACCCACCTATCGTACACGCTGGTCAGGGACCCCAAATCGGGCACCAAGACCCTCTCGTCCTTCTTCTCCGCTCCGGCGAAATAAGACAAACCTCCGAGCTTCTGAATCCACAGAGGTCAAAATCAAAACCTCATTTCAAAATCAACAAATCGAAAAACAAGAAACCCCATTTCTGAAAAATCAAATCAAACCAAACCCACCCCTTGGCCGAACCCGAAGATGCCGTGAACCAGCACGATCGGAGGTAGATGATCGACACTGGCTGTCGATTGTTGCGCATCGTCCTTGACCACAATATTGGCATTGTGCTTCGAGAACAGATCGTTCAGAACCTGCGTCAGATCTCCGGCCACCGCCGAGCTGAAGATATAAAACCCATAAAGCATATGAACCAAGCTGCTCACGAACAGCTCCGTCAGCTGCAGCGCCGAGACCCACCACCGAATCACCATCTCCGAATCACCCAACAACGCAAAAACCCTAAACCCAGTAGCAAAATAGAAAATTTCTCGATGAAATAGATTAATGAACCAGACCCATCAAACCCTGAACCCTCCTTTGGTCTTCAAGGAACAGCAAAATCGTGAAGAAGAAGATCTGGACAGAGAAGAAACAATCTCCTTTATAGAATTTTCTTCTTCTCCGTTTTAATTTTCCCGAGAAAGTTTGAGCGTAAATTTGTCATCTCCTACCACACAGTCAGAGGAGATTCTCGGCCAATCAAAAACCGTTTTCTCTTTAGCTCTTTTGACGAATAAAGATACCAAACACACAGGGATTAGACGGTCGGATGTTTTCCACGTGGCGATAGATTTACGGCTGCAGCACGTTTTAGATTTTCTAAATCCGAAAATAATTAAAATAAAATGGGTTTGTGTTTCTTTGGCAATTACAGCTCAACGGTGGATGGGAGCAGCTGGCAGGTTCGGTGTCGCGTCGCCCCAACTCCGAACTGTATTCGCCTTATCCGTTGCCACTTTTACTCTCACGCGCTTCCTTGTAAGCTGCTCTCACGCCACGAGGGCCCCACCCTAGGAATGTAGGACACAAAGTTTTTAGGTTAAGGGGAATGATTGGGTCATAAATATAAGGGATAATTACACTTTGCCCCGGTTAAAATGATCACTTTTACATTTTACTACAATAAAAAAAAAATTTACATTTTATTATTGCTAATTGCGTTTTTTTACACTTTACCCTAACAGAGTTAGATTTTAGATGAAAATTTTCATTTTATAACAAAAAGACCAAACTACCCTTATGGTTTTCTTCCCTAATTAAGATCAACTTCCACTCAAATCCGGTCAGACCCAATTTAATTATTAATAACTCAAATAATATTAATTAATAATTAAAATAATATTATTTATTAAGAATAAATTGAAACATTCGAATTACACGACTCTCTCATACGAACTCAATTTCAGGCTCATAGTGTATCAAATCGAACAAAATCGAAAGATCAACAACTTTAATGAAAGATTTATTTATTAAAACTTAATATTATTTTGATATTTAATAATTAAAAAATATTAATCATTAATAATATGGTGAAACTTTCGAATGACATAACTCACTCATACGAGCTTTGTTTCGGGCTCATAATATATCAAATTGAATAAAATCATAAATTCAACAATTTCGAAGAAATAAGTTTTTGTCTAAAATTCCATCCAACGACGACAAATTTTTTAATCCTTAGAAAAAATTCGTCCAACATTTACCAGTGTTAGAGCAAAATGTTAAAAAAGTTATTAATAATTAATTATTTATATTTTTGGTAATAATTATTTATCACGTAAAATTAAATCAATTATTAATAATCTATAGACAAATAATTTTTTCTTCAAAATTGTTGACTTCCAATTCTTTTTGATTTGATAAAATATATGAGCCCGAAACAAAACTCGTACGAGAGAGTTATGTTATTTGAAAGTTTTAATATACTATTAATTATTATTATTTATAATTAGTATTATTATTACCATTAATTGATATTATTTTAATAAATAATAATTAATTTACTTTTAATTTTAATTATTAAAAATTTATAACTGAAAAATGGATTTCCTTTTATTTTTATTAAATAATTATAATTATTAATAATAAATTATTTTTTTATTAATAAATATTATTAATATAAATTATATATTATTAATAAATATTATAATTTGATGAATAATGGCATCAATTTGAAATTTTGATTAATAATTGAGGGCAATTTCGACTTTTCATACAACATGAAAATTTTCCATCCAAAATCTAACACCGTTAGTGTAAAGTGTATAAAATACGCAATTAGCTGTTGTAAAATGTAAACTTTATTTTTAGCTGTAGGAAAATGTAAAATCGGTCATTTTAGCATGGGTAAAGTGTAATTATCCCTAAATATAATGGATAATTTCATATGACCACATGTCATATTATTATATGACTATACCTATAATTTTTTGTATTAGAGTGAATACTCAAGAATTTTGTTTTTGTCACCGTTACTCATTCTGTCAATTTCCATTAGCTTTTAATATTTTTAACGTGTGAAATGACTAAAATACCTTTCAGAGATAAATAAATTGTTTTAAATTAAATGAGATGACGCAAATACCCTTCACTTTTCATTTAATTTTCAAAAAAATATTCATCATCCTCATCTCTCTCTCTCTCTCTCTCTCTCTCTCTCTCTCTCTCTCTCTCTCTCTCTCTCTCTCTCTCTCTCTCTCTCTCTCCGCCGCTACCATCTCCATCACCGCCTTCACCATCACCGCCACCACCATCTCCTCCACCACCATCTCCATCCCCTCCCCGCCCCCTCCACCACCACCACCACCACCATTTCCTCCCCCTCAGTCGCCACCTCCTCCACCGCCACCACCATCCCCGAGGTCCCTCCATCGTCCACGCATCCTCATTTGGAGCGGAAACGACACAAAACTGCCTTGTCGGAGCCTCGCCGAAAGTTGGTCGGAGGCTCACCGGATGTGGCGCCGGAAATCACCTAAATTAGAATGGGCAGGGGGTAGTGGTGGTGATGGTGTCGGTGGTGGTGGAGAAGATGGGGGAGGCGGCAATGAAAGGGAAGGAGATGGCGGCGGCAGTGGAGATGGTTGTGGTGGTGATGGTGGTAGCGGTGACGGATATGGTGGCAGTGGAGGAGATGGAGGAGGTGGCGACGGAGGGGGAGAAGATGGTAGCGGCGGTGGAGATGGTTACGGTGGTGATGGTGACAGATGAGGAGGAGATGGTAGTGGTGGTGATGGTGGTGTAGGGGGCGGAGAGGGGATTGTGGTAGAGATAGAGATGGTGGAGAGAGAGAGAGAGAGAGAGAGAGAGAGAGAGAGAGAGAGAGAGAGAGAGAGAGGTATTTTTTTGAAAATCAATTGAATAGTGAAGGGTATTTGCATCATTTCATTCAATTTAAAACAATCTATTTATCTCTTAAGGGTATTTTAGTCATTTCACACATTAAAAATATTAAAAACTAACAAAATTGGACGGAATGAGTAACAGTAACAAAAATGAAATTTTTGGGTATTCACACTGACACGAAAATTATAGGTGTAGTCATGTGAGAATGTGACATATCCAGGTGTACTCATATGAAATTATCCCTAAATATATAAAAAAAAAATCTTTATTATACATACTACGAGAGAGAGGAGAAATCAAATACAAACCGAAATATAAATATAACATGTTTGAACCGGTAAAATGTTAGTGTGAAATAGTAGAATTTTCTTGACCCGGTAGAATTTTGAAAATGACTGCGGCATAACTTCCCTGCCACGTGTCACGATCTTCAGCGATCCAACACCTGATAGACATTCTACCGGTTTGTACTAGAGCGCATCCCTATTATTAGATAATATTAGTATATTCCCACTAGGATTTTCTATTCTGTTGTGTATTAGAGTTTTCCTAATTGTTTGATTCATAACTTATATAAAGGGATCTCCCCCATTTTATTTCACACGACAATACGATCAATAGTACCAATTATATTATTATACACTAGTTCTATCACCTCTTTTACAATATTAAAATTGTGTATGAAATCTTCACTTATTTTGTTTATTTGTTGAAATAAAATGTATATGTGTAAACAAGTGTGAAATTGAAATAAACCTCACGTGCACATGCATAAAAGAG
The DNA here is from genome assembly GCA_963920655.1 of Geranium rotundifolium. Lineage (NCBI taxonomy): Eukaryota > Viridiplantae > Streptophyta > Magnoliopsida > Geraniales > Geraniaceae > Geranium > Geranium rotundifolium. Next base: position 23,696,094 of record OY987320.1, read on the forward strand.
AGAACTAAGTGAATTTCACAATAAGAGAATATGAAATTTGGGAAGAGATTAAGTAAAAATCATGGTTTAGAAAAGAATCTAAGAACCATTAACATTTATATGATGGATGTAATCAATGGTTGCTATAATCAACCCAAATTATCATGAAATTAAATACAGAATAATGGTATAATCGACAAATTAAGTGTTTCAAATTTCAAAACTCTAGTGGTATATTAATTACAAATTGTGTTGAATATACTCCTAATTATTTCACGAAACTATAGTCAACCTACAACCTATCACCACAACTATGGCTTATAAATCTCCGATCATGAACAACGAGCTGTCGTCATGTCATCAGACGGCTTCGACGGGAAGAAGAATAGGCTATTCCGCGTTCGTTACGAGAAGAGGAAGCGCTGGAGGTTGATGATTTAGCGAGTCTCAGATCTCACTCTCCAAGTTCTAATCAGTGCCTTCTTCCAATTTGCAAATACATATTGATGACCAATTTTTAGCACATGTTAATTGTTGATTTTTGAAACTTTTTTGTTAATTTTTAAGCTACATTATTAATTTTTGGATATCAGGGGAGCTGATTTCAGCTTAGGAGGAAGAGATGACAACAATCACATGCACTCTCAATTACATTTACTTTGCTATTTTTTCTATTCTATAATATATGTTACTTTTATGAGAGAAGTATCTTAACATAATTGTTTTAATTTTTTAAATTAATGAAATATGTATTGATGTAGGAAAATGAAACATGTAACGAGATATGAAAATGAAACACGCTTAGTATATTTAATTGAAACATGTATAGTGGTATGAAAATGAACGTGTTCTAACAAAACATGTAATGTGTAAACGATGAAATATAAACTCTCTTGTAAAAAAGAAATGATCAATTTTGTGTGTAATTCATGCAATCGTAGTATTTTTTTTGTGTAGAAATCATTGTAATCGTAGAAACAAATAATGAAATACTAAATCATGAAATGGTAAAATTGAAATCACATAAATTCGTTTCATCAGTTATTCATTTCGTTTTCTTGATTAATGAATATATATTGATGTATGAAAATGAAGAATATACTGAAAATGAAACATGCCTAGTATGTTAAATTGAAACATATGTAGTGGTACGAAAATGAACGTGTTATAACGAAACATGTATTATGTAAATAATGAAATATAAACTTCATCGTATAAGTGAAATCATCAATTTTTTGTATAAATTACGTAATTGTAGTAAATATTTTGTAAAAATGATTGTAATTCTAAAAACAATCATGAAATAGTAAAATTGAAATCACATAAATTCGTTTCATCAACATTATGAAATTATGATAAAAACAGTTGTTGTGTACGGAAAAAATCCTCTAATTGGGTGAGGCGGCATGTACCCTTCTCTTAGGGTTTGTTTCGTTAAATTGGGCGAAGTCTCGCGACGCCAATCTCATATGAGTGTCGACGTCTGCTTGGTACTGGCGGCGACGTCAGCGTGGTGCGGCAGTAGGAGCAAAGTTCATGTGGAGGTAAATCTGGGTCTGATGGAGGCGTGGTCAGGTGGTAGATCGAGTTTTGATGGAGGCGAGGTCGGGTGGTTTAGGGATGGTCGATTCGTCCAATTGGCTAAAAATATATAGAATTAATAATGGTCAAAATTTGGAAAGAATCATGATATAATATATTAAAAAATCAGCTATTATATACAACAGAAATTTATGGGATTGAGTCTAATTTAGACTCCACCATTAATTGTGTAAAATTACATTTTTACCCCTTTGGTTTAATCAAATAACGATAATAAATTCATAAATTTGAATAATTACGACTTGATGTCACTGAAAAAGAAAAACAAATATGGTTCATCAATTTTATGATCTAATGATTATTATTAGTTCTTATATTTTTATGTAAAGTGTGTGTTCTCCCTTGATTACAAGTCTATAAAATTAAATAATTGTATGCAAAAAGAATAATTAATTCAATTAATAAGTTTGGACTTTTAGTTGTTTACCATTGGAAGCACAGTTGAAAAAAATGTGTATTATTGTTGCCAGCTGTTATACTGTATAATTGAATTTCTGCAAGACGCGTGCGAAAAGTTAAAAATAAATGTGTGGCTGATAATGAAGGGAGGGGAGTAGGTGTGAGACACGCGCTGTAGAGTTAAGTGGGGGTGGGGCTGGCTGTAACCAACCAAAATTGGCCACGTGGTCTGGGAGCGCACATGGCCACTACCCATTGGAGTATTGTTTAAGCCTTTGCCACCCAAATATGTGGGCTCCACCTTTTTTCTTCTTCTCCTCTTGCTTTATTTATTTGTTTTTAGCTGGTAATTCTTTTCGAATTATCATTATTTTATCTTCGTCATTTTAAATTAAAGCTTCAGAAGATTTGACTGCTTTATGTCTGGTCGGCCGTTTAGCTTTCCTCCCTAATCTTGTTTTTAAATACACAAAACATGTCACTGATTTTAAACATGTTATTAATCATAGCTTAGAATGTGAAACATGCTTGGTAGAACCAAATGATGATGTGTGGCATGACAAAATGCTCGTAAAATTATCTTAAATTCCAAGAACAGGTGCAAGAATCAGACAGAAGAGGTTCATCAACAACATGGAAACAAGTAATGAGGGTCTTGACTTTGAGGTGGTCGGTAGATTTTGAAGTAGCTCAACTTATAATCTAAAATGTCAACTTTTGACCGTTTTAGGGTGGTTTGTTAACCAACTTGTATAATAACACATATCGAAAGATTGAGTGAAGAATCTTTTATATTTTATTACAATTATAGAAAATATATATTCGTGATAATTAAACTTAGCAATATCAAAATCGTAACCAAAATCGGAATGATATTCGCTAAACCATTAGTCGTCTTCCTCTCGAATGCACGGACGTGATATTTTCTATTTCCTTTTTATTTTTTCGACTTAAGGAGAAGAGCGGTCTTATTTTAAAAGAGCGAATTCATCTCAATCGCATAGACTTTATCTTCCTCTTCTTCTTCTTCTTTCGTAAGTGTATTGGAAATTAAAATTCTAGTAAGTCGCAAGATGTCTCTTAAAATGTTAACATCTAGTAATAGACACTTGCTGATGCACATATCGAAATAACACACAGAAAAAAAACTAAATGACACGAGATATAGTTACCTAGTTCGGTGCAACGTCACCTGCGTCTGGAGCACTCTGTTAGTGGAAAGATTTCACTATTTTGTAACCAATCAAAACATACAAGTTCCTATGATCATCATACAAATAATTTAACTTTATGCTATTGTTACAAGTGATAACCTATCTCGGGGTCTCCCCAGAATCTGAGATCTTTTCCCAATTCTTTCCTTCGAGCAGTACCTCTGCCCGGATCAGTTTATGTTCTTCAAATGGATGCACGAGACTTCAATCGTGCTGACACAACCCAAAAACAGTCAAACACTCATTCTACTTTGAATAGTGATTGAACACAAAATACTGATCTTTGTTAAATCATCCAGCTTTCCAACACGCTCGTCCTACACGTTTAGGAACTCTGAATGCCCAGCACAAAGATCAACTTACAAAACTACAAGCGCAACTACTAATGGGATGCCGCCAGGCTTTTATAGTAGTTGACCATCTCATCGTTAGGGTTTCCCAAAAGCCTCCCTCATATACTTCGTGGAGTTTCCTTAAACTCCTACACCACTGAATCATATCGAATCTCAATCTATTTAAGAGATCTTCTAAATATGTAAACTCACCGAAATTCATCTCGAAAGATGTTTTACTTCACATGTTGTTGCTTCTGGATAAACATCTTTCTGTTCATTCAACATATAACATATGTTACAACATGTATACATACATCTTTCTGTTAGTCGCTAAAATAGTCAATCTAATGTAACAACATATATTGTTTAGGAGGTGGAGTATTACTTTGAAAATTTGAGCGTTAATTAAATATAATTTCATATTTTAAATATATATTAACCAAATTGAGTAACATATAATAAATAAATTGTTAGGTTGTTCATGATCCAGTTAATCGAACCGAATGGTCAACATTCGAACAAAACACAACTGAACAAGAAATTTTGGTTTCTTAGAATCATAACTTAAGTTGAGTGTAATTGAAGGATATAGATAAATTTGACTTTTCAAATATATAGATAAAACAATTAAAAGTTTTGAAAATAATTATGAAATTACAAATTTGCCCTCCACTTCCTCTCTCTTCCTTTAACCTCACCCCAACCCTAATTGTGAGTCCCTCTCTCTTCCTTCGTAGCTCACCGAAACCAGACCAGAGGTCGCGACCACGAATCCGTCGGCGGCCACGAATCGGCGTCGAAGGCCACGACCGGAGCTTCAGGTGGCCATGGAGGTGGTGGAGATGTTTCCCATGTCTTCGTCTTTTTCGCGACAAACAGAACCCGCCGATTTGTGGCCGCCGACGTCTGCTCTGGATTCTCCTTCTTCTACGATCACCGCCACGAGCTCATCGCCTTCGATATGCTCTTTGTTGGCCTTGAGCGAGGTCGCGAGACCAGATCGGAAAACAAAGCTCTTTATGGCGAGACCAGATCGGAAAACAAAGCTCCGATCCGCCGCCGGACCACTTCCATCCCTACCCTCCCCCTTACGCCACATACGTCGCCGCTCCGATGCAAAGCTCTCAGGTACCAATTCTCGATTTGGGCTCGATCGTCGAAAAAAACCCTAAAATGGGCGTGCTGGTGATTGAAGGATATTGTGAAAATGATACCTTGGCTTGAAGATTTTTTTGAGGGTTTTGGGCGTTGAGGTTGAGGCCATTGGTTCTTCAATCTGGATCTTGGCGAGCTCGAAAACGAAGAAAGTGAACTCCCAAATTAATTTATTTTTTGTGTCTGTGAGGGATTTGGGGTCGGAGACCGTAACTGATTATGGGCGCTACTCCAGCGGCGCGAGCTAGGGCACCGGAGGCTCGCCGGGTTTTTTCAATTTGCAGATTGAATTCCATTGATTCATTGAGTGAGAAAGAAGTCAATTTGCAGATTGAATTTCATTGATTCATTGAGTGAGAAAGAAGAAGAAATTGGTAACAGTTGGGGAGGGCAAATTAGACATTTCACAAGACATTTTGTATTCATTTATTTATTTTAAAATACTAAAATACCCTAACACCATAAGTTTATATTATTGATCAAGTGAGGGTAGAATAGTAATTTCACAATTACTAATAATTATGAATTCAAAACTTACACAACAAGGGCATTTTGGACTTTTTACAACTCACATCAGTTAGATCTAACAGAATCTAACTTAAGTGTAACATAATGAAACTTGAGGGACCCATAACAAAAAAATCAAACTTGAGGTACTAATTTTGAAATGAGGTTTCGGTGGGTGTACTGATCTGTAATTACCCCATGTTTTTATCGCGCTAGAAAGTGAGTTCACTTTTGGTTTAAACTAAGTATCATGGGTTTGAAATGTGTGCTGTCATTTGGTATTTAATCAGGTCTAAGTATTTTATTTAGACTTAACTTTTTATGTATTCAATTACCAATAATCATGAATATCATGGTATGAATAATCAAACCAATAAGTCAGCCTCAACAATAACATTTTACTTATCTCAAGGATGTGTGGGCGCCCTAAGAGCGACACATGTCATCTCAATCTTTGTTTGATTTTCTTGGATAACTTTATGGCTTTTTGTTATGTAAATCATTGATCCACTTAACAAAAGAGTAACCAAATTATTATTCATGATTTGTTTTTTCAAATTTAGTTCAGTCCAGTTTGATGTTTGGTTATGAACTATGGTAAAAAAATGAACATACCTATATAAAGATGCATTAAAGTGAGAACCAAAAGTTGCGTGACAACTCATGAGGACCATTCAAATGTAATAAGGGAGACATGTATTTTTCTATAACATAAAGGAAAAAGTATTATCCGTCGAGGAGATGAGTGCTACGAGAGATTGGAAGAAAAAAAAAGTTTTAAATTCTTTTTGTTTACCATAATAATGTTATGAAAGTGCATAGAAATACGGTTATGCAAATGATATAATAATATAAATATATGACATAATAATCTAAACACAGTTTTCAAAGTTCGCATCAGATCATGACCCGACCTATGCAGTAGAGTTATTTTCATTTTCCCTGTGAAATAATAGAAGGCCTGTTTAAGTGGGTGAAGGCCCAAAATGATACCCATTTCCAGTTCTCTTCGTCTTCTCCGACGTTAGGGTCCTCACTCCTCAACTCAAGAGCTATAAGTGGGAGGTCGGAGACACCATCAAGAAGCTCCCCAAATGCAACCTCTACTTCCCTGCTCTTAAGGTCACTTTCCATTTCACCTTTCTTCGCTTTCATCAAAATAGCATGCTCTAATTTGGATGCTTGTATTAAATTATGCCATCTCTCCTGATTTAACATACATTGGAGCAAATTTGATGTCTTTGTGTTGAAAATTGGTTTACTTCTGCTCGATTGTTCATGGGCTGTTTGAGTTTTTTCCCCTTACATATTATTCATTATTTTGTGAAGTATTTTTTCATGATGAAAATTTGACATGTTTGAATTCCCAGTAGGTGAAGTTTCATGATATAGTTTCATAATCCTGGGAGAATGATGAACAATTCTTTATTCATGAGAGCGTTGTGGATTACACAATTATTTATTATGAGAGTTGTGGATTGCTATGTGTGATTTAATCATGGTAGATTAGTATTTCAGCATACCGACCACGAGATCGAACAATGAGTTTCTGGAAGTTGTGAAAATTAGTTTGCGTAGAATCATGGAATCCTTGTTAGAATTTTGAGCTTAAGAGTGACTGACGAATGGTGAAAATTAGGAACTATGGTAAGTACTTAGATATGAAAATCGATGTAATGAGGCTTGTAGTTTTTAAGGAGATACGGTTTTAGTATGGTGCGTAAGGAGTACCACGTCGATAGCTACTTAGCCTTTCCATGTGTTTTGCAATTTATAGTTCTCGATTGTTCGTCTGCTTGGATGGTTTCTACTTTCTGAATGTTGCTTCTTTGTTAGTTTGTGAATTTGAGATAATTCTCATGCATTTGGTTGTCCAGCTTTCAGAAACTATGACTAAAAGGGGAATGAATAAGACAATCAGTGATCAGGTTATGCATCTTGATCTAGTTGTCAAAGCTAGAGGCGTCGCTGACGCTGAAAATTATCAGAGATTTGACATTGTTACAGTGCCCTTCTCAATTGTTACTGGAAGGAATTGATGAGTGAAAAAGCAGAAGCTCTTGTGGAAACAATGAAGGAACTCAACATTCCTCTAAGCACTTTGTCTTATAACAGGAAACCTGCTTGAAGTTTATCGTGTGTGGCGTTCTTTGAGACTTGCATTTTCCAGGACTGTGGACATGAGCCATCTCAATATGATTCTGTTGGTCAAGTTAAATGATTTGCCAGGCGCAGAGAAATGTTATCAGGAATGGGAGTTTGAATGCAAAATTTATGGGTTGCAAATGATCTAATAGGAGCTTATACTAAAGAGGGTCTATGTGAGAAGGCCCTAGATCTCAAAGAACGAGCCTGCAAGAAAAGGTCCAAACCTGATGCTAAAACTTGGGAGATCTTTTTGGATTACTATCTGGAAAATGGAGAAACCAAATTGGCGGCTGATTGTGCTGCCAATGCGATATCAACTGGTAAAGGGGATGTCGGGAAGTTGCCATCACTTTCATTGGGACTATTGGGACTTTCATGCAACGGTTTGAGCAAGAGAAAGATGTTGATGGTGCAGAAGATTTCATAGAGACTTTGAAGAAGAGCGTGGATTCATTAGGAGCTGAAGTGTTTGAACCTTTGATAAGAACTCATGCAGCTGCTGGAAGAACAAGCCCGGTGATGTATCGCCGTTTGAAGATGGAGAATGTTGAAGTGAGTGAAGCCACTAAGAAATTGCCGGAAGTGATATCCATGGAGTGAGTTCTTTATTATTTATCTCTTCCGCACAACATACAATTTTTTTTATTCCATCACAATCGATTTTCCTGTTCTGTTTGAATAATGTGCTGTTCCTTCATCCTAAAATGGCTTTCCAAGTTAATGATCTGTTGTTATGTTCAATTAGAGACGGTTTCTTATTTGTCCAAGCTGTACAGCTCATGGGAGCCATAATTTGATAACTAGAAAATTGTCCATGTAGAGTAGGGAGTCTCGGGTCGGAAACCCTCAAGTTTCATTGCCTGTTTATCTTCCCATGTGCCTAGTAGGATCTCTGCATATTTACATTCATTTTGGTTTTTGATGTTGTGATTGATACTGTATTCTGAATCTCAATAATTCCTTTGAAAGTCTAGTTTTTGAGTTGATGGTTATTGTAGGCCGCCATATCATTAAAATCCAAGACAAATAACTGCTAAATATACTGAAAATGACTGATCATTTGAATCTAGATCCGTAGATACGAGTATTTCAGGCTTTCAGCACAAACATTTGTAGGTCAAACGTCCATCTCTGCATGTCTGCTAATACACCTACAGCGTGTAATATCCTGATCGATGTCAACCTGTCAACCACCATTCCTGAACAGTTGGTTGGTGTGCTCAATTAAGAAGCACGGAGCAGGTCTTTGGGTCCATCTTAGGTTTCTAAATATACTAATAGATTAGTATAAGATTGTAGTTATATGAACAAAAACGTTGCTGAATGGAGAAAAACTTATCATATCCCGATCAGCTTACTTGGATGGAAAGTGAAGCTTTTGTCACTTGGATAACCTGTATTTCAAACCTGTAGCTATCGTTACTTGAATAAGAAGCGAGCGACTGGTCACAACTTGCAAGTGGCTTACATTTGCAGATTTTGACAAAAAGGCGAGGATACGATAATCTTTACTTGTTTCTTTTTGTGCACATCCTTGATTTCTTGTGTGCAAATTCTCTTTTGCTTATTTTTTGTCTTGAATTCTTATTTTATGGAAATAACGTAAGCTTTAAGGAGAAGCTTGTTCTTGCAGATTATAGCATTTCTTGTCTCTGTAATGATGTTAGATTACGATACTAATTGCATACATCGAGCACCAAGCATGTCAGATATCATGATTATGATGCAAATAGCTATCATGCTTTGCAAATCTCTACCAGCTTTAGATCTAATTGTTTTGTTATAGCAATTATAGGTAAATAAGAAGAGTGGGTGTCATGAAAACTTGCAGATTTTGCAAAGACTTGGCTGAAAATAAATAGTCACCATTTTGAGTAATTATTATGGGCCCATATTATTTATCTGTATATTTTGCAGGATTAATGAAATAATTAAGGCAGTGGTTAGATGTTGCCCATTTCTGATGGTCCCCCTAATTAAATGACCAGTTAATTGTCATAATAATAATGATAAAAATAGTAACAATAATAAATAAAAACCAGAGAAATGTTGATCATGTGCAGGGAGAGAATTAAAATCACAAACCATTATGTATTTCACTTTCCTTTCTCTTCCTCATCTTTACAGAAAGACTCTAAAGCTTGGTGTGATCAATGGACCACAGGAACAAAAAATTAGAAGAAAAATATAAGAATAACCCACCAAATTCATCGATCAACCGAGAAAAACCCAAAAATAGATATAAAAAATGAAAATGATAAATTCCCAACTTTTATGTACCCTACAATCCCATTTAAGGGCACCTTACATTTCTTCCAGGACCTCCATAGTAAAAATAGTTGCCCCAAACCTTGTTGATCCCTCCCTGAATGTCATAGCAATTTGGATGATCAGCCAGTACCTTGAGGTTTGGTAATGGGATCAAGCTGTTGTCCCAATCCACAATCTGTAGGTTCCTAAAATATGAGGCCTTCCCAAAACCTTCACCTGCAAAATGACCACTCCCCATTTGTGTTGATGTGTGAGAACCTGATGGTCTTGAGTTCACCACTTCACCTCCAAATTGCACCATTGTTGCATGATCTCTCAGGTGGGTGAACAAGAATGATGGCCAGTATCCCACCAGGACTCCCGACCCGAACTCGAGCCACCAGTTCCCATGCTTCGGATCCTGCAACAAAATTGAGATATTACTGAAAATACCCATTTAGTCATAAACCTGTAATGTCTATGAAAAAATGTCAAAATTAGGGTAAACAATCTTTTCACTAACATTTTTCCGAGGAGACCGATTCTTAAATTTAATTTTGAAATATTCTGTCACCGCGACATTAGATGTGTCAACAACGTAGTGACGAACAAAATTTGGACACCAAACTCGAACCGTGACACTTTACACTTGAACATGAATATTTACCTTCCAAACCAATAAGCTGATATCAAATTGTCCTCCATTATATGCAGAAGTTGGAGAAATTGCAGCTCCAATGGCAATCCTGCTATTAGTCTGAACAAACCCAGAACACAGCAGATTGTAGCAGCCAGTTGCTTGATAAGCATCACTCTGAAATCAATAGTAAAAAAAAACCCAATAATTAATTACCATAAATTTGTAACTGAAATAATGAAGATTAAAGACAGTGCTTTTCTCAATTACCGTCCAATAAGTAAAGAACCTGGGATAGTTGTCCCCATACAATTCTGGGCTAACCTGCAGTGAAAAAGAAATAAATGCATCAGATGGGTTGTGAAGAGGTAGTTGGCTTCTAACAACTGCTTTTAATGTCAGAAACAGAGCACTCTGTTTCCTTAACTTCAATCCAACCAATTCAGAATAATTTTTTTCAATGTTCAATTCAATTTCAAACAGTGTTAACAACAATGTCACATGATCAGATAAATACGTGAAAAATGTGAAAGTTATCATGTGCTTGCCTGCCAACCAGCTTCAATTGTGTTAAGATCATCACCAAATGACCCAGAAATGACCCACATCTGTGATAAGCTGAATTCATAAGGATTGACGACCCTCGGCGCCCAGACGTTGATGCTGGCCTTTGCTCCATAGTATTGATCTCCACTCACATACCCAACTGCATGCTGTGATTGATTCAACAATGATTTAGTTTCAGTGAAAACACTAATCAGCAGAGAATGGCAGAGGAAACACATGGAATTCAGTTGTTTCCATAAATAGTAAAATATTGGTTGGGACAAAGAAACAACAGCGACCCAGTTTCCGAATTCAATCAACAAGTGAAAAAAAACCACTTTTTTGGTCATGCATGGTCAGAGCCATGTAAATTTCAGTTTCTGTAGATTAATGTTGTCAAGAAACAAAACGAGTGAGCTTTGATGAAAAACATAAACCTGGGATGTGAAAGGACTAGGAACTAGGATTTGTTGGTCACTCAGACCAAACCCAAGTGCACGCCAAAACCCAAAAGCAAAAGGTAGAAAATATAAACTCAAGAAAGTGAGTAAAGATGAAAAAATTTCAAACCCATTTGCCATTTTCTTTGACCACAGACCAGATTTCAAATTCTGGGTCTTTTCATTTTCTGGCTTTACCTCATGAGCAATGCTTGATGTGTCTCTTCTCACATGTCTTCTCAGTTTCCTTCCAAATCTCCGTATCGAGCTGGCTCGGAGAATGTCAGTTTCAGTTGTTCTTCGGATCGGAACTGTTCCGTCCGGGCACGATTCACCAGACATGCTCCACAGTTGGTAATTCTCTGTTAACCCTGCTTTCTTGTGGCCGCTGTTTGGTCTCTCTGGTGGGTCCTGCAACAAACCCAACTCAAATTCTAAATTTCAATGCCATGAGAGTACAATTTCGATTCGAATTCAGATTTGGAATTTGTAATACCAATGGCTTGAGTCCCTTAAGCGTGGGGTGATCGAAGGCGGGTTGTTGATGAGAGACGACACAGTCTATGAGATCTCCATCAGGACTCTAGAGGAACAAAAACAGAGTAATTTCAGAACAGAGGATCCAAAACAGAGCAGAGCCGACCAAAAGTCAAATTAAGTACCTGAATTGTCTTGATAGGAGGCTTGTTGATCTTGTTTAGATGAGCTCTGGCGATTTTGAGTCTCTGCAGCTCTTGCTCCGGCCGGAAAGTCTGGTTGGAGCCACAATGGACGGGTCGAAGAGAAGAAGAAACAAGAACAAGAAGAAGAAGGCAGAGAAAGGTCTTGAGCTTAGAAGAAGCCATATTTGTGAAACTTCCTTGTTGAGTACATTTGTGTCTTCTTCTGCAGTGAATGTGATCAAAAGAGGACCATTTATTTCTTCTTCTTGTCCATACACAGCAGGTTGGTGATGATGAAGAGCAAGAACCCATAATAACCCACTTCTTCTTTCACAACAAAAATGAACCCAAATTCAACATCTCACAATTTCCAAGGTTTTTGGAAGAACCCACAAAACAAACAGATCAAGCTGACCCTTTTTTCTTCTCCCTCTACTCGAACAGGCAGCTTCAGCTTCTTCTTCATACAAAAATGGAGCTGTGGTTCTGGGTTTGGGTTTGAATAAAGTTTTAGGCATGTGGAGATGGGTCTGGAGTGGAGAAATAAATACTGCTACTACTAGGTAGTGATGAAATTGAAATCATTCTGCTCTGTAACATTTCATTATTAAAACTTTGTTTTGGACCCAAAAAAGAATTTTTAGAGGGAGAGAGAGAAAGTGTGTGTGTGTGTTTCCAGTCTCCAATACAAAGACTGAAACTTTAGCTTTTGTGTTGTGTTATGTGTAAAACAATTACAAGGCAAAATGACATGAGGTAGTGATCTCTGTTACTCTCTTGCTTTGGTTCTGAGTGAGAACAGATAGGAATTTACACTTGGATTATGATTCTTCTTCTGGGTTTTCTCAGTTTCTCTTTCTACTTTCATTAAAGCAAATAATTTATATAAGATCGTAGAATCGAAAAATTAAAGCTTAACCCACCTTGGTTTTGTTCTAATTTTCCAGATATGTAATAAACCAGTAAAATAAAATTAGGGGAAAAAAACTAATTGTTGATGACAAAAATTGGAAAGTTGTGGTTTTGGGTTAATGCGTTGGGGGTGGTGTGTCCGCACGCGCACCTATTTCTGCATGCCTATGTTCTACTAATCTTCTCCATGCATGCTTCTATTATTACTATATGTAATCTTCTTTGTTTATTTTTTTATTTAATTTTTTTCCATTCACCATTACATTAAATCAATGAGTTAGGATTTCTTATTAAGTTTTGATTTATAAGATATACAAAAAATGTTTCTATTGTAATTCACACGATCAATTGGCCAAAACGGTTTTAAAATGTATTCTATCACATTTTAATGACTTTTTTATTTGATAAGATAGACTTTATTATAATTAAGAGATATAGAGAGCATCACCAAACGCAACATATGAAGGACAGGACCACATCCAAGCTCCCATTCAGGTTATAAATGATACATTAGCTTCTTAAATATGTTTTATAGAACAAATTATTTACACATGTAGCTTTTATTAGTTTTAGAATATTTAATAATTACACAAATTTTCTATTCTACCCAACAACCCCTCTATCCCATGCACCCAACAAAAGTTTGTAAATGAGTTTTTTTTCTTAATTTAAATTAGGATAAAATTGAATGAGTATTTTTTCTTAATTTAAATTAGGATAAAATTGAATGTATGATAGGTATATAAAAAAATTAGGCACTTCTGTTTGAATCACAACTACATGTGTACAAGAAATCAGATAATTATAAAACGTTTAAATGTATAACAATAAATATAGCGAATAATTTCTAATTTAAAGTTTTATCAAACCAAAATATGCACTCCGCTACGTCTGAATGACCAAACGTTTTACAGCCTTTGAATCGTTGAAGATCTAAGCGATCGCTGTCTCAGTGCGCGACACGTGATAGAAATGTTCTACAATAAACATTTTCAAGGTTTTACAGGGTTAATTAACCACGTTTTACCATTTTGTACTATATATTCTAAAGAGGTCAATGACACTTTACCAATTCGTATGTTTGAACATTTTCATTTTCATTTTCTCTGTACCTGATTTTTGCTCTACGTTTTCAAGTGACAATAGATAAAAGAAAATAGAAAAGCAAAAGATAAAAATGAGCCAGATGAATGTGGTGATAAAGTAGAAACCAAATGAAGCCATTTTTGTGTATGTATATGTAAGGTTTGAGGCTTTTCTATAATATATAGAGTGTGGGCTCTATGCATATAAACTACGTACGAGTCACTACCGATACTTCAGAGGTGAAACATTCTCTCCTCGTACACATGAGTCACATCATCGCATCCCAAGTACAAAAATTGCTCGCCATTTGATTTCATCCAATTAAATTATTTCAACTTCCTCTCCAAATAGTTTACAAGTAAATTAAAATTTCGCAAACTTCTAAATCATTTTGAGATCTATAAATAACTACATGTACAGTATTTATAGATTTTAAATTTTAATTTAAAAATAATAAGAAGAAGCAGACTTAAATTCACCCACCAACCTCTGCGACTACAACAATTATTGTTGTGAAGCATTTAGGAATGTTAATGGGCCTCTCTATTAAAAACCCCTTGGATACAAAGCCAAGAAGAAATGGTTATTTATACATATACATATATGATCTGGTGTAAGTCAAGAGATGTGGTGTGAATATATGAGAATCGTATTTTTATTATTATGTCATGTATTGTTATTATTAAGTTATGTATTTTCATTATTATGTTATGTATTTTCATACATGTGTTTTCATTATTATGACATGTATTTTCATAACATTATTATGGTAGATAAAAAAATTAATTTTTTTTAATCCATTGTAACACCTCTTCTTTCGACGGGTAACACTTTCCCTTCTAGATTATAAAAAAATACATGTTTCCCTCGTTATATTTAGGTGGTTCTCACAAGTTTTCAAGTATTTAATTAACTGCCTCATCAAATATTAGCAAGTTCTATTGTGTTTCTATACCCGTTTAATGAAATCAAGCTTCTGGATAATATCTTTGTATTAATAAGGGTCTTAATTGTGGGTTTTGTTTTTTTAATTCTATTGCAATAATGTGGCTGCTACAATTTTGGGTGGAGCTAGTTGGCTAATTAATTAGCTAGGCTTGTACTAGCCAGACAATAAGGTTGGTCCATCTATAAATTATTTAGCTAATAAGCTAGATGACCACGACTTCACTTTACATGTAATGTCAGCAAAATAATGTACAGTAGTTTTATAAATTAATTACACATACTTATAAGTTATAATTTGGGTGCATTATTATGCGAAAAAACTCTTCTGTAAATTGAAATTTTCTTGGATATGTTATGCTATTGATGGTTGAAAAGCTACTAAAGATATTCATTGTGCACGAAGGCTACGCCGCAACATAAACTAAAATTAGATAAAAAAAATTAATACTTTGGGTGTATTATTATTTTATTTTTTTTGAAAGCAAAGAAACGGTATGTTACTCTTTATCGTTAAGTACATACAGTTGACAGAACAGCGGAACATCCTTCCTCCTAAGTCTACATTATCAATTGAAATGGAAGCTCTGACTAACACATGAGCCACCTTATATTTACCGATTTCTTGACAAAACTAAACTTGGAGAATGACATCCTCGACATAAGGACTCTACTGTCCTTCACAAGCTTGCTTCCCCAAGGAAGAGAAGTCAACAAGTTCACCTTTTATTCGTTGGACTACGAGTTGGCAGTCCGATTCAAAGTCTACCACAATCAAGTCTCTGCTTGCACCCAACTTAGCGCCTTCTGAATGTCCAAAACTTTCACCATAACCGGATCCATAATTGTCATCCCCAAAATGCACCGACATTCAATCACATCTTTGTTAAAATCCTGAATAACCATCACAATCCCAAAAGATTTTGATCGGTCATTTAAAACTCCGTCAACATTACACTTAGGCCTTCTTATCGGTGGAGTATCCCATGACTAGCCTCGGAGCCATCTGATCCTGAGCCGCCGACCATGAATGTAAGTGCATAGTATCATTTGTCAACATAGCCCTAGTAAAAAATCACCTTACCCTTCCAGACCATGTCAATAAGGGCTAACCAAATTCCTCAACATACCATAAAGAAAGGAAGAGAAAAATGGACTGATCCAAATATTATACCAAAATTACATTAACGAACAAATTTACATACTATAGCTACTTTTGAAATGTGTAATTTCTTTTTAGTTAACATTTTATATATAATTAAAATAAGAAACAACAGTATAATTGATGTAAATTATTTAAAAACTGAAATGTGAGAGGGGCCTCACATTCTTGGAAAGAGGAGGAATGTTTTGGTACGTGCGCATGAAAATGACACTAGAATTTCTACCCATAAATAAAGCTATTGTTGAGATGTATATACATCCTTATGAAAATATAGAAAAATAATGTAGTATAAAGAATGAAATATATTCAATTAACAAAATTGATATGTATTGAGTTTTATATGTTTATGTAGTCCGTTTTAATCTTTTTTACATAGCATTAAATCTATTTTGACTATATCGAATTTTATAATATACAAAATTTTGATCGTCATATCTGCACTCTTATTTAACATACACCATTTATTATTTTATATGCAAAATTTGGTATAATGTGAATTTTTTTTGCCAGATACACTATTAAATAGACTTAGACTTTTGAAATTAGCATGACCCATTTCTTATTGTGGTCATTAGGAGCCAAACTAGCACTCATTAGTCATTGTTGATGATGGGTGATAATAAGCAATGGCTTGAGAATGTGTCATCTCAAAACAGCCCCCACAAGCAACCAAATGGGTCCTTTTTCAGGACACAATTCCCGGATTCCTCCAAAAGACACAATGACCGACCATTACAATGTCAATAATAAGAGAGCATTAGTGCCCTCATTCAACAAAAATAGAATATAAAGAAAGAATAGTTATAAGAGGCAAACTGTAATGATAACATTCCTACAATTCATTGACAAACTTACATGAGCCATTTATTTTTCGTAAGCATTTTTGGTCGGTTTCCATGGAAAGAACCCATTATTCACTCCCCACTTGCAAGGAATTGGTAAATATCTTTTGTAAGAGATAATGTTAGTATTGGTATCATTCGCCTTGTTTTTGTTCGTAAATTCTACTGAAGAGCAGGTTGGACAATTTTCAGGTCGATAACACGCTTCTTATAAGAGGATTTGGATTAAGAGTATGAATACTTCAAGGACTATTTACTTGATTGAGTTGTTTTGGGTTGAATCCAATTATAAAAACTTAATTTGATTTGTTACAAGTTGAGTTAGGACAGTATAAAGTTAAGATTAATAAAAGTAAAGGAACAAACTATATCTTGAGTGAAGATAGATGCAGATTGCATATCAAAGCCTATAGTACCAGTAAAGTGATTTTGTTTGGTTCCCTCAGACCCACATCAAAAGAAGAGAACAGAGTGAAATGATGAGAATGAATGGTAGTAGAGATTTAAGGTTTAAATGATTATCTTGAACCAACTTGGATACACATACTTTATTAATTTAAAAAGATTAATAACAAACATGTATTGTGTATGGTGGTAATTGTACCCAGTGTATGGTGCATTTAAATTCCAAAACTTGTTCCTCAATGTGTGTGTGGCTTTACTTAGAATACCAAAAAAGCTCTTGAAAGGGCCTCAAAAAGGGAGGATATTAGCATGGAAGGGAGGTGTTGAGCAATGATTATGTCCAAAGGGTTTCTCCAACTTTCCTAGCTGAGCATAATCTAATAAATTCCAAAAGGAGCCTTTTTTTGGTACCCAATAAATGAGAAAATTGTTTGACAAAATTGTGGAAAGAGCAATAAAAATAAAATATTAAGTGTATATCATTTGGTAAAGTAGGGTTGTTTATGGTTCGATTTTAAGTTAGTTTGGTTTGATTTTGAACTGATCCCATCAATGTGGTTTTAAGAAAATGAACACTGAATCAATGAAATTTAATCTGGCTCAGTTTAAACATATCACTTTTCAGTTCAATCTGTCATGAATCGAATTTTATAAAATTCTCACATTTTAAACTGTTTTGACTTATGATTTCACCTATCGATATATGGTTGTATTTTCATTAAATTCTTATGTTCTAGCCACCTTTGACTTGTTTTTTGTTGGTCAATATTTTAGCCCTAATTAACAAAGTCACATGTCTAAATTGATCAGTTTTCGCTTTAGTTTGATTTTTTATGGGTTCACATTTTATAAATTAAAAACGAATCGATAAAGTTTAGTTCGATTTTAAATCGAACCTATTCGATTCTTTTTAGTACAATTATTTTTTGGGCCGGTTCAGTTATTTTTGGGCAAACCTACCCTTCGGGGAATCATTTCTCATATTCATTGGATGAGATTTTTTGGTGTGCACAAAAGCCCATTGCAAAGTAATAAATTAATTATTTCTTCTTCAGTTTTAGATTTTTCAAGAAGAAGAACAAAAGAATGGAAATGATCAAGATTTGCGTGAAAGCATGATTTGAACTTGAAGAGTGGAAATTGTTGTGAAAGAAATGGTTTGTTTGTCTCAGGAGTGCAAGCTTGTGGCATCATGCATGTCACATAAAATGGGACCATAAACACTCCCATCATGATCATCATGTGGATCATGATGATGCTTGCTGGAATTAAGTACATGATTGCCGATGGTGAGTTCCATGAGATTGCTTGCTGTGGAGAGGACACATATATCATGATTCATCATATCTGATTCTCACCCATCCATCAACAACGCGTACATATAAACATACAAGTTGATTATGGACATTGAATTGGGCTGATTTTGCATTTTGGGCCAAGATTGATCTAAATTTATACTTCTATGGAAATGTTGACTATGAGAATGCCCAAGCAGGGATGGAAAAAAATCTTCAAACTAGGGATGTCACCAGGGTGGTTCGGGCGGATTTGGTGATCTTGTCCCTGTCCCAAATTTAAATCCTTCCCCTTCACCATTCCCATTTCGTGTTTTATGATTCCTCCATTTTCCTCTTCCCGAAACATGCCTTGACAGGGAGATAAAATCTCTAAATTCTCTCTTATTTTACTAAATTTATTTCATACCAAAAGAAGAATATAAGTCGTCGGCTTAAGCAAGATACGTCAACACAAAAAATTAAATGAGACATTGTTACATTGTTGATAATAATTTCTCAAAGTATGTTTATAAATAAGTAATATTTGATCAAGAGAGAGGAAGGAGAGTAGTCAATAAATATATAAAAATATCATAAAAGAGGGAAATAATATACAAAATAAATAGACTTGAACATTAATAATGATATTTGATATGACATTGACTGACACAAAAAAAGCTCTTTCAAGTCAAATCAATCATCTACGAAATAAATTTACAGTTAGAGAAGTTAGCTTAACTTGTTAAGAAATCTCCAACTTAAAAGCCCCAAAACCTTAAAATCATGGCTAAATAATAGGTGAATGCTGAGTCTCTATCCTCATTTCATTCCAACCTAATTGCCCCAAAATTATCATAAATTCTCAAATCAACACTACTTTTCATTATTTTAATATTAAAATAATTTCATATATATTTATTTAGTTGTTACCGTATATTATATAAATTTTACATTGTATATTCACAAAATAATTTTAATCATTATTTTGATGTATTGTATAGCTATTAGAAAATATATAATTCATTTAAACTATTTAATATAATAAAATAAATATTATTTAATGATAAACTTAACATTTTCATTTTTAATAGATTACATTAATTAATGAATCTAAGTTTTTTAAATTAATTTTAAGTTAAATCTAAAACTAAATTAAATTCGTCCAATTAATGCGTATATGACTATCTAATTTATAAAAAAATTAGGCCGCCATAATAATTTCTAGCATGCCACCTAAATAATAGTAGTCTCTCACCTGTATATTTATCTCCCTTAATTGAAGTTTACTATTTAAAAGAAAATCTTGAAATTAGAATTGATTTAATTAATAAAGAAAAAAACAACTAAATTTTAATATTTTAATCATGGGTAAGTCCGCAAAAATGGAGAGTAGCTGGGCTCTAAAAAAATTAGGCCGCCAAAATAATTTCTAGCATGCCACCTAAATAATAGTAGTCTCTCACCTGTATATTTATCTCCCTTAATTGAAGTTTACTATTTAAAAGAAAATCTTGAAATTAGAATTGATTTAATTAATAAAGAAAAAAACAACCAAATTTTAATATTTTAATCATGGGTAAGTCCGCAAAAATGGAGAGTAGCTGGGCTTTAAAATAGGGTTGGGGTTTTAGGTATTTGGGGACGAGTTGTAATATATTAGGTTCCCAAAATAGAGTTTTGGGGCCTGGTTGGAGATGACCTTAGATTATCTATCTTTTTCTCCTTGTCAGTCTCTACTCTCAATCTTTCATTATCATGAATTAATGTTACATTTTTTGGCTCTCCTTTTCTTTTTTCTTTGTGGGGTTGATTTGCCTTTCCTTGATTAATACATATCATCTTTTGTTAAGGTAAAAAAATATATGGGGTGATGTGAAAACGTACTTGACGCAGTGATCCAAATAGGCTCTACCTAATTCGAGGTTATAGATAAAAACAAAACAATATATATATATATATTGATTTTGGGATACTACGTGAAGTTGATTGTTTTGTGTTTAAAGTAATCTAATTATTTGTAAACTTCAAATGTTGGACGTAAATTAAAGACTTAAATTGGTTAAACTGTCCTTCATCCTTACGTTGGATCTAAACATATACGAGGGGTATTATAAACATTCCCCTTGTTCTTCGACATTCCACATCATAAATACTCTCATTGCTACTCGGTAGCTTCTCTCACAATCTCACTTTATAAAAGTTTTCGATCTCTTCTATGTAAAAGGTTTTGATCTCTTCTACGCTCTCTAATCATAAAAATGGTGGCACCCCCTACCTAGGCTTCATCCCCTTCGTCAACAAGAACCCCAACCCCAAATCGACGACTCATACTTATGTGGCAGATCGTGGTCCCCGTTACTGTTGGAGTCATACTGGAGGTGGTGGTTTTCTACTTCCTCCGGCAAACATCGCCAGCGCTGACGCCTTTGCACCGATGTGATGTGCATCAAATGTGCATGTGGCGTGCGTCGCATGTGCATGTGACGTGCGTCACATAAGCATACAACGTATTTTTTCTTCTTTTTTTTCAATTGTCCTAAACATTTCGCACAGACATAAAATTTAAAGGTGAAAATGATGAAGGGTTCAATATAGCGCAAGGAAATTAATTTAGTAGAGTTTCTTAGTGCAGGAAATAAATTAGTTTCTAAAACTGCCAGGTTCAATTTTGGAGTATGCTACAATCGGGAAATAGGATGTTTGATTTAGAATGTTCAATTATGTACATACTGCTCAAAGTGTACATATTTCTCAAAGTTCATTTCGATTCACACTTGAAATTATATATGTATATATAGGGACAAATTTGGCTACAAATGGTATATTTGTGTACAAATATGCGAATACTCTGTGACCACACGATATGGAAATCAAGGGCGTAGATGAGACCAAATGCTTGATGGCGCGGGACGTAATTAATGTGTAAACTTTCCTAATAATTTATAAATTGACTTGAGTTGGGGGTCTAAACGTCATTTAACAATTAACCAAAGTTTCAATTGATTCTCTTGTGCTTGATTTAAGGTGATTTGAGAAGAAGATTGTCTTTCTTTAATTGGCTGATTTCTTATTGCGTTTGGGTTAATGATTTTTTATCTTTGTCATTTGAGTTCAATTTGGGGGAGTCTCTCATTTGCGTGGCTTGGTCCGTTCTAGTGGCGATGATGAAGGGTCTGAAGTTCGGGGGCAGAGAGTGTTATCGATCTGGGGTCAGAGTGATTGTCTCCGGAGAGTGGAGAAAGGTCTTCGATCTCTAGCATCGACGTTCGAGAGACGCGAATCGGGAGGGTAGGGTTGAGGCGAAGAGAACGAGAGTGGAGAAGGGAGGGGAGGTAATGTGATTTGGATTTTTCGATTTTGGTACTGATTGTGTTTTGCATATTGTGATTTGTTCGGTTTTGGTACTTTGTATGTACTTTGATTTTTGTGTTTTTCGATTTGGTTATTCTCGATTCTTATATTGTTGAGATGCATGTGATTCTTATATGTGTTTTTCGATTTAGGGTTTGTTGTTTTTTATGTTCTCAATTTCAGATCATGTATCAATCTATTACTCTATGGTCAGATGACATGTTCTACCGTTATATCTAAACTTCATTCCATCACTCCATTTTGTGATTCTATTGTTCCAAATGCTCCATGGTTCCATTTTGGCATAGGCACTTAATTCCAAAACATAATTCCATTGTATCCAAAACATGATTTTATTTCAGATGACATGTTCAATTTGTCTGTTGTATGGTAGTCATAGTGTACAAATGCAATAATAGAATTATGTGATTTTTTTTCAAAATGGAATCAATGAATCATTTGAATCGATTTATGAATGAAATGGAATTATGAAATTACCATTTGAACATGAGATTATGTGCAAATTCCATGATTCCATTTTCATTCTTAAGTCGATTCAAATGACTCCATGATTATGTACTTGTACACGCATGTTATCATCACATAATAACATAAATCCATTTCATTCATAAGTCGATTTAAATGATTTCTTCATTCCATTTTTCACAAAATCACATAATGTCATTACTCAATTTTGTACTTATTTCCACGTCTCATTAAGTAGTAGAGTTTCTTAACTTTTGGTAATAATTTTCTAAATATTTCTTTCGAATTCAAATTCCTAGAATCGTGCTAATTTATTTCTCAATTTTCTATTTATTGCATTTCATTGATTATTATAATCAAACTCATTGACCATCATACTTTTTTTTATTGATTTAATAGACTTTTAATTAATGAAATCATAGTAGAATCTGAATCATTAATTGATTACATCCAATGGATTTATTCTTATATTTGTATTTAATCAACCATTTGTAATGGAGTGCATATATAGGTGAGAACGTGAGAATTGAGTTTGTCTATTGAAAATAAGTGAATGTCTAATAAAAATTGTGATATTTAATGAAAGTGATTGTCCAACAGAAATAGATGAATGTCCAACGAAAACACTTTGTCCATTCAAAGTAAATGAATATCCAACGGAAATAAGTGAATGTCCAATGGTTCTCATGTTCTCACGACACATTTGGTTCTCAGCCGAACCCTTCCACACACACACATATATATATATATATATATATATATATTGTAATGGCGATCTGAATTCTCAAATTACTTATTCGCTTTCACTTAACGACCACCATGCTTGACGCTAGGGGTGTTCATCGGGTCGTATCGGATGGACCGACCGTTTTTTGACCAAACTCGGTCCATGTCAGGTCCAGTGAGTCGGACCCGAGACTCGACTCGGCTTGGCTCTCGGGTGGTCGGATTTCACTTGGTCGGGTGTCGGGTTGAGTCAGGTAGAACCCAACAGACCCGATGAACTTAAATATTGAGCCAATTACAATTTTTTTGAACACGCCCAAATTTTCAAACGATACAATCCAAATTAAAAAAAATACAGTCCCAATTTTCAGCTCAAACAGCCCCAATATTCATTACATAATACTTGATCAAGTAATTTTCGAAAACCCTAATTAGTGATTCCCAATTCAAAATTAAAAATAAAACATTGAATCTGAAATTGAAACCATAAATTGAATCCAAACCTCCAAATTGAAAAACCTAAACCTCAAATTAGAACTGAAATCAACCCCCAAAATTGAAACCCTAAATTGCAAAATCAAAACTCTAACCCCCAAATTGAAACCCTAAGCCCTAAATAAGAACTGAAATTTAACACACACAATTTCAAACCCTAAATCCTCAAATCGTAAGTTGAAGACCCCAAATTTAACCACTCAAATTTGTAAACCCAATCCCCAAAATCGTAACTCGAAAACCCCAAAATTAACCAACAAATCGAAACACTAAACCCGGAAAATGAAAGATGAAGAAAAGAAACCCTATGCCTAAAATAAACACAGAAAACAATTCTTACCTTTACCAGAGTTCCATGCATGTCGTCGATGAGTGAAGCTTGAATCTCCAGTCTCCAATGAAGAATTGATCTGTTGGAGATTCCTTTATCCACCATCGATGATTTGTGGTGGGTGAAAGACTTCTCCAATAGATCGATTCACAACATAGAGGGTTTGATTGTGAGAGACAGAGAGTATGTGAAGAAGAGACAAGAGGGAGGGACGATGGACGAGACGAGAGAGAAGACTAGAAACAGAGAGGAGACGAGAGAGCGTGGAGGCCAGAAGCAAAGAGGAGACGAGAGAGATTTAAAAATAAAAGAGAAAATGTTGTTTTGTTGGTGTGCGTGAGGGTGAGGCAGAGTGAGTTGAGGTCGTGGTGGAGGAGAGATGGCCACGTCTACACTTATGAATCCAACTTTCTTTCTCTCTAATAGAGTCCCACACAAAAACTTATCAAACGTTTTTAACATTTATACGCTCCTGTACTGGACAATATTGCAAGACTAATGAGATGAGATTGACATTTGATGTGGGCTGATCTGATAAGTATGAATATGGGCTGGGCGTTGGGGGTAAAAATGGGTATGGTCTATTTTGTCATATGGGTGTCGGGTGAGTCGGGTTATTCAGTGGTTTTCAAAATCCCACCCGAGGCCCGACTCATTTAAGGTCGGGTTTAGGTCTATCCGACCTGAATTTCTGTCAATTTTTCTGGGTCATACAGGTTTGAGTCGGGTTGGGTCGTCAGGTAAGTAGGGTCCAGGATAGTAATGGACAGCCCTACTTGACGCCACAATGCTTGAGCCGCCGACTTCCTCCCGGTATTTGATCCGTACTGTGGCCCCAAAGCGCCAGAGGCAGCTCCGGTATTCTCGGTCCTCCTCATCGCACGGATGGGTGGGTGATCTCCGCCTCGATCTCCGTTGTCGTCATTTCCGCCGCCGACCGTAGAGGTGTCCGTTTGCTACTTCCGCGCCAACGATCATCGGCGCCGGCGTTGGCGGACGTAGAGACCGGGCCGGGGATGTATTGGGACCCGGACCCAGTGGTGTCCGACGACGTCGACACAGAGTCCCAGCCAGACTGGCCGTTGTTGCCGGATTTGGGGCCGGAACCGGAGCAACTGGCGGAGAAGATCGACTTGGTGATGGAGACGGACTCGGAGGCGGTGCCGCCGGAGCATGTCGTCAGAGAAGAAGCGTCGGTGCCTAAGGTTCCCGACGACATGGAGACGGATGCGGAGACGGGGTGCTTGTTGGAGCTGAAGGAGCCGGAGTGGTTCTCGGCGTCGAAAAATTGACTGTAATTAATAGTTTAATTCGTGATATTATTCAGTTTATTGATATTGATATGTAATTGTTTCCTAAAATATTGAAAGCTTGTTCCCTGAAATGAAATTGATTGTTTGTGTATTGAATTTATCATGGTGTA
The DNA here is from genome assembly GCA_963920655.1 of Geranium rotundifolium. Taxonomy (NCBI): domain Eukaryota; kingdom Viridiplantae; phylum Streptophyta; class Magnoliopsida; order Geraniales; family Geraniaceae; genus Geranium; species Geranium rotundifolium. Next base: position 23,721,412 of record OY987320.1, read on the forward strand.
ACATCGCTATGCACGATATTATTTGTAATATTTTATAAAATAAGTAAAACTGATTTACATATAAAATTAAAAAAAAAATAAGAGAAAACAACAAAATTCACAAATAAAATATCATAGTCGTTTTCATCCATTCTTTGAGCAGCCAAACAAATCAAATATAGAACAAAAAAAACATTAGAATTAATGTTTGTCGAAGAGAATCGAACAAAGATCTATGAAAATCTGGAACTGGAAAAAGCCACCTAAAAAGAAAATGCAGTTTTGTACATTAGTTAAAGATCTTGACATGGAGAATGTCGTGTGGATGCACCTTCATTATTTCTCCCATAAAAATCAACATAACAAATTATTAGATCGTATAATCAAATATATTAAAAAAACTCATCAAAATTTAATGAATTTGACAAAGAAATACATAGAGATCTTTTTATTTAGTTGATGAATCGGATCTTAAATAGTGATATGTGATTAATGTGTATTGAAATTAGTTTAAAAAAAATTGTAACTTAACATAATTCTAGTTAATATTAAATTTATTTGTTATCATCATCTTCAGATATTCAAGTTTGTTTAGGAAAAGAATTGTATTCTAACAAAATCATAATTAATTTATATTAAATTTATTTATTATTATCATTTTAAATTATTAACGAAAACTGAATTTAAGTCATAAATTCTAAAAATTAGAATAATAATCATTATTTTGAAATGGGGCGCCATGTAGCACGTGTGAGAATTTTTCTTATATATATATATATATATATATATATAAATTAATGCTTTAATATTTTTATTGAATATGGGACGGATCGGTGTGTGGTCGTTCCATCCCTGCTCAGTAACCGACAAATATTTTAAAGGGAAAATTCCACTTAGTCACCTTGTAGTTTACCACTTTTTCACTTACCTACCCCAGCTTTTCATTTTAACTTCTAAACCCCCTGAAGTTTACAACTTTTTCACTTACCCACCTCTGCTTTTCATTTTAGCTTCTAAACCCCCTGAAGTTTACCACTTTTTCACTTATCCACCCATCTTTTCATTTTAGCTTATAAACCCTCTAAACTTTACAAAATTGGCACTTCAGGCTACGACATCAAAATTATAGAGGAAGATGGGTCACACGTTGATCACGAGTAGGGATGGCAACATGGCGGATTTGGGGCGAATTTGACAATACCCGTCCCCATTAGAATCAGATCGGGGATTCCCCGTTTCTAATAGGGACGAGGATTCCCCGTCGGATTCAGGGATTCCCAATTCTCCGTTTCCAACCCAAAAAAATGTTAAAACATATTTATTTTTTAACAAAATTTGTATTAAAAATTATTGTTTTAATAAAATATATACTTAAAATATTTTATTTTTCATTAAACATGTATTATGAAATATTATTTATTTGGGAATCCCTGAATCCGACGGGGAATCCTCGTCCCCGTTAGTAACAGGGAATCCTTGATCCGATTCTAATGGGGACGGGAACGGGGATTGCCAAATTCGCCCAAAATCCGCCACGTTGCCATCCCTACTCGTGATTAACGCGTAACCCATCTTCCTCTATAATTTTGATGTCGTAGCCTGAAGTGCCAACTTTGTAAAATTTAGGGGGTTTATAAGCTAAAATGAAAAGATGGGTGGATAAGTGAAAAAGTGGTAAACTTCAGGGGGTTTAGAAGTTAAAATGAAAAGCTGAGGTGGGTAAGTGAAAAAGTTGCAAACTTCAGGGGGCTTAGAAGCTAAAATGAAAAGTTGGGGTAGGTAAGTGAAAAAGTGGTAAACTACAGGGTGGCTAAGTGAAATTTTCTCTATTTTAAACGTTTTTCTCAAATTCGCCCGAACCTCGAATATTTTTCGCCACTCCCTGCTTTTGAGTTGGGGACATCAAGCCCAGTCGAGTTCGGGTTATAAATAACTTAAATCCCTGTCAAGTTACGATATAAATTAAGTTTATTTTTATTTTTGAAAGAATATATATTATAAATAACTCTTTTTTTTCTTTTTTTACAAAATGGAAGGTTGTAAGTAAATAAACAGAAATTCACAAGGACTAGTCATCTTGGACCAGAAAGCTCCATGTCTTCAATGACAAGAGACGATTCTTCGATAAAATCTGAGTATCTCTGAGGATTCTCACCGGAACGAGACCTCGCAACATCAACCTTGAGCGAAGCCTCCCATTTGTCAGCCAACCCGTCTCCTTCCAACATCCTTAACACTTCCGAAGTTCTTGGACGATGACTAGGATTGAACTGAGTACACAGCAGAGCAACCTGAACCATCTCTTCTAGCTCCACCCTGTCATAATCTCCCTTCAGCTCCTTATCCACCATTACCCTCAGCTTCTCTTCCTGGTGCAGCTTCTTTACCTACACACATTGTGGAATGATTCGTCTTTAACTATGCATGAAAACCAAGTGATAAAATGTTAAGGTATTTTCAATATTAAAATGTACATTGGACATCGATCTACTTCTGACCCAAAAGATTAGTCTAATGAATCTAAAGATCCATAGTGTATTTACATGACGTGAGAACCCAAACTCGCATGTGAACATCTTCAGAGTGGACGAACACAGTTCCAAGTTTTACTAGCCCTAGAGATTGCTAAGTCCACAACTAACCTGTGTTAACACTTGCTGGAGAGACCGGTAGAGGAGCACACAAGTGAAACCCTATATATTGGACATTTTTCATACTCGGTGTACTAAAAATCAGTGAGCACTGGTCGGGTGGAGAGGGCTTTCTGAAGATTAATCAAGGATTAGTCGGAGATTAATCGAACAAGTCCGTAGATTTTTTAAACACTGTTCATACCCAAATACTAGCCTATCATGGGTTCAAAACTCTCATTTCACCCCATGTTTATTCGATATAGGACCTTAGACAAGTGTTCTAAAAAACGCTAGGCGCTAATCGAGCGAACATAGCTTTTTGGAGATTAATCAAAAAATTAGTCGGACAAGTCAGAGATTTTTAGAAAGCTGCCCTAGACTAACACGTGAACACCTAACATGAGACAGAAAGAATGTACCCAATCAAGCATTACTCCCTTCTGGTTTGCTCCACGGCCAAAATCTAGAGCTCTCTGACCAGTAATTAGCTCGAGAAGCAAGATCCCGAACCCGAAAACATCTGTCTTTTCGGATGACTGGCCCGTGGATAAGTACTCGGGAGCCATATGGCCAACAGTACCTCGCACGGCTGTGGTAACATGGGAATCTCTATGATCCAAAAGTTTTGCCAATCCAAAATCTCCAACAACCGCCTCGAACTCTTCATCGAGCAAAATGTTGGCCGCTTTGACATCCCGGTGGATGATTTTCGGGTCACACTGCTCATGCAAATATAGTAACCCCCTCGCTGTGCCCAACGCGATTCTCTTTCGCCTTGACCAGTCTAATGCTGGCTTACCATGAATATGATCTGAAAGTAAAACCCACGAAAAATAAGATATTTCTCCAAGTGATGAACGAGACGATACAAGTATTATTTCTTGAACAAAAATATGATTTACCTCTTAGCCGGGATGCTACACTTCCATTTGGCATGTAGGGATAAACAAGGAGGCGCTCATTTTCGGTAGTGCAGAACCCACAGAGCCTAAGAAGATTGCGGTGGACAGCTAAACTTATCGTCTCCACTTCTGTCTGAAACTGGATTTCACCGCCAAGGGCATTATAGTCTTTAAGCCTTTTAACGGCCACCAATGTCCCATCATTTAAGCACCCCTTGTACACAATCCCAAATCCACCTCTCCCGAGTATGTTCTTCGCATTGAAATGATCGGTTGCACCTCTTAGCTCCTTAAAAGTATACCTTTTCAGATGGCCCAAGCATACCTCTGGGTCATATTGATCTGCTATGAAGTATATTAAGCTTAGAGTGCAAGAATAGTTGAAAAGGCAAGAAATAACCCTAGTTTAGATCAACTCAATGAGATATGGCCTAAGAGTATAAGGAATTAGCCTAGAAGATCCATTGACAAAAAATAAAATGTACGAATAGCCCTGAAATTCAAATTTAAGTAATCTCATTTAGACGATTTTGAAGTTTAAATTTCATAATCAAACAACGGGACCTAAATAGACTTGAGTTTTAATAATGAACACACAGGGCCAACCCTAGAGACTACACAAAAGTAAGACTTTAAATCATCCCATACATGTCTTTAGCCAAAATCAGGACAATCTGATGGCCCTGATCCTTGTATGTGATGAAACATCGGATTCAATTCCGTTAGATTCATGAAAACAGGAATTGCTGCTAGAGTAACATAACTACTGGTATTTGGTACAGAACACAATGAATGTAATGATCAAACTAACCATTGACATCAAAGAATATTTGCTGGTTGTGTCTGTATCGCCACCAAACAAGTAAACCAACCAAAAGTATGATGATGAAAGCAGCACTAAAACTTGCACCAAAGGCAACAGCTATACGGTGTTTTTTTGTTCCAGAATTCGATTCACCTAAGAAACCAAAGATCCCGAGAACACAAACATGTGAACAGACTATGGGAGGGGATGAAAAATGTAAGCAAACCACACAGCAACATCATAGACACCTTTTAAAGCATCTGGGGGGAAATTAAGTGGCTCGGGAAAGACAGCAGCAGAACAGTTATTGTTTGCGTTATCTCCACAAAGTAATGGGTTACCGATGATTCTGAAAATAAAAGAAAAACAATGGAACATCACTAAATGATGAAAGAATAACTTTCAAGGCAATAAGCAATTTAGAATATGGGGAAGCACAGCTTACTTGAAAGTTCTTGCTGATATTTTTGGAAGGGGACCACTCAGGTTGTTAAAAGATAGATCCCTACAGAAAGGATTTACTCCCAAGTTAATAATAATGAGGTATGTGAATGTATCTGGTACTCACAAACATGTGAATTCTCTATAGCTGGAATCATCAACAAGATCCAGATCTAAATATAATGACAGCGTACAAACTTACACAAGAGTGAGGCCCACAATTTTGGACAACGACTCGGGACAGGGTCCAATGAGGCTGTTGTTGTTTAACCTCCTGATAGCTCAAAACAAACGAGGCAGAAGAGTTAGTCCAATCATATCTATACATTAATACATAATGTAAGTGCACTTTGTTTCTAGACTACTCGAAATTAGCTTCAAGAGGTTTAAGAGACATAATAGGCTAATGGCAGTATTAAACGTGTGAGACTTACAGATAATTCAGGTTTCTGAGATCCCCAAGGGAACTAGGTATTTCACCATTCAAAGTGTTATTGGAGAGATCGAGCGTCTGAAGCTTCTCCAACTTTCCAATTGTAGAAGGAATATAACCGGAGATATCGTTATTCTGGAACAACCTACGTATTTGTCCAATCAAGAGTCATAAACCAAGCAGTATGCCAATGTCTAACACATAAAAAGAAACTATGACACAAGTATACAATCCAAATGTAGAGACATGTTTCAGTAATCAGTGAAGATGGAGCAACAACTTACACAGATTGCAAGTAAGTGAGGTTTCCAATCCCCGGGGACAAAGTCCCAGATAAATTCTGACTAGGTAGCCCCCTGCTAGGAAGAAATTAACAGCTTTCAACCGTGAGTTCTCTTCAATAACATAAGCTCTTCAAGTTTGTTTATGGAAGAGACAATGCTTAAAGGGAGGGACTCGCTGACTTACAAAGCTGAGACATAGCCGTCTGTGCATGTAACCATCCTCCAGCTACAAGGATCTACAGAATTTACATCCCAGTTCTCCAATACATTGTATGGATCATTCAGATCACTTTTTATAGCCATCAAAGCTACAACTGACCAATTTCAATGAGGCAAGAAACAAGAAATCAGGGATGATGGATATAAATTCACTTCTACCTACCCAAGTATATGCAACCCAAGGAAAAAGGAATGTGAAGTATGGAAAGTCAGTATTTAATGATGCTGAATTGGAATAAGAAGTGGATAAGACATTGAATTACAGGTAACAAATATATATTTTCCAAGTACATCAAGACTTAAATGCTCATACTAGAAGGGGCAATTGGAATTTTGGTAAATATACATTCAAGTGATAATTTTATCCATTGAACTCCTTATTTCTTCTATCAGTTCAATAAATGATAGATACAAAGTTGTGGATCTCAAGAGAAACAAACCTTCATAGTTGATACCAGAAGGAGACAGAGTAGCAGAAGAATGCTCCATCAATGCTAGAAGCAGAAATCCAACCATCCATGACATGGACCTTCCTCTTCCCATAACTCTGAATTGCTATTACTTTTCAGCAACTCTCTCACCTTCTTTGGACAACCAACACCAACTCCTGAAAACCACCATAACCGGCAAGAGCACAAACCACTCTCACCAACCCAACACCTGCCTCACTATCCAGAAATAGAGAAAACTTCTCAGACTCAAATTCTCAACAAGACCAATCCACTTTTACAGAAAGCTTGTTCTTTTTGGTACCCTTTTCACTCCAACCAAGCCCAATTGCTTCCAAGTTCCAACCCAACTCGACCCAGATGCTGAAATCACTGCCTCACAAAAACCCAGCTCGGAAACAGAATTGAATCGACCCAGAACAAAAGCATAGCCAGCACTGAAATTTCTGAGATCCTTGAGATCTGGGAATGGAGGCACTGAAAGATGTTTCTAAATGAATTTGAGCCAATCCCCACAAATTCTCAGGTGGGTTAGTTTATACCACGGCCGTGTTCTTCTCCAAGCACAGACCACACTACACCACTATCTCCATTATCTTCAGCAGAGGAGTGAGTGAGAAAAAAAAAACAAATCAAATCACACTTGCACAGAAAGAGCCAACACGCAAAGGCCAAAAAAAGTGGACACGGATACAAATGCAAGACCCAGTTGTTTCTGTTATCGTTGTGGGAGAGAATTATTTTCAGAAACAATTAAAAAACAGAGGCTCCCACAGTCACAGGCAAGAGATTGAGAATGAGGGAGGGAAGTGAAAAAAACAGCAAAAACGGTGAAGAAACAAAATGGGTTTTCTTATGTGGAGCTAGGAATCAATGAAACTGAAGGAAATTGGAGCGGTGGTGAGAAATTGATCAGTGAGAGCAATGGGACGAAGAGAGAAAAAGAAAAGGCAGAGCAAAGCAGGTCACGTGTTTGGATTGTCTTTGCCTTTGTTGCCTATTGCTTTGCCTCTCATTCTGTTTAAGCTTTACTCACTTCCATGGCCCACTTCTTCGTCCATTTAATTTAACTAATAATCATTCCTTTATTTTATTTTAAAATAATTAATAATATACATTTGTTAAATACCAAATAGTGTGTGAAAATGTATTTAGAGCAGTGGTCTACGTTACTTAATCACCGGATAGAAGTTTGAGCTAATTTGCTAAAAGGATTTACATGAGATTTGGTCTTGGGTGGGTTGGTTTTTGGGCATTGTAAGGCTAGTTAGGAATTTCAAAAAAGAATAGAAACTATTATGTAACAAAGGTTGAGTTTTTTAAATTTTTGATTCTCAATATAGGAGAATTAAATTAGGAACTATTATGTGACAAACAGTTTGATTTTAGGTATGTGTTTGATCAGCTTGGTCATACTCGATTAAAACTGATTAGTTTATATTTCAAATTCATGTTTGATTTATGAGCTGAGTTAGACAAAATTAAATATAAATAATATACGTTAGTGGATGAGAGATGGATAAGTGGCGACACGAATCAGTTCAGTTTTTATCAATCATTCAACAGTTTTGAGTTTTGAGAACCAAAATGAAATCAAGATTGAATGGTTGTTATCAAATCTGAAATTATTAATTATAACTGACAAAGATGTTTACACATACACAAATAGTGAAACATTAACGCTTAAAAGTTACAACAACGCAAGAGTCCAAAACCCATAAACCCGTATATAAAGGTTCATATGCAATATTAACAACGGTTCTCTTGAATTCAAAATCAAAACTGAACCATTAATTTTAAATTTAGTTATAAATTTGATTTGATTTTTGCTTTAAGATGGATGCGCAATGAGTGATATGCATGTGGGTAACTTCTCTAGTGGCATTAAAATCATCTCTTTGATTTGCGTGAAGTACTAACCATTAAGGTATAATGGGTTTATCAAATTACAAACGTATGACATTTAATGTTTATATTTGCTAAATTATTATGATTTACAATACAAAAGAAACACCCTTTTATATCATAAATAAATATTATCATCATTATATAAATTAAACTGGTCATAAAAAGATATGTTGTATCAAATACGCCACTACAGTGGACGTGCATGTGGACTATAAAATGATGATGACGATGATACCGAATAATTGGCCGAAAACTAAAATGCGCCGGGGCGGAGGTTTTGGGATCATCGATCGATTGTTGGTGGTGCGGAAAAGAATCTCTAACATGCGCTCACCGTACTCGTGCCTAGAGTATAGGTAAACACTTTAGACTCGGAGCCGGTCCCAAACCAGGTATCAAATTAAGTTTGGAATCGAAAAACTAGAACCGTGAGTAATGAATCTCTTATGGTATTAAGTTTGGAAGAACCATTTAATTTTTGGTTCTTAAAATTTAGATTCGCCACATAACCGCTAAAAACGAATCATTTGCGTAGTCACGTTTCTATCTCTCGTCCACCCACATATATAATTTTGCACTTTATATTTCTATTAAATTGCAATAAATAAATCATAACATTATATGTTCGTTAGTAGTTTTTATAATTGCAAATTTAATATTTTTGATTAAAATTTTAGCTCAAATTCATCAAATTCTGCCTATAAATTGATTATGATTTCAATATAAAAAACTAATCGGTTACAATCAAGTGGGATAAAAAGTAATCCGGATATAACTGAACTCAAAAATAAATTATTTTTCACACAGTAGTTTTAGGTTTGGTTTTCATACATCGAGAATCGAGAAATTTATTTCACCATTTAGATTCGTAGAATTAAGGGTTAAGCTTTTCATGCTCAACTAAAAAATCGCATTTTTTTTTTTGAAATAAAAAAAAAATTGCATATTTAAATATAGATACCAGTCAAATATCAATAATTAATTAGTAAAAGGAGATAGAGAAAAATATTAAATAATTAATTTGGGAAATGAGTATACACTAGCTTAAGAATGATGCCTTGACTAGAAGTAGAGATTGTGGTTGTGTTATTTTGAAATCTGTACAGAGAGAAGAGAAGCCCAAGACCATACGGTGGCATGGTATTTTTGTCTCTTTTTGGAAACCCCAATATTCTTCATTCTTAATTCTTAATTGTTGATGATTAATAGTAAGTACCTTTTCCCAAGGAAAAAAAACCCCTAATCCATGGGTGTTTTTTTAAAAATTTATTTTATCAATGAATATATTCCTATTCGATTTCATTATTATTCTCTAAATAAAGATGTTTTCTTAAAATTTAGAAAATAAATTTTATAGTATTTAGACTTGTGTGGGTCCCATGACTCACCAAACATAAACAGAAGCAGATCATTGCCATTCATAAAATTATTTTCTTCTTTTTGAGGTATGTGGCCCTCATTGGTATTTGTGCATTTAACTACTTTTAAATTTTAGGCTGATCTCAAACCTAATGTTATATTTGATTCTAAAATTAGAAGGGAATGCTATTTACTGATCATAAATCTAAATCAAGTGTTTATATGAAAAAAATTATAAACAGGTTACTCCGTATTGAAAAACATTCTAAATGATGAAGTATGTTTTATGAAAGCTTTTTATTTATAAAACAATAAAAAATTTATTACATATTAATATCGAACAAAAAAGGGCAGTTTGTTTTATACATCAAAATCAGGATAAGAATAAAAATTATGTTATAATCATTTAAAGAAAAAGAACAATGATTAATTAAATTATGATGTGTATTATGATTCTGAGAAATGTTTCATAAATTTGTATTGTGAGATGAAGACAAGACATGATATTGTGATAAAACAATACACATCATTATATTCTTTTTTGAAAATCTAGAGTATCATTTGATTGAAGGTATATGAATCGAAACGGAAATGACAAAACTCTCTCCCAATACCCAGTAAAATCGTTCTTGTTAATAAGTGAGCAATCTCATTCATTAATTGTCTGTTATAACAATGAGATACCAAATTACAACAACTTAATAAACATCTGCAATCACCAATAATGGTACTAATATAAGAAGCTCTAGGCAAGGGACGATTGATACCTTCAACAACCAAAGTGCAGTAAGAGCAAATTTGAATCCAGGAGGTGCCCAAAAGCACTTGCTCACTTTTGGGACTCTATGAAGGTCATTTTGACCTATCATTTTGGGGATATGTACCCACTAACCAGCCACATTTTTCACCGGCTTCTCTCTAGCATCTTGGAGCTCCATTGTTCACCATTTTTGAAGCTTAAAAGCTTGGAGAAGAGCACTTTCCATCGTTATTTTGGGGATATGTACCCAGTAATTTTGAATGCTTTTTTAATTTTCTATTTTAGTATTGTTAACATTATTGAGTTGCCATATTTAACACGCATACAACAAACACAATCAATTGAGTACTTTGCTTTTACCAACAGTTTGTACCCAATTGAGCCACTCTACTTTGGCTCTTGTGAAATTTGACCCAGTATTTATTCGGTTTATTATTTATCGATCGCGTTAACTTGCATGAGGTCGGAAAGCCAAGAATGGTGCACTCACGATTTTACCCATCAACAGTTTTGAAGAATGAATGGGTATGTAATTCATTGAACTTCAAGACAATGTACTCTTATTGCTTGTAACTTATAGGAATATCATAGTCTTGCAACCTGTTCATGTCGTTGCACGCCTACGTTTGGTATACTATACTGAATGAACTATTGGTCCTCGTCATCATATTTTGGAAAATTTTCTCCTTCTTAGTGCACACGATGTACCTCAATAAAACTTTGGACTATCATGTTTTTGGATACCAAGATGTGAAAAAATCCATACAATCTCACATATTTTCTATAATACTCAATTCCTATATCTAGGTCGGGGAAGCTCATTTCTACAACCGGTTTGAAAAAAATCAAGACAAGGTGGTTGGTGAGAGCCACATAATGCTTGTGTCTATACAAGCTGTATTGACAACATTATAAAAGAGTAAAAGAGAGAGCATGTTTATGAATACGTTATACATCAATATTAGTACAGAGACCCTATATAATCATTTTAAAAAGAACAATAATGAAACTACGACGTGCATTATGATACCAATAAATGTTTCATATATTTGTACCATGTGATGATGATGGGACATTGTGATAGAACAATGAGGAAAGACTGAAACGTGTTTCAGTAAACAAATTGAGCGACATTGAATCTACCATGAGAACATATAACCGTGAAACTAGACACTGAATTGTGGAACATTGAATCATGTTTCGAGGTATGAATTAGTGAAAATGCATAGAGCACTAGTCTGTGATTCGTGTTTCAAAAATAAGAAAAAAGAAGTTTCATGAATTGTCGTTGTCTGAACTGTGCAATTAGTGAAATATGCGATCTCTCGACTGTGCGATCTATACGTACATATATAGATCGCGTGATTATTGGACTTTGCATTGAGGACTAAAGCCCAAATAAATCCCTTGGTGGATCAGGCTGGCCCACTTACGTACTAATTCTTTTTTTATACAAATACGGAGGGAATGTCTTGCATTTACACCCACCAACTTTCATAAATACAAAAAAAGACCCACTTGACTTGAGAGTTGAGGACTTGAGATAGTGATGATGATGACGACGACGACGACGACGACGACTCAGTCTGTTGTCTCTTTCAATTCTGTTTCAGGTTTCAACAATAACAGCCTCTGCAAATCCACCAAAGTAACGCTCGAGCACGTCAGCACCAACCTCTCCATGACCCCACCCCCAACCTCCCTCCCCACCGTTCCCCACTCACGCGCCGCCGCGGCCTCCCACACCGCCACCTCCCCCTCCGCCGAGGACGGGTTGTGGATGTAGACGAAGCCGCCGCTCGAGCACATCCCCACCGCCGTCACGCACCTCAGCCTCTCCGCCACCGCCCTCGGCACCTCCCCGATTTCTCTGCACTCCGTCTCCGGACCTCCGTCGTCGCCGAGCTCCACCTCCCACATCTTGATGCTCTTCGCCTCCTCGTCGTCTCCGATCAGCCCCACCAGGACCAGACGGCCGTTCACGACCCCGATCGCCGACGAGGAGATGCCCCTGTCGGGCCGGACCTCGTACGGCCCGCGCCAGGTCGAGCCGGCAGGGTCGAACGAGAAGGTGGTGCCGGAGACCTTGTCGGATACGTACATTTTCGTCTCATCCGCGGCGACGGAGAGCCACGTGGAGGCGGCGCAGTCCCTGAGCTCGGCCGGCATGGAGCTGCACGCGCCCCAAGCGCCGGCGTCGAGGTCGTAGACCTCGACCGCAAGCGGGTCGTCCTCGAAGTCGCATCCCCCGCCGGCGACCACCACGCGCCGGCCCACCAGGGCCACGACAGGGTCGGCCCGCCACACGCGCGGGGCCGGCGCGTGGCTCCACGCGAGGTGGAGCGGGTCCACGGAGAAGGAGAATCTGGACGGCGTCAGGGTGTACAGCAGCGTCGAGCCGGAGGATCGGAGGGCTGACGAGGAGGCGTGCGTCGGCTTGATCTCCATCCACACACGCGAGCGCGGGTCGTAGGCGCGCGTGGTGTACGCGTGAGGAGACCTCGTGCTCTGCGCGTGGACGAGCAGCCACGGCTTCGCGGGGCTGACGTGGCGGAGAGACGACGAGATGGCGCGTCGCCACGTCTTGCTCACGCGCGAAGCCGGTGCCAGGTGGATGAGAGGCACCAGGGAGAAAATGATCTCTAAAATGTCCTCCTGATTAATCGGAGCTTCTTCTTCATTGTTCAGAACTCGAGCCATAGAGAAAGAAAAAGCCAAATGAAATGAGTATTGTTGGTGTTATGTTTATTGTGGTGCTTATTATATATAGTGTTTCTAATATTTCTGAAAGAGCTCATTCTCTTACTTTCAATTTGTTTACTTACTAATTTATGTTCAACCTTATCGTGCTACCTTTAACTAATCACGTTTGAATAATTGATATTTGATGCACTTGATTAAGGCAAGTTTTATATTTGTCTTGTGACTTAATCATTATCCACTCACATGCCATTTTGTCAAGTAATTAAAACTTAAAGTTGAATTCCACTAATTAATTAGGTTTGCATCTTTTCTGTTGGTATGGAATGGGATATTGAAGATAATGATGGACTTTGAGCAAGATAGTAGTTGGCTAGTTGTTTATCAGATGTTGGTGAACTGGAGGTGCTTTGTTTCTTCTACCAAATGTTTGATTTTTAATTTCATACTAGATTCATATCGGAGGTAACAGTTAAAAGTTGGTGAAGAGCTGACTAGGATTTCTCTTAATGAACACTCTATCAACGAATAAAAAAAAGAATTAAGATATTAAATAATAATAATAAGTTTTATAAAGACACCCTGCTGTTTAAGCTTCACAATTATAGTTTTAAAAGATCATAATATAAATAAATACAATTAAATTATTCGTGATTCCACTAAGTTACAGGTATAAAAAGAAGTTTTTGGCAATCACATATGGTATTGAAGTCAATTAAATAATTCAACGTGCTGGTGAAACGAAGTCATCGATGGGTTGAGTTGAGTAACACTAACATGTTAGGTGACCTTCATTCCTTTTCTCCAACTTCGCATAAAGTTGTTGACTTGGCCTTTTGTTAATATTAAACTAGTGAATTGATTCCTTGCGATTTGTAGACGATGAACTGTTTAAGGAACCCTTAACAGCAAAGATGTTTGAACATGTAATAACGATTCAAAGAGCCAAACCATTAATTAAGGTTTATAAAATAATATTTCTTCCCAACTACAAGCCTGGAGACTTGTTGATAACAACGTAACCCCACCTAGGTTGTAAACGAGCGAGTCCTTGACAAGTTGCTCGAGTTCGATTCGTCAAATATTCAATTCGGACTCGTTGTAATCGAGATCGAGCTGAATTTGAGTTTAAGGTTGGGCCTGTTTAATAAACGATCCGAGCTCGAGCCTACCCCTTTAAGTCTCAATAGGTTCGCGAGCCAAATCGAGTCAAGCTCACATCGAGCTGGCTTATTTAATAATTAATGATATTTTATTTAATATTGATATTAATAAATATTTGTATTGAAAATTAACTAAACCGAGCTTGATTTTATCCATTTTTTTTCGAGTCAAGCTCGAGCCGAACACTTCTTTCACGAGGCGAGTCTTGTCAAATAAAGATTTGATTCGCCTCGTTTATACGGCACGTAGATAGAAAATGTTACACATGAAATAAAGATAATATTAAGTGTATATATCAAAAATCAAGTTTTGATACCTTGTAAAAAGTATATGTATCCAAAAATCATATTTATAGGTAAAATTCGTAATATGTTATCAGGTGATGAAAATTTCCAAAATTCATATAACATGTGTAAGAGTAATGATAATAAGAAAATTAAAATAATTGCAAGCAAGATGCAAAAGGCACAAGTGACAAATCACAAGATTTTTTTTTTGCTTTACATGCTATCATTTCACATTTAATGAAGCATATAGTGGAGTGCCTATTTACAGAAGAATTGAAATAAGATGATACGGGCAGAAGCAGTATGGCCTAATGCATTTTGCAGATAAGAAAACGGTGTTGTATGTTTTGGTTTAGGTTTTTGGCCTTTCGGGTTCTAATCGTAATAAAGATAAGGATAAGTTAGTTTCTGGAATGAGCTTGTTTCTCAGAAAATAATTATGAACCACATACTTAGATGTAGAGAGATATGTATGGTAGTGACAAATGATAACTGAAATCTTCTAAAACTTGTAGTGGAAAAAGACCTTACAAGCTTATGCAGGTGATGTGATGCACTGACTTGCTGGTTTGTTGCATATGCTAGTCATTGTTGCTTGTGGCCCTTAAACCTTTAAGAGAACAAAACAATAAAGAACAAATTTATGAGATTAGTATGTCATGATGAATTAGTAATGCTCAAGAGAGATTTTGGGCACAATTGGTACCTCAAGAGGGATGCCAATTTCTTCCCCCAATGCCCGCGTCTTTGCAAGACCTCTCTGGTAAAAAGCGCTAGCTGGAAGAAGACTGCCTTCTGAAGATTAATTAGATTACAAGATTAGTCGGAAAAGTCGGAGACTTTTAGAATACTGCTCACATATATGTGAATTCGTGCAGCTTTAAGCTTTGAATTTGATTAATCAATGCTTCATACTGGTGACTGATGTTGAATACAAATGGTAGTGAATAAATTTAGTGGAGGTTCAGTTGTGGTGATCTGACCTTCCCCTTCAAGACACTGAATGATGCCATTATATGTTGCAGCAAGGTCAGTGAGTTAGCTATTCCGCCTCCAATTGCATCGGCCTTTTTTGTGGCCATCGGGATCTGAGGTTGCACACTGCAGAGGAATGCCAAGATGACTTGTGCAGCTGGGATCATCTGTACCAGAAACAATCTCATTTCAGTGCCAGAAATGAAGGAAATAGAGCAAAATAACCCTCAGAAAACTCCTAAATTGTTCCTTTAATCTGTACCAGAAACAAGCTCATTCCAGTATTTTCAGTTTGAACCTTCTGAATGGAAAAAAGTGCATTTGATCAGCCTGCTGGAATAAATACATCCTATTGACTATGCACAAGACAAAGATTAATGGGTAAAAAATGTACGAGCCATGGATTTACTAAATATGGCTCAAAGTCTCAAACATACAACCTAAAATCCTAATAGGAGCAGAAATAGTCTACTGGTTTATTCATTGATTGCGAAAAAAATACCTCCAAGGGGAAGTTGAGCATATGTTTCTGGTGTAAGAACGAACATGTTCTTAACCTGGACGACAACTTTTAACTCTCTTCAATTTCAATTCTTCCACAATCTGAAAGCTTATGCTGGACCTAAGTCGCCCGCCTCATTGTGTGGAATTACGGGCTCAATAATGAAGGTTGTTATAAGTCCTTTGCAGCAACTCATCTCTACCTGTAAACCAACAAAGAAAACATAAGAAAGACATCCCTATTCCCTATATTATTAGCACTCTTTATAAAGCAAGCAAAGCATAAATAGATATGTTGTTTGTGTAAATCAGATACATACACGGGCTGCTAATCATATTTTGCTTGCTTTACCAAGAGGCTCTTTCACAAACATACCTGGTTTTACGACCAATTTCCCCGATGAGAGTCAGGGTCCCTTATCTATTAGCTGATTGAAAACACTTGATTTGGTGTCCTAAACTACAGACACAGAAAAATCTTACAATTGACATTCAATAAATAGCATAACAATGCAGCCATATAAAAGATAACTTCTGATCAATTTACTTATGGAAAGGAAACTTTAACCTTACTTCACACTTAACTTTCAGGAGGATTATGATTATATAAATGTTTAAACCTCTATCATTGACCGGGGTCGTTCAGGCACGTAAAAATCTGGCCAATTGTAATATCCCACAACGCAACCCTGTAAACAAGTAGTAGGATGCAATGTCGTAAAAATCCCCGACTTGTCCGTTTAATCCTCAATTAACCCTACGACTCGTCCCCAATTAATCCTGTAATCGGATTTATTTTCTATTAATTCCCGACTAATTCCTGATTACTACCTAAAAGGCCCTCTCCGACTGACTTAGCTCCTAGCGTTTTTTACAACACCGGTAGGATGTACATTAACAGTGATTGGTGAAATCTCATTTTTCTAGAACATCATCAAATCCTGATTCTCCTTGATGTTTTAGAGTAAGCTGATTTCAGATTCAGGCAGTGTACATCAGGATTTAATCCATGGATTAAAGAGGATCTGAAAAAAACATGAAAGCAAATAGAATTTATTTCTAGATACAGCCGAACTTGTGTCACTTGAATATCAAACAAAATCAGGCCAACTGATCTCTCCTTTTTCTAGCTAATCCAGCAATAACCACAATAAACTTTCAGTTCTACTCAAAAGTTTGGTTCAAGTAACATGAATCTTAGATTCATACTGATTTATCCATTTAAATCACAAACTCCAATCTGACATCAATAGCAAGAGTTATTAGGTGTGAAGTTGAAAGCGTCCTCTAGCAAACATCAATCTACCAAACACACCCTAACCAAAATTCCAACTACTCCAGCAACGATCCAACTAGTCACTACACAACATTTTTTTCAAATTTCTGCAGAATCAAATTAAGCAGACACGAATTAATAAGAAAAATTGCAAACTCGCTTCTCTCACCTGAGCTGATTAGATCGGTAACTCTGCACTATTGCGTCTCTTGAATGATCCTTCAACAGCCTCTCGGAGACGTACTCTCGATCTTCTTCCTGGCCAGTTTCTTCGCCCAATTTTCACCGAACACCGAATATTTCTGGTCAGATCTATAATATCAAAAACACGAGTAACAGAAGAAGAAGAAGAAGCTAGAGATCTGGAAATTGGTGAGATATAAGAAGAAGCAAAATATGCGTGAAGACTGTTTTGTTTCTCACAAAAATGAAGTTGAAACCAATTGCAGTGTGTTTATCAATTTTAGAAGTAAGGATCTGATTTAATTGGGTTGGTTTTCAGATATTTAAGGTAAAAATAATATACAAAATGGAAACATTTAGCGGGAAGTTGAGAAGGTTAACACGTGCGCGGGCTCGCACCTACCTTGTTCGACCGGACGCCTCAATTATGTGTTAGGAATTATTCAATGCTACTAGCCAACCTGCATGCTTAGAGCGACTCTCATGAAAGTTGTCATTTTGTCGTATTTTTGGCAAATTGTCAAATTTATTATAGAGGGTTGATATATTTGTAGCAAAGTTTGAATATATTTATATTATTATATTAATTTAACCAATTGATGAATGATGATGTTGAAAAGTGATAATAATTGATAATTGTATCAAAATTTAGTAATTTGGGTTGGAGTTTGATGACAATATAACAACTAAAATTGAGTAATAATTTTTTCATTTTGTTGCTCTTAGGCGGCTTACACTGCCATAGATCAAATTGATTTTTTCGTGCTCCTTTCAAAATATAGTAGTGGCTAGAGGTGTTCATCTTTTGCTTATAACCCAACTCGCCTGATCTGTCACATGTGAACAGGTGGTAGCCTGCAATGAGGGTAAAAAATCACTCGACCCGCATATGAGCGGGTGGAGTGCGGTTCATGTGAGGGTAACCCGAAGATCATCTCACAAAACATCGACCCATCACCGATCAACCTCAAGCCCCGCCCAATATATTAAGGCAATTAGGAGATGGAGCTCTAGTGCTTATAAACGCTCCAACACATTCTTACGCAAGCGATATAGGAGTTTTAACGAAAAGTCGACCGCATATCAAACGGTCTTGGTGAAACCATGTGTCCCTATACTCACTACCCACGTATCAAACTACCTCTCTCTCCCTCTTTAATGTCTTTCAGAGGAATATAAACCCTTACTTTCATCTTCCTCTCTCTCTCTCTCACTCTATGAATATGTCACCAGTTTAAATAATAGTTTGTGTTAATGTATGGACTTTAGCCGTTGTGTATTGTAAACTTCAATCTTATTTAAACCCTACATACTGTATCATTTTTTTTTATATATATATACACACACACACACGTTGTTATTATCTCAATACAATACAATTATATCTCGCCTCATATGGTATCAGGGTTTGCATCATGTCTAAAATCCATGGATCATGCCATCTGTTATGGATCGGAGAGCGTTGATGCGGGCCCAAAGTGACCTTGCACTTACACTTCTGTTCCACATTTTAGCACCGAATTGTCCTCGTTTCGGCATTTTAGAGCTTATATTTTGATGTTTTCGACTCTTGACGAAATTTTGACCTTTACAGGAAATGGAGCACATTTGGAGCGAATTTGGGACAATGGTCGAAGAAGCCGACAACCAAGCAACTGGAGAATTCGAAGAAAGCAGAGTGTCACGATTGTGACGAGCCCTTGCAAGACAGCTTGCTGCTGCTGGAATTTTTTGCCAATTTCACGATCGTGACGGCTTTAAAATTTGCCGTTGTCACGATCGTGACGGGTCCGTGGCAGCTCAATTTTACCTTGGTCATGCCATTTTGTCACGATCGTTGCGGAGATCGCGACACTCGCTCTAAACTCTTTGATTTTGGTTGTCATGATCGTGACACTGTGCTTTCTTCGAATTCTCCAGTTGCTTGGTTGCCGGTTCCTCGAACATCGTCCTGAATTCGCTCCAAATGTGTTCCATTTCCTATAAAGGTCAAAATTCCTCCAAAAGTCGAAAACATCAAAATATAAGCTCTAGAATGCTTAAACGAGGACAATTCGGTGCTAAAATGTGGGATAGAAGTGTAAGTGCAAGGTCACTTTCGGCCCGCATCAAGCGTCCAATCTATATTTGCCCCCTTCTCGTCTGTTTTCACATACATTTCAAATCAGTTTGCACGTGAGTGTGGGTGTTAGAGTCCCACATCTGAAAGATTTGAATCTATTCACCAGCTTATATAACAATCTAAGCCTCCACCTATCATTTTGAGCTTTTATGTGGGATGGGCTTCCAATAGTCTGGGACTCCACCTATCAGTTTGAACTTTTAGGTGGGTTGGAATTATGACGTGGTATAAGAGTCTGGTCTGTTTTGGACGTGATCACTATATGTCATATGTGTCAGCCTTAGGATCCATGGATCGGAAGGCGTCCATGTTTAGGGGTGTGCACGGTTGGATAACCGAACCGAACCGACCATAACCAAACCGAACCGACCAGTTCGGTTATTGAACATTCGTAACCGAAAACCGAACCGATGGGGGTCGATTCGGTTGGTCGGTTAACCGATTGAACAAATGGGCTTTTACATTTTGGGATTTTACAAATGGGCTTTTACATTTTGGGTGTATATGAATCAGGAGAAATAAAAAACCCTAAAATTGATGTATACCTTCAGTGTTTTTGGAAGCGGACAGGACGCCGTTGGAGGCCGAGAGAGGACGGGGACAGGATGCCGATTGGAGGCCGAGAGAGGACGGGGACAGGACGCCGATTGGAGGCCGAGAGAGGACGGGGACAGGACGCCGATTGGAGGCCGAGAGAGGACGGGGACAGGACGCCTATTGGAGGCCGAGAGAGGACGGGAACATGACGCCGATTGGAGGCCAGAGAGGACAGGACGCCGCCGTTGGAGGCCGAGAGAGGATGAGACACGGTTGGAGGCCGAGAGAGGACAGGGACGCGAGAGGAGGCCGAGAGAGGACAGGGACGCGAGAGGAGGCCGAGAGAGGACTGTGTGTGGAAGCCGGAAGGGACTGAGAGACAGTGAGACAGTGAGACGAGAGAGTTCTAGATCTAGGCATTAGTTTATTATTTTATTATTATTATTATAATACGGAGTCCCGTAACCGACAACCGAACCGAATAGGGGTCGGTTACATGGCATAACCGAACCGATTTAACCGAATTAATCGGTTTGGCTACCGATTGGTTCGGTTTCGGCTCGGTTCGGTTCGGTTATCTCGATTACGGTTTTTTTGAATACCCCTATCCATGTTGTCACTGCACCCTGTTCGTCTAATTCTACATAATTTCAACCCGACTTTTACGTGAGTAGAGGTGTTAGAGTATCAAATATGAAAGATGTGAATATGTTCATCATCAACTTAAATAACATTATGGGCCTTCACCTATCAGTTTGAGTTTTTAAATGGGTTGGACTTCTGCCACGCGCCATTTCTCATGCTCGAACTCATAAAGACTTTTCTCTCTTCATCTCACTTTTCCTCCTTCACTCTCTAGTCATCATCCCATTTCTTGACCAAGTCTTAAAAATCCTAAATTAGGTGATCCATTATCCGAAGTGTAACCCTTTTAATTTATCAACGTCGCTCCATTCTCTATCTTTTTAACCTATTGTTTTCATCCATTACTACTTTATTTGATTGAAAACTTCAATCCCAAAAAAATCCAACCTTTCGTTGCTTTTCATAATCATCTCTGCATCAAATAGCTTCTCCTGAATAACCCTGACAAATAATTATTGAGACGAGATCCGACATTTTTGAACCACAAAACATTGGTTCGGTCGTACGTGTAACCAACTTGTGATCAAGGATATTATAGCAGATATAGAAGTAACAAAAAAAAACTATTGTATAACAGTTTTCATTAGTACGTAAACCAGTTATATACCACCACAAATAAATGTTAGAGCATGAAAATATTCACTAGATCAAGAGCACTCCCTCAAGTAAAATTTTTTATGACCAATTGATTAAAATGAGGATCCCAATCGACGATGCCAGTAGGATGCCACGACGACTATACGAGGATCCCAATCGACGAGGCCAGTAGGTGGCCATAACGATTATAGGCCTTCGCCTCAAGCAAACAATAATCCCTGAATGCTACTTCATCTAATCTAATCGATTGCAAAATCTCATTGGCGTAATGTAAGTGTTTGTTTCGCACCTAGATAAGTGAATATTTGATTGATTTTCTTGCTAAGACGGCCTTTTTTGGAATTGATGTGGGAAATTTCTGAATAGTTACAGCACAATATAAAGGGACTCGTAGTTTTCATTTTTCAAGAGAAATAGCAATAAAATGATAGCCATTTCAAATCAGGGCAAAATGGGAACAAAAATAGGTGTCCTAGAAAATAAGAAACCGAAAAGGAGAAGAAGAAAAAAACAAGGTCCCGCCATTTGTTGTGTTGTAGGGCTTTGCCATTTCCCATAAACGATCGCATTGTTCCAATTCTCTATTTACCCCCACATACCAGCTAATTTTTGCCCTAATTCAGGTCCGTACCGCCCAATCACATCTGCTTTTTCGCTACCTAACTTCGAATTGCTAAGCAAAATCGCAAAATTCTCATTCCACAGCAGTGATCGGAGCCTCACACTCTCCACTTCCGCGATTCAGTTCTCAGAACCGATCCGATGGACGTGACGGAGCAGCTGAAGGTTCAGCTGGAGCTCTGGACCCAATGGACCCATCAAGCGCTCGAGTACTCGAACCAGATACCTCCGCCTCAGCTCTACGGCGCTCTCGGGGTTCTTCTGCTAACGACCCTTGTTCTCTTATTCCGTACGTCACCCATTTTCTCTTGTGTTTTTCTGCATTATTGTAATGTTATTATTTGCTTGGTGGTTGCTTATTGTGCAATTGGGTGGTTGTGATTTGTTGGTATGAACTATTTAGCTCAAGGGTCTCAATGTTTTGCCGAAATTATATGGAAAGTTTTAATTTTTGGTGTTTGGATAGCATTAATCAGTGGAGTTAAATCTTGTTGGTTGAGACAGAAATGAAGGGGATGCTTGGTAGATTGAGATTTTAATGCATTTATGGCAAAGAGGGAAAGGGTATTTAGAATTCGGGTTTTCGATTCTTTTGTTAGAGGAAAAACTATGTATATGTCTTGTGTAGAACGATAGTATTGGTTTTATATGGAAATTTATCCACGCAGCTTATTTGCTTATGTTTCTCCAATGCATCGCAACCATAGTTTTGCGGAAAAGGTAGGAGAATGCCTAAGTAGGATGTTTGTTGTGATGAAAATTGAATCAAACTAGAGCCCAAAAGGAAGAAAACAAATAGTTCCCTGAAAGGTAAATATTTTGTCAGCTGATAAGCACGATTTTGTGCAAATTTTCAGAAGAGGAAGAGGCTGCCCCATAGTGTATAGTTCCTAATTTCGTTCCCTGGGTCAGAGAAGAAATGGCATTATCATTTTACTGATGCTCTGGTGTTGCTTTGCAGGTCAGTTCATCAAGTACGCAAAATCCAATACCATTTTACTTACTGGGCTAAGTGGGAGCGGGAAAACTGTTATTTTCCATCAGGCAAGCTTGGGCATTATTGGTTCTGTTCCTTCAAATGATATACATTAGTTTTGAGTCTGTATTCGTCCTAGAAAGCTAACATTTTTAGTTTCAGAAATAGATTTACTGAATGACCGATTGTCTACAATATGTATCTGAGAATATGATTTGATCAGCTCAGAGAATGCTTTATTTGAAAAAACTTATGCGGGAGACATCTAATGTTAAATAATACCTGCAATTGTAAATGCTATTTTTATTTATTATTTCTCCTAAATTCTAATAAAGGTTTATGTATAATAGCTCTATTACTTGTATGAGTACTCCTTTATGCTTACCAATGCCACTTCAATGGCATAACTTGGTCTCTTTGCCAGCTCCGTGATGGCTTTTCCCATCAGCGCACTGTTACTTCGATGGAGACAAATGAGGGCAGTTTCAGGCTACATTCTGAAACAACAAAGGTGATATACTTTTTCGTGGTGTTTTTGGATATGGACGTGAATTTGCACATTCAAATATGCAGTTTTGGACATTTCATTTATTTTTGAGTCGTGTGCTTTTTATCTTTTAGGATGTCACAACCCTCAGTGATACTTCTTATCATTTTTATCCGTTAACAAGTGTATTAATCTGTTTGAAAAGCACCAGATTTCATTTCATTCTCCTCTTAACATCTTGAACAGAAGCGCAAAATCAAGCCTGTTCATCTTGTTGATGTTCCTGGTCACGATCGTCTTAAATCCAAGCTGCATGAGTTGTTACCTCGAGCTGCTGGCATAGTTTTTGTGGTGGATGCTTTGGATTTCCTGGCAAAGCGTAATGCAGCTTCAGAGTATTTACATGCTCCAGTTTTCATTTTACTTTTTCAGTTTAGCGCACAGAAGCTCATATCATCAACAAGAACTCTAACATTTGATGCTTCATGTGACAAGGTACCTGTATGATATCTTGACGAATGCAAGCGTTATCAAAAAGAGAATACCAGTTCTAATTCTGTGTAACAAGGCTGATAAAGTAACGGCACATAGCAAAGATTTCATCTGGAAACAAATGGAGAAGGAAATGTAAGGCTCCAGATTCTGTCTGCTTCAGGTCATTGATATTAGATAACTTCTATGTATTGTATGTTTCTGCTAGGAGGTTGATGGTTGGTTACAGATACAGCCAGTTAACCTGATTGATAATCTTAGTCTCTCCCTAGCAGAGATGGTAAATGGAAATGTAGTAACCAGTATGTTGTAAATGAGGAGGAAGGTTAACTTATTCGTAATTTTTCACTAAGAAGTCCTTGCTGTTGTTAAAAGGACAATTAGAGGAGTCCTGACTCCTGCGTCAAATATGTGGGACAAAAAGAGGTGCAGGAGCTGCTCAGATGCTTCTTTTAATCTGAGCAGAGCTCCAATGCTTCCTCCGTAAATGGCTTGATGGATGTGTTCCTTTGACCGACCGCCAAAGATGAGTCGCGCAAGCAATAGCACAAAAAGTCTCAAGATGACATCTTATGTAATGTGTCATTTAAGGGTCACCTGACAGACCTTACTCCTATGAATACATGGAGGATATACAAGTATAGGTTTGCTGGGAATGGGCTTTGGGTCTGTTATGTCATGTTACTTTCACTTTAATGTTTTGTAATTCATTTGTTCTAAAATTACTTGCAGTGACAAGTTGCGGGCATCAAGAAGTGGTGCATTATCAACAGCTGATATAGCAAACGAGGCGACACTAGGGATACCTGGAAAAGCTTTTACATTCTCTCAATGTCATAACAAAGTGACTGCTGCAGAAGCCTCCGGCTTAAATGGTGAGATATATGAGTTAGAACTGTTTATCAGGGAGCAGGTAAGACCATAAGGAGTTAATTGGCTAAGTTTCATTTCTGGAACTCCGAGTTTAGTCGGCGAAGACATGTTTAGGCGATATATATATATATGATCAGGAAGTTGCAGAACTAGATATCTAGGAAGTTTATCAAGATGAGCATGCAAAGCAGTATAGTTGATTATAAGAAGCCATTCTGATACTCTGCAATATATTTGTACATTTCTGCAACTAGTAGATGTCAGGAACATTACTATATAAGCATGAGAAATAAAGTATGATTGGTTTGAAGAAGTGATTGCATATTTTGCATTACTCGTTCGTGAGTTTCAGCTGTTATTTATAATTATGAGTGCATTTGAAGTTCTGAGTTGGCATTTGGAAATAGGAAGTAAAAGACAATGCCAGTAGCAGCTATTGGCCTCAGTAGATGGAAGGAAAAATGGCAGAGTGTGTCGTATACTTGTTACCCTCCCAAAT
Organism: Geranium rotundifolium; assembly: GCA_963920655.1. NCBI lineage: Eukaryota > Viridiplantae > Streptophyta > Magnoliopsida > Geraniales > Geraniaceae > Geranium > Geranium rotundifolium. The sequence goes on from OY987320.1 coordinate 23,746,519, forward strand.
CGGTAGAACTTTGATTTTTTTTTTGGCAAAATGTATATATATTTTTTACAAAAATAACAAAATTACCCTTCAAATTAATTTTTTTTTATAAAATAATTCAACTAAAAATTAGAAATTTTGAATATACAAATTTTTTTTTTAAAATAGTACTCATTTATTTTTTAAAAATAATTATTAATCTTTTCGAAGAACGCCTCAAGATTCAAGCGATTGTGGAGGATATAACTAAGTAAGTACGCCCCTCTCATGTCAATATATTTTATCCTCTAGAGAGAATTACCCTTGTTTGTTTTTTAGTGCAAGCAAGTATCTACCAGATTTGCTATGACGTCTTACTATCGCCCTACTGTTACGGAGGCTTTTTCTTCAGTGCGGTACATAATGATCGAAACCAACATCGGACTGTTAATCCGATCAGTCCACCGACGGTCAGCAAGCACGGTTGGTTCTAAATTCTATTGATGATCTTGCAGTATTTCACGCCAGTGACAAAGATGATTTCGTCATTTTTTACAAAAGACACATTTTGCACCCAAGAAAAAAGTTGACGACCTCTTTCTATATATATATAACATAAACACACTCTTGAAGATTGGGCTTTTAATGGGCCGCGTAGCCCAAGATATGGACTCTTAGGCCCAATAACTCAGAAGAAGTCACGATCGGAACACACACACGATCCAACGGCTAAGAAACCCCGCACGAACACCATCAGCAAAACACATCTCACCCCCAAACCCTAACACACCGCGACACACATATATAAGCCGTCCATTTCTGTTCCTGCCCACCACCACCATCCCCAAAAATGCAGATCTTCGTGAAAACCCTAACGGGCAAGACGATCACTCTCGAGGTCGAGAGCTCCGACACCATCGACAATGTGAAGGCGAAGATCCAGGACAAGGAGGGGATTCCCCCGGACCAGCAGCGCCTGATCTTCGCCGGAAAGCAGCTCGAGGACGGCCGGACCCTCGCTGACTACAACATCCAGAAGGAGTCGACGCTCCACCTGGTGCTCCGCCTCAGGGGAGGCGCCAAGAAGAGGAAGAAGAAGACCTACACCAAGCCCAAGAAGATCAAGCACAAGCACAGGAAGGTCAAGCTCGCCGTCCTCCAGTTCTACAAGGTCGATGACTCCGGGAAGGTCCAGAGGTTGAGGAAGGAGTGCCCCAACGCTGAGTGCAGTGCTGGGACCTTCATGGCGAATCACTTTGACCGTCACTACTGCGGCAAGTGTGGGTTGACCTATGTCTACCAGAAGGCCGGTGGAGATTAGGTTATGATTCTCGTTTTTTAAATATCTCTATGGATTTTTAGCTTCTGAATTATGTCATGGTTGCTTTTGATCGTTTACAGTTTATGCTACTCTGATGGATAATTAATTTCTTAAATGCATAATGGGTTTTCTTAATTGTGTTTAATATTATTGTTTACTGCTTGCTTATGGTAGTTTAGAATTGTAAACTGGTCAATGCTCATTTAGCTGTATATTCTCAGCAGCTGCATGTCCTGGAGATGTTGCCATGTGGGGACTAATTAGGGATTGATCAGAAAATAAATCTGATGAAAGGATTAATTTTGAATTATGTAGGATTAATCAGTTACTAATTGGACAAGTCTGGGAAATTTTACAACATTGGGTTTAGGCAGCATGAAATTTGCATATGAATCTACTCTCACTTTCATGAGTATTTTGGTTAATCATTATTAGTAGCATTTCAGTTAGTGATCACTGATGATTGTTTCCATGCATATTTTACTTTCAACATCAATCTTAAGGTTATTTTGGAATCAAAGGTTTGGTGCCCTCTTGGTTTCTCATAACATAATTTAGCCCAAGCCTTAAGTATACAAATTGCTGATAGAAAATATTTACTAGTATTGGTGATGAGCATTATAGTCATTGATGGTAGCATTTTGTCGTGGTGTCACTGAAGCATGTTTCCATGCTATATGGAATATGGTTATTGATAGTGTTGTGTAGTTTGAGGGGTGATTAGTTAAATACGTAGTCATAGTATTGGATTGCTAATCACATCTACTGCTTCTTAAAGTAAAATGTGTGTTATTATACATTGCAGCTATATTACGTTTTTGCTTCATTTACTAGTAGCAGGGGTCATTATAATTTTTGCTTGATGAAAGATTATACAAGGCCTTCATGCACCTTACATTTAAATAAGGATTGGATTGGGCTTTGGGTATCATGAGATGTGGAGTTTTCCACATTCACATATTTATGGATGATATTTTAGAAGTACCACATACATAATAGATTGCATGGTGGAGAAGGTTTTTGTTTTGATGATACTTGAGTTCATGGTTTTGAATCATGCCTCATTCACCAAGGCCTTGTAGGAATATGGCATTGGAGTGGTTTTCTTGCCCTTATCTGATCTTTCCTGTAGCCTATGAACCTGGTTTTTCTATGTATTTTGCCCTGATCGGGTACTGTGGATTTGATAGGGATGACAAAATTATTCAAACCCAGCGGTCTTGTATGTAAGAATCATGGTTTGCTTGTCATTTCTAATCTTAATGTCTACACAGAAAATTACAGGTGAGAGATTTGTCCCACTCGGTTTCCTAGAAGCTACTCTGGCGGATTGTCCTCGATACATCCAACGGTGTGCCATTAGAAATGTTTGTGGTATGTGTCGGGTCTAATCTGTAACACAAATGCTGGGTGCAATAATTTGAAGTTAGGCATATGAATCGATATCAATAATACGAAAAAGTCAGCCATAACTTGAAGCAAGAGAAATGTGCATGCTTTGATTGCTTTGCTGCAAAATATCAGGTTGTGTATTAGGTACCGTAATTAATACATAAATTATCAACTGATTATGAAGGCGTTGCAGTCAACTTTACTGTTGCCATCATCGATCTCACCCATAGACAACTGTATTATAGAATTCAAATCAAGTTTAAATTTTTTTATAAGAGATAACACGGAATCACAAAACTCTTGTCAACTAAACTAACCATCGCATGTTCATGATACTATAATATTTGAAATTCAAAATATGGACTCTACACACGAATTATTAATCTACAATAATGTATATAATTTAACATTATTAAACTCCCTAATGAAGATTGACCCGATCAAATTCAAGGTCAGTAGAGTGTGGTTATCAAGTGTGCGTGGCAGTGAAAACAAAACCGCAAGTCATGATGATGGCTTCAAGATTGATTCTTATCTTATTTATTCAAATAGTGATTATATTAATTTTAATCAGTGATTTAACTTTTATAATTAGAATACCAAACAAAAGAATGCGGTGCGTGATTCCAGAAAAACTGGTACCAATCTGGCCCAATGGGACCCACCGCTTTGTGGGGTCCGCTGTTAATTCGGACGTTTTTTTGTTCATCAAAATCTTCAATTCCCATTCAATTTCAATCCCAATTCATATCTTGACCACTCCTTCGCAGAGTTGAATTCTTGTTTTTTTTTCTTCATTCAATTCGATTTATTCTATTTATTGATTCATCTTCCCATCTCTTCTTCTTCGGTTACACATTTTCCTGCTGTTTTATATCAGTGTCGAATAATTTTCTGTGGAAATCATCTGAGTTTGGTGGAAGTTAATAGATGATTTGTTTCACTGCATTTTAGAGGTGAGAGACGTGTTTGGTATGTCCGTTTCTCATCTACACACCCATCTCTTTCCCTTTTTCTTTGTTGTTTATAGTGTTTTGTTTCTGATTTCTTAGAGTTTGTGTGGAGTTGCAGGATTGGTTTCTGGGGTTGGGTCTTCTGCCAGGGACAGTGTTGTGTTGTAGCTACTTTCAGGTAATTGGTTATGTTTGTTCTCATAGAGTGTTTTTATTTCTGGTTGATTTGTATCAATCATGGATGTTGGATGGTGATATGGTAGCTGTATGAGTCCTTATTGTGAGGAAAAGGTGAAGATATTGAATGGGTTTGTGGAAAAATTTCAGATTTTTAATGGGTCTCTAGTGTTTTCACAATCAAGCTGGTTAGGTGTGTACAATTGAATATGCAGCATATCTGTTGGTTGTTTCTTGTAGAAATCCATGACTTTTAAGCTTGGATCATTCTTCAGTGTGGCCAAAATATTGTGTTCCTTATCCTTTTAATTTGTTAGTTGTTATCACTTAGATATCTCATCTGTGTTTTTAGTTTCTCTTGTTTATAGTTTTAGTGCTTGGGTTCAGTGTTCTACTTAAAATCAGTTTGATGAAGGTATTGACTATTGAGTGACCCCCTTTTGATCCTGTTGCAACTTTTGGCTTTTCTTTTAGCGTTTTTCATTCATAATATACTATCTTTGATCTTGGTTTAAAACTTCCATATCAAAGTCAACGGAATTATGTCAATGGGGGTGATTTGCTATTTGCCGATTTCACCATAGGTTCCTCTTTGAACATATGAGTTCATTGGTTTCGAAACATACTTCATTAGTATGTAGGAAATGAATATTGCTGTATCAGTTTTGTAAGCATTGCCTCTTTGTTAATATCACCATATATGGAGCGGTAATTAATTGATGTCTGGAACTATTCAGTTTGAATAACGAATGCCAAAATGCTAAGTTCTGCTCGTGGTGTGACTATGAACCATGTACAAAGAAAGTTGGCTTAAAAAGACAATGCATTGAAAACAGCAAAACTGAACTCTTATCTGAATGGTCCGAACATTCAATTTAACTGATCACTGGCTGAGTTAAAAAAAATATTAATATCATATGGTATGACCTAATTCTGTCTAATAATGCGTTAAGCTTGCTGATTTTACTTTTCTCAGTGTAATAGCTTGTTCTGTCAAGTTTTTCAATGTTTGTTACTCTTTTTGTAGGTTATTTGTTTCTTGATTTGCCAGCATTCTTGGAAAAGCATCATTACTTGAGGCTTGTCTTTGAAAATGTTAGGAGGCAACAATGCCAATTCTGTGCTTCCTGTATTCCTTGATGAGAGGCGTTTTCAATATCAAACCAACACATCAAATCAGCTCCAGTTACTTGGAAATTGTGAGCTTTTCTTCTCATTTTCTTGCAAATTAAATTATTTTCTTTGTAATGCCACTGTTACTCTACATACGCTGTGCTTGCATTGCATGTAATGTTGTTATGTCTAGCTGTTCTACCCTATGCTTTATTTATGATATTTCCTGACATGGCATGTTTAGTGTATAGCATATGTATCTATTTTTCAAAAATTTCCTTTGAACTTTGGTCCAAAAGTGGTATATGCTCCGAGCAGAACTTTCAAATTCATCAAATTAAACCTTTTATATGATGATGGTAACTTAAACATCCATCTTTATATATAGGCCACCCTCAAGTCCTTAACAGCTAGCCAGATATGAATATCCAATAGGCTTGTGGATAATTACTTAAAAACAACCAATGGATATCTTTAGGAGTTGATGTTCTCATTGGTGCATATTATTCTGGTTTGATATTCAATGTTTAATACAACTTTTATCTTGCATTGCACTACTGTCAAAGCAGACACTTCTATTCTTCCTCTTAATGCCATATTTCCTATTTGCACTCTTTTTGTACATCTGTTGAATATTGTATTGCTTGACTAATGATCTTTTTTGTATGTCAGCACCAGCTGGATGCAATGTCGATCCTGTAAATTACTTAGGAAATGAGCATAGAACTACTATGCCTCCTCGCAATAAACGAGACAGGGAAATGGAAGCGATTTCACAGCAGCAAAAGCTTCAGATTTCCTTACAGTATAAAGGGTGTACAGAAGAAGCCGATTGCTCAGCAAGCATTCCAAGGCCAAACCCTCTATCAACCGGGTTAAGGCTATCTTACGATGATGAAGAACGCAACTCTGCTGATACCTCTGCTAGTGGAAGTATGACAGCGGCTCCATCAATCATCATGTCTCTTGGTGACAGCGTTAGGACTGAGCTTGATAGACAGAATGAAGACTTCGATCAGTATATCAAAATTCAGGTAAATCTACCTTCCTAGCTGATTTAAATATATGTATATGAATATATATAGCCCCCCAATCTTGTTATGCAAACTTCTGATTATCTTTAAGGTGTTGATTCTGTTCAATTGAATAACTTTTATTTGGTTCTTCCACTTAATTTTTTTTTCAACTACAAACAAATAAAATCTTACTGTCAAAGTTTTTCCTGCAAATTTTATATAATTTTCTGGTTCATGCATATGATTTCCTGAGTCATTTCCATAAGTTGGTTCAAATTATTTCAACCTTCTATATTCATGCTAATTTGGACACTGAGGCCTTGTTCAACTATGAATGTCAACTTTCCGTTTTCAAAATATGTGATTAATGTGTATTTTTGGACGCTGAAGCCTTGTAAATTTATGAATGTGAATTTGAGGACATGTTTTGATCTTGGCAATGCTTGGCACAGGAAGAGAGGCTGGTGAAAGGAGTGAGGGACCTGAAGCAGAGACACATGGCTTCTTTCCTCGCTTCTGTAGAGAAGGGCATCGCCAAGAAGCTACACGAGAAAGATTTAGAGATAGAAAACATCAACCACAGGAATAAGGAGCTCGGAGATAGAATAAAGCATGTGACAATGGAAGCCCAGAATTGGCACTATAGAGCCAAGTACAACGAGTCTGTGGTTAATCTCTTAAAGACGAACCTGCAACAGGCAATAATTTCACAGGGCGTCGCCAACCAAGGCAAGGAAGGATTTGGGGATAGCGAAGTTGATGATACAGCATCATATGCAAATCCAAACAACTACCCGAGAGTTCAAGGTGGGCCCGCATCTTCGAGGAATGTCCAGAGCTCCATGCTTTGCAAAGCATGCAAGGTGAAGGAGGTCTGTATTTTGGTGACTCCGTGTAGGCACTTGTGTTTATGCAAAGAATGTGATGTTTGTGTCAATGTTTGCCCTGTTTGTCAGTTGATTAAAACAGCTAGCTATCAGGTGTTCTTGTCCTAAATTATCAACCCTCAGTTACTTCATAAATGATGAATTATGTATACTTGACTTTGGGATGTAGTAACAATCTCAAAATCTAGCGATTGCTTGATAAATAATTGTGGTCAACACCTTCATTTACTTCCAATCCAAAGCATATACCTCAGTACCCTTCATTTTCTTTACTAATGTAAACCGGAAAGATTAGTTTGGATTAATATGACAAGTTGGAAATTTTTATAACACTCACACGTAGGGCTGTCCAAAATTAATCGAATCGATCAAATTAAACCGATTTAAAAAATAACCGAACCGAATAAAGCTGACTTGATTCAATTTAAAACTAAACGAACTCCATGGGTTCGGTTTATAATATAGGAACCAACAAAAAATGATCAATTAAGACACACAACTCGTTTTAAATCATCGATCTTTATTAATTGAGCTTAAAAATATTGGTCCAACAATAAAAAATTAAATAATACGTTAAGACCAACCCAAAATATCATAATTTCATGAAAATATGTTCAAATAAAATCCAATCGATTATCGAAAAGTCAAAATGGTTTAAGATCTGAAAATTTATGAAATTAAGTTTAGAAAACTAAACCGAACTAAAATATTGATATGTGAAACTGAAACAAAACCAAATTTTATCTGTTCACTTTAATTTTAATTTTACTTTCTTTAAATTAAATTTTTAGTTTAATTCCAAACCGACTTAAAACCAAACTGTAAACAGTCTTACATGCACGTTTGAAAGATCAATTATACGACATCGTTTTGTTCATGATTGGTCCATTTCTTAAATCGACATGTCGTTTCTTCCCGTCAGCCTTCCCTGTTAGGCTCAGGAAGTGATCGCCTTATCTTATCCGATAATCAAAAGAAGCCAAAAAATTTCCACAGCATCGTCTTCTTCAACCTCTCGCTCTCTTTAACACTTTAAAACCCCGTTAATTATGGCTTCGCATCAATCTCCACTCGCGCCCTTACACTTCAAACTGAATACTTCTTACCAACCTCTGGCGATTTCGAGCTCCCTCAGAGTCAACAATGGAAGAGAAGGGCCTGAGCTCCGCGAGAAGAAGAATAGCCTCCGTCGCCAACCATCTGCTTCCTCCATCTCATCCTGCTTCCATTTCCAGTTCCGTTGAGCTTCGCGGTGCCTCTTCCATGGACGACAGCTACCACCGCGTGCACGGCGAGGTTCCGAATCACCAGGTTGTTTGGAGAAACGCTTGTGATGAGTTCGGCAAGGAATTCACAGATATTATTTACGAGAAGGCCGTGGACGAAGGGATTGCGAAGGTATTATTGTTCATTGCTCCTCAGGTGTTCGATGAAATTACTCAATGAATTTTGGTTTGTGGCTGTGTTTTTTGTTTGACAGATCACTATCAATAGGCCTGATAGAAGGAATGCTTTCAGGCCGCAGACGGTGAAGGAGCTCATTCGCGCCTTTAACGATGCCAGGGATGATGGTGCTGTGGGAGTCATCATTCTTACTGGGAAGGTAGCTTTGTAAATCAGATTATGTGTTCTTGTTGTGGGTTTTCACTGTAATGCATATCTATGCGGGTTGTCTTTTGACATTCGTTGATCTTATTGCTAATGGTTGTTTTGCTTGATCCAGGGGACAGAGGCATTTTGTAGTGGCGGTGACCAGGCGTTGAGAACCGCTGATGGTTATGCTGATTATGAAAATGTTGGTCGCCTTAATGTTTTAGATTTGCAGGTATGTATTTTAGCATTGCGATGGTTGAGATATTTGTTTGGTATGACACCAACCGTGTAGCTGTAGTTGCATATTTCTTGCTATATCATGTACATAAAAGGCATGTTCTCTATCTGTTGTTTGCAGAAATTTGTTGTCGCAGCTCAACTTTGCTTATTGACTTATATGAATACTCTCATAAGCCGTACAGCTTTGTTGAAAATCAAATTGGTAGCACATTTTCCATCGGTATACACCTTATTCTCTTGTTCGTTGTAAAATTATGCAGGTACAAATTCGACGTCTTCCAAAGCCTGTGATAGCAATGGTATGTTTTTGTTAATTCCACTGAGCTTCTTTGTTCGCATTGAAATTATGGATAGAGGGTTGGTGATGAGAAGCCTCTAAGTTTGAACTTGAATTCTTAGAAATGGTATTATGGTCTAAATAACATCAGTACCGTGTGGTGTTCTATTTTAATGTCTAAAGATACTTACAGACTTGGGTTCATGACTGTGTTTAATTGACCGTGTGGTCTATTATTGTACTCAATTTCACACCAGGTTGCAGGCTATGCTGTTGGGGGAGGACATGTGTTACACATGGTCTGTGATCTAACTATTGCAGCAGATAATGCCATCTTTGGACAAACTGGTCCTAAGGTACTTATCCCTATATCTGTAACTTATTTTCTCTCTAATTCTGAATTTAATTCCCAGATGCTGTCTGTGGTTGATCAAGCATGAAATGGTTTTCCTAACATATGATACTGCATTTGATAGCACCCTTTACTGCGCTACCACAAGCTCACAAAATACCTTAATAAATTTCTTCTTCTGTACTACCCAATTTGGAATTATTTTTCCTTAAATATGCACATCCGTTATGAATTCTATTCATGTCAATAATTTGTATATGATAGGTTGGGAGCTTTGATGCTGGTTATGGAAGTTCCATCATGTCCCGTTTGGTAAGATAACATGTAAACAGACCTTCCATTTCTGTGATATATTTTTATAACATGTTCTGTTTTGATGGGATAGGTTGGCCCTAAGAAAGCGCGTGAGATGTGGTTTTTGGCAAGGTTTTATACGGCTTCTGAGGCAGAGAAAATGGGTCTCGTCAATGTCGTTGTACCTGTGAGTTCATTTTTCATTTAGAATGAATCTTTTGTGCTTCATGCCCACATAAACATATAAGAGGATTTCATAGGAACTGTGAGCATGAATAGTTTCATTCTCCTTTCTCCATGAATGTTTTGGTTTCAGATGGCAATTTAGAGACTAGGAGTTTGAAAAATTTGCATATATACCCTGGTTTAAAAACCTATACAAGTTTCTCCTCATAAGCTAAATACTCTCCCTCCATTCAATTGGTGAATTGTTGTTTCCTAACATGTAAAAGAAATATTTTGGGTCTTGTTACAAACCATCACCATGAAGTTAATGCCTATCAAGGTTGGTAGTGTTGTAGAAAAAAACCACGTCTTATCAGTAACAGCAAGCTTATATGGAATTTGTGTCTATCTGTTATTCAGCTAGAAAATTTAGAGCAAGAAACAGTTAAATGGTGCCGGGAGATCCTCAGAAATAGCCCCACTGCCATTCGGGTGCTCAAAGCGTCTCTTAATGCTGTTGATGATGGCCATGCTGGACTCCAGGTATCTTTGGTTTTATTAACACACGTGTATTGCCAGCAATATTGCTACCGTATAGCTTCTGGCTATGCCATCGAGCAACTTGTAATTCTCGTCGTCTACATTGCTCAAGCCCCATGTCGTGGCTAATCCTTTGTTACTTCCTATGCAGGAACTTGGTGGAAATGCAACACTCATATTTTATGGAACCGAAGAAGGTAAAGAAGGGAAGGCAGCGTATATGGAACGCAGACGCCCAAATTTCTCGAAATTTCCCAGACGACCTTGACTTTGAACTAGCTAATTCCTTTGTCTCTGTTTGTGTTGTTGTTCTGCATCTGTCAGACTGGCTTGTGATTTGTATTTGTGTAATTGTATCTTGTATTTATCAACCAGATGCGGGGATGTAAAAACACATGACATGAGTGTAAGTTCATATTGAAAAAAATATGAAAATAAAGAGTTAAATATAGATCATTTTATTTGAAAGCAATTTTCTTCCTCATGTTTTGTCTTGATTCCATGTTTTTTATTAACTATTGCTTTTGGAAAGTAATCTTTTAGTTGTGATCTTTAAAAAACCTAACATTACCTGTAATTTTTGGAACAAATACAATTCATCTACTTTGTACGCAAGATATAATATTGTTAACACACTATGCAAAATACCTGTTTTCCTGCCCACGCTTCTCGATTAATTGGTCAAACATTTGAATTTAAGTCTAAAGGTTTTCAGTACGTTGCGATATCTCGTCTTTATTTCTAATTTCTGTTGGATTTCTCTTTTCTGGTAGGAGTCAAATGACGATATTTGACCTCTTTTTAGATTACGGTGTGTCTTGAGCCCATTATTGATATAATAATCTTAAGAACTTTTAAAAATCACAAGTTTAGTTATTGTCTTATTTCATCCTAATATAACTGAAGCAAAGTCTTGATACAATTTGTCGATAAAAATAAATCTGTACTTTATTTTACTTTTTAATTAAGCTAGCAAAAAGATAATTCACGGGGCGCACATTTTTTTTCTTTTCAATCCTTTGTTACATCACAGTTCAGATAGAAACGCTTTTCTCTTAAATTATAGTATTGGTTCTCACAGTTATCTCGCGTCCAGTAAGATTATTATATGAGGCGAGTCCATATGCAATGACATGGCAGCTCTAGTACATGATCTGGAAATTGATATTCAGTATGCGTTCTTCTTCTGCACGGTACTCGATTTTCTTTGCTCTCAGCTCAGAAACTCTCTTCTTCGCCTGTAAGTTCAGTTTCTTCCTCCGAAACTTGTTTCTATAAACCCTAAGAAATGAACGGAAACGAGTTTCGGTTCTTCTTGTCCTGCGATATCAATCTTCCTCTCACATTTCGAATCGAACGTCTCGAAGGTTTCTTACCCTCCACAAAGTCCTCCGATTCAGGTACGCTTTCCCTCGAATTTTCTGTTTGTTTCCCTCGAAAATTACTTTATCATTCAAGTCTTCTCTCGAATCTCGAGATTTATAATGCTTATTAGGAATTTCAGTTCGGAAATTTATGAGAAATTTTGTCTGTGTTAAATCCAAATCAGAAGATAAGAACAATTGGAGATTAATATATGGAAGAAGAACAATAACTATGAATGAGTCTGCAACACGCCGTTCCATTGATTGGCTGGTAGACTGAATTAAGTTCTTAACCTTAATGAAAACGAGTTTCGGATTAGGTTCTTTGTTTGGATTCATTACATTAGGTCCTGTGCATGTTTGTGTATTGATAGAATATTACTTATAACTAGTGAAATTTGTGGAAGAAAAATTGTTTGGGAGTGGTGTAAGTGGCAATTGAAGTAATTAAGGAGGGGATTTTGATAGTTGATACTTTTTCATTGAAATGGTTTCAACTGTTTATCACACAGAGGTTATTTCCGCCACGGAGGAGAGAAGACCGGAGCTATATGTGGAGTGTGCATTGTACATAGATGGAACTCCTTTTGGACTTCCCATGAGAACAAGGTTTCATTACTTGACTCAATCATTGTTTTATTTTTGGTTGGCTTCCACGACGAGCATCACAAATTCTGTCACGCGTCAAATAGAAATGTGTTTCTTACTGTTAATTTTCATATGTCGTTGCTACTGGTTCCCAATTTTAAGTATGTAACATGAGGTCAGAGGTTGTTGACAGTCATGTTTTGGGAACTAGGTTTTTCCTTGACTTGCATCTAGGTGATCCGAAGTTTGTACAAGGAAGTACTTGGTTTTATAGGGCGCTTAAACTATACATTCAAAGGGTTTAATGCTATTATTTTCTTATTTAGTTGGAATTCTGGATTTTTATCATATATAATCAGGGTTTTTAGCAGCGTTGTAAAAATCGGCCTAGGCGGGGATATTTACAACACTAACCCGATTTTATGTAATCGGGCGGTTTAAGTCGGTTAGGCGGGTCAAGGAGTATTAAGTGGGATCTAGGCGGGTCAAGGCATATTAAGTCGAATCTTGGCGGTTCAAGGCGGATTAAGTCGGGTCTAGAAAATTGTTCTTTTATAAAAAAATTCAGTTTAGAACAGAAAAACTGAAAACTAAAATAATTTATACTAATTGGTACTTGATTAATGTAATTATATTTTTTAAGTATATGAATGTAACAAATATTAAAAGATTTATATTTTTATATAACATAATTCGTATTTTTATTGTATATGTATATTAATTTATTGATAAAAATTTAAAAATATGAACCTGATTAATCCCCGGAGGCTCTGTCCGTCCAACTAGCGCCTAGCGACTTTTACAACACTGGTTAATAGACTAGCGCTATATTATGCAAATGCATTTTCTCGTGCCAGGTTGGAATCTGCAGGACCATCATATTGTTGGAATGAACTGATCACACTGAGCACAAAATATCGAGACTTAACTCCACATTCACAACTTGTTTTCACGGTAAGTGAGCAGTTTGTCTTGCATTTTTGTCATGGGTACATACATGTAACAGTTGTCACGGAGAATGAGAAATAACCAGTACATATTCACATTTGAGAACAATCATATATTTAGTAATCCTAGCTCAGTAAGTCTTTTCTTCCATGATATATCGTTGGCACCAGTCATGACCTGGTCTTATTATTAAACTATCGCTTTGATTGTATCTGTCTCATGTATATTATGCTAGGCACTGTGAGTAAATTTGATCTCATATCTTCTGTACCGCTTATGAGCTCGACTCTTATATAATTCTTGGAAATTTAGGTTTGGGATGTTTCATGTGGGAAGGATGAAGAGCAGATAGGTGGTGCTACAATTCTTCTCTTTAACAACAAAATGGAACTTAAAACAGGGAAACAAAAGCTCAGGCTTTGGCATGGAAAAAAAGCTGATGGATGTTTTCCTTCATCTACACCTGGAAAGGTTTCTTATTATCCCTTCAATAGTGATGTCTTATCTGGCATTTTCAAGTTTTTTCTGTGGTTTTATTGTGAATTGCATAGATTTGTCTATTTAATTGGTTTTTTCCTTATAGGTTCCTAGGCATGAACGTGGGGAGTTAGAGCGTTTGGAAAAACTAGTGAATAAGTATGAAAGGGGTCAGATTCAACGTATTGATTGGCTGGACCGTCTTGCATTTAAAGCAATGGATAAAATCAAGGAACGTGAAAGCTCTAAAAGTGGAAGTTCTCATATATACATTGTCGCTGATTTCTGCAGTTTTGAACACCGAGTTGTATTTCAGGTAGTGTTTCTCTCAGTTACTCAGATCCATATACTCATTGACCTTTGTTGAAAGTGCAAATATGCCTTATACACTTTGCAACAGTAGTAAACGAGTATGTTGAAATGCTCACCCATTTATTTGGCAGTTCATTCTATTATGTACATTTTTTTTAACTCTTTAGCTTATGCTTTACAACTGGATAAGTTTTGTTTATCTGGCACGTAGGAGTCTGGAGCAAATTTCTTGTTACCACCTAATATGGCTTCGACAAATGAACTTGTTACTGTATGGGACCCTGAAGTGGGTAAGATAAACCCCTCTGAACACAAGCAACTAAAGCTGGCCAGAAGTCTAACTCGCGGTATCATTGATAGAGATCTTAAACCAAGTTCGAATGAGAGGAAGTAAGTGTGCAGCCTTTAATAAAGTGTTCCAATTGATTGTGCTTATACTTTTATGTTGGAAAAGTTTGGATCTATGATTTCTTTTCCCATTTATTTCTCCACATATTTTCTGTTGACATTGATCTTCATGGCACACACATATGATGGCTTGTCTTTTATCCTTCAGCAATAACATGTTTATATATAATTACTGTATTCAATTTCATTCTGTTTACTGTTCGAGAGACTTCGTTACTTGGAGCTGGGGTTTAATCTTCAGCTCTATTGTTTATAGGTTGAGTTTTCATGAGTTTAAGGATTTTTTTTCTTGGTTACAAGGTCAATACAAAGAATACTTAAATATCCACCAACAAGGACTTTGAGTGGAGACGAAAGACAGCTCCTATGGAAATTCCGCTTCTCATTGATGTCAGAGAAGAGGGCTCTCACAAAGTTTCTCCGCTGTGTTGAATGGAGTGATCTTCAGGTATGCATTTGGTTCTCTATTCTTCCTTGTAAAGATTAACTCGTGGATCAAATGATTGAAGCACTGATTTCTATGCCTCCACTTTATTATAATTGCAGTATTAATTTTTATGTAGATTTTGGTGTCTTTTCCATTTTGATTGGTTGCATCTTCATGATTTTTATCAGCAATTCCTAATCTACCCTTATCCCTACCTCTGCTTCCGAGCAGAGGACCCGCTAGAATTCACACACTAGACCTCTTACTAGGCAGTGCTGTGTTCCAGCCGAGCTACCCTAGTGGGTAAATAGCTAATGGGCTACTGATGAAGATTTTATGTTGTGTATTTGCAGGAAGCAAAGCAAGCATTAGAGTTGATGGGTAGGTGGCAGATGATTGATGTTTGTGATGCACTGGAACTTCTATCTCCTTTATTTGAAAGTGAAGAGGTAGGTTATGTTTGGATAAGGCTGGTGTTTAGTGTAGCATTTTCTTCGCTTCCTCTCATGTTTTTGAAGGGTTGTTTTTATATTGTTACTAATAATATCGTTTCACATTATTTTTCAGCATTGTAGTCCAAGATACTTAGTAAGGTGACTTATTTTTCAGCATTGTAGTCCAAGATACTTAGTAAGGTGACAAAGGGCTGGTATCTTGAATTTATTGACTCACTGCTTAATGATTTAGTTAAAGAAAGCGATGGGCGTTAATGGTTGTACCCATATACTGCATGATTTTTTTATTGTGAACTTTATTCCAACCTAAAAGCTGAAGCCTGGAGTTATTAACTGAAAGCCACTTAACAACTAAACCTCTTAGGTTAGAGTACCAAAGCCAGTTTGGTGTTGGGCCTGTGTGTCCTGTTTGTGTTGCTTCATCTTGTAATCATCGGTCCATATTGAGAGCAAGCATGCATGTGGATTAATAACTACGTTAGGAGGCAACATAAACATGCCACACAAGCCTAAGACTGAACCAATTCTGATATTATATTAAAAGATCAGCTCAACTAGAAGCTTAAGTTGTTATGTAGTATTTTTTCAAATATTTTTATGCAATAATATATTACGCTATTATTGGTTAATTGGAAGGTATCTTTTATTTCTATTAATCATCCTTTCATTACAAGCTCGTTATGTAGATTAGTGTACATATTCTTCTTGACTAGTAATGCTTTTTGTTTCTTTGAGCAGGTTCGTGCATATGCTGTCAGTGTTCTCGAAAGAGCTGATGATGAAGAACTGCAGTGTTACTTACTTCAATTGGTTCAGGCCCTTAGGTTCGAGCGCTCAGACAAATCTTGTCTTTCTCAGTTTCTTGTTCAACGTGGTATGCACTGCACTAAACACATAATTTAATACACAAACACTCCATTCAAGCAGGCATGTTTTTAATGTAACTTAGCAGTTAACTTATTAGTGGTATCTGAGGGTGCACTTCACTTTGGCAGCTTTACGCAATATTGAATTGGCTAGCTTTCTTCGCTGGTATGTTGCTGTGGAGCTCTACGATCCTGCATATGCGAAACGTTTTTATTCTACCTATGAGCTCTTGGAAGATAAAATGACAAAGGTGCGATTTCGGGTTTTCATTATTATATCGAGTGTAGCAGTAATGTGCCCTTTAAACCAGTTGGTCAATAGTCATGCCCATTGTTTGCGCTTAGGTTACAAATTGCAACTTATGAGTGGCAGAAATGTTGTAAGCTAGCAATTTAGTTTACAAATGATATTCCCTTTAATTAGTTTTATCCACTTCATTGTAGATGTCTGAAAGTGTTGATGGAGATGAAGATGGCTTGAAATTGTGGCAAAGTTTGGTGCGCCAGACAGAATTGACTGCTCAATTGTGTTCTATAACAAGAGATGTTAGAAATGTACGGGGCAATACACAGAAAAAGATTGAAAAGCTAAGACAGCTTCTCTCTGGTCTTCTCAGTGAACTTACCTACTTTGAAGAGGTAAATGTTTGACATTGAGTCTGATGCAATGGTATGCCTTAATTGTCATCAGTAATTCTAGGCAGGTGCTCAATGTTTCATTTATGTTTTTAGCCAATGCGTTCACCACTGGCTCCCGGACTTTTTATCACGGGAATTATTTCATCAGAGTCTTCAATATTCAAAAGTGCATTAAGTCCTTTGCGCCTGACATTCCGAACAGCCAATGGTGGAAGTTGCAAAATCATATTTAAGAAGGGGGATGATATTCGACAAGATCAATTGGTAAGGTTTAATGTTTGCTGGTGTGTCAATAAACTAACAGAAGCCATAGCTTAGTCTTGAAACTAGTTCTCTCTCTTTCTCTCTGACATTTATATATTACTCATATTATGCATACCCACTGTGCCATGTCAATATATTAATGCATGCATGAAACGTGGGTAAATTGTAATTCAGGGATATGTGGTTCCTGTAGGTTGTTCAAATGGTATCACTCATGGACCGGTTGCTTAAATTGGAAAATCTCGATCTGCATTTAACTCCATATAAAGTGTTAGCCACTGGACAAGATGAAGGAATGCTGGAGTTTATACCTTCACGTTCTCTAGCACAGGTATTATATCCTTTGAAGTCAGATATGTCTCGTAGGCAAAGTTTGTTCTCTGTTTTGAGTTATAATCACCAATGTATTGGAGATACTTGAGCTGCATTGCATCATTCTGACATGTTTATCTTTGATATATATATATATTTGCAGATAAAATATAGTTGATGTGTTTGCTCACTAGGTTTGGCCTAGGGTCAAGTTGGCTTTTTTATCAGTGGTTTGAATCCTAGTTGGTACATTTTTTAGGGCATGTTGTTTTTTTTTATCAGCAAATGAGGATATTATTGATGAAACTAGAAAAAGTTCCCAAGGAGGGAACTAGCCAAGTACATCAAAAACATCAAAGGGAAAGAAGCTGCGGTACAAATTGCAGCAGAAAAAACCCAGAAAGCTAAAGAGAAAAAAAAAAAGGAAAAATAAGACAACCGACAACATCACAAAAAGTCTATGAGGAGCAAACAATGCATTGAGAGGTTGGCCTTGCTCTTAGCCTCCCTAGCTTCGAACGATCGATCGAACAAGGTTGGCCTTCAATGCATTTTAGGGCATGTTGGTTGAGGGGGGTTGAACCGTCGAAGTAGAATTTTCTTTGTATTTGTAATCCTATAATAATAGGCTCTCTAAAAAAAATAAAATAGTTCACATGTTTTCCATTTATTATCTACAACGAGTTGTCCTTTGATATTTTAAAAATATTGGAGAATAGAACTTTCTTGATAGTCTGTGCAATACCAGCAGATGTAATTTTAGTGGAGACATCTTTTTTTTCTTATTGTGGATGCGTAGACTCCATAGCTCAATGGGTTTTGTTAGCATGAGATGTGGAAATGTGTTGCAAATTCTGGATTGTCAATTCCACAGCCACCTGAGAAAGATAGGTTACTGGTTTGAGCAGTTTGATGACACTGATTATAAAGTTTTTGTGCATAGTGTCTATCTCTTAACAACCTGCTTTTATATGTATCACTTGTTGTCTTAATATAATTGTGCTTACATAGTTTTTCTCTGTAACCAAGCACTATGATGATGGTACTCTTTTCAGTAGTTTGTTTGGAATATTTTATTGATATTTGAGTAAGGGTTTGGCTCATTTTATCTCCAGATTCTTTCAGAGCATCGCAGCATTATAAGCTATCTGCAGAAGTTTCATGCTGATGAGCAAGGACCATTCGGGATTACAGCCAATTGCCTCGAGACATTTATAAAAAGCTGTGCTGGCTACTCTGTAATCACATATATACTGGGAATTGGAGACAGGTGATTATTGCATTTAACTGTATATATCGAGAGCATCAAGTATGCAGCTCACTGCTGAACTTCTGTATGCATCAATTCAATCTCTTTCTCAGAGCATAAATCTTCTTGTCTGCAGGCACCTAGACAACCTTCTCCTTAGGGATGATGGGGCTCTTTTCCATGTTGATTTTGGTTTTATTCTTGGTCGAGATCCTAAGCCATTTCCACCACCAATGAAGCTTTGCAAGGAAATGGTTGAGGCTATGGGTGGAGCCGAGAGGTAATTTTATTTATTTGGTGGTGCTTTTGTTTGATGGATGAAATCGTCGAATTTAGCGCATAACTTCTAATCTGTATACGGGTCAAAATACCTACAAGAAAGTAAATGGTTTTTTTTTCTTCATGTGCAGCCCGTATTATACAAGATTCAAATCTTACTGTTGCGAAGCATACAACATTCTGCGGAAGTCTAGCAACCTAATATTAAATCTTTTCCATCTAATGGCTGGCTCCAACATTCCCGACATAGCTTCTGATCCTGAAAAAGGAATTCTTAAGGTAACTCCCTATGAATATTCCTTCTTCTGTTTGGAACATGCATCGTTGTCTTGTTGATCAAGAAACTATGTTTTGAATTGTATAGCTTCAGGAGAAGTTCCGGTTGGATCTGGACGATGAAGCCTGCATTCATTTTTTCCAGGATCTCATCAATGAGAGTGTTAGCGCATTGTTTCCTCAAATGGTGGAGACAATTCATCGGTGGGCTCAGTATTGGCGTTGATACTGAAATAGACTGTAACTTATATACACCCTTGCAAATATCTAGGTAATGGCTCATTCTGGTTCGACGGCTCCATAGATTTGGTCTATGCATCATGTATCATGCTTAGAAAACCCAATGGTGCATAATGCATGCTTAGAAAATAATTTGAGGATCTCTGAGATCAATCCTCTTTGTTAATAATTTGAGGATCTCTGAGATCAATCCTCTTTGTTATGTTTCTTACTTCAGTTGCCAGCCTCGAAGAGGAAGCATGCTCTTATTGTGAAATGTTGGAAAAGTTTGTAAATCCATACAGATATCCATGCAAATGTGTACCTTTTAAATCTTTGATCATGTATATTTTATGATGATTGGCAGATTAGTGTTGAGCTAAATGAGTGAATGATGAATTGAAATGTCTACTCAGTTTCCAGTTAAAATGTTCAGTGTCGCGATACAAAGTGCTGCTAGAAGATGTCAGCGTTGACATATATGTTTATCGGCAATTGTTATAGGTGTGTGTGATACGTTATCAGAGAGAACCAATTTCAAAATGCTTGCTTATCAAAATCGCAAGCTTAAACTCAAGTGTGAGCATATGAAGGACAAAATGAGTATATAAGCAAGTTTCAAACAATATCATTATCACAGCCATCCATTGGGTACATTTGATTTGAATCACATAGGCGAAGGGGGTCTGATGATTGTTCCATGACGGGTTCAAAGGGGAGAGGAAACTGGATACCCTGCCTGCTGTGTTCAGCACAAAATGACCATTGAGCAAGCAAGAGCGAGTGAGCAAGCGGCCTCATTACACATGTGAGGTTATGAGTTCGAATCTTGATACATGCTAGTAGTTTAGAATGTCTTCAATTATTGCCGATCAATAAAAAATCTATCCTATATTTAGACCTCATCAATTCATCCATATCACGACCCCTACAAGACATGTAATAGCGATAAAAAGAAGGGCTTGGTTAATTATTCTTTAATTCTGCATTGCATATTACCCTAAGAAAGCTTCTTGCTGCTAGGAAGAAAAACAATTAGAATTTGATCCATGGAACTTGCAGAGCAAATACAATGGAGACCTAGCTAGTGTTATGCAGGGCGGAATAAACCTTCTTCTTCTTATTTGAGAGGTAATTAACTTCTAAGTCATAAAAAAAACTAATGCTCTATTATTAGGTAGTGCAGGTGCAGCAGACCATAATAGGCACAAAAGAGCTCATGATGACAATCCATTACCTAAATAATCCAAATTCATTATTTAGGTAATGGATTGTCATCATGAGCTCATGAATTTGGATTATTGTTTGTGGTATTATCCAAGTTCTGCAGGAGTTCTTGACAATCTCTCCAAGCTTAAGCTTGTACAAGATGGTAGTCTGCTGCGTCAAGACCAACCCTCAGAATCCTCATTTCTTTCTGGCAAAAAGCCGACTAAGCAGCTTTGTGAATGTCAACCCCCTTTTTCTTTCTGGCGGTAGATCCCTGCCATGGTTTAAAAAGGCTATTCAGACTTGCTGGCAGTGGAAAAATGCCTTTGAGGCTACGCCTTTCATTAGTGTACCGAGGCTAACGCTTCGACTCTGTTGAGGCTCATTCCTAGTGCCTTATGTATTGAGGTGGTTGAGGCATGCGCTTCAGATTGTGGATTAAATTTCAAAATTTTAAAAGCCTATTTTGGGCATCTTACGAAAGTTCTATATATGGATTTTTTAAATGCTGTTATTGAGACTTTTACGTTAGTAAGATACTAATGTTAGCCTAATAAATCTAAGGAATACAAAATTAAAACATAAAATTAGAAGAGAAATCTGTAACAACTCCTCCATCGACCTTCGTAGCCAACTCATTTTCTAGCTGACCACTCTTCTCCCTCCCTCCCTTTAATATCTCTCAATCTCATTTTTAATTTTTGTTAATTCTTTCGTGATTTTTATTTTTATCTGCGGTTACTAGTTTTTTCTTAATTTATAATTATTCATAATTGATGATTTAATGTTTGCAACTTCTTTGATGCTAATTTTTTGTTTTTCTCTTATTTACATCATTACGATATAAATTTATTGACCTTATTACAAAGGCTTGCTATCACGATCGAGAGAGTGGGCTCGGTTCATGCAGGTTTCTTTTCAAGGATGGGCATTATGGTATCGTTTGGACGAATTGGGTGGCTTTGGGCTTGACTTGTCGCACAAATGCCCAAAAATGCCCAATTTTGTGGGTTTGGGTAGAAGTCTCTAGGAATTGTTGGATCCATCCAAGTCTAGAGGGTTTTATGGGAAAATCTAATATAGTTGTATGGAACTCCCTAGAAAGCCAATATTGACCATCATTTGAATAAATCATAACCATCCATTAGAAGATGGATCTTCTATAAATAGGTGTTGAAGGTTATTTGTAAGCATTCAACCCTCTAACCTCTCTAACTTGTAAAGTTCTTGTGTAATATTTGTACTCTCTTCAGTCTAAGTGTCGCAAGTATCCAAGGCGTGACATTACGCCTTAAAGTTATCAAAATATAATTTATACAAGACGAAAATATCATGCATATTTCTGCCAAGACAATAAAAAAGAACGAATACCATGTTTAGTATTTAATCATAATTATTGTGTTAATTTCACTCCATATTACGTCCTCTGTCATTCATGAAGGTTTAGTTTGTTGGACAAATTGATGAAAATAACAAAAGTTGACATATGTGTTAACTAGTGAATGAGTCAACTTGAGTCGTGATTTTGGAACCCTTCGACTCGGCCTAGAATGATGTGAAACACGTTTACATAATTTAGGATATGAGAGCTTTTCAACGGTATATCACGACCTCTAAACGAACGAGAGTTGAATGAGAAATTGACCCTCAAAGATGACCACTTGAAATGATGTTGTAGAGAAGTGAATTGCTTGGAAATTTCGAGGGCCAAAGTCCGCTACATTTTCTTAGACCCAAAATAATTCTCTACAGAATTTTTCCAATTTGTAAATAGGGAATAATATTTTCCAATATCTAATTCGGAAATAAATATTTTCCAAATTTGGGAATGAATATTTTTTTCAAAATCATGAAAAAGAAATAATATTCTCTAAATAATAAATTGAGAAATAATGTGATCATATTATGCCATTAAAAGGAAAAATCTCTTAATTGAAAATTAAGAGAATATTCCGATATTTTGAGTCTTTCTCCCCAAGAAAGAAATTAGTAATTATTTTTTTCCCTTTTTCCTTTTAGATTTCAACCCTCCATGAGCTTATAAATAGATAGTTTTGCTAGAGACGAAAACACATCGAAAAATACCCTACTCGACCACCTCTCTCTCTAGTTCTTCTTGCCTAATTCTCTCTGCATCACGGTTCAGAGTTCGCCTACGATCGGCGTTGTATCCTAGGAGCGATTTGTCCATACGGGGGCAAAATTCGTTTCAAGGAAAGCGGATTACCGTGCCTCGTCGATAATCACTTCCTCCTTCATCTGTCAAATACTGATTCACAGGTCAAGTAAATCTTATTGTATTATGACGGTGATATTCAATAATAATAACATATTATTCATTGTGTTCGTCTTCTTCAATTACTTTTATTATTTCATGTTTGAATGAATGCATTAAGTTGCATGATTTGCGTTTATGGACTAACCCCGTATTCAACAATCTTGAGACGAAATTTTGGTTTTGTAGTTTATTCATATATGTTTTCTAACCCGACGAACATGTTACCATGGCTGAATTAATTTTATTTGACAATTGGTCAAACAGATTCGATAAAACAATTTACTCGAAACTTCTTAATATTTTTGTTAATCAAGTTATTTTCTAAATGAAACTTGCAAGGAATATTACTACACTTTCTGTTAGGAGAAAAACAAATCTAATATAATAATCAGATGCAGCGGAATTAAATAATTCTTCCCAACTATGCAAATCTCGTAGGAATCTATCAAGCAGAGCGAATCAAGCAAGCTAATAAAATATAACAAACAAGAACACACAATAGGCACACACAATTTTAGCGTGGAAAACCTCCTCAAGGCGAGCGAGGAAAAACCACGGGACCCTCGAGGCCGCTTAATCTCCACTATCAATATAATAGGTACAACGAGTTCTCTCTAAATACAATTAGAGGATCACAATATCTCAAGATTAACCAATCTTGGCTCAAACCACAATTACAAGAAAGAGTAGAGAAATTTCACCGAATTGATGGCGCACGATCAGAAAATCGTATCATATCACTCGAACATCCAAGCAGAGCGAATCAAGAAAGCTAATAAAATATAACAAACAAGAACACACAATAGGCACGCACAATTTTAGCGTGGAAAACCTCCTCAAGGCGAGAGAGGAAAAACCACGGGACCCTCGATGCCGCTTAATCTCCACTATCAATATAATGGGTACAACGAGTTCTCTCTAAATACAATCAGAGGATCACAATATCTCAAGATTAACCAATCTTGGCTCAAACCACAATTACAAGAAAGAGTAGAGAAATTTCACCGAATTGATGGCGCACGATCAGAAAATCGTATCAAATCACTCGAACATCCAAACACAAATTCCAACGGTCGGAACGTAGTACCACGTCTTCCAAACACCCTATCCAAAAATCAGAACGATCCAACGGTGGATCGACTTCCGATCGGACTCGAGAACCTTGTTGGTCGGCCCAGAAAGTAGCAGAAAATTCTGCACGAATTTCACTCTATTTCTCTCTTGAATTGGTCTTATTTCCTTCTCTCTATTGCCTCTTTTTCCTTCTCTATTGCCCGCATGTAGGATACTAACTACATAGGCTTTGAGCCTCCACTCATTTAATAAAGGCCCTACACTTTCATATTATATTGTTTTGTAACAATCAGATTTGATTATTATTTTGTTTCAGTTTATTTTTCATAGCATTCGACAAGGATCGAAAAGTTGTCCTGGAAAATTCTGCACTGTCAACGTTTATGTTTGGCTCCGAACGAAGCACTTCCTATCAGAATCAAGTTTTGACCAAAATTACAAAGTTGTAGAGGACGAAAAGAGAAATCCAAAGAAATTAATTTCAGAAGTTTTTGATATCTGTAGCCCCCGCTACACCCTCCGTACAGTAACATTACTGAAAGTAACAGGCTGAAATTTAATCGATTAATTCTTTATTATAAACTTGTTTATTAATAATGGATTAATGGGTTATCTAATGAGTTTGTGATTATATGTTTTGTGTAGAAATTCATATACTATGAACAGATAAATACATATTTGGAATTATCTTGATAAGATTTCAACGAATCATAAGTCAGAGAGCCGACAATTACCATAGAGACAGAGACAAAGAGAATTCTTGTTCTCGTGAGGGTACATACCGATTACATGTAGTGATGAAGAGGTACGAATATAATTCATATTAATACATATTGTAAATGTATGATTTCATCACTAATATACGTGGTTGCTATTGGTGATAAATATGGAGTTATGCATATAGGTATAAGTATATATGTGTTGGTTCTTACATATATTGAGTGTCGGGTTTTATATGTATGCATATTGATCATGTTTCTTCATCTAGATGTATATATACATATACGACATGTTTTTTTGTTTAACTCTTTGCTTGATGATCATGTTAATATGGATCTCACACACATGATAATAACCATTAGATGCTTACATACACATGATCTTGAATTCGGTGATTAATCTCACTTTATATATATATAAAAGTGTGTGTACTGATGTTTTGATTTATGTATACATACATGTATGTTTCGGTTAATATATCTAATATACATATATAATTTGGTTATAAATATATATATATGCATGTCCACGATTTAATTCATATATGTGTGCTAAGAACGGTTATGGATGCTTATAAATTTATAGATGTGTGAATATATTTATATATATGCTAAGGACGTTGTAACACATACATGCGTATTATTATATTATAGATAAATATATGAATGTACATGCTAAGTGTGATATGAATATATGTATGTGTATATTTCAAATTTACTGAATGATTATGAGGACAAGATGCTTATGTGGTGTTGTAAATTTGACGCACGAATTTTCACATCAATTGAGATTATTTGATTTGACATAATTGGTCAAACAACATGATGACCTAATTTATTCAATTGATGAATATAATGGTCTAGCTGAAAGAATTTTGAGGGTTCCAATCAATTAACTTCATGCCCATAACTAGAAATTAACCTCAAAAGTCCATATGAAATAAGGATCTTATATGATCATTGATTGATCATAAGATATAGGCTAGAAAAACAAATATGAAAATATACCTTTGATTTTGAAATCTTTTGTCACTAAAATTAATTCAGTGACCTCTAGAGAACGTCCATACAGGAAGAGCAATCCGAAAATACTTGCTAGGATCCTTGCTAGATGACCGAAGCAAGCAAAACGGGAAGGAAGAGAGAGGGAGGGGCCGACCGGCCAAGTGAGAGAGAGAGAGGGGGCTAGGGTTTCCTTTTTTTTTTCTTGGAAAAATTCTATGATTAAAATCTGAAAATTTTCCCTTTTATATCTCTCTTTAAGAATCAATTAATTAAAAGCTTTAATGGGCTTAAAGCCCAAAGCTTATTAATTAATTAAGTAAAGAAGCTCATTCTTGATTAACCCAATCTGGCTAGGCCTACTTAGCTGAAATTAATTAATTAAATCTATTGGTTTAGATTCTAATTAATTGGTCCAGGTAAACCGTTCTTGATTTCCGGTTTAATCCTAAACCGAAATTGGTCTAATCCGGTTTAATCCAAAACCAGAAATTATCTGTCTCGTGATTCCTCTACATAATTCCATCCGTTTTACTCAACCTTTAGTGTGTGACCCTCTAGGCTCACGACACGTTGGCGGACTGGTAAAATTACCATTTTACCATTTCCATCATGAGTGACCTCTAGCAAGACATCATGATTACCCAAAGCTTGTGATTATCGAGATTTCGACTTAACCTTGTCGTACATGAAACTATCCTTTTATTCGCTTGATATCTTGACAACCACGAGACATAGACAAGTCATCCTCTATCAATTGTCCTGTTTCTTGATCTGAGTTAACTGAATTGTGACTGATACTCCGTATCGACTGCATGACCATGCTATTATATTTCAGTTGTACTCATCAAGTGGCATAAACAAATATCTGTTCATACATTTGTATGAGGGATAAATCCTTCAGCGATCTATTGAGTCAACTCATGTGACTCGTGATCGAGCCAATCACAGTCGTTATTGTAACCCTTTCACAAGAGACGTTAGACTGAGTCAAACTCGTCACTCATCACATAGTGACCTCAAAGATCCTTCCGTCTGAGGATGTGATTTCACGTACCAACATATGAGTATGTTCATGACTGTATCTATGTAACATACTCACGATCGGGTCGTCCTATATCATCCCGTCTAGCGATACTATGATCTAACTCCGGCCCCCTTCTGGCAATGATTAGTAGAGCGTGATCATTTAGAGTTAGCCTCATACCGATCGTTTTTTATGAAACTATTCTGATCGGGGACAGTTTTAGTGTGATTTTATCTGATATGTAGATCTACTATTACGTCTTGATCAATGATACAAATCAAATTATACTTAAGATATTACTACAACACTTAGTAATATAAATGCCGATTTTATTTCAACTAATAATCTTATTACATGAGTAGGTTGAAAATACATTGTGCCAGGGCACAAATCCCAACACTAACGTTGCACGATGCTTGATTAATCAATTTTGTTTCTTTTTATGGAACACGTAAGAACGATTCAATCAAAATTATTATGTAATCGACTTGTTTCCAAGTGAAACACGTAAAGATGATTAACATAGAGCAATGATGTGACCCTCTGACTCAGTTGATCCCGTTCTATTTATAGAGCACGTAGGGACAACTACAACCATGTTCCAACGTACATGAACACGCTGGTTGTGTGTGTGTGTGTGGGGGGGGGGGGGACTACCTTCCTCTACAGGTAAAACCTAACTTTATGTGTAGTAGAACTTTGTTCTCTATGGGTAGAACCTGACGTTATGTGTAGTAGAACTTTGTTATCTACAGGTAGAGCCAGACTCTTTGCATGGTAGAACTATGCTCCATCAACGCGAGATCTGATTTTTATGATTTGGATTATTTGTTCTATGTGAACACGTTATTTAATTCGATCTAATTTTCATTATTCGTTGTATCAGATATGGTTGAAGAAAACGCGAAAGCAACTGAACTAACGCTGCCAGCCAATATGTGGCTAACATGGTGGAGGTCTAGAGGGATCCCACAAAAAAGCAAGAAACCTCAAGGAGGCGTTGCTAAGAAACCCAAGTCTAATGAGAAGTGCTTCAATTGCAACAAACAAGTGCTTATGTCTTCCGAATGCAGGATGCTGAAAAAAGGCAAGGAAGCTTGAAGTTGACGTTGTCATGACACAAGAGATGTATGACATTAATTTAAGTGCTCAGTTGAGATTTGGAAATTATATGTAATTCAGTAAATTTCAAACTTATGAATAAAATAAGAGAAACATTTCTTATATTTATGTCATTAACTCACTCAAATACCTGTACAGTAGAAACAATTTCATGTTTGTGTAAAGACGTTATACTGAAGATGGAAACACGTTCCACTGATAAGAAAATAAGTTCCACTCATATGAAAATATGTTACATTGAGAACGGACGATGTTCTCTACTCATATAGAAATACGTTCCAATGATATTAGAGATATGTTTTACAATAATGGAAACACGTTCCATTTAAAATGGAAACACAAATCGACCAGTTTCCAAGTATAATGACGATAAATATATACTACTTAAGCAAATTATTCTTTGGAATAATATGTCTTAATTATTATATACCGTAATGTTAAGTCAATTTGATTCGGTTCATAGATGAACACGCACAAACAAATTGAAAGACTCCAGTGCTAATTTTGAATAACATGGTTTTCTACGAGAAAAATGCA
Source organism: Geranium rotundifolium (assembly GCA_963920655.1). NCBI lineage: Eukaryota > Viridiplantae > Streptophyta > Magnoliopsida > Geraniales > Geraniaceae > Geranium > Geranium rotundifolium. The sequence goes on from OY987320.1 coordinate 23,774,848, forward strand.
AATTGAGTTCTTATGATCCAACTCTAGATGAGCGTACGATATGACGTATTGAATAGTATCAAATGGTTTAATTGATACACAGAGTTTAATCTATGCATAAACATGTATGCACGATTATTTTAAAGATCAGTAACTAATCGATTCTACGAGACATGTAAAATAGATTAAAAAATGTATATGTTCTTTTGTGAAACACACGAGATCAACATATATTGAATTTGTTGATTGTAGGTCGGTATGATTCATCATGTTCAAGAACATAAAGGACACAACCGAATGATCTTTTTGATTAACGAAAAACACGTTGCGAGAACACATGTGGATAAATTGAATGTTTTTAATTATACAGAATGTGTGGAATTAAGTTAGAACAATTATTTCCATTACGGGAAAACGTTGAATTGTCTAAACTTGATATGTGAAATTGAAATTAAAACATTTTAATTGATCAATTTCATGAATACTTTTTGGAAAAGAAGTAGTTCTGCGAAATGTCACTCACGTCACGTATAGTACATTCGCAAGAGAATTGTATCCGGAAACATCTTAAACTCACAAGGCGTTAAAATGGTGCAATACTAGAATGAGTTTTGACTAAGTAAGAGATGCATGTGAAGAATGAATAAATCATTTTATGCAAGTCCAAAGTAAGGAATAACATAGGATGGACGCTTCTTATGGTTCTTTCAACAAGTCATTTATGGATGACATGTAAACTAAGACAAGTTAACTACGTAGCGCTACGTAGGTTAACAAGCATAGAAATTCCTAAATTCTAAGTGTGAACTTATGATAAGTCAAAACCAACGAGATCTTCTTTCCTTATGTCGCAAAGAAAAACATCTTATTTAACCTATTATGAGCTGTCACGATACATGTGGGGGGGGGGGGGGGGGGGGGCTGTATGTCAGTTAGTCATTTTTTAAATAAAGTAACCCCGTAAGAAATCATATACTGCATGAATTATGGAAAGGAAACGAACCTTCCAATAATTGCCTAAGAATGTAGGGGGTACCTTGCCAAGGTAACAACCCTTTACAAGAAGTAATGAAATAGATCCAAAACGATGGATTGTATTTTCATTGCATATGCTTTGCATTGTGGTATCGGTTCTTGGTGTATGAATCAAATGAATTCCGAAATACAGAAAAACATGATATTGGAGTTAACGAATGTTTTGTTCTTTGAATACGCGTGTCCATGGAAAAAGGGAATTTTAAGAATATAAACGTATGAACGAAGAACCCATAACTATGGACTACACTATGCAAGAGAACCTACCGTGCTAGAGGTATACTCTTATACTTGTTGGATATGTAATGTAAGGGATGCCAAAGACAAGAGGAGAAATGTCCCAACCCTAGCAGGAGGAGTTGTGTCATGGAAATCCTCACGACAAACGATAATAATCAGATTAACATGTAAATCTGAGTTCAAAACTTTGGATAAAGCAGTGGAAGAAGCCGAGAAGCTACGTGACTTCCTAGAGGATATTCCTGAATGGTGAAAGCTTGTGCCTAAAATATTGCGGATCCGCTAACCGTTGGCTTAAATAAATATCAAGTTGATAAACATCGAAAGGAATGGGGCTCAAGCCCATATAATTAAGGCGTCATGTGAAGGAAAACCCAACCTAGTTGACTGGAGATCCCAAGATCTAAATTCAAAGGGACAACTTAATTGCATGAACCTTGTGCGGTCACTGTGGGGGCAACCCCAAGACCACTCCTATAATGTCAAAAAATGACATAATAATGGACCAGGTTAACATATGCTTTTAATGATACTTTGTGCATCACGAACTTGAGCAAAAGATATCACCTATGTGAGAGTGAAGTGGAGTCGCTTCAAAAGAAACTTATGGGGTTTAGTTCTCTTAAGCTCTTGCAGAACCAGGAGGTGTTAATGACCATAACGAGCACAACCATGAGAACCTAACAACCGTGTTCGTTGATATATGAGTGAAGTATATGATCTCTAATGCTAAACAACAGAGAGTTCAAGGACATCACGTCTACTTATCTGTCAGGAAAATAAGTATACTTTCACTCAAAAGTTCAAAGGGTGTAACCTACTTATCCGATGCAGATATCGACTATAGAGAGTAATCACCACGTTGAAAATATTACACATTCAGTTTCATTCATGTGGGGGATTGTTGGACAAATTGATGAAAATGGTCAAAATTGACATATGTGTTAAGTAGTGAATGGGTCAACTTAAGCCGTGATTTTGGAACGCTTCGACTCGGCCTAGAATGATGTGAAATACATTCACATAATCTAGGATATGAGAGCTTTCTAACGATATATCACGATCTCTAAACGAACAAGAGGTGAATGAGAAATTGAACCTCAAAGATGACCACTTGAAATGATGTTGTAGAGAAAATGAGTTGTCTGGAAAATTTGAGGGCCGAAGTCCGCTACATTTTCTTAGGCCCAAAATAATTTTCTACAGAATTTTTTCAATTTGTAAATAGGGAATAATATTTTCCAATATGTAATTCAAAAATAAATATTTTCTAAATTAGTAAATTTGGGAATAAATATTTTTTTCAAAATAATGAAAAGGAAATAATATTCTCTAAATTATAAATTGAGAAATAGTGTGGTCATATTATGCCATTAAAAGGAAAAATCTCTTAATTGGAAATTAAGAGAATATTCCGATATTTTGAGTCTTTCTCTCCAAGAAATAAACTAGTTCTTCTTGCCTGGATCTCTCTACATCACGGTTCAGAGTTCGCCTACGATCGACATTGTATCCTGGGAGCGATTTATCCATACGAGGGAAAAATTCGTCTCAAGAAATGCGGATTATCGTGCCTCGTCGATAATTGCTTCCTTCTTTTTCATATGTCCAATACCGATTCACAAGTCAAGTAAATCTTATTGTATTGTGACGGTGATATTCAATAATAATAACGTATTATTCTTTGTGTTCGTCTTCTTCAATTACTTTTATTATTGCATGTTTGAATGAATCCTTTAATTTACATGATTTGCGTCTATGAACTAACCCCGTATCTAACATAGTTACATTACACGTATCTTTAAAATAAAACAGTTCTCTTTTCTCTACCATGTCAAATACTCAAATAGAGCCTGATCAAGTACGGTGGCCTAAAAGGTTCAGGTCACCGATCTCATCTCCGTCTCATGGAACCTTCACACCCATCGATAATACATGAAACACTTGAGTTCAATTTTCAAAGCAACAGGACTTGAAATTACATAACATCATTTTGTAAAAATGTGACCCTATATTACACTTTCGACATTTTCTCTAAAATTAAATTGCTCTAGATGAAAGTAATAATTGATATCAGGGGAGATGAGGGAAATGAAGGTTGCATTAAGACCCTTCCCTAACTTTCATGTCTTATGAAAATCAGAGAAGAAAGCTAATAGGTCGGGTTTGATAGTGTCCCATCATTTTTGGAAGAAGAGCATCGAGAAACCATCAGGGTCCGTCACAGTTTTTGATTGCTCGTATAATCTCCTCCTCGGTGAATTCTGCTTTTAATGATTGGGCTTCAAACATAGTGATCAGTTAAGGGGTAGGTCAGGGAAAGCTTGGCACGGAGTTGCTGGCTTTGAGAATCTGCTTTTGAAGTGGAGATGTAATTCTAGTCTGACTTTCTGAGGATTAGAACACCAAACCACATCGATTAGTAGACCTGAGATTTGATTTCTCATGTTCCTAGAGGTAGCAACTGTTGCCAATAATCTCTATATATAGACTTAGGCTAGGTATAAGGTGTTTTGTTTCCTATTTTCTTCTTGTTTTGTTTATTTCCTAGTTTGTTATATTAGTTGTAGTTGGAGCCTATAAATAGGCATGAAATAAACCAAGAAAAGTATTCGATTCTATTGATCTTTCTCTATTATTGTTCTGTGAGTTATTCTTAGATCCAACAATTGGTATCAGAGGTAATACTCACAAATAATGGTGGACGAAACATCAAAGAAGGAATCTATGGAGAGCTCAACGATGGTTGGGGCTCAAGGGCCTGTGGAAGGCTCGATTTCTATTACAAGACAAGGAAGAGGAGGGTTTGCAGTCACGTACCCTATGCTGACAGACAGCAACTACGGGGTATGGACTTGTAAGATGAAAGTATCGATGCGTGCTATTGGAGTTTGGAGTGCGATCGAAGGAGAAGGCGTTGTGAGTGAAGAAATAGACCAGTTGGCTCTAGCTGTGATCTTCCAAGCAATTCCGGATGCTGTCATGATGTCGATAGCAGACAAACAGACAGCCAAAGAAGCGTGGAAGGCTTTGGAGGAGATGAGAATTGGAGAGGATCGCGTCAAGAGAGCAAACGTTCTTGTGCTCAAACGAGAATTTGACAGATTACTTATGGAAGAGTCCGAGTCCATAAGCGAATTCTCTTTGAGGTTGATAAACGTTGTGAATGAGGTTCGAACCCTAGGGGGTGAAATAACAGAAGAATTGGTGGTGGAGAAGCTGTTTCGATCTGTCCCAGATCGATTTCTACATATTGTAGGTACTATACAACAGTGGGGTGACTTAACTAAGATGACAGTTGCAGAAGCTGTTGGGAGGTTGAGAGCGTTTGAATCAACACTGAAGGGGAGGAGCCATGAGAAAGAAAGCGAGAAACTCTTGCTTACTCGTGCTCAATGGGAAGCCCAGGAGAAAGAAAGCGAGAAACTTCTGCTTACTCGTTCTCAATGGGAGGCCCAGTCAGCTAAAGAGTCAAGGAATCACGAAGGACCAAGCTCATGGCGCGGCAGAGGTCGTGGTCGTGGCCGTGGTCGTGGTCAAAACAACTGGAAGAGAGTTGATAAGACAAAGGAAAGATGCTATAATTGTTCTGAGATGGGACACTTTGCCTATGAGTGTAACAATCCTGCAAAAGAAGAAGTCAATCTTGTGGAGCAGTGTCGCACGGAAGAACCTGCTCTGTTTATGGCAGTCACGAGCAGGAAGGAAGAGTACGTTGAGTTGAACGAATTGGGAATGCATCCCGAGCTGGGCCTCGCAAAAGGAATGGAGTCAACCACCTGGTACCTTGATACTGGCGCCAGCAATCACATGTCTGGGAATAGAGGTGTTTTTGCAGAATTAGATCAAAAGGTACGAGGTTCTGTTAAGTTCGGAGATGGCTCGATTGTTAGAATAATGGGCCGAGGCACAATACTACTCAAAGGTTTGAACGAGGAGCACCGAACATTGATTAATGTTTACTTCATTCCTCTCTTGAGAAGTAATATTATCAGTTTAGGGCAGCTTGATGAAGAAGGATGCAAAATAGAGATTGAAGGAGGATGGCTCAGATTGTACGAAGCTGAGGGAAGACTTCTAGCCAAAGCCAGGAGAACTCAAAATCGCTTATATATTCTAGAGTTGCGAAATGCAAGACCAATATGTTTGCTCACCAGACTTGAGGAGAAAGAATGGCTCTGGCACGCAAGATTTGGGCATTTAAGTTTTCGTTCCCTAGAAAAGATGTTTAAAGAAGGTATGGTTGATGGGATGCCCAACATATGCCATACAGAACAAATTTGTGAAGCATGTCTGGCAGGAAAACAACGAAGAAGGGTTTTTCCTACAAGATCCACTTATCGAGCAGAAAAGCAACTCGACATGGCTCACGCAGACTTGTGTGGACCAATTACCCCAGAGACTCCTGCAGGTAATAAGTATTTTTTTCTTGTTGTGGACGATTATTCAAGATTTATGTGGGCTATCCTCATAAAAACAAAGGATCGAGCCCTTGATGTTTTCAAAGTGCTAAAATTAAAACTCGAAGTGGAAGTCGAACGCAAGCTAAAAGCACTTAGAACAGACAGAGGAGGAGAGTTTCTATCAGGCGAGTTCAGTGTATACTGTGAGGGAGAAGGCTTGACACGCTATCTCACTGCTCCAAGATCTCCTCAGCAGAATGGAGTAGCTGAGAGAAGAAATCAGGTTATCGTGGGAATGGCGAGGAGCATGATGAAGAATATGGGCATGCCTGGTAAGTTTTGGGGAGAGGCAGTGATGACTGCAGTTTATTTGTTAAACAGAGCAACAACCCGAAGCTTGCAGAACAAGACTCCCTATGAAATGTGGTATAAGAAGAAACCAAAGGTGAATCATCTGCGAGTATTTGGGTGTGTGGCACACATCAAGGTGCTTGACCCAAATCTGAAAAAACTTGATGATCGGAGCACCCGTGTCGTGTTCATTGGCTATGCAGATGGCTCGAAGGCATACAGGTTCTATAACCCACTCACTAATAAAGTAATGATTAGTCGAGATGCAGTTTTTGATGAAGGAAAAAAATGGAATTGGACCTCAGAAAATGAAGCACAAATAGAGAACAACGGCATTTTCTATGTGGAGTGGGGTGATGAACCAGTCCTCGAAGACAAAGAACCAAAATCGCCAAAATCTCCTGAAACGCCTCACTCGCTTCATACACCAGAACAAAACACTCATGAGTCTCCTGAATCCGAAGAGCCACTTCGTGTAAGATCTTTAAGAGACATCTACGAAGAAACTTCAGAAGTCGAAACAGAGCATGTAAGCCTCTGTTTTCTGTCATCTGAGGAGCCTGAAAGCATAGATGCAGCTCTAGCAAATTATAGATGGAGAAAAGCCATGGAAGAAGAGATGGAGTGTATTCAAAAGAATGGGACTTGGGAGTTGACTTCTCTTCCTCCAAATCAGAAGGCCATTGGGCTAAAATGGGTGTGAATTCACGACCAGATCTTGCTTACTCAGTGGGCATTGTTAGTAGGTTCTTGGAGAAACCTCGAGTCCAACATTTTGAAGCAGTTAAACACATTCTCAGATATGTGAAAGGAACTCTTGGTTTTGGAGTTTGTTATGGTAACGGTGTATCAACACTAACTGGTTATAGTGACAGTGATTTGGCTGGCGATATCGATGATCGAAAGAGTACAACGGGGGTTGTATATTTCCTAGGGAACAACTTGATAACATGGTCCTCACAAAAGCAGAAGGTGGTGGCATTATCTTCGTGCGAAGCAGAGTATATTGCAGCAACTTCAGCGGCGTGTCAAGGAATATGGCTTTCCAGACTTGTCGGAGAACTTCTAGGGAAAGACCCAGAGGTGGTGCGGTTGAGAGTTGATAACAAATCTGCGATATTGTTGAGCAAAAATCCAGTATTTCATGATCGAAGCAATCATATAGACACGCGATATCATTTTGTGCGAGAATGTGTTGAAAAAGGTGAAATCGAGATCGAACATGTCAGCTCAAGTGAACAAATGGCGGATATTCTAACAAAACCACTTGGAAGACTCAAATTTCTTGAAATGAGAACAAAATTGAAGATCAGAGACATATATGTTCGAGATTAAGGGGGAGATTGTTGCCAATAATCTCTATATATAGACTTAGGCTAGGTATAAGGTGTTTTGTTTCCTATTTTCTTCTTGTTTTGTTTATTTCCTAGTTTGTTTATTTCCTAGTTTGTTATATTAGTTGTAGTTGGAGCCTATAAATAGGCATGAAATAAACCAAAAAAAGTATTCGATTCTATTGATCTTTCTCTATTATTGTTCTGTGAGTTATTCTTAGATCCAACAGCAACCCTGTGGAGAAATGAAGAGTTTCTGTCTCCTTTTAGCCAAAGAGCTTTTGATTTTTTTTCTCCATAAAATTGCCTCTTCCCTCTGTTTCTGAACCATAGCTTTGTGAATGTTGAGCCTTGCCTGTGCTTCCTGCTCGGAGAAGACTTTCAGTTTATCAGCATATCAAGTTGGTCTGAGACACTCTCGAGTGATTTGATCACATTTTCAATGTTTTCATATGAGTTGATTCCATTTTTTGAAATCATATTTAAGCAGCTTGAATTTTTTCCATAAGACATAGCTAAGTTCGCTAGAAGTTATTGAGTAGCTCCTCCATTTTTCAGCTACAAAACAGGGTAAGCTATCAATGTCAACCCAGGCATTGATGAATTTGACTGGTTTGGGACCCAAATCTGTTTCAGAAAGGGTAAGTATCACTGAACAATGGTCGGATAGAGCTTTGGGCATGCAAGTCTGTGTGGGGTTTGGTATGTGAGAGAGGATAGACGAGGATAGCAGGAATCGGTCGAGCCTGCTTGCTTTAGAGAGGGGCCCGAACCAGGTAAAATCTTTGCCTGACGTTCGAGCATATACCCAATGAGTGCAATATTATGTTCGAGCATTCTTTTAACTTGGTTTCTTGAAGCATTATGAAAGAAGGTTTGATCGACTTGATTTTTCGAGCCACCGATCTCACCTTCTCGAATCTCCCTAATCCTCTGACATTCCAACAGAGGCATATAGGGGTTGAGCCCATTATTGGCTTGAGGAGGGACGAGCTCTGTTCTTGGCTTCCACTTGCTCAAGAGCAGAGTTCATGTGTTTATCGGGAATATCGCTTTTGACGCCTAATCCTTTATATATGTCCCAAGTTCTGGTTGCGCATTCCCTGAAGTTAGGGATGTAGGTTTGCTGTAAAGTGCTTCGGGTTTCAGGGATGACAGTTGATATTTGGTGGTTGTTTTGAGGGTACGAGGTTTGGGATGATGAATATAGTGTGGGCACATGTAGAGTGGGTGGCTGGTGTTTCGGTTTCTCGAGGAAAGTTTTGAATCTCTGCATTGGGGTTTTGAATATGGTTGGGCTCGCCATTAATGCACCTGTCTCTTCAGATTCCGATCTCGCTCCGGCGGTGATTGATTCTGACTTTTTCCTTTCCGGCACCGATTCACCATCCTCAAGGTCGTTTTGAGATCTTTCAAACGGCCTGACACTTGTGGTCGCAGCTAGTTCAAAATCAGACGATACCGATTCATATTGCGAATTTGATTGTCTGAATTGAGTTGGGATATGTAATTGCCTATCTAATACTTCTTCCATTTTGATGAAGTGGGTCGAGCCTTGGAGGATTAAATCGATCGTTTCCTCCTCAGGTTTGCTCAGACCTTCGCCCAATAAGCATGACTACTGCACCCTATAAAATTCTTGCTAAAGTCTTTGCTGCGAGATTAAAATTGGTTCGGCCTTCGTGAGCGGGAGACAAATTGTGGACAACATTCTCATCACAAATGAGATAGTTGATAAAATCAAAAGATCCAAGGCTCATTGCGCGTTGGTAAAGCTCGATTTTGAAAAGGCCTTTGGAAATATTGATTGGGGCTACCTCAAAGATATCTTATAGAGGATGGGGTTCGTGGCCAGATGGATTCAATGGATCTCAAGCTGCCTCTATACTTCAGCCTCTGTTCTGGTAAACGGATCACCCACTGCAGATTTTCACTTCACACAAGGTATCAGGCAAGGATGCCCCCTCTCGCCTCTGCTTTTTATAATTGCTGGTGAAGGTCTCCATCAATTACTATCCGCTGCTGAACGTTCGAGGCGTATATATGGAATGAGAATCAACTTGTCTATTAGCCTATTCCATCACCAATTCGCAGATGACACCATCCTCTTCCTGAGGCCAGAACCAGAGGTAATAGCAAATGCCAGATCTGTCCTCATCTGTTTTGAATGCATTACAGGTCTAAAAATCAACTACGAGAAGACAAACCTATTTCTTCTCAACAAACCTCACCATCAGAGAAATTATCTTGCCTCCATCTTTGGCTGCAAAGCAGGAGTTTTTCCTTTCGAGTATCTGGGCTTCGAGATTGGAGCTAGCCCAAACAGAATATCCTCTTGGAGCAAAATTATGAAGAAATTTTCGAATAAGTTAACCCTCTGGCAGGGCGTTATTTATCCATGGGGGGAAGAGTCACGTGAATCAAATCCTCGCTCTCGAATCTACCTCTTTATCATATGTTGTTATACAAAACTCCTAAAGCAGTCATTAAGAAGATGGAGCAAATACAGAAAAAAAATTCTTTGGTCAAGCAATCCGGAGAAAAAAGCAATCTACAAAGTAAGTTGGACAAGGTTTGCTTACCAAAATCTCAAGGAGGTCTAGGAATTCGGAATTTGGAATCGATGAACAACTGCTTACTAGGCAAACGCAACAGAATCCAAATCTCTCTGGAAATCAATCATCTGTGAAAAATACAACTGGGCTTTAGATGAGTGGGACCTATTTAGTTTTAGCTCCCCAGGCTGAATCATCCCTACTTCAGCACATTTTTAAACTTAACTCTGAGCCTAGATTCTGCAACCTAATCGGATCGATTGGTCTACAATGGAAATTAGGTTCTGGTCTTCTTATCAAATTCTGGACAGATAATTGGGTGGGTACTTTTTCTCTTGCATCTAGATTCGCTCGATTATATGCTATTACCTCCTATCCGGAGGTTTCTGTTTTCAATTGTTGTGAACAGGGCAGATGGTGTGTTCCTTTTTCGTGACTGCTTTCAGGCCGAAACCTTAAAGCTTTCTCTGATCCCTTAACTCTGATCCAGCCTTTCAGCCCAAACATAGCCAATGCAGACAGATTAACCTGGATCCACAACGAGAATGGCTATTCACTCAAATCCATGTATGATCTGATTCATGATTCAGGGGGCACCACAAGAGCCTTGGCCAAACCTGATCTGGCTCCCAAAACACCCCAAAGATCCAATGCTTCTATTGGCTTGCAGCACACGAAGCCATCCCCACGAGTGATTTCTTAGCATCCAAAGGATTATCCATTTCCATCGCCCAGAATATGTGCCAGTTTTGCTCTGTTGTTTTTGAGTCCTCTGAGCATGTCCTCCTTCACTGCTTCTGGGTCCGAGGCGTCTGGGGATATTTTCTCTCAGAATATAATGTTCACAGTATTTTTCCCAGAAAAATCAAGAACCTTCTCGCATTATGGCCCAACTTTATCTCGGACAAAAGTGTAGCTCAGAATGGAACCGCCTTTGCGGTCTAATCCTATGAAATTTATGGTTTGCCAGAAACGAGTTCGTCTACAATTATAATTTCCCCCACTCGGAGATTGTCATCAGAAAAATCAAGTCAGTTGCAGCAGGATTTGCTTGATGATCCTCATCCTCACCTCTAGCTGTCTCTCTTATCTTGTCACTTCTTTCTTGTTTACACATCTATAAGCTTTTGGCTTCCTCTCTTTTAACTTATTAATAAAATCCTATCTTCGCTGAGCAAAAAAAATAATTGATATCAGGAGTTCTGTACTTCATAGCAAGAAAATACATTGAGTATTATTCAAACACCATTCACTGAAACATGAGAAACTATTACAGCTACAATGACAGCTCAAGTTCATCACCCATATTACAGACATCTTTTAAAAGCTTGAAGCCATTACAAAGCAGAGACAATACCCAAATGATGTCAAGTTCTGGTTTCAGAGTACAAGCATGTTATGTTAAGCTTTGTAACAGACCTCTCCATCACAGACCCACCCTTCTCTACCCTCACCATGTTTCTCTTCTTTAGAATCGCTCTCTTCTTTAAGAGCACATTTGGGGTGGAGATCGAAGTCGCATTCAACGCACCTATATGCCCACGTCTTCCCATCTTCATTACATCCATCACACCCATACATCCCGCAGCGACTGAGCACGAGCTCGTGCTCCTCGTGGAGCTCGTGCTTCACCTTCTCAGGCCACCCCTTCGCCATCTCCTCCAATTGCGCCTCCAGCTCCTTTATTCGCTCCTCGGTGAAGGGATAAGCATCTGGGCCGTGTGTCATGATGAGATCTCTGGCTTCTGTTGTTACCGTCTTTCCACTTGATTCAATAGCTATAAGCATAGGAATGCCTCCAACTTTGAACTTTCTGCTCAAAGACGCCTTTCTCTTGTCTCCAAAGGGAAGTGCCAACCATGGCATTCCCGAAAAATAATCATTAAAGGAAGCCTGATCCCTGTCGCTAGAGATAAAGATTAATTCGAAGTCACTATCTTTTGCCTTTATCTTGCTGTATGCTTCGATAAGCTTAGGAGTAAAGCCGCGGCATGGAGGACACCAGTGTGCGGAGAAATAAAGGAGGATGTTCTTCCCTACCAAATCAGAGACCGGAACCTAAAATAGAAGAAGAAATGTTGTTATATTGAGAACGATAAATGCCCATATTGGAAACAATTCAGAAAATAAAAGAAATTTCAGACAAATTGTTTCATGAAAGGTAAAATCAATTTCATCCAATGTGGGTGTGAGTGTAATTCAGTTAATATTTTCAACAATGAAAGCTTGGAAGTTTTTCTTTACCTTTGCTCCATTTTTACTAATGACAAAATCTCTATCATCCAAGATCAAGAATGATTCAAGAGTTTGGGCCTCCTCTTTTGCCTTCTCTATGGCTGCTAACTCTGCAAACTTTTCTGGGGTGAATGGATACGCCAGAGTCTCGTATTCTTCAATAGCATCAGCAACATTAGGATGAAGTGTTTTTCCATCTGGCCCGATTATAACCAGAGTCGGTAGGGTTGAAAGCTCAAAGAATCTAGCCAACTTCTGACAACTCTTATCCTTAAGAGGCAAAGCAAACCAAGGCATGGTTTCAAAGGTAACATTGAATGCTTCTTCGTCATCATCGAGTGACACTAACACTATTTCAAAATTTTCTCCCTTCTCCTTCAACTTCTCATAAACTTCCACAAGCTTTGGAGTGAAATCTGTACTTGCTCTGTATGAAGACATTGCAAAATATAAACCCACGTTCTTCCCTTCAAGCTCCAAAACAGGTGTCTATGTAAATTAAGATGGGATTAGCATATTTCAAGATTGAAGCCAATAACATGTTAATAGTTACATGCATATTGTAAACAGCAGAGCAACTGAAACTAACCTTCTTTCCATCATTTGATATGACAAAGTCACGCGAACCAGAGACCAATAACGATCTCAAGTTTTGATTCCTCCTGGCTGCAGCTTCTCGCTCTTCCAATTCCATGGCCCTTTCTTTAGTAAATGGGTAGGCTTCAGCTTCATACTCCATAATCATCCCAGTGGCAGAATCATTCAATGTTTTTCCGTTGTCATCAAGGATCACGAGATGGGGTATTCCGTTTACTTCGAACAACGTGTCCAGTTGGTCACGTGTCTCCTTATCAGAAAAAGGGATAGCAAGCCATGGCATCTTGGAGAAGTACTCATTGAACGACTCGTCATCTTCATCAGCTGAACAAAAGATGATCTCAAGATCACCTTTTGGGGAGAGCTCGTTATACACCTCTACTAAAGTTGGAGTGAATCGCCGACATGGGCCACACCATGATGCTGAAAAATACAGCCCTATCTTCTTCCCCTTCAAGTTGTCAATTTTAACCTACAAATAACAGATAAGTCCAACGTCAATATGATATCACTTCATTTGAAACGACCCCAACCATGTTATTAGAACTTCAATTCCTATCTTACATACACCAAAATGCATCATAAAGTAGATTAGCTGCAATATATGATCTTTGTGCATAATCAGTTAAAGTTGCTCATAGGCAACATATTATAAACTTATGCAGAATCCTTAGATTACGTGATGGAAACCTCAATCCGTATGGAAAAAAAAAACTAGATTTAGTTTCCAAACATTTACAAGCTATTTTTTTCCGACTCCCCTAAGTTCCACTAAATTTGGCAGTTCACCAGACGATGCATACTTAGAGTAAGATAGCATAAGAATGCGCATATGCCAAACAAACAAATATTACAATTTTTCCAAGTATTCTTGTGTATCAGTAATCAACTTCATTTTGAAGTATGATAAAATTCAACCAACTATAACCGAAGATGTTAATTCCCAAATTTCTACTTTGTTTACTCAGATACCCAATTCAATGAAATAAAAATAAACAATCTTCAAAACGGAACTCAAATTCACAATAGATTGTCACCAAAGCCGCAGAACACTCAAATTTGCAGAACGACTCTATTTACAAACAAAAAAAAAATCAATAAACTATTTTCGTTTAAGTGCAAAACCTATTGTATACATTAGCTGATCACATCACACATTCCTCTACAGTTGAAAAAAATAAGCCCAGAAGAACAAAATAAAATTCCTTAGACCCATGACTGATAGACCTCAAAACCCTTGCTTTCTCGAGAAAACGGAGATAAAAATCCCCAAAACGAACAACCCAACAAAGCAATCGAATCAGACAGCTCAAAACTGAAATGGGTAAGCTGAAAATTACCTGCTCACCATTGTTGCGAACGAGGAAGTCCCTCTCTTTGGAGGCGAAGAGGGATTTCAGGTCGCCAGTCTCAGCCATTAACTCACCGTCGATTGAAATGAAATCTGAACACAAACAACAGCTGAAAAATGAAGTGAAGTGATCGGTGATAGCGAGCTCTGGTTCTTATAGGATGGAGCAATGAAGGAGACGAAGTGTGTGTCCGCTTAAATGCAGGGTGGATGAAATGAGTCATAGACGCAGCTGCAGGACAAAAAAGAGAACCTACTGGAAGCCATTAACTCAGGTTGAAAAAGGAAAAGTTAAAGAGATCAAATATTTCCAAATTCGTGTTTGGAAGATAATTAATAGACGGTGGAAATTAGGGGAATAATATTATCTTGATGAGTAAGAAAGCTGAAGAAAGATTTAATGTGAGGAGGGCAAGTTTTTTGAGTTTACAAATTTAATTAATGACATTTGACATCAGCTTAGCTAAACTTTTCAGTTTGTAAACACATATAACTCAATTGAACAGGAGCGGAGCTTTTAACACCATCTACGGCTCATCTGTTTGCACGTATATTTTAGGGATAATTCTAGATACCACCTCTTAAAATATACAAAATCTCACTCAACACTTCCTAAAACCATTATTTTCACTAGCACCCCTTAAGATGGACAAAAATCTCAATTGTCAAAAATTTATTGCAAAAAGACAAAAATACCCATCTCCCTCACCCTTCACCTCTCCCTTACCAAACCCTCTCTCTCTCCTCCCTCTCTCCACCGTCACCGGCGAGCCTCCCTCCGGCCAATCCCCTCCACTACCGCGACTCATGGCGCCACCTCAAACACCTCCGCCGTCACTGTCAGCCTCGCTTTCCTCTCCTCCTCCACCCCTCCATCTTCATACTCTCTTGTGTTGGAAGGCCAGGACGGTGGACACGCGGCGGGAGGGGATTGGCCGGAGGGAGGGTCGCCGGGGACGGTGGAGGGAGGGTTCGGTGGGGCAATTTCGGTTCTGGAGTGGTGAGGGAGAGGGGTATTTTTGTCTTTTTCAATACATTTTTGACAACTGATATTTTTAACCATTTTAAGGGGTGCTGGTGAGAATAATGGTTTTAGGAGGTGTTAGGTGAGATTTGGTACATATTAGAGGGTGGTATGTGAAATTATCCCCATATTTTAACAAAATTTGGACGTAAATAAAGTATTAGTTGTACCCAACTTACACATAAATAAGATATTAAAATATAACATTTGAAAAATGCAAATTTATCCAACAATTTAAATAACGAAAACTATATGTTAAATCTCTAAATCATGTTCTCTTGCCCAACTTTTTTAATGGTTTGACCATTTAACCAAATAGTCGTATATAGTATATTAATTTTCTCGCTCACCCTATTAAGTTCAAGGGATAATGACACTTTGTTACACCTAATTATAGCGAAATGACATTTTTATACTTTAATTATTTTTCTCTTTTTAGTACCCTAACAATTTTTTTGTGACAACCTACATCTAAAATGCCTAATATACCTGAAATACCTCTGGTTCAATTGAAAAAAATAGAATTGAACTAATAATGAAATCAAACTGGTTCAAATTAGGTCGGTTCAAATCAGATTCATTCACCCAACCAGGGGTATTTTAGGTATATTAGACATTTTAGAGGTAGGTTGTCACAAAAAAATTGTCAGGGTACTAAAAAAGAGAGAAAATAGTTAACGTATTAAAGTATCATTTCGCTATAGTTAAGTGTAATAAAGTGTCAGTATCTCTAAGTACAACATCTAAACTGATATAATTCACTGAACAAACACTTTCACTTCTATAGCATATTTACATTTTTCTCTCTCTTATCTCTCGAAGACGCAAAACCTTACCTCATTCTTTTCGTTTTTCTCTCTACTTCTTTGGGTTATTGGCGGCTCCGCCGGTCTCCGATTTTGGCACCCCAACAACCATCCTCTTCTTCTTTTTGGGCCGCTACTAGGGAGGTGAAGCGCCGTGTATGGTGGGTGGTGATGGTGGTTTTGGGTTGACGAGGCGGTTTCTAGATCTGGTTCCCCAAATCTGACGTGGGGGACAGCGACGGTGATGCTCATAGTGGGTTGGACTGGGCTAGGGCCTCCCTACTGGATGCGGAGGTCCCGGTGTTTTTTGGCGCCGGTTCGCTCTTGGTTGGTCGGGCTCTACTGACGGCTCGTCTCATCGTCGGCAAATTTTCGGCTTGCCGAAGTGTCGCGAGCGCCCTTTATGGATCAAGCTCTGTTTTGGTGTGGTCTCTATGGGAGTGGTGGATCCCCAAGGACCTAAAAATGATCTGGTCCGCACGGGACTTCGTGCCTCTCCGCTCAGGTGACGTGCCTTGAAGCAGCCCCTGTAACGGTTTTCGAGCTACAATAAGGGATCACACCCCCCACTCCTCGAGGGGACATGGCGATCAGGAGGCTTGATTTGGTCTGGTGTCCTTGTTGGTCGACGGTTACCTTCTCGGTGTTGGTGCTTTGCGCAAGCTGTGGCGTTTGTTTTTAGTCACTCCCTAGTCTCTGGACAGGTTTCGAGTCCGTTTTGTTGGTCGGAGGGTTTATTCGTTGTTAGTGTTTTTGTTGTTATGAAGTTTGTTTAGTGTCGTTAGTGTTTTTGGTCGTCAGTTTATGCCTGACATGGTTCGCTGGAGTTGTTCAGTGAGAATGGGTGTCTTTAAGTTGCTTCGTTACCGTTTCTTTGTAAATTGTATGCGGGTGGGGATTTTTTCCTCCCGTGTTTGTTGATCAATGAAAGGGTGTGCTTTTAAAAAATCTACTCACTTGACCTCATAAACTAGAACATCACAAACACTTCAACATTTTTCCTCAAGGGATTACACTATACTCTCCCTAAAGAGTAAATGATGTAGGCTGATCTAGCTCATGTAAGAATACGATGTAGTAGTTGACGGTTTAACATTGATCCGACAGTGGGTGACTGGGAATCAATATATCTACAAACAGCTCACCTTCTTCATCATACTTTTTTCTTCATGAATTTTGGCAAGCCAGCTTACTCTCAATAGGTTATGAGCAAAAACCTCTCGAAACTTTTCTATTCTCGAACTCGTACCAACTTTTGCGTAGAATTCAAGTTTTGTTTAACGGTTAAGCGCAACAACTTGAGCAACCTTTTGCACGTACAGTGAAATATCCTTAACATGTCAATGTAGACGTCTCGACTTTATGTTGAAGCATTCGTCCCTCCATCTTGTCTTCACCATTCTTCATTCTTCGCCTATTCTTTATGGAGTACACAACATGTTCTGTCAAACCTCATGTATATATCGACGTCATTGAAAACACACCAGCTAACCAATTCTTTTAATGGCTTAGTGTCGTATAAGTCTTCTATCGTCAAGATGTTTTATATGATGTCGCAACATGTTCAGTGCAGTACAATAGTTCGTGATTACAACAAACGCAAGTTGGGTCAAGCGGTATAGAGCTTTACTTAATACACGTAAATTCATATAAGTATATGAGTTTTTAAAATTGTAGGTGGCTTTAGCGGGAAGTATAGAATCTATAGAGAAGCATCATTGGAGAATTTTAACAGAAAGAACATTACTTACAGAAAGGGACAAAGAATAGGTTAGTAGTAAGTAAACAAAGGCTGCACTTTGTTTAAAGAAACCAAAACATTGCTTTCTCATCCATACTTGAAAGCTCCTTGTTCACAACACAACACCCTTTACTTTGTTTCTTCACTCTTTATTAAAAAAAGTTGCATCTTTTGTGAATTTATGAATTCAAATTCACAAACCCCACTCCTTGGCATCACCCATGAAATAAAAATATGCTCAACCCCATTTCACAATTTCAACTTCCCTTAAAGAGCTAACACTCTGCAGAGTTCCATTTCATTTCTAAACACCCTTTAACCCCAAAACATCTTTCTCTTTGATCCAATTCCCAAAATGTCATCAATCCCACAAGAGCAACAACCTCTAGTGGCTTATCCCAACACTGTCTCTGGACAGCAACATTCAAATGGGTCATATGGGACAGTTTTCATTGTTTTGGCTGTGATCATTGTCATTTCAGCTGTAGCTTGCTTTCTCGGCCGCCTTTGTAGCAAGAAATCCCAAAACCAGAAAGCAAAGGCCAGCCATAACAAGCAACCCCAGAGCAAAATCCAACCTGAGAGCCACGAGTTCCGCATTCGTCCCAAAGAAGAAGACATTGAGCTTGGGTTTGACAAGATTAGGAGTAGCAAAGGAGGAGGCTTTGAATTTGGGTTTGATAAGAAGAGAAATGCCAAAGAAGTTAGCATTGAGTTTGGGTTTGATGCAAGACCAGCTGGTGGTAATGGAGGAATCATCAAGCCATCTGAAGACAAATTAGGTGGAGGAGAGCCAAAACAGTGAAGAGCTTCTTCACATATATGATATGTTGTTTGTACTTTGTAGGCAAGGTTTCATTTTCCTTTTGTTTTTTTACATTCACCTGCAAGATGTAACATGCTGCAAAATCAAGCATTTAGAGTAACATTTTCCAAGTTTCAATTCACTGAAGAAGAAAACAAAGTGTAGTTGAAACTGCAAAAAGCTAACAAAAAAGAACTGGATCTAGTTAAATTCTCTACGCAAAAGTATTTGGGGACTTATCTAAGATTAGTTGAAGATTAATCAAAAAATAAATCTAAAATCGGACAAGTCAAATTCTTAGAAGAGTGATATTTAGTACGGGAGTCAACTTACTTAGTAGTAACAATGAGACAGTACAGTAGTGTATAATGTTTTTAGAATTTGCATACTTTGTTCAATTGTTAATTCATAGATAATGTGACTTGTGTTGTAAACTCATTAGGCTTTTATATTTCTCTTACCGGAGCGTCGCGGGCACCTGTTTTGACGTGGTCTCTGTGGGAGTGGTACAGGAAGGGATCACACACCTCCTTCTCCCCCGGGCAGTGGCGGATCCAAGGGGTGCCCCTTTGGCCCGAGAATTCGAAAAAAAATCAAACGAAATTTTTTTCGAAAAATGGATATGCCCCTTTGAATTCTGGTATATATACAACACATTGTTGAAACTGGATTGTCCTTACTCACCTATTCTGGTATGCCGCTTGACCATTGGCCTCATACTTTCACTACTGCGGTATATCTCATCAATCGTCTTCCAACATCTATCCTTAATTATGCTTCCCCGTGCTTTAAAATCCTTCAGAAACAAGCTAATTATGATGAGCTTAAGAGTTTTGGTTGTATGTGTTTTCCTTGGCTTAAATCATATGCTAATCATAAACTTGCTCCGAGATCTATTATATGTGTTTTTGTAGGTTACTCGTCAACTCAAAGTGCGTACCAATGCCTTGACCCAACAACAAAATGTGTTTACACGTCCCGCCATGTACGTTTCCTTGAAGCCGAGTATCCATACCGTAGCTTTACAAAATCTCCCAATGACCAAAAACTGTCTCCAGATGAATGGACTCATATGCCACTTCCCATTATTCAACCTATCACTCACGTCGATCCATTACCATCTCCATCCTTAGTACTACCTTCTCCCCCTCCTTCTCCCATCATTAATCAACCAACACCTCCTCCTACAATCAATAACCAACCACCTCCCCCTCCCCCTTCCGCCAATAACCAACCACCACCACCCCCTCCCATCAATAACCATCCACCTCCCCCTCCCATCAATAACCAACCAGCTAATATCCCTACTCGTGGGGTTATTACTCGGTCCAAAAATAATATCTCAAAACCAATACATGAGCTGAACCTTTTCACTCATACTGCTACTCTACTAGAACCCCGAACTATTACACAAGCTTTGAAAAATCCTCAGTGGCGAGCGGCAATGCAACAAGAATATGATGCTCTTCATACCAACCAAACATGGGAACTGGTTTCTGAAGGAATTATTTGAGGGTTCCAGACAATTAATTTCATGCCCATACAAGAAATTAACCTCAAAGTTCCATGTTTTAATACGGATCTTGCATGATCATGAATTGATCAAGAGATCTAGACTAGATTAAAATTAAGTATTACCTTGAATCAAAAATCTCCTTGTCACTAAATAAGATTTAGTAACCTCTAAAGATCGTCCACACAGGAAGAGCAATCCGGGGATACTCACAACGATCCTTACTAGAAGATCGAAGCAAGCAAAACGGACGGAGCGGGGATGGAGGGGGCCGGCCGAAACTTGGCAAGGAGAGAGAGAGAGGAAGACGGCTAGGGTTTGTAAAATAAATCACTTAATTTTCAGATCTGAAAATTTCCCTTTTATAACCCTTTATGGACTTTAATTAATTAAAGGCCTTAAAGCCCAAAAGTTTTAGTTAATTGTGTAGAGAAGCCCATTCTGGCTTAGTCCATTCTGGCTAGGCCCAGTTTAGGTAATTTAATTAAATCTATTTAATTAGATCATAATTAATTAGCCCTGCTAAACTGTTCTTGATTCCGGTTTAATCCTAAACCGAAATCGGTCTAATCCGGTTTAATCCAAAACCGGATTTTGTCTCTTCCATGATTCCTCCATATGATTCCATCCGTTTTACTCAACCTTTAGTGTGTGACCCTCTAGGCTCACGACACGTCGGTGGACTGGTAAAATTATCATTTTACCCTTTCCATCATGAGTGACCTCTAGCAAGACATCATGATTACCCAACGCTTGTGATTATCGAGATTTTGACTTAACCTTGTCGTACATGAATCTATCCTTTTATCCTCTTGATATCTTTGACAACCACGAGGTATAGACAAGTCATCCTCGTTCTATTGTCCTGTTTCTTGATTCTGAGTTAACTGAATTATCACTGATACTATGTATCGACTGCATGGCCATGCTATTGTATTTCAGTTGTACTCAACAAGTGGCCTAAACTGATATCTGCTCACACGTCCGTATGAGGGATAAATCCTTCAGAGATCCATTGAGTCAACTTATGTAACTTGTGATCGAGCCAATCACAGCCGTTATTGTAACCCTTTTTACAGGAGACGTTAGACTGAGTCAAACTCGTCACTCATTACATATTGACCTCAATGGTCCTTCGGTCTGAGGATGTGATTTCATGATCCGACATATGAGTATGTTCATGACTGTGTCTATGTAACATACTCATGATTCGGGTCGTCCTATATCACCCCTGACTGGTGATACTATGACCTAACTCTGGCCCCCTTCTGGCCATGATCAGTAGAGCGTGATCATTTAGAGTTAGCCTCATACCGATCGCTTCTTATGAAGCTATTCTGATCGGGGACTGCTTAAGTAAGATTTTATCTGATCTGTAGATCTACTATTATGTGTTGACACATCAATGATACAAATCAAATTATACTTAAGATATTACTACAACACTTAGGAATATGAATGCCGATTTTTGTTCAACTAATAATCTTTATTACAAGATTAGATTGAAAATACATTGTGCTAGGGTACAAAACCCAACAGTTTCGGCATCACCTGAACAAAATTTGGTAGGTTGCAAATGGGTCTTCCGCATTAAACAAAAATCTGATGGCTCAATTGATCGTTATAAGGCACGACTTGTCGCCAAAGGTTTTAATCAACGGCCAGGTTGGGACTTTAATGAAACATTTAGTCTGGTTGTCAAGCCTATAACAATCCGTATTGTTCTCACTTTGGCTGTTCATCGTGGGTGGTCTCTCAAGCAACTTGATATTAATAATGCTTTCCTTCAAGACACTCTACATGATGAAGTTTACATGGCACAACCACCGGGGTTTGTTGATAACAATTATCTCCATCATGTTTGTAAGCTCAAAAAGGCTATTTATGGACTCAAACAGGCACCAAGGGCATGGTATAATGAGCTTTATAGCTATCTTCTTTCACTCGATTTCACAAGCTCAATAGCCGATGCTTCATTATTCATTTATCATCATGCTCAAACAACTATTTTCTTGTTAGTGTATGTTGATGACATAATAGTCACAGGTAACACCTCCACTGCCATTGACGGTCTCATCACCAAGCTTGCAAACAAATTCTCTCTTAAAGATCTTGGCAACTTTAGTCATTTTCTGGGTGTTGAAGTACTCTATAATTCTGATGGTATTTTTCTCAATCAACGCAAATATGTTACTGATTTGCTTCTTAAGGCTGGAATGGATGGTGCCAAGGTCGTCTCAACACCATTGTCTGCCTCTGTTACACTTATGTGTGATGGTGGTTCACCATTACCATGTCCGACAGATTATCGTGCATTGGTTGGTAGTCTTCAGTACTTAAGCATAACACGCCCTGATATTGCTTTCAGTGTAAATAAATTGTCTCAGTTTATGCAAGCTCCTACAAGTGATCACTGGAATGCTTTGAAACGTGTGCTTCGGTACCTTGTTGGTTCTCTTCACTATGGTATTCATGTCTCCAAGTCAGCTCCCCTTGTTGTTCATGCATTCTCAGATGCAGATTGGGCCGGAGACAAAAACGACTATGTCTCCACCACGGGTTATCTTCTTTATCTTGGCTCAACTCCTATTTCATGGAGTTCAAGAAAACAACGTTCAGTCGCTCGTTCTTCAACAGAGGCTGAATACAAAGCATTGGCGGATACCGCAGCTGAACTAATGTGGGTTCTCTCTCTCTTTAAAGAGCTTGGCCATATCCAACAACAGTCTCCAGTCATTTATTGTGACAATCTTGGTGCCACCTGCCTGAGTTCAAATCCTGTCTTCCACTCTCGGATGAAGCATATTGCTCTAGCTTATCATTTTGTTCGTGAACAAGTTCGACAGGGTACATTCAGGGTCACGCACGTTTCTACTAATGATCAGCTGGCAGACATTCTTACTAAGCCATTAATGCGTCAACGGTTTGATTTTCTACTTAGCAAGTTGAATCTCACTAACCGGTTGATCAACTTGAGGGGGAATATTAGTAAACAAATTATGATATAGTCTTCCATCTATCTCTCATGTGAAATCTCTTTGTTATTAGTTAGAGATATTTGAGGTCATGTTGACTATTATCTCTAACTTACTTTACTCACTCTTGTATAAATACCAAGGCACTATCAAATACAAAATACACAATTCCATTCACAAAACATTACATTTACACCTACTACACAATGCCTTAACCAAGCTTACACAAACAACACTCCAAACGAAAGCGATCAACGCAACAGTTGATAAATAGCAGACGAACACCAACTGCAATAAACAATACAAGAAACTACATGAAACAAACACATTATTAAAGCATCCTCCGGATACCACGCTGAGATTCGAACCCTGGACTTGAGTCCAAAAAATCAACTAATAATCAATCTCGAATTAATTTTTGTTATATGCATTTGATAATTATTTTATTATAATTTTAATTATTAAGTTAAATTTTTAATATAAAGATTTTGTCCTGCTCTTGAAAAATTTTCTGGATTCGCCACTGTCCATGTGGGGCTATGGTAACAGGAGGCTCGATTTAGTCCAGTGTCCTTGCCGGAGGGCGGTTGCCTTCTAGCATCCAAGATTTTTTTCCTTCTAAATCTTACAAAACTCTCTTAATGCGTCTTCCATACAGATACTACACGGAGTTCACTTGGTGCTGATTTTTTCAATTGAAATATCGTGTTAGAAATGATAACTTAATATTTCCAGCTTAGACTAGGCCAACTCATAAACACTCCTTCGCTAAGACGACTTTAAATAACTTTACAAAATATATTTTTTATCAACTGCAATTCATATCATTCTTTTGAGTATAATCATTTTGATTACGTAACATTTTCATATATGCTATAAGGAGACTACACTTTCAACCCGCATTTTCAGCATCAAATTGTTCTCTCAAAAACTATTTTAAAGCCATTTATATTTGTTTTATGTCTTGGCAGTGGTTTTGATGATGTGCAAGTATTTGGAGAATGTAAGTGCTTAAAATCAATTAGCAAGAGATGGTTTGCATGCAATAAGGTTGTCATGATACTTGTTACGATCGTGACAAATCGTAGTTACAAGAAAGAAATTTGATGAGAGGATACAGTGGCGAAGCGGACATCATCGTGACAAGAAGTTGAGTGTGTCGCGATTCTTACAGCGATCGTCACACCATCGTGACACTAAAAAAGATCAGAGTGTCACGATGCGTGTTGTGTCACTAGTTGTGTCAAGATCTTGACACTCTTTTTATCTCTTATATAAAATGGCATTTGAGCTATTTTTGGCATCTTTTCAAGACCAAGCCACCATTTTCATCCAAAAATTCCAGCACATATTCCCTCCATTGAAGGTCACTTTTGGAGCTTCAAGAAGCTAGGAGGAGGAGGGAATTTTTCATCACCACACTAAGAGAGGACATCAAGGAGGCAAGATTTATCAAGGAAGAACATGATTGGAGAGTTCTTAATTCCTAAACCCATTTTGGGTTTGTTTATTTTCTTTTTCACTTCATGAGTTCTAAGCTTTGTATGACTTAAAGTTTTGACATTTATGGTTATTTAGTTGTTTATGCACGAACGCTTGCATTCTACTCTGTGCTTAACGTGTGATTGATGACTTAGCTAATTGTTAATAATGTTTTAGCTTCTAATTGACTCCAAGAGAGGATTTTAGAAGTTGTCTTAAGTAGAATCGAGGGATCGTTGACCTTAAATTAAGATGATTTTAAAAGAGAAAACAAAACGGCTAAGTAATCAACCTTATTTTTGTTGATTGTGAATTCGACCCGGGTTTTACTGATTTATTACTTGATAGATCGTGTTTTGTCGCACGTTGCGGTGCACGCGCTTTTCGGCCCATCATTACCTTAACCTAGTTGTCTTCTAGTTAATTAGTCTTTTATTTTAAAAACTCTCAAAATTGTGTATTTACTTTTTTACCTTTTAAATTTAAAGGATAACGCAAAACGACCAAGTAATTGACTCTAATTTTGGTTCCTATGAATTCGACCCAATTTTACTAGTTTATTGCAATATTTACGCGAAGCTTCGTTGCGTGTTGCGGTGTGCACACGCGCCTTTCGGCCCATCAGCAATTTGGCTTTTAGATGACAGCATGGAATTGGTCTTTGAGAGAGTCAAAGATATTGAGGTTAGTTGAAATAACTTCAATATTAGGAGAGAGTGAAGTGTACACTCTCGAACAGAAGATAAAGAAGTCTCAACGAAGTCGATTTTATTCATGTTTTGGGCGATTTCTAGGTAAAAAAGTTATGAGACGTGATACTTTGTCTCTACTATCATATTCTCAAAGTATCATCTGGTCGAATTTTGTATCCCATCAATTGTATTCCCAACTACGCTTGGAATCACAATTAATAGTATAAAAAAATATCTTTCCACTTGGAAATCAAATTTGCTAAATCAGGCAGCCACTAACTACCGCACAACTAGGTGTCAAAAGTCAACCAGCTCACCTCCCAACCCTTGAATATTAAATCAAAACTTAAAAGGGAATTACATCATCGCTAAGCTACCTCCACACCCCTTGCTTACAAACCAAGCAACCCAATTCCAACCAATCCCCAAACTACCCCTCAGCACCTCCTCCTCCTCCCCTCACACAAAAAATCAACGAGAGGGCATTTAAGTAAATCCACACAAGACCACGCACGCAACGCGTCACTGCAACCGCCTTTCCTAATTTGGATTAGGCAATAAAACTTCCCCAAACCGACACAACAAACAGGAAATTGAAACTTTCCTATTTCAAATTTCAAACTCCTATATATATATATATATATATATATATATATATATATATATATTTACACCCATCCACATATCCACACACGCTCCGAGTACTGTTCTCTGTTTCGATTCCTCCCTAAGAAAATCTCCGAAAGATGAACAGAATCGGATTTTACAACGACGACGACCAAGTATCGATCATCGACGTCGATGACGGCGAGATCTTCGAAGGATCCGACTCGGAAACCGAAGGATCGAGCACCGAGAGGAAATTCGGGATCGCGGCGGGGCTAGAGAGAGTTGTGAGGGTGGAAGAAGGTGGTGTGGAGTATAGCAAGATCGAGAGGAGCTTCGTTTTGGGGATGGGGATCAAATCCAGGAAGGAGACCAAGGTCGTGGCGATACACAAGAACACGAACCAGAGCGTCATGGCGAGAGCTCGGATGGAGACTTTCCGGATCCACTCGCAGGCGGTTGCGAGGAAGTGCGGCGGCAACGCGAATGTTCGATTCGCCTGGTACGGCGGTTCTAGGGACGAGATCGTCGACGTCGTGAACCGTGGATTCAGCAGGGCCAAAATCGGTGGCGGAGGTGGAATTGGCGTCCATCTCAGTCACGCTGCCTTCTCTAAAGACAGGTGAGCCACCCGCCAACGGCCTCCGGAATACTTTATTTCAAAATATTTGTCATATCCTGAATACTCTATTTCAAAATATTTGTGCTAGTTCACTTATGATTTTGAATTTTGCAGTGCATTGCTGACGGAGCCTGATGATGAAGGATTAAGGCATGTGTTGCTGTGCCGGGTGATACTGGGGAACATGGAGGTTGTTCCAGAAGGTTCGAGCCAGTTTCAGCCGAGCTCGGAGCAGTTTGATTCAGGGGCTGATAATGTGACCACCCCCAGAAGATACGTTGTGTGGAATGCTTTCATGAACTCCTATATCTTCCCCAATTACATCATCAGCTTCAAGTCACCTTCCTTAAATGGTAAGCAATTAGCTTTAATATGTCAAGACGAGACTTAAGGCCCACTAGTCTAGTCTCAGAAATGACTATTTTTCTCATGTTTTGTGTTTTTCTTGTTCAGGTTCCCCAAAAAAGTGTCCGGGGATACTGAGGAGACCGTCGTCTCCATCGATGAAATTCTCGGTTCTTGTGTATGTACTCTCGAGGTTTTTAGACTCTTCCAAAATGGGTTTGATTAGGAAGCACTACAATGATTTTCGGGCGAGGAAGATCGGACGACCACAACTGATTCAAAGGATGAGACAGATAGCTGGAGACAAATTGCTGGTTCATGTGATCAAACTGCACATACACAAATGAATGATCAAACTATAATGCCAGCAATAAATGTATTAGTTTTATTACAGTAGTGGAAATTGGATTGATGATTCTTGTTGCCTGTAGATTTCAGAAGAAATTTATAGACTAGGAATCAGAATCATACTTGTAAGGTGTTATTTATTCTATACAAGAGAAGAAATTTATTATCTTTTGCTTATTCCAGTAAAAGCAACCAATTATTGGTGTGTGTGAAATGGAAAATTTGTGGATCAAGATTCAACATCATCACTGTATAAGGGGATTGGCATATACAAGGCCACTGTATAAAATTGAATACCCAGAAACTTCATTGAACATATCTTCTAATGAAACCCTTCATAAATTTAGAAGGAAATGCAGGAGGCAAATTGAAAATTGCTCCCGGTGAGGATTGAACTCACGACCTTTCGCTTACGAAGCAAACGCACTACCACTATGCTACAAAAGTTGATGCTCTGTCGATGACTTTATTGGACATTTGATGAAAAGTTCTATAAAAACTAGTCAAAATTGATGATTAGCAATCACATCTTTCAATGTAAACTACTCGATTCGAGTCTAATTTTGAAGAAGATCGATTCCACTTCTAAGCAGCTTATTGAATTTCGATTGGTTGAATTTGAGTTTAGCATATTTATTAAACGAGCTTAATTTCAGACAAATTCAATTCAACCTCGATTATATAACGAACATGAACTAAATATTGGGTAAACTACACATAGTCATCCCCCAACTATGTCCAAAAGACACATACCTATCCTCAACTTTCAAACTAGACACTTAGCTACATCCAGAGATTGAAAATGAACACTTACCACTTACCGTTAGATTTTCTGTTAAAATTTTAAGTGAAAAGACGAAAATGTCATTGGTCATACTTCAAATTTTCAAAACATGCAATTTATGAGTTTTTGTGTGTTTTCCGATCAAGTTTCTCCACAACCACCACGTTCCTCACCGGCCTCGTCTCCGACCCTCCCACTGCCTTCGCCGGCACCGGATTCGATCTCCGACGGCTCCGCCAAGTCTCCGGCGAACAATTTGTTTACAATGGCATGGTTTTGAAAATTTGAAGTCTGACCAAGGGTATTTTCGTCTTTTTACTTAAAATTTTAACAGAAAATCCAACGGTAGGTGCTAAGTGTCCATTGTTAATCTCTGGGTGTAGCTAGGTGTCCAGTTTGAATGTTGGGGATAACTATGTGTCTTTTGGGTATAGTTGAGGATGACTATGTGTAGTTTACCCTTAAATATTTAACAAATTGAACTCACTATAAAAGCAGAACCAGACAACTGTTAGTCACATTCAACAAAAACATTGATGAACTCCCAGAGATAATAAGAGTATTATCAGCTTACCAAGATTTCAACGTAGTGACATGAAATTAAACTAATGTTGAACACACACAATTAATAGATGCCGATTTATGGACCGTAACTTGAATTTGACAATTATAAAGATAGTAACAAAAACTGAATATTATGATTTAAATATATAAAGTCAGTGAGTGAATTCGGTTCAATTTTAGACAGTTAACCACACTTTATAGTTTGCAAGAACCAAAACCAAATCACAATCAATAATTCTTTCAAAATAAAAATAAAAACTAAATCAATATACATGGTTCTCACTTTTGTAATTACACTTCCATTCAATTTTCTATTGAGGCTGATTCTAAATTCAAATTGAACACCCTTTTTGTATCTTCACCTGAGCCTGTACTCAGGCCCAACCAGAAGGTGCATGTGGTATTTTGGCCCAATTTTCATGCATTACACGTCCATCACATACTATGGCTCATTTTCAATGCCACGTACTCTCTTAGAATGCGTGCCCCTGAATGTTTTTGCCTCTGTTTGATAGTTTGAGTTTTTGAATTTGACGTAGTTTTGAGGGTAAAAGACACGAAACTACACTTAAAGGATTATCAAAAGACACTTAGTTACTCGATGTTTCAAAACGGATAGTGAGCTATACCTAGAGATCATTAATTTACAGATAACACATACCGTTAGAATTTTGGATAGATTCTGTTAAAATTTTAAGTAAAAAAGACGAAAATGTCCCTGGTTACACTTCAAAATTTCAAAATCATGCCATTGTGAGGATTTTAGTTATTTTTCCCATAACCACGGCTCAAGCTTCGCCGTACTCCTCTCCAACCTCTGATCGACTTCTCCGGTCGTCCTCGGCTCCTCGCCACTAACCGGAGACTCGCCGGAACCCGTCGCCGGAGAATTTGGTCACAATACCAAACAGAGCACTGTCACTCTTCTAACCGTGGCAGTAAGTAACTCCCCCAAACCCAATTGTTTGTTCATGAATTGCCTTTTTTTTCAAAGCACATCACACAGTCTCATGTCCTCTTTTCTCAAACCCAAATAAAAATTTCGAAAACCGACCACCATAATAATTCTCAACGTTTTGCTCTCCATCAACAAACATGTATATATATACACTCTCTCACACGTACACAAACAGAACAAAGATCAAGACAAAATGGCTATGCCCCACCCTCCTCTATTTCCTCTGCTTTTGATTACTCTATTTTTGTGCTTGTCTGTTTTTGTGGCTGTGCAAAACTCAACCCAATCTTCCTCTGCCGATACAGGCTCACATGGATACTGGTATGTGAGCAGAGAAGTAGGGAGATGCCAAAACAGAGGTTCTCGAGGGGTTCGAGCTCGACTATGTTTTGGAAGAGCTCCGACGACGGGTTGGGTTTGAGTGAGAGGAGTCAAAAGTTGAAAAGGACAAAGAAGCAGAGGTCAAAGAAGAAAAAATAGAGAGGCAGAAGAGTGGGTTCAAGTTGTGGAAGGCAGAGGGCAGTTTCGTTTCTTGGTCTTGCTCTGTTTTCAGGTTCAAGAAATAGAGTATGTGTTCGAGACCGGGACGGTATAGAGAATGGAGCTTCTCAAGCTCCGGCGAGTCTCCCGTCAGTGGCGAGGGGCCAAGAACTGGAGACTCTCCGGATCCCGTCGCCGGAGCTGGAGTGTATATTTATTTCAATTTATGTAAACATAACCTCAACCCAATTTCTTCCAAATTTGTTTTTCAGTCAAGGTCTTGTTTTGCCTTTCCCGATCAGCTGGTCCCAAACAACTCGTGGATACAAATAATTATGTCAATTTCAGTTAATATCATAACCAACAATTTCCACCCAAGAACATGCTCGAGAGTTGAGAAGAGCAAGTGGGTCACTACTGTACAGAATATATATGTAAAGATTCTAAAGGAACTGTGTTGGTGTCGATCTATATATCACCAATATTGAACTTTGGTACAAAAAAGATTATTAACTATTCACATGAAAAGTGTTATCAAGTGTCCGACACATCCACTCAAGCTCTGGCGACGGCTCCGGCAACGAGTTCCGGCGAGTTTTCGGTCAGTGACGAGTAGCCAAGGACGACCGGAGAAGTCGGTCGGAGGTTGGAGACTAGGCCGGCGAAGCTTGAGCCACGGTTACGGGAGAAACAACTAAGATCCTCACAATGACATAGTTTTGAAATTTTGAAAGTGTGGCCATGAGCATTTTCGTCTTTTTACTTAAAATTTTAACAGAATCCATCCAAAATCTAACGGCAGGTGTTATCTGTCAATTAATGATCTCTGGGTGTAGCTCATTGTCTGTTTTGAAACATCGGGTAGTTAAGTGTCTTTTGGTAATTCTTGGGTGTAGTTTTGTGTTTTTTACCCTAGTTTTTAATATACTAGCTACTAAAATTTAATTTATTTCTGGTTTACCTATCTTTACCTTCAATTTTATTACGCAAACAAGTTTAGCTACATGTTGAGTAGAACAACGACAATATTTGTTGGGGCAATATCTCAACCTAAACCCCCGAAACCAGGAAACTAACAACAAACATGATTAACATCACATATAAACACGATTCATCAGCAAGTATAGTAGTAATAAAAGATGAACCAATTAGATCACGGATCAGAGACAAGACGACTCCACCTATTTAGTATGATACAGAGCCACGACTAGGGAATATTCCCCGTATCCGACGGATTCTCCTGAATCCGGATGGAAACGGGGCGGGGACGGGGTGAGGTATCCCCACCCCGCTTGGCCCGATATATTAAAAATATATATTTTTAAATTAAAAATATATATTTTTAAATTAAAAATATATTTTAAAATACATATTTGATGAAAAATAATACATTTTGTTAAAATAATATTTTATAATACATGTTTAATAAAAAAAATATATTTTTAAAATATATTTTTTTATACAAATAAACTATTTTAGAGCCATTTATATTTGTTTTATGTCTTGGTAGTGTTTTTGATGATGTGCAAGTATCTGGAGGATGTAGGTGCTTAAAATCAATTACCAAGAGATAGTTTGCATGCAATGCCAAAATTTGAAATGTATCCATTTTAATTTAAAAGTTGCAAATCACCATTTTCAACCACGATTTTGAATTTATCATGTTGAGTTAAAAAAATAGTTGTAAACTGCCTCTTCATTTATTTGTGATTTTCAATTTACCATAATTAATATAAAAAAAATATTACGTATCATCACTTTTAAATTTCAACCATCAATTTCCTTCAAAAAAAAAATTCAACCATTAACTTTTTTAAACCGTCAAGTTAAAATTAATATAAAAATTATTGTTAATCAGTCACATAAATTATTTTTGAACCCTATCTACCCAACCCAAAGCCCACCTACACCAAAGTCCAGCCCAACCTATACAATATATGATTTAAGCCCACCCCTTAAACTATCCAACCCGTAAACCCTCACGAGACAGCCGAGTTCGAACTCAGGCCGAGCCAGGAAATGACATAAATATTGTTGCTTAAACTATATATTTTAATAAACCCATAACATATGTTTGAATGAATAATAAATCTATAATGAGTTGTGATCTCTCTCTATATTAAGCGTAATATTATATAATGAGCCGTTTAAAAACGTACATGACGAACATAAAAACAAAATTAGATATTAATTGCTTTAGGTCCACCCACCATAATTGACCCAGTCAAACAGTTTATTAGGTAGGCATGGACATGACATGAGTGTCCGATTATTAATCCCCACAAAAAATGTTCACAATTAAATATATCAGCCCAAGAACTTTGCCGGAAAGGTACGAATATTTGCTAGCGAAGCAAATCCAAATAAATAATTAAATACATGGTCAGTAAGCCATATGAGGCAGTCAAAGTTAAATTTATTATAGTATTTAGTTTCAAAAACCTTTGTCAAAATATAATAACGAATTCAACCCTCGCACACGTGTGAGATGATATATATTCTATTGACTTTAAAATGTGTAAAAATCACTATTGAATATTATGCAAAACACTTGAGACCAATGATACTTTGAAGACTAATACTCGTTGCTTCTGGAAATGTTTGAATATGTGAAATGCCGCCGCAAAACTTGATTGAGTGCTGAGTACGTTATTTCGGCTTTGATAAATCTTAAGATGCCAATTAACTGTATATAAGGTGATTATATTAATTGTGAATGGGATGAAAATTCAACACATAATTTGATTGAAGTGAAATTAAGTTGATTATTTGTAAATATCAATTTTTTAAATCTTTGATCAATATTAAACAACCCACTATACATTATCTCATGCACAAAGTGTATACTAATTTAAATATAATTTAATTTAATTTTCTTATACATATTTTTGAGCGATATATCCGGTTGAAGTAAGTAATAAACCAGGAATAAAACACAAACAAAAATATTGAAACATGCCAACCAATCCCCGTAAGTTTTCAAATAAGAATTCAATAAACTTTAGTTATACTTGGTGTTTTAAAAATATATTACTTTTCCAATTAGTCCCGACTAATTTTAATTAGTTCCTAAAATGCCTTTTTCATTTGATTAGTGTCTGGCGATTGTTTAGAACTGTAAAAATTCTAACTAGTAATATTCTCACAACATGAATATTAGTTTATGATGCATTCCCCTACAAATTATGTTTCAGATACAAACCTACAAAACATCGGTTAAATTCCTATTTTACCCTTATATTATTATACAAATAATTCAATCAAATCTACAAATAGAAAATTAGTAAATAGGTTGGATGATTTCAACTGAAACAACTGATCTTAATTAATTAAAACGTGTTTTATTTTTTCGAAACATGTTTCATTTTTTGTGTATTGTAACGAAATGCTAAACTGGTTGTAACGAGGGAAGAGGTGTAATGAGAATCTCGAGTTCCATACTCTAGTCACCCTATTAGGGAAGGGGTGTAACGAAAGTCCCATGTCAAAAAATCAAAATAAAATATTCACTTAAATACTTTATCAGGTGGTAATTTGCATTTGAAGCATATGTTTGTAGCGGACTCCAGCCATATGCATAAATACATGGTAAAGGAAGAAACACAAGTCATAATCAAGAGGAAAGCAACGGTAATAGAAATTGAATTGACTTTTCCTTCGCCCTTCCTCAAATCAGGTGCCCCTCACGGCGTAACTGTGCCAATACTAGACCGTCCAGACCCGACCCGACCCCACCAACACGTGGGCACCTCATTAAGCATCCACGTCACCACACACACGTGTACAGTGTGAACGAATCATGAAGTCCACCTTCCCTACGCGCTTCTGTTTCAACGTTATTTCGGACCCTTTTTTCCTCTTTCATTTTTAATTAATAAAATAAATAAATTGAAAATGAAGCTTTATAAACCCCCACAGCCTCAATTCCAATCGCATATCTCTCCAACACAACAGAGAAGAAAATGGAGGACAGCTTTGCCATACCTGGATCTCCGGATCTATCATTAAATCGAGACTCTTCTGGAGAATTCGATGAATACTCCAAGCTCAGCTACGATTACACCAGGAAGATACGCGTTAATTGCTATGTCTCCATAGCCGAAGGGGAAGAGAAACACGAACACGAACATGAAGACGATGCTCATCATGTCGTTATTGAGGAACTGGAAGAGGAGGAAGAGGAATTCTCTTTTGCGTGCACAGATCTGGAAGAATCGCCCATCTCCGCAGAGGAAGTGTTCCAGGACGGCCAGTTCCGTCAAGTGTACCCAATCTTCGACCAGAGCCTCCTCTACGCGGAGGTCGCAGATTCAAACAACCCGGCATCGCCTCCGCGGCCGCGGTTGAAGAAGCTGTTCGTGGAAGAGCGCGGTCACGATCACTGTTCCGAGACTGACTACGCTGCTGGTCCGTACTGCGAGTGGTCGAGGAAGGTGGTGGAGGCGTCGTCGGGGAGTTGCAAGAAGAGCAATTCCACCGGATTCTCGAAGATCTGGAGATTCCGGGAGCTGGTGCACAGAAGCAGTAGCGACGGGAAGGACGCGTTCGTGTTCCTGAAAGCTGCTGATCCAGTGAGCACGAAGAACAGCGACGACAAGGTTGAGACGAAGGAGAACGAGAAGGTTGATCAAAGGAAGAGGATGGCCACAGGTGGAGGAAAGGGGAAGAAGGCGACGACGTCAGCGCACGAGTTGCATTACGTGAAGAACAGAGAGATGCGGGAAGAGGGGAGGCGGCGGTCGTACTTGCCGTACAGGCAAGGACTTGTTGGAGTTGGCTTTTTTACCTCCGTCAACGGCTTTACCAAAAATGTCCATCCCTACTGATCATCAACAACTCTGTTAATATTGTTTCCCCTTTTTATAATGTACATGCTTTTCACACTAATATGATAATAAATATCATATTTGAGATATGTAATAAACTTTAAAAGATTTTTGGGTTATATCCACACAGATTTTAATTGAATTAATGAACTAAAATACTTGTTTTACTATAAGTGCAAGCTATTATAACTTATATTGATGCCAAGATATTTACATTATCAACATGGCAGAATTCCAGCAGCAGAAATCTTATTTGGAGACTAATTCAGTCTTATTTGTTTCCTTATTATTGTGGCTTGTATTGAGCTGTTCATACCTCTACTAATTTAGAGGATTCCCCGAGCCTCTCCACGCAGATGGCAGATCATCGCAAATCGAAAATTTCAAACCTGAGATTTGAATTCTTGTAAACATTAGAGCAGTGCTCATAAATGGGACTCCCGTCTGCTGGTTCATTGTGAGGGTGAAATCCCTGCTCCTGACATTCCCTGAGGACACTCATTCCACCCGGTTCAGATAACCGGAATATTCCATAGCTCCTGGAACCAAGGAATGTCAGAATTAAATATGAGATGATTTGCCAACATTAAAGACTTTCTTCCTATTATATATGATGATCTTGTATTCAACAGCCTCATTCAATTAACTAATTTTTCGTCACACCGTTGCAAAATAAGTCAACATCATATTTGAAATAAACTGGCATGTCAGTTAGTATTCTGGTGGTTTACATGATCTTTGCCCTAGAAGGTTGTAACTGATCACATTCCTTGAATAAGTCAAAATCATCCGTGTTTCAGTAAGGAATGTGTTCATTAATATGATAACATACATGAGGATGTTAAGACAGGGATGTGCTTGAAAGAAGCTAAAGGGAATGCAGTCAACTGATAATTGATAAACAACAGTGAGTGATATGATTTACTTATGTGTACTAAAATGTAAAACCTGATGACGCTGGTTAGGTTTTATTGAGAACATCACGAAGACGAGAAAGAATAAAATGGTCATAGGAAGCGGATCTATGTGCTTGAGAGGGACTATAAGGCATTCCTAAATTAAACAGGGCAGATTAAGGCGTCCACAATATGGTTTCAAATGTGTCAAGCAGTATCAGAAAAAGATGGATGTTATAAATACACCGCAGTACAAGAGTTGCATACCTTGTGCTATCGGTTGGGGCCATGACAATAGCGAAAGCCTCAGGTACCATGACCTAAAATTATGTGGAAAAAAGCAACGAATTTAAACTTTGGTAGACCTCAAATAATTATAGATGTTAGCCAGACTAAGAACTATTGCATCATGTATTCCCAGTCTTTTCATGACTCCACAGAGTTCAGTGAGCATGAATGTGAAACTTTTGAGTACTTATTGACATGTACAAATTCAATTGTACGCTATCCATACATAGGCACCCTTTGAGAAATAGTTAGAAGTGGGGAAAAGGACACACAACTACATTACACATTCTAAACGAATTATTAGAGATCAAAAGGGCCATAATGTCCAACATTTGCAATTTATGAATCAGAGTTAATTAATGAAATAACTATATCCTACATTAAGGCAGACGAACGCACAGAATAGCCCACGGATATTTTTGGTAAGGGGATACTTTAGGGTCATTGTGAAATTGATATCTTGCCATTTTAATAGCTTCAATGTTCAGCCTTATTAGACAGAGTTTCCTAGAAGTAATAAATAATGAAATGTCTGTCTATATTGTGAGAGCAAGAACTGACCAAGAACACATTGCATATGTTTATCAACTGGTTGTTGTATTTCCTGATCTTATATACAGAAACACATGGAACACCATGGGATGACATTCCCAACTAGCTGGTTGCAGATGATGCCTATACGAAGAGCATATTTTACCTCTAACGTCGCTATGCCACAAAACCAGACAGTATGTTTTTCAACTAATGAAACTAAGTGAAAAGCTACCTGATATGAATATTGAGTGTGTAAGTCTATGGATGACATGAAGCAACTTTGAGAGGGATGTGTCTGCATAATAGAAACAAGAAATTTGGGTCAAAAAGTGAATAAGATCTGCGAAATCCAATTACTAGTTATGTGATCAATAAGCAAGGAGAAAATAGGGGAGGATCAGGATGCACGGGACAGTTTAACTTGTAGAATAGACAATTGAGAGAGCAATTATCATATATTTTCAGATATTTTTTTGGTAAGTTTGACATATACTCCAACAATCAGATGAACATTTAGTATTAGTCAGGGAAGCATGAATAAATATGAAAGTGTAAGAAAAAAAAGTAAATAATAATGTTCATCGTAAATGTTACCAACCAAGCTTAAATGGGGAAGGAGGAAAAAGAAGGACCAACTTACATGGATCCACCCAACCGTTAAGAGGGATCGATCATTCTGAATGGTGAAAGCTTCCACCTCATTCATAGCCTGGCACTGTCATATGGTAATACACAATTAAGATTAATAAACCAAGAGTAGTGGAATTGTTAATCCAATAAAGGAAAGTAAAAGTTCCCAGAAGACTCACGGAACTGGAGGTCGTGTCCTGTTTTGGTACGATCAGAGTGGTTACATAAAAGGTATCCTTTTCCTTCACGTGTTAAAAAATAGTGCGTATCATTTTCAAGCTCGGAAACATCTTTTCAAAATTCCGAATAACGTAGGACCAGTCTCTGGCCCTCTTTAAACATTGTCACACTGTAAGCAGCATTGATAAGATAATCAACCATTTTGGTATCACAATACACACACAAAAGCTTAAACCTTACAAGAAAGGCACCGAGAATCCCGCAAGTTTCCAGATCTTTCTCAGTGTTTTCTCTAGCTAGCTCAAGAAAATCCTCCATTAATCGTGGTGGCTAAAAAATGAAAAATAAAGCATTACAGCTAATTGTCATCTATTTAAACATTGTATGCATCAACTCCAAAATAAGTTACGTTTTCAGAAGCAACAAATAGAAACAGAAACTAAAGAGGGGTCGGTTTCTTACTATATGTACATTCTGCAGGGCCGTAGATCCTGAATGTTCATTTAAGAGCACGTTTTCTGAATCAGCATCT
The DNA here is from genome assembly GCA_963920655.1 of Geranium rotundifolium. NCBI lineage: Eukaryota > Viridiplantae > Streptophyta > Magnoliopsida > Geraniales > Geraniaceae > Geranium > Geranium rotundifolium. The sequence goes on from OY987320.1 coordinate 23,812,559, forward strand.
ATAATGCGTGAAACATGAGCTTCTTGTGTCACGCATTCTGTGTAAGAGATCATCGAAGAAGGAGATGACTGAGTAACTGTTTGAACAGTCATATGCCCACATTCACCAGCTGCCATATTGGATTTCAGAATCCACTGAAGGTGCCAGTGCAGATTCTTCACTGATGATCCTCAAGCTGTGATGTGTAATAACGAGACATCACTACTTGATATTGTATCAAAAATGAAGAACATCTTGCCACAAAGTGGTACTTTTTCTATGCACGGTAATAGTACATAGTCAGCATTATACTTTCAGCAGAAAATACCAACTAAAGAGTGTCATCTTGCTATCTTCATTATAATAAGTAATTTCCAAGGTTCGGCTCTAATTCCAATAGAACTTCCCATGATTTCCATTTCCGTACCCTTTCTTATGCATTCATATCAGCGCTCTAAAACTACCGATTTCTCCCCTCCTGGAACTCGGTAAGCTCGAGTTGGCCGAGTTTTGGACCAAACTCTTGGTGGTTCAGCTTTACCGAGTTTTCAGTCAATGAACTTGGCCAAAGTTGGTCAACTTTTATTTTTATTTTTCACATATGCTTTGAAACTGTTACATATTTTGTGCTTGTTTGAAAGTATATTACTTTACTAAAATATTATAATTTTTCGCCTCGACGAGCTCTCGTCAATCCCAAAATTTAAAACCTTGATCCAAATGATCACAAAAAAACAAGCAAGCAAACAGAAACAGTATAAATCCTGCTTTGATTCATTAAACTAAAGAAGAAGAAAATGTCAAAATAGTTTAATGGAAAATCATGCAATTTGTCACCATCAATTCATATCTAACTTATCACACCGCAGCATTATAATATGTAATCAATCGACCTAAGAGCACACCAGCAAAACAAATATGAGAAGTTAATTTCTCACCCAAACTCAAAATCATCAACACTTTTTCTGGAGGAAGCTAGCTTTGTCTGAGCCGCGAGCTAGGGTTTGCGATTTTCGAAAGCGCTTTTGGGGATTAGACACGTAGCTCAAAAGCCTAATTTACTGAAGCAAACAATCGTAAGTGATGGTGAAAAAAGTAGACGCTGAATTGAATCTCCATAAGAGATGTGAAGGAGCGATGGAGTGAAACAGAAAATTGCAGAGTCAATGTAAAATGGACGAAGGAGGAGAAGAAGAACCTGGTGCTGGTGCGGTACAGGTTGATGAGTTGTTGGATAATTTTGCTAAGAACTGAATTGTGGTGTGGGCTCCACCGCTACCTCCACGTGTAACTTTTCGGCGGGTTGGATTTGCTGGTCTCAGTTGCTTTGGGCCGTATTTGGACCGAGTCTGCCAGGAAGCCCATTTAAGCATGAACCCAAGAAAATAACAGATTTTGACTGGAAATGGAAATACTTGACAACATTTTTAGTTCACAACACCTAATTTTCATTTTGGTTCATTGGATAGGTTAGGGTGCATCATCGGTGGGTGTATCACCTTATGTAATATACTAGTCTCAGGATCAAAATTTCTTTCGCTCGCAAAAATAGCAATATGGTGCAGCTCATATGCTTCTCTATTATGCTTTTGCTAATTCAGATTGAGATTTAGGTGGGGGTTTTGCCCCACCAACACTTAATTTAATTTTGATTCGTGAATTGCGGATCTGATTTTATAATCTAAATTTCTTTCAAAAAAAAATTTCATTTTAACTTTGGTAGTGTCCTAATTATCCATTAATTTTTAAAATATTCATTCGTACTTTTCTGAAATGACAAAAATACCCTTATATAATATGTTTTATTGTAATAATTAATGTTTTATAATTAATTAAAAATAATATATATATATATATAATTAAAAAACTTAAGAATTTTATCAATAATAAAATCTTAAAAAGTGTTGTAAAAATTAGTAGACGCTAGTTAGTCGGAAAGGACTTTTTGAAGACCAACTGGAGATTATTCGGGGATGTCAAAGGATTAATCGGAAATGATTGAATTTATCGGGGACTAGTCGGATAAGTCGAGAAATTTTTAGCATATTGTCTTAAATAGGAGTTAAGTCTTAAAGGCCAATTTTATATTTTTAACATAAAATTTAACAAAATTGGGTGGAGTTTATTGCAATAAAAGTAAATAAATAGTTAAGACACTGCCTAGGGTAAAATGAAAGTTGTATGTACATAGTATAAAGGGATAATGTCACTTGATTATCCCTAAAGTTGACGTTTTTTCACATGGGTACTCTAAATTTTTTTTGGCAATGTGGGTATCCTAAATTTGCAAAATTGTCACCGTTAGTACTCAAAGTCATTTCCGTTTATTTTTTTAAAAAAATATGTTAACTTTTAGGTGAAAAGATTAAAATTCCCCTACATGTGTTTTAAATTTTCAGAATGTGCCATTTTGGACTCTCTCTCCCCTTCATCTTTGTCTATCCTTCATTCTTCTCTCTCCTCTACAAAACCCCCAAATCGTTGAGCTATGCCTCCTCTGCGAGACACCTCTCCAGCTCCCCCGCGTCCCCCACACATGTTGCCCGGTGCAACGCGTCGTCGAGGCGAAGGAGAGGGAGCAGCCCCGCTTGGGCGTTCTCCTTGGCAACGGCGTAGGTGGTGCTCCCGTCGGCGTTGAGGGCGTGTTTCGAGGAGTCCAACAAGCACTCAAACGTCTTATGGTGGCCCTCTGCGGCGGCGTAGTGCAGCGGCATCCAGCCACTCTCATCAGCGATGTCGCAGCCTCCTCTGGCCACCAAGCAGAACCAAATCTCCTCCACGTGCCCTTTCACCGCCGCCACAAGGATCGGTGTCCCCGCCGGAATACACCGAATTCAAATCCACCTCTTCGAACCGATCCTTCATCAAATCCACCATGTTCATCGCCACCGCTTCATGGAGCACCGAATCGAAATTGGAGATATGAGACTTGCAAGAAATGAGGTGGTCCGCTGCAAGAGGACTCTCTAAGAAGATCGGGATGGTTGCATCCTTGAACACGTGCTTTCTTGGCATGGCGAACAGACGGCGGAGATTGGCCTTGACGGTGAGGAGAATCGATGAGCAGACGAGGATGGAGCGGCGGCGCCGACAAGACCCGCCACCTGGTCATGGCGATGGAGGAGGAGAGGTTTTGGAGAAGAGAGAGGTTTGACTTAAGAGTTTGTGGAGGAGAGAGAAAAATGAATGGGGGGGAGAGAGAGTCCAAAATAGCACATTTTGAAAATTTAACACATGTAAGGGCATTTTAGTCTTTTTATCTTAAAATTTAACAGATTTTTGAAAAAAATGGACGGAAATGATTTTGGATACAAACGGTGACAGTTTTGTAAATTTAGAGTACCCACAGTGCCAAAAATAATTTTAGGAAACTTATGAAAAAATTCGTCTTTAGAGATAGTCATATGACATTATCTCTGTTATAAGTCATTCATGGCTATGAAGTGAAGAATTTAAACCGGCTTTTGTTGCCCCTTCGCTATGGGCCCAAACCATCCGTGGAGTGGCCTGGCCCTAAAACACAGCCAGATCTAAGCTCTCCGGCCCATAATATACATAAATAATATTTTTTGTATCGATTGTAATTTTCTCAAAGTAGTAAAGGGTGTAGATGATAGATTTTCCGTCCTTATCATTTATAATGATATCCTCTTAATAATGTTTTATTTCTATTAAATTGTAATAAACTAAGCATGCTTTCACCTAACACATTCTCTCCATTTATTCAAAGGCTTAAGATATATGTACTTTAATTGGGACATTATTGGTCCCACTCAACCAAAGATTATGCTCATTTCCATTAATTAATGTTTCAGTTTTTTATTTCTCAACATTAAATTACAGAAAAGCCATTGTTCCAGGCCAACAGAAAAGTTCAAACACTACAGCAAGCAAAGTCATTATTCCTGTAATAATTATTCACCTTAATCATGGACCCATAATTTAATTTAAATTTTTTAAAACGTCTTTTTCACTTGATTATACATAACCTAAATTTGAGTCATTCAAATACATCAAAATTTTATAAACTCTTATGTGTTTAAGTTTCTTATGAAGAATATTTATTTTGAAAGAGGAAATTAAAGAAACAAATTTCTTTAGGTGGAAGTCTAATTTTAAAATCTAAATATCGAGAAAATAATTTCAAAATCTAAAATTAATTTTTTTATATTTGAAAACTAGAAATTTGGATATGCTCTTCTATGAATTCTAATATATACAAAAATTGGGTAAAATAATCATAAGAGCTCTTTTATTTACCTTGTAGTTGACAAATTTTTATGATAGTTGTTGGCTTTTCGTAAAGATGTTCGGGCCTTTTGAACTCACTTCAATAGAACATATTTTTTTCTAAGTTGGTTGTTAATTTAATTTATATTATAGTTTTTACCGTTGATTGTAATTATGTTTACCAATTATTGTATAAGTTAAATAACTTTTTTTATTTTCATTAGTTTTTTATTTTGTTTCATGAATTACTAATTATTATTGAATTTTCTAAGCAAAATTATGCTGAGATTGAAATCAAGTTTGAGTCGTTTGATAAACAAATCAAGCTCGAGCTCAATTTATCAGGGTTTGTAAGGTTCGTGTATTGATTTGATTCATATTTATATATGCATAGAAGTTAAATTTGAACTCAACAAAAGATTAAGTAATCAAGTTTGAATTAGTTTTTTTTGTTATTGTTAAAATATATATCTTTCCTAACTCATGTATATAGGTCTCTTTCCTAATTCATGTAACCCTAATACTATAAATATAGAGTCTTGTACATTGTACTAATCATCGAATACAATATTCTCTTTACCAAACCTAACATGGTATCAGATCAATAAAATTCTCTATATTCGATCATCAAACCTGCAAGCAAAACCAACACAACAAGCACGACCTCAACGGCTCGTGATTCTCGCCCAGCAAGCACGACCAACACCAGCAAGCTCCTTCCAGCAAGCAAGCTCCTTCCAGCAAGCTCCTTCTTCCAGCAAGCCCCTCCGTCCAGCAAGCTCCTTCGTCCAGCAAGCTCCTTCGTCCAGCAAGTTCCGACGTCGGCGACCAGCAAGCAGCAGACCCACTCCGCGACCAGCAAGCAGACCTAAACATCCACGCCGCCAAGCCGACACCCCGCGATCAGACCCACTCCGCGACCAGCAAGCAGCACCCACCCCGACCCTCAACGACAACAAGCATCCACACCGCCAAGCCGACACTCCGTGACCAGCAAGCTGCACCCACCCCGCGACCAGACCCACAAGCTCTCGACGACGACAAGCACCATGCCGCCAAGCTTCCACGCATCACGCCGCCAAGCTTCAACGCCGCCCAGCCTCGCCGGCGCTCCGCCTGTATCGCACGCACCCTCAACCAGATCTAGTTTTGGGCGCTCGATCTCGCAAAACAGAGGTCGTTTCAGACCTCACCGCCGGCGCATAAGGTCTCAGGAAGAAGAAACCGGCCGGTCTGCATCCGGCGTCTCCTCTCCCGCCGTGCGTAGCTTCCACGCGCCACCGCGCGTGACCCCCACGCGCCGCCATTAAAAAAAAAAAAAAAATTGACATTCGGCTTTAATATTTTTTATCCAATTTTTATACCATGGAAAAATTTGAGATTTCTAGACCAATCTCTGCGGTATTTGACGGATTTAACTATATGATTTGGGCAAAAGAGATGCCCAGTTTTCTTCGTGGCAGGAAACTGTGGAAATATGTATCTGGTGATGAGATTGCTCCTATTCCAATGCAAGACGAGGCTAAAACAATCTTCAATGAACGCTTTGAGGAGTGGGACAGCAAAAATCATCAAATCCTCACATGGTTCCGAAACACCTCCACTCCGTCTGTCAAAACTCATATGAATCGTTTTGACACCGCCAGGGAGGTATGGTTGAATCTCGAACATCTCTACTCTACCAAAGACATTGTTCATCAATTTCAACTATGGAACCGCCTCAGTCAAATGAAACAAAACCCTAGACAGTCTATCGATGGGTTCTTTACCCAGATGCAAGCAATTTGGGATCAACAAGCCGCCTCCGAGCCTACATGGACAGATGCACATAATTCAGCTATCTTTTCCAAGTGGTATGATCGTCTCAAGGTCTACCAACTACTTACTGGTCTCCGAGCTGAATATGAGTCTGTTCGCAGCTCGCTATTACACAGAGATCCTTTCCCCATGATCCAAGTAGTTGTCTCTGAGCTACTTTCTGAAGAAGCCCGCCTTACCAGTATGTCACATCACCACCCTGCTAACTCTGTTCTTGCTATCTCTACTGCTGGTCATCCAAAAGACAAGAAAAAGAGCTCCAATGCAACATGCAGCTACTACAAACAAAAAGGTCATCATATATCTGAATGCCCACGACCAGGTATACACTATAAGGAATGGAACAGGTCACAAGGCCAGCCGCCACGAGGCTCTTCCTCCCAAGTATGGCAAAGGTCGCAAGGACCGACGTCACGTGGTTCTTCTCCTCATAATCCCAGATACGAGTATCCTCAGAATTCTGGAGCAAAGGTCAACACTGCGGCCTCAACAATCTCTCCCGGTACCACGTCTTTCGATATGTCCACTCTACTCACTAAGGTTCAAGAGTTGATTGCTGCACACACTGGTAATACCTTATCCCCCTCTGTCGCGTCAGGTATTTCCAAACCATGATATCTTGACTATGCATGCTTTAATCATATGAGTCCATCATCATCATTGTTTTCACAACTCACACCCATTAAACAGTCACCTATGATTCACACTGCTGATAGTTCTGTTATTACTGCCTCTCATTCTGCTACTGTGTCCACTCCTCATGTGTCATTACCAAACACATTACTTGTCCCTCGGCTTTCATTGAATCTTGCATCGGTCGGTCAGTTATGTGATTCAAGTCTTGATGTTAACTTTAGTGGTCTTTCCTCATCTGTTTCTGTGCAGGATCCAATGACGGGGCAGATCTATGGGACAGGCCGTAAGGTGGGACGTTTGTTCGAGCTCACAAGTCTTCAGGTTCCATCCTCATCTCCACCCCGTTGTGGTGCTATAGTCTCTGCAGATATCTGGCATGCCCGTCTTGGTCATCCCTCCTCACAACGTTTTCATCAATTAGTTTCTAGTGGTCATTTAGGCGTTATCTCAAATAAACTTGACAATTGTGTTTCCTTTCAGTTAGCAAAACATCACACACTTCCTTTTTTAAATAATAATGATATTTCCTCTGCACCGTTTGATCTTATTCATTCTGATTTATGGGGACCATCTCCAGTTACATCTATGGGAGGTGCACGTTATTTCGTTATCTTTGTTGATGATCATACACGTTTTACCTGGATTTACTTGATGAATCACAAATCTGATCTGAACAAAATCTATCTAAAATTTTCTACCATGATTCACACTCAGTTTTCCAAAGTCATCAAAATCTTTCGCACAGATAATGGTTCTGAATTTAAGGAAACATCTTTCTTAGATCTTCTCTCTTCTCATGGTACAATCATGTAAAGATCTTGTCCAGGTACCTCTCAGCAGAATGGTCGTGCAGAGCGTAAACATCGCCACATTCTTGACACCGCTCGTGCTTTGATTATATCCGCTGCTTGCCCTGAGCGCTTTTGGGGGGAGGCTACTCTCACAGCAGTCTACACCATCAATCGAGTCCCATCACCAGTCATAGGAAATAAAACCCCCTACGAATGTCTTTATGGTCAATCCCCTCCTTACGATCTTCTTCGTGTCTTTGGAAGTGTCTGCTTTGTCCACCTTCAGCCACACGAGCGAAATAAACTAGAAGCACGTGCTCGCCTCTGCTGCTTTCTTGGGTATGGAATTGAGCACAAGGGTTATCGATGTTGGGATCCTCTATCTCAACGTCTTCGCATATCTCGGCATGTCACCTTCTGGGAACACAAAATGTTCTCCTCTATGTCTGATTTCCGCGTAGCACAATCTATCTCATTCTTTTCCAATCCTGACATAGATCTTTTCCCTGATGCTCCTATGAACTCTTCTCTCCTCGAGTCTTCCCATGCAGGTATCTCAGACCCGCCGCAACAGCTCCCATAGATCCAGCTCCGCCTGAGGATCCTGTGCCTCTAACCCGTCCTCAACGTCAAACACGACCACCGTTACACCTTCAAGACTACCAGGTAACACTACCCAATCTCTCTCGAGTCATGGCTACCGCCTTGTCCGTCTATGAACCTCGTACATACCGTGAGGCATGTACTAATCCTCTGTGGCAGCAAGCAATGACTGAAGAACTCAAAGCTCTAGAGAAAACTGGTACCTGGGAACTCGTCTCCTTGCCTGCCGACAAGTCGACAGTCAGTTGCAAATGGGTATACAAAGTGAAGACCAAGGCAGATGGGACCATTGAGCGCTACAAAGCTCGTCTCGTCGCACGAGGGTTCTCCCAGGAGTATGGAATTGATTATGAGGAAACCTTTGCACCAGTTGCTCGTCTCACATCTGTTCAAAGTTTACTTGCGGTCGCAGCTGGACGAAAGTGGAATCTCTTTCAAATGGACGTCAAGAATTCTTTTCTCAATGGAGTTCTCACAGAAGAAGTCTACATGCAACCTCCTCCTGGGTATGAGCATCCGCCAAACACAGTCTGTCATCTGAAAAAGGCTCTGTATGGACTCAAGCAAGCTCAAAGGGCTTGGTTTTCAAAATTCAGTGGGAAGATGTCGGATCTTGAATTCACCTCTAGTCCATATGACACCGCTTTGTTTGTCAAAAAGACCTCTCACGGTCACATCTTGCTTCTACTCTATGTGGATGATATGATTATCACCGGAGATGATGAATCAAGTATCTCTGACCTGAAGAGTCAGCTCAACGAAACCTTTGAGATGAAGGACCTTGGCAAGCTCACGTATTTTCTTGGGTTGGAAATCTGATCAGTTTCCTCAGGATTTCACTTATCACAAGCTAAATATGCCGCTGACCTTATTTCTCGAGAAGGCTTATCAGACAGCAAAATTGCCTCGACACCTATAGAGGCAAACGAAAAGCTTACACCTACAGATGGCAAACCTCTCCAGGATGCTACATTGTATCGACAACTCGTAGGCAGTCTTGTTTATCTCACTGTCACACGGCCAGATATTGCCTATGCGGTCCACATTGTCAGCCAATTCATGAGTGCACCACGTACCACGCACTATGAAGCTGTCCTCCGAGTACTCCGTTATGTCCGAGGTACTTTATCTAACGGCCTTCACTTCTCATGTGATACACCTATGGTGTTGCATGCCTTTTCTGATGCAGATTGGGCTGGTGATCCTACTGATCGACGCTCCACAACAGGATATTGCTTCTTTCTTGGCAAATCTCTTATTTCTTGGAGGAGCAAGAAGCAGACGACAGTTGCCCGTTCAAGCACAGAGGCTGAATATCGTGCTCTTGCTGACACTACCTCTGAGCTCCTCTGGCTTCGATGGCTACTACAAGACATGGGCATTACTCACAATTCAGCCACTTCTATCCATTGCGACAACCGAAACGTCATTCAAATAGCTCACAATGATGTCTTTCATGAGCGCACCAAACACATCGAGAATGATTGTCACTTTATTAGACATCATCTGACGTAGGACACTATCGCTCTCCGCACTGTCCCTTCAAACGAACAGACTGCTGATATCTTCACAAAGCCCCTTCTTCCAGGGCGTTTCACATCGTTAGTTTCCAAACTCAATCTGAATCCTCCACCTTGAGTTTGAGGGGGCGTGTTAAAATATATATCTTTCCTAACTCATGTATATAGGTCTCTTTCCTAATTCATGTAACCCTAATACTATAAATATAGGGTCTTGTACATTGTACTAATTATCGAATACAATATTCTCTTTACCAAACCTAACAGTTATATACATGCATTTAGTTATTATTAAAATTATATTTAATTATGTTATTAATGAAATTAAATTTTTTTTGTACAAGATTCCCTCCACAATGAAAAAAACATATGCATTCACTGGTGACATAATATTTTCTGTTAATAAAATTTATGAATTGTGATACACATTGCGTAAACAGGTCTGAACTTATTTAGGTATAGTCATCCAAGAATATATCGATATTGCCGACGACTCAACGCACATCTCATAATATATCGACATTGTGTTACGTCGGTACAAATTGGGTCATGGTCGACGCAAAAGCTACAATGCATTGGTATTACTCTCATTCCATTAATACTATGTGTGTGTCTAAAATTCATAAATCTACAATGTTTATTAACAATAAATAAAATATGAATGTTATAAATTATAATGGAGTATAAATTGGAAATAAGAATCAGACCCTGGTAATCAGTAACACCAGTTGTTCTATAGTAAGTAGAGCATTGTCGTTGGATTTCCAAATTTTGTAGAAGCTCCAAAAACATCTTATTTATGTACGTCGACTATAAAATACGATCGTTAAGAATCGAGATAAAACTGTTGATGTTCAACAAAATTGTTGTTGAAATACGGGAATAGCCGACACGCATATACTTGTGAGCTCATAGTGCCTACCACGTTCACTGTGTTTGTTGACATTTGATTTGGTAGCACCCGACGCGCTGATGTTATGCATCATCCATAATCAGGCATTGATAATTAATTTCTCGTGGTTGACCGTCAACCAAGACACAACTGACGTCTCAACTTAGCGTGCGTTGAACGCGTTATAACTCTACTGATGTAGTTCTTGCACGTCGAGAATGCTATATATGTATTCAAGAAATCGTATTGATAGGGTGTAAGCCCTAGTATTTTTTACATTTATTTTTATTGGCATGAATTTAAAATTTTGAAATTAAAAATATTTTAATTATTTAATAATAAAAAAACGTAATGATATGTTGACAGAGTTAACTGTTTTGAGACAAAAGTAATACTTAACAACTTTCCATAATTGATACTTTTAACATTTCAGTGTAATGTGTAAACTGTGTGGGAAAATAATATGTATGGGCACAAGATCGTTACATGCAAGAACTCGTACTTAATTAGTTGGTTTGTTTTTGTTCAAATTCGATATCTACCGTGTTAAGAAAAACTAATCTAATTTGTAAATCTACTATAAAAATATAATTTAATTAACATCAAAATGTGTATAATGCATGTGTCCACATGTCAAATTACTTTTTCCCCAGTTATTATTAATTAATTGTGGATAATCGACCAAAGTTAACTACTTCCCGACAAGCCGTGGTTCGCTGACTCATACCCCACATATCTATTAATGGAATGAACTCAGAGATTTAACATTAATATTTGTTAATTTAATATTAATATGGGCCACGTTCTTAATATATATTAAATTAACGTAAGTGTCACATCCAGTCCTATAAATAGTCCCCACTGCCCCATTAAGTCCTCACACAATTCATCGAATCATCTGTGCTTAATTAGTCTATCATCAACATCGATCATAATTACGTAGCAGTTCCAAGGTATATATATAGTTATGCGCCTAATTAATGCTCTGTTTTCAACGTTTCTTCATAAACCAATATTGCTACATTTCATGTTTTAGCTCATTAACCGCGTATTAATGTGTTAATTGAAGTCCAAATATTTATCTTTTTATTTTATTAAATTCAATATACTTATTAATCACTTCTATTGTAGATTTAAATTCAGAAAATGGATATGTTGGACCGCACCAACAGTCGTGACTCAGAATCAGACACAAACGAGTGCCATGACGCATCCTCGTACGAGGAGGCCATTGCTCAGCTCTCCAATATTGTCATCAGGTATAGGAAGATGTGTGATCTGGTGCAAACCAGATTATGTTGTGTGAATTCGAGGAAATTAGTTAAGTAGTAATACATGCGCGTGTATTTCTATAAAACAGTCAATTGATGTTTTCATTATTATGATATGTATCTCTATGACCTGTTATAACTCATTGTTACACCTCGGGGACTCCCGTTACACCAATGGACCCCCCGTTATACAGTTTCTCCACACATGGTTCACTGATTGGGTATAGAAAAACGCCCCCCTCGTTACACCTGGAGACTCTTGTTACACAATTCTCATGATTTTATAGAAATACATATCATAATAATGTAAATACATGACTTAGTAAAGGAAATACGTGCGAACAGCAGTTCGCACCAGCCTCCTGGCTCGCACTTGAATATGTCCCTATACAGTAATATAGAATAAATTTGTTTTATTATTGGTTTCACATGGTGTTGAGCTTCAATATCCCACAATGTACAAAATTTTATTATATTTCATGGGCATTTTGACGTATTGATCTTGAACCACTACATATAAGTATCCCATTTGTTTTTGTAAATAAGTAATACGATATGTACTGATTTTGGATTCTGCTTTATAGCGTTCATATTTATTTCTGTCATGATTTTTGATTGTATAGTCTTTTTAAATAGATTACAACTAAGAACCTGTATTTTAAAATATTATTTTATTGGGTTCAAATAAGACTCTTTAAAATGACAATATCACATAACAATTACCCGAATCTTGTCATTATTTTATAAATAATTTGGGATCTAAATCTAATGCATGTGGTATTAGGTGGTCCATATACTTGTTTATTGTAAACTTGAGTTTAGAGTTTGAGCTATATATATATAATATAAATAGTCATATATTTGTTTCTTGTCCAATCTCACATATATTTGTTTATTGAATATGTATGGATCAGCGAGGGTCGTGACCTCCGAAGCGTGGCCGCCGCGAAGCTGAGGAAGTTGGCGGAGGAGCTGGAGAATGGGTCTTCCGGTGACTCGGACGCACTAGACCGGATCAGATCCGGCTTCTTCAAATTCAAAACTCAATACTTCGAGTAGGCACTTTTAATTATATTTATTTGAAACATCAAACCATTTTCATTTCTCTTAATACATAATCTCTACGATATTTAATTGATAATGAATGGGTTGCACTTTTTTCAGACAACATCCCGAGTTCTTCGCTGAACTTGCGGCCGGACAGAAACCTAAGGTACGTCCTACCTAGGTTTAATTAGTGCCTTAATTAATAACTTGTGTTTGGAAATTAATTAGTTAATTATTAACGAGCAATATCATTATAAATTGGTGCAGTTTCTGGTATTTGCATGCTCTGACTCTCGGGTGAGTCCCTCCCATGTCTTGAACTTCAAGCCTGGCGAGGCTTTCATGGTCCGAAACATCGCTAACATTGTCCCACCATTTGATAAGGTACGTTAATTTTGACTTTGGAGTCAAAAATTTGCAGACATTAAGTTGGTTAATTAAAAGTTAGTTTGTAAAATAGTCCAATTGATTTACACATGTAAAATAGTCCAATTGATTTTGCGATTTGTTAATGATAAGGAGGTGCTCGTAATATATAATTTTATCATTTTTATAAAAATATACACATGCTCAAAACTGCAAACAACACAAGACCTGATTTGTATTAGATGGTACTTTTTTGACATTTTTCCAAAAATTAGCGTATATATATATATAAAGTAAACATCAAACATGTTATTGATGATTAAAACATTTACATTTAGTATTAAACATTAATCATTGATTTTTTGTAGCAAAGTTGTAAAGTATTTTCTTGCGGCCTTTCCCTTTTTTGGCAGATAAAGCACTCTGGAGTTGGGGCTGTCATTGAATACGCCGTGACCCATCTTCATGTAAATCACATATTTCTATAATCAACTAGTTGTTAATTTGAACTGATCTATATAAACACATACATTCATTACAATTGTTGCAGATTGAGAATATTTTGATTGTCGGGCACAGTCGTTGCGGTGGTATTCAGGGTCTCATGAAGATCCCAGCTGACGGTACCATCAAATCGTAAGTTACACACAAATTAATATATAACTATTCTAATACAGTTTTAATAGGCTGAAACCAATGTTAAATTGTATGTTTCATTAATTTCAGTGATTTTGTGGAGAATTGGATGTTAATATGCAAGGCGGCCAAGGAGAAGGTGCTGGCCGAGCACGCGGGAGCGACGTTCGAGCAGAAATGCTACCAGTGCGAGAAAGAGGCGGTGAACGTGTCGCTGGCGAACCTGCTGACCTACCCTTTTGTCAGGAACGCTGTGGTCAACAAGGCGTTGACCCTGAGAGGTGCGCATTACGATTTCGTCAACGCCATCTTCCAGAATTGGACACTTGACGTTGCTCTTTCTGTCACCAAGTCAACCTCCTCCTAGATTTCGACATGGGACTGGATCGTGTGTGTGTTCGTTGACTCCTGAATCTGAATGTGTGTGTTTGTCTGTTTGTTGTTGTATTTTACTGATTGATTGTGTGTTGTGAATCATTTCATTTATTGTGTTTGTTTGTGCATTTATGATGTATGTTGATGCTCAAGAATAAAGGTTGTTGATTGCGTGTCATTTATTTCACGATCATTACAAATCGTGGATTTGCTTATTTTTCAGTGGTCTGTTTGATGATTTTTTTATAAAAAATATACTCACATATAGAATATATATAAGAAAAGTAACTTATTATATATAAGAAAAAAACAAAATATGTACATACACAAGTGACATTCTTGAACAAAATTTTATGTATTTTAATCAGTTGAGTTGTAGTGCAATGGTTTAAGTGCTATCTCTAGAATTAAAACTTAGCTAAGGTACTTTAGGTGATAAATAGTTATAAAATAGTTAGGCCGGGTGGTGACGTAATATTCATCACCCCATTACTCACTCTAAAAATAGCATATCGAATAGTCGTTCAACAAAATTTTGCCTTACTTATAATGGCAATATACTCTAGAAACACAATATAAATCATAATGTGATTAAGAATTTTAATCACTATTGTCCTATAGCCTCTATTTAAGATCTCAGAGTATGCAACACTGCCAGTAATAAAATTCGACGGCGGACTCCAAAAAAGCGTTAAACACAAATTCATATCATATGAATTTAAGAAACTTACAAGTATATACGTAACAAACAAATCAATTGATAAAATTTACATGACTTTTTTCACTCAATTTAATAAACTCAGAGATCTTTATCCACACAAAAGAAAACATGCATATAAGTAGTGATCATTCAGTAGTGCATCTAATTAATTTGTTGCGTTCCAAAATACAAAATTAGAAACCTTTCCAAATCAGATCGAGCTCAGAATCCATACAATCATCAGTAGCGGTAATTGTAGAGTGAGGCACATGAGTGAAATTCATAAAATAACTATAATCATCAGAAAACATAGATGGTAGACAATTTCCCATAATTGGTGGTACCTCCTGGTCAACGCTTCCTCCATTTCCAAGGTTTTGATTCCTCGTGTTTCCAACGACAACCTCAGAAGTTTTGAGATCGGTAATAATATTATTAGAAGCATCAACGTGCCTCGAAGGACGGGTCGTCGTACTATTAGAAACGGAGAGACGACGTCGTTTTGACGTTGGTGTGGTGGTAGTAGGCTTCTTCGAGAGATGTGTGTTCCAATGATTTTTGACTTGGTTGTCAGTCCTACCTGGCACTCTTCCCGCTATTAATGACCACCTGCACTCATTTTAAGAAAAATACATTTTATTATGTTTGTTTCACTATCTATTATTTTAATTATTTTTAATGCTCTAACTTATATTTTGAGATATTTTAGACCAAATCTTGTCCTAAAATAACACATTTATAAATTGTTGCAAAATGTCTCAAAATAGTTAAGACACTAAAGTGTGAAACTATTGTAGTTAACGTTTTCTTTTATATTCAGTCACAATTTGAAGTAATTAAATAGACAGAATTCAAAATATGGATAAACTGAAAATGACAATTTAAATTTGAGTATACCCATGTTAAAAAGACAATGCTTTTGGTGTACCCAGATACTAAGTTTAGATTATGTGGTAGCAATTAAATACAAATATTGAAAATTTCACTTATAAGATTAACATTCTGTGGTTAAATCTTATCATGTTGTTTGAGGTATGATTAAAGATTGAATTGTTGCAAATGTAGATTGTTTTTGATCACCAGCCCATGTTAATTTGGAGAAGAAGGAGGAGAGAAATAATGAAACCTGTTTCCGAGGAGGTTATGAAGGCGAATGATGAGATCATCTTCTTGTTGAGAGAAATCTCCTTTCTTCACATTTGGACTCAGATAATTCAACCATCTCAGCCTGCAGCTCTTTCCACACCTCCTTAAACCTATATATATAGCACAAAAAGTAGTGAATATGAGTTTTGCAATGTATATGTGGAAATGGTAATGCATATATATACCTGTAAGTTTGGGGATGCGATTCCAAAGTCGTGTTCCGTGAAGCCTTACGTGGTGGAGAAGTAGAGTGTCCTCTTCCTCTGTCCATAGCCCTTTCTTGTATTCTTGCTTTTCAGCTTCCATTCTCTTTTTGAATATTCTGTGCTTTGAGATGCTAATAAAGCTTGTGGTCGTGTCTTGTTGTTACTGAATTAATGTGCGTGCTGCTGCTGTTATATGTATAGGGGGAGAGAGAGATAGACGGAGACAGCACAGTGTAGTTTATGAGTTGACTTGGTTGAAACTTAATTTACTAGAAACATTTCGAAATTCGAACATATTTCATATTACCAATTCCTAAACTTCCGGGCCGACCAAGAGTTCAGCAGATTTAAAGGCCCATGAAGGCGGAGCTCGCGAGAAGAGATGAAGAGGAGATAGCCCACTAGAAGACTCTTCTTTAATGCGCCTCAAAACCATAAGTTTAAAACTCTATTCGAAGATTTTCTGGACCGTTCAGAGACGAACAAAGAAAAGAATGAATCCGGAAAATCGACTGGAAAAACTCAAATGAGCATCTCAACTTTAAATTACCATAACTTTTGCATCAGGTCCATAAGAGGCCCAGACGAAACTATTTCAAATATGATCAGTTTGAGACCGTGAATACAACTTTTAAGAGTCCAAACAAGTCGTTGAAATTTAGGGTTTAATTATTTGCGAATTTTAAATATATTTCAGTATCTCCCACTCTAATTAGGTTTTGGTGTTAATCTTCTTTTTGGATCAAGTTTTGGGTTATTTAGATTTTTTTCTTTTTTATTTAGATTTAAGTTGAGCTAGTATTATATAAGGAGCCTTTTTGCATCATTGTAGGAACGACTTTTATCATAATAAATTACTTTTGTTCCAAATTTTCGAGTTTGTCTTAAGTTTCTGGATTGAAACTTGTGTGGTGATTTTCAACCACGTTTATCTACGCGGACTCGCTGCGTCAGTTCACGTACGATCCCCTTTTTAAAATGCAAACCATACGAACCACTTTATAGCCCTATAAAATGTAATTTTTTATCCATACACTGTGTTTACATCGAATTTTTATCTTAAGAGTTAAGTTGTCTTAATCACTCCGACTTCTCGTACCACACATTCATTACATTATCAACACTTGTTACACTAAAAATTCTAATTACACTTCAAACTTTCATTACACTTTCATCCTAAAGGTTGAGTGTTGGGTTGTCATAATTAATCTAATTTCTTGTTATACTATATTTCAACATTTGTTACATAATTACCCTAGGGAGTTGGATCACACAAATATCTAACACAATTGTACATAATGAAAACACAATTTATATAAAATGAAAACACCTATATCTTAGGATGTGGAAACACATATTTGGGGTTATGAAAACATTTGTTTTGGGTTATGGAAACACATATAGTTTATAATGGAAGTTTACAAAACTTACATTTGACGTGTCGTGAGAAAGTTGTAAAAACTCGCGAGTAGTGAGATTTTCGCCTCCAACATCTCGCGCGCCAAAAAATTTAAAATACTCCAAAATTTTCCCAAAATACATTAATGAAGTATTCACAAGTTTTATAGAATGATAGAAGTATGTAGTCGAGTGCATTCCCATATATAATTTATTTTGTAATATATGAGAGAAGTTAAATGCGTTGAATTAGATAAGTCAAATAAGGTGACCCTTGTTTTGTTTGCACTCACTTAATTTCTCATCCACACGGACAGACCACTCGAGATTTGTCCTACGCCTGTAGTGACACACGAGGTCCCTCTCCTACATCATTTCTTGTTTTCTTTATTTATCATTTCACGTGCCCATTTCATGAGAATAATCATATGATCGGTCGCTCAATTCTTCTGTCTTCTTTTTCGTTATTAACCGTTATCATCCTCGCTTTCTCTGAGACATGGTACAAGATTTAACAATGTATTTTCTTGGCAAGATTTCTGATATATGTATTAAAGAAAAAGTGACAATATATTAAACTTGCCAAAACCGAAATAACAGGTTTTTATGGGTGAACATTATTTTCTAATTAGATTTTATTGGAGTGTTGTACCATATATATGTTACACCATTGAAAAAATATATGAGTTTGTTTGTAATCCAACTGATTTGGACTACTGAACAAAAAGTCATTTGATCAAGCAAAAATCAAGCTGAAATAATGGATTAACAAGCATAGGTTTTATTATAAAAAATATAACTCCATTAATGACGGAATAAAAACATGATAACTTAAAGGGAAAAAGACACTTTTGTGTATCTAAATATATACGTATGACAGTTTCATACTTTAATTATTTTTCTTATTTTTTTCAGTGCTCTGGATTTTATTTTGGGACAATAATTTCAAAATACCCCTAAACTGAACTAAAATTAAATATGATCTAAAGGAGAGAACCGACCTAATTTTTAAAGAGTGTAAAAAGACGAAATTATCCTAAACTATTCATCAAATTTTCAAGTGAATGCCACCCTCTCTAATTTTTTATTTTCTTTCTCCTTTCTCCATTTCTCTGTCCTCTCCTTCTCCGGTGGCCGTCTCTCTGCCCCGAGACTTGCTATCACAGCTCGACTTTCTCCGCTTCCGAGGCATGTGCTCCAAGTGGCGGTCCTCCGTCCCTCTCCGGTCGAGCACCAAAGGGTCATATGCGAGCTCCGACAAGGAATTGAAGAGCATGTGGGAGATGATGAGGCGAGGCTGTTCGTGGGCAAGTGCATGCCTCATTACGACTGTCTCTTTAACCTTAAAAGCTTGACAACCAAATCCGACGTGTTCCATGTTGTCTCCGGCGCTTGAAGATCTCTGGTCGAGCGTTACTTCCTATGGATAAGAGGTTTTCGACTATCTGATTTCGTTAAGGCTCGGTCTCGCATAATCATAAAAGGAGAGAGGGGATAAGAAATGAGTTCAAGAGTTCAAAATTTTCACTCGCCGGAAAGTGTGTCAGGACATATTTTCCAGCACACTTTTTGGCGAGTGAAAATTTTGAATTCTTGAACACTTTCCGGCACCCACCACCACCGCCTTAGCTCCAGCGCCGACCACATCCACTGCCACAGCTCCAGCAACTTCCGCCAGTCCTGTGTCGTCGTCTCCGTCGGGTGCGGGGTCCGCCACGCCCGCCTCCAGTTCGGCTACTTCCGTTTGCGTCGCCGGAGTCTTCAATTAGGAGGAGGAGGAGGAGGGAGGTGGAGAGAGATGGGAGGAGGGGTATGTTTTGAAAATTTAAAGTTGATTTAAGAGTATTTTGGTATTTTTAACAATTGAAATTGTACCAGATTAGACTAGATTTAATTTTGGTTCAATTTCAGGGGTAGTTTAGGTATTTTTGATAAATAAATGGTCAGTTGTTCAAAAATGAAATTCATAGTACTAAAAAAATAAAAATAAAATGTATGGTATGAAATTGTCAAAAATGAATATGTAAATGCACAGAAGTATCATATTTTCTAACTCAAATACACATATCTTTTGAATTTACGAACCAATATTTTCTCCTAAAAGGTATAGTTGCCAAACAATATTTTATACATTGCGTCCCGTATATTTCCGAGAAATTGTACTACCGATGGTATTCGTTAAAATCATGCCAAATCCACGTTCGATTTTCGAGCCACATCTTGTCACCTACCACAACAGTCTATCATAAATTTACTGTTCTTTTTTTCTATATTCGTTGCAATCTAATGGTCCCGTAAAAAAAGAAGTTAATTTGGATGTTTGAGCCATTAATCATCTGTGTCAGTCGGGTCCAATGCTGAGTTTGAATTAATTAAATTTCTGTTGTTTATTGGCTGTTGACCGGAGCTGCTCAGGGAATAGAAGAGGCTAATTTTGATCGGCCACAACTCATCTGGTGCTAGCCAGAGTTGTTGGAAGGCGTTGTCGTGCCTATCCACTCTGTGGGTTTTAATAGTTCCGATAGATGCTCCACCCTCCTCGAATGCTCCGACGTGATCTGTCTATCATCGTTGCCGCCCACTTGTGGCTCAACCCTCCTCCGCAAGAGACAAAGCTCCTCATGCCGGTCCAGCTCCGCCTTCAGGGGCGGAACTACATGGGGCAGCCGCCCCTCCTTGGCTCGGAAATTTACTACATTTTATTCGAAAATTGCACTCGCCCTTACTTGAATTGTAATATATATAAAAGTTGTATAAAAATAATAAAATATTTCCTTAGATTAGCGGTGAAAATTTAATTTCACTTTCACAACTTTCTTGAGGTCATGAGTTCAATCCTCACAATTGACAATATTCTGACTCCTACCGAAAATTCCTGGTTCCGCTACCGTCCGCTTGTGTGGTCTCGATCCTGTCGCCTTGGTGTTTCCCGAATCGCACGCGTATTGTGAAGTTGAGAATGCTCCCGAGTCGCACGCGCATTGTAGAGTTGGGGTTCTTAAGATGTGACTTTGTTTTGGGTTTGGGTGGGACTCCTCCTACCCAATTTTGTTTCAACGAGCCTACTCATGTTATGTCATCTTGTATATTGGGTTTCACCAAATCTCTTGGGCGTTTGAGACTCTTTTGATGTCTTTGTTAGTTATTTTCACTCAATCAATTCAATCAAGCAGGCGAAACTAATCAGTGGTGGGTAGTTTTAGAGTCTCTCTCGAACTGCTGACAAACGAATAGCTTCCCACATACATAGAAAATCCCGAAGGTCGGGTTCGGATCAAGGTCAGGTCCTGAAAGTTAGGTCGGGTTCTTTCAATTTACTCAATTATCAATTTTCTCATATTATTATTGCGGTTGCTTTTTAAGGTGTAATTGATGAATTTTTGTTGGTTCTTGTTCCCTCCTTTGGAACTTTTTCAAATTTCATAAATAAAACACCACCATTGCTGATAAAAAAAACATTTGGAGAAAATATGCAGTATGTAATATGGATGGTAAAAATAATGGTATTAAAAATGTGGTGAATTAAGATGTAATTAAAAAAAATGCAGTGAAATTAACCATTTTTAACGACATTGTCATGAGTTCCTATTTTGTGATTTTTGTGTCGTACCCAAATGGGCCTTCGCAATGAAGCCCACGTAGTGCACAGAAGTACGTGTCAAATCAGCTGGGCCTGTTTGATTCTACTTTCAAGTCCATATTATGAATTAGGAGGCCTAATCAAATACAAACCATCCTTATAATACAAGTAAAAACTAATAAACTTTAATTATTAGATAAGAAAATGAATGGATTAGATTTGTGCTTCTAATCATGAATGAATTGTATAGTTATAATATTAGTCAAGAGGGATAAATCATATCTTTATACAATCATTTATTATCATTTACAATTCTTATTTACTCATATATATTGTATTCTTATTCACGATTGATCGTGAAATCAGTTTCATCATTTTCATTATGAAATGAGCATCACTTATGTATTTCACAGGCTTTGATGTGATTTCATGAGTTTAAAATGTACTAGTTTTCTTTTTGTGAAATTGGTTTTATCAATTTTACTTATAATTGTGATGTCAGTTTCATCGATTTTATTCCTTGTGCATTGTAACAAATGTAATCCTTACGCGTTGTCAATCACCAAAATATAAAAGGCAAACATATTTTCACGATTTTTATATCTTTCTTCCATTGTATGTATATAAGACTAAATAGTATCTAACAAAATATTTAGAACACGATGATCATTCAATTTCAGATATTTTATTAACGCATGAAATCAATTTCATAAAACCAAGTTTCATGAACAAAATGACTTCATCGTGAAATTAAGTTTCATGAACATAGAAACATATTAACAAGATCGAAGTCTGTGCCTCAGCGAGACCGCACTATAAAGTTGAAAACCCTCTTGAGTACTGCCCTTAATTATGTCCATAATTTTCCTTTTATCCATTAGGCTAGGGCTGCTCAACCTCGGTTAACTGGAACTGATGAGCTTAACCGACATAGTTCAATTTCTAAATTTAAGAATCGAAACCGACCGAATATAAAAAAATCGAGTACAATTAACCAGTTGAACCAGAACCGAATTAATTTTTTATCAATTTCAATTTAATTAGTTCTAAAAAGAAAAATTAATCTAGCAAAAAATTATTACTAGTTTTGGGTATAAAAGCCCAAAACAATCATTATACTATTTATAAATAAAATGACAAATATTAAAGCTCTTATTCAATGAGGACAAATGATGATGAATAAGAAAAATTCCTTATTTATATAGAAGAAGAGAGTCATTTTTTATGACTTGAGCGATGTGAGACTTTGAATAAAACACAACTTGTGTTATGATAAAAAACATAACTCCTATGTATTAAGAATATATGTACACACACAGCTTGCTGGGAATGAGTTTTGCTTAGTGGTTGGGAAGTTGAATTAATTATTTGAGATTGTTGGTTCGATACTTGACTGACTCCTCAAAACCAAGAACCGCTGAAATACCCTTAGGGATATGTTCGGAAACATAAAAAAATACCCTAAAACTACTTTTTCTTCTAGTTGTAGATAATGATCCCGAAAACTAAGGCCCTAAAGGCCATGGCAACACTCCTCACCCCCGCAGCCGACAAATCCGGGGTAGCAGGACTACCTATTGTCCTTCCAAGGGCCAGCGGATACGATTTTCTTAGACATGATTGAAGACCGGTCAAGACCCTCAACTGCTAGAGCTGGCAATTTGACGGGAACCTGATTGCCGTTGAACGAGTGAGGCCTTCCACCGCTCGACCACCCTGAGCATCCGGCGCACGAGCTCTACTTTGACAATCAAATAGAAGAAAACTGTCTTGCTACAAGAAGTTGGGTCGTCAGAGCGAACAAGGACCAAAAAGTCGACGTCTGCATCGATGCGGAGGAGCGTGCGGTCGAACTAAACAGAGGTCACCCTATTCCGTTAAGTTGGGAAAATCACAAACGTTTCGTCACATTTCCGCCCGATTCTAAAAAACCGTGGAAGCTTACGAGGCTAACAAGTGTTGTAGGCAAGTTTACTCGTGAATGCGATGCTTCCTACCAAACCATATCCGATCTTCCACAGTTTGAGTACTGGTTGTTTTGGAAGAAATTTCGGATAATTTATTACTTACAAATTTTTTAAGTTTCCAACGGCGTATTTTGGATATTGACGTGACATTTTTAAATTTCAGGGCTTGTATCAAGTGAATGATACTTCGACTAACCTGAAGACGTGGATTCGCGATACGGCCGCGACCGCTCACAAGGAGCGAAGATCAAACATGAATCTCTTGTACAACATCTATATAGCGTCGAACAAACTAAATCACAATGAGATTCCCAAAGAATTGAAATAGAAGAAGGCCCAATGCGGTGGCTCGTTCAACACTTTGACGAGAATGGGTTATTTCTTTAGTCATTATTTTTAATTAATTTAATTTTAATTTAACTGGTATCGCCGGATTTAATTTAATTTTTTTAGACAACAGTCGGAAGTAAATGAGTAAATTTGGTTGAGCGATAACAGGTTGGACAACCATACCGGGTCCACATCATACCGAACTATTTGGGAGAGGATGGAGGTGACCGACACCGTAAAGATCTCCAAAAAGTTGGAGGCCTGGCTCACGGCTCACCCGGATGGTCGTGGTGATCAGGAGGAGGAGGAGGACATGATACCGAAACGCGTAAGTTATTTACAGAGTAATTCTTTTTTGTTATAATTTATTATATAAATTATTTTTTTATTTTTATTTACAGATTTTCATCAAAATTGTGCTTAAGGACTGGAGGGAGAACTCGACGAACATGGACGAGATTGGGAGTGTGACAAAGATGACCGACATTGAGGAAGACGAGGTTATGCGACAGGCGAGCCAATATGTTGTTGATGTCGAGAATGCCAAAGGAAACCACTTAGAATTCCCCCAAGGACGACACATATGAGGTTTTTGGGGTGGTTATGGGGCACCGCCAAGACAGAGAAGACGCTCGTCCTCCTCCGGTTTTCCTATTGAGGGGTTTACACAACTTCAGACTCAATTCAATGAAGCGACGCAACAAATATCCAGTCAAGAGGTGCATATCTCAAGTCAAGCGTAGCCGATCGCCTCTGCTAACCAGAGGACCGCAAATGTTGAGAAGGCTACCGCCAATACTAGGGTGGCTTTAGCCCAAAACACGCAGATGCTCAAATACTTACGCGACCAGCTGAGGCTTACAAATTTGAACTTGTCACCATTTGACTCGAATATGCTTGGAGCTCCTGATCTGTTGTAGTTTACTTCCCGATGTATATTTATTCAAACAGTTTTAATTTTAATTTTTAATTATGTAATTAAAATAATAATAATAAAAGTTACAAATTATATTTGGTTTTAGTTTTAGTTTTTTTTTTCATTTTCATTTTTTTAATAATATATATGCTGTAACGACACACGTAGATATGTACGACGTCACAAATCTAATGGCGTACACATTGACTTACACCGTTACATTTGTAACGACGGACGTCGTACGGTACGCCATTACAACAGTAACAACGTCAAAGTGTACGCCGTTACATTTGTAATGGTGCACGGTAAAACGACGATTTGTATGCCGTTACAAATTGTAACGGCGCACAAATTGCTGTCTAACGGCGCACATTGAAAAAATTGAGAGTGTATATAGTAAGTACAATTAGTAACTTAAGGAATATAAACAAAGTATATATAATGGAGAGTTAATACAATTTAAAGCACAAGAACACACAATAGCTATAAATGTATCTAACACGCCCCCGCAGTCGGAGCAGTAGAAGGTTGGATGTTTTGATTGGAACAAAAGTCTTCAACGAGAGCATTCCCTTAATTTATAGTGGTGAGAAATATAAAAAATGAAAAGAAAAGAAAAGAGGGAAAATGACCGAAAGAGAGATTAGTCAGTAGAAGATGATCGAGAGTTCACGAAAATAAGAATAAATATGAAGAAAAAGAGAGTAAAAATTAAGGAGGGAAAAAGCAACTACGTCATAAACTGGTGGTGCGACAACTACGTCTCATAAGGACGGTGCAAGAGTGATTTTAAGATATACACTAAATTTTATGCAAATACGTTACTACACCAATTATGTGTTTGGGTGACACAATAAATCCAATTTGTCACCCTTAATCAATATAAGGTAACACAACCATACTTTAGGTGACACTTTAAATGTCACCCAATACTTTAGGTGACAATGGATATGTGACACTATTGGGGTGACACACATGTTGTCACCCAACACTTTAAGTGACATATCTCATACGAAGGGTAATATAAATATTGTGTTATTTTAACACATAATTGGTGTAGTGGTCGGTGTAAAATAATTTTAAACCATTACGACGGTTTAGAACAAGCAGCTACGTCATAAGACGACGGTGCGAAAAACAAAGAGAGGAAAAAATGAAAGAATAACGGAGAATAACGGACATGAAGAGAGGAAAAAAATGAGTGAGATATAAAATTGAAAGAAAAAGAAATTTAATAGATGTAGAATGAGAAGAAAAAAATAACAAGACAAAATTATTTTTCAAAAGCTTTTAAAACCTCAAGCATACAGGTGATAGGAGTGGAACAGGTATCATACAAGAACAATATCATTAATAGAAAAATAGAGACAATGTCTCGTCCTCTCGTTTAATCATGATTAACTAATGAGAAAAGTCATACTTGAGCAAAAATTTAATCTAAAAATAAAATATTTTTAAAAGCCTCTGATACCACAAAATTTAAAAATAAACTTATTGTTGTTTTCATATCATATTACTCGTGAGTTTATATAACAAGTACAATTGGTAATTGAAAAAATATAAAAGGTATGGATAATAAAGCTATGATACAATTTAAGGCATAACACACACAATAAATTTAAATGTATCTAACCTAATAAACCCTAAATAGTAGTAGAAAATAATTTAAACCTACTTGATTCTCCGTGTCTTTAATTTAAAAAGACTCAAGAGTCAGTCCGGTTATTAGTTATTACTATACAGTTCAATAATGGCCAGTACTACGTACTTGAGCCTTTTTATATACCCGAAAGATGGACAAATTAAACTTAATAAATTCATTAAGTTTAACTACTTTTTTTTAGAAGTATTAACTACTTAATTACGGCCAGTTGAACATTTTTATATATACCGGAAAGATGGACAAAATGAAATTATTAAATTCATTATACCGCACCGACAGTTATTTTAAGGAACAAGGACGAAGCCGTGCGTTGAAATTCAAAAAAGGTTAGTAGTTTTCAGGATATTTAAATAATTGGTATAATTCTTCTTTAATTATTTAGAATAACTAATAAATATTAAGAAATTTTTTAGATAACCTCCTTAATTATACGTGAGTCTAATGTAAATTTCTTTAAGTACAAAATCAATTTAAGCAACTTTTTTAAAAATTCTGTTAACTTTTTTTTGAAATGACAAAAATACTCTTGTATCTAAAAAATTAAAACATTGCACAGATCCAACATGTTGTACAACATTACACTACATGTTCTACATAGTTATGCAACATTGCACTGCATGTTATACAATTTGAACGTTTGAACATTTTTTCCTGATTTGTATTTAATATATATATATATATATATATATATATATATATATATATATATATATATATATATATATATATATATATATATTTGGGTTTGGTGCTTATATCTTTTCAATAGTAGAGTGCTTATTCCTTATATTATATATGTGTACTAACTCTGTATTCCTTATATTACATATGTGTACTAATTCTGTATTACATTTGATTGATCATCCTTATTTAGATGTTTTGTTTTTTTTTCAAAAACACTTAAACGAAAATATAAATATAAATATAAAACAAATTTGAGTACCGCATAAATAAAATATAATTAATTGATCTGAAATAAATAATTTTACGGTACGTATGATCAATGTTGTAAAATCTCCGACTTGTTTAATTATTCTTAATTAATCATCCGACTAGTCCCGATTAATAATTAATAATTTTAAAATAATCGTTTAATCCAATTTATTTTTTAATTAATTTTCAACTAGTTTTGGATTAGTCATTAGAGGGGTCTTTTCGTTCGACTAGCGTCTAACACTTATTACAATGTTAATTAATCGTAAACCCGTTTATAATAAATGAATTAAAGTATAATTATCCCTCTAATTAACTAAATTGATGGTAATTTATCAAGACGTGTATTGATGACCTAATTATGGGTGTTTGTGCGGGCATTAATTTAATACTCTCTAAAACAGCTGGATCAGGTAATTAATAAAATATAAATATAAAACCACACGTGACCGATTCGTTGTGTATTTAATTAAAAAAAAACTCAACAATTAACGACCCGTTGAACATTTATCTATACCCTATATATATAGACGAAATTAACTTATTAAATTCATTGTACACCTTAAGTTTCAGTAATTACGGCCAGTTGATCTTTTATATACACCGAACGATGGGTAAAAGTAGCTTATTAAATTCATCGAGCCGATAATTATTTAAAGGAATAAGGACGAAGACGTACTTTTGAAATTCAAAAAAGGTTAGTAGCTTTTCAGGATATTTAAATGATAGGTATAAATTAATACACACATGATCCTTATTATTTGAAAAACTAATAATATGTTGCTCTTTCGAGGAAAATTGATCAGTGGGAATCAAAGTTTTTAATAACACTTCCGCTAACCTATGTTTCCATCTACTTACATTATATTTATCCGTGTACTAAAATTCGGGCGGCTTAGATCATTTCACCATTTTACTGTAGCAACGACGTTAAGAATTGGACACATTGTTACTCTATTGGTAAGGACGACAAACTCGCACGTAAAGTTCTTGTTTTAGTAATGAACTCAAATGTGACGATTGGTATGATGAAAATGATGTCATTGTTCAGAAAGAAAATTCAAAAATAACTCGTGCTGAGGAATTTCAAGAATGTCATTGATCAAAAAAGTGATCTCCATTAATGAGTCGGTACGCTATTTGTTTCCTTGGACATAGCTCACATTCCTAAATGGAATGAAATACTGGAGCAGGGCGCGTGCTTAACTTGATAGCTCTCGAAAGGACGATGCAAGTCAAGTTTGTGTAAGAAGCCACTATAATAACCACGATTATACGACCATTCATGTATCTCATTTCTTATCTTGTCCCAATAGTAATTGATTAAGCGTAATTGTTGAACCTGGTTGGTTGTTCACACAGGCAGTGTGATGTAATTATGAGAGTGTATTTGCTTCACAAGGCATGGTCTTCACTCACATGTTCGTGCCGCGTGTCGAGATTACTCTACTTTTACTCCATAAGCGGGTGCTAAAAATTGCCTTTATAAAGAAAAAACCAAAGAAAACTTCTTCCTGCTGTAATGATATCCCGAGGGTTGCAACAAAAATTTGATACTTCAACATTATAGCTGTTTATATGTCTAGAATTGAGAAATAGGAGAAGCCATGCCCAATCGAAAAAGGATACCATATCCAAACGCCTTTGATGGAGAAGAGGGAATACTTTCTTCTACTTCTACATTTAAGATCCAACTTGTAACATTGATATTGCAGAGAATTGCTGACGCGAAACGCGAACAAAATACTCCTTATATTATATAGGGATAATTTTAGATGACTACACCTGGATATGTCACATTTTCACATGACTATACCTAAAAAATTTCGTGTCAGGATAAATACTCAAGAATTTCATTTTTTTCACCGTTACTCATTCCGTACATTTCCGTTAGATTTTAACATTTTTAACATGTGAAAAGATTAAAATACCCTCAAGAGGTAAATAATAGTTTTTAAATTGAATGAAAAGACTAAAATACCCTTCACTATTCATTTAATTTTCAAAAAATACCCCTCATCCTCTCTCTCTCTCCTCCTCATCCATCTCCTCCACCACCACCTCCATCACCACCACCATCTCCTCCCTCTCCGTCACCACCTCCTCCACCACCGCCATCTCCTCCACCACCATCTCATCCCTCTATGTCGCCACCACCTCCATCATCTCCATTTTCACCGCCACCACCTCAATATCCTCCCCCCCTTCGTTGCCACCTCCGGCCGACTTCCGACGAGGCTCCGACGGTGGTGGAGGGGCGGGGAGGGAATGGTGGTGGTGGCGGTGGAGATGAATAAGATGAAGGTGGTAGCGTTGGTGGTGGTGGTGGTGGTGGAGGAAGAGGTGACGATGGAAGGGGGGAGATGGTGGTGGTGGTAGTGGAAGGGCATAGAGGAGATGGAGGTGGTGGTAGTGGTGATGGAGGAAGTGGAGGAGATGGAGGTGGTGGTGGAAGAGGGAGAGGAGAGAGAGAGATGTATTTTTTAAATTAAATGAATATTGAAGGGTATTTTAGTCTTTTCATTTAATTTAAAAACAATTATTTACCTTTAAAGGGTATTTTAGTTTTTTCACAAGTTAAAAATGTTAAAAACTAACGGGAATGGATAGAATGAGTAACGGTGAGAAAAATGAAATTATTGTGTATTCACCACGACACGAAAATTTATAGATGTAGTCATGTGATAATGTGACATTATTATCCCTATTACATAATTCGGTATTACATTTAATTGAAGATAGTCAATGGCCGGTTGGCTTAATTATATAGTGTGCGGGAATTAATATAATATTCACTATGCTTCAAACATCCGGTTGGTAGCTTTCAACATCATTGCCTAAGAATAAACCTTAAACATTAATAAAAAACAATAGTATTTAAACCTACACATGATCCATATTCATCGTGTATTTAATTAATAAAACCTCAAGAGTTGGTGTATACACACACGTTTCTTCTCCTATAAGAGGCAACACCAAGGAATGGAGAAATCGCAATATATACTGAGTCCGAAGAAGATATATTCATATTTACATATTATCTGATCACAAAAGGGCATAATATATATTTGGAGAAGGAGAAATATGGTTTTAGCTAATATAGTAACCATCTTTTTATTTGTGTTTTCTATTTGCGGCGACGCCGCCCCCGCCGGAAAATCCCCCACCGTGATCGTTGTCGGAGCTGGCATGTCAGGTAAATAATCAAATTAAAAACTATAACTACCCCATTAATTAACATATTTGTTCATTATAAATATTATTAGAGTTGTATTTTTATTTTTAGGAACCTACAAATATTCATTTAATTTTTTCTTTTATTCCTTTTCTTCAAAATATAAAACAAGAAAAAAATTGCTCTAAAGAAGTAAGTAGCCGCATAAGTATATATTATTAATTTTGATTATATATTTGTTGTTTACACATTTCTCTAGAACTCGGGCTATAGCAAGCTGCCTAGTTGTGGTTTTTTTATAACACCAATTCAATTTTATATAATTGACCGATTTATTAAGTCGGATTGACAGATCTATAAAGGCGGATAACCTAGATGAATTAGGCAAGAACTTAATTTGATTTATTGAAAAAAAATTATACTAACAAATATTTTATTAGTATTTTACTATTTTTAAGGATGTAAATGTGTAGAAAATATTTTTTTTGGAGGTACCCGACTACCGCATACCATTTTTTATGAAAATGAATTAATTACTAATCTAAGTTATGTTATTAACTTGTTATGAAATGTAGGAATATCCGCTGCAAAAAGGCTATCGGAGGCAGGAATGAAGAACATAGTGATACTCGAAGCGACCGGTTGGATTGGAGGCCGCATCCACAAAACCGGGTTTGCGGGTGGTTCGGTTGAGGTCGGAGCTAACTGGGTTCAAGGCGTGGGCGGTGTCAAAACCAATCCCATTTGGCAAATAGCCAAAAACATTCGTCTCAACACCTTACTGTCCGAATTCGACGGCCTACCCTCCAATACATATAAACAAACGTACATATATATTTACACTCATTAATATGTTACATGACATGACATGCCCTAATAACGTGACATTTGTTTTTTCTTAGCAAAAATTGTATTGGCGGGTTAGCAATTTTTGTACTTCTTGTATAATAACGTGACGTTGACACGACAGTTATTGTATTTTACAGGGGCGGAGTTTATAACGAGTCTGTGGCACAAAAAGCATACGATTTCGCGGAAGAGCTCTATGACTTTTCGGTCAATGTTTCAACTTCGTTGCCTAAACAAGAAGATATTCCTATTCTCGTGTCGCAACGACTTAAGAACCAGTTAAGAATATTTTCAATCAAGTCCTAGGACTGAATAACATTGAAACAACAACATGGTTCGAACAAATTAAACAACAACGTCGTATCTGACTTGTGTATATATGTTTATTATGCATGTGTAAATTACGTGTATATATATAGCGTTCCGTCGACACCGCTTGAGATGGCTATAGATTACTACCACTACGACTACGAATTTGCGGAGCCGCCAAGAGTGACGAGCTTGCGTAACACTCACCCGGTGCCCACATTTGAAGATTTTGGAGACGATAACTACTTCGTCGCCGATCCAAGAGGCTATGAGAGCACTGTCTATTATTTGGCCAAACAATTCCTCACCACTGACAAAGCTGGAAATATCAACGATCCTAGGCTCAAGCTCAACAAGGTGAAAATATGTTTGTTAGAGTGCTACGTATGAAAATGTGAATCTGAATCCGTCAGTTTAAATAAAAGACTGGGACTCCAACTATGAAATTGAGCTTTTAGGTGATGTGTATATATATATACAGGTGGTGAACGAAATAAGGTATTCTCCGAGCGGTGTGACGGTAAAGACAGAAGATGGATCAACCTATGATGCAGACTACGTGATGGTCTCAGTAAGCATTGGAGTTTTACAGACCAATCTAATCAACTTCGAGCCCGACTTGCCCGTGAGCTCTCATTTCATATATAAGTCACTAATTGATTAATTGTTTATTATATTTTCTTGGATCTCCACATTGAAAACTTTGCTATGTATTTGAAAAATGTAGCAATGGAAGATCATTTCGATGTACCAATTCGACATGTCAATTTACACGAAGATATTCTTGAAGTTCCCGTACAAGTTCTGGCCCACGGGGAACGGAACGGAGTTCTTCGTGTACGCGCACGAGAGGAGAGGGTATTACGCGATGTGGCAGCAGCTGGAGAGGGCGTATCCGGGTTCCAATATGCTGTTGGTTACGGTGACGGACGACGAGTCGAGGAGGATCGAGCAGCAGAAGGATTCGGAGACCAAGGCCGAGATCATGGCCGTCTTGCGGGACATGTTCGGGCCAAATGTACCGGATGCTGTTGACATTTTGGTGCCCAAATGGTGGTCTAATAGGTTTTACAAGGGCTCTTACTCCAATTGGCCTATTGGCGTTACTCGATACGAATATGATCAAATAAGGGTAAATGATTCCTGCTCTTTATTATATATATATATATATATATATAGCCTTTAGCTTTTATCCTTTATTAATTATTGTCGGTCACACATATAAAATATGAGGATTTGTTCAATTTATATAACAATATGGGCATCCACTTATTAATTTAAGTTTTTAGGTGAGTTGACCTTATGATATGACATTAGAGCTTGGTTTTGTGTTGAACGTGACCTCCATATATCATCTATTTTGGGCTTAACCTCATAAATCGAAGGGCGTTCATTCCGAATCTGCCCATGCTCGTTTGTTTCCACGTGAGCTTCTCAGACACTGGTCGGTTAACTGATGGGATGTACATCTCCAAGACAATGACCCATTTGGATTGTACATCTCCGAGAAAATGACCCATTTGCAATTTTACGTATTTAACGTAGTCTCTTAATTGAATTTATAGGTGTTAAGTCTAAACTTTCACGTATGTGTTGATTTGTTGCGTGCAGGCACCGATTGGGAAGGTATATTTCACCGGAGAGCACACGAGCGAAGGATACAATGGCTACGTCCATGGCGCGTACCTTGCCGGAATTGATTCCGCAAATATGATGATCAAGTGCATCAAGAGCAACGCTTGCACTTACACTGTCAAGCCTAAATACACTTAGATATGATACATCGTTTTTACTATACTTATGTTTTGTGTTTAATTTGCGAATTACGATTATGATTTTTCCTTTATTTAATCATCATGTGTTTTGCAACTAATTTATTTCTACAAGTAACAATAAATGTTCAGCGTATGATTCATGAGTAAAGAACTTCACCATTTTGTAGGCGCGGTCGTCTTGTTTGAGTTACGTACCTTGGGATGTACATGAACTTAGTTACGACGCCTTGTAATTTATATTGAGCTTGGGTAATATACTCAACTACCGCTCTTATTGTTCCCATAAACTTGTTGAGATGTGATCCGAAATTAGTCGTCTTATTTCAAGAATTTTTTTTGTCCTCCAGATTCCTTGCTATCCGATGTATTTTGATTTGCTCCACTACCCCATTTTGCTACTTGATACGAGACCTTCGTACCCTTTTGGACATGTAAAAACCCTGCATCTATCTCTTGATTTGTCCTCGTATCGGCTATTTTAGAGCCATATGTTCGGTTTTATGCTTGATAGTTCTTCTTGGACTAGAGGTTTCTTGGTCACTTACATAGATTGTTCTCACTCGAAGGAACTATGTGTTAGACATTTAGTCTGAAAGTGGGCTCACTGTTAGTAAACTGGTATAATTTCGACTAGCCTCAGGTTAGTATTATAGACTCATTGGTCGTCTATTATATACGTCACTATCATTCATTATGATATTAGTTATGCAGTTCACATTTTAAGTCAGTTCATGCATGTTTCGTGTTAGCCGCACCTAGATGCCTCATTTCACATCCTCAAATATCTTAAGAGTTTTTCTCAATAGTGTATCTTACTTCCATCGATTAACTTTCTCTCTTTACACACACATTGTGATGCAAATTGGACTGTTTGTCTTAATACACCTAAATTTACAATTGTGTATATCTTTTTTCTCGGTTCATCCTCGATCTCATGGTCGTCTAAGAAATAAAATCTTTCCTCTTGCTCTTCGGTTGAGGACGAGTGTTGAGCAATGGCTGCCACTGGTTGTAAGATTGTCTGGTTATGCCATTTTCTATGAGACCTCCAGACACCTCTAAATGGGACAGTTCCTGTAATTTTTTATAATCATATTTTCATTCCCATCGTTTCAAACTCAAATTTTCACGAGTGCACTAAACACATTGAGAATTGGTGTAATTTTCATAACATAAACAACTTCTGGTTATAGTGATCTAACCTCAACCAGGCTTTGGCAAAAAATAATAGCATATATTTTCAATAAGGGATTCGGTCAGAGTCGTTTCCATGATCTTCTTTGCAAGTTAAGCATATTCATGCTTCAGCTTTGAGGGGTGATGACACTGGTTATGCATATTGTGCAAGAAATCTAGGTGATTTCTTACCTTAGTAGTGTTAGGGAACGAGGGGTCCAAAAATCATGCAGCATAAGCAAAAATTAACCTCGTCCCGTCGTGTCAACGTCACATTATTATACAAGATGTACTGAACAACGATGTTTTTTGTGAAATGTAAGGAATATCCGCTGCGAAAAAACTATCGGATGCGGGAATAAATAATAGGGATAATGACACTTTAATATACCTAACTATACCGAAATGACACTTTCATACCCTAACTATTTTTGTCTCTTTTTTAGTACCCTAACAATTTTTTTTCTGACAATCTATGCTAAAATGACTAAAATACCCCTGATTTAAGAAATCAAAAATAAAACTAGTCCAATATGATTTATCAAACCATATTTGAAATTGTTCAAATGTAATTTTATATTTTCGGGCATAATTTTATTTGTATTTTAAGTACAAATTAAATTGAATCAGGGATAAAAAAAAATTGAACTAACTTAATTTATAGTTCCTTACACCAAGGGTAGTTTGAGTATTTTTGTCTCTTTTACAACATTTAAAATTTTTTGATTATGCAAGTGATGAAATATCTAATTATAGAGTTAAAAGGGTTAGTTTCGACTGTTCGAGAGTGCCTAACTATTTCTCATATATTTTTGTTATGTGTTCATCGGAAACAGGCACCGATAGGGAAGGTTTATTTCACGGGCGAGCACACGAGCGAATCGTGTAATGGATACGTTCATGACGCATACCTTGCGGGGATTCATTCAGCCAATTTGATGATCGATCGCATAGAGACCAAAGCTTGCTCCTACACTATCAAACCCAAGTGGACTAATTAGATTTACTTTTAATTAATCCTATATGTTTGGTTTCCGATATATATATGCTTACTAATTGTATGAATGTTTCTCCTTTAATCGATTCACTGTCTTTTGTATCTCACTTGAGATTGAATCAAACTAAGTTAAGGAAATTCGAATTTGTCATGCGTTTTGATTTCTTATTCGAGTGCTCAAGGCTCAAGTACACTTGAAATTAACATTTGAGAGAGGCTGGATTGTATATATATATATATATATATATATAACATGTCTTTGTACTCCTCTGTCCGAAGTGTTCTCATGTTTCACCCAACACAACAAGCACAATCATTAATTTAACATTGAGGGGCCAGTTAAAATAAAAACCTGACCCATAAACTCCCAACATTTTTTTAATAAACCCGTGTAAATGACTCGTATGTATGCATTATGGCCTCACTATCACCCAACTCTTCTTACATTTATCAACAACTTAAGAAGAAGAAAAACGAACTTATAGAATTTTTGAGTCAAATATGTACACCACTTTTCCCGACACATATGATATATGTTACGAAACTGCGTTGGGTATACATTATGTTGACCATTGATCGGTAATGGTTGATCGTTGCATTCCGTTGGTAGACCCTATCACACCAATAGCCAACGCAGTCAATCAGTATGTTTCAGTAATAAAGTGTCATTAAATTGCGTTTAATTCCCATAGCAGACGCAATGTAAAGCACTGCGTCTATTCTCTATTCTCCAGAATAGTGTTGGTCAGATATGACCAACATGTAGTGGGTGGCTACTATTTGATAGCAATTAAGTACAGAAATAATTATACGGGAATATATTGAAAGAATAGTTATAAAAATGAAGATAAAGTGTTATAATTGCCGATGTTCATTTGATCTGATTACCCTTACGATTGGGCTGTTACACTATGGTATGAATTATTACTGTGCGGTTAATGATAGAAGTAAAGTCATAATTTTGCATACTTAGAACTGAAGAAGGAAAGTTCAGCATTTTTGAGAACTAAGAAAACTACTAAAAACAAGAAAGTGGCAACTCCATGTTTTGCTTTTATTTATAAGGATGAAGATGAAGTGTTATAATTGTCAATGCCTATTCAGTAGACATGATTGTCATTACAATTGTTAGGATGTATTAATTCTTTGACAGCAATTATTACTATGTAGATATTGTCAATGCCTATTCATTGGATATGACTGCCATTACAATTGAGTTGGTAGCAATTATTTGTGTGAAGTTAACTTGTAAGAACAAAGAAAACTACTACAAAACTAGATACGAAGAAAATCACGTGGCAACTTCATGTATATTTAAAAGTTGGGTAAGAATCAACGTAGAAGAGTTATGAGGCAGTATCTTTTTATAGATCATTAATGAACCATGTTGAAAAAATGGTTTAACGAGAATTTGATAAAAAAAAATATTTTGGGCCTTGCACATTAGTGCGCGCTCAAAATATTACGTGCTAGGAGATTCGCACGCGGCGTTTTAGTTCGCTCCAGATTACCACCCTATATATATATATAGTAGGTATCAAATACAAATCAGAGGAAAATGTCTAAGCGTCCAAACTGTATAACATGCAGTGCAATGTTGTATAATCATGTAGAACATGTAGTGTAATGTTGTATAACATGTTAGACCGTGTAATATTGTATAACATGTTGGACATGTGCAAAATTGAAGCAGTGTATAATATGTAGTGCAACGTTGTATAACTGCCACGTGTCACAATTTAAGATAATGCGCGTCTCAGCATGTTATGTATGCACTCCAATACAAACTCACCCAAAGTGTCCAAACGTCAAATTAATGTATAACCGTCAAATCAGAGACGCTCGTTATCTTAGATTGCGACACGTGACAGTTACACAACGTTGCACTACATGTTATACATTACTTTAATTTTGCACAGGTCCAACATGTTATATAATATTGAACTGCATGTTATATAGTTTGGACGTTTGGAAATTTTTCCCTGGTTTGTATTTGATACCTACTATATATATAATACCAAAATTAAAGATAATTTCATATAAGTCACATAAAAATTTTGGATTCTCACATATGTCACCAACTATTTATTTTAGTTTCTGAGGTCACCAAAACATGTTTTTATCTCACTTCTGTGCTTTTGATTTTTTTTAAATTTTTTTTATAAAAAACTTATAAAATGACCAAAATACCCTTGCAATCCATAATTGAACAAGTTCTATTAAATCAAACTGCAATTGAACCAGTTCATTTTGAAATTATGATTCGTAGTAAGGACAAGATGTCGAACACAATGTTGTGACAATTGGTTCGACAACTTGTCTGATCACAGATAATGAATAGTAAATAACTGAACAGTAAACATAAGACACACAATATGTTTACCCAGTTCGGTGACTCCACACCTACGTCTGACGGCACTCTGCTAGTGGAAAGGTTTTCACTATTTGGTAGTCAATAGTACAACTTCAAGCATCAACTAGATATCACACAAGCTATTGTCCTAAGCTAATATAGATCTCACCGTGAACAACCTCGACCAAGGGCCTCTCCCTCTGTCTTTGAGAACGTCTCAAGTCCACCATTCGAACAAGTCTATGCTCGGTTGCGTTGTCTTCGACAATCTTCTTCGTGAATATTCAATCACGAACAGATACCCACAAATCACAAACACTCAAACCCTCATGTTTTGATGTATGTGATTGACACCGTTCTTCTAAAGATCCAGTCTCTCAATCCGCCAATCTTGCACGGTTAAGAGCTCTAAAATTAAGCACAGAGAAAGTGTGAATTGCTATGGGGGTAGCACCTGCTTTTATAGCAATTTTACATGCCTAATTGGTCTTCAACTCCAAATAGGCAATACAATTCCAAATAGGAATTCCTTTGCCACCTTGCATTATTGGCAAGTTGATAAGTTGGTATTGTTGCATTAATTGGCCTTGCTGACGTGTATTCTTCCAACTGGACGGTGCCTAAATTCGTCGTGACATAATCCCTTGCGCGCCAAACTTCTGCGATTTAAATAGGAAATCTTCGACCACTTGCTTAATCATGCGTGCAATATGTTACGCCAAATGTGTTGCGACATGTTGGTTGACATCTTTACCTTGCGCTAAAAAATATGTCAATACTAAACGTAGTAACACATTTAGTCTAGCCCAAAACCAACCCGTTCCATCCAAAAAGGGTCAAACCAGGTGATGGAGTGTATCCTAGACGCGCCCCCTCGTTGGAAAATGGACAGTGAAGCCGGTCAGCCAATCAGAAGTCGAGAAGAAACTCCAAGCACCGACAAGAGTTCTGGCCACCAGCACGCTTGAGGAACGCCTCATGCGTTCCCATCTTCACCTCCGCGCCACCGCAACCGCCGTAAATGGTGTTCTCGGACCCACCGCCACGACGCAAAAGGCTTGACCAAACTATTTTTATATCCAATTATCCTTAACATAGTTAAATTTCAATTGAAATGTCCAAAACACCCTTGCATAATACAAAGTTTTATTTTATAAAAATATATTAAGGGAGGATGACGTCATGAATGTTCCTTCATCTTCTCCGCTAAGCAAACACAGGCATATTTAGACTCCGACGACTCTCTGGCATAATGACCTCAACTACCTTTTGCGCCTCTTCGATTCTTTTCAATCCTAAATCCTTTATTTGGTGTAACAAATCGCTCAAATCCCAAATAAAATCAACATAAAACAAGTAAAATAAAACTGAAATCCCAAATGATATTGTTAATTCTCAACTCCAATTTGGGGAGAGACCCAAACCCTCAAGAGGCTACAATATAACTCAATGGATGAAAAACCCATTTGCTATAGTGATTGTTACTGAGATTTGAACCTGTGAACTTTATCACTATAGTTGGCATCTCTGGCTGATTGTTGAACATTTTGATGCAATTTTATTTTTACCCAATAATCAATTGTTGGTGCACAATTGTTGTTTAATTTGCTGTAATTTCTAGGTTTGGTTACTATTCATATTCTTGATATTGCAAATATGGATTTGGGGACAGAGATACTGCTATTATGTGAGAGCATGTGCTGGGGATGTATATGTTGTTAAGCTTAAATTTGTTTACCATGAAAATGATCAAAAACACATCCAGGTACTTACTAAATCAACTTTAGCAGAGTTGGGTTTGCTCCTTTGTTTGTTGTGTTTGTGTTGCCCTTCAATTTCAACGGTGTTGAGTTTTTGCTACCCAATTTCTATGTACATGTTTGTTGAGTTAACACACACCGAATCGAGACTCTCGACGACGACCGAGCTGCTCACGCCGGAGGAGAAACATAAGACAACACCATACCAGGCCAGGCCAAATCTGTTCACATCTCTCTATCTCTTTTTTTTAGTGTTAATTATGGTATTTTTGGTTTCCATCCCTTTTTAACAAAAAGTTAGAAAATAAAAGTAGAATGCCATAGTCATTTGATGAACTTCAAAGTTTACCGTGTTAACATAATTTTAGTGTAAAGTTGACTGTAGTAATATGAATTACCCATTCATACTAATACATATTTTATTGTTTTTCTCACGGACCAGAATGTAATGAATATTGAAATTCTGGTGAAACGCAAGATGTCTATCACAATGTTGAGACTAAGTGATAGACATTTGCTAACGCACAGATTATGGATAGTAAATTAAACCCAGAACAGAAATAAAATACACACGAGATGATTACCCAGTTCGGTGGGGGCTCCCGGCCAATGGAAAGGTACTTCATTAATTGTAGTCAATAGTACAACTTAGGCAACAACAACTTTATCACACAAAACTCTCGTTCCTAGCTACTATTACTACACGTTCTTGTACCTAGACCAGGGTCATTCTCCTCCTGTCTTCGAGTCCTCCTCGAGTCCACCCTTCAAGCAGCGTCTCTTCTTGGATCAGTTATGTTCTTCACAAGATGCACAAACACTTCAAACGTTTGCACACAAACCCCGTACTGAAGCCTCTCAATCTCTTCGAATATTGCTCGATTAAAAGTATATCGTCTTGATAACACATTCAGCCTCCCAACACGCTAGTCCAACACGCTTAGGAGCTCTGAATAGTTTGCCAAGAACGAGTTACAAAACTACATCTAGAGGCGTGCGCTGCTATGGGAACGCTTCTTGCTTTTATAGCAGCTCGTACTTCTCTTTTTGCCGCATCTAGGGTTTCCTTAACCCTCGTGGACGAATCACAACAAATCACAACTAACCGGAAGTTTCCATAAGCTCCAACACGTCTGAATCATAAAGAATCGCACTCAATATAGGAGATCTTAAAATATAGAAACTTACCAAAAATGTCAGCTCGAAAGATTTGTTCCCAAAATGTCGCAACATGAGAACATACATCTTTCTAACAGATGTCGCAACATGAGAACAAACATATTTCTGTTTCACTAAGATTATAGCCAATCTACACGAACAACAAATATCTAAAGTAAGTGATAGTTTGTCACAAAGCTAAGAGATAATAGACTGTTTGGCTTATTGTAGGCACGTGTTTGTAGGCAAATTATAGGTTCCTAAAACTTTCAATGCAGTCTAGAAATTGAATGACCTAGTGTCTTGTTCAAGATTCCAATTCACATGTTCACCGTATTCTTAAAAGGGACGTTACCTTATTGTATTGTGTTTATTTTTCATTAAATATTTAACTATGAAGTACACTGGGAACGGCCCTTTCGTTTCCTATAAAAAGCCAAGCCCGCCAGTGAAAGCACAATATTGTTCTTGTGAAGGTATAGCTAAAATGGCCGCACCGGAAGCTACCGCCATAGAAGGCACGGTGGTTATTGTTGTTGGGGCTGGCATGTCAGGTACACCCGAGACTCGAGAAAATTTCTGGATTCGTCACTGATTATTTGCTTAGTACATAGATAGTTTTTTTGTTGCATAAACCACATGAATGTCCGCTGCGAAAACGCTATCGGATGCGAGAATAAAGAACATATTGATACTTGAAGCGACCGATCGGATCGGCGGTCGCATCCACAAAACGAGCTTCGGAGATGCGACCGTGGAAATGGGAGCGAATTGGGTGGAAGGCGTTGGTGGCACCGAAACCAATCCCATTTGGACAATAGCCCAAAACATTAGCCTCAATACCTTGCAATCCGTATTCGACGGCCTACCCGCCAATACATATAAACAAACGTATAGCTCATGTGATTCACATTAGAGATAATCTCACAAAAATACATCCGACTATTCGACTTTCTCAAAAAATTATATTTTATAAAGTTGCATAATCAAGATTATTCTTCAATAAAATTTAGATAAAATTAAAGTATATTGTCTTTTTTAGGTAAAGCAAATTTAGACCACAATCCGCCAGCACAGTCATCAACTGCAAACTGTCTAATCATTTAAGAAATTAACATATGGGTTTTGGTTTTATTAGAGAAAGGCAGAGTCTCCAATACCATATTAGAAGATCAACTCAATTAAAAGATTGTTAAGCAGTAACATTTGATTCACTAAACCCATACTAATATGTTCATGTGCTTATTTTACAGGGGCGGACTTTACACGGAATCAATAACACAAAAGACTTATGATTCTGCAGAGGAGCTCTACCAATTTGGAACAAACGTTTCCACTAATTTAGCAGACCAACAAGATATTCCCGTTCTCGAGACTCTGCGACTTCGAAACCAGTTAATCATTTTATACAATGATTTGATAACATATATAATATATACGTCTGAGGCTTGAAAATTGTTGGGTAATTTGTGTAGGGTTCCATCGACGCCGCTTGAGATGGCCATAGATTACTACACCTATGACTACGTGTTCGCGGAGCCGCCGAGAGTGACCAGTTTGCGAAACACTCAGCCTTTACCCACCGTTGATAATTTCGGAGACCAACTCTACTTCGTCGCCGATCCCAGAGGTTACGAGAGCACCGTTCATTACGTCGCCAACAAGTTCCTCGCCACTGACAAAGCTGGAAATATCATTGATCCTAGGCTCAAACTTAACAAGGCAAGTATATATATTAACAATTCTTAAGATTGGTTGTTTTGTTTTATCATAGTATAGTCAAGCCCAAATCTTAATATACACAACTTGCCGATAAAAAATAAATAATGTGTCGTGTATATTCAGGTGGTGAACGAAG
The DNA here is from genome assembly GCA_963920655.1 of Geranium rotundifolium. NCBI lineage: Eukaryota > Viridiplantae > Streptophyta > Magnoliopsida > Geraniales > Geraniaceae > Geranium > Geranium rotundifolium. The sequence continues at coordinate 23,854,972 of OY987320.1, forward strand.
GTATTCTCCTAGTGGTGTGACCGTAAGAACGGAGGATGGATCAACCTACACTGCCGACTACGCGATGGTCTCGGTAAGCATCAGAGTCTTGCAGACAAATCTCATCAAATTCGTACCTGATTTGCCCGTAAGTGTAAATGTTACATATCATCGATGATATTTGAACTTGATTACAATATTTTAGTTACTTGATCATTTGAGTCAGTGACATCTTTCAACTGTACATTAAATATGATAAAATGAAAACGAAAATTTAATTAATTTGGTACGTTTTTAATTATATATTGTAGCAATGGAAGATCATTGCAATGCACAAATTCGATATGGCCATATACACCAAGATATTCCTGAAATTCCCGTATAAATTCTGGCCAACGGGCAACGGAACGGAGTTCTTCATCTATGCACACAGAAAACGAGGGTATTACCCGATATGGCAGCACCTAGAGAGGGCGTATCCTGGTTCCAATATCCTGTTGGTTACAGTGACCGACGACGAGTCGAGGAGAATCGAGCAGCAGAGTAATTCGGAGACCAAGGCGGAGATCATGGCCGTTCTACGGGACATGTTCGGCCCCAAAGTACCCGATGCCACGGACATTTTGGTGCCCAAGTGGTGGTCTAATAGGTTCTACAAGGGCGCGTTCTCCAACAAACCTATTGGTGTGACCAGATACGAATTCGATCAAATAAGGGTAATATTCAAAACTGAAAATTGTATAAAGTCATGATAAATTTTACATATGTTACATAAAGTTAAAGTATAATTATTTTTTTAAAAATAATTCACAGATAACTTTACTTCCAAGGCGCCCCATTAAATTTCAGTTAGTTTTTTTATTAATTATGAAATAACTAAAATTCCCCACCCTTTTTAATTTCTTAATGTGTGTCATTTGGTCTATTTCTTCAATTAACTCCTTGTTGGGCCCTAGGGGCAGCATTTTCTCAGCTTTTTGTTGGGCCCTAAGGGCAGTATTTTCTCAGCTCATTTATTTTGTCAAATTTAATTCATAATAAGTGTTTAAATAAAAGTCAATTTTCTTTAATATTAAAGTAATTACTGAAATGACACTTTGTGTAGTTTTATTAAAGCCGAAATGGGTAGCAACGTATCCTCTGGAAAAGTACCACTCCCAAATGAAAAGGAGGCGAAAAAGTCTATTGAAGAATTGTAGCTGAAGCGCAATACTAATAATCTTCAAAACGTGATTATTGTCCGATTAGCAAATTAAATCAAATGCATATTCATTCAAATGCCCCCGCCAAAGTTGAGATAATAGTGTCCGTCTCTAGCGAGGAATTGGTCGGAGAAATAAAGTGAAAAAAAGACTAGATAACACACTTAAAAGTTTTAAAAAATTTAGAGGGTCATTTTAATTTTTTCATAATTAATATAAAAGTAAACTAATAATGATCTAATGGTTTACTCTAGAAATATAGATAACCGTGATTTTATACATATAAAAGTAGTTAACTATGTTTTTATATAAAAATATATAAAATTTAGAGAGACTTTACACAATTTTAAGTATTTAAAACTTCTCCTTCTTATTAACAATGACAATTGTCAGGAGGTGCGTCGGATTTTTTTTTTATTTTCTACTCTTCTCGTTCTTTGTGCACTCGAAATTTAAATTGCAATAATTTGGTTGCATCATCAGAAATATAAAAACATTTCTGAATCTATATATGTATTGATTACTAGGGAAGATAAGGTCATCCATACGGAATGGAGCTTTAAGTTTCGAAATCTGCTCCATACCCTAATGTTGGATCCAATCATATATATACTTTTTTTTTTGAAGTTTGCATATACCATATATATTTGCATCAAGTAATTAAGATATTTAATTTGTTATCTAAATTTCATAGTTTAGACAAGTTTAGTCGATGACTCATAATATATAGATAAACATGCTCAGAATTTAGATCTGATTTTACTATCAATCATAGAAGGTGCATAAGTTACAACTTGTTTGTTTTAAGCAGTGTTATGGATAGCTTTGATATCGGTGATATACTGCTGTTTTTTCAAGCTTTTCACAATGGTACAATATATATTGGTAAAAATATCGGTCAAACTCGGTTAATTCATCTAAATTCAAATTAATTTCGATCTAAATTAATTAATTTTGGTATACTCCAATTATATTAATTATTTCTGGTCTAATTCAGTACAAATCGATTTTGTGTTGCAAATCGCAGTTGATAGTACGAGTATCTAAACAATTGATAGAGCGGGTGTCTAACTTGATAATTATTTTATATTGCATAGAAAATAGTGATCGTTAAGTTTGAAATTAAAATTAATTAATTGTCTTTAAATAATAATAAATATAAGCTCTTTTATTTATTACAAAAAAACATTTTCCCGCGATTTTTCTGTAGTCTTTCCGCAATTTTCTCGAGTTTTTCATATCTCCATTTTTTTCAAATGTCCAATATATTTTTGCGATCCGAATTTTACGACCATGATACTTTCAATAATTTTGCAACGTCGTAAGAATCAGTATAAACAATCAAGTAGTTGGCTTGTAGACAGAGGGAGATTCTTACAATACCAGCCCAATGTTATATAAATGAATGGTTAAAATCAGTTAGGCATGTTAAACCAAATTTAGGTGGATTTAGTCAAATTTAGGCAGGGCAAGTTGGGTATATGATGGTTTAGTCAGATATTTTTAATAAATGAATAAATTTAGAATATAAAATATTTATATCTAAAATAATTTATACCAATCACTACTTTTATTAATTTATAGGTAGATAAATAACTATGATACATATTATTTTATTTTCATACAGCATAAATCATATATATATATATATATATATATTTAAAAAATACAAATATTACTAATCCTCAATTAATTTCCGACCAGTCGATTACTTTCCAGAAGCTTTGTACACTGAACTTTTACAACATTAAAACTTTTTTGATTATGCAAGTGATGAAATATCTAATTATAGAGTTAAAAGGGTTAGTTTCGACCGTTCGAGAGTGTCTGACCATTTCTCATATATTTTTGTTATGTGTTCATCGGAAACAGGCACCGATAAGAAAGGTTTATTTCACGGGCGAGCACACGAGCGAATCGTATAATGGATACGTTCATGGCGCATACCTTGCGGGGATTCATTCAGCCAATTTGATGATCGATTGCATAAAGACCAAAGCTTGCTCCTACTCTATCAAGCCCGAGCGGTCTAATTAGATTTACTTTTTAATTTATCCTAACTTTGGTTTCAAATGTGTTTAATGATTGTATGAATGTTTCTCCCCTTAATCGATTATAATCATTGTCTTTTGTATGAATAAAAATAAGTTCATGAAATTTGAGTTTGCCATGTGTTTGATTTCTTATTCGAGTGGTCATGATTCAAGTAAACTTAAAATTAATATGTGACATGGGCTAGAGTATATTCTTATCATTGCGTGCCTCACACCCGACGCATATCGCCATATGCATTAGCTGAGACGCACATGATGGTAAATATACATGTGCAGTTACACCCGACACATTTTTATGCGTCGAGTATAGATGAGTTTATACTCAAAGGATTTTGTTCTTTTTCTAACCAGTTTTTCCGTTCTGGCTCTTGACACTTTTGCTTCTATTCTGGTCACGCCTCCGCCTTCGTTCATGTGTTCGCATCTGGTCACGTCAAGAAACCCCTGAATCTTTACCGACCAGAGTCACGTTCGAGTCACGCCAGAGTGTCCAAGTCGTTAATCAACTCACTTCCATTTGCCGTCAACTTCACCAAACACGGAAGTACTCAACTTAAGGTTTATTTAGATATAAAATTTAGAATTTACTAAATTTATTGATTTAGTATTTTTGTTGTGAATGTAAAAGTTGGATTTCTTAATTTATGGTTTTGAATTCATTATGGTGAACTATTTCAAGTGTTAATTTATTGTAATAAACTTTTTTTTTATATCATTTAACACTAATGTCATTAAAATGTATAAAAAAAGTAGTGTTTGACTTTCAAATTTTATTAGTGACAAAAATACTCATGCATTAAAGAATATTATTTTATAACATCTAAAGAACTTTTTACATAATAAATATAAAAAAAAAACTAATTTAAGTGTACACAGAGAGGTGAAATCATATACAAACCAAGGTCTGAATACAAACCATTTGGGCTGGAATCATGGTTGTTGATTTTGCGAGATTTGCCAGCGCGCGGCTAGTCACACTATACCCGTTTCTGCAAACGTGACGGAGTTTGGAGGGCCATTCAGTATATTTGCACGGTAACTGGTTTAAATAGAGTGCAGACAAGTTATAAACAGAATGTAACTTGTGTGAACATAGTTTACCCATGGAATTACATAGTATAAAAATGATATACATATGATATAAACATATTTTGATTTGTAGTTTACCCATGGAATAACATAGTATAAAGATGATATACATATGATATAAACATATTTTGATTTGTGTGAATTGTGTACACATGGTACGCACACGATGAGAACACAGAATAAACAGAATATGAACATTATATAAACAGAGTATAAAAATGGTACAAAAAACCGTGAGAACGGTATAAACAGACTGCAACATCTCGCACGCTGGCATAATCTCGTCATATCGACGGTCCACACAGTCAGTTTGGACTTTTCACATTCTAAACTGGTTTGTAGCCAGAAAAAAAAACGCTAAAATCTTATATAAAAAAACTTTTTCCAAAAAATGATATCAAAATCAAATTTTATTATTTATTTCACAAAATTTTTTAAGAAACAATAAAAAATGATATATATATATTTAAAATGTTATTACAGTGGTGATATGAAAATTCTACATCAAATATAAGTACACTAAAACGGTGATTCTTGATATTTCAAAAAGAAAACGGTAACTCTTGATAAAATATTTTCATAATAAATTAACTCAAAATAATAGATATTATTAAATTAAACGAAAATTTCCTCAAAATATTATCGACATCAGACCATTTGAACCCAATATAACAAAACATAATCAACTGTTGATGATGTGAAATAAAGAAAAAGCAATATCAGATCATGCTCAGCTTTGTCTTCTTCTTTTTCGGTGCCCATTGGCTGTGCAATGATGTTTATGATTTGTTTATCTCAATAATGTACTTGATTGATATAACCTATTATAATAATATTCATATTCATATTAATTAATCTATCAGCTCACACCATGAATAAAAAATGTACAAATTTCGAAAAGGTCGATAGCTTTGTCGATATTTAATTAATTGACCCAAGCCTGAGTCAGGATTATAATTAATTTCCTTCGTCAGTGGCAGGATTGTAATTTGTCCGATTAAAACGTGGTAGATTGAGAATGGACAGACATGACATGACGCTCCTTTCCATTGTCCTCTTGTACTCTTTTTGTTGCTATTTATTTATTTATTTATTATTCACTCTTTCTCGATTAAAACTAAATTACTTTTTCTTATGACATTGACATTACGTAAAGTTATTATTCTAAGAATATATTTATTATTTACTCGGTTAAAAATACATTAGCTTATGTTTCACATTAAACTTAAATCTATATTATATGAACGTGGTAAATTTCAATTTATATTATGTTGTTAAAGCAAGTGTAAATACTTATCATATAGTTTTATTAAGATAAATTTATTATGGTCGTTTATACTAGTTTACAAATGATTTAAAGTAGTGAAAACACACTTGCTTTGTAAGAATACACGTATGTAATGTTCTTAATAAAATACACTTATATTATTTATTTAAAAGAATAATTACAATTTAATATATTTATTTTTACATTTTTATCAACCTATCATCGTTTTATTATAATTTTCAAATATTGTGTTTTTTTGTGATTTTGTTTTGCTCACTGTGATGTGGTGTTGTTTGAACGCGTGAGCTTGCTCATGGGTGGTTTTTAATGATGGCGTTTGTGACTGATTATCCAAATTCATTTGTGTGGTCATGTTTGGTTTTATGTGATGATTTTTTGTGGGTGATTATCCAAATTTATTTTTGCGGTCATGGTTTTGTTAATGAAAATTAAAACAAAATGAAATGGCAGAAGAAATACGTCGCTTTGATTAATTGTTAAAAAGTGAAAGATATTTTAAATGTTTCACATTTTAATAAAAAGTGCCTGAAATTTAACGGTATTATGATAATTATACTTTTTTGATGATTCGGGGAGTTTGAGGTATATTTTTAAAAATAATTATCGTAAATTATAAAGGTAGTAAAAATAAAAATAATAAATTGTAATTACCATACTGTTCTGCATTAGTGCAAATCAATAAACGAGATCCCTCGTAAAATGATGCGATGCCGTATCCAAATTCCTTTTCAATCCTTACGTGTTTGTGTAGTTGTAATTTTGTCATTTCAAATCATTTGTAAAATTTGTATGGCTTGGTGATACTTAATTATGCACTAGCGTAGTTATATGAATTGGTTTGCCTAATTAGGTGACATGCTTGATATAAATTTGAACTTGCCGTAACGATGTTATGTAAATTTTAAACTCACCGTAATAACATGAGAATAATGTATTTTAATCGTGGTAATACATATATATACGTACCTTTCTTACTTTTGGTTTCACTAATGATTACAAGTATAAAAAATATCAAATTATTAAGAGATTCACTCTAATGCCGTACCCTTTTAAATAAAATTCAAAATATTTATTTTAATTGAGAACATTTTTAATGGGTTTTTCTTCCACATTAAAAAAAATATTTAAACGAATATTATTAAGTAACTAATCTGACATCACACCAAACAGCCAAAGCAATAAATGATGTGACAGACTTCGCACCGTGATTCTAACTATTGTTAGTTAAAGCGTACATGACTAATTTATGAAGTCACAGAATTACAAGAGCTATCAGCAAAATAATTAAAAAACGTATGTCCTAGAAGTAAGCAATTCTCAATGCATATCGCTAATGTTGCCTCTAAAGATGTTCAACTCTACCCGTTTAACATAAGGTAGAGCTATGACCTTCACCTCATACGGATGGAAAAATTCTGTGATCCCGCTGCAAAATGCTTTAAACTTGGCTCTATAATAACCCCAAAGAACAATCGACTCGAACCAGTTAGCATCGTGCAAAGCCACGACCTCCACCTCATACGGATGGAGAAACCCCGTGATCTCACTGCAGACCGCATTAAACCAGATTCTTCGATCAACCTTGCGATCAATATGGGAATCACAAATATTTAATAATAGAAGTTCTCCCAACTCTTTGTGCTTACCAAGATTATCCCATCGACACTAGAGAACCCCCGATCCCTCCCAGTATCGAGCCCAATGGGACATCCCGATGACGTATTGAAAGACTCCTTAGTTCAATATGTTTACATAAATCTGTCCATCGACGCCAAAGAACTCCAGTTCCCTCACAATACCGACCCATCAACCAACCCAAATCACAACAAGCAAATCCCTATAATTTTCCTACCCTACCTCCAATAAGCCCCGCCCGGTTCTGTCTGCTCTCGCTGCACCGATCTCCATTGAGCTTATTCTCACCCCAACCATAACCCATCCCCTCCCGAACCCGTCTCCCTTCACAGATGATATCAAAATAATACCCCTACATCTTTACCATCACAAATTCACCGTCGACGTCTTCCGTTGGCCCCAACCGCCGCCGACCACACCGCTCGCCCAACCTGACCCGCAAACACCGTAGTCCTCCCGAACCTCCCTGCCTCCGACCCCTTGTTTCTTCTCTACTCCTTCTTACATTCTGATCCCGACCAAGCTTCCTTCCTTCCGCCGCAGACTCCACAGACCCCGACGAACCTCCCGTGGCCTTCCCGTGGTTGCCACACGTGAGGTGTCGCGCCACGCACCTCACCAAGAGACGAGACGAAGCCCAAGCTCCCTCTTACCTTCCAATTCTGACCCCGACGAAGCCTCCCGTAGCCTTCACGTGGTCGTGCACATACTAGCTGCAACACCGCGTACCTCGCCAAGAGGCGAGACAAAACCCTAAAATTCTAGGAATAGTCCACGTAGTCGAAAAATATAATGTATTTTCACATTTAAAGTAATATAAATACTGATCTATATTGATTTTTAGACATATTTTAATTCTTTTTAGAATATATTAATCAATTTCATATTATATTTTTGATTTATTACCGACTAGCAAAGATTTTTTATTATTACAAGATGTCCTATTTTTATCTATGTGTATTCTCTATACAAATAGACATTTCTTATTCTAATATCACAACATAAGTAAAAATCGTGTATGATTCTTATGATGAATATAAGTTGTCTCTATTTAATTTCTATCATAGTATCATAGCAGATATGATCTTTGTTAAAATTTTGCTCAATCTAATACTTCACGCTCGTTGGATAATGATTTCAACGAGTAACTAGGGCAATCTTCAAAAAAGCTTTAGCCTTTGAGCTTAAGAAGAAAAAAATGTGTACACATGACGTGCACAAATGAAAAAAGAGTAGTCACAAGAGCGCACAGACGAGAAATTAAACGTGCCGCCGATAAGTGTCATATCGCCGAAATCATATGTTCGAAGCTATATATAACGCACATATTGACAAGTGCCCGAAAAGTATTATAACGTAGAAGCAGTATATCACTATCTACAAGTGTTATAAGCCAAAGTTATACACACGTATCCACCATATCATCAATTAACACTGCTTTATTCAAACTCAATTCAACATTTAATACTAGTTTGAGTTTGACAGGATGTTAGAATTATCGGTACATATAATGTGTGATTGTGAAAGAATAATAAGGAAAGAACGTAAGAAAATCAGAATGTAGAAAAGTACTAAAGTAAAAATGAAAACGACAATTTAATACACTTAACGATACCACTTACATATTTTGATACCCTAATTTTTTTTAGTACCCTAACTATCATTTTGAGATATGTAATTTAACTCTGTTAACAAAAAAATGAAATAACTAAAATACATCTCAATGGCATTCAAAATTTTAAAAGTGCCATTGAAACAGTTTTTTCTATCTCTCTCATTCTCTCCTCCCACCTCCTTTTCCTTCACATTCTACCGTTTCTTGTTTTGCCTATATGTTTTGGAAAATTCTTTTGGGCCTTTTCAAATCTGGTTTACAAGGCAGTGACGAATCCCCAGTCAATGACGCCCTCTAACCACCGGGCCTTCTCTACACTCGCCACAGACTCAATTTTGACCCCAACTCATTCGATCTAAACACAAATAACTGAAACCCAACAATTAAAACATCAATATATAGTATCGAAGTGATTCTATTGACCTCAAAACCTAGTTTCATAACAGAAGAAAAAGGTTTAACATATTTCGCCTTGATTCATCAATTTCGGCTCAGTTACGACATGAGATTTGCTTAGTTATAACTTCCACGCGAATATCGGCTTTAGATATACTCATGAGGGTTCAGCTCTGTTGCCATGAAGCTCGTCATAGAATACGACATTGTTCATATTTGATATTTGATATTAGGGATAAAAACACTTTGTTACACATAACCATAGCGAAATGACACTTTCATACCTTAAAATTTTAGTCTCTTTTTTAGTACCCTGACAGTTTTTTTGTGACAATCCATATCTAAAATGTCTAAAATATCTAAACTACCCTTGGTTTAAGAAATCAAAAATTGAATTAATTCAGTTTTATTTATCGTTTGTTCAGTTTGGTTCATATTTATAATACAATTACAATTATACTCTCAAATCTAAAATTAAATTTGAACCATTGCAAATCCGGTTTGATAAATCAAATTGGACCAGTTTTATTCTAATTTCTTAAACCAATGGTATTTTAGTCATTTTAGCGCAGGTTGTCTCAAAAAATATGTTAGGGTACCAAAAAAGAAAAAAAAAAGTTAGGGTGTATGAAAGTGTCATTTCACTATAGTTAAGTGTAACAAAGTGTCATTATCTCTTGATATTATTTTTTCAGCTGAGGGCACTCTGAGCATTTCCTTATTTAAAAAGCTACGTACATGTACGCACGTGACCTAATTTTGATTGTTAACTATAAAAAAATGCTAACATTTGTCTCAAACTGATAGTCAAGTATTAAAGAAAATATAAAAGTAATTAAAATATCAAAGCGTAAAATATGTACAGTTGGGTGCAATACTGGTATATTATAATGATGAGAATGGAACTCTGTGGGCCTGTTGGCAATTATGAAAATAATGTGATTTTCTTGTGAATGATTGTCTATTTTGATCACCTTTGAGAAAATGTGGTTGAGAGAGCAACGACTAAAAGAGTAAAGACTAGGATGAATCAAATTGAATCTTATCATGAACAGGAAGTGTTTTGGATTTGGTTCATCGGACCATGTGATGAGAACTGTCGGTGGGTCGGGTACTGCTTATTTTCTCCACGTTTTCTCTGTGACAAGGAAAAAAACAGAGATCGATAGTAACTGAACTGTAAATGACACATACAATAATAATTCATAATAATATATTAATATTATTATATATCACTACACATGATCAAGGTTCTAGAAAACGCTAGACGCTAATTGAACGGACAACATGCCGAAAGGATTAATCAGATTAAGCGAGAATAATCGAATATGTAATTTTTATTATTTTTATTTATTTTTTATATAAAATCAATTATACCATATAAAAACATTCGTTTGGATTTACATCGTTACCAAAAAATCACATGTTACTATCTTTTCATTTAAAAAAAATACCTATTTTGTATATATAGATCTAATAATTGAAAACTGAATATATATTTCGGTTTGAGGTTCAAGATTGAGACTTTTAGCGTATTGTCATCATTTGAGTTTTTGAATATTGTTTTCGAATTTGATCAATTGAGGTTAATTTGGTTATTGTGATTATTTTAGATCTGATTAGGGTTGGTGGTCCAATTTTGTTCTCTATGGATGGTCTGCTTGAATCGATTAATCGTTGACTAGCCCGCCTAGGCCGATTAATCGGTCACCTAACTCGCCTAATCGCCTTCACCGTTTTTGACCGCCCAACTAATGAGAAACCGGAATTACAAAGTCATAATCAACGCCTGAGCACAGACTAAGCCGTTTTTAAAACAATGCACACGACCATATATATATATATATATATAGATAACATAATAAAATAGAAAAATAATTCAATGCATGGGCAATATACGTGATTGTTAATAATAGTTGGAAAATAAGTGAATGATAATAAATATATAATTATTGTGAATCATGACGACCTTCCACAATGGGAACGGCCATTTTTTTTCCCTATAAAAGGCACTCCCAATAAGTGAACAGGCAAAGCACAACATTAATTGTTCTCCAGAAGATACCAAAAATGGAGAAAACAAGTAGAGTAGTTTTAGCTAACCTTATTATCACAATCTTTCTCCTTTCGTTTTCTCCGACGGGCAAGGCCGCACCGGCCGCGACCGCCTTACAACACAACGTCATCGTCGTCGGGGCTGGCATGTCAGGTACGTACACTCGAGACCTAATAATTCCCTTACTAATTTTTTACATGAACCCTAATTAAGAATCCCCCGAACTTTTACGTGTAGGAATATCCGCTGCGAAAACGCTATCGGATGCGGGGATTAAGAACATACTGATACTTGAAGCGACCGATCGAATCGGCGGTCGCATCCACAAAACGAGCTTTGGAGGTGCGACCGTGGAAATGGGAGCGAACTGGGTCGAAGGCGTTGGTGGCACCGAAACCAATCCCATTTGGACAATAGCCAAAAACATTAGCCTCAATACATTGCAATCCATATTCGACGGCTTACCCGCCAATACATATAAACAAACGTACAAACAAACACGTCTTTGTGTCAATATTCTAGGCGAAACAAAAAATAATATAGCTAATATAAAACACACGAAAAACTAATTAAATTATATATATATATTAACTCGGACCTTTGTTATAAATTATAGTTTTGGATGTTCTAAACCCTATTTTAATTAAAATTGGTTTTATATATAGTTTGCTTATTACTATGTACATATATATTTACTACTTTCAAATTCGACCAAACTTTGAAGTGTTTTGAGTAATTAAGGAGTAATTATTGTTAATTAGGGTTAAAGTGAGCTCATACACATCCATGTATATTAATTTATACGATCGACATGATATTTGTTGCTTGTTAAATTGTACGTGTAGGGGAGGGCTTTACACAGATGAAACAATGACGCAAAAAGCATATGACTCGGCGGACGAGCTCTACGAATTCGGAACAAATGTTTCGAATACTTTAGCTGCTTCCAACAAACAGGAAGACATTCCCGTTCTCGTGGCTCAGCGGCTTCGGAACCAGTACGTTAATTATTAATTAAGCGGTAATTTATAATCTTGATCGTATAAATTATAAATATATATACATGTTTCGTTAAATTTGTAGGGTTCCGTCGACGCCGCTTGAGATGGCCATAGATTACTACACCTATGACTACGAGTTCGCGGAGCCGCCGAGGGTGACTAGTTTGCGCAACACTCAGCCTTTGCCGACGTTTAATAATTTCGGAGAAGACCTCTACTTCGTTGCTGATTCCAGAGGTTACGAGAGCACCGTTCATTACGTCGCCAACCAGTTCCTCACCACTGACAAAGCTGGCAATATCACTGATCCTAGGCTCAAACTTAACAAGGTATATATGGCATAGTTAGATTTCGTAAATTGTCTCAAAATAAGTTATGATAGCAAAATATGAAGCGGCTAACTAAGGGTGGGCAGTTTCGACCCGGAATCAAAGAACGAATCATAACCGAATTGGAACAAAAAGTCGCGAACTGTGAGTACTGTCAGATCTGATTCTTAAATTGAGAGAACCAATTCCTAAAACTCTGAATTGTCGGGTCATTGTCAAGAACCGGAACTAGTTCTAGATAAAAATTTTGTCATTTATTACTATATTTTTGCAAACTTTACAATTCAATTAAGTTGTAATAAATAACTTTTATCATTTAATTTTCGTGAAAACTTACTAATTTCAAATTTAAAGTTTTTTTTGATAAATTGGGATAAAAATCGTGTATTTCGAACCACAGATCAACTAATTAACAAATATTGAGAATCAAACACTTTTAACGGGTAGAACCGAGGAACCGAACTGGAGAATCGGGTCTAAAATCGAACAGTTCTAATATACAATGATTTCAAATCCGGTTCCAAAAATTAGGAACTGATAAATCCAATTCGGTTCAGCTCCTGGCCGGTTCGTTTGATTCCGGAGTCGTGCTCGAGACGATCATAAGTGTCGTAAAGTGTCATTTTCCTTTAAAATACTTTAAAATGACTATCATACCCTCAAATTTTCGTTAAATTTACAAAGTTATGCCATTAGAATAATTAGATCGTGTCTGGGAACGTATTCGAGTCAGACTTCCCCTCTCCCTGGCGAGACTCTCCCTCTCTCTGAATATACCTATTGTTGTTGTTTGTTCCATTCATTTTGGGATGATACATGATGATTACATAATGATCAAATATAAATACAGCAGTTTAAGTACAAAACATAAAAGATTAAAATAAACAAAAATGGTCCTCAATTGTTGAGAATCGTCATAGAGAGGGTCTCATCCTCAAAGAGTATATATAGTAGGAAATATAGATTCTCTCGCCAGACTGCATCACCAGAAACAACACTTGTTCTAATGATATAAATTTATAAATTTAATAAAAAAAAGTAGAAGTATAATTTTTATTTTACATTATTTTAATGATAGAACTAACGGTGCTAACAAATGGAAAATAAAAGTTAGGGTGCATACAAAATTAACGTAAGGTGTAGTAAACTGTCAATTTCCCGTTCAAAAATCAACAGAAATTAACGAAGTCTAAAAGAATAGTATAAAAATGTCTGGATTCAGTAATCACTTAATATGCAATTTGGAGCCTCTATATATATTTTTCATACAACGTTCAACAATTTAAGAGGTTCCCGTTTTCTTGCACATATATTTGGTGCAGGTGGTGAACGAAATAAAGTATTCTCCGAGCGGCGTGACCGTCAAAACCGAGGATGGATCAACCTACACCGCCAAATATGCGATGGTCTCAGTAAGCATCGGAGTCTTGCAGACAAATCTCATCAACTTCGTACCCGATTTGCCCGTAAGCCTCCACACTTCCCGTTGATTCTTTAATTTTTATCATAAAATTTGGTACCAACGGATCAATTGGTACATTATACGCAGCAATGGAAGATCACTGCGATGTACCAATTTGACATGGCGATATACACAAAGATATTCATCAAGTTTCCGTCCACGTTCTGGCCAACGGGCAACGGAACGGAGTTCTTCATCTACGCTCATGAAAAACGCGGTTATTACCCGATATGGCAGCACCTTGACAGGGCGTATCCAGGTTCCAATATGCTGTTGGTCACGGTGACTGACGACGAGTCGAGGAGGATCGAGCAGCAGAGTGATTCGGAGACCAAGGCCGAGATCATGGCCGTCTTGCGGGACATGTTCGGCCCCAAAATACCTGATGCCACGGACATTTTGGTGCCGAAATGGTGGTCTAATAGGTTCTACAAGGGCACTTTCTCCAATTGGCCTATTGGTGTCAACAGATACGAATTCGATCAAATAAGGGTACCCTTGTTCTTCTCACTCCTCACCGTATATCAAATATCGGAAAAATAACAAAAATGTGTCATGTATAATAACACTTTTGCTAAAGAATATTGTATATATACCTAGTAAATAGTGTAACTTTCTTTTTTCTTTTAAAATATATGAATTTTTTATTAAGAATATCTATAGAAATTTAGAATTAATTTTTAATAAATACTTTTACAAAGTTTTTTTCTATTTCTATCACAATTAAAATTTGTATGATTAAATTTTTTGGTTAATATTATTATTATTTCAGAAAAAAATTGAATTTTCAACTTTAGGGATAATTTTGTCATTATATTAAAATTTAATATATTTTACAAAAAAATTGTGATTTACATCACATTTATACTATTAATAAAGTATATATGTCACATTGCTGTAAAAATGACAAACACGTACAAATTTTTATCATTAAGAGAGTATATGTCACATTGTTGTAGAAGTGACACATGCACACGCGGCTGCCACAACCCTGATTGGGGATTTTACATATATTTCTTAAATTGGCCACATCCTTAAAAGAAGTTCAATTTAGTCGGATTTCAATCAAATTTCTATCAAGTTTATATTATTTTCCGAATGAAGTTGTACATTTCAATAGACACCTTTAGTTATGACCCATAATTGAGGTAGCTAGTTTGAATAAGTTAAATTTGCTCGTATAACTTAGATTTGTTAACCGTTCCTCGTGTGTTTTTGTTCATCATTTTGATTCCAACGTCATTGTTACTATGTCTAAAATGTTGGCGTTTTTCAGGCGCCGATTGGGAAGGTTTATTTCACGGGAGAGCACACAAGCGAATCGTATAATGGTTACGTTCATGGCGCATATCTTGCTGGTATTCACTCGGCCGATTTGATGATCAACTGCATCAAGACCAAAGCATGCAAATACACTATCCAGCCTAAGTGGGATTAGATTCACTGTTGATCCTATGTGTTTGGTTATTGTTCGGATGTTTTTTCCTTGTTTGAGTTCATTGTCTTTTTGTATCCTGCTTGAGTTCTAATCAGAATATTCACTCCATAGTGAAAAATGGGAAATGAGTTTTTATGTCGATGTTGCCACTCATATTTTTACGGGGATTCACTCAGCGAATATGATGATTGACTAAATATAACATTTGTATTTGTAGTTAGTGCGCTAGTTAGATTCAGCTCAGAACGGGGCATATTTAAGTGCGAACTTGGTATTTTCTTTATCAAGTCATGTATTTCCATTATTATGACATATATTTCCATAACCTTGAGAGGAGTATTTCAATTGTGTAACGAGGGGTCCCCGGGTATAACGAGTGGAACGGGTATTTTTCTATACACAATCTTCAGTGAACCATGTCGGGAAAATGGTGTAACAGGGAGTCCCCAAAGTATACGGTGGTGGTTCACATGGCGTGGTCTGGTTCACACCAGATCACACCTCGCTCAGAACTAACTAGATAAAGTTGAATGAGATCAAACATATTTTCGTCTATGCAACTAAAAGATTTTGTAAAGTCATATTTGGGAATGTGCATTGTTGTTTTCAATCTAAGCATATATGTGACTAGTGTGAGATCTTATCTATAACAAGCTCTTCATATGTATACTATATGAAGACAATTCAAAATGTACCGCTCAAATTAGAGAATTACATCAAAATAGATAAAATCAAACACATCACGCCAAAATTGTTTTAAATTCATACTTTCAAAGAGACGTGATATTGATGTCAAACAAATATATTACAATGAAAATATATTTCGGATCAACAACCCACCCGAAAGTTACAGTTGATCATCCACAACAATGTAACCAACGATTTTTGTACCACAATGTCGACTACAAGAGATCAACTTCCTGATCCTGCTTAAAATCAATTAAGAGTCCTCCCCAATTTAATAATCAATTATTAGTCGTTGTAATTCGTACTATCATTAATAATTTTTTTATCCACAACCCTAATAAATATAAAATAATTTAATAATCAAAGAAGGTGGTGGTTTGACTTGTTTTTAGTCGATAATCGTAAATTAAAAAAGTACAAATAGTTAAAAGGTGTGAATTTGAAATATTTATTTGCTAATTTAAAGTGGTAAACTGAAAAATATAAATGGTTGAAGATAAGATACAAATTTTCTGTAAGAAGAAAAGAGTCTGTGAATCACGTGGTATCTGCGCTGGATTTTGGGAAGAAGATGATTGTGTATATTATGGACAGACATGGCGCTCCTTGCCATTGTCCTTTTCTGATTTTTTGAACATTTTGCATTGTCCTTTTTGGTAATGGCATTATCGAATCTCCATCATACCTCCCTTCCCCTGGTCCCCATACCCTCCCGTCACACGACAAGTCTTTTCGACTCCGAGACCGGTCTTGGCACGTTCGACGAGGCCCTTATCCTTCCGACGCCCGAAAGCCGAACCACAATCTTCGTGTAAAAGTAAATCAACTCGAGCTTTTGACATTCAGCCTATTATAACCTACTCGAACCACTGCGACGAGTCCTTAATTTGTTAGAGAGCATGACCTTTCTAATATTTTACGGGATTAGATAATACTTGATCTTTTTTTTCTAAAGTTGATGATACTTGATTTAGAACATAGATAATTCCACTTCTTTCTATTAGACTATGCTTCATTTCAAAATCAGTATTTTAAACTTAATACTTAATATAACTTTTGCTAAATCTAACGAAACTGATTTGTAAAAATATTTAAAATGTCTTTGATATGTAATTTTAAATAATATAATTAATTGTTAAAGGTAAAATTTTAATCTTATGCTCAATTTAACACACTGTTAACTAAATATTTAAGGGGATATTAGTATTAGCCTTTTATATTAACAAAATTTAAAATAAGAATAAATCTAGTGAAATGTCCATTCCACCCTCTTCAACCTCTCCCTTCCTCATCTCTTGACAACTGCATGAAAAAAAACATGACCAAATCTTCTATAGATTGAGAAATTATAGATTTGCTTAAATGAAAAATGATCCTATTGGAAATCTTCGACCAAATCTTAACAGCTATAGGTAGAGTTTGTGCCTGCTACCCATAAATTTATTTGGGGTAATTACAGATCAATACACCCATCGAAATCTCATTCTATGATAGATTCTCCAAATTAAAAAAAATTTCTCTGTACCCCAAGTGTCATACGTTACACTTAAGTCCAAATCCATTAGATTTAACTGATATTGTTTGTAAAAATTCCAAACTGCCCTTGTTGTGTAAGTTTTGAATGTGTAATTATCTATAAATATGAAATTACTATTTTACCATCACTTGATCAGTAATATAGGTTTATGGTGTCGGGGTATTTTAGTCTTTTCAATTAACTCTTTTAAATAAATTAATTAAAAATCTCTTGTGAAATGTCTAATTTGCCCTCCCTTTAACCTCCTCTCACTCAACTTTTATCTATTTCTTTTTCTCTCTCACTCAATGAATACAAGAATTCAATATGAAGATTTACAAAATTCAATGGTTTGTTCCTCGTCACATAAGTCAATTTGACATAATCAATAATTAAATCTTGTAACTGAATGAAAAATTACAAATTACAAGAAATTTTTTTTGTTCCCGATCATGTTTGTTGTTCTCATCGACGACCGCTAAAGATCGGCGCCGGCGAACTCCCTTTGCCCTAACTCGCGCCGGCAATCGTCCCTCCACAGAATCTGTTCCTCTACGGACTCCAACCCCAAACCCCCAATTCCCTCACAGAAACTTAACAAAAATTGATTTGGGTAAGATCAAACCCTAAAATTGTCTTGTTCTCGATTGATTCAAACGATTGACCTCTGCATCGGAGTGGCGGTGTGTGTGGCGTAAGGGGGAGGGTAGAGCTGGAAGTGATTCGGCGACGGATCAGAGCTCTATTTTCCGACCTGGTCTTGCCAGAAAGGGCGGAGAAGGACTACGTTGACAAGGGGCACCACCGTCCCGAGCTCGCACTGGATGACGCTGACGAGAGGCGCCACAATCCCGAGCTCGCACCGGACGACGCCAAGAATCTGGTCGGGTCTCGCCGTCGTCGGATCTGGGAGGTGGAGATAGGAGGTGCCATCTCCCACGGCATCCGTGCCTTCGTCCCAGCCACCTCCGCGCCTTCGTCCGCACCATCTAGCCAGTGAATCAATTTAGAGAAGTTAGAGAGAGGGATGAAGAAGATGGGACATAGAAGAAGTTACAAAAGGATAAGGGCTAGGGGTAGACCTGTAATTTCAGAGATTAATTTTAATTTGTTTGGTTTAAAAAAAAGTGTGTTCTTGAAGTGAGAGTTTACTTTTTTTATTTAATAAAAGTTAAAATGGTCATTCAACATTTCATCAAATAATTATATATTCTGAGAATTACATAGGGAGGGTATTTCGGTCATTACAAAAGTATTGGTGTTAGATTTAACATAAATTTGATTTAAGTGTTAGCGTGGTAAACTTAAGGTATCGAGAAAAAAATTTCAAACTTAAGGGACTTATCTTGAAATAAGGTTTCGACGGGTGTATTGATCTGTAATTACCCCAATTTTCTTGCATTGAATACCATAAGAAGACAAACAACACTTCGAATATGTTAGTGCACAAAACCAAGCATTTCAATCAAGAAACTTCAAATGTTCTAAAGATAATTTTACGTAACTACACCTATCTTGACATGTTTCTAATTTAACTGTATCTAACTTCAAAATATGTTAAAAACATATTTAAGTTATTTTTTTTCATTTAGCTCATTTTTAGTAAAAAAAGACTCAAATGCTTCTCTTTGACTTTTAAATTTTCCAATTTATGCCATTTTTTAATTTGACCGCTCTTCAAAAACAGTTGATTTTCACACACTTAGAAAATTCGTATGATTTTGGAGTTCTCATAAAAAATGTAGTCGACTTTCATAACTTTCTGAAATTCTAAGATTCACATAATTGGGAGATCGTTAGTTAAGTCAACCGTGCGTTAGTATTTTTTGCTAGAAATTTAATGTTTTCAGCATAAAGATTTAACCCACCTTTTGACTTGACAAACGACCTTCAAATTTCGCGAAATTTAGTACTTTAGAAAATTATGAAGTTTAGCTACATATCTTATAAATACCCCAAAATCATTTGAATTTCATAACTTTTTCAAACTCACCCGTTTTGTAAGGGAGATTAAATGAAAAAAATGGCATATGTTTGAAATTTTGAAAGTCATAGAGGGGCATTTTGATCTTTTTGTATTGAAAATGAGTTTAATGAGAAAAAATAAACTTAACTGTACTTTTATTGATACGTTTTGAAGTTAATGCAGTTATGTGAGAAATATTAACTATAGATGCGTGAAATTATCCCCATATTACATAATCTCATTCTGCTTAGATCTCTATAATTAGAGGAAACAATCATAAAATTAGAGCGATAAGAGTAAAAGGCCATTTAAAGTGGACAAAGGTGTTGGAGACTCTTCGATCAAAAGTGTGGCCACTATTTGGGCTTGATTACGGGAATCTCGGCGTGCTCTCATCGGCGCTCCTCGGGCTCACCGTCATCTCACTTCGCGACCTCGATCTTCCCTATCGCGTGCATCAGGACGTGGTCGATGTCATCAAGTAAATTTATTGTATTCTGGCTTTTTTGTTCTGGATCATCTATGGGACCAAATGGGGATTTATTATCTAAACGGGTCATGTTTCCTTTTGTGGGTTAGTAAGTTAGAATTTCTCAAGTTTTGTATGCAAAAGTATGCATGTCATGTAAAATGTAAGACTATAAACAAAAGGCCACACGATGATGGAAATGGATTGAACATGACTTGAAGTCAAACAACAATAAATACTAGTTTACACTCAATTTTTGTTGATCTGAAATCTTATTCAACATGTAATCGTGCTATGAATGTTACCCTAAGTTTTAAGTCACAAAGTTCGCATCTCGACATTGAAAATTGTCTAATTTAGCTTAAACTATGTGCATCCATGAATGCCACCACACTTGTGCAATGTCACTTAAGCAAGTGTGTTCACCACTCGACGTCCCCATAATATTAGCTAAACCACACTGAGCCCGACTATCTTTGGTCTAGGAACCAGATGAGAGGGTATTAGCCAAACATTCAATTACTAGAAAATTATCAAGCCCAGATGCATATAAAAAAAAAATTAATTCGAACTTGATTATTAGTTGATTTTGAATATTTTAATATATTAGTAGTTTGATTCGTTTATCCTCGGCAACATCATTAAAGAAGCATACAACTAATAAAAATATTGTTGTTCCAAGGTTTGAACCCATGACACTGTGTATAAAATATCAAATACTTACCACAAAACTACACAACTTTTATTATTATATTACACAACTTTTGTATATATACTAGAATTCAAGAGGGGGTATATCCATTTTTCGGAAAAATTTCATTTGATTTTTTATCGAATTCCCGGGACAGGGGGGCAGGTATCCCCTGGATCCACCACTGGCCCTAAGCAAACCCCACTCTCGTAGCTATTTACTTAAACCAAAATTATCTAGATGATCAATCTAAATAGCAATTAACAATCAATAACTCCACCCACATTCTCCAAACACAATAACACTAATGAACAATATTTCACTACAAAAATATGAATATATAACACTAGCATGCATACTATTCAAACACAATTCTTGCAAATTCAAAATATTAATCAATCATGTTGTTCATTATATGTTACCCTAAGTTTTAGACCACCTAGTTCGCCTCTCGGCATTGAAAGAGACTCAATTCCTCCATGTTTTCAATGGTTTGGAAGACATTAAAACCGATTATTCTTGGGGTAGGAACCCGACGCAAAGATTATCTCCTCACGCCTTGCTCCTTAGAGATTGTCAATCCCTAAAAAAATGCCACTCTCGTAGTGATTTATTTGAACCACGATTGTTCTTGTGATCTGGGCAAGAACACAACAAGCATGAAAATCAACCCACATAATGCCAAGCACAACAAACATGAATAATACCTCAAATATACAAAAATAGAGTTTTACAATAGCATTCAATAGTTGCAAAAAGGAGTCATAGACAACTCAATCCATCAACAAATTTAAGTGAGAATCAACAAAACAAAGAGAAAAAGATAGAGAAATTTTATACCCAAAGACCCATAAGATCTTGAAGAGAACAATTCCTCCAAATCTCTCCCAAGGTTTTGGTGTTTTTGATGTTTGAGCTATAAATCTTGGTGGTGGATGGAGAGTCTTGAGAAAACACATCAATCTTCAAGAAAAATGTCTAAAAAGAGAGAAAGGGCTTCCAAAACTCCCTAGAAGAGGTGTGCCTCATGAGTGAGGTTGGAGGAGGCTAAAACCCCTCAAACAAAACCCAACCTACTTAAAATTAGGTTTCGACATTTTAAATATCGCAAAAAATCGATGTTGTCACGATCCTGAGTACCATTCCGAGCTCAAAATGCCATTATATGTCCATCCATAAGAGTATTACAAACGGTTTGAAGTAAAAAAATATACTTACAATAAAACAATTAAATATTTTAAAGTTAAGAAACTACTTTCTCAATCATAGTTTCATTACTAGAAATAATCACTTTGACGACCAAGCAAAGTTAATTTCTTCTAGATATATGCATTTCGAAAGGTGATATATAATGTCATCACAATTTTGTTTTCTTAATTTTTAATTATTTCAGTGTAATAATAATTTCTTCATTCTAAATAATTTGTAATAATTGTTTTGGCAGATGACATTTACTTTCGCCTTAAAATGATGGAGCATGGAACTGTGGGCCCTGTGGATTTTGAATTATTACAACATTAAAAATGTGTATTTTTGATAGTTTTAAAGTATGTGGTTGTGAGAGCAACGAATGAAAGAGAAAAAAGCAGATGAATCAAATTGAAAATCTTATCACGAACAGATATTTATTTGGATTTGGTTCCTCATGAATCCTGATAAGATCATGTGAAGGTTGTCATCGATGGATCGAGTGCAGTTTCTTAATTTTCTCAACGTTTTCTTCGTGAGAGAAACAAAACATAGATCGAATAGCCATGAATGAGACTAGGTCATTAATGAATATTGCATGAACTTTATTTGTTAAATATTAAATGTGATCGCCGATGTATTGAAAATTCTTTATTATTATAAGTTCAAATTTTAAAATTCATAAAAAATATAATTTCATTTAATATAATAATAAAACATAAACATAAGTTATAAATAATGATTTGATTTGTTTTGATTCCTACTCACTCTTATATAACTACCAAAAATAAACATATTAATTAATATTGAAAAGTTTGTCCTGTTGGTGTGTCCTGATTGTTACCGTATATTACGGTTAATTAAATTTCTGAAAAATTACAAAAAATTTCTTATAATCATTTGTTTTTGCAAAGACTCTCTCATGTGTTATTTCTGTACGATGTGTGCAAATTCGTGAAAATTGCCGAGAGTGTCATTTAAGTATTGAATGTTTGAGTTGGCAAGTTTAGGGGTGGGCATGAAGTCTAGAACCGGACCAAACCGATTAAAAATTGGACTGGCCAGACTCCCCAGTTCAAGGAAGAGTTCTTACAAAACTAAACATGAGCGAGAAAAACTTTTATAAAAATACACTAAAGTGAGAGTTTGTGCAACAAAACACATAATTAGAAAAAAAAACTTTTTTGCAATTTTTCCTTCCATTTATAACATTATTTTATGATATATTGTAAGACCTACAAATTACTTTGATCAACTCAAACATCAATTCAAAGAGACTAATTTTAAATTTAGTAAATAGAGAGGGTAAATAAAACCTGTTGTTGTCCATTCGGCAGGTTGTTTGAGGAATCTGAAGTACACATATTTTGTGAGTGTCTTGTTCTGGCATGGCCTAGATTGAGGATGGGTTGCCCAATCTGTATGGCAGCTCGACTTTAATGCATTTTTAGATTTGGTGCGAGTAAGTAGTAGGGACCGTGCCTATCTTGCGCTTCTTTGCTATAATAACTTTAAACTCATGTCAAATTATCTTGCACTTTTTTAAAGTTTCCAAATCCGTCAATCAAGTAAGACAATCTATAATCCATGCTATATTTGTCTATTCAATGCAAAATATGTTAATTTCAATAACATGTTATTTGCTATTTTGGTATATTTATATTTCCTATGACATATTTAATATGAAATGTAGCATATGTAATTTGCATCTCCAAAAAACAATATATTATTTAATCACTACTTTATTATTCAAATATTGCTTTTATCAATTACTCAAATAAAATAATCATGATGATGCACTAAAATTATATATTTAATTTTTTTATTATAAAATATTAATATGATATATATCATATATCATATATGTTATATATGGTTGAAATAATATAATATATGAATGCTAAAAAATAACAAATATCATATTTTGAAAGATATCTAATAAAGGTGCGCATTGTATAACATCTCTAGCCAGTTTGGATACTTGTACATGATTTCTCACAATAAATAGACAATCTCTGACTTTTTATCAAATAATAATATACATATTTCATTTTATATACCATTAAATATAAACACGTGACTTGTCAATATTTTTTTAAGAAATGACTTGTGAAAAAGTAATTAAAAATTGAGTTGACTACAAGTGTTCCTTCCTCACATGTCTTGATTTACTCTTATATAATAACCCACTCATGTAATAACAACTCATAAAAAAATAAAATAAACTTTTACCGGGAATATATTTGATTAATATATATAGTTGGAAAGGTAGGGAATGGTAAAGTGTAATTATTATCTTTTTGTTTTGTTGTGAATATTTATGACGACCTTCCACGGTGGGAACGGTCACTCCTTTTCCTATAAAAGGCAGTCTACCAAGTTGAACACAAGAGACACCAAAACACTCTTCTTCTAAATACACCAATCAAAATGGGGAGAACTATAACTTTAGCTAACCTTATCACAATATTCTTCTTACTACTTTCGACGGCCATAGCCGCTGCACCGCCTGCTACTGCCTTAGAACACACCGTCATTATCGTCGGAGCCGGCATGTCAGGTACATATACATGTACTAATATTATTAGTAGAGTAAGAAACTATAACTTTTATACATACTGATTAACCATATATATATATATATATATATATTGTGATGGAACGTAGGATTATCCGCTGCGAAAACGCTATCGGATGCGGGGATTAAGAACATACTGATCCTTGAAGCGACCAATCGGATAGGCGGTCGCGTCCACAAAACGAGCTTTGGAGGTGCGACCGTGGAAATGGGAGCGAACTGGGTGGAAGGCGTTGGTGGCACCGAAACCAATCCCATTTGGACCATAGCCAAAAACATTAGCCTCAACACATTGCAATCCGTATTCGACGGCCTACCCGCCAATACATATAAACAAAAGTACACACTTATAACATATAGTTTCAACAGAAATGAACTATATAAGAAAAATATGAAATTGACTAAACCAAAGTATCATATACATGACGTACGTTTCTTGCATGTTAAAATTGTGTAGGGGAGGAGTTTATACAAACGAGACGATGACACAGAAAGCGTATGACTCGGCGGACGAGCTCTACGAATTCGGAACAAATGTTTCGAATACTTTAGCTGCTTCCAACAAACAAGAAGACATTTCCGTTCTCGTGGCTCAGCGGCTTCGGAACCAGTACGTTAATTATTAATTAAGCAGTAATTTATAATCTTGATCGTATAAATTATAAATATATATTTCTTTAAATTTGTGTAGGGTTCCGTCGACGCCGCTTGAGATGGCCATAGATTACTATACCTATGACTACGAGTTTGCGGAGCCGCCGAGGGTGACTAGTTTGCGCAACACTCAGCCTTTGCCGACGTTTAATAATTTCGGAGAAGACCTCTACTTCGTTGCTGATTCCAGAGGTTACGAGAGCACCGTTCATCACGTCGCCAACCAGTTCCTCACCACTGACAAGGCTGGAAATATCACTGATCCTAGGCTCAAACTTAACAAGGTATACATACAGAGGAAAACTACACGTAGGGAGATTGAAAATTGACACTTACCACTTACCGTTAAAATTATGAATGAATTTTGTTAATTCTTAAAGTAAACCGGAGATTTGGGGCTAGTTCGAGCCGATGACAGTGGTAGGCAAGGTTGGAGCTTCTCCGACATAGTTCACCCCCGGGTTGAATATTCTCCGACCATCAAACCCACGAAAAAATTTATTTATAAATTATTATTTAATAATAAGAATTTAATATATAATAATTAAGAATAATATTTTTTAATATATAACTATTAAAATTATTATCTTCGAATTTATAATAATAATATTATTATTATTAAAAAAATTATTTTATGGGTTAGGGTTGGGTTTTGAGGTTAGGGTTTGGTTAAGGATTTAGGTGTATGGTATATTGCAAATTTTGAAAAGTGTTGATTAGTAATTTTGTCATTTAAGAAAAAATTAACAGTGTAATAATAACTAAATTGAAAAACATTAATAGTTAAGTATTGTACAAGCTAAAAAGTAAAAACCAAGTTAAGTGTAGTCAAATTAAAATGGTTATTGATTAAGCAAGACTATTTATTTTGAGAAACTATTTATAAATCAAAATGACATCCTTAAACGAATTACTAGGGCAAAGTATATTTTAATCAAAGTAAAAAAAAACAAAAAATTAATTCATCACTTTTCAGCTAAGAATCTAAAAGCATTAACAAGTTTTCTAATGATAACAAACTTCAATCAAAAATGAAAAAGGTAAAACTATAAAGATTAATGTTTTATACGTTTTATTATAGAATTAATTCTTAATTTTAATCTATATTTTATATAAAAAAACGGTTCACAACACTTTTTTTTTTTGTAAAAATAACACTCACACATATATATCGCATCTATACCATTTCTCATTGTATATATTAAGTCTTTTTTATCCCTTAATTAATTATTGAATGTGAGTCTTTGACTCACCTGCAAATCTAGAATATTTTGGTGAGTAAAATTTAATTGAAGGACACATTTTAAAAATCAATAGACATTAATGAAATCTAAAAGAAGATTCTAATAAACATGTCGGATTGCAAAATCACTTAATTATATGCAATTTAGAGTACCATAATTTGGTCTTATTGTGCATATAAGGTTTCTGTTTTCTTGAATATAGACTTAACTACATGTCTAATCGATGCGCAGGTGGTGAACGAAATAAAGTATTCTTCGAATGGCGTGACAGTCAAAACCGAGGATGGATCAACCTACACCGCCAAATATGCGATGGTATCAGTAAGCATCGGAGTCTTGCAGACAAATCTCATCAACTTCGTACCTGATTTGCCCGTAAGCCCCCGGTTTATTCTTTTTTAATCATAAATAATTGCAGTTAAGTATACATATTTAAAATAACTTTTCTATTTAGCTTGTCAGGTCATCTTAAATTTTTAACTTTTTTATTTAAATTTGTAATGAAATTAGAAATATTGTGAAATTTTAAATTTTGAAAGACGTCGTAAATACAAAAGTGATCTCGACAGATATACTTAAGTTGTAATACGTTTATGACTTTTGTTAAACTTATGCACTCAATTGGTTGCTACATTTTTAATAGTTGTTTTTTTATTGTCTTTTGGTAAATTTTATTATATGCAGCAATGGAAGATCACTGCGATGTACCAATTCGACATGGCGATATACACCAAGATATTCATCAAGTTTCCGTCCACGTTCTGGCCAACGGGCAACGGAACGGAGTTCTTCATCTACGCTCATGAAAAGCGCGGTTATTACCCGATATGGCAGCACCTGGACAGGGCGTATCCTGGTTCCAATATGTTGTTGGTTACGGTGACGGACGACGAGTCGAGGAGGATCGAGCAGCAGAGTGATTCGGAGACCAAGGCGGAGGTCATGGCCGTTTTACGGGACATGTTCGGGCCCAAAATACCCGATGCAACGGACATTTTGGTGCCCAAGTGGTGGTCTAATAGGTTCTACAAGGGCACTTTCTCCAATTGGCCTATTGGTGTCAACAGATACGAATTTGATCAGATAAGGGTACGTACTCATTGCTCTTTACACTCCTCGTCTTAAAATAAGTCTGAAAATATAAGGAAAATGTGTCATATATTATAATTATAGCATTTTCATAAGCAAATGTTGTATATTTATAAATGGTTGAACTTTGTTTTTTCCTTTAAAATATATGCATTTTAAAAAAAAATAAATACAGTTAAAAATCAACTTTTAAAAAAATTTAAATAATATTTTTACAAAATTTTTCTATTTTTATCACAATTAAAAATTTTAGTTAAAGTTATTATTTTAGAATATTTCATAAAAAAATTATTTTTCAATCTCCGGGGTAATTTTGTCATCATTTTAAAATTACATGCCTTTTACACGAAAAATGATGATTTACATCACATTTTTATTATTAACAAAATACATGTCACGTTATTATACGTCACATTGTTGTACAAAGTGACACACATACCCACAAGGCCGCTGCAGCCTTAATTGGGATCTTACATATATTTCAAATTTTGGCCATATCTTTAAGAAAAGTTCAATTTGTTCGGATTTCTATCGAATTTCTATCAAGTTCATATTATTTTACGAACTAAGCCGTACATTTCAATAGACGTCTTTAGTTATGACTCGTATTTGAGGTACGTAGCTAGTTCGAATTAGTTAAACTTGCTCGTATAATTTAGATTCATCAACAGTTCCTCGTGTGTTATTGGTTCTAAAATGTTGGTGTTTTTCAGGCGCCGATCGGGAAGGTTTATTTCACGGGAGAGCACACAAGCGAATCGTATAATGGCTACGTTCATGGCGCATATCTTGCGGGTATTCACTCGGCGAATTTGATGATCAACTGCATCAAGACCAAAGATTGTAAATACACTATCCAACCTAAGTGGACTTAGATTCACTGTTGATCCTATGTTTCATGTGTTTGGTTATTGTTCGGATGTTTTTTCCTTGTTTATTTGAGTTCACTGTGTTTTTGTATCCCGCTTGAGTTCCAATCAAAATAATCACTCCATTACGAGAAATGGGGTTGTATCGATGTTTTTACCACTCATATTTTGAAAAGCCCATAGTGATCCCAATTGAGATTAGATAATGTCTCGGTGATCTACAAAGCAAATTTTGGTTGTAACGTGTTTCAACCGTTGGAATTTTTGACTGCATGAAGTTGGCAGAGAGTTGATTTTTTATGATCAATCATTCATCATATACGAGACTCGTGTGAGATATCCTCAATAACAAACTCTCCATCTATAATACATGAAGACATTGCAACCTCTTTTGCTAAAATTAAACAATGGTACATCAAAAAAGATAGAATCAAATACATCCCGCCAAAATTATTTAGCCTTTGATTCCCGTCAAACAAATGTACTCTAGTGAAAATCCAGATTTATTCATCAAGACATTCAAGATACTCGTAGTTCATACATGTATGTTATGGTCTACACTCCTTTTTTTCCTTTTTATCTTATCTGGGCCTTATCATGAGAGAAGCAGCTCATGGTCACGGTCTTACCAGTCAGAGGAGTACCACATCTACTTAACTAGGAGAATCAACCGAGCCAAGGCTTTGATGCCACTATTGGAGAGATATGGGTCTTACGGAGGAGCACCCGAAGAAAACCCACATACACATTAGATCTCACTTTGACCTGAAAAATTAACTTATTGAGTTTAGGGTCCAATGTGTATATAAACTGTCCTTATCATTTGTAATCTTTCGATATGAAATTTTGAACTCACGTGTAGACCAACATAACAGAAATAACTTTCGAGAAGTGGGCCTAATGGGCTTTTCTTTGGACACTCATTCTGGAAAGCCCATATAACAAGTGTTCTGGGCAGAGATACGAGGCTTTCGGGCTAGATCCATTGCGTGCGTTTCGCCATCAGCAATCGGTTCTCTCCCAATTCTCAAAAGTCTCCAAACCTCTGCTGCTCCAAGGTGATCTCTCCAACTCGACCCTCAAAATGATTCATTTTGGGTTTGTGTTCGTTTTGTTCTTGAATTTTGTCAAGTTTCAAGTTTTGGGTTTGATTTGGAGGTCATTGTGTGCTAAAGTCAAGAATTTTTGGTGAAGATAAAGTGGTTAACAGTGTAGATTTTGGTGAGATGTTAGGTTTTGGTAATGTTCTGTGAAGCTGGGGTTTTTGAGGTAACTGAGGATGGTTCAGAGTGAAGTGTGAAATTTATTTTTCCCAATTGGATCTTAACCAGCAAATCTAGTGGCTTAAACAAACTGAGTATTCGTTTTGTTATTGGTAACATTTGGAGTGCTTCGAGGACTTAACTTGGCTAAACCCTTTTGATTAGTAATATTGCCATTTGCCAACAAAAAAAGACTGAAAAAGTTATTGTTCACTTCTTGGGAAGATGTTGGAAATCAAATTTTCTCATTCAATCTCATAATCAATACACTGGAAGTATAAAATTAGTAATGTATCAGTGCAAGAATCACGAGGAGTTTACTTTGACTGAGTTATTATAACATATATTTGTTGATGCTCGTCCGCTAGGACCGCTACCAAGTCAACTATGGCCAGTGATGATGAAGTGAGCAGTGACTTCACTCAACTTCTTATTGTAATGAATTATATGCGTCAGTTCCATACATTATTATATTTCTTTTGATGCTATATTTATATATTTTATTCTGTGCTAGTTGCTCGAATGACACAAGAACAATGCTAAAATATATGGTGTAGCCTAGCCGCCACTATTTTCTAAAGCATAGAAATGGGGATATGTTGGTGAGACCTACAAAACACTGAAATGGATCATCACTTCCATGAAAAGTCATACTGAACTTGTTCATCTGAAACAGAAACAGCATATATACTTACTTGTCCTGCAACCAACTATTATCACGACTATGCATCTGCGCTCCATTTCCATGTTATTGCTTACTGGTTGCTTAATCTTGCTGATTCATGTGGGCATCGGAGATAGGGGCACTGATCATCTTGCGCTGGTTGCTTTCAAGTCTCACATAACGAGTGACCCTCTCGGGGTCCTGGCTTCTTGGAACGATTCCCTCCCCTTGTGCGAGTGGCGGGGGATTCAGTGCAGTAAGAGACGCCCCAGAGTCACTGTCTTGGATCTACGTTCACTCCAGTTGACAGGTTCCTTACCGCCTCACTTGGGAAATTTGAGTTTCCTTAAGGTTTTGCAACTGAACCAAAACCACTTGGTGGGAGAAATCCCTCAAGAACTTGGCAAGCTGTCGAGGCTCAAGCATCTGAACCTTGGGGACAACTCTTTTCAAGGTCAAATTCCAGGTAATCTATCGCACTGCTCAAGCCTCCTATACATTGGCCTGTACAGTAACAAGCTCGTAGGGGAAATTCCACCTCAACTCGGGTCCTTACCAAAGCTTCAGGAACTTACCTTATTTAACAACTCTCTAACAGGAACAATTCCTCCCTCCATCGGTAACATATCATCGATTCAAACACTCTCTGCTTCTATCAATTACTTTTGGGGAAGCATTCCAAACACCATCTGCCAATTAAGAAACTTGTCATATTTCTCTCTTGGCGTGAACAACTTGTCCGGTCTCATCCCTCCTTCTTTCTACAATCTATCCTCAGTTACTCTCTTTTCGGTACCGGTAAACAACCTGCATGGGACCCTCCCACTAGATTTGGGTCTTAATGCGCTTCCAAAGCTTGAAAAGTTGAGCATACACACAAATCATTTCAGTGGTCAAATTCCTAGGTTCATTTCTAATGCTTCGAATCTATATTCTATTCAAATCCAAGGAAATCAGTTTACTGGAGACGTTCCTTCTTTCTCAAGTTTGCGTAATCTCGAAAAGCTGGCACTTAGCCACAATGGTTTGGGGAGCGGAGGGGATGAAGACTTGAATTTTCTCTCATCTCTGGCCAATTGCTCCATGTTACAAATTGTTGGTATAAGTGGCTGCAGCTTTGGTGGCGTTCTCCCTGAATCTTTGAGCAACTTTTCGTCAGAGTTGATGAAATTGGATGTGGAAGGGAATCAGAATGTGCATGGAAGCATTCCATATGGGATTGGAAATCTCATCGGCCTGGTGGCATTAGGCATTGCAGATAACCATTTCAGTGGGGGGATACCGAGCTCGTTTGGCAGATTGAAGAACCTATTTGAACTATCTATGAGCAACAACGAGTTTTCAGGGACGATCCCATCTTCCTTGGGAAACATGACTTCTCTTACTAGACTTGATATGGGGTTTAACAATTTGGAGGGTGAAATTCCTTCAAGTCTTGGGCAATACAGGTACATGGAAGACATAAACCTTTCCCATAACAGCCTCAGCGGTACAATTCCTGGAGAGGTTATGAATATCTCATCTGTACTTAACATCATGGACCTCTCCGGAAACCAGTTAACGGGAAGCCTCCCCTTTCAAGTAGACCAGTCAACAAGTCTTTCAAGTTTAGATGTCTCCCATAACAAGCTGTCGGGTGAAATTCCTATCAGTCTTAGCAGATGCATCAGCTTGACAAGCCTGAGGATTAACAACAACCTCTTTCAAGGCGCCATCCCCCAATCTTTGACTTCTCTTAGAGCTCTTGATGCTCTGGATTTGTCAAGCAACAACTTCTCTGGTCAAATTCCAACCTTCTTAGAGAGTTTTGTGCTCCTGCAATATTTGAACCTATCTAATAATGATCTTGAAGGCCAAGTCCCTACAAAAGGTGTTTTCACCAATATAAGTATCGTTTCAGTTACAGGAAATAAGAGGCTGTGTGGGGGAATTGCGCAACTACAGTTGCCAAAATGTGGCGCAAAGAGGCGAGAAAAGAAAAAGATGTCTTCTGCAATTAAAATAGAGATTGCCATGACTGGTGGGCTTTTAGTACTAACAATTGTAGCTTCTGTCTCTTACTGGTTGTTAAACAGAAGGAAGCTTCAGCAAGTGAGCTCCTCAACATTTTTGCTTGATGATCTGGTGATGAGGCTGTCTTTTGAAAATCTCTTGAGAGCAACCGATAGATTCGCTCCAACAAACTTGATTGGTCGGGGTAGTTTTGGTTCTGTGTACAAAGGCGTTTTGGAAGAAAACGAAACAGCCATTGCAGTCAAAGTCCTGGACCTCCAATTAACACAAGCTCCCAAGAGTTTCATGGCGGAATGTGTAGCCTTGAGAGGCGTCAGGCATCGAAATCTTGTCAAGGTCTTGAGCGCGTGCTCGAGCATTGATTTCCAAGGAAACGAGTTCATGGCTCTAGTGTACGAGTACATGTCGAATGGAAGCTTGGAAGAGTGGTTGCACCCAGATGAGCGCAATCCAAGAAATTTGAGTTTTCACGAGAGGATAGGCATAGCCATGGACGTGGCTTCCGCCCTAAACTATCTCCATCACTGCTGCCAAACACCAATAGTTCACTGCGATCTGAAGCCGAGCAACATTCTAATGGACAGTGACATGACAGCATGTGTTGGCGACTTTGGACTAGCCCGATTACTTTCTCAAGACCAGAGCAGCATCACTCTTGGATTAAAAGGGTCAATAGGCTACATCGCACCAGGTAATCGATTCATGTAAGAATTTGGATGAACACTTGTGATTTAAACTTTATTCTTGTTGTTGTTTTGGGTTTATGCAGAATATGGCATGGGAAGTGGAGTATCAACTTGTGGGGATGTGTATAGCTATGGAATCTTGTTGCTGGAGATGTTCACAGGGAAGAGACCTACTGATGATATGTTCAAAGATGGTGTGAACCTTGTTCAATTTGTTGCAGGAGCTCTTCCTGGTGGTGTTAGACAAATTGTGGATCCAATAATACTTATTGAAGGACATCCCAATATGAATGTGGAGGTTATGGAGTGTTTAGTTGCACTACTTGGAATTGGAATTGCATGTTCTGCTGACACGCCCACTCAACGACCTCATATGGGCACTGTTGTGATTCAGTTGCATGCCATTGTCATTGCCATGAGGAAGCTTCTTCTTGGAACCAGAGTGACTGAACTATAACTGAAATCCATAAACTTTGTATAGGAAGCATTTCAGTGAGGAGCGTGAGAACTATGAGAACCAATACGAGGGTGACATGTAGCAAGGGGGGCGACTTTCATACTATAACTTAGGGAAAAAGTGTTGCCCTATTGGAGACTTTGTATATATTGTTGAATTTTACATTTTCAATTTGTCCATTATAGGGTATCGATGCAATTTATTCTCTGGTTCTGTTTTCTCTATAAACTATTGATTCATTTTTTTTGGTGGCTCCCCTTTATCTATTTGAGAAACACATTTTATTTTTGTATTTAGTTTTTTACTGGGATTTCTAATGCTTTTTGTAAAATTAATGTCAATTGGAAGAGAAAGGAGAATCTTTTCGCATTGCTCACTTAACTATAAAATTATTCTGCATGTAAGACTTACACTGTTACATTATGTCAGATTTTAATTTTAAATTGAGGGTCATTTGTATGCTTATTAAAAATAAGGACAAAACACACTAAGTGTCATATCTTCAATCAACGATGAATTCACAATTTTGTCCTTCATCTTTATCACAATCACACACTGTTTGTGTTTGGGTCCATTTGTAATTTTGTATCCATTTTTTTTGTAATTTAGTGTAGAATATTACCAACAAGACCGCATATTGGGCAGTTAAGCAAGCTGGTTGGTTTTTAATTTGTTTTATTATTATGGATGGGATTAATAGAAACAAAGTTTCTAATCAATTTTTTATTTAAGATAGTAATAAAATCGTTGCCAGTCAAAAGTGTTTTTTTTATTAATAATGATTTTATTCTTAAAACTGCCTTTTTATAATAAAATATGTTGATATTAAAGAAGTGGTTGTGTGAAAAGAAAATTTTAATATTATAAAACATATTTAATTTATATTATTGTTATTAATATGCAAGTTAGAAACTCGTTAAATTTAGGATAAATAAATATTATCTGCCTTTTACTTATCATCTATGATCAAACTTTAATAGTGGCGTACAAATTGTGTATATGACTCTTTGTTAAACAAAAGGGATACTTGACGATGTTATTTTTTGAAATCAGTATCATAATTTCAAAAGTTTTATTTCGAGTATCTTGTATAACCGACATTTAAAGTTTTGTTAAATATAACTGAATTTGTTTTTTAAAAAATCTAAAATGTCCTCAATAGTTTTGATTTGAAATAAGAACGGTTTGAGTTGGTCTTCTAATATACCCCTCAAGTGAAATAAAATATTTAGGCATAGTTATCTGCTAAAACATTAATTTTCGACAGTCAACTGACATTTTTCCCTACTCTGTATTTTCCTTCCATTGACCGTTGCTTTTCCCTTAAAATTGCAGGTTCAAGTGAACAGAGAACGCACGCAATGTAACTAAAATTAATTATCAGAACCATTGCTATAGCTGATGATCTTATAATCACAATCTTCCTAATTTCATTTCAATGGCAGAGTCTGCCTTAGAAAACACAGTTATCGTCGTTGGAGCTGGCATGTCAGGTACACTCCAAACCTACCATCAATAATAGTATGGTACAGTACAATTTAACATGAACCCTAAGAAACCCAAAAATTTATGTACTGATTAACGTATTGTGATGAAATTATATAGGAATGTCCGCTGCGAAAACGTTATCGGATGCTGGAATAAAGAACATGCTGATACTTGAAGCGACCGATCGGATCGGCGGTCGCATCCACAAAACCAGCTTCGGAGGTGAGATCGTGGAAATGGGAGCTAATTGGGTTGAAGGCGTTGATGGCGCCGAAACCAATCCCGTTTGGGCAATGGTCAAAAACATTGGACTCAATACGTTGCAATCCGTATTCGACGGTCTACCCCAAAATACGTATAAACAAACGTACATACCTAAAATTTTTAATACTCGGATTTCGGTACACGATTAAAAACAATAGAAGACAAATTTGATATATTTTCCACACTCATAGGAGGTAGACTATGTTTCTGCTTTACGAATATGATATTTTCAGGGTATTTCTGCTGATATAAAATCTTGTGATTATATAACGGACGGGATCACTAAATCTACTTTGAATCCGGCAGTTATAATATAGAGAGAAAAAATATATATCACAATCTACTCATACATGTATGGGTTGAAAAAGTTGAACATGGAAGGTTCTGGAGTGGTCATGATAGATGATAGATTATAATTTATATTATATTATTGTTAATTTAAGATTTAAATATTATAATTTAGAGTTCAAATACATTAATTGAGCGTTTCAATTTGAAAAGTTTAAATATAATAGTTATGGGTTTCAATATGTTTAATTTTATCTAGATTAGTGATTCATATGAAATCCCTGATCAAGTTGGTCTAGACTCGAGATCGGATTGAACTCCACAATTTTAAATTAGAATTAACATTGTTTTGGTAGACAAGTCCAAACCATAATCTGCTAAAGAAACGTTCACAAAAAAATATAAAAATTTTCAAAATCAAAATGAAAATTTGTATTCATATAAATTTAAACCATTATAAAAAAATCATGTACATATATATTTGACATTTGTTACATGCCCTTGTATTAATTTTCAGGGGCGGACTTTACACGGACCAGTCAATGACAAAACGAGCCTATGATTCAGCGTACGAGCTCTACAAATTTGGAACAAATGTGTCCAACACTTTAGCAACAACTAATAAACAACAAGACATTTCCGTTCTCGTGGCTCAACGTCTTCAAAACCAGTTAACCATTTTAGTTTCTAATCATATTTTCCAATATATTTCATTAGGCTTCAAGATTATTGTTATATATGTAATTTATTTATAGGTTCCATCGACACCGCTCGATATGGCCATGAATTACTGTAGACCAATAATTATGAATGTAAAAACAAAAGTAAACCTGTAGCAAATGGAATAAGGAAACGTAAGGATTGTACCGAAACTTGGTTAAACGGTGATTGCAGATTGTGTGAAAGAGTCGTCCGAGTCTAGCAGGTTGCTGTTTCCTTAAGACAATATTGCGCCCTCTAAGGCACTTGAAGGAATCTCGAGCAATTGTCTCCCAAGATTAAACGGACTAAACCACTAACCAGTGCTTCGAGTAGTGGAGTCTGGTGACCTAACGATCGATGAGTATTTAGTATGGAGGAGATGGTAAGAAGAAGATGGAAATTCTGGTTGCGACCCTTGGACCAGAATAGATGAATATTAGATGAATAGATGAGGGCATTTTAATCTTTGAAAATCCAATTATAATAATTGTTTTAACCTTAAGGGCATTTTAGTCATTTCACATGAAAAAACGTTAAAAACTAACAAAATTGGACGGAAAGTGCAAAGTGAAAATTTTGCACATTTTAGGCGTAGTCAGCTGGAAAAAAAATTTTAAATGTACTCAGGTAAAAAACAACAATATATAAGTATAGCCACCTGAAGTTATCTCTATAATATATGTTATTAATTACTCTATCCTCAATAACGTATTATACATGGAAGACTAAGATGTTTGAGAAAACTGTTAATAAAATGAGAACATAAGAAATCTCATATATATATATTCAAATTTATTTTTAATCCAAAACATTGCATATTAGGTAATTAGATGTCCACGGAATGGATGTTACAAATTGTGGAGACACTTTATTTGGTGACATTGCTTAATAATATTCGTGTTTTTTTTAAAATAATAATTTGAGTTGAGTTTGTTTTCAATCCACTCGCTCTCACTAATGATTCATCTATTATTCCAAGTAAAACATTGATATTGCCTTAATTACGTATATATTTGGTGTAGGTGGTGAACGAAATAAGATATTCTCCGAGTGGTGTGACCGTAAAAACAGAGGATGGATCAACCTACACTGCAAAGTATGCGATGGTATCAGTAAGCATTGGAGTTTTGCAGACCAATCTCATCAACTTCGTACCCAATTTACTCGTAAGTATACATTTAACATGAGATAATTGCACTTAGGTGTACCTGACAAAACTACTTTTCACATATTTACGATTAACCTTTTCTTTAACTTGACATGTCATCTAAAAATCGTATTCATGTTTTTTTCTCAATAATTATGACTAAAGTTTTATTGTCTAAATCGATATTGGTTAGGATGCAAAAATTGTTTTTATCCATATGCAAAAGTAATATTGGCAGGTGTATTTAGCTGTAACTATTCTTTATATATCATCAATCATTAACTTAGGAAATTTATTTGTTTTGGTACATTATATGCAGCAATGGAAGATGAGTGCGATGTACCAATTCGACATGGCGATATACACCAAGATATTCCTCAAGTTTCCATCCAAGTTTTGGCCAACGGGCGACGGAACGGAGTTCTTCATCTACGCACATAAAAAGCGTGGCTATTATCCGGTCTGGCAGCACCTAGAGAGGGTGTATCCCGATTCCAATATGTTGTTGGTTACGGTGACTGACGACGAGTCGAGGAGGATAGAGCAGCAGAGTGATTCAGAGACCAAGGCCGAGATCATGGCCGTTTTATGGGACATGTTCGGGCCAAATGTACCGGATGCGAGTGACATTTTGGTGCCCAAGTGGTGGTCTAATAGGTTTTTCAAGGGCGCTTACTCCAACTGGCCTATTGGTGTTGATCGATACAAATTCGATCAAATAAGGGTATTTACCTTATAACTTCCTAATTTCAAGGGCTAATTGCATTCGATACTCTCAGCTAAAAGTGTTTTGCACATAGTGCATCAAACTTTTGTTTTATCTTTTTCTCCAAATAACCTTGTATATATTTACTCTTTAACCAAACCCCATATGGATACTAAATCGAGCCTCGAACTCTGACCTCAGGTCAATGTGCGTGAAAACCCATCACTGTGCCAAGCTCAGGGGGTGAAAACCAACATATTATTATACAGTATCAAAGTAAACTTGCTCGTATAGTTTAAATATGTTGATACTTGCTCGTGTATTTATGAAATGTAGGCACCGGTTGGGAAGGTTTATTTCACGGGAGAGCACACGAGCGAATTATATAACGGGTTTGTTCACGGCGCATACCTTGCGGGGATTCACTCGGCGAATTTGATGATCGACCGCATCAAGACTGCACCACAATCACCTCATGGTAGTGGCTCAAACAATGGCTCGCGGCTATAATGTAAATAACAATGACGATCTTTGTAAGCGTATTTTAGACATCGACCATTCATAATCTGCCGCTATTAAATAAGCAGTGGAGAACATATATAGTTCCACAACTATCATGTTAATTGTAGCTTCAAATCTTATCGGGTATATGATAATTAATGGTTAATTCTCACTTTATTCACTAAAGTATTTTTTTTGTATGACATCATTTTGCATTTTCATTTCCGTTAGTGTCTTTCAGTTATACCTATATAAAATAATATTTATATCTCTAAATTTTTATTAAATTTGTAAATTTATGCAATCAGTGTTGATTCGATGATGTACTCCGACGAGACTCTCTCTCTCTCTGGCTACACTTTTTCTCTCCGAGAAGACTATCCATAAGTGAGCTCCTCAACCATTTCCGTCCAAATAGGACGAGAATGGCCCTTATTGGCTTGAATAGACCAAGTAAAATTTGGGTTTCTTGAGAGTCAGTTGAGTTTTAATGTGTATATGTGTTTTGTTAAGTGCTCCTAGATAAGACATGAATTTTTATAATATCAACCATTAGGTCACGCTCAATCTGGTATAATGTCTCTCCATTTAGCTCTATTTTAATTTCACAACTTAATAAACTTTACTGACTAATCTTTTGCAAATATAAAAAACACCTCAACTTTCCTGAGAACCATTCAGCAAAGAACCATGATTGAAATTTCCTTATCCACTGTCATTGTTTACATATCATATGTGCAATTCTGAGTGGGACGATCATGATCTGATATTCTGTATCATCATCATCATTGCCATTTGTGGGTGTTCAACATCTCTTTTATGCACAATCATCAACTCATTGTCAAAGAGCTCCCAACTAACTGTCTTGCACAACAAGTCATCTCATTTTCTCATTCTTTCCTCTTAGTTTTTGATTTGTCTATAGTCCATATGAGAATGCCAAGCTGTAGACTCCTCTGTTGATCTTGACTTTCCTTGATCATTTCCAGCATAATTGTCCTGTTTCCGACGAACCAAACACTATATCGGACATGTTTTGGTCACTGAGATACTATACACCAAGAAACATTATCATAATCAAGCACAACCCATAGTTGTTGGAATCTTTAATCTCGGTTGATCCAAAAATATCAAGTAATGGCTTGTCGTTTTGCTGAGAAATGGGTGAGCATGTGAGATCACATGGCGAATAATCAGGAAACTTTGGGAGAGACCCATTTAAAGAATTCGATTTCCAACAAACAAGTGTAGCTTATGGTCCTTTCTTTTTTAATTACCAATCACAACCCAATTTGGGTTCTGCTAAGTCACAGATCAGGTTGTGTTTTCTTTAAAGAATTGCTGGTGGTTCCATGTGATTCAGAAGGATGTCTGTGGGTGGACCTCTGACTTTTGTCTATGAAACATCATCATTGTAATTACCAAGTACCATGTGGAACCATAAGTAGTTTGATTATTTTGGTAATGGTAAAAAAAGTTGTTGTCTGTGTAAAAATGGGTTTGAAGGACAATTTTGGTGGAAAAAGATCATATTATTATGTTTTTAACCCTTTGCAGGCAAGTAACCCAAAACTGGATTTTGTGTCCTTATTACAGTCATGCATTGATAATAGAAATTTGACATGATCTCTAGAAATCATGCTTTAAAGATGTTTTGGGAAGTGAGTAAAAACATGTACATATGGTGGTCCATGCTGATTACAAACACATTCCATTGGTAACAAGTTTTTGTTGATGATTCTGATGCAGAGAACATAAATTTGAATAGATCAATATGGACCATGTTTATCCATTCACCAGTATAAACATTGGATCAGGTCACACAACCTACAAATCCTCCATTTAACCCAAATATATATAGTTCTTAAGATTCATTCTCGTTATTGGCAAAAAGGGATCTGTTATTTCCATTTTTATAGCTCTCACGTTTTAAGAGGATGGAGAGAGTAAGAGAGAGAGACAAGCCCCTTTGCTAATAGTGATTGGGTCAGTCATTTTCACTTAACTATGTCACATTCTAAGATAAAAGCGAATTTTATTAATTAAATAGTAACTAATTCGGCATAAAACTATAGATGGTGGGACAGACCCCTCGTCATAATCCTAGCTACGGTTAGTTAAAGCAAACATGACCAATTTATGAGTCATTTGATTACAAGCAGAACAAGTGGATAGTACGCAACACAATTCGCTAATGATTCCTCCATGAGTGTTCAACTTGACCCGTTATGCATCATGTAGAGTTTGTGAAAAGGCCCATGTGCCCCTTAATGCAGACAAGCCGACCAACACGTGTAGACATCGGAGACGTTGACCACCATGGAGATGCTGGAAACCGTCGACATTGTAGAGGGAACCCGAAAATGTTGACGATTGAGGGTTAGGGACAAATAAAGGTGATTCCACTTTTGTCTGATTTGGCTCAGAGCAATTTGAACATACATGATTCTAACAATGACGTTGACGGTTGAGGATAGGGATATAGGCGGCTACGATCTGGTCTGATTTAGCTCAGCATGAGGTATGGTTCGTCGGCGGGATTTTTGTTGTCCAGTTGTTTTAATTATTATTAATAACTAAAGAAAAATTTATTAATATTTATTACTAATTATAGGTGAATTACAGATAAATACATTCAATTACACATATTTTCTATTTGGCTACACATAATTAATATTTGAGTCATTCATATACACTCAAGTTTTATAAATTCTCACATAATAAACTTTTTGATGGAAAATGTTAATTTTAAAATAAAAAGACAAAAATACCCTTGAGTGAAAATCTAAAATTATATTTTTAGGTCCAAAATTTATATTTTTAGTCGAATGACATTTTAGACTTTTCACTTTGAAACTCAACATTTTCCATCCAAAAATGTTAAGGGTCTCCAAAAAAATGTAGTTGTATTTGAATAACCCAAATCTTAGTTAGTTGTAGTTAAGTGAAAAATATGTATAGTTGGGTGTATTTATTTGTCTTTTATCCAATAATTATTTATTAAAATATTATTTATTGTTTATTAAATCATAAATTTATAGTTCAAAATTAGGGGTTAGGATTATGATTGGATAATTTTAAAAATTTGTGATACTTAAATATAAGTAAACAGTCAATTTTCCTAAATAAAAATTGGAAAGTGAGACGGTTAAATTTATTTGGAAAAATGACACTTTACAACGCTTAAATATCAACAATTTTCACATAATTATACCTTACTTTAATTTTACTATATGCAGTACCCTAATACTATTTAACATTTTCACCATTTAATAATCAAAGCACCACATATACTTAAAAAGAAATTTATATGTACTTTAATTATTATGGCAAAGTGTTACTTTTTATCGATTTGTGTTGTGAGTTATGGTTAAAGAAAGGAGAGGGAGGAGCAACTTGGGAATGTGTGATGTGAATGAGTTCACGGCATTACAGTGCAACCTGTGATCACTTTCTATTCTGTGTCTTTTTCGAAAACTATATTTGGAGTTGTTGCATTTGCTATGGACCAACCTCATCTCATCCACTCCATACCTCTCCTCTTTCTTCCTCTTGTCAATTGAGTGTCTCCTTAACTATTTGGACGGAGCATGTGTCAACTATCTACACGTGTCCACTCAACTCTCTTAAATAAAAACTATACAGTTACATACGTGTGATTGGAAATGTCAAAACCAATTAACGAGTTATCAGTTTAAATTTGGACGGAGCCTCTCTCAACGTTGTACACATGTCCACTCCACTCGATTAAATAAAAAGTACACAGTTAAATCTGCATGATTAGAAATGTCAAAAACAATGAGCGAGTTATCAGTTTGAGCTTGGTCTAATAGTTCTTCATACCCACTTTTTGATCTTAAGTTAAGAGTTCGAGACTCATTAAAATATTTAGGTAAAAAACATATAACAGATTAGCCTTTATATAAACTTCAAACATATTGACAATATTAATAAGAGATCAATATAAATTCTTACTTTAACACTATTGACCCATGACCATAAATAGCTAAGTCAACCAATGGTTTATTTTCACCAATAGTTAGTCAGTTTTTTTTCGTAATCAAGATCATTTACATATTAATTATACAAGTATTGAAGATATAAAAAAGAATACAGATTAATGTTTAATTGCAAAGA
This sequence comes from Geranium rotundifolium, assembly GCA_963920655.1. NCBI lineage: Eukaryota > Viridiplantae > Streptophyta > Magnoliopsida > Geraniales > Geraniaceae > Geranium > Geranium rotundifolium. The sequence continues at coordinate 23,897,782 of OY987320.1, forward strand.
ATATTTGACTAATTATTGATGGAAATAAATTGGTGACTGATTTAGCCATATATATGGTGATGGATCAATCTTAAGAAATCATATCGCTGTCAATGACTCAATAGGGGTTAAAAAATAAAAACCCACATACTGACATAAAGTGTCAAAAAAGGCAAGTGATTTGAGTGCCGACTTATTTATTCTTAATTCCCAAAATAACCTCACGCACTCGTCAAATCTATGTGCAAAGCCATCATCACGAGACACACTGTGATATTGATTTGGAGTTAGTATAATTTTGTTTCTAATGAGCGCGTAAAAATCGGTGTGAATGACGACGTGTCTCCAATACGATAGGGCCACGTGTACTTTAACGCGGTTGCTGTCTTTTTTCTTGTCTGTAATTTTATTTTACTATTATTTGATTTAGAGCTGTCTTGTGTTCGGGACAGACAGTTTTGCTCTGTCAGAGCCCACTTTTGCCTCTTTACCAAACCCACAAAAATTAACACTAAAATATGACAAGTTAATACTGTATGTACTTGCTTTAAATAAGAAGAATTAAAATAAATGTTTTTTTTAATAAATGTTGGTTATTGCTTATTATATTATAGATGAGTGATTGGTTAAATAATGATCGAATTATTTATGTTGTTATTGCGATATAAAAGGTATGTTTTTATAAAAGTTTATATAAATATTTCTTTCATCTTAGCAATCTTCAACCATCTCCGTTACTCTCCAACAAAAAATGCAGAAACAGAGTCTGGTTCTGATTCTGAGGATGAGGATGAGCCCTCTGCTTTTGTGCTTCCTCTTCTCTGCTCTCAATGTAAGCTTAATCTTCTTCAACCTCCATTTACAATCACAAATCTGTTGATTTGATGCTTACCCTTTTCCCGATTCGTGTCAATGCAGGTGGGTTTCGCCGGCGCCGGCGTAAATTCCCGGCGGTCACTCGCCGGAGGCGACGGCCCATTCGCGCCGAGAGCCTCTCTGTTGCGGTTCTGGAACCAGAAGATCAGCAACAAAAACCCGAAGCCCGATTTCCTGATCTCGAAGGCGTCGCCGCTCACCGCCGTGGACGCGGCGGCGTTCGCCAAGCTCGCCTCCCAGAACAGGCTCACGGAGCACCTCCCGTCGTTCTGCGCCGCCGCGAACCTCCTCTGCTTCCCCGACCTGGGGGCGAGTTTGGAGAAGCACGGCGACGGGGCGAGGTTCTCTGTTTATAATGACAAGAACTTCACCAATTACGGGACCGACGGGCTCGGCGGCGAGAACAGTTTCAAGAAATACGCCGACGGCGAGAATTTGCCGGTGAGCTCGTTCCGGCGGTACAGCCGCGACTCGGTGGGGCATAAGGAGAAGTTCGACAGCTACGGCACCGGCAGCAATGTGGCGGACCAGAGCTTCAACACGTACGGAACCGGCGGAACCGGAGGCTCCGGCGAGTTCAATTCCTACGATAACCAAATCAATGTCCCGAACCTCCGGTTCCAGTCCTACTCCGCCGACGGGAACGGCAGGGGACAGACCTTCACGAGCTACTCCGGCGAAGGCAACTCCGGATCCCAGAAATTCGCGAGTTACGGGAAACACGGCAACTCGGCCGGTAACTCGTTCACCGGATACGCCGAGTCGTCGAACGTTGTCGGGTCCAAATTCTCGGCGTACGGCGAATCGGGGAACTCGGCGAAGGACACTTTCACCGGTTACGGGGCCGACGGCAACGTGCCGGAGAACAATTTCCGGAGCTACGGCGACGGAGGGAACTCCGCCGTGGACCGGTTCAGCAGCTACCGAGCCGGGTCGAACGTCGGGGACGATTCTTTCGATTCCTACGGCAAGAACTCCAATTCCGCGGCGGTCGATTTCGACAACTACGGCAAGTCCTTCAACGTGGGGACCGACAAATTCAGCGGCTACGGGAAGGGAGCCGAGTCGGAGAAGATCGGCTTCAAAGGCTACGGCGTCAACAACACCTTCAAAGAATACGCCGACAAGAAAGCGGTCTCTTTTACCCAGTACGCGAGAAAGGCGAGCAGTGGCAAAACCGTAAATAAATGGGTGGAGCCGGGCAAATTCTTCAGAGAGTCCAGCCTGAAGGAGGGCACCGTAATGCCAATGCCGGACATTAGAGATAAAATGCCCAAAAGGTCGTTTCTGCCCCTCACAATCTCATCAAAATTACCATTCTCCACCTCGAAGCTTCCCGAGATGAAGCGGATCTTCCACGCCGAGGACAACTCGACCATGGAGTCGATGTTCGTGTCGGCTCTAGCCGACTGCGAGCGCGCGCCGAGCCGGGGCGAGACGAAACGGTGCGTTTCGTCGGTCGAGGACATGATCGGGTTCGCCACGTCGGTCCTCGGCCGCAACATTGTGGTCCGGTCAACGGAGAGCGTCAGCGGGTCGGGGCGCGACGTCATGATCGGGGCGGTCAGGGGGATCAACGGCGGGGAGCTGACCCGGTCCGTCTCGTGCCACCAGAGCCTGTACCCGTACATGCTCTACTACTGCCACGCGGTTCCCAAAGTTCGGGTCTACGAGGCGGACATACTTGACCCGAACTCCATGGCCAAGATCAACCACGGCGTCGCCATCTGCCACATCGACACGTCGTCGTGGAGCGCCGATCACGGGGCGTTCGTGGCTCTCGGGTCGGGTCCGGGCAAGACGGAGGTGTGCCACTGGATATTCCAAGGGGACATGACTTGGACTACTGCAGATTGAGTCGGGCCGGGTTATCGGGTTCTTGTTCGAGCCGGTATTATTGTTTCTAAATTTTTAGTGTTTTGGGAATTTTAATTTTATTATTGGTAATTAGTTTGGGGTTCTTGATTTTGGATAGGAAGCTGCATTTGGTATTTTAATTACCAGGTTGAGACAATTGTTAAGGAAATGGTAAATTTATGTCTTATTCACTTGATCACTTGATCTTTAAGTATATTGAGCTTTTAGGTACATCAGACTTTAATTAAGTTTACAATTTTAAAACAAGAGAGGTTTATGAGAGGGTGAATTGAGTTTGGTAGGGCAATAGAAAATGTGGGTGGAGAGAGAAGTACACATGATGATAACAATGGCAATGTCATTGGCATTGAATGAATGAATTGAGGGGTAAAATGTAGGATGGAGGTTGAAGAAGAATGATATGAGTGTGTCCTTTTTCACAACTGCTGATATTGTAGAGTATGAGATTGGAACACCCATGAGGCAACAATAAAAGCCCATTGAATTTTCAGAGCCCTACAATTTATGGCACTTAGTACCCTCTTGCCAAAGCTCCATTGCACCATACTTTGTCCCCACTCCTCCATATTCATTATACTCAAAGTTCATGCTATTGCTTCAGAGATGGGTCATTCAACATAACCTTCTTCGAGATCTTCGTCATGTTAGATGTTCTACGCAACTTCAAACAAAGAAAGTGTCACTTGCGCGATTTTCAAGCATAACAAAATTGCGATTGTAGATAATGTTAGCCCTTTATAGTTTTGATAAATTTGATTTAAAAGTTAAAGTATATAGTTTGAGTGATTACTACATTACATTACATTTATGTGTCAGAATGATCATAGATTGTTTGACTTAATTAAGTTGGTTAATTTTTAATGGTTTTTTCAAACATTGGCAGCTAATTGAACAATCCGTAACTTAGACCAAATGATATGTCGAGATGGTAAGAGATTGAATTTTAAAATAAATGTATTAAGTGACTCTAATATGATTTGAACTTGTAGATAGAATGTTGTTTTCTTGAATATCTTATTCAATGTGATGCATTTATGGATTTGTCTGCATTTTGAATTTTAGCATCTAGATGGACATGTGACTTTCACTAGTGTACCAAAAATTGCAAAATGGTGTCAACCACCGAGCCAAGCCCTATCCATCCAATAAATTTTGTAGCTTGGAGTTGGAGTTGGAGTTGCACATTGAAAACAGAATAGGCTTTTCTTTCCCTTTCCCAGACTTTACATATACATTACATATGCATATGACGAATTGGAGTAAAGTCAATACTCACAAACAAACCAAACCTCATAAATATTAGACATGGGCACTATCTCTCATTCTATACCTATTTATTTGCATTTATGAGTCTTTTTTGTCATGATTTTGCTTTAATGTTTGTACTTTGGGAAATGATGGTGGTTGATGATATTTATTTTCATCAAAATTGGTAAATGGTAATTAACCATTCCTCTTCAAGTGATTTAATAATACTTTAATAAAAAAAATGATGTAAATTGCTTTACTACGATAACATGTAGATAATATGTAGTGATATAGCATCTGTGGTTCATATAACTGAATAGTTTTCTCCAAATGTTCATCGCTTCTTAGTCACACAAATTTTCATTCCCACTCTCTACATTTTTATTTTATTTATTCAACTGAAGTTGAAGTGAAGTAAACTCCGATTGGTCTGTGTGGAATCAACCTGGTTTTACCGATATTACTTGTGACGATCGTGTGCACTTGCGGATTAATCGGGTTCTGTAGGCAACAGTATGCGAAGATAACAAACATTCTGAAAGTTGAGCATCACACTGTTTGTGGTGAGATCAAAGGTTACCGAGATCATATATGCATATTGTACATGTTGAAGTTGTGCCCTACCCAATGGAACAAGTCATCTACAATATAATGTTTTATCATCTTTCAGAATAAATAAAACGACATTATATTACTAGTGTGTTGTAATAATATATTGAATGCGATTCGATCTATGTCATTATGTGTGTCAGCAATAATAGTAGATCTATAGATCGGAAAGAATCACATTTAATGAGTCACTAGTCATATAAGCTTCTTCAGAAGCGACCAGTATGAGGATAACTCTATATGATCACGCTCTACTAATCATGGCAAGACAGTTCCGGAGTTAGATCATGGATATCATTCGGGGAGTAATATTGGACGACCCAAGTATGAGTATGTAGCATAGATGCTGTCATGAGCATACTCCCATATCGTAGCTTGTCAAAGTATATTTAGACCAAGAAGTTATTGTAGTTACTATGTAATCAGTAACTGAGTTTGACGTTGCCTAGCAGTATCCGTAAAAGGGTAATCATAAGGGCTCTGATTGGCAAAGTTATGGATTACATGAGGGAACACGAAAGACGGTTAAGAGATTTATCCCTCATGCTCCGGCATGGGAAAGATGTCTATTTGGGCCACTTGATGAGAATGATTGAAATGAAATGCATGACCATGCTAGAGATACACGGTATCAGGATTCAGTCATCTCACATATCAAGAAACTGTGATTGATTAAATAAGGATGACAACTCTATGCCTTATGATCAATCTGGATATCTAGAGATAAAAGGATAATGACTTGGACGGCATGAGGTTAAGTCGAATCATCGATGATCATGAGCGTTAGGTAATCATAATGTCTTACTAGAGGCCAGTTATGACGGGGAAGGCAAAATGGTAGTTTTGCGCTGATTTGCCAACGTGTCGTGAGCCTAGAAGGTCACACACTTAAAACGATGCTTATAACAAAAGAGGACTTCGAAAGTCCAAATGAGAAGAGATAAGAAATTTGGGAAATTACTTTAATGTTTAAATAGACCAGACTGGTCTAAGCTAAACCGGAACGGATTAGATAACTGCCGATCTAGGTTGTAAACCAGACGATTTCGAAAATTAGTTTAAGTGAATTTTGGACTGATTTAATTCAAGTCATTTAATTAATAATCTTAGGTCTAATTGGGCTCAAAATGAATTTTATTTAAATGGACTTAAACTATAATGGGCTTTTGGGCCAACCGGGCCAATTCGTGAAATCTGTAATCCCCTCTTCCAAGAGTAACGCAACCGACTGACTCGACAACCCTCCACCGCCGGCGTAACCCACAATTTCCGATCAAATTGAGTATCGTCCCGTCGATCCCTCGGATCCATGGACCTTCTCATTGCATACACCGACCAAGACGACGACGAATTCGCCGCGGCTCCTTCCGGCTAATGCATGCCCTGGCGGTGGCGCCTATCGACCCGGTCCAGCACGCCGTGGGCTTCAGCCCGTCCTACGAGCAGCTCTGGGCTCCCTTCTCCGGCCCAGCCCACCCTTACGCCGATGACGGCGCCGCCCAGGGCATGCGCAACCACAGGCTCGGCTCCGTCGAGGACGCTTCGCTCCACTCCTTCCTCTTCGAGCAGAAGAGGCGCAAGATCGACAAGAAGCACAAGGAACTGGATCAGAATGTGGAACAAAACACTGATGTGAACACCCAGGAGATCAAGAACCTGAAGAGCCCGTGGTCGGGGAAGAAGGAGGCGGAGGAGTATGCGAAGAAGAAGAAGATTGGAGGGGACAATAAAGGAGAGGTTTTTGCAGACAAGAGTATATTCCATGGGAAGGAGGAGAGGGACTATCAGGGAAGGTCCTGGAATGCTCCTCCAAAGGACAAGAAGGCCGCGAACGAGCATGGTTACATACCCAAGAGATTGGTGCACACTTGAAACAAGGGCATTTGATTCTCTCGGCTGGAATGGACGCCAAGGTGAAGATTTGGGATGTGTATGATTCGGGGAAATGCATGACAACTTACATGGGCCATGGAAAGGCTGTGAGAGATATCTCGTTTTGCAATGACGGGTCCAAGTTTTTGAGTTCTGGGTATGATACGAACATCAAGTATTGGGATACAGAGACAGGGCAAGTGATATCCACTTTCTCGACGGGGAAGGTGCCTTGTGTAGTGAGGCTGAACCCAGATGACGATAAGCAGAACATTCTCTTGGCGGGAATGAGGGATAAGAAGATTGTTCAGTGGGATATGAATATGGGGCAGATGATACCATTACGGTTTATTGATGATAACAGGAGATTCGTCACTTCTAGTGATGACAAGCTGCTTCGAGTGGGAGTTTGGAATCCCTGTGGTGGTGAAGTATATAAGCGAGCCTCATATGCACTCCATGCCAGCGATTTCGGTTCACCCGAATTCGAATTGGCTTGCTTCACAGAGTCAGGACAATCAGATTCTTGTTTATAGCACTAGGGAGAGGTTTCAGCTGAATAAAAACAAGAGATTTGCAGAGCATAGTGTTGCTGGCTATGCTTGTCAAGTCAATTTCTCGCCGGATGGGAGGTTTGTCATGTCGGGAGATGGTGATGGTAGGTGCTGGTTTTGGGATTGGAAGGGCTGCAAGGTGTTTAGAACTCTTAAATGTCATCAAGGGGTGTGCATTGGTGCTGAGTGGCATCCTTTGGAACGAAGTAAAGCGGCGACATGTGGTTGGGATGGCCTGATCAAGTACTGGTAAGTAACCTATCAATTTCATGCTATCAATTATTGAGCGATGTTTTTTCTTTACTTAATATGACTATAATAGCTTAGGAGAACAACCATGTTTTTTTGTTTGTGTCGGAAGCCTATAATTGCAGCATATTGATGAATATCTTTATGGAACAATGCCTGTTTTGACGGATTTATTTAGCGTGTTTCTTGTGCAAATCAAAGCTTATTTCTCTTGCTCCAAGCTTATGGACCTGTAGGCTACAAGTTTATTTTAGCCATTGCTTACACTGAGTCAGTCATGGCTGGATTGCCATTAGATGTATAACGCATCCTTATATAGATGCATAGTAGAGGATATATTTCGATGGCTACTGACGCTGTTGTTGTTTTCTCTTCCGTTATGGAATAATCAGCTGTTACAAGTAAAGACTAACCTATGGTTGATCTTGTTACAGGGACTAGTCCAGTTAGGACTTTGTGCGACGAGGTTGAGGTTGCTGTTGATTTAGATTCACCCATCTCCGAGGAATCGAATTGGAATTGTTCTGAAGCTGTGCCACTTCTTCTGTTTAAGGCTTGGTGTGTAACATCCTATCAAGTTCTGGTCAAGAGCCCAAGTTTGTAAGTTCATCATTTCATCACCAGCATAGGATTGTTGATGTACTGATTGGATTATACTTCCTCTGTTTAGTCTAAATTTTACAACATTTATTATTATAGAATAGAATGTAGATTGAGGTTGAAGCTTGATCATGTTCTTAGGTCATTGTTTTTGGGATTCAATCAAGTTAATATAGTATGCATTTGCTTATAAAAAAACTATAGTATACATTCTCCCCCCGCTTATTTTAAATATCAAAACTTAATTCTAAATACGAAGTTGACTTTTGACTTCATGTCTTGTTTTTACATATTTTCAAGTGTACAATAAAATGTAAGAACACAGCCGATAATACAGTCCCGGGTTTGTAAATTGATTAATAGAGAACTGAAGATCTCAAAGATAACAATTTACTAATAATTCTCAATGCTTTATTCCATGGAACCATAGGTAATAATAACTTGCCTCAACCCTAATTCTCAATACTAAAAGGTTTGCAACTATCCTAACGCCAATTGAGTCCAGAGTTGGACTCTTAACACAGTCAGAGAGCTTCTGCATCATGAAAACTACAAAAACACAACAACAGCAACAGCAAAAAATGACAATTCTGGGATCAGCAACATAGGATCTATTGTACTAGTAAAATTTGGTCTATCAGATGACCCAAAACCATGCTACAACTGAACCAATAGCTAAACCCACAATCAAGAACAAAACCATTACAGTTCCAGCAGTCTCAGAGTGCTGTAACTGTACAGCCTTGGGAGCCAAAATCATCAACGCGCTTGTTAGGTATCCGTTGGTAAGCCCCAGAAGGCAGGTTAGTAATGTCATCGGAATCTCAGCCCGAAAGATTTTAGGACCGTGCAAGCATCCGTAGAACAGAGGAAAGAACAACAACCTCACAAACACAAGCACCAACAGCAGCATTTCTGTTCTTGGCATGAATAGTGTTTATCGTTTGTTTTTTTAGCTATACAAGTGTCTTGCATATTTGTTCTGTCAAGTAATATGTTCAATTTACCTATTGGTAACGGTTTAATTGTTGGGAACTAAGTGAACTGTTGATTAGATTATTAAACCAGAACCATACCAATAAATCTACGTACAAACCAGATTCAAACATATTAAAAATTAAACACAAATTAAAAGGACAACGTCTGAGACGAAAATAACAACATTGCCAACCACTAAGGTTAAGGTGGATAACAAGTTGAAATATTTGCTACCTCGATTTATACATATTCTATAAAAACTAAATTTTCTCTCCTTAAGTTGTAGTCACTCCAAAGTCCCACATGGGTCAAATAAGAACATCTCACAATATCTCTTCTCTGGAAATACAATGGACTTCCATTAGTTTAACCCAAGTTGTTCTCTCCTTTATGAATACGAACTATAATGTTTTTAATATTAATAGTTTTGGTTTTGGTTTGAATTATTGATGTTTATTATTTTATAGAAAGAGTCATTTTAGTTTTGGTCGGTCTGAATAAAAATCGACTGACCACTCACCATTCGGTTTGGTTTTAACTGAACCAATCGTGTTTGTTGGTTTTGTTTTTCTAAATCATCAAACCATAAAACGAGTGAAAAGAAAATTGATTTTTTGGGAGGGTAAAAAAGAGAGGTATTGGTTAAGTAATGAAAATTGGAGAAGTGTGTGGTTTCCTGGTTTGAGAGTGAACACGAAGAGAAAAATGAGTAAGATGGGGTTAGAAGAGTAGAACAGGCATTTCGGGGTTTATGCTCCATTAAGAACTCCATTGACAAATGGGAATTCGAGAAGGAGATTTTTTGGTTGTGGGAGTTCACGTTAAGTAATTTCTGTGTTATGAATTATTTTACTTTTGGAGTATATCGTGATGCGAGTAGAATTTTTTATTATTTTTAAGTTAAATCTTCTCCGTTTTTACTCGATTTCGTCCTACTTACAATGTTCTTTTTGGCTTTTTTTTATATTCTATACTTGCATCACGGGTTGTTGAGCTTAATCTCAGGAAAACGGGTCTCTTTTGGAGCAAAATCGAGGAAAAAAGAGTCCAAGATCAAACCGAAGAGATTTGAGGAAAATGGGTCCTCAATGTTCGAGGATTTTGGCCTCCCTCTATCCCAAGTCCCAACATACCCTTTATATCAATGACTAAACAAGAAGAAACGAAAGAGCAAAATGATCATCCTAATTTTTATGGAAGAAATCCAATTGTATACAAATTCACTGCCACTGATATTTGGACAAGAATCTTAATACATACAAAAGACAACAATGTGTACAATAGCTTCATATAAAAAGCAGAAGAAGCGTGCACACTTATTCATCAACTTATATATATACTCACACAAAAACCAGAAGCTGATAAGCAATCAGTACAATAGCCCCCAAAAACTCGAGCTAATGTACACGAAAACGACCATATATACACACACAATGAAAGAATCGACAAACCAATGACCAAAACCCCCAAAAAAACACGTGGGTTTCAATCTATTTACCAGACATGAACAGCTTGTTCTTCATAAGGAAGAGCTCGACCGATCTCTCCAACCGATCGCCTCTCAAAGTAGACATGAAGAACCCTGATGAGATCTCTAGCCTTCCTGCTCCCTCTGCTCGTGCCATCGCTGAGCATCGAATACAAAGATCCCATCAGAATCGAGCTCTTTGCCAAAACACCAATCTCATCACCTCCACCATTACTCACACAAACACCAAGCAATAGCGACACGCAGTGCTCTTTAGCTGCTTTTGAGCTGGAAGAGCTCAAAACCTCCAATATTCGATCCACGGCCCCGTGGCGAAGAATCGCCATTGACCCATCTGGTTTCTCGGCTAGCCTCGCCAAGATAGCAAGACAATCGGTCACCAAATCTTCTCTATCGAGCGTCAAGAGATTGATCAGTAACGGAACTGCCCCTGAAGCTAAGATCTTGAGGTGGTTGTGAGGGTGCGAGAGGAGGCCAAAGAGGGCCACGAGCGAGTTCTTCTTGCCCCGATCGGACGATCCTTTGATTAGAGCCAACAAGCCATGAATTGCTTCTTGGATTTCCCCGATCGATTTCGAGTACTCCTTGACTGATGAGAGGTAAAAGATCGTGGCGGCTGCGTGGTGACGAGCTTCGATTTTGAGTCCTTGCTGCAGAACATGGACGATCGGGTTCAAGCCGCCGTTGTTGACCACTACGGCTCTGCTTTTCTGGTGCTTGGAGAGGTTGAGCAGAGCTGCCATGGCGTTTTCTTGGGACGATGAGCTTGTTGAGGTCAAGAGGTCGAGCAGGTGTGGGATCGCGCCGGAGTCGATCAAGCAAGACCTGTTAAAAATGCTTGCTTTGGCCAAGACTCTGACTTCGTGTGCTGCTCTGTTTCTCTCTTCCTCTGTTCCTGATCCCAGACGACAAGTGATCAATTTTGCCGCCATTTTTATGGCTCCCTCTGCCGCGGCACTCCCGGCGAGGACCGTCCTCGTGACGTCATGATTCCGGCGACCCGTCTCGGCAATTAGGTGCGGGATGTTGTTTTTGGAGCAGTATTTTTGAATTAGCCTCCGGAGGGACAGGTTTGGGACCAAATCTGTGTTCTTGAGCCTCTCCCCTGTTTTGGGGCAAATTGGGTTTCCGGCTCCGAACCATTTCAGGATCGACGACCGGTCGTAGGTGTGCCCCGTCGAGATCGTCACCGGGTCGATCATCAATTCCAGCGAAATGGGGCACCGGAAATCATCCGAGTTCAGGCAATTAACCAAACCCGAATCTCCGCCGCCGGTGGATACTCCGGCGTGGGATTCGCCTCCGGCGACATTGAACAGCACGCAGCGACAGTACGTCACGAAACCCATTAAGCCGCTCAGAAGCGCCAGTTCAGTCTTGTGCTCATGACTCGACCAATTTAGCCCAATCTCCGCATCCAAGAACCGAACCTCCATGTCGCAGTCGCTCCGGGACAAGACTCCGGCGCGATCAAGAACCCGCCTGAGATCGCTCCGGTCCGGCTCGGCCCCATTCTCGAACCGGTTCAAGATCGCGGTGACGTCAGCACAGACCCTCCTGTCGCTGGCCTCAAGATCGAATCTTGCCCTGCGGGACTGCTTCAGGACCAAATCTATAGCCTCTCGAGCCTCGCCGGAGACGCCGATCGAGCCTAATGGAAGAACCTCGAGCGCGGTCGAGACGGCTCGAGCGAAGACCCGGAACTGGTTCGCGACCAGACCGGAGTTGACCAGCATCCACAGCCGAGCGCCTTCCCGAGAGCAGTCCTCCAGCAGGTACCGGACCTTCTGGAGAGTGAAGTGGAGCTCCGAGAGCCCGAGAACGGCGGATTCGGGTGGACCCGCCGGGTCGTTATTGATCTCCTCGAGGACGACGAGGACGACCCCGATCTCTCGGATGATCTCGCGGGCGTTTCGTGCGTTGGCGGCGAGGAGATTTGAGCTGCGAGATGTTATGGTGCGGGCGAGGCCGATGAGGGAGCGGAGGAGCGTCGCCGGAGCGATGGATTCGCAGGGGTTGACCGCCGGGAACGTCAGGATTCGGCGGGTCGACCCGTTTAAATCATGAACCATTTATCAGAATGGAGAGAAAAATATGTAAAGCAAAAAGCTTATTTTTGTTTCGAGTTTTTGTTCGAATGTGAAATATACACACGCTATATATATCTAGGAGGAGTTGACGGATTTTGACTTGGACACGCGTCGGAAGATTAGAGGATCGGACGGTGTGCGGAGGTGGGACCAGACACGTGGTGGCGGCGAGGTTGTGGGGTCCTAGGAAGGCGGGTTCGAAGGTAGTTACGAGGAGGGGAGGGACGGTTTGGGAAGTTGTAAGGAGAGAGCGACACGTAGCGAGACAAATATGGGAGCACATGCATGGGAAGTTACGTAAAAGGCGACGCCGACTATCACGAGGAATATTTAATATTTATAGACTCATATATGTTATGTTGATGATATATTTATTATTGACTTAAAAAAAATGATATATTATTATTAACAGATAAGTATGCTTCGACGTGTATTCCTACCATATATTATTGAGCCTACCACATTAAATATGGTCAACATTTGTGTGAGCACAACACAATATTATAATAGCTGCAACTTAACTATTTGTGAAGAATCTAACAATTTTCTTATTTCAATTGACATGGATTCAGCAATGTACATGTAATACAATACATAACTATTCTTTTTATTTTATAATATATATAACAAAACTTGTTTGGCACAAATTGTAATGAACAATTTTTTAATTTTCATAAGTACATATTATTTTTTTTAACCAGCTAGACTGGGTCATATTTACTTTCTGACTTTTGGTCTGAATTCTATGCTCGACATGATATTTTTTAGATAAAACGAAGGAAAAAAAATTTAATAATGGTCAAAACATATTTGAACAAATGTGTCTATAAGTATAATTATTGAAAGTACATATGCCATGTTTCTCAATTATGTCTTTATGTAAAGAATTCTCACTATTAAAAGTCAAATCTTCCCCTTATTAATTATTAATATCAAGAAAGAAACATTACATATGTGGGAAGTAATGAGTATAAAAACCTTTGGTCGTTTGAATACCATATTTTATGGCCCTAACAATCCTTTTCCACTCTTCATGGCCTGACGATCTATTTTAAGCTGCTAAGTTATTTTTTCACTCTTTGTTGTAAATATGTACATCAAAGCATGAAATATGTAAAAAGGGAGATGATGAGGCACTTATCTTCCTCTCAAGCAGGAGACTGGTTATGACTATGATGAACACCAAAGTCATGTCGAAAATAAAGCTTTCAGAACAGTGCACATTCAATACCACAGCAGCACAACATACATTAACAATGATAATTAAGTATCATTATTTTATATCAAATATTACAATGACTATTGTTTGGAGATCATGTATGGTTAATTCCGTTGAATATACAATATATATATATATATATATATATATATATATATATATATATATATATATATATATATGAACAATTGGGTGTGTGATTTGCTCCAAGTAGGTGCTTGAGTTCCACTGCCAACTTGGTGTGCATGAGCATGTGGATTTGAGAGTTCAAAATCCTCTCTGTAAGAAGAGAGCTCCAAGTTATCATCGTTCACATGAAAGAGTGTGTGTGCATCATACAAGCCCGCACATCTAAACTCACGTACATGACTGACTTAGAGAACCATCATATATATATACTTGGGATTATTTGTATAATAGCACAAAAAAGGTAAAGATGTGCAACTATCAGATTTATCCTTCACATAACTGTAATGTATATACATGGATATGATGCAAAGAAAAGAGATGACAGGCCTGCACAGGGGTGAATGCCAAACTCGATGTCAGTCCTGAGGAAGTGTTGTGGGGTCAAACGACTCGTGCTTATGGGGCACGATCGTGTTTAATGGCCTCTGTCTGCTCCTTTTTCTTGCTCGCCAAGATTTGTCCTCGGTGCCTTGTTTTAGGCATTTTTTCCTCCTGTTCTTGCGTACGCACCTCAAAACACCCAAAAGCATAAAATGCATACTAACTGGCCACTACGAGACAAAAACGAACTGAATTGTGCGGTTAAACGGTCTCGAACCGAGACCGTTTGACCCCACAACAAATACACCCCACTTATCATCTCGATAAGTCAAATAAGTTGGTACACAAAATTTTCTGAGTTAAGAACCCTGAGTCAACTCAATAGGAGGAGCAGCATCTCCTAGGAGTTTTAGGAAAAACACCCCCCAACCGAAACACACACTAGTGGGAATACTCACCCCTATGCTACAACGACTATACCCAAAACAACATTGCTTAACTCATGAAAATTATTGAAATATCTCCGTTTGCTCAAGATAACCGACACGAAATTGTGCCGTGGCTGTTGAGAACCCGGCAAAGATTCTTCCTCTTGGCACCCAGAAGCTGAATATTACAAGCTGAAATCTTCGCCAGTGCTGAAAAGTCACTGGCAGTTCACATAAGCTTTTGCTGCAACAGCATTCCCAATTATAGCAGAAAGATTAGGCGCAGTGTATCCCATTCTGATCTCTACAAAGTCAAGGACCATTTTCTTTGCTGAATCAAGAGATAGAGCTCGGTCACATGCATCTATCGTCTTCTGAAGGACTTCTTCTGAGAGTGGCTTGCCACTTGTAGTCGATGCCGTAACTGAGATAACCATGATAGTAGCAGCAGGTAAAAGAGATTCCATATCAACAAGAGTCAAATCCATTTCATTGCCAATCTTCTTAACTACTCGGGCATAGTCAATTAGGTGATGCACAAGTGACTCAATAAGTTCTGGAAATTTCAGCCGGTACTTGTCGCAAATAAAATTGTGGATAATGACAATTTCATTCTCAATGTCAACAGACAAAGCATTGCAATCAACTATAAGCTGGTATTCGGGATCATCTTCCAAACCCATTCCTTGATTTATGATGTCATTAGAACCTCTCTGAAGCGCATCTTCGACTTTCTACAATCAAGACAAGAAACTACTAGTTACATTGAAATCTGCCATCATACTAAATTGAACAAAACATGGCATGTAAAGACTCAAATCACTAATGCAAAACCTCATGCAGGCAACAAAAAGATATCACGCGCAAAATTATAAGAATTGGGAAGATTCTGAAACATATTACATCCATGAATGCCACAAACCCATAAGCATCCTACCATATATAATAATGACTAGGAAGGAGATGTTCATGTGCCATTGCTATGACATGACTAACCTGCATTATATCAATGTATCTCTGTGTTTTCTGTAATTTTGAAACACTGTCAAGATCATCATAGTTGAGAGATTCTATGTCACCCATATCTCCATCAACACCTTCCTCCATGTTTCAAGCCTCAACATCATCTTCCTCCTAAATATCATAAAAATGGATATTGGGTTCTCTTTGTTATCTTTATTTGGAGATGGAAAACGAAAAAATTGCTGAACTTCCTAATCCAAGAACTATTTTCTAGGAAAATGAAAAAAAAATAGAAATCATGAGGAAAAGAACATAAAAATGAATTGTTCCCTTACAATGACATCGGCTTCGTTGTCAGATAATTCATCGAGGTCGGCGAGGAACGAATCGGAAAGAGTAGCCTGCATCAGCGAAACGGAGGCTAGTGAGTAAATAAAACCCTGAAAAAATCATCAAAATTACACAAATTCACACTAACCATAGTTAGATTCAAGCGCTACAAAGGGAGTTGATGAGAATATTTGAATCTTCTACGGTTACTACCGATCAAAGATGCTGGAAAATCTGAATTTGAGGGGTCGCCGCCGGTGGTTCCGGCGAGTTACAGTCGAATGGTTAGGGCAGGGTCAAGCAGCAGAACCCGAAGCGTGAAAGAAGAAAGCTGAAAACGACACAGCTTGAATGTCGTTTCGGAAATCAGAACATTAATGAGAATTTTTGGGTTTCTAGGTAGGGGTGCTCAAACCCGGTTAACCGGAACTGGCGCCAGAAACCGAGAATCGGATCGGGTGTGGTCGGTTTTCACTGAAAACCGAAACCGACCGGATTTTGTCTGAAAACCGGGATGCCGGTTAACCAAAATTTGTCACCATTTTTTCGATTAAACCGAAACCGGATACTGTGTCCAAATTAAATAAAAACCAACTTCAAATTATTTCAAAATTATGATTGGTCTAATGGTATGAGAAGTAGATTATTATGTGTGAGGGTAGAACAGAGAGTGAAATGGAGAGAGAGATGCGAGAGAAGCAAGAGAGACTGAGAGAGAGAGAGAGGAGTGTGGAGTGAGAGAGAGAGTGAGATGAAGATAGAGATGCGAGAGAAGAGAGAGAGAGAGAGAGAGAGAGAGAGAGAGAGAGGAGTGTGGAGTGTGGTGATGTGAGAAGTCTGGTGTTGAGGGAGAGAGAAATGAGTGTGAGTGATGTGAGAACTGAAAAGTCAAAGAGGGAAACAGCTGTCACCCGCGTGTGTGGATCAGAGCAATCCGCGTGGAGAGAGGACAGCCTTAGATGAAACTTCATCAACGGTTATAATTGCACCACGTTTTATTTGGTTAGACAATCTGGTTTTGCTCGGTTAACCGCGGTTTTTCACTTCCAAAGCCGAGAACCGACCGGCCTGAAACAGCATCAAAGAAGAAAGCTGAAAACGACACAGCCTGACTATCGTTTCATACATCATAACATTAATGGAAATTTTTGGGTTTCTAGAGGTAATATAGACAATCCATGTATTAGGCCTGAAACAGACGTATGGGCGGATTAAAAGCAACAAAGATTGTAAATGAGTTTATATAAGGCTCAGTTTGATTGAACGGTGAATTATACTATGTTGTTAAGCAAGCAACTTAGATAAACGAAGGCGAGAGATATGTTTTCGGACGTCGGATGCTTCTATAGTGAAGCGAGAAGTGGACCAGCGTTGATGACTGGGACTTTTCTTGGGTTCAAGGTTTATCGCTTATCCTTGATGGGGAGCTTTTGAGGCGGGTTCGTCAGACGGTCGAAGCTAGGGCTCGACCAGGAGACGAGATCTAGATGAGCGGGCGACGATCGGAGGTTGTTGAATGAACCGTAATTGTCTACGGTTTTGAACGGGTGTGGGGGAGAGGGTGCAATGAATTCAAACATATTTTTGGTGAAAGATATACATGATGTGAATTTCTCTCCGGTGTACCTCTTGATATCCTCGTCAATTTCTTGAGTAGAACTTGTGGATAACTTTAAGCAGGAGGTTGTTAGCGTCTTCCCAAGTGGCATCGCCGATGGCCTTCCATCGCACTAGATATTGATGGCGAAGAGAGGTTAGTCGGGTTGGCGAAAGGAACTCGCATCGAGGATTTTCCAGTGCGGCGGATGATCTCCTCCCTCAGGAGATCGTGAAAGAGTATCGTAATAATAATAAAATAATAGTTTTAATTAAATATGATTTACAAAATTTATAAATAATTTCCATACAAACAGTTTATTAACATGAAAACATTTATTATTAAAAAGTTTTAATAATAAAACAGTCTTGAATAAAAAATACTTTATCAACTATAGTTTTTTTTAGTGAAAAACGCTGACATATTATTAAATTATAAAATAAATTAACCTGAAATTATACCGGATAACTAAAACACTAGATGGTGGGACAGACCCCGCACCATGATCTCAACTCCTGTTAGTTAAAACATAATTGACTAAGTCACGAGACATGAAATTACAAAACAAACTAGCAAAATAAAGGATAGCGCAACAGCGTGTCTCTTGCAACCTCGCGACCTGCAACTCAAATGAGTTGAGACTCTCCGCAAATTTATTACAAAATTCACCCTGAGAACGACGAGCAAAATAAAAGATATCACAATGACATGCCTTTTGCAACCCGCGGCCTCCACCTTGAATGGGTTGAGAATCTCCGCAAATTTATTACAAGAACCACACCGAGAACGACGGGCATAATAACTAACAGCGCAGTGAAATGCCTCTTGCAAACTTGCGGCTTCTACCTCGAATGGGTTGATACTCTCTGTCAATTCATTACAAGAACAACCTCGAAAACACTTAGAGCGAGCCTCTAGTGCACAACCCCAAATAAATTTGTATTGAAGTTTGAGAAAACCAAGACCTTAATTCAATATGTTTACATAAATCTTCCCATCGACGCCAGAGGACTCATGATCACTCCTAGTACCGAGTCGTCAACCAATCAAAGCCCCATCAATCAAATCACCAAACTTTTTCTACCTACCTCCGATGAGCCCTTCCCGGATCCGTCTGCCCTCGATCTCGCAACAACCTAGTCGCCTGATTTTCTCTTCTCAACTACCATCGACCCCTTCCTGGACCCGTCTCCCTTCACAGGTGATAACAAAATAATACTCTCCCAACTTTACCATCGCCAAACCCCTAACCACCGAACCCAATTGATCGACCCAAAACAATCAAATCCACCGTCGAAACGAATCGCATGACGAAACTCTACACTAGTGGGGAAGACAACACGCGCAAACGGGAAGCCGCCGCGGATCTCGCCAAGACTAGACGAGACAAAATCCTAAACACGTTAGGGACATACCACAATCCCGCCGACTCGGACAAAAAAGGTATGAATTACATTATAGAAACATCTACGTCGGAGCTTTAAAAAAACTCCAAGATAACTAGGACCATACTACAACACCAATCCATGCAAGTAGGTGCAAATGGTCCAATTGGGGAAATCTCTGTTTTTTCTTCACCGCCCAATCACGTGACGTGATCACTTATTTCTCTTATTTTATAAGTTCTCGTCTGTAGATGTTTATCCTATTCGAATTTGTGCATGGCAAAAAAGTAATTATGGAAAGAAAAAAAAGGTTCTTCCACAAATAAAATCACTCTATCTCCTTTATTTATTCGTATCATTCTTGAATAATTGAAGGAGCTAGCACAAACACCTTTAAATGGAATATATTCTTCAATGTCTTTGATTGATTTTTTTTAAAAAAAATTATCCCTTGTCTAATTGACTGAATATCTTATGCCGAAATAATATATTTATTTATGTCAAGCATGAAACAAATACTATTCAAATTGTTTTCTAGAAAAGGGGCAATTGCGTCACTGGCTGAAAACATAAGGACCAGACTGCAAAAAAGTTGTTCCGAAGCGACCCCAAGAGAAAATAAATAAAAAATTAAAAAGAGAGTCACCACCACTCATCCCCAAACCCTAATTGAGAGCCCTATGATTTAATATTTGTACTTTTGAGGAATATATATAAATGGTGATTATGGTCTCAGGTTTTAGCAGATTTGTTCACTCAGTGTCACCGAGAAAGCAGGTTCATCTTCTCTGCTTTTTTTTGCTGTTAAAGTTTCAATCCATTTTTTTCTAGTTTTGTTATATTTATTCGTCCATTATGTTCGCTTTTATGTAAAGCGAACCAGAGACCCAGATTGAGTGGTCTCTCATTCATTCCCAGCATCATCAATCAATACCCAATTGGTGTTTCTGCGTTTTCTGAGAAAAGTTTCGATTTTTATCATTTGGGTCTGTGTGTTAATCTATGGCTGAAGTGGTTTCTGCTGAATTGTCAGTGAAGAGGTCGAGAGAAGAGGACGAGAACGTACCTGCTGTGAACATGGCGATAGAAGGAAATGGCAAGCTGCCCGAATCTATTTCTTCGGTCATTCCTGGGTGGTTCTCTGAAATCAGTCCAATGTGGCCTGGTAAATTTTCTATTCAATTTCTGATTTATGCTTTAGTCTATTTCGGGATGTTTGGTTGCAGAAAAATCATGGGAAACTTCTGGTTTTTTGGTTCTAGATGCCCATTTAACAGGGCGTTGCTGGTTCATTGATTATATGTGTTGAGATCTATTTGAAACATGTTATGAGGTTGAATTTTGCTTCGTTGATCTGTATATTTTGATATAATTTATTTCCAGAATATTTTGAACATGACTTATGTCTATGTATCTCTGTATCATTTGTCTAGCTAAAGACAATGGGTTTTGTTTTAGAGTAGTTGAATTTTTTAAAAGTTTTGTTTTTAGACATTTGTAGAAAAATAAGCAGTTTATGGCCAATAGTATGATCACTCATAGGACTAGTGAAGCTGCATATGATATTTCAGTGACATCTGAAAGAGAAATCCATTCTATTAAAATCATTATTTTATTCCTTAAGTTAATTTTTCTTTACATCTCTGTTTTGCTCCCATTACTATTAACTGAAAGATATCAAAATAGAAAATGGAGGACTATTCATCACAAAGTAGGGTACTAGACTTATTCATTTACTACTATCTCTCATGGTTCTTCCATATCAATAAAGATTATATTAGTATCTGCTCCAAGTTATGATATTTCTATTTAGCACTGATCACTCATTCACTCACTCACTCACATTGAGTTTTGCGTCAGCTACAATTTTTTCTCATGTTTTTAACTAGAGCAGGAATGTGGCTAATAGTGCAATTTATTTGTTTGTCAAAATCCACTCGTGCTGTTATTTACTTGCTTGCTGAGTAATTGTTTCCATTGATTCGTATGAATATAATTAAGAGTTATATTTGGATATGCAGGAGAAGCACACTCATTAAAGGTGGAGAAAATCTTATTTCAAGGAAAATCTGACTACCAGGATGTGATGGTCTTTGAGGTACTTGATGCTCTACTTACACATAGTACAATCTCATTTTGATGATTCTCTTTAGGTTAGATGTATGTACACCGTGTCTTGAAAATATATCTATACTGATAATTTTTTATGCTAAGTTACTGATCTATTATGTGGTATCTTCTTCTAGTCATCAACATATGGAAAGGTACTAGTTTTGGATGGAGTGATTCAGCTCACAGAAAGAGATGAATGTGCATATCAAGAAATGATTACTCATCTTCCGCTTTGCTCCATTCCAAACCCCAAAAAGGTATATTCATAAGGCTTTGCAAGATCATGAATACATTGTCACTACACCTATACTTTATGTTATGTATTGGTTAAGCAATGGTTAGTGAATTGTAAGGATATGGTGAGTTTTTTATTGCCACTCAATCATACATCATGAAATTTTTGTTTACTGATTTGACCAGAGAGTAAAGTCCATGCCTCGTATCCCATCATTCAATATTTGTGATTATGGCGAAATCTTCATGTTTACCTCTCCATTTTATTAGTTAAATAAGGTGTTTACTTAGGACCATATGCTTAAAGGGAAGGAGGTATGAATTGGTAGTTTAAAATGAGCTTGTTATTGAGTGGCTATATTTTCTAATGGTTTGCGATTAAACCAACCACGGCACACACACGCAAATGCAATAGGTCATTTCCACTTCTATTTTTTACATACATATTTTCTAAGTTGTCTGCTCATCTTCCTGTTCAGGTTCTTGTTATTGGTGGAGGAGATGGTGGAGTGCTAAGGGAAGTGTCTCGCCATTCTTCCATCGAGAAGATCGATATATGTGAAATTGATAAGATGGTCGTTGACGTGAGTAACAATTTTGATCACTTAATTTTTTTCCTTTATATTCCCCTGTTTTTGTGTTGGGCTCTTTTTGTTTAAAATATATCATCGTGAACAAATGCCTTGGAGGTTGATGATATTTTTGTCATGCCCACTGTCCCACACAGCGGAATTTTTTTTGGAAGAACATGCAAGCTTGCCATACATTACTATTCGACAATTTTTTGGTGCCTTGAGTTATTTGCATTACTCGCAACAAATTATAGTAACATGTGATTTGTGTCTTCTTTTGTAGGTTTCCAAGCAATTTTTTCCTAAGGTAGCAGTTGGTTTTGAGGATCCCCGCGTGACACTCCATATTGGTGATGGTATGATCAGCCACATTCTTATTCTTAGATTTTTATGTTTTGCTTGTATGCTCTCACTGTTTTGGCCGTTCTAATTCTGTAGGGGTTGCATTTTTGAAGGCTGTTCCTGCAGGAACATATGATGCAGTTATAGTGGATTCATCCGACCCTATCGGTAATGATCTCTACAGCCTGCAAATTGTAATTTTATGGTTATGAATGGTATCATCTGAACAAGTTGGCATTAAAACTCAGGTCCCGCTCAAGAGCTATTTGAAAAACCTTTTTTTGAGTCAATTTCAAAAGCGCTTCGTCCAGGAGGAGTTGTGTGCACTCAGGCTGAGAGTATTTGGCTCCACATGCACATCATTGAAGACATTGTTTCCAACTGCCGTCAGATATTTAAGGGATCTGTGAATTATGCGTGGACTACAGTCCCAACTTACCCAAGGCATGAAATCCTCCAAACTTGCTACCTTATTCTCATTCCTCGTTCTCATTTTACTGAAAAAGTATTTTTATATTGTGTTTCAGTGGTGTGATTGGTTTCATGCTTTGCTCCACCGAGGGACCCTCTGTTGATTTCAAGCATCCAGTGAACCCTATCGACGAAAATGATAGCCACGGACCATTGAAATTTTACAACAAAGAGGTATATTTATGTTGTCTCATCTACTTGTTTCTAGCATTCACTTGGAGGTATAAAAGAGTGTGATTTGTGCTTTTCCTCCGTTTCCATTTTTCTTATCTGGGTTTGCTTTTCATTTGTTTTTCCAGATTCACACTGCAGCTTTCTGCTTGCCATCTTTTGCGAAGAAGGTGATTGATGCTAAATCCAAATGAAGAAACTGTTTGAGGGGCATAGTCTGTAATGAAATGGTCCATTTAGTAATAAACCATGGAATCAGGTTTTTGATTTACAATCTTTAGAGCATGAATTTCCTTGTGACAGACATTCTGGTGATAGTCAATTAGAGATATCATATCGTGTTTCCATGCAATTTACTTCTACTTTGTTTAGTTTTTCCATGCAAAACATTATGTGAGAACTGAACCATGATCCATGGTGATTGGTGGAATCCCAAACCTTAGTTCTTGCATACAAGAAAAAACAATGGCAACCACAATCTTAAACCCCAATTTGTAATTGGATTTGGAGCAATGTTTTAAAAAAAACGCTAGGCGTGAGTGGGATAGAGAATTAAATTGGATTGAAGGATTCATTGGGAACTAATTGGAAATTAATTATGGATTAATAGGACAAGTTGAGGATATTTAGAACACTGATTTGGGGACTCTTAGCACCATTGTAGGTCAGATTGAGAATCTTTAACACCTAGTTAGATAGATTATTCATGTCATGCAAACATATAGAAATATCCAAGACTTGCTCATTATTCTGTAGAAGAATATATAGTTCCTCTTACAGATCTTGTCACCATAGCTTTCAATTGCAGCAACTAAGTATCAACAGCTTTAGCTTCTCTTCCCACTTCCACATCAATCTTCTTCTCCAAAACCCTTGTTTTGCAGTCATAAAAATACACCATAAAAGCCACCCATTTCATGGCATTTCCTAAGCATGCCAAGGCGATAACAGCATACCTGGTCAGAACTCCATTTTTGCTACTGCATCCCAAATAGAGGCAAGGCAGCCTCAAAACAACAACCCATGTGAAGAAAACAAGCATCAGAAGTGACCCGCGAGCCTCGCTGCCTCTGATAAAGTAATCAGAACCCTCCAACGCTTCAGCTCCGCGCGCCTCCTCCAGAACTGAAATGACAATGCTCATGTTCCATCCAGCACTCCACTCCAAATACTTCCTCAGCAACGCCAAGAAGGCCGATCCGTGAACAACAGCCAGAATGAGCTTCATGACTGAAGAATCATCTTCAAAAAGCTCAAGATCATAGAAATACGGCGTGAAACCGCCTGACATGATATGATAATCAATCACAATCCATACCAGCCCTATCAGACCAGCAGTGGACAAAAGGGTGACATACAGAAATGTGAAGAAGATCCCAATTAATCTTGTATTGTCAAATGTTTTGAGGATCATGTCTATGAGACTAAGTCTTATGTTCTTGTCTCCTGCTCCTGAGTATATGTCTGAGGCAGCATCCACAGTCATGACAGCACTGAAGAGCTCAAGAAGCTGATAAGGGACCAAGTAAAGGAGACAGAACTGAACCAATTCAGGGCACACATTCCATAAACTTGTAACAGATGATTGGCCCCAAGTGTAAGGATCTTGTGAAACAAAATTTGATATTTTGAGCAAAGTTTTGTGGAGGACAGTGTCAAAGAAAAGCAGGAAGCAAAAGAGAGGGAGGGAGATAAGAAGAGAGAAGATGAGGAACTTGATGTTTTTGCAGGGAATTGCTGCAGCTTCTCTGAGCATATCAACGAGGTCAAGCTTCTGCTTTGACATGAGGAGGCTACAATGGAGTTCTTCTTCTTCACCCATTTCTCAGTTGGCTTTTCTCTGGAGCTGCTCTGCAAGAATATGACAGGTACAAAGTCAAATGGCTTGGTTCTATACTTTTTTGCATACTTGCAACAAAATAAATGTTTACATACAATTTGTTCATAGCTTGACTTGGTACGCTTGCAGAAAGTCAACTAAGCTGGATTGAGTAATTACACAATTTCATTATTTTACATGAAAACACTTTCTATTCCTCTACACCTAATGATAATCGATCTAACAACTTTTTTTTTGGAAATATAATCTGAAACCGTTAAAGATGTCCCCTAAAGATAACCTTCCTTGTACTTCTTTTTTTCATTTTACTTTTTCTAAAAAAACACTGCGATAACAGAATCATGATCACCGTGGTTGATGAAATCCCAAATACCTTGTTCTTGTATACAAAACAATGACACCCTCAAATTGAAACTCAAATATATAATTAGAGGTTATACACATTTTGTTTTGGTGCAAGACTTTAATACCTCGGTTGTGAGACTCTGTAACACTCTTCTAGGTTAGATTGACAACTGTAGTCGAATTGAGAGGATTTATAGATGTCCGAGACTCTTAAAATCTTACTAGTCAGATCGAAACGATTCATATCATGCGAAGCTTTAACGAGCCGAGCCCGTCGTAACAGATTTGAACCTAATTCAATACTGTAATGGCCCAATAACTCTGAATTTGGACCAAGAAGCCCAGCCCAGTGTCCAAAATCCCAAGTCCTGGCCCACTCAGAGGCCTTTAATTTGTTCTTGATCTGTCTATCCCCTTTGGTGGGCTTTAGGTTCTGCTATTGGGCCATACCCACTAAAGTGCTTGAACACAATAACCATATAAATGTCCTAACAACCTACACTTAGTAGACACTCACATGAATTGGTCATAAGCAAAAAATGAAACCTTTATCTTTTGTCCAATATCTCACAAACTGTTTCCACAAGGTTGGACAGTTTCATTTGTTTGACAATGCACTCTCTTTCTTTTTACCTCTGAAAGTGCCAAACACACAGAGCCTTTATGCAGAGCAATGAGATCACACATTAACACTAAACAGTGAAAAGCTAGATCCACCCATAATCATCAACCAAATAAATCATATATCACTTGGTCCACCCCCTGCTGAATTATATATGCCCAACTTTGTCCACTTATGATATACAAGATTTGGAAAGATTATGCATCAATATAATCTGTAATCAGTTTCGAACAACACATGTGTTAAGTGAGTTCATTACCACTTTATGCAATCTTGTTTGGTTAGTAGTTTGTTAGGGTTTCATGATACATCGAGGGTTTCCATTCACTTTATAGATAGAGTCTATTTGTCATTATAACAATAACCAATCTCACGTTATATATTGGTTCGATTTTAATCAGTTTTTGCTCGATATAATATGTCTCGTTTGTGTATAAAATTGAGCATAATTGGATATACAACTTTAACGAATATTATTGTTCATATAGATCTTGGGTCGTTATTTATATTTTGGATTTAATGCATGTCAAACTAAATATATGCATAGTCGCTGGACCACCAACAGCAAAGGGGTGGTCCTTATGGTATTAATGACTTGATAGACCCTTTTTTGTTGTTGTTGTTTTGAGACATCATGACTTGGTGCACATTTTTCGCTTGGTAGGTTATCTTTGACTATCACATTCACTCTCTAGATCTTCGTATATATGTATGTATAGAGGTATATTCAAGTGTGAACTAAGAGACTGGTGCGAACTGCTGCTCGCACGTATTTCATTTATTGAGTCATGTTTTTCCATTATTATGATATGTATTTCCATAACATATCCGAGTGTAACGAAGGGAGCGTGTATTTTTCTATACCCAGTTAGTGAATCATGTCGGGAAAATGGTGTAACGGGAGGTCCTTGGGTGTAACGGGGGTCCCCGGGGTGTAACAAGGGGTTATAACGGGTTATGGAAATACATAGCATAATAATAGAAACACCGGCTGACTGTTTTAAGAAAATACATATATAGCTTAATAATGAAAACACACTCGCATGTGTCATCACATAACTCTTTCGTACAGGTTCGCACAACGTGATCTGGTTCGCACCAGATCACGCCTCTATATACACAATCATGTTAGTTCCTCGTGTAATGCATGATATTGATGGCTCATCAAAACCCTAAAATTCAAATATTAGTAACTCTTTGACATATATATTTTTTCTAAACACGAGAGTTTTGTTCGAACCTTATATTTAAATATTAATTGAAGAAGAGAGCACATATATGTTCATTCAAAATAAAAAATATATAACGATGGACCACAACTATAAATACCCATATATACAAATCAAAATGTATGATATTCATGAATCATGATGAAGAAAAAGTTACATGAGGTACACATGTATTGTTGTTATCATCAAAAAATCGCCGGTGAAGTGATAGAAGTTTTAATTGTGTAATATGTATGAGATTGTTTCTACAATCTTATACTAATCATAATAGTACTGTCCATTAAATTATTGATGATAAATTTTTTTGTTGTCTCTGTAATTAATCATATTCGAACATGGCATGTTTAATAGTCATGTCAAAACAGTTAAAGAACAAGAGTCGTTTTTGGAACTTGAAGTGTTTAGCATATTTCAGGCAGCAGCTATAGAGGCAACGTGCCCTAAACAATATATGCTATATAGGACAGTCCTAGAGTCCTACATAGTGTATTGAATTTTCCGTTTGAACTTAGAGGTTAGAGTTACGGTATTGATATATATGTGGATGATTGTGATGTGCGCTGAAACATTGAGAGGCCGAGGGATGGATGGATCATCGGTCCCCAGCAGAGCAGCAGCAATATTGAGGTCTCTGTGTTGTAGGGTTGTCCTTAAAGAAGATGACCGAAAGAATCATAATGGCATGCCATATTTCTTGTCTGCTTTGTGAATGGAAATTATAATAGACCTGACCTTCACTTCCCGATCCTCTTGAGATATGTTACTCATGTGTTCCTTAATTAATTAGCTCACTCTCTCACGCATTGGTTACTGGTTTTGTACTGCAATCTTTATTCCAAAGACAAGAAACTATGTTTTCTTGACAAAAGAAAATTGAATGAAAACGGTTGAACTCCATACTTAAGTCAAGATCTAATGTTGGAAGTGTATGAGGTAAAAAGAAAATTTATATACACATTAGACTCAAAACTTATTAGACTAATCTTTTGAGTCAAGAGTGAGCTCTAATGTGTATATGGGTCTACTCATGAGGATGCTCCTCCTAGATAAATGCTCGCGTTCTACCCAACAATTGGTATCAGAGGCTATGTTCTTGTGGACTCTCTCCTAGTAAGCGGGTCGAAATATTCTCCTAAAGAAGGTAACACCTGAAAATCACGATCGCACCCTCATGGTGGAGGTGGGTCTAGATAGAATTATGGGCTTGTTAGGGATTGAGTTGATATGGTAAGACATGTTCAGGCTTAGGGGGAGTCAACCCAATGTGATGTTGGCTCAATGTGAATGGGGGATTGTTGAAATCCACACTTGAAGTGTATTAGGTCAATAATGGGCTCTAATATGTATATGGACATTCTCATGGGGGCACTCTTACTTGATAAAGCCCCAGGCTCTCCCCAATAAAGACATATAAATCTAGTGGTTTCGGGTTGGATAGGTTCCTGGGTGGGTTTCTGAGGTCTACATATATACTTTCATATGGTCATCAGGATTAACGAAATGTATTTGAATTCGATGCTTGAACTTGAAGATCAAATAATATTCATTGAAATAGTCAACATAGTTGACCTTAACTGCGGCGAACATAGATATGTTTACCGCTACTAAAATCTTCCCAACGGCACACCTAATTTGTGCATTCCACTGGTAATTTCTTAGCGGGGCACTTAGTATGCCACTAGTAACTAAGTTAAGGCAGCACACATACATGATGTATACTAGTGCTAAAATGGTGTATTGCCACAAGTGTTATGAAACTCGCAGGATTTCGGCTGCGACCCATGATTTTCGTCCTGAACGAGACAAGTTCGCCGAAACTCTGTCATACTTCGGTCAAACTGGTTCGGTCCAGTCCAGTCCAATTCCAGTTTGGTCCGGTTCAGCTTGGTCCAATTCTGGTCCAATTTTAATTTTTTTTAAAACAAGCTCTCTCTTCCTCAATACTTTCAAATTCAATTGATTATAATTGCTAGATTCTACAATACATTCAATCAACCAGAGCTTTTTGGTTCAGCGAATAAATATTAAATGTTATATTCTTTTGGTTCGGTATATGTTCAATCAACCATAGCCTTTTGATCTTTTAACATTAAAATTTATCGAATAAATATTAAATTCTAGAAGATAAATTTTGATAAGTATACACGATTAACTTAAAATATTCATAACTATATATAACTAATCGGATAAATTTTGGAGTATGTGTGCTACATACACGATAAACTTTGATTATATACAATTAATTTTGTCTATAATAAATATTACATATGAATATATAGATATGAAATTATTTTTCAATACAAAACGAGTTTTGCCGAGTTTTACAGAGTTTTGCGCGAGTTCCGGGTTTTTCATATTTTTTGACGAGTCTAGTTTTTCCTCGAGTTTCACAATCTTGATTATCACTCTGTCGCAGTTTGTATTGACGTGAAAATTATTAGCATCTCCCATGATCTTATAGCTTAATCTTATGAGTTTAAACATTTGAGTGGTATGGAGGTTTAATAAGTTAATAGATTTGCGGGAAGAAATAGCAATAATGTATGTATGGAGAAGATATTGTGTAGCATGCACAAAGGAGGTATAGGAACGTTACGTGACGAGGGAGGAGCAGAAAGGGAGTCCTTACAAGAAGTACAGATATGATTCCAAGACACATAGTAGAGAGTGTATAGTGTAATGCATAGAGATAGGCATGTGCCTTGTTGCACGTTCCTCTCTATAAATTCTTGAGTCATCAATATTAAACAAGAAAATGTGTGTAGGTTATGGGTCCCCTATTGCTTTCTGCTTCTTTCACTGTTTGGTCTGCTCCCTCCATTTTTATGCCCATTCTCTTTGTTACTTAGTGCCCTTGTTCCCGTTTCCACTATATTCCATTTCTCGATAAAGCTTACTTATCGACTCATCAACTACTCCAATCGTTGCGCTCCTCCAATAGTTTATTGTCGATTGCACACCGGTTTTTGAGCTTCTTCAAATCAACCAAAACCTCAACTCCAACAACCTTAAAAAAAATCAATTCTAAAAAGTATAAGTCTAGACTGAATAGACACTCATCTCGTTAAGAATTTCAAACTTCTCAATCGCACGTCAACTGATATCTCGTAAGTTGTAAACATGTTTCAATGAAGCATGGATGAGTTTCCAACGAACAAGATTTCTATTGTAGACGTTGTTGGAAACCATATTCAGATCAAATTTTCGATTCCGATCGATTATATTCTGTTGTGTTCGTTTATTCGAGAACTAGAATTTAGCCTCCTATGTAAAGGATTAAAATTGGGACAGAATCATCATCTTCTTTTTAACTCTCTCTCTCTCTCTCTCTCTCTCTCTCTCCCTCTCTCTCCCTCCCTCCTTCCCCCTCTCTCTTTCTCTCTGCTTGAATACTAATCAATAGTTATGTCGCCAGACTCTACTATTCGCAGCACTCGTTCAGAGGTTCAAGTCTGTTTTATCTTGAAAGACAATTGCTCGGTGATCCTTTCAATATCGTTGAGGGAGCAATCTTGTCTTGAGTAGACATCGCTTTGTTGGACTCGAACGTTCTACCCTTTCACAATCTCTATCTTCTCAATTATCTCAGATAAGAATTGCGAGTTGTGAGGAATTCACATCTAATATACTACATGTTCGCCTAAATATTAAAATACTCCCGAATTCTATAGTTATTACTCAACTTATACAATGAGGTTTCTCATGAATTGAGAATATTAATCTCACGTGAAAAGAAATTGAAATAACAAAAGGGTGCGAGGAGCAATAATAAACAAGTTTTGGAGTAACAAAGACAGATACCTACCACCAGAGAGCATATACATAAAGTGAGGCCCATAATCTGTATAATCAAGATAGGATGATTTCTTAAAGGACTGTGCGGAATCATGTGCTTTTGGGCCATGGCCCACCCAATTACCACCCTAATCTACGTACCACTTGTCCCCCATTTTTTTTCATATTTAAATAATTCACATTAACATTCTCTTTCTTTTTTTATATATTATTAAAAGCAACAAAGTCCCACAAAACCCAAGAGGGCAATCTTGTTCTATGCACCATATTCGTCACATAAGTTTGTCGACCCATTTTAACGTCAGCACCATCATCGATTGTTGTTGTTGGGGCCGAGGTAAAAATTAAATCATAAAATTTTTTATTACAAGAGAATAGTAAAAGTAAATAGATACATGTGCGTGACGATAGATAAATGGTAAGTACTCGAATCCCAGTTTTTACACTCGATCAAATAGTTTTTCGAGCAAAGCACCTTCAACAAGACTTGAGCTTTATCATCGTGTCAATTTCTTAGTATTTGACTATTGATCGGACAAAATTATACGTGTAAAATTCAAACTGATTAGTGACATCCATGTACATTGGAGCGAAGTTGAGGAAGAGATGGCACAAGGGAGCAAGTGTCAGCTACAACATGTGAGAATGTGCAAATCCTTTCTGTAAAGAGGAAATGAAAAGACGATAAAACAAGTAGTAATGCTTTTGTTTGACATGAAGTGACAAAGTTGGGGACATACTCAAAGGATAATACCAATTGAGGTTTTAAGACCACACCATCGTTGGTTGTTAGGGGAGAAGGTGGAAGATGGTGTCTCTTTTAAGTGGTTCAGAATTCTTCAAATTAATTTAAGTAGAAATAAATAAATTTTAATTCGACTATAATTATTGATTTGTTCGAAAAATTTAAACTTAACATTTTACACAAACAAAGTATGTTATTTGTGACATGTTCATGATAATATATTTTTACTTCAAATTAATGACATATATTGATCTTAAATTTATATGTTTGATGATGATGATGATAATGTCTCTATTAAATGTTTACTACATGAATTGGGACATCAAAGTAGAACACAAGAAAATACGAGAAAATTGTGACAACTTTACTGATATTTAATCATGTTAAGAAAAATACAAGAATAGTACATTTAGAGGCAAAAGAGGCCGATAAAACACTTATTTTGAACATAAAAGAGTAATAATTTAATGAGGAAAAAAAAGATGAAGGTACTTTTGTGATGGGTGAGATATACGAAATGTCTCGTAACTTTAGAGGGTAGGGTACCCCACAGATATCTCAGTGAAGGTGTCCTCAGCTACAGAAACTAAGATGCCTATTCCATCTCTGTATGATTGTGAGTCCCTTTCACATCTCTGTTGCTCAAAGAAGCTGCCATCTTCGACATCAAAAGCTTCCCCACACACACCTACCGAGTGATGCATTATTATTTTACACATTGACTATGTGTACATGTAAAATAAAGGAAAAGTGACATTTTACTTTCTTTCTTTCAATTAGCAAATTATGAATTAAAATTTGTGCTCGCGTATAATCTGTTTATAATAACTAAATATAATCTATGAAGAGACAATTTACTAATACCTAAGTATAATCTATATATAATAACTTATTTTGGTAAGGTAGCGTAAATGAGAAGCGGTCGCGTTTATGAGGAGTGGTTTAGAAAGATAAGTTACTTTTTCGGACATGAAGGGATGTTGAAGTCAGTTCTTCAAGCACTAATTAATTATATTATGAGCGTGTTTCTTCTGTCGGTTGATCTGTTAGAAGAGTTAAAAGTTAATTTTAATTGTTTATGTTAGACAGGGTCGGGTCATTAACAGGAAATGAGTTGTAGTAGATGAGTGTTTGCACAAACAATTAGAGGATTGGACTTTCTTAGACTCAATGATTTTAATTTGACGTTATTGGGCATGTATGCAAGCGGCCAGAAGACTACTGACCTCGGGATTATAATTGTGATTGAGCTGAGCGATTTTCGTTATGTTGCCGCCCCATGATTGCTAGATAAGGACCCTTAAGTGAGATCCCTTTCTCTAAAGCTTCTATGTTGTCCTGTGGTAGAGATCATGTTGCCAGGTTGAAGAGAGTAGAATAAGAAATGTATTATGTTCATTTGTAACGATCGAGAGATAAGTTTAATTTTTTCATTTCCAATCAATATGTGTTATGAAGAGGATTTCTAGTATTGGGTGAAGAACAACAACATTGTGTATTGGGTGAAAAGCACTTATCGACGGTTAATTGATAATGTTAAGGAGTTCTATCTTGATTAATCGTAAACAAACTTTATTAACGCTGCTTATCGTTTCACCATTTTTTGTTAGACGTTTTACCAACAACACAACTCATTACTTAGTTCAAGATACACTTAACAAGAAAAATCAATCCAAAAGAGTGAATTGTTCCACCTAATTTTAATTCGGTTGTTTCTTCTAAGTAATAACTTTAGCTTTAGTTAAAAAGCAAATTGACACGTTGTACAAATTAAAATTGTAAACACAATGGGTTTTTAGTTTATTACATACAGTGTTATAGATATTCTCACGACCGGCCGATATACCGACGATATATCGGTTTTTGCAAACTTTTCGAGACGAAACGGGCGATATCGATGAAAATACCGGTCAAACAGGTTGACCCAACAAATTTTAAATTGATTCCGGTCAAACCGGTTGACGCAACAAAATTTAAATTGATTCCGGTCTAATCCGGTCCAAATAAATTAATTCTGGTTTGCTCCAACTTAAATCAATGAATTTCAGTCTTGTTCGATCTAATCCGGTCTTATTCGGTCCACCTGATCAATTTCAGTTTGAAATTTGGGTTAATAAACAACAAATAAAAAGTAAAACCTTCATTCATTCATCTATTTCAATTTCACGTTTGAACTTCGAGTTTATTGACAAGTTTGAAATTAAAAATAATTAAATATCATTCATTTTGTTTTTAATAAATGATATGTATGTTTAATTATTTATTTATTACAAAACGCGTTTTGCCGCGATCTTCCCGTGATTTTTTCGTTATCTCCCCGAGTTTAGCAGATCTCCATTTTTGTCGGTTGGCCGCTATATCCCCGCGATCCGACATCCATAACCTTTATTACATATCACACATTTTTATTAGGGATAATTACACTTTGCCCCTGCTAAAATGATCACTTTTACATTTTACTACAATTAAAAAAAAAGTTTACATTTTACTATCGCTAATTGCGTTTTTTTACACTTTGCCCTAACAGTGTTAGATTTTGGATGGAAATTTTCATTTTATAACAAAAATACCAAAATACCCTTAGGGTTTTCTTTCCTAATTAAGATCAACCTCCACTCAAATCCGGTCATACCCGGTTTAATTATTAATAATTCAAATAATATTAATTAATAATTAAAATAATATTATTTATTAATAATATATTGAAACATTTGAATTACACGACTCTCTCATACGAACTCCATTTAAGGCTGATAATGTATCAAATCGAAAAAAATCGAAAGATCAACAACTTTAATGAAATATTTATTTATTAAAACTTAATATTATTTTGATATTTAATAATTAAAAAACTATTAATTATTAATAATATGGTGAAACTTTCGAATGACATAACTCACTCATACGAGCTTTGTTTCGGGCTCATAATATATCAAATCGAATCAAATCATAAATTCATTTCGAAGAAATAAGTTTTTGTCTAAAATTCCATCCAACGACGACAAATTTTTTAATCTTTAAAAAAAATTCGTCTAACAATTGACAGTGTTAGAGCAAAATGTTAAAAAAGTTATTAATAACTAATTATTTATATTTTTGGTGATAATTATTTATCACGTAAAATTAAATCAATTATTAATAATATATAGACAAATACTTCTTTCTTCAAAGTTGTTGACTTCCAATTTTTTTTTATTTGATATAATATATGAGCCCGAAACAAAACTCGTACGAGAGAGTTATGTTATTTGAAAGTTTTAATATACTATTAATTATTATTATTATTTATAATTAGTATTATTATTACTATTAATTGATATTATTTTAATAAATAATAATTAATTTACTTTTAATTTTAATTATTAAAAATTTATAACAGAAAAAATGATTTCCTTTTATTTTTATTAAATAATAATATATTTTTTTATTAATAAATATTATAATTTGATGAATAATGGCATCAATTTGAAATTTTGATTAATAATTGAGGGCAATTTCGACTTTTCATACAACATGAAAATTTTCCATCCAAAATCTAACACCGTTAGTGTAAAGTGTAAAAAATACGCAATTAGCTGTCGTAAAATATAAACTTTTTTTCTAGCTGTAGTAAAATGTAAAATCGGTCATTTTAGCATGGGTAAAGTGTAATTATCCCTTTTTATTATAATGTTACTTTTAGAGAAAAAAAATGGAGTGGGAGTGGGCCACGAGATGGAGTTTGAGAGATGTTTGACCCATGCATATATTATACATATATATATATATATATATATATATATATTAGGTGAGCTTCAAAGTTTGATGCATCACTTTCTATTTTGACTGTCGTAGACAGTATCTTTCTGTGACCAGTTAAAATATTGATCAAACGTACAGAAACTAATGATGGATGAAGTGGTCAGCTCAATGGATGGCCCAGATCGAAATGGCATACAGCACCATTGTGTAAATAGGATAAACACAAAAGAAGCTTTTAAAGGCCATGGATTGAGACCACCATTGCCTTCACGTGATGTCTTGTAATTTTTCTCTCTGTGGAAAAGTTAGAATCTGCAGTGCTTTGCTTCATTTGACCATTTTATATTTATATCTCTCTCTCCATGGACTATTTATTTAAGTAGTGACATTTTCAATCATGTAACCACCAAAGCAATTTGTTGGTGCGGGGAATTTTCTTCACCTATATCTTTGAATTCATCTTCTGTTGATAGAAGAAAAACCCAATGTTATTTGCGCACTTCAGTACAAACTAGATTGAAGGTCTGAACCAATCTTAAGGGTTGATCTACGCGCGTGTTGTTCCAACACACGACACGTGTCTCAAAAGTTGATCCGTAGTATTTTTTCAGGTAAAATTATTTTACAATCAGACACAAAAGTTTCACATGATCCAAAACACCAGTTTAAACATTTCTCCATTGTATCTAATTTTTACTCTATTTTTTTATCAACAATAATACATTGAAATCCTACTCTACTGTATGTACCAATATTTAAACTCAAAATCTCACATGTATATATACAAGAAGTTCGTTAATGTGCGATATCTTGATATGTTTTCGTATAAGAAAGATCAATAATTTTACATATACATGTATAGTAGGAAAATAGTATGATAATATTGTCATTGCATGAGAATATGATGTCTAATATAGATTCTTTGCACACAATATTGTAAGAATCACTGAATCAGTATAGAAAGAGATTTTTACAACATCGATCCAATTTTATATGATTAGGACGTTCAGATTTCATAGGCAGATCTAGACAATTGGAAAAGGGTCAAGACAGATTTAATGAATTTAAGCGTTTATTTGTTAAAATTTAAATTTAGAAAATAAAAAATATACTCAAATCTAAAATAATTTAAACTAATCCATACTTTTGTTGATATGTTTTTATTTGGTAAATATATAAAGGTAACAGAAATTAAAATTATACTTTTATCTTTAAATATTTTTATTTATATTTTTTGCTTAAAATATTTTTATTTATTAGTTTCATATATAACATAATTTATATTTTTATTATATACATATAAATTCAATTAATCATCTATCAATTTGTCTACATAATATAGCTCTTACTACACTAATAACATGTACATATTTTAAGTCATTGGAATGTAAAATGTGTCTCATAAACATTTTCCACTCGTGTATGACTCTCTTAATTTATGGAGGGAGATCTACATGTAAGTATTACATATAATTAAGATCATTTTTTCTAGCAACTATCCATATGTTTATTGTGATTTCACATTTAAGTTCCATGCAAGTGTAAGAAAAGAGTTTATATATTCATTAGACTCAAAATTTATCATGCTAGTTTTTAGGTCAGACATGACTTTTAAAGTGTATGTGTTTTTTTTGTAGCGCGCTCTTTCTTATTAAAGTCTGATTCTCCTCAAAAAATAGTATCAGCTTGCTCTAAAATAAATGTCGAATCTTCAAATTCATTATCTAAGTTGACACACGAACTTAAATGGTTTTGACGGGTATAGCCAACAAAGTAGTATTTTATTTGTAATTTTGATTCTTGAGATGTACAAGTTTTCATGGAGATCCAAGAAACTACTACAGTATACACAGAAGGCAAAGGGTGTTGGAAAATGTGGAATTAATATATAATATCATAGGAAAGATGAGTCTAATAGGTAGAAAACAAATAATATTTTTGTTTAGATGAGAGAGGACATAAGGTTTCATCACTTCAAGAAAACACTGAATTTGAGAGCATTTTTGGACACCAACCTGAGATCATGCACACCTAATTACCAACCGTATCCGTATCCTAAGTTCTAACTAAACCAAAGAGACATGTATATGTAGTGTTTCGTTAAGACAAAACACCAAATCTAAACCAACCCTATTCAGTCATATTATATTAATAATAACAACACCAAAGCTGATAAAAATATATATTAACAATACCTAAAGGAAAACACGTCATGTTTTTTTTACAAAAACCGTATATTTATTAGATGTTGTTTTTCATTGTCTGATACGGATAATCCATGTATACTATTAAATAATGTATAAAATGATAAACATTTATGGGAAGATCGGCGGGACAAAAACCCGTCATCTCAAATAACCTTATATCGTCATTTTAATTTGATTTATGTATAAAAGTTTGAACATATATAATTGACAATATAGAAATGTTTGAAATGAAATGTAGAATGAGTAGGGTTAAAATGAATAGTTGATAGATTGTTGTTTAGTTGGGTATTGAAAGTATTTTAATGGAAGAAAAAGGAAATGATGGGAAGGAGCAGAGATTCGACATATCTGAGTTAATGGAAGAAAAGGGTGGACCAATATTTTTGATATCTTCACCCTCTTCTGCCATTCTTTCCACTCTCCCATGCTAATGTTTCCACTTCTCTATAACATACTTTTATTTAAATATTCTAATATCACTTTTAAATAGTACAAGTGTCCTCTATATATATTCATTCTCTCTTCACAAGTTTAACTTTTAGTAAACTAATGGAAGAATTATGGGTGTAAGGAGTATAATTAGAGAATATCATACAATGTAGTGTGCAATTTTATTCATCTAATTTTCTTCTTGGGTACTTGGTGATCACTTTGTACTAGCTAATTCGTTAACACTAACATTGAAATCAACGATCTCGAAAACAAATTTCTTTTTTTTATTTTTATTAGCAAATAGGACAGTTATCATTTAAAACATCTGGAAACTAATTTACATGAGACAAAAAAATACAAAGAAATGTGTTCACAAAAAACATGACAGTGTGAATGTTAGAAGCCTAACTCACTCAAAAGCGTTCAAATCTAACCAGACTCTAATATTATGTTAGGAGCTCAATCCACTTAAAAGATCAAAATATACTCAGACTATTATTTAAACTGGTAAATGAATCTTTCAAATGCGGTACTCTAACAATGAATATCATGACAAGTACTTTAACTCCTTTACTTAAGTCGTGATTTTGAGAGCAACTAGTTGAGGATTGCATGCTTTACTGTTGAGGACAAGCTCAATCCTTGCAAGACAGATATTGACGTAGTAGCTAATCAAGTAGATGTCATATCTGAAATTTTAAAAGACCACACAAAAAATACGAGAATTCATTCATTACATGATGAAAACTTGAAATAAATTAATGTTTAACACCATAACAAATACCAGTATATATGTACCTACAATTCGTCCGTAACTAATTCCTATTACATATATATGCACATTGTATCAAAATCTATCATCTAAATAACGCATACAAGTAAAAAGTGACGTTAGAATATATGGGGCACGTTCCGCTGCAAACAGCTGCAGAACGTTCTACAACTGATGGATCAGTGCAGATCTGAACAGAATGCCCGTTGTCTCACCGTGCGACACGCGACAGAAAAGTTCATCACGTTCTACAACTCTACACTACACATTCAACATGATTCTACAATTTTGCCCAAGA
This sequence comes from Geranium rotundifolium, assembly GCA_963920655.1. Taxonomy (NCBI): domain Eukaryota; kingdom Viridiplantae; phylum Streptophyta; class Magnoliopsida; order Geraniales; family Geraniaceae; genus Geranium; species Geranium rotundifolium. Next base: position 23,936,564 of record OY987320.1, read on the forward strand.
ACATCACGTTTTACAACTTTACACTGCACTATCCACATGGTCATACAACTTTGGTACACTCGTTTACCTTGTGTTGAACAAGTTCAAATTTACAAAACCGAGTAGCGACATATGTGTCCCCATTCCCCAACAACTATACCATACGTATATATGTATTATATTACAACTATTAATTTGTGATATAATAAAATAAAAGTAGGTCCCATATATGGAGGTGCATGTGGACCGACGGTCAAAGAGAGAGAGAGAGGAGCGGAGGAGAGAAAGGTTGGGTTGGGTTGGGTGGTGTCAGGGAAGAGCCATAGACAAAGCAGGAATTGAAAGACCACTGAAACCGACCTTTTTAGTCTTCACCAATTCAATTTATTCAACTCTCTCTCTCTCTCACAACACACACACACTTACATATCAACATCAGCATTTACACCCACACGTACACATGAATATATATATATATATATATATATATATTTCATTTATAATAATAAGGTCGATGGCCAAGAAACAAGACATTATATATATTTATTCATAGTATTGGACCACGACCATGAATTAATGACATTCATGATGATACAATTAATATTGCAGGATGGGTACAATAATAAGCCATCATAATTCACCATCATGCATGCTTATGTTTCAAATTTATGTCGCTTCTGCAACTTCTTCTTCTTCATCATCATCTTCTATAATTCCTAATATATATTAACATTCTCAAACACACATTTCTTGTACCAAAATATTAATATTAATGAATTTGGTAAGGTAATGCCAGTAGCTAGCAACATTGGTAGGTCCGCAATAATGGAATACACATTATTAAATTAGATTGTCACAACAGTGTTTTATTATATAAACCGTATGGAAGAGCTGTATCTCACTTATATATGTCGTTTAAATTCGAACCACTTTCAAAAATGTTTATCAACAGATGATATTGATTAACGTGGCAACACTGTCTAATAATAAGGCACACCCTTAAATTTATATGATTACATGTACTCATGTTGTTTTTAATTTAGTTTCCATATAGTAGAGAAAGGACACATACATTAATGCGCCAACTCAGAGGGTTTTGTTTCTATGCAAGTTTGTAGCAATTCATGTTCTCAAATTGGTGAAATGAAATATATACATAATTAATACAAGGTCTGCATTTTGCAGAGTGGTAATAAACATTGAAACTTTATATATTATATGAAGAAATATATAATGAGAAAAAGAACATGTAATAATTCCATGTGAATAACAAGTGAGCAGTAATAAATTGAAAACCTGGGACTGAAATGAGTGGTAGTACTGTAATTTTGTGTCAGAATGGTTTAAGAAAAACAATGAAAGGACAGTGGTGATTGATTGAGAAGAAGAAGAAGAAGAAGGGTAGAGATGTAATTAACTTGTCATCACCACCACCTATGTTGTGGAGAACATTTTTTATTGAATAAATATCATATCTAGTAACCCTAATTGATAACTACATATTTTAATATGTTTTATTAAAATAATAATTATAAAACAAATATATGTTTTTTTAATGGTTTGCATATACTTGTTTAGTGGTGGTTAGGGGACTAATTAATTAAAAGGCAAATGAACACGGTTGGCTTATATAAAAGTAAGATATATATATATATATATATATATATATATATATATATATATATATATATATGTATGTATCTATCTCTCCTTGTAGTTTGGTGTTATATAAAGGAGGACATGAAGTTGGGGTCTTCTTTTTTTTAAAGAAAGAAGAGGAGAGAGAGAGAGGTGTTATGGAGGAACATCTGAACCCTTTAGCTGTGACTCATCTGCTTCAACACACACTGAGGAGCTTGTGCATTCATGAACACTCTCAGTGGGTTTATGCTGTCTTCTGGAGGATTCTACCCAGAAACTATCCACCACCCAAGTGAGCAATATCCAACAAAACTCATTACATGTATCAATGGGTTTTGCTTCATAATTCATTTCCACAAGAATTGGATCTGATATATATACATATATTGTTTTTGTAATATATATACAGATGGGATAGTCAAGGAGCTTATGATAGGTCAAGAGGAAACAGGAGGAACTGGTATATATATACATATATATTCATTCATCATCATTTTTTCAGCTTCATATACATAAAAAATGACTATAATATTTATATATATGTATGTGAAGGATATTGGTTTGGGAAGATGGTTTCTGCAATTTTGCAGCATCAACCAGTACAGGTCATCAGGAGGTGAACAACTCAGGCGGTGGAGGCACCGACTGTGTCGCCGGCTCGTCGGGTTATGGAAGCTCATGCGATCAGTTCCAGCAGTACCAAGGGCTTCAACCTGAGCTCTTCTTCAAGATGTCCCATGAGATCTACAACTATGGAGAAGGGTATATATACACACGCTAGCAAATTAGTTAGTTAGGTTTCCTTATGCATATACATATACATATCATATATATACATGTGTGTGTGCAGTTTGATTGGGAAGGTGGCTGCAGATCACAGCCATAAATGGATATATAAAGAACCAAATGAACAAGAAATCAACTTCTTATCAACATGGCACAACTCTGCTGATTCCGTAATACATTATATATATTACCTATTTCATGTCACAATTTTTACAGTATATGTAATATACACATGACCTATTAATTATCATTCTTTGTGACTAATTTTCAGCAACCTCGGACTTGGGAAGCTCAGTTTCAGTCTGGCATAAAGGTAACAAAACATATGGTACATGAAATCTAAGAGTTGGTGCGGATTACGGGTGCATACAGTAATTAACCAGTGACCTGATACTTATTACATATCGACCTGTGTTTGTGTATAGACAATAGCTTTGATTGCTGTGAGAGAAGGGGTGGTACAATTGGGAGGGACTCAGAAGGTGATAGAGGACTTGAGCTATGTAGTGTTGCTGAGGAAAAAGTTCAGCTACATAGAGAGCATTCCTGGCGTGCTCTTGCCGCACCCTTCATCTTCCGCTTTCCCCTACAACCAGCATCACCAAGATCCCGCAGCAGCATGGCCCTTCCAAGGCTACACCTCCATCACCCCTAATGCTGATCAGTACTACCACGATCATCATCAACAACAACAGCACTACATCCACAACCAGCAGCAGGTGCTGAAGATCACACCTTCCATGAGCAGCCTCGAGGCTCTCCTCTCCAAGCTCCCGTCCGTCGTGCCTCCCCAACCAGACCAGTCACAGTTTATGCATCATCATCAGCAGGTTAGGCCCAATACGGAGCTCAAGGAGGAGAACGAGGAGCGGGACGCGGGAGAGGGTAGCAGTGGAGCTTCCATGGCTGCTGCTGCTTATCATCATTTTCAGCACCAGCATGATCACATCTGAATTTTGTTCTTCAATCTGTTATGATCAACCCCAACAATTAAATATTAGTAAGTTATTGTAAGATTATTTAATAAGGTGTAGAGGATGATCGTGTGTGGGTTTTAATTAACTACTATTATAAGCATAGTAGTAGTAGCAGCAGATCATCGTATAAATATAGTATAGCTTAGTGTCTTGTTCTGCAGGACCTGTGTCACTCTCATTTCTAAGTCATAGGTTTTGTACTTTGTTTTTGTATACATATATTTAAGATCCCTTGGACTTGTTAGCTATTATCCCAATAAGAGAGTTGCTTTGATACCAACCAACATCAACATGAACTATATGAGTTCAATGGCCAATACAAAATGATGTTGAAACATGTGCAACAATAGAATAACATATATATGGTAAAAGCCCTTATTGCAATCTAACTCTATGAAGCTAAAATTGGGAGCTTGACTTAAGCAATTGGTCAAGTATTTGGATCTTTGGTCTGATAGCAACATATATTCATCAAACTGAATCACAATACTATAAAATATGATTTCTATTTACTAACCATAAGTTCAAACTAAATAATATCAAGATTGTATAACGAAAAATAACATATTTTCAGAATGAAGATATTGTAATCACAAAACAAGAACCTATCGAAGGAAGCAGCTTCCTCCTCGAGATGTTACACAAGGTTATCCACACATAACCGGATGGACTTTTGCTGCGCTATCCCTCACCTGTATATAGAGTGTACCATAACATCTGATGTGATTTGCAGAAGATAAATACAGCACGAATGTAGGCCCTCAACCTATATCTGACGAGACTGTAACTGTTGTCTCGGAGAATCAGGATTTGGTAAGCAACAATTACTCTATTAAAAGAAAGATGGCATCAAACTAACAGTGTGGTTGGCCTATTAATTACTAGTCTACCAAAACAAGAACAGAGATAGAATACCATAAGACATGCCAAATTGTGCACAAAATAAAGCATGAATCTTTCTGAACTACTTACAAAATACCAGTAACCCAAATCTACTAACATGCATAGCTCAACTGATGAACGGAGAATGTTAATGAAGTTTTAGATTCTCTGTCATTCCTGCAACCAATCCCCTATACATTTGGCATGATGGATAGATTTAGGAGAAAGTATGCAACGTGGAAGGATGAGTTGAATCTCTATGTAAATCTCATCATCCTGATTCAAGCAGTTGCTGGACAATATGAAGCTTACTTCATATGAAGAACCCAGAAAGAAAACCAATCATTTTTCCATAGCCCGCTGTGACGCTACAATATGCTCACGCCATGGTACCATGTATGAAGGCGAAGGCCTATTTTAAGCAAGACCAATCCCGAGCCTGTTAGGGGATGGAAGATGTTAGAATGTGTACTCATGCACAACACTCCAATAAACAATGACCTCAGTCCACAACCAAACATTAGCAGAACACGCACATGGTCTCAAATACTCTGGTAGGGGAAAACCCGTCTTATGAGTGTCTTAACAAGTAGGATCGGACAATATGAACACTAACTACAGTCGCAAATCCAAGACGACAACGAGTAATTTATATTTTATGATACATGAAATACATGTTTCCCAGGTAAATAGGATACTTAAATGAGCTGAAACTACACACCAATGACACTAAAAATCAACAGAGCAAATGTAAAAATGTACCTCCAAGGACCAATGCAGAGCTTCCAACCACACTCCATTTCAAGTGACTTCAAACTGAACAAAACATACTCAAAACCCAAATAAACAAACAAATTCCAACAATGTGGGTGCAAGCTCCATAAAATACCCAAATTAGTCCATTTACCTGAGAAATCAAAGCAACTCTTGCCAACAAAATCTGGCATCTCCAGAGAGTAACGTCATAGCTTAATCAGAACTCTCCCAAGTTCAAAGCAGTAAAATCGATTTTGCAATGACGATTATAGGTGTTAGGGTTTATAAGATAGGGTCATGAGGAAGGGACTCGCATTTTTCGCGTCGCCAAGCTCAATTCGTTTGGGCATAAGCTCTTTGAGAATAATCCACTTCCTAGCGTCACATCCCATGGCTACAATCGGCTCCGGCGCGCCACCGTCTGCGGCGGAGAAGGAGCGGAGCAGAGGTTTAGAGAAGGAGCCCAAAGGGACTGAGCGTAGCTGCAGAGCAGAAGCCAAGTGGAAGGCTGGCCCATGGTGTGGGCTCGTTTCTGGGCTTTTATAGTCGGGCCAGTCTCCGGATTTGCAATGACAATGAGCACATTTCGTATGGGCTTCAGGACATATTATTGGGCCTCTCTAATCAGCCCAGTGTGACGAATATGCATCGGTCAGATTGTGGCCAAATTAGCTTTTGAAATTTAATTTAATATTTTTAATTCATTTTAGGGAAAATTGAAAAAAAATGTGTTATATTATTTGTATTTTAATTTTTTATAAAATATAAATTTTTATATAAGAAGATGTAATTTCTTTTCAAATTAAAATTTCATAATTTTAAAAATTTAATTTCAACTTAAAAATAGCTTAACTAAAAATTTGATCACACAAATTTTAGTTAAAAGATAAAACCAAAATAAACTTTTAAATTATTTGTTTTAAAAAATTATATTTTAATTTCAAGCGTAATTTCATATTCTTTTTATATAAAATACGCATATTTTATAAAAAAAATAAAATGCAAACAACACAATACATTTTTGTCATTAAGAAATAACATAACATTTTTTCGCGAAAATATCATGTTATAGGACACTTACTTACAATTCTCTCTTATTTTACTATAGAATTTTTCCTCTTCTCATTTATGAAATAGATAAGATAAGGCGTGCAAAAAGGGCAAATCGGCCAAATCAAGGAGCATTTGTCTTTGGCATGGCCTACAAAATTGATTCATGCATGTGAGTGTTTGAAGAGTGTTATATGAAAGGAAGAAGGTGACAATAATTGTTCCATGCCATTTTTTACCCTATTGATAGGGCACCTCTAATAATCACCTAAAATCCAACTCTATAACACCCTTGGCCATCAAAGTCTACACCACGAGCCAAGATCGCATCACAATCCTATTTTTTTGTGTCATATAAATTTTATCGCATATTATTTTTTTGTGTCGGTAATACAGAAACGTAAATATTTTTTATTTGAAATAATTGAAGATAAAGTGTCATTTTGAAATGTGAAAGGAAGGACAAAATTGAATGCATATAGATATAGGGGTAGGCAATAGGAAAAATAATTGATGGATTTGGATATTGGAAATGGAAGGGGAAGAAACAACGGACATGTGAAAGCATGTGCGTTCCGTTCCCACCACTCGCTCTAAAAGCTCCAGCTCATTACCAATAAAACGGAGCCCAATATATATTACACCCTACGTACCAAAATATATAGTTCACTCTAGTTTCACATTATTTAAATTCAAATTATATATACTAACTCACTCAAAACACATTTTCTTGTATCATATGGATTTTACAACCTAAGATTAAAACTTATATGAATCACTTTTTTTTTGTAAAATATAACTTAAGAGTTTGATAGACCATGAAGATTAATTTACGGGCGAATTTTTTTTTTGCGATTCACGTGTCGGTTAATCGCAGAAGTTTTTATTCGAAGAAGTGTTCTTAGCATAGTGAATGCTGCCTACTCAGTTATTTATTAGTTTATACTGGAGCGTTTTCATCTATTACTTTTAATTGTCGTATATTATTGCGGGCGGGTTATACTTACAACTGAACCAATGCTTTATGGTCCAAAATGTCAAATCTCGTCTCAATCTGTATTTATCAGAGTTATTCAGAGTAACTTCTTTAGTTTAAACATAACATTTAGCCAATGTCGTTATTTTTGAAATTAGGATTTATTTTTTACATGTATTACCGTATTTTTAGGGATTAGGCCTGCTTTTTACACATCAACGAGATAATTATGCTGAAAACCCTAATTCAAACAATTATTTGTGGGTACCTCTCGTGGATTGGGAACTACTATTTTAACACGAAATATTGTAGTCCATATGCTCGATCCGTTTGTCTTGCAGATTGAGTTTATGAACCTAAAAAAATCATACAGACTATTTTAATTTATGTTTCTTGAATTGTTTGCCAATAATATAACATGTAATAACAGATCGAATATAACTTATTTTACTCTAATACTTGATCAACATGATCTTATCATTCAAACCCTTGAATTGGTTTCATTGCAAAATGACCCATGATATATATTGGGTGAACCAATAGGAGGATCCATATACGAAGTCGACCTAATGAATGGTCAAGATCAATGAGTTGTCAACCACATGATGAAAGTATGGGTTGTAGGGTGCAGCACTGACTAGTGGTGTTACGGTGGACCCTAATCCAGGGCCCTCAATATGATCATATCAATCATTCCTCAACCTCTACAAAACAAAACTTATTGGTCATGCCTTATAGTTTTGTGCATCAACTGATCTCAGCTGATCACCCATTTTCCAATGACCACCATAAAGGAGACAAGTGCAATTGACCCAACATTAGACCAAATCTCCATTAATGGTGGGGTAAACCTATATTTATCCCTAATTCAGGAAATTACCAATTCATCAAATTTAGGTTTTGCTGCATCATACTTTTTCTTCATAATTGATGTCATATATTCTCACTATTTTGTGTTTCATAATTATAACTATGCCTATTATTATTAATTAACGCGTAAAGTTAGCAGACGATAAATGAAATTATGATATGTGTCATGAAAAACTGGTAGGAAGTAAAACCAGCTTGATCTATTTTCGGTTGTACATGGTGAATAACAAGTACCACAACGAAACTCGAAGTCATAAAAGCATACTCTAAATTTAAGTGACTAACACGGTATGTTAATTGTATCGGGTTACCGGGCTTGCAAATATTTTTTTATCAACAAAAATGTAATATTACTTGCGTCTTTAGCTCAATTTTTATGTCCAATAATCTTATCAATGACTTTTTAGTGAGGACCATATGATCAGTGAGTATGTGAGAATGCACGCATTTTGTATGTTCAGGAATTAACGCAATAAACATAAACAATTCAGTTGGATGTTTGGAAAAAGGTACGTTTGGCAGACCATTTTTTTAGGGTTTGGCTTAAAACGAAAATATGCAAACACCCGCCATAACTCCATTCACGACCAAACACAATTACAAACTCTAATTTTGTAACAAAAACTTATGATCGGCGATTCGAAACAATGGAAAATCAAATCATACCAACGAAATTTATATCCGGAGAGCGATACATGTACGTTTTGGCATAGAAGTTCATATATCCATTAAAAATCCTGGCTACAAACAGATTTAATAGATTTAAATTAATTCGTTTTTACATAGAAGCAGTCATTTGCATGCTTAACATCACAGATTCAACGGCTCGGATTCAGTTCTCATATATGTTTTCACAGGAGGGAAAGGTTCTCACCTGATTCTTGCTATTACATGTAGGTAAAAAAATCATTAATAGCTAGGCTATATATATATATATGGGTGTCGTCGTCATCAAGACGTGGGCTATTTTGGAGAGGAAAATAAATGATGAAAAGGAAGTATATAGTTGTATAAAATTGGCTGGTTCCGGAGCTCTCTAGTGTGTTGTTTGTTTATTAGGCAAGAAAAAGAATTAAAAGAGACGACAACATAGAACATGTTACGAAAGCGAGGTCCTTCGCAAACTGTTCATTTCATGAAAACGGCTTTAGCTGGACAACCCACATGCATCGACTTCGATCAATTTTTTATGTTAATCATAAATCATTCAGATATATGGCATCATGTAATTATAATACTATAAAAGTTACCATGCGAGATATATTTATGTAAGAGACAGCCAGCTTATAATATCATGGTAAAAGTCGGGTACAAATAAGGGAAGTGTTCAAATTGGTGGAATATTTGTAAAAATGCTGGAATGTTTGGAACCCAAAAAAGCACTGCAAGTCAATTTTCTGGCCACGTGTCGCGCGCTGGAACAACGCACATGTATATTTACACCGGTCCAATATTTAGAATTGGTTTGAACGTTTAAGCTAGTTTTTACTGAAGTGCATTCCATTATATATATGTGCATACTTTTGAGTGTATGTATATATATTGTATGGCATGTGATATATAAGCACATGTACAAGTGTTAAAGTTGTCATGATATCACCAAGGCGGTGGTTTAAACAAGGTGACCACATGGAGTAATGCAGATCTTCGTGAACACTGGAAGTTTCTGGTGCACCAAAGTGGGGACCTATATATACACACACACATACGTATATGGTCATGGTGACAGCTCTTTGCATGAATGTGTACATATACATTAGCTTTTGTAGCCATAACAATGTGCTTGTTTTTATATAATACCTTACCATCGTCCACTCCTTCGTGTGCATCAATATTCAGTTTATGTCATTCGATCTTTGTGTGTGCCTGTGTGTAATAATATTATATACAGAGGATATCGCGCTACGAACTTTCTAAGCGTCTGAATCTGTGAGCCGCTCATCTAACACGATTAAAATAGCGCGCGACACGTGACAACGCGCACTTAAATAGGATGTCTATACTGAGGGTATAATGTTTAAACTTGGAGTAGAATGGTCAAAATTGGGAGTAGTTAGTTTAACATTCAGAGTATATGAATGTTCAGTGTTGAAAGTAGAATGTCTAACATCAGGAGTAGAATATCTCAAAACTTATTAATCACTATCACAAAAACGAAAATAACTAAACTGTTATAGTGAAAATGAAAAGGATCTACTGAAATTGAAAAAGTTAATTCTAAATAATTGAAATTATAATAAAAAAATTGATCTCGAAATTTATTAAACATTATCGCAAAAACGAAAATAACAAAATTGTTCTAGTAACAATGAAAAACTTTTGATGAAGGTGTAAACGTTACACTGAGAAATAGCTAAACTTTCTACTGTGAACGCTTAAGTGCACAGTGCATTTTGTTGTGCTAATATACGAAACTACCCCACTTACCGTACAATACCTACATACACATGTCGTGCGCTGTTCTAATCTCGCAAAACGAACAACTTGATCAAAGGTTCAGACAGGTTTGAATTTGTGCGAAATTCACACATAAATTAAATGTAATTCTATTATATATATTATACACACGCATGCTCACTTCTTTTATCATAAATAACTCTCGTGAACATGCCTTGCTTTTTTGGAAGTTGTAACCTTTATTAATTGGGAGGGCCTGGCATTAATACACAACAACTTAAACATTTAAGTTTGAAGTAATGTTTAGTTTGTAATAAGGACTATCAAAATATATATTTATTTTGTAAAGTATTGCATATGCGATTTTATATGTGCGACGATACACATTAATATATAATATGTATTTTGTGCTATAAAGTTTTAAAAGGATAAGTAATTAATACAAATAAGTATTAATTGATCCTTATATTGAGATGTGAATTAATTGACAACCCACACACATGGATTTACAATTGGGTCAGATTTTTCTACAAATTAACCTGTATATATATAAATGAGAGCCTATTAAACTCTTATGTGTGAAAAATATAGAATTCATTAATTATTAGTTTAAAATTGTGGCTGCTTATTAATGTGTTAGTATTTTCTTATCTATGTAATCTTCACATTTTCTCTTTTACACTATTTTGGATTTGTGTGTCTTGCTAGCATACTCATTTTTTTTCTTTTTTGGAAAAATCAGAACTACAAGCCATTGACTCTTTACATTAATTATTAGATGAGACATTGATATTAAAAAACAATTATCCAACAATAAGATGAGTGGATAAGAGAATCAAAATAATTGTTAAGTTACATAATAAAAACACATATTTCAGTCATTGAAATATGCAATTGATTTGAATATCATTAAGTCCATGCACAATGATATATTCATAAAATTAATAAAAGGTATTATATATAGGAATGTGAGTAGTCATATCCATAAATAAAACATTGATGTCCAACAATGATGACATTTCCTAATATTTTAGAGCAATAGACTTGTTAGCTCATCAAATATATTGCCCATACTCCTACTACCTTTGCCAATTGCCATCATTATTTTGTTTTCCAATTTTATTCTCAATCATTACCACCCAAAATCAGCAATCCAATCATTACAAATTTCCATACCACTCTCACTTCTCCATTTCAAATGTTACCATTAATCCTAAATAAATTCCTCACATCATTTCTTCAATTAAAACAAATTCATAATATATAATTTACTATATATCGTTGCAGAGATTTGGTCCTTAGAGTATCTTCAATGTGTCTCCCTACAATTAAATTATTGTAGGAAGTGATTTGCATTTAGAATAGAATAGAAAGTCACTTTTTCAGTTTTCATTCTAATAATGCTCTTCACATTCAAATTATATTCATTATTATAATATTATTTTTTAACTTTTATAATTGTAAGAGAGAATAAGTGGTTGAGTTGAATAAAATAGAATAAAAAAATTATAAAATAGCAAGAAATAGAAGATAAATGTGAGGAGCTCCTTATTTTATGAAGCTCAATTGTAGTGCATTTTTTTCATTCTCACTCCTCACAATAGCTTTTCAACTATTGTAGGGAGCCACATTGGAGATGCTCACTTAGCAAAAGTATTTAAGACCTCACATTTAATCAAGAATAATAGCATTTTAGGTCTAAGATCCGTTTGTGTATATAAACATTTTGATACTCGATACTCTTCTGACGTGTGACTTTGAACTGATAACAATCTCTAATTCACATTAAGTCTCATCACATTAGGTTGGTTCCCTTTAAACCCAAATTTTACCTGGTCTACCCAATCTAACAAGGGTCATGTTCATCATATATGAGTTTTCCCAAAAAAAAAGTGGATTATGGTCATGGTCTTACCAACCATAAGAGAGTACTTGTCTCATTTTAGTAACCAGTGCACTGATACTACTACTGAGGAGTATATCAATATATTCCGTTATAAAACTTGAACCCGCGGCGTATCATGACCCACTCGATGTCAAGGACAAGCCAGGTCCATTTATCATCTCCGGCCAGCAAGCAGACGAACCGGTGACCGGAGTTGAAAAGTGGGACCCGCATGAGAAGGGCTCGGTTAGGATTTGATCACATCATCATTTGGAGCTTGCAAGCTAACTCACTCCTGGAACTGGTTGGACAAAAAACACTTTGGTACCACACGACGACACAGCCCATGTGAACCCGCACGCACGCAAAGCCAAATCCTCCCACGTGCGATCCGCTGAATCACGAACCGTCCGATCCCCCAGAGTGACGTGGCGAACCGCAGACTAACTGTTCAGGATTCGTGGATTACGAGGACGGACACATACACGCGCGCGCGAGCGTGCGAGAGAGAGAGAGCTGTCAGACACGTGCGCAGAGATGTGGGCCCAGCAGAAAACGACAAAAAGAGGCGAGCGTGTGAGGGTCGGCTCGGCTCGGCTCGGCGCACATGGCCCGTGTCGTCCTGACCCTCACATTCTCATCATTTAAAGCTCTCTCTCCGCTTTTGAAAACTTCATTCCAATATTATTCACAAACCAATATATTATGGATCATAAGTGTGCCTCAAAGAGCAAAAAGCGTGGCGGCGGAGGGCGGCGGAGGACGGCGGCGGTCGGCGGCGGAGGGAGGGCGGTTCGGGTGAAGGTACGGAAGCTGGAGAGGCTGGTGCCGGGAGGGAAGGGGTTGCGACCGGACCGGCTCTTTCGCCGGACGGCCGATTATATATTGCATTTGAGGTTGCAAGTTAATGTGTTGCAAGCACTGTCCCAGATTTATTCACCGACTTTATAATTATATACTACTCTCATATTGCTCTTTTAAATAATTATATATATATATATATATTATTACGTGATCGATATTAATTGTTTTTTTTTTGGAGATCTTATATTGTAGTTCATTTTTTGTTATTTATTTATGTATTTGTAGGGTTGTTAATTTGATGTAGAGGGAATAGATATAAATTATATTTAATGATCTCCTCATATTGTACTATATATATGGGTTAGAAATTAAAATGAACTTTGTAATTTGCTTCTGTTCAGATTTATTTCTTATATTTGCTCGTTCTTAACTTAACTAGCTAGAAGACCACAACCTTAATTTGTAGATTGTTGCGAGGTTTTTGGTTTGTTTTATGATGTGTATGTATACATTTTAAAGCAAAAGATCATAGTTTCTAGGGTTTTAGATTTTTTGTTTGTTTTGAATATTACATAACATAAATAACTTATATCTACTACCCTTAATCCTTTGATCTTCACTCAAATCCCAACCCTCGTGAACATTGAGAGTATTGAACTCTGGTCTCATATGTTATACAAGAGCTTACTTGAACTATTGTGCTAAGAGCATGTTCGATTTTTATTTATTAAATTAATAATTAGTTCTAAGTCGCCACATAGCTTCTTAACATGTATGCAACTGTAAGGGATGGAATTGACATTTATTCAATAACTATGTATAATGTTATTTTGAATTTGCTTGTACATTATCTAAATTTTATTTTTCAATCAGTTCAGTTGATGTACGTTTTTTATTCGAGAATAATTTTATCTTTTGTTTTGTGTGACATTGGATTCTCAAGTACACACCTAATTATGGAGAAGTATATATAAACGAAAAAATTCTCTCAAAAGACCAAAAGCTAATCGTCAACATTGTTTAAATTGTAAAAAATATGAAAATGATTTTGGATATAATATGTTGATATTTCATTACAAACCCAATACTTAAAAAAGTTATGTTAAAAAAATTAATCTAAACAATATCACAAAAATTCTTTTGAAATCTACGTAAGGTGCTCTTATACATGCAATACGTATTTATTCATCCATTTTGAATTACTCTAATTAATTAATATCGAATTATTATTACTGATATTAAAAATAAGTGGTAATTGCAATTTACAATTATTTACTATAGAAATTTTATAACTTACAATCTTCTACTTTTATAATTTTATAACTTACGTGAACTTGAATGAAAATTAAGAAAATACTCATATATTAAAAAATTAAAATATAAAAAAAAGTATTAAAAAAATTCCACATCTTATTTGTTTATACTTTAAAATGTAGAGAGTCCTTATAACTCAGCGATAAACAAATGTGTATTTTCATATAGTGGTATTTTAATTATTTCTATCGAAATCCACTTGATTATTTACAACAATTTAAAGTACAAGATTATAAACTATTATTCATAAAAATTCAGGATTGTAAATTACGAAAACATATATAGCGGTAAATTGCAATTATTCTTACAAATAACGAGCTTATTGAATAATCACGCGCGAATTATCTCACCAAACAAAATGACGAAACCACCCTTTCACAACGTTAGTTAACAGTAGTATCATCCCCCCAAGATTTTGTTTTGGTTACACATTTTGCATATATTTGAGATATAAAAAAGGATTCGTCAAAAATCCTTTGTGCTACTGTGATATTTTTGCAAAAAATGTTGTGTATCTTGACGGGAATTTCGTCAATTTTATATAAATATATATTTTTTACAAAAAAAGAACAAAATTTACTCACATTTTTTGTCATTAATAAAGTACACAACATGATTTTACAAAATCGTAAACCACTTTCTAAATTTTCCCTATAAAAATACATCCCGATAATGTGGGTATTAAATCTGAATTCAAAATAATATGATTTCATTCTCTCTTAAATTTGGAATAACACATAAACCACAGATGTGATCTTGATATGCTTCTAATTTTCGGTTGAAGATTCAGCCAAATATGCAAGAGACAAATGTTGCTCAGGCTGGGTTCAAACTTTTATCAGACAGCTTTTTGATTGTCCAAGACCAAAATTTGGAATCTGTCCCTCATTTGATTCTCATCCAGTTTATTTTATTTAGATTATTTGCACCAAATTTAAAGAAATACCATCAAAACTGAAATTAAGATGAGTGTATAGAACATTAAATGGTAATCTGCTGGGAGCACATATATATATATATATATATATATATTTAACTTGATGCAAATATAGTAACTGTTATATCATTTTAACACAACATAAGCTTGAACAATGAACGCGACACAAGTTCCTCTCGACTCAATAGGCAAAATTCGATTTCAACAATGCCGTACACAAATGTTTTATACTAGTTAATGTACATCATACCACCTAAACGAGGAAGTAAATTGTCTCAACAGAAAAATTGCAAAGCAACCGGTGATATCACAAACTCGAGCAACCTCAAATTGTCACAAAATGAGGAAGAGAATCAAACAGATGACTGTATTTACTATAAAGCTAATACACGACGATCCTGAACTTTATATAGGCCGTTTCTCATAAACCACGGGGAAACTTGTTGATTTGCCCTTCTTCCAAGACATC
The DNA here is from genome assembly GCA_963920655.1 of Geranium rotundifolium. Classification (NCBI taxonomy): domain Eukaryota; kingdom Viridiplantae; phylum Streptophyta; class Magnoliopsida; order Geraniales; family Geraniaceae; genus Geranium; species Geranium rotundifolium. The sequence continues at coordinate 23,952,287 of OY987320.1, forward strand.
CTTATTGTTCACCTTGTACGATATCCTTATGCGCATGACAAGTACTTTCTGAGAAATAACATGAAATTTGTAACCATCTAGGGTCTAGAAGAATGTAAAAATCAAGCAGAAATCAGTCAAGAATCATTCAGATGTATGGGGGCAACAAAAGAGAGAAATTTCTGTCTTGTCAGTATATAATATGTCAACACCACATAATTTTGAAAGGAACAATGTATTTTGCTTGTATTGAAACATAACACAACTAGCTTTAATACATGTTTTGCTTTACCGGAAAGATATATACTAGGAAATAGCATGGCAACCAGGAATGTGAACATCTTATTTCTGAAGTGGTTAGAAACAGAATATTTATCCCGGTTTAGCCAGAGGTGAGGGATATGACAAGAGCATAAAAGCACTCAGCTTAAAACATATATTTAAATATTAAAGAGCAGAGCCATGACTTTTTTTTGAAAATATAACTTGAAGAGACAATTGAAGTTCATGTACCTTTCCATGCTGACTGTTCGTAACTCTTAAATTCTGTGAAACAGATCCATTATCACTTGCAGATAGAGTGTTGCCGCTAGCTGGATCCAAGTGCAGTTGGAGAAACTACATGTGGAGAAATATCAGGGTTTAGTTTGGCAAGATCAATCTTCCATACAGATCTAATAAATGAAATAGTTTCTTACTTCACATCCTATTGTTAAATATGAATGACTAGGGGAAACTATAAAACAATTTGGGAAAAGGAAAATATACACAGTGAACTAAGTGCAAATGAAACCATAAAGCACAACTTAATATTTTGCCGTCTAAAAGGAGAAAGATAAAAAGAAATGTAGCTAGGACACCAACTTGGGAAGAACAAAACAGAAATAGGTTACCTTTGGGACTGCTGCCTGGAAAATAAAATCTGTATAGACATTGGGTGACAAATTTGTAAATGTAGCCTGGATTACTGTTGTTTGTGGGTTTTCAGGTAGCTTTGAGAAGTTGAACATCATCCTCAGCGAGCTGCTTTCATATGCGACTATAGATGGATATACGGGACCATTGTCTTCTGTGATAGAAATGGAAGTTGGTCACTATTTTGAAAACCACCATACTGCAAATAAAATCTTAAATGTTGAAAACTTTACCATTTGTTGGTGGACTGACGCCAAAACCTTCCAATAAATCCATCATAGGAGCTGCTGCTGCTGCAGGAGAATCTGCTTGTATAGCAAGAGGAGAAGGTGATGACAGCCCTTCTAACAAGGAAACTGGTGATTTGTTACCTTGATTGGAGGACAATATGTCAGGTGTAGACGAGGCATTTTGGACCGGAAGAGGTGTTCCAATAGACAAAAGATCCATTAAAACATCTGTTGTTTTGGGAGCCTGATTAGTACCTATATAAAAATACAAGCAAAACAATTACAACACAGTGGTTGAGAACTTAGTGATTTAAAATGCAGTCGTCATTTTATAAAGCATTGGCAAACACTCAGGGTAACTAATTAACCCATTAAGGCGTGAGAATTTCATGGTAAGCTCCACCAAGCACCCAATCCAATACACATATTCTGAATATTCATGTCATTTACTGAAATATACTATCAATATGCCAATGCTAGTTTATAAAGTATTTTAAATATGTAGTAGATGAGCCATGTTGGTTGAGCAGACAATTGCAGTTCATGGTTTCACAACATTAATATGCTTTAACGAATCACAAAACTAACCGGGTTGTGTGGATGCCGTTGACAAATCAACACCAAGAAGATCGTGGAGAAAATCACCACCAGAAGAGCTAGGTGCAGGGGCGTCATCTGAACTAAGATCAAGTAAATCAACAAGAGGAGCTGCAGGAGGTTTGGCAACTCCATTTGGAATCTTAAGTGAAGCTGCACTCAGGTTTGAACCAGTTGCTGGTACAGAACTAGCCTTCCTCCCGCTGAAAGTTGCTTCATCCAGAACTGGCATTCTTTCCACCAGTGCAGACCTGTACTAGCTCATCCATCAGTATTAATTTGAAAAAAAAAACCTTTCATATCTTCAATGAAATAAAACCATTAACTTGAATTTTGTACCTGATATTCTGATGCTTCTGAATAACAGAATTGAATTCGATAGATCTCTGCTGCAACTCAAGAACAAGGCTTCCTTTATGTTGAATGATTATGTCCTTAATCCTCCTATAGATATGACAGGAAACAGCAATAACATTTCCATGTTATATTCATAGTAAGGAATCCTTTCAGATTTATAGAATATTACAAATAAAACATTGTCATTGCCTGCCAAATTTCTGTAGAATGCCATAGCAAATGGAATTAATGAAAATGTTAAGGAATACTCTAAAGAATTACCCTAAGAACTTTAGGCTGCTTGCAAGTTTGATGACAATGCAGTATATTCTCTTAAATAGCCCACAGATGCAACACATCGGGTGCCCATATTCCGAATAAATATGCTAAATGTTGAAGCAGTATAAAAATAGTATGACAACAAATAATGACAGAGTATATGTGATAACAAGTAATATGTAAGAACCATTGACATACTCCAAAGATGATGGAAACCGAGAAGACAGTTTTAACAGAGCAACCAAAGCCATAGCCTTAGTTGTGAGATCTGAAGTATGGCGCCTAACAACAGCCTCTACGATTGCCACAGCATCAGACTCTGTAACCTGGATAGAAAAAATTGTGGATTAGCATTTTAGAAAAATCCAAGTTTCCACAGATCTTAAAACTATTGGGTTCGTGTTACAAATAGGTGTTACAATTTTAGAATGCTAAATGGCAAATAGGTGCACTCACAGTTAGTGGATCCTCTGCATCAAGCATTCCAACATTATTTACTAACAGATCACCATACTCTCCAATGCACCAAACTGCAACTCGAACAAGGGTTTCCTAATAAAAATTAACATAAAATTATAAGTGAATGCAATAACATTGTAACTGCACAGTAGCCATAGTATATGTTCTTATGGAACATTTATAGAGAAAATATCACATACCTGTTCAGACGATGTATGAAATGCTCTGTATAGTGCCCTTACTGTATATCCGTGGAGATCAGAAGCATTGCTTATCACAACAATAAGGGAATGCCAAACATCATCTTTTACAAAATTTCCAGCCTAGTAAGTAAGCATACATAACGATCAGTTCTTGCTTGTAACAATCATGAAAATGATTACTTCAATGAAAGATCCACAGATGTCATATATAGCTAAGAAGTTGAACAATTAATTTATTTGTGGGGTAATTTTATCACAAAAATTAATCTGTTAAGTAGAAACAGTGTCTGGTTAGAGGGACAACAATCATAATCGGAGAGAAGATAAAAAGAAACTCAGAAGACCAAAAAGATCTATACCATATGTCCTGACACTTGACTTAGGAGGTAATACAAAAAATAGAATAACGAGTGCAAAAGCTCCTACTTAAGGATTGCTTCACTTCTGCGTGCATAGACATCTTTTGTTGCAAGTAAGTGAATTCAGACTGTCACATCTTCATGTAAACAAGGTTTCAATTGGCATTGCACTAATTGCTCGCATCCATTATAATTTATAAATTAAATCTAGGATCGTGCTTTCAATACTTCTAAATGTTCCAGACCATATCCCAAAACACTAAAGCTGCATTGTTAAAATGCAAACATTTCAACTTTTCCTCCTCCAAATTACTCTAGATTTGTAGGAAAACTGACATAAGAAAACTATAAGCTGATGTAGGTTCAAGATTGGCCTCAGACTAGTGAATAAAGCAATGGATCTACTTCTTGTGTGCTCATAAAATGATGACGACTCCAATATAAAATCAAGGGAAAATTATTGCCTTCTCTAAAGCTCTGGAAGCATGAGCATGGCTTATCTTTCTGTGACACATGTTGTGTATTACAAGCTAAGATTAAGGGCTGACAGAGGACACAACAAACAAAAGAATATTTCATGCTAGAAAGTGGTAAAGTGAAGAACTATATAGAAGATAGTTGTTACGGTCCCGAATTAGGATTGAGTTATGGGTATCGGACGTAAATAGTTTGAGAGTTCGATTAATGAGAAAACTCCCTAATCTCGATTTTGGAGCTCGATTAAAGAGAGAACTTCGGATCTCTTGATACCTTTTGGATATCTACTACACTAGTTCACTAATTAATTTACTTCATTGATGTCCATTCAATAGCTCAAGGAGCCTATTTACTTACAACTAGGAATAGGATGAAAGTGGGGATACAACCCTTACAAACATGGAATGTGGGAAATGCACTTACTAACAGATAACTAACTAATTATAATTAAAATAACTAAATAGATAATTAATACTAATATGACTCCATAACTTTGTTGTTGACCCGGGACTATAACAATAGTCCAACGGCTTCACAACCATATGGAAAAGGTAAAAGAAAAAAAAGAGTTGAAACTTCATGCCAATTAAAGTATATGGAAAACATAGCCAGCTATAACTACCACCAAACCAAATTCTTTTGCTGGCTAATAATGACAAAATCATTAGAGCTGTATATGAGAAAGGGTGACTGGAGTTGGATCCACTAAAGAGAACAAAACTCCAGCACCACAAATAAAAGCAAATCAGTGCTGCAGAGAATATGGACAGTCACTTAAGATGATGTTGGCTGTAAGCCCACTTCCGTGCAATAAAATGAACCCTATGTCTCAATAAAGTCAAGTCAACACATAAAAAGGCTGAGATAGAGAGACGAGCACAATGAATGCAAACTGGTCAAAGATGACTTCAGAACATAATAAGCATCTTGATAGAGAACACAATCCCACGACAACATTCATATCTCCAACCAATATTAAGTAATTTAAAAGCTCTGCAGAATTTTAGTACAGAATAAAAATGAACTGATAATAAGATGTCACAAACACCATTTAAATAAGTAATTAAGTTGATAATTTGTTCTTTGATCTGTACCTCAGAGAGAACCTTGAGCATTTGATCAATGTACCAAATTTTCTCCTGAGAAAACCTTCAGCACCAGAGAGTAATTGTTAGACGACTGAAGATTGCTAAAATTCAAAATAAACTCCTATAACTAACCATTCTCAACTAATTTGATGGTAGTGAACAAATGTGGTATACGTGCAAGTGTGCACATTAGATGTGCTTAAAGCTGGAATTCAACATATACATAGAAACAAGACCGAAACAAAGAAGGATCATCTGAGAAAAAAGACTTGGATTAAAGGAAGCATAAGCATATGTCTATATAGTATAATTTAGACCAATAAAACAAGTCACACACTAATGGATGCCGTCTAAAACTACTTAGGTTGCCTCTTCAGTACAATACGAGGAACTATCCTGGTTACAACTACGTTAGTACTTGTCAGAATGTAAGACAGCATCTCAAGGCATTATGCAATCCTGAATTAAACTCCAATAGCTAAAAGTGGATGTGCTAGACAGTTCCTCAGCTTGTTTTGTTATTCTTTCGGAACGGAAGTGATATGATGATGCTCTACAAATTCATGAATTGTGTAACTTACTTTTCAACAATGGAGCATATTTTTGCAGTAAGATCTCCCTTAAATTCGTCATCGCTTACTTCAAGATAGTCAATCAGCTCTTTTATTATAGGCTTCACATTGGTCTCATTCACAAGAAGATAAAGAAGATCAAGGGCCCTTTTCCGAATCGAAGCATCTGAATCCTGCAAAGAAAAAGAGTCAGGTTGTACAATAAAGGATACAGTTCTCACCAGTACAGTAGAGTATAGCCAAACAAGACAGGCAAGCGAATTTTTTTTCTGTATTACCAAGGAATGAAATAATTCATACATAATACCTTCACGCACTCCAAAATTGTTGCGCGATGCCTCTGCACTGCTTGAGCATCTATTGAGATAGCCCTCATTAGCATGTTTAATGCAACGTATCTGTAAAACACATGAAGTTTGTGTTCATAATATAGTATAACACTTGGCGAACAAAGAGATGACAAGTATACAGAAAAGCGCATCCAAACACTAACACAGTAAAATGATTTACTACAAGTGGAAAGTCGTAAAAAGTCAGCTAAAAGGTAATGAGCTATTCTCAATTCTACAATAACAGGCATAACAGACTATGACACATTTGGTTCCGAACAAGAAACTGAGCTGCTGTGAATTCATAGTAAGGTTGAGATAATGTAAACAAACCTGATATTGTTGTCACGGTTTGACAAGAATCTTCCCAATATATTGATAGCGAGCACACGTAACCCGCCGTTATCCTCGATGCTCATAATAGTTTCAACACATTCATAAAGAATGGCGTTCCCGGCATTTTTGTTTGATTCAGTTTTGGTTGCCACCTATGCCGGCATTTCAACAAAGGAAATGGAATAAATTGTGTGAAAGAATGAAGCAAATGACCTGAATCAGACTGTGTCAAAAAATAATGAATTACAGGTGCTGCAATCGCCACACTTAAATAGAGTACAAGAAACTTCTATGATTATCAATTTTGAATCAAGAAAGCAAAGGAACAGTCTGACTTTTTAACCAAAGACATGAAACCATTGTGTGGAGATCAAATACAAAATAAATTTCAAATAGACGTTTTGGTTTGGTGACTGAAAAAGCACAAAAGCATAAATGATCCCATCATCCTGATATGTACTTCAACCATTAGCTCTGGTGGCAGAGATAGAAACAACTTGATAGCTGACCTGAGCAAGTATGTCATTCATACGGTCACTAGCATCCGCATCTCCATGGCCCAATTCACGTAACAGCTTCAGTAATCTAATATGAAGGAAAGGATCTGCAATTCCAGCAACGTCGTACTCAGGAGCATATGGACTATTCACGAGATCCTTAAGAGTTTTGACCAAGCCCTCTGTGCATTTCTACACAAAATGTTAAAAGTACAAATCGTCATGAGGTAAAAACAGTAACCAATTAAACGAAGATGCACATGATAATTCAAACATATCCTCTGTAATGTCATAAAACAATAGTCTATTTTACAGAACATGATTGTTGTTGGTATCTGACTAACAAACAAGCAATACCTTTTCCACAAAAGAAATGGACAATGTGAATCTGAATCAGGATTTACATTTATGAGCATTCACATTGATAACATAATGATTCTGACCAAAACAAAATATCTTAAGAAGAGGCAAGGAAGAAAAAGCTTATGTTTGGTCTTTCTAAAGCCACACATGTTCACTTTACCTTTCTAAGATAATCGAGAGCTTCAGGACTGACTTTACATAAATCTATACAAAGTTGAACTGCTGTGACTAGAACTCCATGGTGCTTTTCTTTAAGTAAGGAAGCAGCAGGGTTTATAAAATTTTCCGCCAGGTCTGGTACTTTCCTTATAATCCTTATAGAGCACAATGCTGCCTATATTCAACAGAAAAGGTACATTTATGAGAATAAGAAATGTAAGAGAGAGAATGAAACCATTTAAAACAATAAAAAAATATGGAATACGGTAACAAGATAGTTAACAACATTTTGTCCAGAAAATCCTTGCATACGTTTTCAACAATATGACATAGTTCTTGTTTTCTGATATAAAATAACCATTCAAATAAGAACAAAATTGTAAACTATTTCTGAAGCGGAAATATGAATTGCCATTGAGATTAAAAACAAGTAGTTAACATTTGCTGGTAGCCCACTTTCTCAAGCATTCCAACATAGAAAAGACATGAACTGCAGTTTATATTGTCAGCCACCACATACGGGATCATTTTGAGAGATAATGAGAAATCCCATACAAGTCACAAGATAAATTATAAGAAATGGTTGGAGGATGGCTCTATCTTGACGTGTTTTTAATTATCCTTCCATACTGAACATAAAGAAATGATCAAACTTCTACCCATACCATAATAAGCAAGAAAGATCATAGCTTGATTGTCCAACTGGTCAAGCAAATGAACTTATGTCATAGGGGCCTGGGTTCAAGTCGTTCTTCTTTAATCTCTCTTTACCAACTCATATTGGGCCTCTCTCTACAACCTCATGTTGGGTCAAGTGGGAAAAAAAGGTCTTGAGCCCAAATCTTGATACATTGATGATAAAAAATATAATTAAGTAAGAAAGACTTACCTTTTTCCGAACATTTGGATCTCGAAACACTAGTAATCTCTCTACTTCTGGTGCAAGATCACGGGCCATTTCTGCTGAACAAATATTTCCCAAAGCACATAGAGCAAGTCCAACAATGTACTGGTTTGTGTGATTGAGGTCTCTGCAGAAGAAATTAAGGTGGTGCAAGATACATACAATATCCCTTTCTTTTTCTTAATCTTGGGATGAAATCCTTATAAATTTAAAATGTTGCACTCTATGGCATAGACAGCCAAAAGTACCCTTGCAGATGATTAAACGTGTAAAAAAATAAGCCCTGTTCTAGAAAAGGATACTGTTTTAATGAGTTTGTGACCAACATTAGAACTTCTTGTCTTTCATCAAGAAGCAACATGAGGCCAAGATAACCTATCCTCTTGTCTGGAAATCCAGCAGATGCAATAGACTTCAAGCATTCCATCTGACCAAAATGTGTAGGGTATCCAAGCATGTGAATGAACATAAGCTTTGCCAGGTTTCGATGCCTATAATCTTGATCATTTTCATTAATTGCAGTACGAATGGCAGCACACTCCTTTCTTACAACAGCACGTTCCTCCGCTGCTGTTTTACAGGCACGTATGGCCCGAATCATGTCCCTGCATGCACAAAAGTAAGCATATATCCATAAATTTCAAAACTCTCAGTTAAATATAACCATCTCCATGAAAATATGCCAGAGATATTTGAAACTTTTGAACAAATCGAGTATTCCATAAATGAACATAATGGAACACTAGCAGAACAGCAATACTAATAAAATAATATAATGAGAATGAAATACAATTGTACAATAGCCTACTGCCAAGGGCCTAAGAGCAACTCATGGTTCACAATTCTAATGAAACCAATGTTGATTATTTATTAACTGAAGTGAATACGGATATATTTGATACTGCAAACAATTTTACTCGACTTATGTACTTGTCATTCCACCTAAGGGAAGGAGGAATGTTGCATATGCAACCATAAGGAACTGAACAATTGAGAAAATACAAAATGTTTCAACCACTTTGCATAATAATAATAATCATAAGTTTGGGGGTCCAAACTAAAAAAATAGGACAGTATACAGAACCTCTCATGCAGTAAATCATCTGCTGGGCCTGAGGGATAGGTTACGTTGATAGTGCAACTCTGTTTCCTTACTTAGTAGAGCAGAGCCCCCATACTATGTAATTACAAGGACCTAGTAATCCACTAGGAGTAACAAAAAAGTCTTTGGCCTATGGGCTATCAGTATATCTTCATAATGCAGCCTCGAATTATATGAGGAAACATAAGTCCTATAATTTTTCTGATACACGTCTAATTCCTACATTTTACAAAACCCTCACATCATGCGTGTTACAGCTAACATCCTAACAAGCACAATAAGAATTCTGTTTTCTATGATTAAAATTCGTCAACTTAGCTAGTGCATAATCCATAGACCTAAAGGAGCATCACCTTCTTCACATTTAAGTTTTCACGGATACGGTCCATTTCTTAATTAAGAGGTGCAGAATTGCACAGATGGGTTTGCACACATTGATCCCAAGGATCAATTAACTCCATAGTTATGTCTCTCCTCCCATAAACCATCAGAACACACCAAGCTTATACAGTAAACCCAGGCCAGTAAAGCCATTGTAGAACACTCTTTACCAATCCCCAAATTGCCACGCAAAATAGCATCACCAATCCACTAAAATTTCAAACAAGGAAGCTGAAATGGAATCCCCAGGCCATAAATTCTATTGCATCAAAATTCTGATCTGAAAAAACAACGATCCTGTGCGTTACTCACCTCAGGCGCGTTCCGGAAGAGAACGGATTCATGATTGGGACCTTGTCGGAGCTTCTGAATCAAAAAGAAACGAAGAAAATATATGGAACAAGATCGATCAGGCGCAGAAGGTACAGCACCCGGTGACGGATTCGACAGCAGAAATGTACGAACCAGAAACGATGACAATGAATTCGAACAGAGCGAGCTCGGAGAGATCTGGAAAATGGTGAAAAACCAGAGGAGAAGGAAGATTTGGATCTGAGAGAGTGTTTTCAGAGTCTCGCTCGCTCCTTTTTTTCTGTTTTTTTATTTTTTCTTGTTTAATTTAATTAATGTTGTTGCTTCTTTTTTTCTCTCATTTAAAATAAATGAAAAAGAAAAACCAATATGGGGAACACTAATTAGTTCTGCTACCGGTAGGTGACTCAAGGTGGGGTCGGTCATCTGCAAATCACGTGACACGTGTTCTGGTAAATCCTCATTGCGTCGTCTCACGATCAGGACCGTCCGATCTCATGGTTCTCGGTTCATCCGGTGGTCTTCTCCACACTGTATCTTTCCCCATTTCCGAAGGTACGGTTTGCTAGAAACTTAAAGTTTTGATTTTTTATCATCATTTTTGTTGTGAGTTCGATGGAATGGTTTTTTCTGGGTTTTCGGATGGCTTTGCAGTTGAATTGTCCAAATACAATAAATTAACATCTTCAATCTGTATGTATATTAATTACAAACTTATGTCTCAATGAAAGTACTTTGTACGTATTTTCATTTCCTCTGAAGCAACTGGTAATTGTCCACTTTGATGATTGTGTTTGTTGTCTTATTCAGACATTGGCTCTGTGATTTAGCCTGTCAAAAATGTCAGATATCATCTCATAAACAAACAGAACTGCCAGAGGAACCTTGAGAGAACATATCTCTACATATGGCTTAAAGGCGCAATCATTCATGTGATCAAAGGCCAAACAATTTTAACAGAACCCTTAAATATAGAATAAAACCAGTGGATCAGACATGGGAAGATACAAAATATTATGCACTTGATTAGTATTATACAAATACCTACATTGAGATTGGAGAGATCTCACAAAGGTGCAGTACAAAGATCCATGTAAACTTCACAGAGATCAACTGAGAATAGCATTTCATTAACTTAAATGCCAGTTTCATACAAGTGCAAATTTTCTTCCCAATCCTACAATTTCTTCAGCCATATTCAGGCTACATAACTCTAACATGGCTCTAAATTTGCTCCCATAAACAGAACATACTACCCACTAATCTTAAGGGACTGACACAGAAAGATGGATATATATGTATATAAGCATGCTCAATATCCATGAGCATGACCCATATAATTCATTCTGGAATGGATGTTTTGATGATAATAAGGCGAATATCCATACTCAACCGGCTTTATAACCACAGTTTCACGCCGTCCATCCTGTTCTTGTACTGCCCCAAACACAATCTCCTTGGTGTTCTCATAATTCTGCTCGTAGTAAGTATGCGGGGTGGAAGACTGATACCTATTATGGTGCTGCTGTTTCTGCTGTTGAGTTTGTTGGTGTTGTTTCTGCTGTTGGTTCTGCTGCTGCTGCTGTTGTTGCTGCTGATACTCTCCATACCCATTATAGAACGCTCGGCTCTGCCTTAGCTGGTGCATCTTTTCCGCATCCTTGGACATGAAAGGGTAAGTTTTCCGTGGGGTGGGAGCTCTGGTGTCAATAGAAGGGGGCTCGTCTCCATCTGGTATCTCGAAACTGTCTTGCACTGGCCATGCATTCGAATGCTTTAGCTGTTGCTGATGTTGCATGCCAGGATACTGGTGGTTGAGCTGCTTCCTTCTGAGAATGGGAAATATTCCTCCCAAAATGTCCATGGCAGATGCCCTGGTGTCCGCAAAAAGTTTTGCAATTGATCCGAAGAAGCTTTCTTCATGCTTATCTTGTTCATCTTCGGTCGGTATCAGAGGTGGCCGGAAAGATCTTGAAGGCTTCTGATATGGACTAGGCGAAATGCTTGCTTTCGTTGTACCCGGATCCTGAGTGGCACAAAAGACAATGTTATGTGCCATCGGAGGTAATAGGAAATTCAACTTATTACAATATATTAATATAAATTACCTTTGCTGAACATATGATTCTAGGGTAATTTATACTCTCATTACAATATATTAATATAAATTACCTTTGCTGGACATATGATTCTCCCTTGTGTCATGAGAGTATAAATTACCCTACAGATTGGTCACACCGAGATAATTTAAGAACGAGTACTCACATTCTGGGAAGATACAATTGTCCACACTCTACGTTGGAGCAATGCCAGCATGTAACCGAAAAAACCAGCTGCAATGAGCACCGCAACCCCTGCAACGACGGAAGATGCTATAGAAAGAACTGTAACTTCAATGAATATTTGGAAGAAAAAACGATGAAGAATTTTACCCAGAGGAAAACCACTTCCATATTGATAAGCACAGTCGTCGAAATGGAGTTGGATTTCCCTGATAGCCTGGTTTCCTCTGTCTATGACAAGCAAGGAGCAGCTGCTTCCAATGTAAACCACATCGAAATCATTTGAAAACTTTGCATCTTCACTTGGTCCATCTACGTGACCACCACGGCTCCCTTTTCCTCCTGCAATTGTCGTGACTCCTGTACAATAGCAGTGGCAATATTCACTCAGATTAACCGAATCAGTATTTATTGGATACATGAACAAGAAAAATTAACACCAAGCATTCACCTGTGTCGCTTATCTTCCTGATTGCTTGATTCACAGTGTCTGCTACGTAAATGTTCCCTCTGTCATCAACGGTAATCCCCTTTGGGTGGTTCATCCTAGCTTCCCTCAGCCTCCCATCAACATGTCCTGCATATCCTTCGGATGATCCAGCAACCAACTTTGGCCTGCTGTCTGCGGAGACATTCACATAATTTCAAACATATCAGAATGTCAATACAATGAATTGTTCATAAATTGAGAACCTTTTCATATATATGAAAAACAATTAGATTATAAACATGAACAAGATTGAAGCCACGGCAAAAAAATGAGAGTGCTTGACAAAGCACAATTAGAATATAGAGGTGAAGGAAAGCATATCGGTCCAAAAGCCATTCCATGAAATGATGTATTATTTTATTCAAGACCGGGTACAGTTGCATAATAATATACATTTGCGAAGATAGAAAGAGGTAATCTATATTTAGTACTGCAACATACTTTACTTTTTAGGAACACGAGGCACCTGCTACTCCAGCCTTAGATGCCTTGTCCAAAAGTTCATGTATTTTTTAAGTGTTTGAACTGTTTTTTTTCTGGATCTCATCTTTGAAACCAAAAGAAAATAAGTTTAAGCATATTTGAGTTATGTACAAGTACAAGTGCTCACCACCAAGCCAAAGGGCTTCTACAAGATACAGAAATAACAAATTGCACAAAAACTGATTGAGGATGCTAAACTTAGCAAAATGTTGCATCTTATTTCTTGAAGTGGGAGGTCTCTAACCATGTGCTCTACACTATACTAAATACTAATAGCATGAAGTTTCATAAGTACAAACGAGGCATAATTATAGACACAAAATACACTGCCGTCAATTTGAAAAAACTAAGAATTAGAAAACGAAGTATTGTAATAAATAGCCAAACTTTGACCTCCCTAATATAAATCAGTCTCATTTCATGGAGAAGTATGTATAGGAACTCAGACGAAACAAGAATTTCAGACAAAGAAGATTGAAAACTTTCACAATAACAAGACGAATAAATCAACATCCCGAGCAAACCATAAATCCTAAATCCACTTACATAGAGACAGGGAAGCAGAGATCCGGTAAATGTTGCTATTAGCAGCATCAAGGATCAGAAGCTCCCCATTAGGAAGAACCTCAATCGTGTGAGGCTCGATTCCAAGCTTGCTCCCATCAAACACAGTCTCAACATTGTATCCACCCTCAAATTTCATCATTGGACGGCCAGTAATAGCTGCACATAACAAAAAAACCAAGAACCAACGATTTCAGCTTGAAATACACACAAGCCTAAAAACAAAGAAAAAACCATCTATGTCAGCACAGTTCTATAGATCTAAACCTGTTTTGGTGGTGGCTTTGAGAGACCACATCCACTTCATGAGAGCAGGCACGGCATTTGAGAAAAACCCATTTACAATCCCTGCAGTAACATTGAGACCCAGATAGAACAAGATCAAGATTCAAACTCCAAACAAAAAAGAACATCAACAGCCAAAACTTAAAACCCAGAAACCTATTGAGCATCCCAAAACACAAAATGCTAGGCAACACATGAACACACTTACTTGCAGGTGAAGCGGTGGAAGCAGATGAGACACAGCCAAATACAACCATCAGTGTAAGAGCCAGCACAAACGCCCTCTTACCCATTGCAGCAAATCACAACAGAAGCTCAAAAATGGCGAATTCAAGCTCTGAGTATGAGCATTACCAGAAACCCTAGCTCACAAGAGTGTGGGTAGTGATAAAAAAGTTAACTTTGACATGGAAAAGGAAGCTAGAATCTGAGAGATACCCAAGAAATGTAAATGGGTTTTTGGGCTTTTGCAAAAAGGAAGCTGCAGTAGTAGCTGTAGCTCACAACAACACAGTGTGTGTAGTGAGAAATGGAGTGGTGAGCGTGGAGTGGAGGATAAAGAAAAGATTAAAAGGAGACAAGGAAAAGGAAGAAGAGGAAAGAGGAAAAAGCATGTGGGGGCAATGTGAAGAGGAGAGAGAAACATATGCTCTACAGTGTCAAGCTTTAATTGCAGTACTCGAAATCTGGGTTTTCTGTATTTTTTTATTTAAACAACGATATGATCAAGATTAAAAATTAAGAAAACCAACAAACCAAGCCACATTTATTCCCTCCACCACCTAAAAACCTTGTTCTACACTGTTTTGTTATGTCACGCACCTGACTCTCTCGCTTGCAATAAACCTGCAACTTTATTTAGATTTATGTTTCAAGTACGGGTTTAAGCACGATGTGTGATTCATAAATTGTAGGAGCTTGAGGAGACACATTGGGCCTAGCAGCCTGTCCCAAATCCAAAACCAGTCCAGCCACTGACAGGCTTGAGACTACAAACGTGGGCCAGGGAAGCTTGGGCTAGGCCTAGAGTTAGTAACCAAATTAATACACTTATTAACTACTAATCTCCAACTGATGAGTGAAACAAGCGATAAAACACACTATTTTTTTCAAAACCATTCCAAAAATTGAAGCATTTATTAAGACTAAATTTTAAATTCAAAATTATTTGCTATGTTCATTTTTGGAATAATCTATATTAAGGCCCAGAGGTTTATTTGTGAACGAGAGAGGTCAAACAAACAATCTATTATTTTATAATTAATAAAATTAGGTGTTGCACCGTGCCATGCTTGATACTATTTATAATATTTTATAAAATAATTAAAACTGATTCATAAATAATTTTTTTATAATATTACAGACAACAACAAAAATCACAAAAAAAAAAATTAGAGTTGTTTTCGTCCATTTTTTGAGCAACCAAACAAATCAAATATATAATAAAAAAATGATAAAACATAAAACAAAAATGCAATAGAATTAACGTTTGTCGAAAAAAAGTCGACCAAAAGTCCATAAAAAGAACACTGGAACTAGAAAAGTTTACCTGAAGAGAAAATGCACTTTTGAACATTGGTCATATATCATGACTTGGAGAGAGTCGTGTAGATGAAACTCCATTATTTCTCTCCTGAAAATCAACATAATTGATTATATCGTATAATACACTAAAATCTAATGAATATGAGAGATAAAAACATATATCATTTTATTTGGTTAGTGGATCAGATATTGAATAGTGATATGTAATTAATGTGTATTGAAATTAGTTTAAGAAAAGAATAGTAATCCAACAAATATCTAATTAATATTAAAATTTTTAATTATTATTATTAGGTATTCAAATTAGTTTAGGAAAAGAATTGTAATGCAAAAAAATCATAATATATATTAAAAATGTTTGTTATTATCATTTTAATTTATTTATCAAAAAGGAATTTAAATAAACAAATGAATGAACAAATAATTTAAATACAAAATTATAGAAAATTGAATAATACTCATTCGGGACGCCACGTGGAGGATTTTCCGTTTATATATACCTTTTATATACATAGATTGGTTTTCATATAAATACATCTGTGTATGCAACTTTTATATGTAATTATATTTGATTTTTTTGTGAAAGTTCTGCTGAAATTTTTTCACTCACTTTACTATTTTATGTTTTCTTTTAACTCAACATTGTCGTTTTTATTGTAAAATGATCAAAATATCTCAATTTGTCTTTAAATTTTTTAAAATGATATCATAAAAATCTCATGTAATGTGTATACGAAATTTTCCCTTAAATAAGTTTTTTCAATCTTGTTTCTTTGAATAGACAGGTCGTTTTATATGTTTTGGTCATTTTATGTTTTATCAAGAGTTGTCTTGTTAGGTTTGGTTTGCAGGTTGATTGAGCAAGTTTGCTTGTTATTTTTTTTCCGCAGAGTCTTTCCACCTAGTTGAGGCGAGGTAGTAGTTGTACAGTAGTATGTACAAGGTTCTGTTTCTATGAAACAATCCATTTTATGTACGTTTGATTAACGGCTGTGAGTTTCATCCCTTCCGACTTGTTGATGGAATGAAATTTCATGATTAAAAGAAATGATTATGAAATGTCATGATTAAAAGAAATGATTATCTTTGTATTCACTGCGGTTGGAGCAGTTATGATTGATAGGTGTTGTGTTGGTTTCAACTTTCAAGGAAGATAACCCAATCACAAACAAAGGCACAGAGACCAACAACGACCCGTTTCTGCTCAGAAACGACATGAAACGCATGTCTCTCTGTACATCACTGGTCTATGTGAAAAACGCTGAATTACGACCTGTCGTTCACAGAACGTGTCTTTCAGGGCTCTGCTGATTGTACAGTCCGAATCGTCCCCATAAAGGCTCTAGCTTTGACCTGACCAAGCGACCAACAAGTGACCAGAGAGCAAGAATCGATGGAGGGAAAGATGGTGGGTCCATTTGTGGGAATGGTCCTGGCCGAGTTTGCGCAGGTGGGTCTGATGATACTGAGCAAAGAAGCCATGTCCACCGGAATGAGCAGCTTGGTCTTCGTCTTCTACTCCAATTCTCTTGCTGCTCTGGTTCTCCTCCCATCGTCCCTTCTCTTTCACAGGTGGGTTCTTCTTCTTAAGCTGAACAATCTCTTGGATTCTGATTTTTGTGCCTTTTCTCGCAGATCAGAGCGCCCTCCGCTGACCTTCTCGATTCTGGGTTGGTTCTTCTTGCTTGGCCTATTTGGGTTAGTGAATTCTCGCCTCCTTGTGAATTTCTGTTGTGGGTTTGTGTTAAATGCTATGAAAGTTTGTTGCTTTATGTGTATTGATTGAAGGGGAGGTGGGATTGTTGGTTTTTTTGGGTTTGTGTTTGTGGGTTTTGTTGTATTGAGGGGTTTTGTTGATGAGTGTGTTGTGTTTTCTTTTTTCTGAAGGTGCCTTGCTCAGATTTTTGGGTATGCTGGGATTCTGTATAGCTCGCCTACACTTGGCACAGCCATGCTCAACCTCATCCCTGGTTTTACATTCATATTTGCCATAATTTTCAGGTTTTTGATCTTCTCTCTCTCTCTCTCACTCACTCACTAATTAAATTATTATTATTTTTGGGCTGATTCTGATTGTATCTATTTTATGTGTTTCATTGTACTGTTTGAATGAATTTCACTTAAACAAACTAAATCTATGGGTTTATGGAATCATTTGGCGTCATAATGTTAAACCCTGTAGCAATACATGATACATTTGACTCCATCGAGCAAAACTCAAAACATCCAGTCTTGTTTAATTACGGTGGAATGTATTTAATCTGTTGGAATCATCTTTTTCGTAATTAAAGCTCATAATGGTGCCTCTTAAACTAAGTTTTTTTTATAAGACTGACTTCAAACCCAAGAACATACATATTTAACTTATAGAAATTCCTAGGAAACACTTATTGGACTAATAGAGTATTGTTACACCTTCAACTACTGTGGAGATACGGCCGTAAAAGTTGTGTTTTTGCTTGGATGGAGAAAGTGGGTTCGGGACTGGAAGTGTATTTCTTAGAAGTATGTTGGAGGAGTTAGTTCATCTGCTTGCCATATTTAATAGAATATTGGTAACATTTCTGCATCATACTTGAACGAAATGTAATTTTCCCCTTTATTTAGGGATTAGTCATTAGACCATTGAAGAAAATGTTACAAGGAACTTGTGATGCTTCAGAATATTGGTTATGCCATTTAATTGGGTACTTAATTCACATTACCTTTATTTGGCGTGGTCACTTTGTCCTCCTGGTTAAGGGTGTATTTTGTAAGTCGTTTATCTTTGCTTTTACCAGTTTTTGAGTGTCAGTTCTGCAGTGCAGCTAAAAATGACTTTTACTGTTATTGACGGTCTTTAGTTGGCTTAATCTTATGGTTTCAGGATGGAAACCATAGATTGGAGAAACTCAACTAGCTTAGCTAAATCCATCGGAACCATAATAACAATAGCAGGGGCTTTTGTGGTCACTCTCTACAAGGGCCCTCCTCTTTTAACGACACCGTCACATTCAAACTTGACTCATCAGCTCCTAGTGGTACAGTCAAACTGGGTCCTTGGAGGGTTTCTCCTTGCTGTTGATTGTGTGATGGCTTCTGCTTTTCTTATTGTACAGGTAAAATCTGATAGAAAAGCTGGTAGAGAAAGGAAACAATTACAGATTCAAACCAGTTATGATATCTGTGTTTAACTTTTCACTTTTCAGACGTCGATCCTCAAGAAATACCCAGCAGAGTTCATTGTGGTTTTCTTCTATTGCTTCTTTGTGGCCATTCAATCTGCAATCATTTGTTTAACCACAGAAAGAGACCTTAGTGATTGGAGCTTGAAACCTAATATGAGGCTCATTGCTGTTCTATACTCAGTAAGTAGCCATAAAACCTTGAACTGGTTCTTCAACTACATTTAAAGCAGAAATTCGTCACTTTCTAAATATGCATGCCTTTTTTTCTGTAACCCACCAAATTAACTTTGAAATGAATTGTAGGGAGTTTTTGGTTCTGCATTCCAAGTTGGTGTATCCACCTGGTGCTTGCGAAGATCTGGGCCTGTTTTTGTCTCTATGTTCAAGCCCATAGGAATTGTCATTGCAGCTGCAATTGGTGTTATCTTTATGGGAGATACTTTCTATCTTGGAAGGTAATGTAGAATTCGTGTAGTTCAAGTTAAATTTTTGCAGATTAACTCATTTTCTACCTCCCTCGCCACTTTCAACATCGAACTATGTATACAATGATATCAGTCAATTGTACATTTCCACCTTTAATGCAGTTTACTTGGAGCAATTGTTATTGTTGTTGGCTTTTACTCTGTGATGTGGGGAAAGGCCAAAGAACAGAAGGTAGGTGAGAACGCTGCAGTGATTCTGCCAAAATCAATTGACCGAAAGATCCCTCTTCTACAAAACAATGTTCAAGATACATAAGAAGCAATGGCCTTAAATCAAACACAAGGTCCTCATCCGGAAAAAAAGGTAATATCCATTCATCTTTACGTTATTTTTAGTCTCTGATTAATGAGTTTGTTTTGCCTCTGTGCTTGCTATTTGTAATATTAAGTAATGCAATGACCTAGGGTAGCTCATTTGCTATTGATAGTACTTGTATATTATTAATGATTCTTAGAAATAAATACACATAAGAAGCAATTCAATCTTGAAGTTCCCCAAATCACGTAAACACTAATGCTGCATACTAATCTCACTTGCACTCAATTTACCAGTCTCAGGTCTGGTCAGTGAAGCAGAATTGTGTTGAAGCCTTAGATTTTACAGTACCAGTCTTCTCAAGTTGAACAGATACAGATGGCTTGTATGCGTAATAATCATTTTCAAGGAAGCACAATTTGGCATCCGCCTCTGGGCTGGCGGATTTTATTCATTTAGAGCATTGATGCTTTATATGGTGTAACTTCAATATAGTTTTCTCTTTTATTTGTTTAATGATATTGAACTGTCTAGAGTTGGTTCGTAGATGTTCAAACTTTAACATTTTTATTAATAAAATTCTGAAGTTATAGACATTATTATTTAGCAGACACTGGAAAGAGGAAGTACACGAAAACTATGTGAAGGGCATAATCATCTTGTTGTGTGCAGTGTGGAATCACTGACATGGTAGCACAGTAATGTTTATAACATCATATAAATGTTTCTATCATCCATTGAAACTAAATTCTCTAGCCAGCATTTTTGCCGAGTTGTGCCTTATCAGTCACAGGCATTGGAGTTAGGGTAGAATCAGAAAGGATCATGCTGAGATCCTTGAAATTCTTGAATCTTGGATATAGTAGGGTGTTGACTTTATGGCTAATGTTAATGCTTAATTAATACATTTATGTTATGTCACAGATTTTGCTAAAGAAGAAGACTAATTCAAGATGTCAACTTGTTCAGGAAGATCATTGGATGCTTCCTAGCATACAATATTGACTTTTGCAGACAGGAAACTCATTGACCAAGAAATTTCTGGAGATTTTTTAGCTGATCTTGATTGTAAAAAAAAACTTGCAAGATTTGTGATTGTGCAGGGAGCACCAATGGCCACCATTGCAGTGAATATTGTGCTGGAGAAATTGGCTTCCCTTGCAGCAGAAGAAGCACGGTTGCTTGGTGGAGTTCGCGCTGGAGTTGATCAGTTGCGGGATGATTTAGACAGCATGAAGTCGTTCCTTCAAGATGCAGAAGCAATAAGCGAGAGTGATGAAGGATTGAAAACATGGGTGAAGCAAGTGAGAGACGTGGCTTATGACGCTGAGGATGTTATTGAAGAATTCTTGCTCCACTTTGCTCCACCTTCCCATCACGGTCTCCTCCAATTCGCTCGCAGTTTCCATCATCAATTCAAGAGATTGAAAGCAAGGCACCAGTTAGCCGTGCAGATTGAGAGCATCAAAGGACGGGTTGAAGCAATATCAAAGAGAAGGACAGCCTTTTCTTTTAATCTGGGTGCAGCAACAAGTTCTGACAGCACCTTGTACACATGGCATGATCCTCGACGAGCTTCTCTATACTTGGATGAAGCTGATGTTGTGGGAATTGAAAATCCGAAAAGTCTGTTGGTTAAATGGTTGGTGGAAGGAGAAATGAAGCTCACAGCTATATCTGTGGTGGGGATGGGTGGTTTGGGCAAAACAACTCTGGTGAAGAAGGCTTTTGACTGTGAACCCGTGAATAGAAGCTTTGATTGTCTCGCCTGGGTTACAGTCTCCAAATCATTCACAGTCGCGGAGCTTTTGCGGGCTGCTCTGCTCAACTTTCTCAAGGCAACTAAAAAACCACCTCCTGAAGGAATAGAATCAATGGTTGACTTCCAGCTAATCGAACTGCTAAGTACTTACCTGCAACAAAAGAGGTATGTCATTGTTTTTGACGATGTATGGAGCGTAGATGTCTGGGAAGCAATGAAATATGCTCTCCCAGACTGCAACTGTGGCAGTAGGATAATATTCACATCACGCTTGATCGATGTAGCTGAGTCTGTAGAAAATGCTGGTCATGTCTACCATCTTCAACCTCTGCCAAAGAAAGAGGCTTGGACTCTATTCTGCAGGAAAGCTTTAAGAGAAGTCGATGGTGCTTGTCCGGAAGAGCTAAAAGCTATGTCTGAAAGTATCTTGAAGAAGTGCGAGGGATTGCCACTTGCAATTGTTGCTATAGGAGGTCTTCTTTCCAGGAAACACAGAGCTGTTTCCGAATGGAAGAAAGTCCATGACAGTCTTGCTGCAGAAATGAAAAGAGATGGCAATCTCGGAAGTCTTGAGAGGATACTTCTCCTGAGTTACAATGACCTACCATATAACCTCAAGATGTGTTATTTGTACTTGAGTGTCTTCCCAGAAGACTACTTGATCAAACGAACGAAGCTGATCAGGCTATGGTCAGCTGAAAGGTTTGTGGAAGGGAAGCAAGGACTCACATTGGAGGAAGTTGCAGAGGACTACCTGAATGAACTTGTCAACAGGAGCATGATTCAAGTCGTGGAAATGGGTCATTTTGGAAGAGTAAGGACCTGCAGGATACATGATCTTCTGCGAGAAATCATTCAAACCAAATCATCAGAAGAATCGCTTGTCATGATTGCAGGTGAAAAGAGCATGACTAAGATTGTGAAAGTTCGTCGACTATCAATCCATGAAAGCTGCAGTGACTCACTGTCAGATGCAAAATTCCATCACCTTCGGTCTTTATTGCTCTTTCTATCCACAGGCTCTTCAACAACTTCATTAGGCGGTTCATTCTTCTCCGGATGCAAGTTACTACATGTTCTTGAACTGGAGGCTGCACCACTTTCCATCTTTCCTCCTGAGCTGACAAAACTTGTTCATCTGAGATATTTAAGCTTGAGGAGGACACAGATTCAGGAGATCCCCAAGTCTATACGGAAGCTTAAGCAACTAGAAACACTGGATTTGAAGGGAACTAGTGTATCGTCTCTCCCTGCTGAGATCTTGCAGTTGACTCGTCTCCGCGAGATACGCATCTACCACTATCGTTTGGAATCATCAGTGTTCCTGGCAGACTCGTATGGTATCACGGTTCCAAGTGGGATAGGAAGCCTAACAAGTCTGCAGAAGTTGGGTAGTGTTCAAGTAAAAGGTGGTGATGGTGAATTGATAAGAGAGCTGGGACAGCTAAATCAGCTGAAAAGACTGGGAATAATAGGACTTGAAAGAGACAATGGGAGGGATCTATGTTATTGCCTAGAGAGGCTAAAACATCTAACTTCTCTCTACATGGTATCCGCTCGCAGCAGTGACTCCTTGCAACTAGACTCTCTGTCGTCTCCACCACAGTTTCTTCAAAGCCTGTATCTCAAGTGCATTCTGGAAACTTTTCCCAACTGGATTGCTTCGCTCCATAACTTGACAAAGCTAGTCTTGGAACGTTCTGAGTTAAAGAACGACCCATTACATGCCCTGCAGGATTTGCAGAGCTTGGTGGTGCTTGAGCTTCGGCAAGCTTATGACGGTGAGGAAATGTGCTGTGAGGCTAGGGGGTTTCCGCGGCTCAAGAAACTGTGTTTGCATGAACTGGAGAGTGTGAAGCGTGTAAGAGTGGGAAAAGGAGCTATGCCTGAACTGAGTGAACTAGACATTGTGTCATGCAGAGAGCTAATGGAAACACCTCTTGGCACCGAGCACCTCTATAAGCTGAAACTACTGCTGCTGTGTGATATGCCTCGGGGATTCCTTGAGAAGATAAAGCGGGTGGATGGGGAAGATTTTTGGAAGGTTGAGCATGTCCAGACAATCTCGAGCATCCATGAAAGGAGAGGAAGATGGGTCACTGAAACTCTATGAAGGTGATTTATGCCAAATGACTTTTCTTGCATTTTTCTTTTATAGGCTGTAAAATTCATTTCCATCATAACAAAACATGTTACAGTTGCTGTGATATTTTGCAGGGTAACAATGGCCCAGAACTTGGCTTTTGCAGGCACAAGTTACAGCTCCTCATATACATATACGCCTATACGGTGTGTGTGCAGAGGGACATTTGATCCCAACCTTCTCTTTCTTCCTAGCCATCATTCTCAGGTTCTTTATTCTCTCTTTTCTTTTTTGAGTACAAAGTTTTGGTACTAACAGACAGTGGGTGAGAATTGAGATTGTATCATTTCTCAACGAAAACACTTGACCACTCATCAGTCTCTCATCTTATTTGAACATAAGCAACAGCAACAGTTATGAATGATCCCATGATGTTTTTTGCTGGAGAAGCTCAAACTTTAAAATATAAGTTCTTGGCTCCATGATATCATAACAAAACTCCTTCTCTCCTTACAACTCTTGAATATTGGGGTTCTTGGTGGTGTAATATTAAGTAATGCAATGGTAGGATAGGGACAAGTGGACAGCCACTAATTTGGCTGATTGATAGTACTTGCATATATTAATGGTCCTTAGAAAGTATACACAGATTAATGTTGCATACTAATTACACTTGTATTCAATTTGCCAGTCTCAGGTCTGGTCAGTGAAGCAGAATTGTCTTCATGCATGTCATAGAACTAATTAAAGATTGATAAATTAAATTCGAGTTCAGCTCCAGATTAACAATAATGAACGCTAAAACGAGCAATCAAATTTACTTGTTAACAAGGAATCAACTAGTTTACCACCTCGAACCCAACTTAAATAAATAATATTGGAGTTAATTTCACTCGTCTAACTTATGCATTAATTCTGTTTGAGTTCCAAAATTGCCTCGAAAAATATTTCAATTTCAAATGCGGTTTGAGTCACTTCAGCTAGCATATTTTCTCCCTGTCTGATTATATATTTAAGGGAAAATTGCAGGTCACTACCCTGTAATATGCAACTTTTGCATGTCACTACCCTCTACTATTTTTAGTTGCATGTCACCACTGTAAGGTTTTTTTTAGTTGCACCGTCCATCACAGAGTTAAGTTTAATGTAAAAAGTCCATAATACCCCTATATTAAAAAAAATTAAAATATATATCTTTTGAACTTTTTTTTAAAAAAAAATATTTTTATCAGATAAATAGTAAAACACTTATTTCAAAATTATTTTATTTAAAAAAAATAGTTTTTTCAAAAAAATATTAAAAATAAAAAAACCAATTTTAACAAGGTTTTTTTTTATTTTTAATATGTTTTTTAAAATTATTATTTTTGAGAAAAGTATTATTCAAATCAGTTTTTTATTATTTATTAAATAAAAAAAATTAAACAAATGATTTTTTTCATTTTTTAAATATAAGAGTATTTTAGTCATTTAATAAAATTTGAAACTAAAATCTGCAAATATGGGGATGAAGATGGAGATTTGGGATCAGCGTTGGAGGAGAAAGTAGGCAAATGTGCAAATATTTGCAGATTTGCCTACTCCGTTGGAGATACCCTTAGGCCATCTCCAACTAGGCCCCATATCTGCATTTTGGAGACTCAAACCTAAGGAGTGTCCATGGGTCAAGTCTTCACCCATTCAACTGAAAATCTCACCCACCCGTTTGTATACGGGTGGTGTCTTGGACACCCATACCCGACCCGTACACCCGATATTCGTCATTTTTTTCACCCGGCAGGTTCGCGGTGGGTGACCCGTGAAACCCGAAATAATTTAAAATCAATAAATTAATATTTAAACATTCTCATGATTTAACGTTTTAATCATCTTAATTTTTTTTTTAGTTATCAACACACTTTCTCAGTCTACATTTTCTTAGTTATTGTCATACAAATTACCGGACAACAATTTTTTCAGTTCATAAATGAGAGATTGATGATGACATTTACATCTATTTTTTAGAAATAATATTGTCATTAAAAATTGATTTGGATTTTGTATATCCATTCTTATGTGAATTGTCTGCCTCTCTTTCACTTTCTCCTTTCTTGCTTCACAAAAAAAAATAGCCAAGATTGGTACATATGTGAAATCAAGCAAAAAAAACTAGGGAAAATTCCACTTAGCCACTCCTAAGTTTGGCCGAGTTTCACTTAAACCCTCTTAAGTTCAAAATCTACTTGTGGAGTCCCCTAAGTTTGCAAAAGTCTCACTTCACCCATTTTCAGTTAACTTTTTTGAAAATTATGTTAACTTTTTGTGAAATGACGAAAATACCATTTCATTAAAAAAATTAAAAATAATAAATAAAAATGATTTTGAATTTTTTGGTTTCTTATTTTTATTTACAAAAATAAAGAATAAAAAATATTTTAGTATTAATTTTTTTAAGAAAATAAATTTCATAAAAAATTAAAAAAAAACGATGTTTAAAAATCATTTTAAATTTTTTTAAAAAAATTCATAAGAAAAAATTTTTAAAAATTATTTTTAATATTAACAAAATTTTATTCTTAATTTTATACCATGAAAAGATTATATAAAAAAGTTCAAAAATCATTTTTATTAATTTATTATAATTTTTCAATAAAAGGGTATTTTCGTCATTTTGTAAAAAAGTTAACAAAGTTTTGAAAAAAGTTAACAGAAAAGGGTAAAGTGAAACTTTTTCAAATTTAAGAGACTTCACAAGTTGATTTTGAAGTTAAGGGAAGTTAAGTGAAACTCGGCCAAACTTAAGAGGTGCTAAGTGGAATTTTCCCAAAAAACTATACATATCAAAAGCATTGAATATTCACAATTATATTAAGAGAGACAAAAAGAGAAGATGACAACGAAACCTGTGAGATCGAGAGTCGGAGACGAGAACAAATAATCTACACAAACTGTAACCAAATATCATAGATTAATAATGAAATATACCATGCAAGCAAGACAAGTAGCATCAACCATAATTGAAACGATAAAAAGAAAATTAGAATAACATAAGCCTACTTTAAAGTGGTGAGCTTGAGATATGAGAAAGAAAGTTCGAGAGATGGAGCTAAAGAGGCTGCGGAAAAAGAGATTGAGCAAGGAGGCAGAGTGAGGAAATTATAGGGTTTGGGAGTGTTTAGATTAAATAAGGCGAGCGACTGAGGGGGTAGAAATGGACGGTGAAGATCAAATGCATTGGTGAGATGAACGGTGTAAAAAAGGCTTCCTTTCTCTAAGCTTCGTGTTATATACGTGTGTGGTGTTGAGAATACACACATGGTGTCTCTTTAACCACACGATCATATTGATCAATGGTCCTGAGCTTGCCACGTCGTCCTTCACAAATAAACACAACTCTCTCTCACAATTAGTCCCACATCGGAAGCGTCTGATCATATTTATTGGTTTAAATACATCGGAAATATAACTGTGTTTGTTAAAGTGCTTGGTTGGGTTAGAGTTGGGCCTGATATATAATCTACCATAGCTATGAATTATGTCTTACGGGTGGGTCGGGTGTATGTAAGTTGTTGGGCCTCAACCCGCCACCCACCCGCATTCTGAACGGGTTTACGATGTTCACCCGTACCCAACCCGTCACCCGACGGGTGATGCCTACTCGGGTCGGGTGGGTCAGGTCCCGGTCATATGTGGATACCCCTACTCAAACCATCAGTCCTTAAAACCCCATTTTGAGGTGGCTATTTATGGTACAGTAAGACTTATTTTACATGATATCGTATCACGAGCCTCATCCCCAAGTAGGTCCACCTTTTAATGATATGTATTCTAATACATATGCAAACAAATAAGTCGACTTATAGAAAATATGTTATACATGCTATAACTCCGTATTTAGCGTACGAGCACACTAAAACTTGATTGACACACATTATGAGCAAGTCTCTCCGTCCTAATCTCGTTCTTAAAAATGCAGAAGAATTTAGTTATTTGAATTATTATAATAAAAAAATTACTAATCAAACTATTGCGTACCACTGTACCTAGTGCAATCAGCCAAGACTAGGACTGTCCATTTAAGCGGTAACTCGACTCACTCGATAACTCATTCGACACTTAACTCGACTTACCCGATATCTGAGTGACCCGATGTCCGACTAACCCGATACCCGATCACCCGACAAATCAACCAAGTCGAGTATTGGGTACAATTGTATAATCCGCCGGGTACCCGACAGTCTATATAAAAATATATATTTGTTCACTGTCCCCAACCCAACATAACCAACCAGGTCCATACAACACCAACCAACAACAGATCACAAGCCCAACCCAGCTCATGTTTTATCATTCGGTCATGCAAGAAAGCTTATAAACGTTGAAACGTTTTATACGCTTCCGATGTGGGACGAACATTAGAGAAAAAAGAGCTCGCGTTCGAGATGGAGACGTGGCGCCTCTGTGACCATCCATCGTGAACACAGATTTGATCTCAACCGTCTGTTAAGGTCGACGTGGTTACTTCTCCTCCACAGCTCGAACTCTTATCTCTCTCTCTTCTCGCGGTAATGATTAACTCGTCTTGTCCTCTCTCGATCTAAGAAAACCCTAGTAGAGCAAAGTCCTCTCCTCGTCGTCTTCAGCCACGATCACTTTACTTCCATCCATCTCACAGTCGCAACGACTCGATTATGTGATGAGTAACCATTGCAAATCAAATTGTTGGAGGAGCTTCTTCTCCTTGGTGGAGAGGAGAATCTCCATTGGCTCGATTCTCCAATGGAGACTCCCTTCACACAATGGCCGGAAGAGGTGGACGACGACGACATGTCTTCAACTCCAGTAAGTTTGTTTTAGGGTTTGGGTTTGTTCAAGAGTTTCAATTTTTGAATTTATTTTCAATTTCAGTTTTGATTTTGGTATTCGATTTGGGGTTTTCAATTTCAAATTTGAATTGGGGATTACTAATTAGAGTTTTCGATTTCAGTTTTTAATTTGGGGCTTAGGGTTTCTAAATTGAATAAAATTTTTGGGGATTTTAAAATTAAATTCAAATTGGGGGTTTCTAATTTCATTTAAAATTTTGGGGATTTCGATTTCAAATTGAAATTGGGGTTAGGGTTAGGGTTTGATTCCAATTTCAGTTTTAATTTTGGTTTGAAGTTATAATTTGGGGGGTTTGATTTGAATTTTCATTTCCGAATGAATTCGATTTCAATTTGAGATTTTAAATTGGGAGTTTTTATTTGGGGGCTAGGGTTAGGGCTTCAAATTGGGAATTTTGATTTGGGGATTAGGATTAAGGTTCGGATTCAATTGAAAAAGTTTGATTTGAATTTGAATTTTGGTTTGAACAATTTTGTGTCGGGTGCCTTGGGTATACCCGACACCCGAGTCTACCTGAACCCGACTACCCGACTCCTCAACCGAGTCGAGTATCGGTACCCAACTCAAATCGAGTCGGGTACGATTCAAACCGAGTCTACCCAACCCGACTCGATTGACAGCCCTAGTGAAGACAAATTCAATCTCGTATAAAATCTCAAATTCTAATTCCTTCAAATCATGTTAAAGAAAAATAGTTAACATTTATTGATATGTAGCTTCTTCTTTTTTAATTTACGGTACTATCAACACTCAACACGTGTTCTCATCGACGATGTTCATTTTTTCTTATTTAGTTGTGCAACTCGACATGATGTATATATAACTTATTTTAGGAAAGTCAATTTAGACTTGTATTAGTGGGTCTCGTCTCCACGCGGCCGTTGCTCTACTAATCTGTAAGTCCAATAAAATTATGTTTCAAGTGAGCGAAAATAAGTCCACGTGTAGAGAATGCTAATTAAATAATCAGTCAATTAAATTTCGGTTCAATTCAGTGAAGACTCAAAAGTTAAGGTTTTGATGTCGATTTTTGAAAGGTACATGCGGGTTAATCGATAAAATCGGTCTGAATTTATAGTGGATAATATTTATTTTTCATAGTTGTCTTGAAAAATCAGAAACAAAAGTCAAATTCGTAAATCATAGAAATTGCAGAGTTAATTAACACGAATGGAACGAAGGTGAAGAAGAGAGGAACCAACCTGGTTCGTTCCGGTTGATGAGTTGAAGCAGAGTGTTTTAGGCGCGAGTTAGATTTTGTGGGCCAGGCTGAGCCCAAGTATTTATCCATAACTTTAACCCTGGGCCTAGCTTGGAGAACCAGCCCAGGTCATAAGAGCCCATTAATTCATGCAGAAGTTTGGTCCCCTAACAAACATCAACATTCACTTTTGGCTACATGTATCAGGTTGAGTTTCACAAATAAATAGCCTATTGTCATTTTAGTATTTATCTCATTCTATTTTACGTGTAGAACTGGATTTTTACGTGTTAGGACGTCGGATGCGTAAGATTGGATGATATTATGTTAAAGTTCAATCTACTTTAAAACTCAAGCGAGTAGTTGTAGGCCTCGAGGTGTTTACCAACGGGTGGTAGGATTCACATTTTTAAGTGTGCAAGAGATTCTCTGTAGTCTACTCGTTTCCGAAGGTCCATAATCATCCGATTTTGGATTCACAAATACAGGATAATTTTTTTTCCCTTGTCCTAAATATTTATTTATTGTTTTTAGGGAAAATGACACTTTTGTGTACCTGAGTATATACACTTTTGATACTTTCATATCCTAATTTTTTTTTTCCATACCTTACTTTCATTTTGGGACAACATTATTCAAAAATATCAAAATACCCAAATTACTCCTGAATTAAATTAAAATTAAATCTAGTTTAATTCTGATCCAATTAAAGAATGAAAAGACGAAATTGCCTTCAATTATTCATCAAATTTTCAAAAGTATGCCACCTTTTCAACTATTCCTCTCCTCCTCCTTCGCCACCCCCTCCTCACCGGCGTTTCTCCAGCATCTATCACCGGAGTTTCTACGGCATGTGGGGAATACGGTGGACCGGTGAGGCCTCCAGAACACCTCCACCAAAGTGTCATTTTTCCTTATTTTTATTGTATATGTATACTAATCTATTTAATAAAGAAATACAAAAATATAAATATTATTAGTCAATGATTAATTCTTACGGACTGTTAATCTAACTAGTGCTTAACAAATTTTACAACACTTATCGAGGAGATGTATTGGCGACAAATTCATTAGTATCAATGTTGCAAAAAATGACAGCAGCTTGTTGATTGATACGGCTTTCTAGACTCTAATTAGTAATTAATAAATATATATATATATATATATATATATACATCTAATCTATGATCTATGAAATTTTTGAAAAACCATATCCGTTTTTCAGAATTGTGTGATCCAAAAAATTCTAAGTGTAAAGGATTGGGAGCTCCTCTTTCAACTCGCAAATCCTTCCCCTCTTCCTTCAAAACGACTATCCCTTGTTGTTGCACGTACTCCTATTGGGATTACATATATGCGTGGTACAACACTTTTTACATTCAAAATTCCACATGTTCTCACTCGTGGTTGATTTACTTCAATAACAAGTCTATTGACCCAGCAAAACTTCCTAACTGGTTTGCCCAGTGGTGGAGATTCTTTGGTTCCTCAGATGAATATCTTCACACTGATGTGATGGAGCCTTTCAAAACATTTTCAAAAAACTATAATCCTACTCCCGAAGAAGCCAGGTTCCCCCCTCTGTGCCTCTTCTCTATCCATTTCTTTCTCCCTTGGGTCCTCTCTTGGACCTTTATCCATAATCGTGATGGCTCCATCCCTATTATCCAGAGAAAGCTTCGGATAAAATGGTGGTCCGCTTTCAACATTCCTAAAACCTTCACCACAGAAGCCATCACCGACTGGATTGCAAAGTCTCGTCAAAGGGGTAGCCAAGCTTCTCATGGCCAAACTCTTTTCCTAGCCCAGCGTGCGAGAGCCCAAGCATCACTTGCCGCAGCAAAAACAGAAGAAGAATATCAAAATATCCTCCAACAAATCCTCTCCAGCATGCCCGGACCTTCAAAAGCTTCCTCAAAAGAAGAATCGGGATCCAGCGCTTCCTCAGCAGCATCCATCAACCTTGCCGATGATGCCGAGGACGAAGAGGTTCAAATCTGCCAGCCCCCTTTCTTTGGAAACTCGGGGTTCTAGAAAAAAAAAAAAAAAAAAAAATTATTATACTACAAAATGTAATTTGTATTTGTATTTATTTTCGTATTTGTATTTTGTAATTACGGTATACCCGTATCCAAAACCGGTCTGTATCCAAAACCAGATCTAAAAACTTCGTAAATAGTGAAAGTAAATCACTATTTATGATAAGTGTCGTAAATAGTGAAAAGTAAATCACTATTTATGATAAGAGACTTAGTGGGAGACATTGGTGGGAGGCATGAAGTGATTGGTGAGCCATTGGAGTCTTGAAGTCATTATGCATAATATTCCTCCCGTGATGGAATAGGGGCTGATCTTTGGCTATAAAAAGGCACTTCATTTCAAGAGGAAGACACAGCATTTTTCTTGCAAGACTTCTCTCCTTTCTAGCCTACTCCTTGAATTACTTCTAAGTCTTTTATTTTCCAAGCTTTCCGCTACAAAACTTTAATTTGTGTAAGTGTTATTTTATTGTTCTTGCTTTTATTTTCATATGAAATAAATTATGTACTTATTCATATGCTTTGCTCCTTATTTATTTTTCTTATATATTAATTAGATGGCCGGTTTTACCGCCTAATTATTGTTTATATTTATCGTCCATTTTATTTTTAATGCTTAATTATTAGTTTAATTTTCTTCATTTTCGTTTTAATTTTGTCCATTTTATTCTTGTTCTTACTTAAATTTCTCTACGTTTACGTTTATATGCTCTTGTGTACATGCTGAATACTTGGAGGTTTTGTATCATCTGATGAGGGTGTTTGGTCTTGGTTTTGTTTCGTTGTATCTGCATAGGTTTGGATTGGTTTTGCTGCAGAAAGGTTTTGGGTTGGTGTTTCTACTTCTTTCTTCTTACGAGGCATGGGCTTTTTGCTAGGATCTGTTTTGTAAGAATTCACGAGTTAGGAAATCTGGTAGGGAATTGGAATCTCCTCGAATGAATTCAATGTCAAAATCAAAAACACTTAAAATAGCTTGCCATCTAGCAAAAATTTGTTTCGAAGCAATGTTTTGAACATCCTTTTGTAAAACTTCTTTTGCAGACTTACAATCAATACGAAGAAGAAATTTTTTGTTTAGAAGGTCAGATTGAAACTTTGAAATGCACAAAACAATACTTAATATCTCTTTTTTGATAGTAGAGTAATTTACTTGCGTATCATTCCAATGACCAGAAGTATATGCTATGACAGACTCTTTCCCCCCCATGTTTTGCTTTAAGATACCTCCGTATCCCATATCACTAGCGTCTGTTTCGACTATCTTAGGAAGGTTGGGATCGGCAAGATGCAGGCAAGGGATGGTGAGGACTTGCTTTTTAATTTTTTGGACAGTCTTTGTATGTTCTTCGGTCCAGGGTTCAGGGTTTTTTCTTAACCTATTATGCAGTTTTTTTGCTAGTCTATTAACATTTGGGCAAAAATCTAAAACATAATTCAGACTACCAAGAAATCTTTGCAATTGGGTTTTGTCAAGAATTTTGTCGGGAAATTTGTTTGCAAAATGTAGTGATCGTTCAATTGGTGCAATGGTACCACATGAAATATTATGTCCTAAGAAGCGGATATTAGTTTTGAAAAGAGATATCTTTTTTGCTGAAACAACCAGACCACTCTTCTTTATTGCAAAGAAGAACGTTTTGAGATGTTTTATGTGTTGTTCTACAGAATAAGAAAAGATAAGCACATCATCAATATAAACTATGCAAAAGTCGGAGTAAGGATTAAAAATGTCATTCATAATTCTTTGAAATTCTGAGGGGGCATTTTTTAATCCAAATGGCATGACATTCCACTCATATTGTCCAAACGGGACAGTAAAGGCAGTTTTATATCTGTCTTTAGGATCAATTTGTATTTGCCAGAATCCTGATTTTAAATCGAATTTGGAAAAAACAAAAGATGAGTGTAGTTTTTGTAGTAAATCTTTTTTGTTTGGAATCGGATAACGAATCCATTTTAGGGCCGCATTCAAAGGTTTGTAATTGATTACTAACCTAGGAGTGCCACGTTCTATTTCAGATGCCTTGTTAACATAAAAGGCAGCACAAGACCAAGGAGATCTGGATTTTGTAATTAATCCCTTATTTTCAAGATCTTGAATTTCTTCTCTACAGAATCGTTCCATGTCAGCATTCATCTGAATGGGACGAGCCTTTGTAGGAATTAGTTTGTCATTGAAATCAGGTTCATAAGGAAGATCCACCATGTGTTGTTTCCTATTCCAGAAAGCATTTGGTAGATCGGAGCAAACTTGTTTTTCAAAAAGATTTTGAAACTCGGAGATTTTTTGTTTGGCTGAGCTAGTCCCTAAATATTGTTCAATCTTTTGATATTGGACTTCATTCTTAAGATGTAAAACATTTGATTGTTTTCCAGCAATAAGAACATTTATCTCATTGTTATAAATGGTCTCAGCCTTTATAACATTAAGACTCTTAGTCCTTGGTTTTTCAAGAAAAGGAAAAAGCAATTTTGAATATTTAGTTTTAGAACTAATCCCTTCAAAATCAACTTGATAAGGAGTTATCATGTTGATAAATGGTGTTCCCAAGATTACTGTATGATGGATGTCTGGACACATAAGAAACAGGTTTTTCAGAAGGAAATCATTATTAAAAATACCTGCTTGGGTTTTTCCAACAATTCTAAGCTTAGAATTGCTAGCAGTGTGCAAACTTTCTTTTGTCTCTTGTTGGAAGCGAAGAGGCACAATACCAGGTTTTATAACATTTTGGTCAGCTCCAGTATCAAAAAGAGCAATAGTATTGATTTGAGAATTATCAGGGAAAACAAGAGTAATTTTTATAAAATATTTTCGTGAAGTTACTTCTTCGAGAATATAAAGGAAATCTTGAGGAGCATCTCGTAAATTTTCGAGAACAGGGGGCTCATCGTTTTCCTCGTCGCTAGCCTGGCTTTGAAGGTGAGAGATAAGAAGTTGAATTTTCTCAGAATCTTCTTTTTGTTTATCTTTTAATTGTTTGATCTCGGTCTTTATGGTTTTTATTTCGGTCTGGAGATCGTTGATGGTCGCTTTGGGGTTGAGGACCTTTTTTCTCCTGTTAAGGATAGAAGTAAGATCATAAAGGTTTGGGCTGGAAGAAATAGGAGTTCGATTTTTGGTGGTAGCAGGAGGTTCATCTATCAAGGATGTTTTAAGTTGCTCAAGGTATTGTTTTTGAAGGATAGGGTCATCAATATGACTGATCATATCCAAGATTATAGACTGGTCACTTGTAAGCACGCAAATAGAGTCACCTTTATCAGACTCTGTGTCTGAGGAACTGGTTATGATCTCATCAAGGCTCGGGCCCATGTCTCTAGGGGGCGAAGTAGAGCCATCTTCGTCATCTGAGATTTCTAAAAGAAGGGCTGAGAATTTTTCTTTGATATCTTCTCCAGCATCAAGTTCTCGGATTTGTTTTGAAACTTTACAGAATCTCGAGATATGGCCTTTCTTGCCGCATCGATAGCACGTGACATCTTTCGAAGAGGGTTTTGGAGTCTCAGATTGTTTCTCGGGTCTTCTATAATTTTTCCTAAAAGGTTTTTTATAGTAGGTCGGTTTTTCGAAGGAATGTTTTTTGTAAGGTTTTTGGTATTTCCTAAATGGTTTAGGACGTGTTGGTTTCTTACTACAATCTCCTACACAATGTTTTGGTTTAGTCATAGAGGAATCAAATTGCCTACAGAAAGATCCTACTTCTTTCTTAGATTCTTGCAATTCCCACTTAAGGTGTTTTTGGAGTTTAAGGTCTTGGCAAATCTGGAGACCCTGTTTTTGAGAAGTACTAATTAGTTCTCCATAGGTAAGCTGGTCATAGGGTATGATATGGCTACCATAATTTTCTCTAATTTTGTTCCTAACCTTTTCTCCTAAGAGGGTAGGAAGTCCAGCCAGAAACTTTTCTTTCCAAAAAGGTTGGTTAGAGTCTTCGCGAAGCATGACTCTAGAGAGAAAGGTAGACTTATACCATTGGAAGTCCCCTAGTTTCTTACACTGGAGATTTGACAATAAATCCGCATTTTTATCGCTGAGGTATGAGGAATCACCGATGAAGTGTAGAGATATTGTAAGAATTAGGGTGGAAACAGCATCTTGGATAGGTTCCCCTAGGTTGTTAAGTATTGGTCCACCATTGTCATCTGTTTGGATACTATTAAGGATTTCGAAGTGTTGTTCGGGGGTTAGGTAATTATCCCACCATCCTTTGAGTTGTCCCGAAAATCCAGCCATCAGAAGTTCAGCAACTGTTTTGTCTGATGTTCCTTGTTGAGTTTTGTAGGCGTTTGACGCCATAGTCATTTGCTGGAGAAGGTTGAGGATACTATATTCAGACATGCCATCAAGATTCCATTCATAAATGGATGAGGCCTTATAGTTTGGTTGGACAAGGGTATGAGGCTGGGATCTAAGATCGTTTTCATAGTCTACTTTGGGAACTAATGTTATTGGAAGTATATGAGAGCGGGATTTTGGAACTTCGGCCGAGCTGCTAGTTGTCTCGCTATCCGAAGAAGGACTCCTTTGTCGTATGACTGAACACATAGAGTTTTGTTCCGGTATGTTTGGAACAGTATTGCGGGAGGTAGAGGGTATATCAACACGACTAAGTTGGTCAGTAATAGCTTTAAGGAATTCACTTTTATTGGATCTAAGTTCCTGTTGGGCTGGTTTTGACATTTGGAATGGCTTGAACATAGGAGGCTTTAGGTGTTTCGATTTTTCAAGAAAATGAGAAGAAACAACTGTTGCTTCAATATTACGTTTTTCTATTCTAGAAATCTGTTTTGAAATAGTTGCTAGTGAAATGTTCGTATAATTATTTTGGCACAGGACACTCTTCAAATCCTCCGAAGTATCATTTCGGGAATTTTTTAGAGGAATAGCCTCTACTTTAAGAGTTGTTCCTGGGACAGTAAAATCAAGTTTTCTGAGAGGCGGGTGCTCTGCTTCAACTGGTCCATCAGTTGTTTCCCAGATAGGCAACCTTCTCTTAGTATTGACAGGAAGAATTGTTTGAAAAGGATATGTAATATTTTCTTGAGAAGCATATATCTCAAACCAATCAAAGAAAAATATATTGAGTTTGTTTTCCAAAACAAATTCGTAAAACGTCTTTTGGATCTCTGTTCTATGATCTATGAAATTTTTGAAAAACCATATCCGTTTTTCAGAATTGTGTGATCCATAAAAATCATTTTGTAAAAGGGTTTTGTCAACCTCAAAGGTACTTTGAAGAACATTTATTTCATTTGCTATGTTTTGGGTAATAACCGAAGCGGTTGGAGAATCAGGTGAAGGAGGGTTCTGTTCTTGGTTTGACTCAATGTAGACTGGGTGAGCAACCTGGGCTGTACAATCAATGTTTTCCATTGAGGAGGAATGTGGTTCATTATTAGAAAAATTTTGGTAGTTATGAGGTATGTGTATAGGTTTGGGAAGGTTAGATCTAGGGGGTGTGAGATCACTAGATCTGTAAGTATAATTATTGATAGAAGATATTCTCGAAATCCTATCTAAGTTAATGGAATCGGAAGACGAGACATCAGAGAGGCGAGAACTAGTACTAGATCTCGGTCTATCAAAGCTTATTTTTACCTTACCGTCTAGGTATTGAGTTATGTTGTTGATTTGAGCGTTTGGTTCCGGCAGTACTACATCTGGTTTTGATGGATCAGTAGCCCCGTCGAGGATCCATTCTTCTGGAAGTGAAACATCTCTCCACTGGATCGGTCTTGGAACAACTGTATGTGCTTTGGATAAATCTGTCTCAAGAATAAGGGTTTCACCTTTGGTTGCTTGATGTTTGTAGTTTGAATGAAAAGATGTCATCATAGCCTTATAATGAATTTTAAAAATTAGAGCAACTGGAATAGACCCTTCGATCATCTTGTAATTATGTAATTTTAGTTGAAGGATCAAGGATTTTAAAATATTTTTGTCATTTAGAGAGATAGTTAAATCTGGGTAACAATCAAACGAAACAGGTCCTCTACAAAGACTAGACTCCACCGTTCCTAGTAGAGAATCGTCAAAATTTAGATGTCTAGCATCTCTTAAAGCTGCTAGGACAGAAGTATTGAGACCTTCACGTGTCAAGGGTTTGAGTGCTACTTGAACTAAACCGATGTGTATGTACCGATAGCCCTTGTTTTGATGTTGTTTTAAAGTAGTTGGAGAAAATAGGGTGATATTTTCAAAAGGTTTTGAAAGCTGGATATCTCTTTCTTCAGTTTTAATTGTGAAATCATTTTTAAAGAGATTTAATCTATTTGTTTTGTAGATTTGAGTTTTGTGAACTTTTGGGACATCCCAACTGTTCAAGTTTTGTTCAAAATCTTCAATAGTGATTTCTTCACTATTGATAACATTTTTGTTTTTAGTAGAAGTAGTAGAGGAAGATGAAATTGAAGAGCTCCTACAAAAGATAGAGTCCATAGTAGAAAGTTTTGAAAAACTGAGTTAAACAAGTGCAAGAAGGGAAAGTAAGCGAGTGCAGGTGTTGCTACAGTGGGTAGAGCTTTAGCGGACTTGTTGCCTAAACTAGGTCTTACAGCCGACACTACTACCCCAAAACGACTCACAACAGATGCAAAATGCCTAATTTAAACCTACGATGCAAGTGATTTAAACTTCAGTTAATCCTTACCAACACTTACGCCTCTGATACCAGGATGTACACAAGAGCATATAAACGTAAACGTAGAGAAATTTAAGTAAGAACAAGAATAAAATGGACAAAATTAAAACGAAAATGAAGAAAATTAAACTAATAATTAAGCATTAAAAATAAAATGGACGATAAATATAAACAATAATTAGGCGGTAAAACCGGCCATCTAATTAATATATAAGAAAAATAAATAAGGAGCAAAGCATATGAATAAGTACATAATTTATTTCATATGAAAATAAAAGCAAGAACAATAAAATAACACTTACACAAATTAAAGTTTTGTAGCGGAAAGCTTGGAAAATAAAAGACTTAGAAGTAATTCAAGGAGTAGGCTAGAAAGGAGAGAAGTCTTGCAAGAAAAATGTTGTGTCTTCCTCTTGAAATGGAGTGCCTTTTTATAGCCAAAGATCAGCCCCTATTCCATCACGGGAGGAATATTATGCATAATGACTTCAAGACTCCAATGGCTCACCAATCACTTCATGCCTCCCACCAATGTCTCCCACTAAGTCTCTTATCATAAATAGTGATTTACTTTTCACTATTTACGACACTTATCATAAATAGTGATTTACTTTCACTATTTACGAAGTTTTTAGATCTGGTTTTGGATACAGACCGGTTTTGGATACGGGTATACCGTAATTACAAAATACAAATACGAAAATAAATACAAATACAAATTACATTTTGTAGTATAATAATTTTTTTTTTTTTTTTTTCTAGAACCCCGAGTTTCCAAAGAAAGGGGGCTGGCAGATTTGAACCTCTTCGTCCTCGGCATCATCGGCAAGGTTGATGGATGCTGCTGAGGAAGCGCTGGATCCCGATTCTTCTTTTGAGGAAGCTTTTGAAGGTCCGGGCATGCTGGAGAGGATTTGTTGGAGGATATTTTGATATTCTTCTTCTGTTTTTGCTGCGGCAAGTGATGCTTGGGCTCTCGCACGCTGGGCTAGGAAAAGAGTTTGGCCATGAGAAGCTTGGCTACCCCTTTGACGAGACTTTGCAATCCAGTCGGTGATGGCTTCTGTGGTCAAGGTTTTAGGAATGTTGAAAGCGGACCACCATTTTATCCGAAGCTTTCTCTGGATAATAGGGATGGAGCCATCACGATTATGGATAAAGGTCCAAGAGAGGACCCAAGGGAGAAAGAAATGGATAGAGAAGAGGCACAGAGGGGGGAACCTGGCTTCTTCGGGAGTAGGATTATAGTTTTTTGAAAATGTTTTGAAAGGCTCCATCACATCAGTGTGAAGATATTCATCTGAGGAACCAAAGAATCTCCACCACTGGGCAAACCAGTTAGGAAGTTTTGCTGGGCCAATAGACTTGTTATTGAAGTAAATCAACCACGAGTGAGAACATGTGGAATTTTGAATGTAAAAAGTGTTGTACCACGCATATATGTAATCCCAATAGGAGTACGTGCAACAACAAGGGATAGTCGTTTTGAAGGAAGAGGGGAAGGATTTGCGAGTTGAAAGAGGAGCTCCCCAATCCTTTACACTTAGAATTTTTTGGATTTTTACAGTGGAATACGAGGGGGAGGATGAATCATTTTTGAAAAAGTGTTTGAACTCCACAGACTTTGTGTCCTCGAGAATACTCTGGTAGTATACTGAGGGTTTTGAAATGTCATGTGGTGCGAAGAACCAACCTTTTGGAAGTAGATTGGCCGCAGTCTTGAAAGGATCAGACTCCAAACACCCAGGCTCAACGGTGAGAACATTGAGCACATTTAATTTGTCAATATAAGAAGATTTTTGGGCTCTTGATTGGGTGCCAACCACAACCTGAGCACTATTTTGAGATACCGAAATATTTTTTGAAGAAGAGGCATCGCCTTTCTCTGGTTTTGAAAATATTTGAGAAGGGTTTTTAGGGGGAGATGAAATCTCCTTCTCGGTTTTTAAATTTTTGATGAGGCCCTTACCTTGTGTCACTATAGGGGTAGACATTGCCTGGAGCTTCCTAAGTAACTCAGGTTGCTCAGATAGGCTCATGAGCCACTGCTGAATACTTGGAGGTTTTGTATCATCTGATGAGGGTGTTTGGTCTTGGTTTTGTTTCGTTGTATCTGCATAGGTTTGGATTGGTTTTGCTGCAGAAAGGTTTTGGGTTGGTGTTTCTACTTCTTTCTTCTTACGAGGCATGGGCTTTTTGCTAGGATCTGTTTTGTAAGAATTCACGAGTTAGGAAATCTGGTAGGGAATTGGAATCTCCTCGAATGAATTCAATGTCAAAATCAAAAACACTTAAAATAGCTTGCCATCTAGCAAAAATTTGTTTCGAAGCAATGTTTTGAACATCCTTTTGTAAAACTTTTTT
The DNA here is from genome assembly GCA_963920655.1 of Geranium rotundifolium. Classification (NCBI taxonomy): domain Eukaryota; kingdom Viridiplantae; phylum Streptophyta; class Magnoliopsida; order Geraniales; family Geraniaceae; genus Geranium; species Geranium rotundifolium. The sequence continues at coordinate 23,992,683 of OY987320.1, forward strand.
TGCAGACTTACAATCAATACGAAGAAGAAATTTTTTGTTTAGAAGGTCAGATTGAAACTTTGAAATGCACAAAACAATACTTAATATCTCTTTTTTGATAGTAGAGTAATTTACTTGCGTATCATTCCAATGACCAGAAGTATATGCTATGACAGACTCTTTCCCCCCCATGTTTTGCTTTAAGATACCTCCGTATCCCATATCACTAGCGTCTGTTTCGACTATCTTAGGAAGGTTGGGATCGGCAAGATGCAGGCAAGGGATGGTGAGGACTTGCTTTTTAATTTTTTGGACAGTCTTTGTATGTTCTTCGGTCCAGGGTTCAGGGTTTTTTCTTAACCTATTATGCAGTTTTTTTGCTAGTCTATTAACATTTGGGCAAAAATCTAAAACATAATTCAGACTACCAAGAAATCTTTGCAATTGGGTTTTGTCAAGAATTTTGTCGGGAAATTTGTTTGCAAAATGTAGTGATCGTTCAATTGGTGCAATGGTACCACATGAAATATTATGTCCTAAGAAGCGGATATTAGTTTTGAAAAGAGATATCTTTTTTGCTGAAACAACCAGACCACTCTTCTTTATTGCAAAGAAGAACGTTTTGAGATGTTTTATGTGTTGTTCTACAGAATAAGAAAAGATAAGCACATCATCAATATAAACTATGCAAAAGTCGGAGTAAGGATTAAAAATGTCATTCATAATTCTTTGAAATTCTGAGGGGGCATTTTTTAATCCAAATGGCATGACATTCCACTCATATTGTCCAAACGGGACAGTAAAGGCAGTTTTATATCTGTCTTTAGGATCAATTTGTATTTGCCAGAATCCTGATTTTAAATCGAATTTGGAAAAAACAAAAGATGAGTGTAGTTTTTGTAGTAAATCTTTTTTGTTTGGAATCGGATAACGAATCCATTTTAGGGCCGCATTCAAAGGTTTGTAATTGATTACTAACCTAGGAGTGTCACGTTCTATTTCAGATGCCTTGTTAACATAAAAGGCAGCACAAGACCAAGGAGATCTGGATTTTGTAATTAATCCCTTATTTTCAAGATCTTGAATTTCTTCTCTACAGAATCGTTCCATGTCAGCATTCATCTGAATGGGACGAGCCTTTGTAGGAATTAGTTTGTCATTGAAATCAGGTTCATAAGGAAGATCCACCATGTGTTGTTTCCTATTCCAGAAAGCATTTGGTAGATCGGAGCAAATTTGTTTTTCAAAAAGATTTTGAAACTCGGAGATTTTTTGTTTGGCTGAGCTAGTCCCTAAATATTGTTCAATCTTTTGATATTGGACTTCATTCTTAAGATGTAAAACATTTGATTGTTTTCCAGCAATAAGAACATTTATCTCATTGTTATAAATGGTCTCAGCCTTTATAACATTAAGACTCTTAGTCCTTGGTTTTTCAAGAAAAGGAAAAAGCAATTTTGAATATTTAGTTTTAGAACTAATCCCTTCAAAATCAACTTGATAAGGAGTTATCATGTTGATAAATGGTGTTCCCAAGATTACTGTATGATGGATGTCTGGACACATAAGAAACAGGTTTTTCAGAAGGAAATCATTATTAAAAATACCTGCTTGGGTTTTTCCAACAATTCTAAGCTTAGAATTGCTAGCAGTGTGCAAACTTTCTTTTGTCTCTTGTTGGAAGCGAAGAGGCACAATACCAGGTTTTATAACATTTTGGTCAGCTCCAGTATCAAAAAGAGCAATAGTATTGATTTGAGAATTATCAGGGAAAACAAGAGTAATTTTTATAAAATATTTTCGTGAAGTTACTTCTTCGAGAATATAAAGGAAATCTTGAGGAGCATCTCGTAAATTTTCGAGAACAGGGGGCTCATCGTTTTCCTCGTCGCTAGCCTGGCTTTGAAGGTGAGAGATAAGAAGTTGAATTTTCTCAGAATCTTCTTTTTGTTTATCTTTTAATTGTTTGATCTCGGTCTTTATGGTTTTTATTTCGGTCTGGAGATCGTTGATGGTCGCTTTGGGGTTGAGGACCTTTTTTCTCCTGTTAAGGATAGAAGTAAGATCATAAAGGTTTGGGCTGGAAGAAATAGGAGTTCGATTTTTGGTGGTAGCAGGAGGTTCATCTATCAAGGATGTTTTAAGTTGCTCAAGGTATTGTTTTTGAAGGATAGGGTCATCAATATGACTGATCATATCCAAGATTATAGACTGGTCACTTGTAAGCACGCAAATAGAGTCACCTTTATCAGACTCTGTGTCTGAGGAACTGGTTATGATCTCATCAAGGCTCGGGCCCATGTCTCTAGGGGGCGAAGTAGAGCCATCTTCGTCATCTGAGATTTCTAAAAGAAGGGCTGAGAATTTTTCTTTGATATCTTCTCCAGCATCAAGTTCTCGGATTTGTTTTGAAACTTTACAGAATCTCGAGATATGGCCTTTCTTGCCGCATCGATAGCACGTGACATCTTTCGAAGAGGGTTTTGGAGTCTCAGATTGTTTCTCGGGTCTTCTATAATTTTTCCTAAAAGGTTTTTTATAGTAGGTCGGTTTTTCGAAGGAATGTTTTTTGTAAGGTTTTTGGTATTTCCTAAATGGTTTAGGACGTGTTGGTTTCTTACTACAATCTCCTACACAATGTTTTGGTTTAGTCATAGAGGAATCAAATTGCCTACAGAAAGATCCTACTTCTTTCTTAGATTCTTGCAATTCCCACTTAAGGTGTTTTTGGAGTTTAAGGTCTTGGCAAATCTGGAGACCCTGTTTTTGAGAAGTACTAATTAGTTCTCCATAGGTAAGCTGGTCATAGGGTATGATATGGCTACCATAATTTTCTCTAATTTTGTTCCTAACCTTTTCTCCTAAGAGGGTAGGAAGTCCAGCCAGAAACTTTTCTTTCCAAAAAGGTTGGTTAGAGTCTTCGCGAAGCATGACTCTAGAGAGAAAGGTAGACTTATACCATTGGAAGTCCCCTAGTTTCTTACACTGGAGATTTGACAATAAATCCGCATTTTTATCGCTGAGGTATGAGGAATCACCGATGAAGTGTAGAGATATTGTAAGAATTAGGGTGGAAACAGCATCTTGGATAGGTTCCCCTAGGTTGTTAAGTATTGGTCCACCATTGTCATCTGTTTGGATACTATTAAGGATTTCGAAGTGTTGTTCGGGGGTTAGGTAATTATCCCACCATCCTTTGAGTTGTCCCGAAAATCCAGCCATCAGAAGTTCAGCAACTGTTTTGTCTGATGTTCCTTGTTGAGTTTTGTAGGCGTTTGACGCCATAGTCATTTGCTGGAGAAGGTTGAGGATACTATATTCAGACATGCCATCAAGATTCCATTCATAAATGGATGAGGCCTTATAGTTTGGTTGGACAAGGGTATGAGGCTGGGATCTAAGATCGTTTTCATAGTCTACTTTGGGAACTAATGTTATTGGAAGTATATGAGAGCGGGATTTTGGAACTTCGGCCGAGCTGCTAGTTGTCTCGCTATCCGAAGAAGGACTCCTTTGTCGTATGACTGAACACATAGAGTTTTGTTCCGGTATGTTTGGAACAGTATTGCGGGAGGTAGAGGGTATATCAACACGACTAAGTTGGTCAGTAATAGCTTTAAGGAATTCACTTTTATTGGATCTAAGTTCCTGTTGGGCTGGTTTTGACATTTGGAATGGCTTGAACATAGGAGGCTTTAGGTGTTTCGATTTTTCAAGAAAATGAGAAGAAACAACTGTTGCTTCAATATTACGTTTTTCTATTCTAGAAATCTGTTTTGAAATAGTTGCTAGTGAAATGTTCGTATAATTATTTTGGCACAGGACACTCTTCAAATCCTCCGAAGTATCATTTCGGGAATTTTTTAGAGGAATAGCCTCTACTTTAAGAGTTGTTCCTGGGACAGTAAAATCAAGTTTTCTGAGAGGCGGGTGCTCTGCTTCAACTGGTCCATCAGTTGTTTCCCAGATAGGCAACCTTCTCTTAGTATTGACAGGAAGAATTGTTTGAAAAGGATATGTAATATTTTCTTGAGAAGCATATATCTCAAACCAATCAAAGAAAAATATATTGAGTTTGTTTTCCAAAACAAATTCGTAAAACGTCTTTTGGATCTCTGTTCTATGATCTATGAAATTTTTGAAAAACCATATCCGTTTTTCAGAATTGTGTGATCCATAAAAATCATTTTGTAAAAGGGTTTTGTCAACCTCAAAGGTACTTTGAAGAACATTTATTTCATTTGCTATGTTTTGGGTAATAACCGAAGCGGTTGGAGAATCAGGTGAAGGAGGGTTCTGTTCTTGGTTTGACTCAATGTAGACTGGGTGAGCAACCTGGGCTGTACAATCAATGTTTTCCATTGAGGAGGAATGTGGTTCATTATTAGAAAAATTTTGGTAGTTATGAGGTATGTGTATAGGTTTGGGAAGGTTAGATCTAGGGGGTGTGAGATCACTAGATCTGTAAGTATAATTATTGATAGAAGATATTCTCGAAATCCTATCTAAGTTAATGGAATCGGAAGACGAGACATCAGAGAGGCGAGAACTAGTACTAGATCTCGGTCTATCAAAGCTTATTTTTACCTTACCGTCTAGGTATTGAGTTATGTTGTTGATTTGAGCGTTTGGTTCCGGCAGTACTACATCTGGTTTTGATGGATCAGTAGCCCCGTCGAGGATCCATTCTTCTGGAAGTGAAACATCTCTCCACTGGATCGGTCTTGGAACAACTGTATGTGCTTTGGATAAATCTGTCTCAAGAATAAGGGTTTCACCTTTGGTTGCTTGATGTTTGTAGTTTGAATGAAAAGATGTCATCATAGCCTTATAATGAATTTTAAAAATTAGAGCAACTGGAATAGACCCTTCGATCATCTTGTAATTATGTAATTTTAGTTGAAGGATCAAGGATTTTAAAATATTTTTGTCATTTAGAGAGATAGTTAAATCTGGGTAACAATCAAACGAAACAGGTCCTCTACAAAGACTAGACTCCACCGTTCCTAGTAGAGAATCGTCAAAATTTAGATGTCTAGCATCTCTTAAAGCTGCTAGGACAGAAGTATTGAGACCTTCACGTGTCAAGGGTTTGAGTGCTACTTGAACTAAACCGATGTGTATGTACCGATAGCCCTTGTTTTGATGTTGTTTTAAAGTAGTTGGAGAAAATAGGGTGATATTTTCAAAAGGTTTTGAAAGCTGGATATCTCTTTCTTCAGTTTTAATTGTGAAATCATTTTTAAAGAGATTTAATCTATTTGTTTTGTAGATTTGAGTTTTGTGAACTTTTGGGACATCCCAACTGTTCAAGTTTTGTTCAAAATCTTCAATAGTGATTTCTTCACTATTGATAACATTTTTGTTTTTAGTAGAAGTAGTAGAGGAAGATGAAATTGAAGAGCTCCTACAAAAGATAGAGTCCATAGTAGAAAGTTTTGAAAAACTGAGTTAAACAAGTGCAAGAAGGGAAAGTAAGCGAGTGCAGGTGTTGCTACAGTGGGTAGAGCTTTAGCGGACTTGTTGCCTAAACTAGGTCTTACAGCCGACACTACTACCCCAAAACGACTCACAACAGATGCAAAATGCCTAATTTAAACCTACGATGCAAGTGATTTAAACTTCAGTTAATCCTTACCAACACTTACGCCTCTGATACCAGGATGTACACAAGAGCATATAAACGTAAACGTAGAGAAATTTAAGTAAGAACAAGAATAAAATGGACAAAATTAAAACGAAAATGAAGAAAATTAAACTAATAATTAAGCATTAAAAATAAAATGGACGATAAATATAAACAATAATTAGGCGGTAAAACCGGCCATCTAATTAATATATAAGAAAAATAAATAAGGAGCAAAGCATATGAATAAGTACATAATTTATTTCATATGAAAATAAAAGCAAGAACAATAAAATAACACTTACACAAATTAAAGTTTTGTAGCGGAAAGCTTGGAAAATAAAAGACTTAGAAGTAATTCAAGGAGTAGGCTAGAAAGGAGAGAAGTCTTGCAAGAAAAATGTTGTGTCTTCCTCTTGAAATGGAGTGCCTTTTTATAGCCAAAGATCAGCCCCTATTCCATCACGGGAGGAATATTATGCATAATGACTTCAAGACTCCAATGGCTCACCAATCACTTCATGCCTCCCACCAATGTCTCCCACTAAGTCTCTTATCATAAATAGTGATTTACTTTTCACTATTTACGACACTTATCATAAATAGTGATTTACTTTCACTATTTACGAAGTTTTTAGATCTGGTTTTGGATACAGACCGGTTTTGGATACGGGTATACCGTAATTACAAAATACAAATACGAAAATAAATACAAATACAAATTACATTTTGTAGTATAATAATTTTTTTTTTTTTTTTTTCTAGAACCCCGAGTTTCCAAAGAAAGGGGGCTGGCAGATTTGAACCTCTTCGTCCTCGGCATCATCGGCAAGGTTGATGGATGCTGCTGAGGAAGCGCTGGATCCCGATTCTTCTTTTGAGGAAGCTTTTGAAGGTCCGGGCATGCTGGAGAGGATTTGTTGGAGGATATTTTGATATTCTTCTTCTGTTTTTGCTGCGGCAAGTGATGCTTGGGCTCTCGCACGCTGGGCTAGGAAAAGAGTTTGGCCATGAGAAGCTTGGCTACCCCTTTGACGAGACTTTGCAATCCAGTCGGTGATGGCTTCTGTGGTCAAGGTTTTAGGAATGTTGAAAGCGGACCACCATTTTATCCGAAGCTTTCTCTGGATAATAGGGATGGAGCCATCACGATTATGGATAAAGGTCCAAGAGAGGACCCAAGGGAGAAAGAAATGGATAGAGAAGAGGCACAGAGGGGGGAACCTGGCTTCTTCGGGAGTAGGATTATAGTTTTTTGAAAATGTTTTGAAAGGCTCCATCACATCAGTGTGAAGATATTCATCTGAGGAACCAAAGAATCTCCACCACTGGGCAAACCAGTTAGGAAGTTTTGCTGGGCCAATAGACTTGTTATTGAAGTAAATCAACCACGAGTGAGAACATGTGGAATTTTGAATGTAAAAAGTGTTGTACCACGCATATATGTAATCCCAATAGGAGTACGTGCAACAACAAGGGATAGTCGTTTTGAAGGAAGAGGGGAAGGATTTGCGAGTTGAAAGAGGAGCTCCCCAATCCTTTACACTTAGAATTTTTTGGATTTTTACAGTGGAATACGAGGGGGAGGATGAATCATTTTTGAAAAAGTGTTTGAACTCCACAGACTTTGTGTCCTCGAGAATACTCTGGTAGTATACTGAGGGTTTTGAAATGTCATGTGGTGCGAAGAACCAACCTTTTGGAAGTAGATTGGCCGCAGTCTTGAAAGGATCAGACTCCAAACACCCAGGCTCAACGGTGAGAACATTGAGCACATTTAATTTGTCAATATAAGAAGATTTTTGGGCTCTTGATTGGGTGCCAACCACAACCTGAGCACTATTTTGAGATACCGAAATATTTTTTGAAGAAGAGGCATCGCCTTTCTCTGGTTTTGAAAATATTTGAGAAGGGTTTTTAGGGGGAGATGAAATCTCCTTCTCGGTTTTTAAATTTTTGATGAGGCCCTTACCTTGTGTCACTATAGGGGTAGACATTGCCTGGAGCTTCCTAAGTAACTCAGGTTGCTCAGATAGGCTCATGAGCCACTGCTGAATACTTGGAGGTTTTGTATCATCTGATGAGGGTGTTTGGTCTTGGTTTTGTTTCGTTGTATCTGCATAGGTTTGGATTGGTTTTGCTGCAGAAAGGTTTTGGGTTGGTGTTTCTACTTCTTTCTTCTTACGAGGCATGGGCTTTTTGCTAGGATCTGTTTTGTAAGAATTCACGAGTTAGGAAATCTGGTAGGGAATTGGAATCTCCTCGAATGAATTCAATGTCAAAATCAAAAACACTTAAAATAGCTTGCCATCTAGCAAAAATTTGTTTCGAAGCAATGTTTTGAACATCCTTTTGTAAAACTTTTTTTGCAGACTTACAATCAATACGAAGAAGAAATTTTTTGTTTAGAAGGTCAGATTGAAACTTTGAAATGCACAAAACAATACTTAATATCTCTTTTTTGATAGTAGAGTAATTTACTTGCGTATCATTCCAATGACCAGAAGTATATGCTATGACAGACTCTTTCCCCCCCATGTTTTGCTTTAAGATACCTCCGTATCCCATATCACTAGCGTCTGTTTCGACTATCTTAGGAAGGTTGGGATCGGCAAGATGCAGGCAAGGGATGGTGAGGACTTGCTTTTTAATTTTTTGGACAGTCTTTGTATGTTCTTCGGTCCAGGGTTCAGGGTTTTTTCTTAACCTATTATGCAGTTTTTTTGCTAGTCTATTAACATTTGGGCAAAAATCTAAAACATAATTCAGACTACCAAGAAATCTTTGCAATTGGGTTTTGTCAAGAATTTTGTCGGGAAATTTGTTTGCAAAATGTAGTGATCGTTCAATTGGTGCAATGGTACCACATGAAATATTATGTCCTAAGAAGCGGATATTAGTTTTGAAAAGAGATATCTTTTTTGCTGAAACAACCAGACCACTCTTCTTTATTGCAAAGAAGAACGTTTTGAGATGTTTTATGTGTTGTTCTACAGAATAAGAAAAGATAAGCACATCATCAATATAAACTATGCAAAAGTCGGAGTAAGGATTAAAAATGTCATTCATAATTCTTTGAAATTCTGAGGGGGCATTTTTTAATCCAAATGGCATGACATTCCACTCATATTGTCCAAACGGGACAGTAAAGGCAGTTTTATATCTGTCTTTAGGATCAATTTGTATTTGCCAGAATCCTGATTTTAAATCGAATTTGGAAAAAACAAAAGATGAGTGTAGTTTTTGTAGTAAATCTTTTTTGTTTGGAATCGGATAACGAATCCATTTTAGGGCCGCATTCAAAGGTTTGTAATTGATTACTAACCTAGGAGTGTCACGTTCTATTTCAGATGCCTTGTTAACATAAAAGGCAGCACAAGACCAAGGAGATCTGGATTTTGTAATTAATCCCTTATTTTCAAGATCTTGAATTTCTTCTCTACAGAATCGTTCCATGTCAGCATTCATCTGAATGGGACGAGCCTTTGTAGGAATTAGTTTGTCATTGAAATCAGGTTCATAAGGAAGATCCACCATGTGTTGTTTCCTATTCCAGAAAGCATTTGGTAGATCGGAGCAAATTTGTTTTTCAAAAAGATTTTGAAACTCGGAGATTTTTTGTTTGGCTGAGCTAGTCCCTAAATATTGTTCAATCTTTTGATATTGGACTTCATTCTTAAGATGTAAAACATTTGATTGTTTTCCAGCAATAAGAACATTTATCTCATTGTTATAAATGGTCTCAGCCTTTATAACATTAAGACTCTTAGTCCTTGGTTTTTCAAGAAAAGGAAAAAGCAATTTTGAATATTTAGTTTTAGAACTAATCCCTTCAAAATCAACTTGATAAGGAGTTATCATGTTGATAAATGGTGTTCCCAAGATTACTGTATGATGGATGTCTGGACACATAAGAAACAGGTTTTTCAGAAGGAAATCATTATTAAAAATACCTGCTTGGGTTTTTCCAACAATTCTAAGCTTAGAATTGCTAGCAGTGTGCAAACTTTCTTTTGTCTCTTGTTGGAAGCGAAGAGGCACAATACCAGGTTTTATAACATTTTGGTCAGCTCCAGTATCAAAAAGAGCAATAGTATTGATTTGAGAATTATCAGGGAAAACAAGAGTGTTTATAAAATATTTTCGTGAAGTTACTTCTTCGAGAATATAAAGGAAATCTTGAGGAGCATCTCGTAAATTTTCGAGAACAGGGGGCTCATCGTTTTCCTCGTCGCTAGCCTGGCTTTGAAGGTGAGAGATAAGAAGTTGAATTTTCTCAGAATCTTCTTTTTGTTTATCTTTTAATTGTTTGATCTCGGTCTTTATGGTTTTTATTTCGGTCTGGAGATCGTTGATGGTCGCTTTGGGGTTGAGGACCTTTTTTCTCCTGTTAAGGATAGAAGTAAGATCATAAAGGTTTGGGCTGGAAGAAATAGGAGTTCGATTTTTGGTGGTAGCAGGAGGTTCATCTATCAAGGATGTTTTAAGTTGCTCAAGGTATTGTTTTTGAAGGATAGGGTCATCAATATGACTGATCATATCCAAGATTATAGACTGGTCACTTGTAAGCACGCAAATAGAGTCACCTTTATCAGACTCTGTGTCTGAGGAACTGGTTATGATCTCATCAAGGCTCGGGCCCATGTCTCTAGGGGGCGAAGTAGAGCCATCTTCGTCATCTGAGATTTCTAAAAGAAGGGCTGAGAATTTTTCTTTGATATCTTCTCCAGCATCAAGTTCTCGGATTTGTTTTGAAACTTTACAGAATCTCGAGATATGGCCTTTCTTGCCGCATCGATAGCACGTGACATCTTTCGAAGAGGGTTTTGGAGTCTCAGATTGTTTCTCGGGTCTTCTATAATTTTTCCTAAAAGGTTTTTTATAGTAGGTCGGTTTTTCGAAGGAATGTTTTTTGTAAGGTTTTTGGTATTTCCTAAATGGTTTAGGACGTGTTGGTTTCTTACTACAATCTCCTACACAATGTTTTGGTTTAGTCATAGAGGAATCAAATTGCCTACAGAAAGATCCTACTTCTTTCTTAGATTCTTGCAATTCCCACTTAAGGTGTTTTTGGAGTTTAAGGTCTTGGCAAATCTGGAGACCCTGTTTTTGAGAAGTACTAATTAGTTCTCCATAGGTAAGCTGGTCATAGGGTATGATATGGCTACCATAATTTTCTCTAATTTTGTTCCTAACCTTTTCTCCTAAGAGGGTAGGAAGTCCAGCCAGAAACTTTTCTTTCCAAAAAGGTTGGTTAGAGTCTTCGCGAAGCATGACTCTAGAGAGAAAGGTAGACTTATACCATTGGAAGTCCCCTAGTTTCTTACACTGGAGATTTGACAATAAATCCGCATTTTTATCGCTGAGGTATGAGGAATCACCGATGAAGTGTAGAGATATTGTAAGAATTAGGGTGGAAACAGCATCTTGGATAGGTTCCCCTAGGTTGTTAAGTATTGGTCCACCATTGTCATCTGTTTGGATACTATTAAGGATTTCGAAGTGTTGTTCGGGGGTTAGGTAATTATCCCACCATCCTTTGAGTTGTCCCGAAAATCCAGCCATCAGAAGTTCAGCAACTGTTTTGTCTGATGTTCCTTGTTGAGTTTTGTAGGCGTTTGACGCCATAGTCATTTGCTGGAGAAGGTTGAGGATACTATATTCAGACATGCCATCAAGATTCCATTCATAAATGGATGAGGCCTTATAGTTTGGTTGGACAAGGGTATGAGGCTGGGATCTAAGATCGTTTTCATAGTCTACTTTGGGAACTAATGTTATTGGAAGTATATGAGAGCGGGATTTTGGAACTTCGGCCGAGCTGCTAGTTGTCTCGCTATCCGAAGAAGGACTCCTTTGTCGTATGACTGAACACATAGAGTTTTGTTCCGGTATGTTTGGAACAGTATTGCGGGAGGTAGAGGGTATATCAACACGACTAAGTTGGTCAGTAATAGCTTTAAGGAATTCACTTTTATTGGATCTAAGTTCCTGTTGGGCTGGTTTTGACATTTGGAATGGCTTGAACATAGGAGGCTTTAGGTGTTTCGATTTTTCAAGAAAATGAGAAGAAACAACTGTTGCTTCAATATTACGTTTTTCTATTCTAGAAATCTGTTTTGAAATAGTTGCTAGTGAAATGTTCGTATAATTATTTTGGCACAGGACACTCTTCAAATCCTCCGAAGTATCATTTCGGGAATTTTTTAGAGGAATAGCCTCTACTTTAAGAGTTGTTCCTGGGACAGTAAAATCAAGTTTTCTGAGAGGCGGGTGCTCTGCTTCAACTGGTCCATCAGTTGTTTCCCAGATAGGCAACCTTCTCTTAGTATTGACAGGAAGAATTGTTTGAAAAGGATATGTAATATTTTCTTGAGAAGCATATATCTCAAACCAATCAAAGAAAAATATATTGAGTTTGTTTTCCAAAACAAATTCGTAAAACGTCTTTTGGATCTCTGTTCTATGATCTATGAAATTTTTGAAAAACCATATCCGTTTTTCAGAATTGTGTGATCCATAAAAATCATTTTGTAAAAGGGTTTTGTCAACCTCAAAGGTACTTTGAAGAACATTTATTTCATTTGCTATGTTTTGGGTAATAACCGAAGCGGTTGGAGAATCAGGTGAAGGAGGGTTCTGTTCTTGGTTTGACTCAATGTAGACTGGGTGAGCAACCTGGGCTGTACAATCAATGTTTTCCATTGAGGAGGAATGTGGTTCATTATTAGAAAAATTTTGGTAGTTATGAGGTATGTGTATAGGTTTGGGAAGGTTAGATCTAGGGGGTGTGAGATCACTAGATCTGTAAGTATAATTATTGATAGAAGATATTCTCGAAATCCTATCTAAGTTAATGGAATCGGAAGACGAGACATCAGAGAGGCGAGAACTAGTACTAGATCTCGGTCTATCAAAGCTTATTTTTACCTTACCGTCTAGGTATTGAGTTATGTTGTTGATTTGAGCGTTTGGTTCCGGCAGTACTACATCTGGTTTTGATGGATCAGTAGCCCCGTCGAGGATCCATTCTTCTGGAAGTGAAACATCTCTCCACTGGATCGGTCTTGGAACAACTGTATGTGCTTTGGATAAATCTGTCTCAAGAATAAGGGTTTCACCTTTGGTTGCTTGATGTTTGTAGTTTGAATGAAAAGATGTCATCATAGCCTTATAATGAATTTTAAAAATTAGAGCAACTGGAATAGACCCTTCGATCATCTTGTAATTATGTAATTTTAGTTGAAGGATCAAGGATTTTAAAATATTTTTGTCATTTAGAGAGATAGTTAAATCTGGGTAACAATCAAACGAAACAGGTCCTCTACAAAGACTAGACTCCACCGTTCCTAGTAGAGAATCGTCAAAATTTAGATGTCTAGCATCTCTTAAAGCTGCTAGGACAGAAGTATTGAGACCTTCACGTGTCAAGGGTTTGAGTGCTACTTGAACTAAACCGATGTGTATGTACCGATAGCCCTTGTTTTGATGTTGTTTTAAAGTAGTTGGAGAAAATAGGGTGATATTTTCAAAAGGTTTTGAAAGCTGGATATCTCTTTCTTCAGTTTTAATTGTGAAATCATTTTTAAAGAGATTTAATCTATTTGTTTTGTAGATTTGAGTTTTGTGAACTTTTGGGACATCCCAACTGTTCAAGTTTTGTTCAAAATCTTCAATAGTGATTTCTTCACTACTGATAACATTTTTGTTTTTAATAGAAGTAGTAGAGGAAGATGAAATTGAAGAGCTCCTACAAAAGATAGAGTCCATAGTAGAAAGTTTTGAAAAACTGAGTTAAACAAGTGCAAGAAGGGAAAGTAAGCGAGTGCAGGTGTTGCTACAGTGGGTAGAGCTTTAGCGGACTTGTTGCCTAAACTAGGTCTTACAGCCGACACTACTACCCCAAAACGACTCACAACAGATGCAAAATGCCTAATTTAAACCTACGATGCAAGTGATTTAAACTTCAGTTAATCCTTACCAACACTTACGCCTCTGATATATATATATATATCTGATTAGATGTTAATAAACAAAATTATAAGACGGTGATTTTTACAACATTGATTAGTCATTGCCTTGGCTTAACAAAACGACACACTCTGAAGTCCCATTCGCAATTCAGTGTAAAGACTGATATTTACCCTGTTAATAATCATGTCAAGCAAGAATGAACTAAAATTAAACAATTTCAAATAAAAATTACGGTGTAATTTTGTACAAAAATTGAACAAGTCACCCTAATAGAAAATCAGGGGAACCATTAGCGATGCATAGATATCCCAAATACGAGAAATGTGATGAAAAGTCAACATTATTATGTGATTCAATACATGTTAATTCAAAATTAGGTTGCAAGTAACAAGGCTTAGCATTAATGGGCAGAGGTCGAAGAAAGCTAGATTGTTCTTGTTTCAAATCTGGGGACTCATATAAAACGCAAACAAGTTGCAGAGATTTGGCACAAGAGTCAAAGATACTAATACTGTCAACAAAGATTGATTATTAATTAATTAATGTAATGATACCATTACCAATAACTCAGTCAGGTCTATGTTTTCACTTCAACAAATACAATACTAATTAACTATGAGTAAATTTCTTGTCTTGCACCGTCCGGGCTGCGACAAGAAGCACAAGTTGGCAGTGGACTGTCTCCGGAATGCAAGTTTCAATCTGATCGCTTGTCTCCGGTCGCAATTGTTCTACTACTAAAATCAGACCTAATTAAGAGTTATAATGTTTACATACTGACTCACATTTTTATGGAGGTTAAGATTTTATCAGTATAACCTATGGAACTTGACCTTGATCGCTTGAACAAGCAAGCTTTAGTATTTGTGGGTTTCAAAATGTAACAAACATTTTGGACATATGCTTGTATTAGCACGACTTGTGAATAGAAACACCAACAACCCTATTAATTAATCTAGTCAACCTCTTCGTTAATGACAAACTAAACTCCCCTTAAGAACCCACCTAAAAACAGAACCAAAGCACATATCAACACTAACAATCCAAAACAGCAATCTTTCCACAACCGAAGTGATCAATCTAGATTAAATAAAAAGGCAAGTAGCAAGTAGCAAGCAACAAACCAAGAGACAAGCCAAAGGCACAGGCAAAGCCAAAACCAAGGAAGCTGAGTTCAAGAGTGTACCAAGCAAACCCGGATAAGGTGGAGTGTCCTTGTCCATCCACACGAACCTCACACACACGCCTGCCAATCTGCAATAACTTAATCCTTAAATTAAAATGAAACACGTTACACATCACACTAAGTCAAACCTTGAAACTGTCAACAACACATAGCGGCTTCTGATATGTCTCCACATGGCGTGCCTGCCGGCTTCTGTGGCTGGTGCAGCTGCAGGTGCAGGTGCCGGTGCCTAATGGTTGTTGATGTCACCATATTTGTTAAATAATGTACACATTAGCTTATCACTCTTACCAACAAATCAAGAGTAATATAATCAAAAGGGTTGTCAGTTATCACATAATACTATTCTTTTTTATAAAATCATGCCATTATAATGTAAGCTTACGTGTATAAATTGAGAGTGAGGAATATAATATATAAGGTAGTTGAGGGATGAGGGAATGGACCTGCGCAAGTCACCATCCCATTTTTGCCTTATATGGTGGGTGCTGTTTAGTCCAAGACTGCTGCTTCCTTCACCTTCCTTCTTATCTTTCTCCTTCTTGTTTCGTTTCGTTTCATTTGGTTCTGTGTAGAGATGGGGAATTGTCAAACCATAGACGCAGCGGCTCTGGTGATACAGCATCCAGATGGTAGGATAGAGAGGCTGTATTGGCCGGTAAGTGCCACTGAGGTGATGAGAGCCAACCCGGGTCACTATGTCTCTCTGATCATCCCATTGCCTTCGCCCGAGGAGGAGGAGAATCAGCAGAGGGCAGTGAGAGTCACCCGGGTCAAGCTGCTCCGCCCTCATGATACTCTTGCCCTCGGTCATGCTTACAAACTCATCACTACCGAAGGTAATGGGAATTACTTTTCAGACAATGAGGTGTTTCTTTGGCCCATGAGAGTTCTTGCTTTGTCTGACTTGAGTTTCTCGGTCTTGCAGAGGTTGTGAATGTGTTGCGGGCAAAAAAGTATGCGAAGATGAAGAGGCAGCAGCCGGAGTTAGCAGCACAGATGGAGACGGTATCAGGAAGGCAGAGCTCAGGTTGCGAGGCTGAGGAGTCACCTGCAATGGACAAAAACAATCAGGTAAATATTCTCGGTGAACATGTTAAATAAATTCTTACAACAGTATACGCTAAAAAAAATAAGCCATGAAACTTCTTGAACTGTATGAAGTAAATCCTCCACTCTCTATGAATCCTTGTTTTGCTTCTCCTGCAAAGACAAAATGAACAAGATTTTCCCTTCCATACAGGTCTCTCTCTACCACAACGAAGTTATAATAACAAGGACGAGTTATTGTATAGAAACTATTCGTGGCTATGATAACAAGATGATCAATTTTCATTCATAAATGCTAACCAAATACTATGTTGAACATTTCAGGGAATGAAACGCGAAAGACATCACCAAAAAACATCAACAAACCAGGTGGCGGGAAGACCAAAATCATGGCGCCCCTCGTTGCAAAGCATCACAGAAACTGCGAGTTGATGGAGTACTACTTGTAACTTACAGAGCAGTGTGTGAAAATTTTCTATTGCTCTCTTTTAGTCAATGGTGCCACTTGATTAGCACACTTCTTGAACATGGGGAATATGGACAAACTAACTACAAGTAAGCATGAAGATTCCCAAATCTCAGTTAATCATGTCCCCCAAATTCCAACTATCTACGTAATAAGACATATGTATAGTACAAAAAGAGCACCGAATCCAGCATTTTTAATATGTTTCTGATAAGATCAGATTTATAATACAAAATGGAGTAGCAGAAAGTTGTTAACTATGCAGAAAAAATCACAGTTTTGAGTTCCAAGCTTCCCAATCCTCATCTATATAATTTTGACCCCATAAGAGTGATGTTCGTGCAGCTAAAGCTGCTCCGGGTAATTTTTTCTCCTTTAGCGCAACCAGCATAACAGTGAAAGGATCTACCACAAGTGTCCCTGGTCCTCCATACTCATTGTGCAGGAACTCTCTTAATATCTGATTTTCACGCTACAAGCTGTTAGAATAACTGAGTTTCAGAAAACTCAATACAATTTTAAATTTACCACCATCAGAGACAAACATCAAAATAGGGATGTGTGCGTGCACGTGTATAATTGCCGATGATAGGGCTAAAACTACACCAAAAAGTATATTAAACTGATGAAGATGCATGAATTACAGTGGTTACTTTGTCATATCAGATATTTCTGTTGGAGGTCAATTATTGGATTGTGTTCAAGTATGAGTTCAACTGGAAGTAGAACTAAATAGAAAATTTGATCGACTAAATCACGTGACGTGCACTTGGGACTTCTTTAAGGACTATAGGATATACCGTTGCAGCGAGGGTTGAGATTGGGCTAATACAATAATGACGAGCAATGTTTTCCACTAATCAGAAGGGCCGCCTGTAAAGGGCACTAACATGTATCCAACTGGAAGTACAAATATGCAAATATGTTTATTCTAAAAATCAGATGCAAATCATCAATACTAAACACTATAATACACACTAATTCAGAACTAAGCCATATGATTCCAATACTCTAATCTATGATTAAAAAAATGAAGTAATCTCAGAAATCATTGACACAACAATGGGCTATAATTTACACTAGCATCAACAACCAATCAAGCTAATAATCAAGTAAAAGCCATAATTAGTTACAATTATAATGATCAAATCAAAAGAAGTTTTTTTACCCCAGCACAAATATCAATAACCATATCAAGACGATCCCCAAATGTCTCCTTATCCTTGACCAGCTTCCGCAGAAGCTCACTCCTAAACTTCTGGGTCTCCTGCAAAACCCACAAACACGTCAACAGAGGCACAAAAACACAGACTTTACAAGGTTTTCACAGAAAAGTTACGCACAGCTTCTGCAAATTCTGGATTTGGGTCTGGGTAAACGTATTTCGGCGGAGTGGTGGAGGAGGCGGTGGCTCTGTGAGGGCCGGAGGTTTTGACTGAGATGGGCTTTGGAGAGAGAAGAGGGCGCAGGATAATGCAGGGGGCACGCAGGATAGATACGGTGTTGCTGAGGGTGGGTGTTTTGGCGGGAGCGAAGGAAGTGGCGGAGATGAAAGTGAAGGCCATTTTTGGCGGTGGCGTTGGCTAATGTGAGCCGTGTAGGTGCAAGCTCGTAATCATACGCTTCATTGCAGAACGATTTTGGGTTCAGATTGGGCCAGAACCAATACAATCATGGGTTTTAGTTTCGACCCAAAATCATTGAAGTATTGTTTCCCGTATATTTTGGGTCTGAAAGCCCATTAAAGGTTACTATGGAAATTGATGCCTGGGCCCATAGGACATGGGTATGGTATTATTTATTTGTATTGATTTAGGGATGGTGAAAAAAATCGAACCCAAGGATACTCGATGTCCTGGAATGGAAAAACCCCAAAAAAAATTGGGTACGATTTTTTGAGTGAGTTTTTAGTGCAGGTATATACAACCTATCCCTGATCTGACCCGCACTTGATACATTTTTTTAATAAAAAAATGTAATAAATATTTGTTGAAATTAGTTGAATCAAATTTATTCTAGTTGATCTCGAACCAAATTATTAAAAGTTTGTAAAATATATATTTATTTTAATATAAATGTTAACTTTGGGTGAATATTTATGATGAATATTGAACGAAATAAATAGAGTCGAGTCGGGCTTGATTCAATTATTTCCTTTCGAATCAAATTCGAGTCTAGAGTGTTTTTCATGAACCAAGCTTAACGTTGACAAATTATAAAAACTGGATTCGACTCGATTGTCGCCCCTTTAAATACATGTATAAAATATTAATATTTCGCTTTAAAACAGGTAAATCTTATCTATGCTTCATGAGTATTTTAATATATATTCTCTATCTATTTTAGTTATGAATTAAATTCAGTGTTCTAAAAACCGGTCTAGGCGGCCGCCTAGGCGCTCATTTGGGCTTTGCCGTTCCGTTTTTCACTAGTCGAACGCTCAAAAACGGTGGAGGCCAAAAAACGGGCTAGGCACCCGATTAATCGGCCTAGGCGGCGATTAATCGGCCCAGGCGGACCTATTATTTCAAGAAAAAAATCAATTGAAAATTACAATTTACACATATAGACCTAAAACGTCTTAGACGTTTGGTTTAATTGGTTTATTCTTAATTGATTTATACTTCTAAACCAATTAATTTTTAGATTATTTATTTTTTATATAGTATAATTCATTTTTATATTAAAAATAATAAAAAATATAAATCCGATTAATCCTTCCGGAGTGTTGTCCGCCCGATTAGCGCCTAGCGTTTTTTAGAACCTTGATTAAATTAGATCATGACAACTAAGTATACATTTGATTGTTTTGATTTGGTAGCATGAATTTAAGTCGGTAAAGAAGAGTTAAATAATTCATGAATCAATCAAGAATCAGTCTTGTCTAAACACACCCACATCAATATTCACCTAATCTTTTGTTCGTTTCATAAATCGATGGCCCTTTTTTGCTCCCCAATAGGGAAGGTCAAGAGAAATCATGGGCTTTTCGTAATTAAAAAAAATAGACAAGAATGTACATGGTTTTGTGGGAAATAAATGGGGTCTTGTAATTTCTTGAATATCGATGATTAAACAAACGACTGTTGTGTTGTGTTGTGTCTCCGATGATTATGGTCCAGCCACTACCGCAAAGCAATAAAGATAGCACAACATGATCAGCCCATCTTTCTTTTTTGTAATGGCCTATAAAGAAACCAAATCGTCTATCGTCACATGTGTTTGGACCCAAACAAGGAAAAGGAACACACCATCACCTAAACATTTTTTTTTAAACAATGAATACGTAAGAGAATCACCGTTTATCAGGACAAACGATTTCTTAAACATTCATATTATATGATCGTAATATATATAGGGACATATATTCAAGTGAGAACCAAGAGTTACGTAAAAACTCGTGAGAACGATTTCTTATCATGAATACATGTCTTTTTTTAACAATGAATACGTAAGAAAATCACCATTTATCATGATATCAGGACAAACGATTTCTTAAACGTTCATATTATATGATCGCAATATATACACTACACCATTTTGTTATGACGACTGCGCACATAGAGAACGTGCGCAGTCCTAAGCTAAGGCAAGAACTGCGCACCGTCTGTGTGCGCAGTTATAATGTAACGCAAGAACTGCGCACACGAAAGTGCGCAGTCAGAAGGTAAGGACTGCGCACATAGATTTGTGTGAGCAGTTTGTCGAGTTTCATAAAATTGCCCGTTGGTGGGCAACGGTCGGATGTATAGCCGTTGTACATGAGACCGTTGCCAAGGACCGCGCACCCAGTGAATGTGCGCAGTCCTTAGCTTGTGCCTGCGCACATTTGTGGGTGCGCAGTCATCAACTTTCTGCCTATAAATGGCAGAAAGTTGATGTTGTGTGTTGTGGTAGTGATTTTGGGTAGTTGTTGTTGTGTTGGGAGGTACAAATTGAGGGTTCACAAATACGACTTGTAGAGGCAAATAAACTCATCAAGAATCCGAAGACATCGTCACTCACTTTCTCGTCCATTGTAAGGTATGTACGTGTGTCCATTGTTATATATATCGTTTTATTTCGTGATTATCGTTTGTAAGTATATATATCGTTTTATTTCGAAATAGAATTTAGTGATTATCGTTTGTTAGTATATATATCATCGTAAGTATATATATCGTTTTATTTCGAAATAGAATTTAGTGATTATCGTTTGTTAGTATATATATCATTGTAAGTATATATATCATTTTAGTAATTAGTGATTGTTGAAAACGTAGATAAAAAATGGATCGATCGTGGATGGGAATGGATAGGTCAACAAATGCTTTCAAGAGAGGTGTTAGCAGTTTCGTAATTTTTGCGAGAGAAAATGGTATACAATACGGCCCAGATCGATTCAAGTGTCCGTGTTCGACATGTTGTAATTTTCGTTTCTACGAGATGCCGATCATTTGTACACATTTACTTAGGAAAGGGTTCATGAGATATTATACAATATGGACCGAACATGGCGAAGTGGGAGAAGTCGGGGAGAGCAGTAACCAGGGTCTTCGTTATTCCCCTGTTCACAGTCCCGTGGTTGATCATGTTCATCAGTTCGTGCATGATGTAGACCCATGGCGAGATGTTAGAGTTGAACCACTTGGAGAAGCAACTGATATGGCGATTCAAGTAGATGCTGATGCTGCTAGAGCAACGACGAGAAAGTACAAGCAGTTGGTGGCAGAGATGGAGAAACCATTGTATGATGGTAGCGATGATACAGCGTTGGCCGCACTGCTGCAAATTCTGTCAATCAAATATAAGACGGGGATGACAGACACGGCATTTGACGATGTAGCTGCGTACGTTTCCAGCAAGTTGCCGCAACCCAATGCGCATGTGGCAAACTACGCATCAGCAAAGCAGAAATTAAAGTCAATAGAATTGCCGTTGGTGAAATATGATGCATGTTACCACGGTTGCATATTGTACTACAAAGAGTACATATATTCCACAGAGTGTCCAGTATGTGGAGATTGTCGGTACGAATATGCTGGAAGTTTGACTGTGGCAAAGAAGACATTATGGTATTTTCCATTGGCACCGCGTTTGCAACGACTATTTGCCGTACCCGAGACGTCTGAGTGGATGCGTTGGCACGGGGAGCGGGAGAGGGTGGACGATGATACACTCGAACATCCAGCAGACGGAGAAGATTGGATTACGTTTGACAGGACATACCCGAGTTTTTCAGCAGAAATTCGTAACGTGCGCCTCGCCATTGCAACTGACGGTTTCTGTCCGTTCGGACCAAACACACCGCCTTATAGCCTTTGGCCCGTCGTCGCTATCCCGCTAAATTTCCCCCCATCAATGGCAATGAAGAAGGAATACAATCTGTTGACGATGTTGATATCTGGTCCAAAGTCACCAGGTAAATGTTTGAATAATTTTATGAGGCCATTGATCGATGAGTTGCAGGAACTATGGCATCAAGGTGTTCCGACATGAGATGGGTTTAAGGATGAAGCTTTCCAAATGCGTGCTGCAGTGATGTGGACGATTAACGACTATCCAGGGCTGGGCATGTTGGGTGGAATTCAAACAAAAGGTTACAAGGCTTGTCCTATATGCATGGACGACATTGATTTCACTCATAAACGGGGGAGAACGTCGTACTTGGGTGCACGCAGGTACTTACATCAAAGGCATCGATTGCGTCGGGCGAGACAGGCTTTTAATGGAACAGTTGAAGAAAGAGACGCGCCTCGTATCTGCTCTGGGGAGGAAGTATTTTCATTCATATTGCAAAATGAATGTCCAGTACAGAGTTTGGACCCGCTGTTGAAACCCAGGGCAACTCGGGAGAAGTATTGTTGGACGCACAAAAGCATATTCTGGGAGCTGGATTACTGGAAGACTTATCAAGTGAGACATGCCCTTGATGTGATGCATATAGAGAAGAATGTGTGCGACAATGTTATGAGCACCGTGATGGGAGTTGGTGGGAAGACTAAGGATGATGAGAAGGCCCGATTCACGTTACAGGATTTGAACGTGCGACCGCATCTTTGGCCTGTACATGGTAATGACGGAAAATGGGTTCTCCCTCAGGCAGGGTATGTTGTGAAGCCAAAAGATCGTGGAGAAGTACTTGACCATCTTAGGATGGTCAAGTACCCAAGTGGGTATGCGGGAAGTCTGAAGAATAAAATCAAGGAAGACAAAAGATTTTACGGGCTCAAGATGCACGACTGACACGTGTTGATTCAGAGGATATTTCCTATTATGATTCGAAAATACGTCGATTCAGAAGTAGCAGACGTATTGGTCGAGTTGAGAACATTTTTTCAGAAGTTGTGTGCCAGGGAGTTAAAAAAATCCACCCTCATCCAGATGAGAGAAGACATCGCGATGATTCAATGCAAGTTGGAGATGATTTTTCCCCCGGTATTCTTCACAATACAGGCCCACCTACCTATACATCTTGCAGATCAAGTTTTGCGAACTGGACCAGTTCACTTCACGTGGATGTTTCCGATTGAAAGGTATGTGATATTTAAGTTATTGGCTAGTACAGTTCATTTCATCTTAAATGAAGTTGAATTTATACTTTAACGCGCAGGCAACTCGGTGAGTACAAGAGAAGTGTGCGTAACATGCGATATCCTGAAGGGTGCATAGCGCAACAATATTTGATGCACGAGTCAGTTATTTTTACTCGCATGTACCTAAATCGGGGTACCTCGCCCATTCCCGACGCGGTGAATGCAACCATCGTACATGACATCTCGGTAGTGTCTCAGTTGATTGAATTGCGTAGCGTCGTTCGCAATTCAAAATTGCCAAAAGATGAGTTGTTTATGGCCCATTGGACAGTTACGGAGAATTGTGCAGAGATGGATACATTCGTAGACACGCATGAAAATTGGTTCAAAAGAAATCACCCCAATGGCAGCATTGAAGATCGGGTCATTTCCTTCAACAAAAAATTCGCAAAATGTGTAAGTGCTCAAATCTAAAATCGCGTGTACTAATTATTGTCTTCGTTTTGGACTAAACCCAACTTTGATTGTTATTACAGATGTGAAATCCTGGGTATAAGAATGAATTGACGTTGCTTTCTCATGGACCCCAGAGTTCGAGCATCTATTCGCAATGTACAGTCAATGGCGTGAAGTTCGTCTGTCAACGATTAGACAAAAAGCAAGTGAATCAGAATTCAGGAATAATGATAGAAGCGATCGACAAGACATACTTTGATGTTCTTCTAGACGTATGCGTACTTAAATACCCCCAGAGTTTGCATGTGGTTGTGTTCAAGTGTAGATGGTACGATGAGAGCAGGTTAAGGCATGATCGGGGGTTGATGTCGGTTAACAAGACAACCAATTGTCACAGGGAGAACCCTTTCTGTCTTGCCTTAAAGGCGAAACAAGTTTTCTATGTCGAAGATCCGAGAACTGGTCGCAGGTGGAAAGTTGTGAACTTTGTCAATCATAGGGGTTGTTACAACCCGAAGACACTAGCCCGTACAGCCGAAGCCCCCACGTACGAGGTGAACGAGCCTTACCAAGAGCCGAACACGAACAGAATTGAGATTGACAGGCCGGGAGGAATAACAATAGATCTTAGCAGTTTTCAGTTCCAATCAAATATACCGCCCGTTCAAATTGCCGAAATACCACCAGACATAGAAGAATATAATAGTAGTGCATCCGACAATAGCGATATGGAAGGACATGAAGATTATGTATCTGATTGAAAGTGTTGTAATTTCGTTTTGAATTGATAATAAATTTCAAAATTTGCAAAATGTGTTAGAAAAAAGTGTTACAAAAAAGTAAGAAAAAAGTGTTACAAAAAAGTAAGAAAAAAGTGTAAGAAAAAAAAAATTGTAGAAAAATTTCTAAGTGTTAAGGACGGCGCACAGATACATGTGCGCAGTCCTTAAGTTGTTGACCGTTGACTATTTAGGTCAAATCGAGGTTTGACTGCAATTTCCGATCCTCTGGATTAATTATTTTGTAATTACTCTTCTTTATTTGGGAAGAAAATTTATCGATGTTCATAAGCCCAATAAAATTGGACAAAATCGACTAAAAACGTAGCAAAAATTGATGATCTCGGTATATACACACGTGTCCGCGACTCATCGGGTAGTTTATCGATGTTCATTTCTCAATAAATTTATTCAATATTTGACAAGTAAAAGAGAATCATATATTCGGTCTCATCCGTACGGTTGGATTAATTTTTTTTTTTGCCATCATTGAATCGTCTTCGATGTACAAGTTTATGTATATTGAAAATAAGGGTTCACATTGTACGATTTAACAATCTACAATAACCGAACGTATGAAAAGTGAATTATAAAAATCGAAACCGTAGGATATGTAGAGAATCATGAATTACATATACACAAGAATTTTTACACAAATCGAACCACGGGATCTTAGTCGATTAGGCGACCGAATATAAAGTCAACCATAGAAGTCAAACATATGAAAGGCTTATGACTGCTCACATTGCCTTTGTGCGCAGTCATAACATGTAAGGCCTGCGCACATACACAAGTGCGCAGGCCTTAGATGTTATGACTGCGCACAAAAGCAATGTGTGCAGTCATAAGCCTTTAAATGTCCCGATTTCAGTGCATTTATCTCTAATTCTTCAACCATTTATTTTTACCCTAATATCTCTCTCTCCTCACTCACACTCTCGCCCCACTCACAATCTCTCGCCTCCGACTCCGCGCCTCCGCCTCCGGCCGCCTCCGTCCGCCTCGGCTCCGCCTCGCCTCGGCGACGCCTCGCCTCGGTCCGCCTCGCCTCACCTCTCGGCTCCGCCTCGCCTCGCCTCCGCCCGCTTCCGCCTCCGGCGCCGCACGCCTTCGCCTCCGGCCGCGTTCGCTTCCACCGGCTTATCGGTAAAATATATATATATATATAATATTATATGTATTAATTGTGTATAAATGTGTTTTAAAACATGTAAATGTGTATATATATGAAATTTTTATAAAATTGTGTGTAAATGTTAAAATGTATATATGTGTGTAACTGTGTAAATGTTTATATATATATATATGGAAATTTTATAAAATTGTGTGTAAATGTTAAAATGTATATATGTTGAATATGTAAGTGTGTAATGCATTTCATTATGTTAATTGTATATATGTGAAAATGTATATATGTTAATATGTATATATGTTGAATATGTTAATTGTATATATGTTAATATGTATATATGTTGAATATGTTAATTGTATATATGTTAATATGTATATATGTTGAATATGTTAATTGTATATATGTTAATATGTATATATGTTAATATGTTGAATATGTATATATGTTAATATTAATTGAATATTTAAGTTATTGTGTTAATATGTATATATGTTGAATATGCACAAAGGCAATGTTAATATTAATTAATTGAATGTGTTAATATGTTCATATGTAATTGAAATATGTATAGGAATTGAATGAATATATAATTGAATTATGTATATATTCAATTTATATTAATATTAATTGAATATGTTAACATGTTTTATATATGTTTTAAACGAATACTTTTATAATATGTACATTGTTAATTTATAGAAATTGTTAGCTTTATATGTTTTTCGCAATATGTACATGTTTTCAGAAGATGGGAAAAAAAGATAAAGGAAAGGGTAAGGAAAAAGAGAAAGAGCCGGTCAAGAAGAAGAGATTTGTAGGATTCTCGCAGATGTATAAGAGAACTCATCGTGTCGAAGGGTCGTCCTCTCGTGCATCGTCTGTTCGAGATGATGGTTTCGATCACACTGTTGAGCTCGACCCAGCCACAGCGGCAGCTGTGGCTGCTATACATGCGGAGGATGCAGGAGTCAGGCGATCTCTGCCTGGAATAACCATAGGTCAGAGTAGACCTACACCCACATCCGCGTGGGAAGATGAGGTCGGTTTACGCGACCAGCTCGAGGCCCAAAGGCAGGGACTAGATTACTGGGCAGATGCCCTACTAGATGAGCCTGACGAGTCTCCCTCTACTTCTCCCACGCATCGTGCTCCCGGGTCTGCTGCCGACTCTGGTCACGAGTCGATCCATTCCTGCCCTCCTGTGGGTCCTCCACAAGATCCCGGCCCGTCAAGATGGCAACGTCTAGACGAGCCGAAAGTATTTGACCGGGAGCTGTATTTTGATATAAACACACCAGCGTCGGCTGTCGTGGACGGGTGGACACTTCAGAAGAAAAGGAGGGGTGATGTTTCCACTGGCTGGGAACGGGACGCAGCTGATAGTTTGAGAAGGAAGAATTTACTTATGAGCGACTCGTGAATGTCACGGGGTCCATTTTTCGGTCCACTGTCCCGATTGGGTATCGACAGTGGCGTGATGTGCCAGAGGAGTTGAGGATGGAGTTCATGGAGAAATTGCAGGTATTTTTTATAATTTTTTATTATTCACAATTTCTTATTAATTTTCAAATATATTGACTTTTTGTTTTTTATCTCATGTAGAGCACATACGATGTAGACTTTCGCTCACCGTCACTGCTGCAATGGATAGATGAGCTAGCACGGGCCGCAAATAAGCAGCGGAAAAATGATTATAAGAGGTTCTACAATGTCTACCGTGACGTGCTTCAGCGCAATGGTATCCCGTACAAGCTGGTAGGGAAGAAAGACCAGTGGAGGTGGCTCGTGGAGCATTATGACTCCAAATTGATGCAGGTATATTTCTCTTTAACTTGTAAACTTGTATTTAAATATCGTACTTATTATGTTTAACGAAATCTACTTTATTTATTTGCCTAGGACTTGGGGAAGGAAATGGCTGAGCTCCGAAAGAAAAAACCAGATCACAACTCCGGTCCAATATCTTTCAGAAGCTCGTCCGCGGAGTTGTCGAGAGTGAGGGAGAAACAAGGTCTCGTACCTGTTTCGGCGAATATAGAGAACCACCTTGAACGGTACAAAAACGTCACAAACGAAAACTTGAAGAAGCACCGGGTAATTTTAATAATGTATTTTATTTTAGATGATCGATGCTTGAAATCATATTAATGTTTTCATTATTTTCAGGAAAACGTCGATAAATTGTTCAAAGAGTGGTGTGACACCCACACCGACCCGATGACGCCGGAAGAGGAGGAAGACCTGATGAACCGAGCCCATATACTAACATACGGCCGTTCGCTTAGGGGCCGGTATATCAGAGGGTTCGGCAGAGCTACTTTGAGGCCACCTAAGGCTAGACAACCGGGAGAGGGGAGTTCGCAAACTACAGCGTTTGTACAAAGGACAGATGAAGAAATTCAACGACTCACACAACAAAATGAAACGCTAGCTACACAACTCACCCAAACCCGAGAGGAAATGGCCCAATTAGTTGCCCAACAAGTGGCCTAAGCACTTGCAAAGGCACGGGAGAAGGAGAAGAAGCGTAAAGCTTTTGGAAGAAAATTGCGCCAACACATGCGTGATCCGACCAAATTCCCAATGCCCGACTCACCGACCGACTCGGAGGATGAAGATGAAGATGAAGATGCTTAGGTTATTTTTATACTCTCGTACTCAAACTTTCTTTATAATAGGATTTCGGGATAACGTTTAACATTGCAAACGTATGGATTTCGTTTTGGTATGAATTTCGTTTTGGTTTCGTTTTGATTGGTAATGATTGTTTGGTATGAATTTCGTTGCTCATGGTTGTTTGATATAGATTATTTGATATAGCGGAAAAATATTATGGCAGGGAATTGGTATCGGGACAGATACCGGGATGCCAATTTCCTGCCAAATTTTTTTTTAATTATCTGCCCTTAAGGCCTGCGCACATCCAAAAGAGCGCAATCCTTAGCTTAGGACTGCGCACGTTGTTATGTGCGCCGTCCTTAGCTAAAAACTGCGCACATATAAACGTGCGCAGGCCTTAGCTAAAGACTACGCGCATAACAACGTGCGCAGTCAGTACGAAGGACTGTGCACGTTGTTGTGTGCGCCGTCCTTAGCTAAAGACTGCGCACGTTTATATGTGCGCAGTTATAAGCTAAGGACGGCGCGCTCTGTGCGCAGTCCTTAGCTTATAACCGCGGCTTACCAACCGCGCGCTAAGGACTGCGCACCGTGCGCCGTCCTTAGCTTATACCTGCGTTTTTTTCACTCCCAACAGCGATTTGGATGCGCCGTCCCAACCACAGAACTCTTGTAGTGATATAGGGGCATATTCAAGTGAGAACCAAGAATTACATGAGTACCACCCAAATATAACGAGTGGACGTGTATTTTTCTATACCTTAGAGGGGAAAGTGTTACCTGTCGGGAGTGGTGTTACGTATGAGGGAGATTGAAAAAAAAAAAATTTTGGGCTGCCATAATAATGTTATGAAAATACATATCGTAATAATGAAAATACGGTTATAAAAATACATGACATAATAATGGAAACATGGTTCTCACAAGTTCGCACAAGACCTCCTAGTTCGCACGATTATATATATATATATATATTCGATTAATTTTTTTGTTCAGCAAATTACTTTATTAGAAAAATAATAAAAACAGAAACCTAACAAATACCCTTGAGGAGAGATGTATGAGCCGAGAAATACAAAAGAAGATTACACTGAAGAGGAGTGCAGTGAATGAAAATTAGAATAAGAAAAACTCATAAAAGGCGGTGCTCTCAAATGATGTATGATCGATTGTGAGCTTGACGTTAGAAATCTTTGAGATATCAGAAAAAAGCGTGGGGGCAATGGCGGGATCGGAGTCACGCGTAGCTCTGATTTTAGATACCCTCTTATTACGTTTTCGATTATTGATACAGGACGGTTGACTTGAGAGGAGTGTTCAAATCCTCAGAAATCGATCAATTTTCCTATCATGCAATGTCATGAACCTTTACCGTTTTAAAATTCAACTCAAGACAATAATTTCATCGTCACACCGTAGACTAGTCTTCACAAATACGTTATAGTTGGGGAGATCCGAGCCTTACCTAGAAGGAGCACCTAAGGAAAGCCCATACACACATTAGAGCCCACCTTTGACTCAAAAGACTAGCCTATTAGGACTAGGGTCCAATGTGTATATAAACCATCTTTATACTCAATACTCTTCCAATGTGGGACTTTAAACTCACATGTGGACATAACAATTTTTTTATCATGCAATGACATGAAGCTTTTCCCGTTTTAAAATTCAACTCAAGACAATAATTTTATCGTCACACTGTAGACTAGTCTTTACAAATAGGTTATAATGTTCTAAAATATGCTAGACACTAGTTAAAGGGAAATTAGTTAGAGAATAATCAGAAAATAAATTGGATTCATGAATTAATTAAGAATTAACAGTAAATTAATAGAAAATTAGTCAGGAATCTAATTGGACAATGCCGTGATTTCTAAAACATTAATTTTATGAGGCTAATATTATATGGTTGGGACATAAACAACATATAAGAATATATATATTTTTAATATTAATTCTAAATACGAAGACACGAGACAAAATAGGGCTCTCCTTCAGCTTTATTTAATTTCTACAAACTGAGATCACTCACTTAGACTCAGGCACCAAAACAATGAGTTCTATAAGTGGATCATGCAATATCATTATTGGAGAGACAGGACATGAAGTTTGATAGATACATGCGTTTTGTCTAAGAATCAAGATTTAAGGTGTGTCCCTCTGCCTTTTCCTTTTGTGAGTGGAGTTTCAGCATGAACAATATTATCAAACCCATCGTAGCTTTTCTCGACACTTCCTTGCCATTTAAAGGGCCTTCGAGGTGGAAACTTTTGTTTTCTTGCATAAACCCCACAAATAAAGCTGCTTATGGGTTTTCTCTCACAAAAAGTTGTGTTTTTCGTCTTAAATGATGTCCTCACTTTTATATTTTATAGTGGTAATAAGATATACGAGTGAAGTTCAGGTAAAAACTCCACAGTAGAATGCAAATTAAGAATCAGTATAGACCTTTACATTGAACTTTTAAATTACTGCTACATATTTAAATTATATAAATACTGACAATTTATATCATTTATACTATTTATTCTTGCTTGCTTGATTATGATTTTAAATCTTACTGGCTTTGCCTCAATCCACCGTACTATCAGCCTAAAGAGATCTATATAAATCTGGTTCTAACATTATTTGTTGGGAGAATCAAGCGTTACCAAGAAATTTATACACACATTAAAGTCTATCTATGCTTCAAAACACTTTTAATATGAGACATAGACTCATGTAATGTAAAATTCCAACACTCTCCTTGTTGATATAAAAATTAGAACCAATGACATGAAGCTTGTATTATTTCATCAACCCTTATAGTAAAAATGGTACCAAAGTCACCATTAATTGGATCTTCTTCCACTTTAAACCCTCACAGATGAAGGGTCTGGATTGATTGGTGAAAAAGGAGAGACAAGTTTACTGGGCACAGCCCTACAGAATTTCTCTGACGTTGTACATAAACAAAACAAGAAACAAGTCTACAATAATAAAGACTCAATTATTATTATTATTATTATTATTACGTCTACGTGATCACCAATCACACATGCCATTGCCAACCCATAACGTACCCGAACCAGCTATGCACTCATTTGCAGCTAACTGTATAGAAGACAGTACAAAATTTCAAGATAACAAGATAACAAGTGAAACCTGTGAAATATCTATCAAATGGTAACAAAATCACAAGCCAAAGAGACTGAGCTTTAACAACATGTTAAGATCTTATTCAACTCAAGGCGTAAAATAACGAAAGAACACAGCACATACATGAACTCATCACTCTGCAACCAAAAGAGAGTGATGATCATTCATGCATACCTATTTTACACACCAAGAATGTTAATGATGAGGAGCCAATTTCCATCTCATTCAGCTGATTGAATCTTGAGCTCCCTTTCAAGAAGCCAATCATGGTGCAGTCATGTCTGGTGGGTGAGAAGCTTGGCTTTTATATACTCCAATGGGTCCTACTTCTGGCAATTCCATAATCAAGATCAACCCTTTGAAATCCAATCCTCATTTCACTCCACACAGCTTCATTATGTCAATGAATCCTCCACATTTGATCACTATCCTATGATCAACTTCATCTACATGACTCAGTTGTGCCAAATTCAACCCTTCTAGAAATGTTGAGGTTTTAAAGGCAAACTTGGGTCCTTCCCATATATTTGCTGACTTCTTAACCTACAAGGAGATGGAGATGGAGATGAGGATGAGGATGAGGCTGAGGATGGAGATGACGGTTCACTACTAGACCTCGTTCTAGGCCCCGTGCTAATTGTTGCGCGAAGTTGTTGTATGTCGACTTTAGGGGGATTCCTCCTGCTACCGTCAAGCTCGATTTCTTGCATTAACCGATAACAGCTTACGATTTTGTCCTGCAAAAGATAAGTACATTCCAAATTGGGATGCTAGCAACTTACTTAAGGAACAAACTGTGTATGATATTATAGGTAGTATGTTTCTTACTCGGCTTAATCCTTCACACCATGATTCTGCATGTTCGGGTCCAACAAGCGAAAGTTTTGGAACTTCATTGGCTGCACAAAGCGTAGCTGCAGCAGCAATGCATGACGGCCGGTACTTTAGCAAGCTAGCCTCTGTTGACATAAATTAGCAACAAAGTTAGTTCCACTATTTTGAACAAGAAGCTAATAACATTATATACCTTGGATGTTAGATAAGATGATTTCTGTGGCTCTGGAGATAATAAGAGACCCTGCGTAACTTGTATTTGCATCGAGCTTGGATGCGAAGAAGGGAATGAAGGTGAAGGGCGTGATGGAACGTAGCCTCCAATCCAAAACAGTGAGAACCAGTAGCTCCATCCTCTGAATTGTTCTTGGCTCAAACACATATCTAGCATCTTCAACCTTAAATATTCAACCATGGCACTAAATCATCACAAGGACACACAATACATGATTTAAGCCTGGAACTGTATTCACCAACAAATCAATCAGTAGATCAAGAATTATTACCAATCAGTAAATACCTGAAGATCAAGCAGAGAAGGAACTACAGGTTCCTCCATCTTGGCAGCTAATGACAGGCAAGTGACAGATAAGAGCTGCCATGGCCACCCATTTGCCTCCTAAGTTAATCAAGGAACAGAGAACAGAAAAACCTTGAGAATGAAGAATCATATGTGAAATTGACATGCATTAACATAAATGAATAATCTTGTCACTTTTGTGACAATACATGACACATAACAAACTAATTAAATTCATGCCCCAATAGTAAAAGTCTAATATAGGGAAAATGGTCGAGACAAGGTGAATATAAGAGTTACATTTGGTAATAGGTTCAGTGTGGCACATCTACAAGTGTTCTATTCAGTTTTCTATAGTATGATATGGTAAGTGTTTGAAAAACTAATATTCAGTTGACCAACTACCGTCTAGCATTATTTTAGGACACTGAACCATCATGTTTCAAATCATGATGAAGCCAAAAGGGTACAACGGAGCAATAACTTGTTTCTCACTGATACGTAAAAATTCCCAGCTTATTCAATTAATCCTCTGTAATTCTAGATTAATCTTCTAATTCAATTTATTTACAGATTAAACCACAGAAGCTTTCTCTCCCAACTAGCACCTAGCATTTTTTATAACACCGGGTGGCAGAAACTTACTGGCAAGCGGCGAGAGTCGATGAACCGATCCAAGTAATTCACTGAAAGATAAGCCGTCAGTGGCTGAAATCCATAGTAAGCTTGCACCTGTACAAACACACACACACATAATCAATCAATGAGATGGTTACACTACAGAATCGACGATGACACAGTTCCCCAAAGATCGGTTCAGAACATGAGATTTTCCTGATTCGCTGATCAAAATACAGAGAAAGGTCGCGTACCTTGAGAATCCACGCGACCGATTCTTCTCTGGCGGAGGCGTCGAGCGACTGAGACTGAAATCTGGAGAGGTAATCGACCCCGGGGACGAACTGCCTCTCGCCGTCGATGAATCCGGCTATAGATTCCTCGCTGCACGCCGGAGATTCGACCTCCGAGCAACACTCGCCGGAGAAGCACAGGGCCGACATGATGATGATCGCCGAGCACTTTTTTTCCTCTGTTTTGTCTTTGTTTGGTTGACGAGTTCAATGTGTTCATGTGGATATAAATATTAGTGTGTGCGAATTTTTACTTTTCTGATTCTGTATATATCGTACAATATTTTTATCTGAAATTATCATTCTAGTACGTTTAAATTTACCGAAACCGGGAAAATATGTCTGTATTGATGTTTCCCATTTTTAGGTGACACCGAGGTGAGGGATGGTGGCCCGATAAATGAAATATAAAAAGAATAGAGTAAATATCGTGTAGGTACATCTTAGAAAATACAATTATCGTATAAATTGACTTAGGATTTTTCTTATAACGCTATAGGTTACTTAAATAAAAAAAAAGTATAACTATTACAATAGAAACTCAGGAAAATGTGAAATGATGATTATGACGGGCTATGCGAAGAAGTGTATTTGTGCATCCGTTTCCAGAAAGACAGGAATCGGACCGAGTTCGCCTAGACTGGGTATTCAAACTCGAAGGGTCTCCAAGCAGAACTAGAGTCTAGTTGAATTCAACAAACCCTGGTAGAACATGAAAAATACGTGAAATGACGTCGTCTCTGATATAGGCGTTTTCGCTGAGACTGGCCGCCGTGGACTTTACCTGAAAGAAGCCATCAGCGCGAGCATTTCAAGAGGCCAGTACCACCTCAACTTTGAATCTCCATCATCTACCACCGAGAACCACCCATGTCTCGCTGCTTCGACGATGGAACCGCTAACTCTACTCATTGTCTCCTCACTACGAAGAACAAAGAAGAGAGGTTGAGAGGGATATATAATTTTGTTTATTTTGGAACGACTAATACACACTTAAAATTTAGTTGAATTTGTTATTAGATAGAGGGTAAAATGATCATTTCATATTTACAAAATAAATGTATCATTTGTAAAGTATATAGTGATATTATTTTGGACATTTTACATGACAATTATGTTAGACTTAACGAAAGTTATTTTAAGTGTAATAAAAAGTAGTCCGGACATTTGAATTTTTTTTTAAAGTTGGGTAGTAAATTTATAAAGTTAAAATTAGATATAATTATCTGTGATTATCTCAAAACCTTAAATCATATGTTTAAACTAAGTTAATATATCACCAACGCTTGTTTGACTGACTGATTTTTTTAAAGCAAACACTTCATTCATATAAACACGACATGGAAAAAACTCTACACCCGAATATCAGGCATCAATCGTGTACGGTTTACAAGAAAACAATAAAAGACAATTTTAAGACACTCTATCACTCTGGAAACACCAGACAACTATGTCAGATACACCGACCATCGATCGCTAAAACAACTACACGAACGAAACAAGTCGGAAACATTGACAACCGCTAAACAACACTAAACCAAACAACACAAAACACACTAAACAACAAAACACAAAACCCGCCCCACCTTTATAACTCTAGAAACTCGGGTTTGAGTTTCGCTACGATATTACCCCACCTTTATAACTCAACTAACCGTTCTCTTTAGTTATTTTTTTTTTTGAATTTTACATCACTTTTTTTGTTTACCCTTAAACCCATCCCACCTAAATATCGTGTTAGGTCTCGAACTCTAGTTTGAAGTCAAGGAGCGAGCAGTGCCAGCCACTAACCCAAGTTTAAGCTAGTACCGTTCTCTTTGGTTAACGACAGATAATTATTTGAAGAATGTTATAACAGAAATACCAATCAAAAGAATATGTACACAAAAATTTAAGCATATGATTCATTCAATAAATTTAGAACTCAAACATTCAATATCTAAAAAACTTGGTGTATCTAATTAGGTACTATATTATTAAGAGAACTCATTCTCGTATGTATAAGTATAGCAATCACAAATGCATTGAAAATATATTATTACTGAGATCTCAATAAACACAATGCTCAGAAGATTCAAAGTCTATCAATGGGCATTGCAAGCTGGCTGGAGGGTAGTTGATGAAATAGCAGAAGAGAGTAAATGAGTCAACATTCAACAGGGTTAGGTATTTTGAGAGCAGCAATGGTCAGTACTTATGTTCTGCTTCTGCTTCAATAATATATCAACTTGCAATTTAATTTTCTTGCCAACAAAATGCCCCATCCCATGAATACATAACATAACAACCTGGGTTTTGTCCATATTTTGATTCTGTCAATCAGTAAATATATTATGAAAAGCCAAAATTCATATTAATATGCAAAGGGGCTAATGTAGAGTTATATAATATCTTGCCTTTATTTCCAACTTTTATTGGATTTATAGAGCATTGTGCATGGGCTTTGTTGTTGGATTTGGGCTCTGAAATGACTCACCTGCAGTGAACAAGATTTGTTTCGTAAAAATAACAGAAAAAAATTGGCTTCGCCCGGGCTCGAACCGGAGACCTTCAGTGTGTTAGACTGACGTGATAACCAACTACGCCACGAAACCTTGATGTCACATTCATTCCGTTTTATTTACATATACAATTTCATTAATAGTTTTCAATCTCCGATAACATTATCTAGGAACACAGTACACTTCAAAATCAGAGAGAAGCTTCGTCTCTGCGACTTGGAGGTTTAAGAGGCAAAGATGCTCAACAATGGAGGGTTTTTGCAACCTTGCAATTCTCAGAATCGTCTATCCACCGCAAGCAGCGGAGCCTCCTTGTCGACCCATTTTGTGAACAAAGCTCGCTTTTTTCTCGTCCCAAAATCATCTTCGGTTCACACTCTCCGCTGCAGAACCGGCTCGTTCTCCACTAATTCCCTTCAATTTCCGCAGACCCATCTCGTGTTTTGTGCTGCTATTGAGGAGAGGTGTGGTGGGTTTCGAGTTTTTTCCCAGAAGAAGGGAAGTAAAGGGAGCTCCAGAGAAGTGGAGGAGGAGGAGGATTTTGAGGACGAAGACGAAGATTTTGAGGATTTTGATGATGAGGAGGACGATGATGAAGATGTTGGGGAGCTTTTGCCTGATAATGAGATGGAGAAATGGCTGGAGAGAAAGCCTAGTGGGTTCGGGGAAGGGAAGGCCTATGACACTTCGGTTGAGGCAAAGCTGCTTGAAGAACCCAAGAAGACCAAGAAAGTTCTTGCTGCTGATGTAAGAAATGTTAAGATCAATCCTGTGCATCCCAATTCCAAGAAAGGAGATAGTAAGAAGAAAGGTTTGTCATTTGATTCATCTCTTGTTGCTCTTCAGTGAATTGTTGGTTCATTTCTGGTTTTCATGTTATGCTGCGTTTACAGAACACTTGTTTGCCTCAGAACTGGTTGGCCATATCTATATGTATGGATTCACAAGGCTAATTGATCTGTACCATAGACATTAACTTCATTTCTGTGTGCAAGTTTACTTTGAGAGCTTATTGACAAATTGTGTCATATCCATATTGACACAATTGTGTCAACTTGTTATCGTGATTATCATGTAATTTTCTTACTGGCTTTGTTGGTCACTTACGCTAATATTCCTAAAAGGAGCAAATGCCTTTGAATTATCCTAGTCTTCTTAGTTCATGTCCTCTATGTTTCTTCATGTTGTTGTCTTAACTGTTGGTATTGATGACATGTTTTTAGTTGGTGCTGTTGGCAATCGTGACATATACATCAGTCCTCGTTATATAGCTTGGTCAAGTTTTGATTTTGTCGGTGTTTCCTTTGTTGAACTATTAGGCGTGAATTGGTGTTAGATGTAACTGAGCAGTGTGGTCTCTGTATATGAATATGCCCGATTGTACCATTTTACTAAGCATGTTATAATTCACTTTTTATTTTTAGTATTTTCCTGTATCTTGAGTGTAGCTCTGAATCTTCTGATATTGGTCATGCCATTTCTCTGCTCTCAGTCATATGAATGATTATTGACTTATTGCTCTTATTGATCCATTCACGCGCTTCTATGAGTCTCAGATTTATCCCTATTGGTTATAAATACAGTTCTGTAAGCTGAAGATTTCTTGTTACTGGGTATTTTGGAAAATATCTTTAATCAATCACATCCGTGTATTTTTTTCATGATACTCTTTTTAAATAAAGTTTCATGACTTATGCAGAACCGCAAGTTGTTCCTGCTGGAAATCAAGTACGCGTGTCTAACTTACCAAAGAAAAAGAACATTCATAGAGATTTGCAAGTGGCTTTTAAAGGAGTCCCTGGTATTATTAATATAACTCCGGTGGTTTCGGGCAATGAGAAGACTAGGGACCCTGTCTGCAAAGGATACGGTTTCATTGATTTCAAGTCTGAGAAAGACGCATCCAGGTACTATTACTTCCAAACCAGTGCAGTCTAGTATAATATTAAAAATCCAAGTACAATATGACCTTCAAAATTAAAGTTTCTTTCTCGTGGCACATTTCCCTTGTTCTTTAGAAGTATTTAGGAAAAAAATAATTTATCTTACTAAGCTAGTATCACTGAAGATTATATGCTATTGCTTATATGGCAGGTTCATACAAACATTTTCTAAACAAACTATAGCGTTTGGTAAGGTTCAGAAGCAGGTAAAATATGAGATGATGAAGTCACCCTCAACAAAGGGTACTCTAAAGTCATCAGATGTCATCAACTTCACCCCTCGACAAAGACTCCCAATTTTGGATAAAACACAAAATACTAGCATAAAGGTGGATATATCTTCATGGGAGAAAACTTCCAATGAATGGAACAAGCCAGGCGATGAGCTTGTAGCTGAGCGGGTGGAAGATATTGAGGATGGAAATCTTACAATGGCAGAAATGGAAGAGACCAAAAAGTATCACATTGAAGCTGGAGCAAAATCTGCAGCTACTCACCCGTCTCCCTCAAAGCAGCTAGTGAAACTCAAGGGAGCCGAGGAAAGGCTAAAAGTAGAGGTGGAAGATATCGGAGACAATCTATCCCCCGGTGATGGTATGGGGACCAAAGCAGGCAAAGAGCAACAAGAGAGAATTGAGTTACTCGAGCAAAGTCTACTTGCAAGATTTGAAGGGGAGGAGCTTGAAGAACTAGAGAGTTCGGGATCTCCAGAGTGGTAAACTCTTGAATTAATAGTCTCTGATGACATGATATCTTCTGTCAATGTCAATGTTATTCCCTCTGTTTATGTAATGTATGTATGCATAACATGGTCAGTCATGATGCAGGCAAGAGGAGGAATCAACGGAGAATAAGAAACAACCTAAGCCTAAAGATAAAGGAGCGAAAGCTCCCAAGTTTAAGTCTCCACCATCTGCAAAGAGGTAAATTATCGCCCTTGCCATGAGTACACTCATTTTTGTAGATTTCTGTAATCGTATAATCTTGGGTATGACCTTGCAGATTAAGGATACGGGAGAAGGTGGTTATGACAGAAGTGTTCACGAAATATGGACCGCAGAAAGGCGCTTTGGCTTCCAAAGAAAAGAGGAGATGATGGGATTTTGTTGCTAAGAGAGGCCATAATGGAGATATCAATTGTTGTTTGTTCAGTGTGAGAGCTTTTTGAAGGAACCTTTGTAATTTTCACTGGTTTTGATATTGTTTAAATCCAGAAACTTGGTTTACGAGTCCAACAATCTTCTATCTTCAGGCTACTGAGCTTACACAAGTGATACAACACTGGATGTGAGCTAAATGACCTGAATGTTTGGTTACAGTTTGAATCACAGTTGGCTGGTCCGGTCATATCAATGACTGATTTATTTTCATACGTAAATTAATTTTATAATCTAATGAATTCTTTAAGCCATGCATTTGATGGAATTTTGAATTTTATATTTATATTTTTAATAGATTTGGAAATTTTGTATTTTTGAAGCCTTCTCAGTTTTTTTTGATAAAAGACATGATATTATTAACATATCAAGTCTTAGAATTTAACACAACTTAGGATAGGCGGAAAGAAACCAACCTCGAAAGCAAGATCAGAGCCGAACGGGCGAAGGTTGCTATAGTATGGGCAACCTTATTACCTCATCTCTTTACAAAATGAAAACAACAATCATATAAATTACCGGCAATAGTTCAGCAATTTAGTAAAGTTTTAAGTTGACCTTTCATGTTCTTTAAATCTAATAAGAATAATCTAAAATAGAACTACTTGTTTTGTTTTGAGTTGAATGTATTGGTTTAAACGGGAATATGTACCCAAAAATGAATAATTATATAATTAGTAAAAAAACAATAAAATATCGTTTTCGAGGGACACCGCAACGGTTTAAGCCTCACACTATTAGTGAAGAGGTCTGAGTGAAATACGATAAATAAAAGGGGGAATCGTGTCCTCAAGAGGATACCCCCAACGATTTGAAACTCACACTTAAAGAGTTTATGAATTTGAACCTTCTATAAAATAAAAAATATATGATGCAATTAAAAAAAAAGGTATCTTAGTTAGGTCACCACAAAGGTCAATACAGATCTAATTTACTTTGTGAGGTCGCCAAAAACATATTTACTCTCACTGTTGTAACTTTCGTTACTTTTTTGCGTTATCTCGCCCATATGCGCGACACGTGACTATAATTTTTGTAATAATGACCAAACTACCTGTGTGAACTAGTCAGGGGACCCGTTACACCATTTTCCCGACATGGTTCACTGATTGGTTATTAAAAAATATTCATCCCCTTGTTATACTAGGGTATCCCTCGTTACACAATTCTCCCGATGTTATGAAAATACATGTCATAATAATGTAAATACATGACTTGATAAAGGAAATACCAAGTTCGCACATGCCTGTATATATATTAAAATAGTATATTGTTGAAAAATTAAAACAATATTCCCCGACCTTCAAAAAAAAATAAAAATAAATAATATTCCCCTGGAAGAAAATGGTATCTCTTTGACCCGTAACAAAAATGCCATGACCCTATCATCCAAAACCCACGTTAAACCCAAACGCTACTCCTTCTCTGTAAGTCTCTCACTCTTATCGCTCATCGATTTCCATGGATACAACATTTTCGCTGGTTAGGGTTTCTTCTTCATTTTGTTGATGTTGACTCTCTCGCCAATTAGCTTTGCGTTTTGTTCCAAAATTGTGATCAAATGATGTTTGGGTTCCGGAAAATTTATTTTCAGATACTCGAATTAGTACATGTTCTTGGTGTCGTGCTCTTAATTGAGCCGAATAATTTGGGGAAAAACTTATATTCGTTAACTTTTAACTGTTCTGTTTGATTTTTGAATGCTAGAGTAGATTGAAGATGCTATTAATAATGATACATTTACTGAGTTGAGATATGATGGGTTTTTTTTTAATATAATTTTCCAGAAATCTGTTAATTCTGGATAAGGTTACTCTCTGATCAGGGGCGTCCCTACCATTAAGCGAGTGAAGTCAACGCTTAAGGCCCCTAATTAAAAAATGCCACAAAATCATACAATCTATAATAAGAGGATTTGGTTAGTATATTAAAATTTTAGAAACAACTGGATGATTTTATAAAAATAACAATTGGATGACGTTAAGAATACAATTAGATGACGACGAAAAATAATTTTACATTGTAATATATGATAGATTATATATAGTTTATTGTTATAGATTTGTCTATTTTTACTTAATTAATAAAAAAATTGTTGGATAATATGTTAGTTCATAAACGTAAATCGAACAAACATTCAAGATGGATACGAGTAAATCACATGATACAAACACAATTAAAATAATACCTCAGTTTTATTGATAATATTCATACAATAATAATAATAGTATAAATATTATAGAACCTGGAACCGGT
Organism: Geranium rotundifolium; assembly: GCA_963920655.1. Taxonomy (NCBI): domain Eukaryota; kingdom Viridiplantae; phylum Streptophyta; class Magnoliopsida; order Geraniales; family Geraniaceae; genus Geranium; species Geranium rotundifolium. The sequence goes on from OY987320.1 coordinate 24,033,725, forward strand.
ACAAGACCGATTAATAGAGACGGAATTGAATATCATCGAGTCACGGTAATCCGCTTTCCTTAAGATAATTATTGTCCCGTATGGACAACTTGCTCCCAGGATAAAACGACGATCAAAGTCGAATTCTAACCGGACTATAGAGAGTAATCGAGAGGAATGAATTTGACAGAGGTTCGACGTCTAGGGTTTTTGATGTGTTTTAACTCTAGCGATTTTTCTCTACTTATAGAAGAATATAATCCCTCATTCTTGGAAAATATATTTTTAAGGAAAATATAATTCTATTAAGAAAATATTTTCTTTAGGAAAAAATACTCTTAGGGAAAGAACTTAAAACTTGGAAGACAATGAATGAAATAACTTACCAAATCATTTTTTTTTGGGAAAGTAGGATTTTTCATAATTTATTTCTCAATAGAAATTAATTATTAATGGATTTTCCACGTTTTATCTTTTTATTGAATTTAAAATTAAATTCAAATTCTTATTGTTGGGTCATAATTATGAGCCTAATTAAATGTGGCGGGCTTCGGGTTCAATTTCTCATTCACCCATTTACCCATCTTGAGCTTTTGATATATCGTTGGAAAGATCTCATTTCATATAATATGTAAACATATTTCACATTATTTTATGACGAGTCTTGGTATTCCGAATCAAGGCTCACGTTGACGTAGTCACAAGTTAATACACTTATTAACTTGACCATTTTGTACTTAATTGTACAATTTGTCCAACAAAAATATGAGTATCGCTTAAGACCCCGAAAATTCTAGGGTAGCCCCTGGTAAGTAACTTGGTTGTCGTCGTTGATGGTAGGTGCCACCTCTACGCCGACGAAGTCTCCATCGCTAAGAGATTTTAGTAGCACCGTGGATCCTTAGCCTTAGTAGCTCAGGCCATTGAAGTGGTCTCATATCTCAAAAGCACCACAGTGCAGTTTTCAATCTCCCGGCGGAGGAGACCTCGTTGCTGTGGAGGTGGCACCTCAAGTTCGAGGTCAGTTCTAGGGACGAGTCTGCGACGTCGCGGGCTCATTCCTAGAACTGCACTCGACACCACTCTTTCTTTGCATTTCGCTACTCTCTTGTTGATTTGACACACTGAAATGAAATGTGATACTAACTATTACTTATATAAAAATACAAATATAACAGGACAGACACTTATCCTCATTTTCTTTCATTTACTCATTTTGCATTGTATATACAGAGAGTAATGAAAATAAAAATTTTATATTCATTTTATATGTATGCATGCTTCTGGTCACGCACCTATTTCAAGAATACGTACGAGATTTCTGAATAAGCTGACCATTTTCCATGATAAAAAAATAACAAATTCCTAGTTCATTTTAACATGTAGCTAGTGATCAACACCTATATATGTTCCAATATTTCATATCATGTCTAAATTTTTATTTAACTTTTCATCCCGAGTGTGGTTATAAATGTGAATCCACTCTATTTGTGCTTTTGTCTTGAGAAATGTTTTACTAAGAGAATTAGTGCCTTTAGTTTAGTATTTACCAAAATAATACTCTCCCTTCAACGATGTGCTTTGTATGAATAACCTGTTTTTTTTTCATAAACTAGCATATGTTTATTGTAATTTTCATATAAATTTTTAAATATCGTGTAAATTAATTTTAAACAAAATTAATTGATCTATTTTCAATTGAGTGGACTTGGACCTATCCAATCATAATGCTTTCGCCCACACTCTATAACCCGTTTCGTAAGTTAATTATTAATATGGATTAGGCCCATTTGTTTTGAGGGAAAAAGGCCCAAAATCGGTAAACCCTAAACATCCTATTCCTGGCACCGAATCCTCTTCCCCATCTTCAAGACTTCAACTACAATTATCATTTTATTTTATTTTTACTTTTCTCCTTTCAAGTATTTTTGGTTCTCATCCGAGTAGACCCATCGACTTCTATAACATTGAGACCCATCAATTCCTATAAATTCAACAATTCGGATATTCATATTCAAGGTATGTACTGATTTCAACAAATCTCAATTTTTTAGAATATTTGATGTCTTTTGTTTAAAAACCTCTATATATGTGGGAGAGATTTGTCTAAGAATTTTTCTGTAGATGGGTTAAGCTTCCAAGCTCAAGATTATATAAGTTGAATCTTTGTATTTATTGCCTTTAAATCTCCCGTGTATGATGATCATTACTTCATTTTTTTGGAGCCCTGCAATTATATCATTTTATCTAATTTATGTATATGCTTATATACTAAGTGATCTAATTTTTAATTTTTATATTTACTATTGTCATATATACATAATGTGTGTTACTTGGATTAAATTGGTATAGTTTATTATGTCCTATTTTTAATACTATTGTTTAATTAATTAATAAAATTGTTGGAGTATGATATTATTTTTCTACATAAAACAAAAGGCCTAATTTGTAATTTGCGCTTTAGGCCCCAATAGTTATTGAGCCGGCCCTGTCTCTGATGAGTTGCTTGTTGCGAGCTGCTACGTGCACTGCATCTATCTTAACAAGGACGGGTCTGTGCGTTCCAAAGAGCTCTCTGTTTGGGCCTTCTCGTATTTCATGGAAAAGAAACTCTAAGTATGCTAGTGCTATAGCAGCTGATTTAGAGTTTTTGCTGACAAGATTAAGTGTTCAGTGCTACTCAACTCGAAGTAGTAGCAGTGGGAAATCACCCCGGCGGTCAAAGAAGGTAGATACTGATCCTGTGATGGAACACGATAAGGAAGCATTCTTCGTAGTGCGGAAAGGGGATGTGGTTGGTGTTTATAAGAGTTTAAGTGAGTGTCAGGCTCAAGTTGGATCCTCGGTAACTTCCTAATTTTACCCTGAAATTTCTTATAATTTGTTGATTTTCATTTCAAGTGGATTCACAAGTCGCACGATTAATCTATTGAATGTTGTTAGAAGTCATAACTAATTTTATATTCAGTTTAGAAAAAAAAGAAAGTGCAAAGTATAACCAGCTTCGTAGATTCTGAGAAATTTATAATTGACAGATGTTCTTACCTAGAAATTGTATGTCTCATGTGCTGAATGGGAGATGGTAGTTAATAGATGATTGGCCCGTGGTATAACATTAGCATAGCTAGTGATGTACCCATTTTCATGACATCATTTATGAGTTACACCTAGTCTTGTTATATGAGTTACACCCTGTCTTGTTATAAGGTATTTCCCCCATATTGTTACAGATATTTCTTAACCCTTTGGCCTATGCTTAAGAGGTAAGATAAAAGTATTGGAGTGGGGTTTCAGTAAGTCCTACTCTTACGTGTTGGGGATGGAAAAGGAATTAATGCAGCTTTTATTACAAAGTAATTACAAAATTTGGATAAAAAACTCTAATCACCTACTACTATTTGTTATTGTCTTACTTATTTTGCTCACTTGTCATTTGATTTCAATTAAAGAACCATGATGCTTAAGATAGATAAGTTGGGGGTGCAAAGAGCTTGACATGTTCATGTTTGAGTATCAGTTACAGGTTGGTTTAGCAAACCCTCATAATGACATTGGCAATTCATCAGGGATATGAACTGTTATACGCTGCTATTGCATGAGTAACTCCTAGATAATAGTAAATTCTGAAAAAAAAATATAAAAACACATTTATTCTGTCCACCAGTTCTTAATTGTAAACTAAACTCCATCACTGAGCTTTCCTACTTAACTTTGGAGTTTCTCATGCTATGTATAGATGTAGTTGTCTATCAGCTGGTGCATTCATTAAATTTTGAATGCTCTATATATAGGTTTCCATCTTCTTGATTTTTGAATCAAGGTACATGCAGTTACAACCTAATGTTGTGTTTTACTTCATTGCCACGTGCTTTTCCTGTATTGAACTTGAAAAGAAATTTTAGGAGTTAGCAAAATTTATAGACATTCAATAATTTTATATGATTATTTTATTTCATGGACTAAACAGGTAATTTGGTTATAATATTTTTCTATAGATAAGTGATCCTCCTGTCAGTGTGTATAAAGGGTATTCTTTGCCTGATGACACTGAGGAATATCTCGCCTCTCATGGGTTTAAGAATGCGATGTATACCATAAAAGCTTCAGATTTGAATGAAGAACTCTTCGGGCCCCTTGTACCTTGCCTTTTCCAGGTACGACAGTTGATTTCCCCAAATATTATTTTTTCTTCTCCCCCTCATAATTTGTAATGCCTCGTAAAAGAGTAACTATTTGACAGCCATTTTTTGGGCTACTTATTCCTTGATCAGGAACCAGCATCTTCCAAGGGTGAAAGCAAGGATTCAAAGAAACGATCACTGGAAGTTCTGGAATCAGAAGTTGTGGTTAGTAGGGAGTTTTCGATCTTTCCTATTTCTTCTTTCTTGTTGTGTGCTTGAAGCTAGAGCTATTGCTGCACAATCTAGAATATCTCTGCTCAACTACTTATAGTACATAAACAACATTTGATTTCAATCTCTCTATGCTTCCATGCTCAAGGGTTGTGCATTTTATATTCAACCAAAAGTTTCTGTCTGCGTATGACTTTGTATTAGCTCACCCTAAAATTTGGGTTTCATATGAATTCAATGACAGAGCTTGTAATAGTGAACCTGAGTAACTGAGGGACTATCATAATGTCAAATTAAGTGGATTGTTTTTTTTTTCAAACTTTGGGACTCTAGAATATGATTTGTCTACTTGTTGAGCCATTAGGAAATATTTATTCTCATTGTTCAATGCCTTATAAAGCTCAGCATCCAAGAGCTAAAGTTCATATAGATTGTGGGTTGCATTTTTTGCGAAATAGGCCTTAAGGAAAAGCATATGAAACTTACTTTAACTAACATTGTTTCTTACTTATTGTACCTTAACCTCTCTTATTTATAATTGAGTCGATTCATTCTCCACCAATCAATTTATATACGGTGAACACAAGATAATCTGTATTTTCACGTTGAAGAATGTAGCTAATATTTATTAGATTCTGTGCTTTGTAGAATATATTTTGCCAGACAGTTTTCTTGGGTTTATTTTATCTGATTGTATTCCTTATAAATGGAGAATGCAGAAACTGTTCCAATCGATCCATCGAGAAAACATGTCAAGTTAGATTGTCATGAAGGAGCCGAGGCAGCATCTTCTGATTCTGTGAGTGGGTATTATGTTGATGGCTGATTAGTGCAAAATCATGTTTATATCGTTTTATGGCACTTTATATCCGGGAAAGCGTGTTCACATTTTCTCCTTCATTTATACTCATGAAGGAGCACTTAACTCAAAGTGGTTTTTGAGATGGATCAATACGTAGCTTAATGATTTCATCATATTGCTGATATTGAAAATAATAACATAAATAAAAATTTGCTTATGGACTCCTACAGCTACACTTTGTAGACTATAGACCAAACTTGTCATCAAGTTGCCAGTGTCTCGAGAGTAAGAGTTATTTAAGCTTGTAAGAACTTCATTCTAGTACACAGCTTTGAGTTACTTCATGGTCAGTTGCTAAATATATTTTTATTTTTTAGTATAGTTCTGCCATCCCACAAATCTCTCTCTCTCTCTCACATACTAAAAAAAATCTATTATATCAAATCCTAATTTTGAGTTTGGTAATGATGAATAATTTTAAATCTTAAGGCTTCCAAAGTGTTTTCTGAGAGCAAAAGTTGAACTGCTATCATGTGCAGAAGTCCTGTATTCTTGAGTTTGATGGTGCGTCTAAAGGAAATCCTGGACAAGCTGGTGCTGGAGCTGTGCTGCGTGCTATCGATGGAAGTTTGGTATATATTGTAATTTTTTTTTAATTCCACTGGTGATTTGATATCTTTTATTATTCTGACATCACATTTTTACAGATCTGTAGATTGCGTGAAGGCTTAGGCATAGTTACTAATAATGTTGCTGAATATCGAGCTATGATTTTGGGATTGAAATATGCTCTGAAAAAAGGTTACACGAGTATCCGTGTCCAAGGAGATTCCAAGCTTGTCTGCATGCAGGTTTTTTTTCTTCACACTTACTCATTCACTTGTGTTTTACCCTCCTTTGTGAGACACCAGGTGATTTTTTTTACGCCTGGATCATCCCATCTTTTGTCAAAGATATAAGGTGGCAGTAGCGCATGCAGCCCAATTAAGAATACCAGCTAAACCCAAACTGAATGCTAACTTCCCAAGTGATTTTGCATTAATTTTTTCCTTTCCTTCACACTTCCCAAGATCAAAGCATGTCTCTTGGCTGTAACCCAGTCGTACACCTTGGTATCCTTCATACTTGTCTCCCATAAAATAGTATTGTTTGCTCCTGACCCACACTGTTTTCGCATGAGTGCAATTGTTTCAAGTCTGCAACTGTACATATGATTCTACAAGTCCATAAGACATCAAAAGCACCATGGTCTTGTAGTCGTTGATCTTGTATTCAATATTTTACCCTAATTCCCTACTTGGGCACCTCATTGTTTTTCGGTTCCCTCGGTTTTCTGAGTGGTAGTATTTTGTGATGCAGATTCAGGGTTTATGGAAGGTTCACAACCCAAACATGTCTACCTTATGTGCAGAGGCCAAACTACTGAAGAAACAATTTCAGTCTTTCAAGATCAGTCATGTTGAAAGGGTATGTTAATTTATTTGTCTTCTTAACGGTATGTGATACTTCAGACGCTTTAAACTAAGAATCTCTTCCTATACCAGTCATAATGGAGTGTAGATGGTTTGCAGTTCCCACCTTCCTTGGGGAAGCGATGATGATTGTTAGTAGTGTTTGAACCCGAACCCTGAGTATTTACGGGGCGAACCCTTGTGACATTATAAGGCAAGAACGCAACATATGCTTGTAATGACAACTAGTGATGTAGTAGCATGTTTCTGTTGCTTCATGGTGTAGTTTTCCGTTTTTCTGGCGAGTCTTTTACTGAAAACCGTCTTTACTAGGATTGTAATTGATCAATCAGTACCCTCTTTGTTAAGGAGTCTAGTGCTACCTGTATGTGGTCTATTTTTCACCTCTCCTAATATTAAAACTCTACAAACACTATTTCTTTGTTTGCTTCAGTGCCATTGGCATTATTTTGACATTTACCTTGTGTGTGTCTTGAAGGCTCTGAACTCTGAGGCCGACCAGCAAGCGAACTTGGCCATCACTCTCGCCGGTGAGGCTTGTTTATATAATTTCCCATTTTGTTTCTCTATGTTAATGCTTATAAGATCTCTCCGCTGCTTCCACAGATGGCCAAGTCAAGGAGGTCTGAGAAAAGAAAGAAATGTTCGATTCGGGGACTAAGTGGATCGACTATCAAATTTTGCAAAACCTTAGTCTTTCATACCCATTTACTCTTTATTTTTTGAGAGTGAAGAAAGAACAACTCACCTCCATAGATCTTGGACTCCATGCTAGAAGAAACCGAAGAATTTGCCCAGAACAGCATGATTTTGTTGAAGTGTCTAGATTGATAATACATTTTTAAAGACCCAATCTTGCATTTTAATTTATCCTTAAATATAAAATTAAATGTTGTGCGTTGTCATTCTTGAACTGATAGTATAAAGGAATTTTTTTTTTTAATTTACAGATACACCTTTTGAGGTTTAAAAATTCATATCATTTTAAATATATCTACTCATATTATGATATCACCCCCACTACTCGTAAACCCTTCTCCACCCGGTACAACACTTGAGGCTCGACCCTAACTACTCATAAGCCCTTCTATACTCGGTGCCACACCTGAAACTCGAACCAATAACTTAGTTCAAGGAGCGAGAAGCTGGACCATCAGGCCTAAACTCACTTCCCAAGCAAAAGACAATATGTTGTAGTGATTTTAAGAGAAAAAAAGTTTCTGATTTCACTGAAGATGGCTCGGTCAAAGAATCGTTGACACTGCAAGCCGACTTGGGAGCCAAGCAATGGAGTATAAAAGCTTCCAGAAAAAAGAAAAAGCCATGACGAAGAAAATGATTTGAAGTGCCGTCAGTCACAGAGAAATGGCGATCCGAATGTTGATGACGCGAGTTCGAAACCTAGCGAGAGCTTCTCCTCCTCCTCTCTCACTGAAGCTTCGCTTTTCTTCTTCCAGCTCCTCTCCAAAATCTCCGGCGGTCATTTCTGGTTCTGCTGCTGATGTGACCGAAGAAGACGAGGAGGATGTGGTGCTCTACTCGCAGACCCATCCTTCTTCTGGTATGGCGGAGGTCATGCCCACTCTCCTTCAGCCCCGTGTCGTCGTCTACGATGGTGTTTGCCATCTCTGCCATGGGGGTAAGTTTTATTCGCCCCCAATTTCGATTAGGGTTTCGTTTTCGATTTCCTGTAATGTGTTGGATCATATACGTTTGTTACTTTACCGTCGCCGTTTATTCATTGTTTCATGTTGTGGGTATGATTATATTCGTCAGGATCTGTAATCTAATTCATTTGAGGTATTTTTGTTTTGTTTTGTTTTGTTCATCTTATAGAATTGCGAGTTCCAAGTGTTTTGAATCGTGCCTTTTGTGTTATTTGATTCATGATGCATTTCTGGGTTTCTTCAAAATTGATTCAGTTCAATATGCTTCATGATTATTGGATTTTGTTCAAGAAATGGGTACCCCTAGTGTCTGCATATGCCCCTTCATGTGGCTGATTTATAATATGTTTAAGTCAGCTAAGCTACGTAATTTAGGAACTGTGTTTAACATTAATCAGAATAGCTGCCAGGGTGTGAAATGATTGTGAATGGATGTTTGTGTATGTAATTAGCGGCCATTTCGCACCATTTCAAAGGTAAGGAACATTGGGCCATAGTAATTTGTAGTGCATATGGTACATTGATGGGTCAATACTCATAAACGAAATTCCTTAGGGTCCCAAATTATGTTTACCCTCATCGATTATTTTTCACTTTTCACATTACTAGGTTACGCTTCTTATCCGTAAGTATTTGTGATGGTTTCCAATTGCTTTCGAATTTTCAAGGTTGAATCACAAGAAGTGTTGCTTTTATTCACTCTCAATCTGTTATTTTATTCATCTTATAGAATTGCGAGTTCCAAGTGGTGATCGGGGACTGTTTGCATTTTGAACCGTGCCTTTTCTGTTGTTTGATTCATAATGCATTTCTGGGTTTCTTAAAAATTAATCCAAGTGTAATATGCTTCGTGATTATTGGATTTTGTTCAAGAAATGGGTATCCCTAGTGTCTGTATAGCCCTTTGGTGATGACTTGTAATGTGCTAGCCAGCTAAGATACATAATCTAAGAACTGGGTTAACGTAAATAAGAGTAGCTGTTAGGGTGTGAATTGATACTGTATGGATGTTTGTGTATAGACGCCATTTCCCACCATCTCGAAGGTAAGGAACATTGGGCTATGGTAATTTGTTGTGTATATTTACATTGATGGGTCAAACTCATAAAAGAAATTCCTTTCGGCCCTAACTTATGTTGACCCCTCATCGAATTGCTTCTCATGACTCAAATTACTTCATGCTTCTTATCTGTGAGTATTTATAATAGTTTCCCAATTGCTTTCACATTTTCAAGGTTCAATCACAAGATGGGTTGCTTTTTCTCACTTCCAATCTGTTAACTTTGCACTTTGTAGGGGTGAAGTGGGTGATTAAAGCTGATAAATACAGGAAGATCAAATTCTGTTGCCTACAGTCTGAGACTGCTGAGCCATACTTGAGACTCTGTGGTCTTGATCGAGAGGACGTTCTTCGTCGCTTCTTGTTTGTTGAAGGTCCGGATTCATATCACCAAGGCTCTACAGGTTAGAACCATCTCTCTTTCACCTGAACACAAAATAAAATCCCCTTCAAATTGAAAACCAGTGACTCGCCGTGAAGGAACCATCATCCCTTATGTATTACGTGTTCTACAGAATGCAAACATAATTTTGATGTTTAAGGTACTCTTGGTCCTCTAACATTTTGTTTGGTAGTACTACTGGACTCAAGTCTAGAACGCCTTCTCCCGGTCATCAGAGTTTGTTGCCCAGTTTTTTTTGTTTGGCTGCTTTTATTAATAAATGTCTGTCTCATTAGTATCAATCTATATTGATCTTAGCATACTTAGAAACTGTCCACAAGCAAAAGCTTATTTTATTTATGTGTTGGCCCTTAGGACTAGTGACTTGAAAGAAGAAACCCTAGCATTCACACTTGTTAAAAAGAAATTACAAGAGAAGTGCTTATAGAGTACAGTTGTGAAACATTATTTTCCAAACATTATTGCCCCTTCTGTGATTGCATCCAGCCAACCAGGGTAAAATATGTAATGGGTTACACGAAGATAAATAGAAGTAAAAGTAGACTGTTATGTATTACCAAAATGGGAAGCAATGTTGAAGCAACGCCTTCATTTCCACTCCTTGGCTTTGGCACCGACATACCATCTGTTAAATAATTCACATTTCAGTTTTGACAAGTTGAATCAATGGAATTGCCTCTATCAGCCACTATGGTACATACCTTTGTCACCATCTCATAGGAAGCATTCAACTATAACGCAGATCAGTGCACGATTGGGTTCTGAATACATGTGTACATTATCACTTACATTTCCTTAGCCCTTGTAGCATTATTCTTGTGGACAGAGAAATCTAATGTCTGATCATTATTTTATGTGGTTGTGCAGCTGCATTGAGGGTTGTGTCATACTTGCCACTGCCTTACTCTGCTTTGAGCACTCTCGTGATAGTTCCAACTCCAGTTAGGGATATGGTGTACGACTACGTAGCCAAACAACGCTATGATTGGTTTGGGAAGGGAGAGGATTGTCTGGTTCTGAAAGAGAAAGAGATGCTGGAGCGCTTTATCGACAGAGACGAGCTTCTGGGTCGTAGTTAGTATTCTTCACTCTGACTATAACATTCACAAGTCTGTTGATGCACGTTCAGATGCCAAGTTCTGATTATTGTTCGGAAAAATAGCTTTTTGTACAAAATCTGAGTTGTAACAAATCATAGTATCTTCCTTTGTTTTTAGCACAAATCATACAATGGTCAAGTCTATGTTGTTTGTTTCTGTCATGTGTGATGTCCAATTCTAACCGCATCCCCACAAAGGCACTAGAGGTTGATTTGGACCGCACTTCATGAATACATAATAACTTTGGATCCCGTATGCTTTAGATGTGGGACACCACTAGAAGGAAAGAGACTCGAATGTTGGGTTCAGATTATAAATGCAGATTCACATTGTTGGTTGTGAGAGAAGCACAGCACAGCACTAGTAGTGGTTGTGGGTTTCAGGAACCACTGTGTGGTTCTCCTGGCTCCCTTAGAGAATGTATTGAAATAATTGAATGCTACATGTTTTTTCACTATTTCTATTTCGGCTAATGTCACATGTGATTATAACTCAGACATAATTGAATGCTCTGTTGTAATCTATCTGTATTTTTGAATTACTCTCGCAGAGTATCACTCCACCTTATTGACACCTAGTGTTTTGTACAACACAAAGTAAATGACAGTCTAAAGTATGAGACACTACATCTGAATAGGTTGGTGCAGTTTTATTAATAGTAGTTAAACATAAAGAGATCACTATAAAGAGATCACTAATTAATCATAATTTAACACTGAAGTTCTTGTCCGGAAACATCAACTGCTCCACAAACTCATCAATACACTTATCAGAGCTCCCACCTTCACTAACAGCCTCCTTAGCCACCTCCCTCCACTTACCAGCATTCCTCTTAAACACCTCACTCCTCTCCCCCTCCATCACCTCCTTCAAGCACCTCACAACCTCTCCTCTCCCCACAACCCCATCCCCATCCTCCTTTGCCCTCACCCCCACCTCCCATATCTCCTCCACGTACTTGGCGTCCGTCAGCTGGTCCGCCCACTGGGGCACCCCCACCATGGGCACCCCCAGGCTGAGCCCCTCCAGCGTCGAGTTCCACCCGCAGTGCGTCACGAAGCACCCCACCGCCTCGTGCGCCAGCACCTCCAGCTGGTTGCACCACGACACGACCATCCCCTTCTCCGATGTTGATTCCAAGAACCCGTCGGGGAGTGTCTCGTGCTTGGCTCCCCTGAGTACCCAGAGGAAGTAGGATCCGCTGTCGTTAAGGCCCCAGGCGATCTCTTGGATCTGTTTTGGCGTGAGGGAGACCATGCTGCCGAAGGAGACGTAGACGACGGAGTTGGGCGGTTTTGTTTGGAGCCAGTCGGTACATTCTTGGCCGAGCGGCTCCCACAGGCTCGCGCCGTACCCTTTGTCACCTTTGATCCTCCCGTCCGTGTAGGCTGATGGCACCATTGGGCCTATCAGCTTTGCTGGCCAGAACTCTGATATGCCCTTTGCTTCCTTTTTGGACAAGACAAACAATAAATGGTTTAGATTTTGCTGTTAGAGTTTCACCTGTCAAAATTAAAAGTTTGAACTGATAGATAGGTGGAGGTGATACGATCCACAATTTTAGTGCACATCCTTCGTGTGCAAGCCAAATCCACGTTATCGGTATAGCTAACACCCTCTCACGAGTAGGTTATCACATACACATAAAGATTATATCTACATTACATTGCGTAAAACTCTACACGAATGAGACATAATGTAATTCCGCACTTACAATTATAAAATAGATCGAATCCACAATTCATGAGGATGTACATAAATGGGACATGATGTAACTATTCATGTGGAGCCATATGCAGGCACATGCGTGTATAACTGAAGACCCCAAATATTCTCATAAACCCAAGTACAATTTTTTCAATACAAGTCACTAACCATTGCTTAAAGTTTTGAGTTAAATGACAAATGCCTTCTATAATCAGCATGAGGTTGCCAATAAAAATGCAAATAATTAAAATATGGCCATTTACCATAAGTAGTAAAGTAATTAAGTATGTTAAAAGTCTAACATGTCTAAAATTTCAAATTTAAAAACATATGCTTGAATTATTATTTAAACTGTAAACTGATTCATGTCTTTCAGATATAAGAGTTTAAAATTATAATATTTTACTACCATAAATAGTAAAGTAATTAAATATGTTAAAAGTATAATATATCTAAAATTTCAAATTTAGAAACGGATGCTTGAATTATTATTTAACTGGTGAACTGATTCATGTCTTTCAGTTTAAAGTTATAATAATTTACCTCAGCTTCTATTCCTTGAAAAGTATTGGCGAATATCCAATCCGCCCTGTCCAAGTTACGAAACTGGCTCAACTTCATAGCCAAGTAAGCCGGATAGCTCTCCGGCAGCTTGAGAAAATACGGCAAATCAGGGAAGTTGAGCGGCGGCAAGCCAGGCAACAACAGAGGCGTGTCCTCCACCTTCACCGGCAGCGCGACCTCCCCGAGATGTATCCTGCAGAATACGCTGCTCACCGCCGCCGAGTTCGTGAAGAAGGGCGCTCCAAAGACCCCGCATTCCCCGGCCACGTCGAGCGCCCAGGGGAGGAACGAGTCGTAGACGACGCAGCTCACGGGCGAGCCGGAGCTCTGGAAGCTCCGGATCAGCCGTGCGAGCGTCTGGGAGCCGTTGGTCTGGAAGGAGCGGAGGTAGAGGGCGGTGTCGCCGGCGGCCTGGGCGAAGCCGGCCTCGTCGAAGCCGTCGGAGATGGGGCGGACGTCGACGGAGGGGGCAGAGACGGAGGAGAGGGTGTAGTGGGTGGTGGCGAGCGTGGCCTTCACGCCCTTGGAGGCCAACCGCTTGGCGAACTGGAGGAGAGGGTTGATGTGCCCTTGGCTTGGGTATGGGACCACTATTACGTGTCCTCTACAACCTTTCTCCTTGCCCATTTTTTTGTTTGTTTTTGTTTCTGTTTCGTTTGCTCTACAGACCACAAACTGCCTTATTTATAGACGTGAATGCGGCATTGCATTGCACAATTTAAAAGATAACGCTTCCACGTTTTATTCACCTCTTGCTGTGTTATGAAATGACTCCACATACTAAAATGCCATAATTTACTAATTTGCCAAGTATAATATTTCGTCCTAATACGGGCTCTATGATATATGTTATTTTAATACTTTAATGATGGAATAATATATTACGTATTTTTTTTGAGAAAAACACTCACATATTATTAAATTATAAAACAAATTAACTCGAGATTATACCAGCCAATTAAAACATCGCTATTAGATTGTGGGACAGACCCCACACCATAATTCCAACTACTGTCAGTTAAAAAATACTTAACTAAAACACGAGTCATAAAATTACAAAAGACACGAGCAAAACAAAGGATAACGCAACACGACTCTTACAAAATTTGATTACTTATTGGACTAACATTTAAATATTATTTCTTCAAAATGAAATTGAATATTAAATATTAATAAATGTGATGTGATGTATATTATAAAGTAAATTAACTTAAGATTATGCCAGACAGCTAAAACATCGCCATCAGATAGTGGGACAGACCCCGCACCATGATTTCAACTACTGTCAGTTAAAACATATTTAGCTAAGAAACGAGTCATAAAACTACAAAAGACACGAGCAAAATAAAGGATAACGCAACGATATGACTCTTACAAAATTTGATTAACATTTAAATATTATTTCTTAAAAAAGAAATTTGAATATTAAATATTATATTAATGTCATGTGATGTGATGTATTTTATGCTAAATATAGAATTGAAATATGCATACTAGAAAATAAGTGATATTGAATTGAAGTTGATATGCTGAATAGTATATTTGGAAAATAAATATAGTATTTAAGTTGGAGATGATCTTACATGCTTTAGTTCTACACTGTTGAATATGTTAAATTGTTAATCATAAAGTGGTTGATAAAAAAACAGTTTGTCAGTAATGAAAACGTTAAAATATAGTACTTTATGTTAAATTGAATATCAGAATCAATTACCTGTAACTTTTTCTTTTGTAGTTCCATGACCTTCTCTCATTCATGCATTTCTTTCACAATTTTAATATTCACTTCTCATCAAATATCAATATACGAAACCTCATCTCACCATTATTTACTCAAAACTCAAGCCAAAGTCTAAAATTGATAGAATTCAAGAAAGTCATTACCTTTAAATTTTGAAAATCTTCCATATATATTTTTAAAAAGTCAACATGTAATTAAGATTGTCCATGCCGATTAATAATGATTTTCAACTCTTAAACTGTTTCCTAACCTTAAAGTCGAAAGTGAAGAAAGAGAGATCTTAGAGGGACAAAAACATAATAACAATAATTCAAAATTTTAATCGGTGTCGAAGAATATTTCATTTAAAATAACTTTTACTAAAATCTTCACTTGTTCGCGGGCAGATTGGCCCGTGGTTATGCCAACAGCAAAGTTGGACTGGGCGAATAACTTTAGGAAAGCAATTGCACATCGGAGTTGCACTATTCAGTAGCGGCCGCCACTTCATGCGGCAGCAGAGAGCTCCGACAAAAGGAAAATAAAAATACAAAATCATCTTTTTTTCTGCCAAATGTCTCTCGAATGATGGTATGAACTTTTTTCGTGATGGACAGCTATAAAATTGTGTATCGTGTGAATATAAAATTAGGAGTCATCCACAAAAAAGGAAACTTGTACTTAGTTATATGTTATTTACCCTAAAATTATTGAATGTGAACAGAATGACACATCCTATCCTACACTGCTACACATATGTGTGTAACAGTGATTTTCATAAGCTAAACGTGAGTTGGGATTTGTGTTATGGTAATCGTACACGTCACTGTCATAGACAACCCCTGGTTAATTGAAAAGTGGAGTTCACGTATTGCCGAATAAAGGAAAAAATCTCGTGGTTGTCAGAGAACACAGGTGGGTTTTTAATTTTTTTAATCGTTTAAAACGAATTAAGGATCTTTCTCCAAAGGACAACCAACATGTCGGACTGATTCTCCGACCGACGCTCCGGTTCATCACTAACAATTGGTCCCTCCGACCGTAAAAAAGGTAACAGTATTATTAGTGACTCACTTCAACTTCTGTATTAAGGACCAAAACATGAGTATGGATGATGCTGATTGATGACATCACATTTTTATAACTCATTAATGTGAGACTAAAGTATTTTATTGTTTTATTAACATTCTAGAATGTCAACACTGAGTCGGAGTTTATATGTAATATTATATGTGACAAACACTAAAAAAGAAATTCATAGCGATGATGGTTTTGTCATGTTGTTGGGTTATTACTTTAATCAAATATTGGTCATTTGTCTCCAAAAAAAAAATCAAATATAGGTCATAAAGTATATATAACACGCCCGAGAAAGTGGGTGTTATAAGGTCGTGGGTCATCTTAATTAATTAATGATATTGACACATTCGTTAGGTAAGAGTTTACTTTTGTAACTCAAGTAGGTATTTATTTATAAACTTTTTAATCTTTTAAGAAAATACTTTTGTTCCTTCCCACCGTTATTTCGATAAGATGGAGACATTCTCATTCATCAAAATCTCACACTAAGTACACAATGATGTAATTAGATATAAATTATAAGATTCAATCAAATGAGAATTAAGAGTTGCGTAAAAATTCTGAGAATTACTCAAATGTAATGCGAAAGCGTGTATTTTTTCATAATCTAGAGGGAAAAGCGTTACCCGTCGAGAGGTATTACGAAGGATTGGAAGAAGAAAAAATTTAGTTTGCCATAATAATATTATGAAAATACATGTTATAATAATGGAAACACGATTCTCATAAATTCACACAAGACTGATTCGCACGAGATCATGACCATATATATCATTCATTTCATCATACAATAAGACATATATTTCACGACTTATCAATTTGAATGGATAAAGTTATAAAACTTGTAAATGGTAATAACAGTCAGGTGTAGTTAGCTAACTCGATTTTTTAGTAAATATCACACGCACACATGGCATTTTGCTTCTCCTTCGTTCTGTTGAAAGAGTTTCTAGAAGAGGGGAAATATGTTCAAAAAATGCTGCAATGTTACATATCAAATTCAGTCAAAAAGTTAGATATTAACGTTTGAAAAAGTTATTAATCAGCTTTAAAAGTCGTAAATCGATGTTCAAAACGTTGTCAATATATGATATATTTATAAACTATATGTAGAATTTTGTTTACCAATTATATGATAAGATTTGAGAAAATGATATTTATGTGAACCAAAATATATCACTTTTTTATTTTTATATTCTAATTATTTTTTTTCCTTTTTGAGTACCCTAACTATTATTATGAGACAACTTATCAAAATATCCAAACTACTTTTGGTTGAAAAAAAAACAAAATTATGTTAGTTTTTAACCGATTCAATTCTAATTTTAAATTGGGTTAAAAAGTTCAAATTACCCCTAAATGTTTTTGAAATTTTCAAACACATGCCCGTTCACCTCTCCCTCTCAACACTTTGATGCACTAAAATATAAAAAAGCTCAGCGTGGTTCAATGAACAACTAACTCATATCCTCTTTGTATTTCATTCAATAACTAAGATAAGGTAATGGTTTTAGAACATCAGGAAGGCTGTAAATCTTCATGTATGTTCAGACCGATATCATTGGTGATTAGATGCAATTTTAAAAAAAACAGACAAATTCGTACATTTTTGTGATTATGATTTGTGATGGTGAGGATGTAGTAAAAGCTTGCTATTAGCTTCAACAAATTGATGTTTAACCAGAAACCCGAATAAAAATTAAATCAAAATTTATTTGGGACATTCAAAATTTCATTCAACATCTTGTCCACGTCGTTAACGTCTGCAAATCAAAAATCTCGCCGAATCCCAACCGCCTTCTCTCCATTGATGCCGCCTCCGACGGTGCCGCCACTCATGTTCACGATATTGGTGAAGATCGGGAGATATAGATGGAGAGAACAACCTTGCACGACAATTTTGGCGGACCCTTTTGTGAATTAGAAAAAGTCATCGAACCTCAACCGCCATCTCTCCTCATGAATTAAAAAAAGTCATCGAACCCAGACCCTTCTCTCTCTAAACTCATGACCTGCGTATTTTTTCATAAATGATTTTATTTTTACGGGTGAGTCGGTCAAACCGAATTTAAACCGATTCAATTGTACCGGTTAAATTTAACCAGGTATAGTTTATGTATTTTTGATATTTCAGGGTAGGTTGTCTCAAAATTATTGTTAAAATATTTATAAAAAAGTTAGAGCATAAATGTGAAAACGTGTTATATTTAAGTCCACAACCAAAATGTCTTTTCCTTACAATGTTTTTGTCATAAACTATATAATATTTGGTTTCATAATTAAGAATTCAATTAGAGACAAAAAAAACAAGAGAATATATAATGGGTTAGAACTTACAATAAAACTCTACATGTGAGACAAGGTCACAAGCTTAAATCACCATTTCTCTCACATCGTGGCTTTAATTATGGTTTATAACTATTGGGTTGAATTTGAAGCTCCAATATCATATTGTGTATGGATTATATACATTTAACGTGTAAAATTAGTTAATAAAAAAAGATGTAAATTAAAATATAATTGATTCTTAGAATTTAACATGGGTGTAGTTTGGTAAATGTCCATCAATCACGTTAACACTAATTTAATCTCGTAACATTACGTGTAGATGATACCAACCCTCGTGACGAAATCGCAGTGGCGTCATCTATCGGGCAATAACCACGTATGGCTCGTAGACGAAGTCATCATCCACAAACGAATATTTTTACAAAATATTAAATGTCAAAAACTACCCTCAACTAAGTTCTGACCGTGTAACTAGGCGATAGAGAAATTATATTGGTGAAATTAGACTTTCTCGATTCATGGGTGATTGTACCAAAAACGCGAGTTTCTTTTGGTACCACTCACTCTTCCCGTCCGACTTACATATGTTAGGCACACCGCCAGCATTCAACCTAAGCCATGATCCTCTACATTATCATCACCGCAGTAGAATTTAATCACCAAATTCGGTATGGATTGATGTGCTTTCCCTACGTCTATGAGCCAATTTATTACTTCTTCTTTACCGATAATGTCTATTCCCTCTACTCACTCTAAAATATGGGTCTTAAATGTTCTCAATTGAAAATCAATTTTTCAAACCAATATTATCTCTCAGTGATTTGGTACATCATCAACGTCTTTTTTTATATATCTAATTTCACATTCTTTTTTATCTAAAACTAAGAAGCCTAGATAAGATTATCAAACAAAGAGGCAAAAAATTGAAAACTGAAATATAAGTCAATCATCAAACATTTTCTCGTTGTCTCTCTCTCGTTTCAAACTCGAAACAATTCAAAAACTCGTACCAAGATTATAGAACAAGCTGATGGACACCTCCAAATTAAGTTCAATTCAATTTTTTTATTTATAATTATGTTTACATTTCATACCAGCAAATTACATGACAACCTTCAACATAAATAACGAGTCATCAAATATAAATTAAATAACAGTATAATGTAAACTTGAGTTTTAAAAACTCTAATGAAATTTTGCAGACAAGTTTTTTTAGCGAATTTTCATTTAGAACATAATTTAAAGTAATATTCACACTTTTCATTTACTTTCTTATTTAGTCGAATTTGATGAATATATTTTAGTCATTAGTTTTGTTATTTCAAAGAGACATGACTAGTTTCTAATTTCCATTGGAATGCAATTATGCAAATCACCTAAACCTTCCCATGGAATTGTGTTACATATACATATCACATACTAAAAAGTGTTTTCTATTTTTCCTAGAAGTATAATTTGTATTTAAGATTTAAATATATTGAAAATATAATTATTTCAAAAAAATAGTTGAACGTGAATTGTGGCAGTGGCAGTGTCGACAGAGTAATGACGAATCATTGTCATAGACACCACCGGCCGAATTGAAAAGTGGAAGATAGTGCCGTTGTTTTTGTGGGTGGCAATTTTGACCTTTTCGACGATGGGAAAATGAAACCGACAATACTTTGTCTCCCACCGACCGTTCGCTCGCTGACGTATCGGTCCCTCCGACCTTAAACTGGGACATGTTCGCACCACAAACATTTCACGTGACGATAATGAAAGCAAGGTGAGTGGTCCGCGTTAATGGGCTTCAATAAAGCCCAATGGGCCAATAACCCATTGAAGAGGATGAGATAAAGAAGAGACATTCAGGATGGTACTCTCTTTTATTGATCCATAAGATAAGAGAAAGGGACTGTGTTCATAGTTCATATGCTACAACAACAACAAGTCAACTACTGCTTATACTACAAGAGAAAAGAGAAGAGAAAAGAGGGTTCAGTACTGATTATTTAAGGGCACTTGGTCCTATTGCCATGGGTGGTCATGTCAGTGTAGCAGGTCCCACAGAGCTCTCTGTTGCCAGCAGTGCCAGGTGGCACACACTTGCACCTCATGCAACATGTTCCACATGCCCTCTTGCACAGGTTTGGCCTTGAGTGCAAGCTGCACCTTGCCCTGCACAACCCGCCACAATCTGCATGCATATACATACATAATATTCAAATCAACCATAACCCAATAGAACAGAGATTTGATGACCCCATCAAAAGTTAGAGGGTCTTTGAAAGAAAACTCGTGTTCACGAGGTAGAACTACTTGAGGACCAGCTCGACCAATTCACGATGTACACAAACTAAATATAAGCAGCCAACTCGCACTGCGTATACAAAGTGGTACGCAACGCGTTTTTGGATTAGCTGCGTATAGTAGTACATTTAATTTGTACGCAGCCCGTTTATACCAAATGGTGTAGTGTTAAAGGACCAATTACAGTTTTATACCGTAACAATAATATTTATTATTGCAATCACTTGTAAAAAAGACGAAAACGATGTATTTTGAAGTGAGTGTGACTATTATATTTATAGATACCTCAACACATGTAACAATGAGCATGCACAAGAATATTACTTGGATTAATTAAGCAAAAGAAGAAATTGAAGAGCATACCCACTAAAGGTAAGAGCTTTCTGTTAGCTGGAGCCTTGACCACTTGGGTCTGGGACTGGTGGTCTTCACTGTCTGCATCTGATGAAACCTGAGTCATGCACAAGAAGATTAGTACTGCTCCGAGAAGAAGCAATCTTTTTGAATCCATTGAACCTATATAGCAGAGCAAGAGACTGTGATAGAGTGTTGTGTGCTTGTGCTGTGTCTAGAATATGAACTATACAAGAGCCGCTTCTATATAGCCGTTTCCTTCTGGGCCTATTTTACTTGATCACCCTTGTCTTTAGCACTTATTTACTAAATCACCCTTTCCTCGGACTGTCACTACTACTACTTGGCTTCACCTGAAATGGCCCACGTGTGATAATGCAACTTTGTTTTTTTTTTCTTTTCGAAATCTCCAACATACAGTGATGATGCAGCTGTCACTAGGTTTTTCTATCCTGAATTGTTAATCCCTTTTGCTGCTTTTTTACGTTTTGGTTCGACCAAACTTTGATATCACTTGTAATTTGTAAAGAGTTCATTAGTCACGAGTCTAAAAGACGGTTTATTTCATCATATGTGATTATGGGTTTGAGTCTTGCTGCAATATTCTTCTTACATTTATTCAACTTTTGTTTGGACTTTCTCTCCTAATATATGTTGGACATCTCTTAAAAATGTAAGTAAATGTTAAAATTAGGCTTCGTCTATATAAAATGGTTCTTCGGACTTACACTAGTGTGAGTGTGGTTCACAGAGAAAATACCAAAAACCCACATTGGAAAACATGCCCAAATATGGAATATATATATTTGGTCTTTTCATTTTTGGACTTTATGAAATGAGAACAATGTATAGTGACTATCTGCCAAGTTGCTCACTTTTTTGTTCAAGTTTCAACCTCATCCACAGAGAAGAAAATTGACACACGAAACTAAGACTACAGTCCATGACTTGTGTTGGGGTTCAATGTAAATTAATAACATATGAGTGACAACACAGAGGAACAAGACAACAAGTAACCACACTCTTTCTCCTCCTCCAAACCAGTACAGTAACATTTTTAAATATCATGATTGGTTCAAAATTCTCTGTTAAGAGCAAGATGATTATATCTCATCCCAATCCATATCCTCTGGGTGTACATGTACAATATATATGTGTACTGCCTTAATTGCCAATCCAAGCTAAAAGCCTAGAACAAATGGTACTTACCATCAAAACTGATGAAAATGAATACTTACCATCAAAACTGATGAAAATGAATCATCTATTCTTGTGTGTCATCACTGTCACCGAGAGGATTGGCATGAGGACGGCACAGAATCCCCATAACATGCCGCCTTGCTTTCTTGCTCATCGTTAGCTGTCACGCCGCTTATTTTTATCATAAACGCTGCATTCAAGACTGCTATACAAAAATCAAGCTTATTATATATTTCATCATCATCAACATTGTTTCATAAACTAACCGACTTATTCATGTCCTGTATACGCATGTACAAAGGGAAGGCTCTTGTAACCATCGACGACAAACAATGAAAACGAGCCATTACCTAAACTTTGTTAACAACAAAATCATTTCTATTTATATATATATATGTATACTATACATACATTGACATAACCAATTCACAAGCTATGGCTTCCAGTTCCAGCAATTTGCTCCCACATTTGTTGCCTTTGTTGACTGCCCTATTATTTGCAACTGTCGCGGCCTCTCCTTCGAACATGTACCCTTTCAGCTGTGGAATCAGCAGCGCGCAATGTGACGCCGTACTGTACCACAGCAACAATGCAGGTAGCAATCTCCAGAGAGCAGAAATCGCCTCCTTCTACAACGTTAACGCGTCACAAGTCAACGCCACAACCCGGGGGAGCAACCAGGACTACCTCATTACCGTGCCATGTTCCTGCCAAGACGTGAATGGCACCGTTGGGTACTTCTACGACGCTGAGTACAGAGTGCAGCCTAATGACACGTTTTTTGAAGTGTCCAACAAAATTTATAGTGGCCAGGTTTGGCCGGTTGGCGATGAGCAGGGGACTTTTATAGCGGGGAAGGAAGTTCCAATACATCTGCTATGCGGGTGCGGTGGAAATAAGTTCAAGGATGTAGTAACTTACACGGTCGAGGAGCATGATACCTTGTCGGACATTGCTACTCTGCTGTCTTCTAATGAGGAGGACATTGTGAACATGAATGTGATGTTGCTTCGCAACGCCTCGTTTGTGGATGTGGGTTGGGTGCTCTTTGTGCCGTCCCTCAGCTTATAATCTGCAAACATGAGTGACTCAAAACTGAGGCAGGCAATATTTTTTATTTCAACACATCCAACTGAATAAGATAAGCCAACTAATTCATATCAAATAATAAGGCAGAGAAAGCAAGAAAATTGACCATTTTGATTCACTTTCACCTGCTATAACTTATGTTTGTACAATTTACTCAGTAAAGGCATGATTATTTTGTCACAAGATTCATCAAATTAGCCTATAGAAAAATTGTTGAATCCATTTGTGCACATTGAAGCTCAAATGCTAATAACATAGTTAAGCTTTCATAATTCCTCGCGCTTTTGCTATGAATTGGAGTATTGGACCCACTCAAATGCACACAAGCACAACGTTTACATATGTATATCTGATAAATGTACCATGAGTGAAACCAGAATTGACTTGCATGAATTTTGAAGTACATCATTTATACGATACAATACAACCCTAGACTCCAACGGCTTACATGCGCATGGGAGCGTAGGGGTGTTATCCTGCGCACTCTCTGCGGATCCGAATGGTTTTGTTCCATTTTCTATACTATGAAATAGAAGACATCGTCCAAAGGCCTCTTTTCGATTGGGCCGATTCTGTAGGCCCAAAACACGCAAATCACTTGTGATTTAAATTATTAAAATACGATCGAATTATAATTTGACACGAAAGATGACTTTTATTTCAAAACTCTTCTAAACTTCCACTAACAAGATTTGAAAAATGAAAAAATATCACAAAACTCCAACGGACACTTGAGCCGAGCTTTGTACTCGTCGCCGGTCTCCAAGCTACAAAATACAAACACAAAACACTGAGAAAACGCAAAACCAGACAGGCACAAAAATTTAGGACAAGCTCTCGTTTTTAACGTTGGAGCTGTCACATAGTGAGTGCCAATACCCAGCTAGTTCATTTCCTATGTATAAAACATGTCAATGGAACAACAGATCAAGCATGTTCAGCACCTAATCGATCGAGCAACCAACAACATTAAAATCCTCGAAGCTATGGGTTCCACTTCCATGATGGCAGCTACTCTCCTTGCTTGTTTGGCCGTTTTGGTTATGGTTGTTGTGGGTGCGGATTCAAGTATGCCGCCGGGGATGTACATGGGGCCGGCTGCTCCTCCGTCCAAGGCCATCCTTGCCGCTCCCTCCGCTCTCATCGGAACCTTTGCCCTCCTTCTCTCCTTGCTGGTTTTCAGGATCTAATCCTATATATGATGGTGTCATGTCCCCTTCTTCTATATATTGTATGTGTGTAGTGTGCTATACTTCTGATTTTGTTGTAACTGATATATAATGTGGGTATTCTTGATCATGAACTCATTATATATGTATTCTGAATAAAACCGGGTGTTTATTCATCACACTGCATGAGCCTCTTCGATCTGCAAGACTAATGCAAGAAAGAAATTATGTTCATCCAAAAATTGTAGATATGTGTATATTATAGGGGATACACTAATTAAGGGTGTGAATCGACCACAATCGCGCTATGAAACACATCAGTGGCTGAAGGAACATAGAATTCGACCATAAATCCAAGTAATAAATAATAGGGAGGGGATGATTGTTGGTAGGCGAGGTACAAAGTTTGGGGAAACCAGGTTTTAGTAACAATTTTTTCCGCTATGCAATTTGGATACAAACATAAAGCATGTGTAGTTTTGAAGCTTAAACTCACTCCTCTCTAGAACTTTAATTCTCTCAAATATTTCGATGATTGAGAATCGCAAAGTAATGAATTTGAACATAGTGAAATGATCAGGAATAGTTAATGATTAGGTGAGTTTTCAACAACGAGATCATGATCTGCAAAAAAATTCATGAAACACATAATTTTCAGAATTCGTTTTTCTGTATTTGTAGGCGGTCTTTTTTTCATCATGACTCCTAGATACCAATAATTAGCGGTCGAACACTCTCCCTCCACTTTCTCATCTCCTGGTACATTGATTTTCATTCTCATTTATTTTGACGACATTGTTATCACGGAGACAAACGTTTTATGTATTTAGCAACTCAAGACCCATTTAGATCAATAGTTTAATATCAAGAACTTGTAAAAGTTAAAATATTTTTTGATATTGAGGTCGTGCGTTCACATACTCACATAGCTCTCACACGGAGGATGTGCACTCGAAATCTTGTCTGGCAAGGTCCCTCACATGTTGTAAGCTGGTATTAATTCCTCTTCACAACAACATTGTCTAATTGTCTATATAGAGAAGGTGCAATTTGCTCAAACATTGGACAATGTTGCTGTCTTGTCGGGCTCTTGGTCATGGGTATATACCAAAAAAATTATGGACACAGTGTGTACAACCACAAAAAAGGTATAAGAATTGAGGTAGAAACAAGAGATTGAACTAAATAGGATATAAAAATTGTGTATACACAAAGGGAAGCTTTATTGATAAACATTCAAGGGATTACAAGAGAACTCTAAAGAAAATTCATTTCTTACAAGACTTCACACTTAACTTGTTATGTCATAGCTTGAGGATGTTTATGCCAAACACCTCTATATATACTAATTCATGAACAAATTTTTCCGGACATATACATTAGCTATTTTGGCATTATCCACAAAAAATAAATTTTTTGTTTGTCATTAACACACTAAGTGGTGATCGTGTCATTTAGTGACCATTATTACATCAATAACAATAGTAACTTGATTTAGAGACAAATTGCCCTTATTATCATACTAAGTCTTTTCATGCACGCGCCAAGACAACCACACACTGGCGTTGTCTTTCATGTACTCGAGTATGTCAAGACCTGTCCCAAACAAGGCATCCTCTTATCGTCTCATTATTTCTATAAATTACATATTTATTTAAATACATATTAGGATGGGTGCGCATAACCCACAACCATCTCATGACAGTCTAAAAAAATAATTTTGCCGTATGTTCGTCGATCAAGGTTGATATCAGGTCATGACTGCCACAAGTTTCTTAATTTGAAAAATGAGATATTTTTAAAAACTCAATCTTAATAAGTTCTAGACAAGACTGAAATTAGTAAATCAATATCATTTTACTCCAATTTTCTCCTAAATACTTGGGATCTTCACAATAAATTCTCCAAATAAATCAATTTCCCGAAAATTCAGCAACCCACTTTTATAAATACATATATAATCTAAACCTCAGACAGAAAGGATAAAAATACTAGAAACAAATACCCTAATTAGAGAATAAAAAAATTATTCAAAAAAAAAGAGATTTTTTTTAAATTTATCCGTTTTCCCCCTCCAAAACCTCTCCCCCCAATTTCTCCTTCAAATCCCAGCGCCGCTATGGCCGCCGGCGCCGCCGCAGAATCAAAATTCCTCCTCCTCCTCTTCCTCGCCGCCGTCCTCCTCCTCCTCCCTCCTCCGGCCGATTCGAATTCCAACCTGAGCACCACCTACTACGACAAATCTTGCCCCCGGTTCCGCCAGATCGTGCAGGAGGTGACCACCGACCACCAGATCAGGGCCCCGGTGACCGCCGCCGCCACTCTCCGCCTCTTCTTCCACGACTGCTTCGTGGACGGCTGCGACGCCTCGATCATGATCACCTCCAACCAGTTCAACAAGGGCGAGCGCGACGCCTCCCCCAATCTGTCCCTCTCCGGCGACGGCTTCGACGTGATCGCGCGCGTGAAGGCCGCCGTCGAGCTGGAGTGCCCCGACACCGTCTCCTGCGCCGACATCATCGCCGCCTCGACCCGCGACCTCATCTCCATCGTCGGCGGTCCCTTCTACCCGGTCCGGCTCGGCCGGAAGGACTCGCTCGTCACCAACGCCTCCCACGTGGAGGCCAACCTCCCAAGGACGCAAATGCCCCTCCGCCAGATCGAGACCCTCTTCTCCTCCAAGGGCTTTTCCGTCCACGAGATGGTCACGCTCATGGGGGCCCACACCGTCGGGTTCGCCCACTGCAAGGAGTTCGCTCACCGGATCTTCAACTACAGCAGGGACTCCG
Source organism: Geranium rotundifolium (assembly GCA_963920655.1). NCBI lineage: Eukaryota > Viridiplantae > Streptophyta > Magnoliopsida > Geraniales > Geraniaceae > Geranium > Geranium rotundifolium. The sequence goes on from OY987320.1 coordinate 24,060,813, forward strand.
AGTCCGACCCGGCAATGTACAAGCCCTACGCGCGCCGGCTCAGGAAGCTGTGCGTGAACTACACGCGCGACCGCGACATGTCGGCCTTCAACGACCCCATCACGCCCGGGAAGTTCGACAACATGTACTACGTCAACCTCAGGAGGGGGCTGGCGCTGCTGCCGTCGGACCAGGCCGTGGCGGCCGACCCCAAGACCAAGCCCATCGTCGATAAGTACGCCGCCAACCAGACGGCCTTCTTCGAGGCATTCGCCGCCGCGATCGAGAAGCTCAGCGTGTACAATGTCAAGACCGGCGGGAAAGGGGAGATCCGGCGCCGCTGCAACGAGTTTAATACTCTCAAGACTGATTAATTCATGTGTGTTTGTTTGGATTCTTTTTTGTAGGTAGCATAACATACTGTAAAGCTAACCTGACGACGGCGACGTTCGACGACACTGTCCCTCATGGGTTGTTTATTCTTTCCTGAAGTTCCCTTTGTTCTGTAAATGTGTCCGTTGACCATTTTTAAATATTGAGTGAATATTTAGCAAAATAGTTTCCGTCTATAAGTTGTAGATAATGCATTTATGATTAGGTTGTATTGCTTATGCTAGGGTGACCTCGCGATATGAATACGTGATATCAATATTTTCAATTCTTATGAAAAATTGCAAAATTTCTGAATCTTTGTATACTGTTTTATTGCAAAAACTCTTTCATTACTTAGTACATACAATTGCAAAAACTCTTAATGTATTATTGTACGTTTGAAGAGAGCCTCAGTGTACAATGCATTCTTTTGCGCAAACTCATTGTTCTCTTTGCATGGTATATACTAAGTGATGAGGGTAATTTTTAAATTATGAAAATATTTTAAGATTTCCGTCCATTCTATAAAACACGGTATTTGGAGACTTTATGCAGAAAATGAAATAGTCAACAAAGAGATTTTGCAATTTTCCCTATTTTCAATGTGCAACTAACCAGAATTGTGGTTTGATCACCCAAACCATTCAAGGACATAAATAGAATTAGCTCCATTTTACAAGCTATGGTTGCTGAAAAGACTGAAGAATGATACAGGAACGGGTTGCCATTGCTAGACTACTATCAAAGCTATCCATATAAGAACGTGGTTGATTCTTACAGAAATGGAAGGGAACAAATTCCTTCAGCCTCGCGTTTGTTTGTGCAGATGAGTTGATTTCTCGCTCGATCAATAGTTGTCGTATAGCTTCCCTGTGCAATTCACTTATTAAGTTGATAGCAATCCTAAGGCGGTGTTCAAGTAACCTAATGTCAACAATGGAGATGAGATCTTACCTTATTTTAACAGGGCTTTCTCTTATCAACCTTTAGACGAATGTTAAACCACTTCTTCTTTTTAGACCTATCCCTCGTCGCGGATCTCTTGTCTCTTGTTTGGTCGTCTTCTTTAGTGGCCCCCCTACTTCTGCTTCTGCTGTTCATCCGCTTCACTTGTGGAGCACTCGTGTAGGAGGCGTGGATTTCATTTCTCTGGTTGAGAAGATTGTCGATCTGCGATTTCAAAATAGAGATGTAATTAAACCAAAGCTCCAATTTATCTGTGGTTAATCAACTACAATGTGTTAAGAGTTTTAGAAGTACTCACCGTTTGCATTTCATGTGCATACCTACTAGTCATCTCCGTAAATTGTGCAAGAACCTATCGAAATTCCATGTCATTAGAGAAGAAATGTATATACTTTATATACAAATATGATCATAAGCATGGCCTGTGTGAATACTCCATACCTCTCTATATTCAATTTCGAATTTTGATATTTCTACTCTTTTTGTCAGAATTTGAGCTTCTACAGCTCTGAGATTCTCCTTTTCCTCTGCAAAAGGTTGCGCACATACTGCTTCTATTGTATAGCTTGCACTTTTAAAGAAGTTATCACCTGCAAAACAAATGCAAAACAATATGATGGTATTAGTCTGACTAGCAAATATACGATCAACATGGAAAAGCCAGAAAAGTTATACTGACCATAAATAGCAAATACATGGGTGCCAGCCTTGAGTTCAGTTATTTCACACGGCTGAAACCCGTCCAACTTTTTGAAGAATGCAGCGTCTGGGTCTTTTGCAGCAGCAACCTGGATCCGAAGACCAGATATTAAACTAGTGAACAGAAACGCACTGAAGACGTATCAATTACATTAAAGAGATTAATAATAGCACAAGAGCTAACCGAGTTGGCTGATTGATCTAACCGATACACGGGAAAACCAAGGAAATACATTCCAGCTGATGTAACTTTACCTGTTCTGACACTGTCCTCCTACAATTGATAAGTTATATATGAAAGTCTCAGCCCTCAAGTATATGAATGGAATTTTACAGAGGGATGTTAGCTCCTTATTTTTACTACTTCTTTTTGGTATATCTACTGTAGAAAGATCATTAGGCGAGGCAAATATATACCTGTAGTGCAAGGCTTAATCCCCCGCTCTCTTCTCGGTCAAAGTACAACAACTGCAGAAAGGCAACTACTAATAAGATCAAAAGCATGACGAGAAAGTTGAGAAAATGTTGATCAAGCAATTTCGGGAATTCAATGCACACAATACCTAGAGACTACAATAGGGCCAACAAAATGAGGAACTTGGGAGTAAGTGCAACAAAATCATTAGATAAATACAATGACTTAAACCCCCAGCCCTTATGCATTGCTTGACCTATATCTACTTCATGACTCAATGCCACCTAGGGCAAGTACTATTTTAGTTCTACAATTTAGCATGAGACTTAACTTCAACTAAATGGAAAGGCAATACAAGCATGGTATTGTCAAATTGAGAACCTTATCCATGTTTTTACAAATATTTGGATCCTTGGCCTTATTCATGTTTTTACACACATTTGGATACTTGTAACTTAAAGCATACAAATTAGGGATAATGACACTTTGATACACCTAACTATAGCGAAATGACACTTTCATACCCTAACTATTTTTCTCTCTTTTTTAGTACCCTAACAATTTTTGTGACAACCTACCTCTAAAATGTCTAAATTACCTAAACTACCCTTGGTTTAAGAAACTATAAATTGAATTGGTTCAATTTTTTTTTCATCTCTGATTCAATTTGATTTGTACTTAAGATGCAAATACAATTATGCCCGAAAATGTAAAATTAAATTTGAATCATTTCAAATATGGTTTGATAAATCATATTAGACTAGTTTTATTTTGATTTCTTAAATCAGGGGTATTTTAGTCATTTTAGCATAGTTTGTCACAAAAAAGTTTGTTAGGGTACTAAAAAAGAGACAAAAATAGTTAGGGTATGAAGTGTCATTTCGCTATAGTTAAGTGTAACAAAGTGTCATTATCCCTACAAATTAATGTGCTCCAATTTTGTTCAAAAGTAGAAAACTAAAATGTTAGTGCCTAATTTCAACAAGCATATTTGTTCTGCACAAAAGAATAGCTTGACTTCCTCTTATTAGATAGAAGACCTTAAGAGCAGCAAATGATAAAAATATAGCAATAAGTTTCTAGAATAAATTTGCCTGATATTATTGATATATACAAATACAAACCTTGAATTTGCTTTTATCAGATGATTGCACCCGGCACACAAATCCAGCCCGTGCTTCCTCTTCTGTTATTATAACAGAGTAGAAGTGAGCACATTGCTTTTCAACCTGTAAAAAGGCAAATCTCATAAGACCACACTACCATTAAAACAGCCGTTGAACCAAATTCCAATAGAGCAACACTGCACCTTTCTTAAAAGAGGTTGACCCAGTGGAAGTGGGCGAACTGTGACCGAACCGCGGAGTGCCTCTTCCAAGACAGTTGCCGATACAGTGGTCTTAATTGGTACACCGAGTTTACTGTTTTAGAAGTAACAGTACAAACTAAAACACATAATTGATACTTCACGGCTCAAGAGAGGCATAATAAGTTCAAAAAAAAAAGAGGCAAAATAATGCATAGCATGAACTTAAATAAAGAAATTACCTAAAAAGTGCAGCAAATATGGTATTCACAGCCCCCAAACTTGAAAGATCTAGCTCCAATTCTTGGCTTTCTGCTTCAACAGCCTGCCAAAGAGTGTTGAGTCATATTACCTTTAGACTTTTCAACGAGCCATAAACTGTATTCTAAAACATGTTCATTTGAAAATATAGTCATGATTTAGACATCTCACCTCAAAACCAGCATTATCATACTGACGACGTTTTTCTGGATCAGACAATATATTATAAGAAAAGGTCGCCTCCTTAAACATATCAGCTGCCTTTGGATCATTTGCATTCTTGTCAGGATGATACCTGAAGCAGTAAAAAAACAATTTAGAATAGCCAAAATCAGTGTAGCAAGTTAGTGTGTTGGTACTAGACTCGGGTAGATGTTACTCAATGAAAGGCCACTTTACTATAATATAACAGAAATCATCTCATCTAAACAGTACTAGTGAGTCTCGTAAAATTAATGACAATAATTAGCCATTAAAACTACCAACTTTTTCTTCTATACAACTCTTAGCTTGTTTGGACAATTTTCCATTATGTGGTAGTCGACAATGGGAAAGAATTATTATTGATAACCAAAAGCAGTGCCTTCGTGATTTTAAGAAGTGAAATAATCATTGACTTGAGCCAGGTTTTTAGATTTTCATACAACCTAAGGCTTCTATGATCAAACTGTTGTGACAAAAATCCAACCATACAAATATTTCCATCACAAGGTTGCCACAGTCCACGTGTTTTACACGGCAAGTTCAAGAAAAACTAGTTTTTAACAGAAGAAAAAAAATTAGAAATGCACAAGTCACAATAAAATAAAACTGTACATCACTTGTCAATAGATGATGCAAGAATTAGAGTCTCTAAAGCAATTGATCCCATGACAACTATAACCATAACACCAACTGAACTCAAAGTTTCATGTTTGCAATGATATATAACATACAAGCGGCACAAGGGAGATCCACTTCCAGATCGGTATATGAAAATTCTCATCTGTACTCCAGTACACAAAAATGCAACTACGGAGGTGGTCACCAGAGCTTTATAATAACCTAATATAAAATTTCAATTATTAAAGACACCGTGGAACATGATTTTGGGCCTTAACTCTTCTCAGCACAGCTCTTCTGCACAGTTATCAGTAATTTGCGCCAAGAACTGCATCCCATACTAGGACTTAAATGAAACTACGCCCTTTGACTGAGTATCAGAAGCCAACATTTTGCTTCATTGTTCTCCAGTGATCACCCAACATATGTCCAGATTCCAGACACCCCAAGTGTACTCGACGGTTTGCTCCTCCTACCAACTGGTTGCTTTGTTCAGGGCCTCTGGGCTTGCCCTTTATCTATTCCCTTCTGGTTAAGAATCTCTTAAAATATTAATCTTGCACATGTTTGAATCTAAGAAAAAGACAAGCTATAAACAGTGTTCTTGAGCTTACCGACCCCAAATAAGATACTGACAAAAAACCAACTGTTGCTACTTGCTTCTCTGTCCAACATGAATCAAGTAGGAAGGTCTCCTCCAAATAATTTAAACTTGGTTTCATGGAAGCTAAGCATCACAACAATGGTCCCACAACCATAAACATCAACTGTCAACCACCACCCACTCTCTCTAAGTATCTACCCCTATTTGGCCCAAGTTAAGAGATGTCTAGAGAATAACAGCCTCGCCTTTACTACCCACCACAAAAAATCTAGAGCAGTGCCAATCCCAATTCCCAAAACTACATTTTGGATGGGTTTTTGCATACTTCATGACTAACTCTCAATCTAAAAGCAAGTTAACTTCACACCTCTTCTTCACAGTCAACATTTCAATATACAACCATGAACACAAAATCATAAATCCTAACAGTTATATGCGCCAAATGAAAATTCTGATCACGATACCGAAGTGAAACTAAAATAAACACAGCAATTTCCACCGAAAAACAAGAACATACTTGAGGGCCATTTTCCGGTAAGCGCTTTTGATTTCCTGGTCGGTCGAGTTCCTGGAGACGCCGAGGACCTCGTAAGGGTCTCGCCGGAGCTGCTTCGCCCCATCCTGGCTCTCCGGCTTCGACCGATTCGATCGCATCGTCGTTCCGAATCCGCAGCAAGCTTGCACAACCAAACTCCTCCGAAACACAAAACCCTACCGCAGATTCACGAATCCCCCAAATCCTGACCCCTCAGCTACCGAATTCAAAAAATTTCAGGAACACGAATCAGCGCTCTTGGAGAAGAAAAGCCCTAGCGAGCGAGGAGAGAGAAAGGAACCATGAAAGGTCCAACTCCAAGCTGGAGCTTACAAGGAGAGAGAGAAAAGGACAAACCAATTTGGAGGGGAAATTAGGTATTTTATCGTTGTTAAACAATTGTATTTAAATTTCACTCTCGTGGCGTATATGATGCGCTGGGGTGTGCAGTGCGCACTGGGGCTCGTGTGCGCCACGCGCGCGAGCAGGGTATGAGAAATGTGAGGGTGGGTGTGCGCAGTGCGCACGTGGCGTAGGGAAGATAGAAGGGAAAGATTAACCTTAAATGACTATGTCTAATGAGTCATTGATTTGATTTTAATACCTTCTTGTCGGGAATGATTTTTTTCACATAATAGTTGTCAACGTAAAGTTTCAAATACGTTATTTTCGAATAATTTGATTTTCATTAATGTTTTCATTTAGTATATGTGAAATATTAGAAAAAAATTAAGAGGGGTTGTGAGTAGTTGATGTGAGAAAATAAGGTGGTTGGAAATATCAGGTTTTTTAGGACAGTTATAGGGTAGTTGTCTTTATAAGAGTTTGTAGAGACCTTATAGACTATATCAGTGATTTTTTAAAGTGTGTTTCAAGTATTGTTCATTGTCAATGACGATAATTGTTCTCCCTCACCAAACCCAAATCTATCATTTCTATTTGGCTGCTTGTGATGATGACTTTACATGTACATATTCAAAGCCAGGCTTGGTTTTGAACGTCTCAAATATTAATGGAAATCATTACTTTCACATCAATCTTTTGATTCAGAATATAGTAGTTATTATTTTAATAAAACAATAATGTATAAACATATCATACCAATCCAAATTAATTAGCATATTCAATATGTTAGGATCAAATTAACAGAAGAATTTATCGTGTTAGGGTAATTTATTAAATACGAACATATCTTGTTATACTAATTTATTAAATTACTCACCCAATAGGGTAATTTATTAAATACGAACATATCTTGTTATACTAATTTATTAAATTACTCACCCAACACCTATAGTACTCATATATTTAATTAGGTTTATGGAAATGCCAACTTGATAGAGATGTTACAACTAAACATACTTTTAAGTGTTATACAAAATGTTAGACACTAGTGGATCATATGTTTTAAGAATTAATCCAAAAAATAAATTGAATGAGTAATTTCATGTCAGTACTTCAACTTTGACTCATTTCGATTCAGTACTCCAAGTTTAAAATTTTTTTTGGCAGTACCTCAAGTTAATTAATTGCAGATAAGTAATTAACAGGGTTAAATGTAACAGAATTGGTATGCAAAAATACCAAAATGCCTTCAAAATATAATTCACGTGTTAATTATTTGATAAATATGAAATTACCATCATACCCTCCATTAAATAACTAAGTGTACAATTATTTAAGGGACATATTTGTCTTTTCAAGTAAATAAATAAAATAATCAAAATTAACATGTGAAATTACAATGTTGCCCTTCTTCAACCATCAGCCTTCAACCTCATAAATCTGGTGGCTCGAAGACGTCTAGGTTCCTCCACCTCCACCGTTTGGGTCCTTCCTCCTGTTTCTACCCAGCGCTCACCATGATCTGCGCGAACTGCTCCTCAATCCCCAACCTCCAGTCCGGCCTCTCGCCGCCATCCTCCGCCGCGTGGACCCAGATCGGGGGCAGGTTCGGGAGGGGCGACATCGCCAGATCTCGCGCCATCGAGGGGGCGTCGCTAGGGCTGTCCATTTTACCCGGTAACCCGACTTACCCGACGACCCGACCGGCACCCGACTCGACCAACCCGACCAACCCGACACCCGACTGACCCGATACCCGATATACCCGAACCCGACTAACCCGACAAGCTAACCGAGTCGAGTATTGGGTTGATGTGTCATACCCGTCGGATACCCGACAACCCGATAGTATGTATAAAAATTTGACATTTTTTTATACTTCGGAGCCCAACACAACAAAATGGACCAGCCGACCCCAACAGCTCCCATCCCACTTCCTGAATCAGCCAGCCCAGCCCAACCCACTTGTGATGACAAATGCAGATGAATAAGAGTTTATAAACTCTCATTGAGTCTCATACGCATTCAATGTGGAACTCAATGAGAGTTTATATCTCTCTTCTCCCTCAGTGTCACGATTTGGAGGCGTGGCACGATCTCTTTCGTTGATCATCCTCGACGAACCCATCTCAGCCGTCGATATGCGTTGACGTGGCACGTTAGAGTCCACACACGTTTTTTTGTGAAAATTTTAATTTCACAAAAATTATCTCTCAGTCTCTCATCTCTCAACCCTACCTCACTCACGCACGCCTCTCTCTCTCTCTCTCTCTCTCACACACACACACACACACAGTACACTCAGACGATCCAGTTCTTCTTCGCCTCTACTTTCTCTCTGTGGTCTAAACCCTACGTCGCCGCCTCGCCTCACATCTATCCTCCTCCCTCGATTCGCGTTGCCTCTCTTTCTCTCTCTCTCACTCACATCACAACGGATCGAATTACCGTTCGAATCAATCCGTTGGAGAACTCTTTCTTCCACTATAAATTCTCGATGGTGGAGAGAGGATTCTCCAATGGATTGATTCGACGATGGAGTGGAGACTGGTGGTCTTGACGTTGAAGCTTCACAATCAATAGTTGATGATGTCTGCAACTCCGGTGACGGTAAGAATTCCAAACGTTTTATGTTAGTTTGTGCGTTTGCATGTCATTTTATGGGTTTGCATGTGAATTTCTAGGGATTTCGATTTCAAATTGAAATTGATGGTTTCTGTTAAGGTATTCTGATTTCAAATTCAATTTCAATTTTGGGGGTTTCGATTTCAATTTGAAATTCAGGGTTAGGGTTTTGTTGATTTGGGTTTAAAAATTGGGGATTGAAGTTTCTGATTGAAATTGGGGGTTTCTGTTTAAGTTTTCTGATTCCAATTTCAATTTTGGGGATTTCGATTTCAATTTGAAATTGGGGGTTAGGTTTTGATTGTTTGGATTTAAAAATTGGGGATTGAGGTTTTTGATTTCAATTGAAAATGTGGGGATTTGAATTTCAAAAGCAAATTAGGGGTTAGGGTTTAGATTTCAATTTACGATTTTGGGGATTTCAAAATCAAATCGAAATTGGGGGTTCGGGTATCTGATTTCAATAAACAATTTGGGAATTTCTAAAAAATATGTGGGCATGAGTTAAAAAATTGCAAATGGGCTCATGTTTTCAGGCCCATCGGGTGTCTTGGGTATACCCGACTCACCCGACACCCGAGTCTACCCGAACCCGACTACCCGATTCCTCAAACGAGTCGAGTATCGGGTCTGGGTTCTAGTACCCAACTCAAACCGAGTCGGGTACGAGCCGGGTCTACCTAAACCGACTCGATGGACAGCCCTAGGCGTCGCCGTCAGATTGTCGTGTTCTCCGTCGCCATCCACCGCGTCGTCAGGCGCGACGATTTCATCCTCCCGACCAACTCTCCGTCTGCCCCGCCGGCGGCGGCCGGAACCACCTCAACCTCCCCGCCTTCCATGACACCTCCAAGCCCGCCTCTTGGGAGCTCTCGTCCTGGATCTGGTGGCTCAAGAATTTCAAATTTCCCAAAAATCTATGGTATCAGACAGTGAATAAATTGGAATTGAGAATTTGAGAAGCTTTGTATTGTTTTATGTGATTGATGGCATTGGTTTGAAAATTTGATGAATAGTGGAGGGCATTTCAGTCATTTCACAAGTTTTTAATTTTGTTTTATTTATTACATGAAAAGACTATTATACCCTTGGAACGGAAGATTAGTTTATCATTTAAGTGAGGGTAAAATAGTCTTTTCACATTTATCAATAATTATACCTTCATAATTTATACAACGAGTGGCATTTTGGTGTTTTTGCATATCAATTCTGTTAGATTTAACCTCATTAGTTACTTATCTGCAATTAATTAAAGGGAAAATGACACTTTTGTGCACCTAAATATACACTTTTGACACTTTCATACCCTAACTTTTTTTTTCTCTTTTTTCCATGCATGAATTTCATTTTGGGACAATAATTCCAAAATACCCATGAATTGAACCAAAATTAAGAGTACTTCTGGACTATTTTCCCAAAATGCAAATGAATGGAACCAAAATACCCATGAATTGAACCAAAAAACTCATGAATTGAACAAAAATTTAGGGTCATTTTTGGTAAATAAATGGCCAGTTGTCCCAAAATGAAATTCAGGTATGGAAAAAAGAGAAGAAAAAAAATTAGGGTATGAAAGTGTCAAAAGTGTATATTTAGGTGCACAAAAGTGACCTTTTCCCTTGATTAAACTTAGGGTACTGAATTCGAAATGAGGCAAAGTTGAGATACTGACATGAAATTATCCCTAAATTAATTGAAAATTACAAGAAAAAATAATCATAAAATAATCAAAGATTAGTCATCTAAGTCAGCAATTTTTACAACATTGCTTATAACTGACACATTGGGGATTATTGCATCAGAAGTAGGTTTCATATTTTCATTACAGACCCGCAAGCACATAGTTCAGCTATAGCAATCAATATGCAAATTACCAGAAACCCTTCAGGCTTCAGCTTATTCATCAACTATCAAGAAGACAGAAAATGCTCATAAATCACTAAATTGCCGTCGAATTATATACAGCAAGAAGATGAAAACTGAATATTCAACAGTGATCACTGTCAAACATAATGCCATAACAGCATTACCCTTTTGTGGATAACATCAATAATCAAAAGGAGCTAGCTGTGGTAAATGAAAATTGAAAACATTGTTTTAGATATCAAAAAATTACGCCTTCTATCAGCCTACCCAACAAGAATAACCTTGACACTCAGATACCATGTTCTAACCTAAATTGGGAAGAAGTGACGAGTATTAATGATCACAATGTATCTTTGTTGCAAAACTACATTTGTCCTTGATTGATCTCAATGTATCTTCATATTAGAACTACAATTGTCCTTGTTGTCGTCTCGCCCGAGGCGCCAGTGCTAGAAGAATCTTTTTTCTTGGACCCTGCAACATTAATAAACTACATAAGGAAAGGAACAATCTATGTAGTGTGTAACTATGTACAGAGAGCTTCTAGTCAAACAACCACAGCAGATAATATGTACGATATTATAACTAAAAAAGAGAATCAAAATGCACCACATTTACGATGGAGGGATGGCCAAAATGCAAGTATACAATCATATGGCTGCTTGTTGCAAGGCAAAAATCCTTCTACACTTAACTGATTGATTGCTACTTAGCAAAAACAGCAAATATAAATTTTCGAACTTCCTATTGAAAAATGATCAGTGATGCTTGCCACTATCCAGTGGCGTACTTATTGTTCTTAACTCTCTGTAAGTCCACAGCAAGCGACATGGGTAACTTCACCTCAAATAATGGGACGGACACACACCAAATTAACTTTAACTGAGAAAAATAAGACATAAACAAAACAATCTGGTAAGCTGCAAGGAAGATGATGTCCAAGGAAGGAATCAAAGAACAGCAGTGCCATATAGTATCAGTAATATACACCAAGGCAAATGCATTTAACTTGGTATACATGAAAGAAATTGCAAAACAAAAATGACGCAAAGCAGCAACTTCCTACATAATCCATGCAGACACCGTGACAACTTTACATCAAAGGAAGGAAAAATATTCCCAATCAAAAGCAAATACTTTGAGGCATATGAATTAAATTTCTATCAAAATCACCGATGTTACCTATCTTGTACACACTATTGAACTGATAGTACTGTACATGGACCAAACCATAAAAAGATGAACCACGTTTAAATCCAAATAAAATGTAAGAATTAAATGAGTAAGTTAAATTACCATAGGTATTCCCATCTCTTTGAGGTCATGCTCGCCCATTTGCTTCAATGCAGTCATATCCACCTACATATTAGAATCAGTCATAAGATTCAACTGAACCAAAAAGATGCTAGTATACAAAATTCACTTGTTTGCTTAACACTCCATCACACCAATGCCAAAATGGAGTGGTCAGAGCATTTTAAAGTCTTAAATATCATCAGATACATACACAATGCTAGCACATGTAGCTTGCTACTCGAAAATCCAAAGAGTAAGGTTTTATATGTGCGCTTCGGAAACAGAATGATTGGTTTCTATATTTTTAAGCAACTAATACAAACAATTGGTAGTCTGAGCAAACAACGTGATTGCCATGAAATGTGTGATGCATTGAGATGGAAATTCATTCAAAAATATAGAAATAGCTGTTAATATCAATGAGACAATTGGGAAGTGTTATACCTATTAGCAACAAACTTGGAAAATTTCCACCTTAGGTTATGGTCAACACACTCAAATATTTCACCAATCTATAGCGAACAAAAGATTGCATATCTGTAGGTATACATCATTTTTTTTATAAAAAAAAATAAACTAATCTTATGACTGAAGCAATTAAAGTTTCAAAACATGTATACAAATCTTAAATTTGTTGAGTACCACAAGCATTTTTTTCACTTGAACATTTGATTGACACTTGGGCTAAAATATGTCAATGGCAAACCCCTACTGAATCAAACATTACTGGTAAGATTGGAAACGGTAATGAAATGAACATAATTATAACCGATAAGAACAAAAAATATCTCATATTGTCATGCGTTTCGCAAAGATGTTCTAGAAATAAACATATTTATCACAATAGAAATCAATAACATACTTCCTCAGCCTTAAAATTAACGGCATATTTTCCAAGTCCCAGTGCACTTAATAAACCATCCACGGTTTGCTGCTCGTCAACCTACACAACAAGCCAATGAAGGGTCAGCATGGGCACATAGACTACAGATATTTGAAAATATACATACACTACATACCATAAAATATAAAAATAACTATGGATTACATTAAGAAAAGTTCAAAACTGAAAAGTCCCAACCATTTGTGCTCATTTAAGAATGGCAATGGTGGATCACTTAAGGTTTAAGAACTTTCACTGACGCTAAAACTGTGTCAAACTAAAGCAGTTACAGGAATAAGGCCGGCTGAATTGAAAGGCTAATTAAGTTACAAGACAGAAATCCACAACATAAGGTGACAAGGAAGTGATATTACAAGAGCCAAGCACTGGACTTCCATTGAAAGTTATAACATACTCAAGGACATAAAGATAATGATGTGCAAAGTGAAAAAGAAATGCATAAAGCAAAAATCATCTCAGACCAGCAAACTGATATATTTGTTCCCTTATGTTTGCATGTTGTTAACTTGCTACTTTCACTCAACTCATAGAAAAATCCATTTCAGTTAGGGACCTTAACTGGAAGTTGATCTCACCACAAACCAAACCTATGGTTGATTGTTAGTTTGACAACTTTCAAGATTAAGTATCATGCGAACAAACCAATATGTTCGAAAAATAAGTACAAGGACGAGCAGTAATAATTGTTCCCACTGAGCAATTGAGTAATAAGTTTCATGGTTCAGCAACCAGTGATTACCCAGTAACCGCATACCTTGACCCTATTTTATTAAATGCAATGCCTCTTCAGATAGCTTGCAGCGCGAGTCTAAATAACACCTCCACATAACCAATTGTTAAACAAAAACTTAACTGAGTATGCTGAATTTCTACAAGTCTAGACTCATTCACATAGTTAAGTACAAAAATAAAAATCAATTAAATTAAATTATAGTGTTTCATCATGTTGACAATTGCCAGCATACCTCAAACTCCAAAAATGTTTGAGTTTCCTGGATAGCATTTTACACCATATCTATTCCGTGGGGAACCTGCTTCAATGTTGAACCTCTGGCAATATCCCTAGCAACCTCTTTTTAAAGTGTCATTTATATAGAATTAAACCATTATTATCATTTCATAATAAATTAATACATCTTAAACTTCTTTCTAGCACGCATAGTAGGTTTGCCAGCAGAAAGTAAAATTTCCTAAAGTTGATAATGTATATCAACAAAATTAAAGACTAATATCTGCACATAGCAACAAGTAAAAATATATGAACATAAATACCTAAGTAACTATAATATTCAATGTGGAGATTATGTAGATACTACAACTCTTCAACTGCGACCATATTCAGCATTTCATGGCATAATTAAACATAAACACTCGAAATCTATTCCAAATGGTTTTGGGGACAAACTTTGGCAGATGTTCAGCAAAAACCAGTTTTTCTAAAGTGAATGTATGTAGACATAATTAAAGGCAAGCATCAATGTATAGCAATATTATAAATCATATTGGAGAGGACAATAATCTAACTAGTCAAACTATGCAATACATTAGCATTTCAACTCAAATGATGCAACTGCAGAGATAGAGGAAAAAAGAGAACAGTGACAGGTAGTTCATACCCCATACAAGCTTTTTTGTGCAATGCCACTTGGTGAAGGAAGCTGGCCCAACAATGGAGCCATGGGTTTTCCGGATCCAGGGGCTAGTGTAGGTTTTGTCATGAATGATGATGCAGCAGTCATTACCCTTGGCCTTGGCACCGGAGGAACATTGTTGCTCATATATGGGACAGCCCTGCCAGCATCATATGATCTATTTAATGCCCTTCTTTGTACCTCATCGATATTCCTGAGTGGTGGAGAAAGTCCCCTCGAAGAGCCTAACATTTCATCAGGGGATCTTCTTCTTATGCGATCTGCAGTCCAGCCTGAATAAGAGCTTCTCGACGAGTCCATCCAGGATAGATCTTCAGTACTTCTTGTAGAAGGGCTTCGCCAAGAGATATTGGTCTCTTTTGCTTCGTGCATAGAGTGTCGCGCATCAAACTGACCACGTGGAGGCTGAAATGTCCTTGACAGCTTCTCGCGGAGGTCCATTTCTCTTCCATTATCATCACCGTGAATACGTTTGGATGAGTTCTTTTGCATGAGCTTTAATCGAAGATCATCTCTACTAATGTGAACAACTTTAAATTTCCAAGGCAACAGGGTTAGTAACCATAATAAACTAATTTATAAAGGAAAACAATGGCATAGCAATATTTGTATGTAAGGTTAATACCATTAGCAGTCTGATATGATTTATCATCAGCGCCCCGTTGTCTGCAAGAAATTCAATTTTACTTTTTTAAAAGAATATAAAATTCTTTGATAGCATCACAAACACCCAAAATCATATACCACTTCTATTCCTGAAATATCAATCACTGTAAAACACCACAAGTTATGTACAATATCTAAAATATCAGAAGAAAAAATCCCTCTCATTTTTTCTATGAACAAATTGGATTGAATATATTAACTGTAACTGTAAGGCAGTACAAAATACTATAAACACAACATGGCAAAAAAATCTACAAGGGCAAAACACTGCTCCTCCAATACCCACTTATTTAAATACACGAAAAAGAACTACATAGTACACACACCTTTTGTTGTCGATTTGGCTTCCACCGCTCCCTAATCTATCTCTAACCGAGCGCTTACTTCCAGATAAAGGAATATAATCTGTATGGGTAACATCCGATGCATGATCATTTCTCTTGACAACCTGGTACAATGTCAACATGAATTTCTCCAGACTATACTTTGAGACGAGCTCAAAACAAGCAAAAAACACTAGTAAACCCAAAACAACTCCCACCATTCTAATAGTCTAACAATGTAACCCACACCTGAGTAAAGATGAATGGCATTGCATTAATGTCAAGTTCTACTATACCAAAAGCTACATTTAGAACATAATAGAGTTGCTGCTGATGTTGCTTCTTTCAACCATTTTATCAGCAACCACACACAATTTGTTCTGTGCTCACCGTTGCATCAAATTCTACCCAACCCTAGATGACGAACAACGAAAACCCTAACCGGAACCCCCAATAAATGATTTAAATAAAATGATAAGAAAATCACCTGACCGCCACGCCCGAGGGTGATAGTGACTCGGCCTCTATCCGCCATTTCTGCAGATCCAAAAACCCTAGCTCAATCGGTTCATCACCTACCCAGCTAAACCCTAACCCTAACCTAAACCCAAACTGCGACTTGGTTGCACGCTAAAACATGGAGGCGGAGAGGTTATAGTGCATCTGTCGCCGGAATGGCGATTCGCGACTCTTCTTCCCCAATGAGAAGGGATACTGATAATCGTTTTCCCTCTGATTCCGGAGAGAAAATCTGGAGATCGGATGTGGAGAGGTGAGAAAATGGCGGTGGTGAAGAACAGTGTTTTGTGAGGGTTAGGTCTGGTCGTCCACTGTGAATACAGGCCGTTCGATTTGATGACTTTCTTAAATCTATAATACGGAGCAACGAAACAAGACAAAATTATATGGAAATCATTATCGTGGTAATGTGTGTTATTTGGTTGTTTTAAACACTAATTGATCTCTGTGTTTTAAAAAAGAAAACACTGATTAAGAGTCGTGTTTTAAGTACAAACTGAGTCTTAGTCTTGGGGTACAAACACTTATGATTAGATAAGGTCATCTAAGGTGCTGATTGAACCAATATTGACATTACGTTCATATTGAGAATATTTAATTTTATTTTAGTCTTTCGACTTTTTGGGATGGTATTATCATCTTTTCATGTAATGTTTTGCTGAAAACTTACGGTGAAGCAATCCTAAAAATACTATTTCCCTTTTAATTTCATGACTTTTGTTGATCACAAGCTCATAAACCCTAGTATTATTGCGATTGAAAATTTAGGTGTCCAGATGGTGCAAAGACGACGAATTGATAGTTCAAAAACTATTATAGTTGTACACTCTGATAGCCCTCTCACGGAAAAACTTGTTTTAGGTTTGGATGTGTACTTCGGTGAAACTATGACGTGTGATGTTTTCTGGTTAACAAGACGTGGAACAAATCCACAAAATCTTGTATATGTTTTTATAGTAATCGACCCTCACTTTCAAGTCGGGGGAGCTCATTGTTACAACTGGTTTGAGATAATTCGGCTAAGGTGGGGTTGGTGAGAGCCACAAGCTACACGTGCTCACTCTCGATTGTTTACATTTTATTTATAAGATTTTGAAATTTGGATAAACTAGTCAGATAAATTGATGGGATAATTTCAGATGGATAATCCTGAATTCCGTAGTACCTCCCTTCCACGCCCAAGTCTCCTCTCAACGACGGGTAACTATGGTTTACGATCAGCATGATAGACTGATTCTTCAAACTGATATGTTAAGGGCACAAACTGATGCAAATCACAGCCCGGTGATTGCCATGTCACCGCCATCCTCTTCTCGTCCTTCCCAAGGGCAGATTTGTCGGGAAAAAATCTTCGCCGGAGTGTCGCCAATAGATTGCCCAAAGTTAGAGAAAAAAAATGGTCGAGGAGATTATAACAATTCAATGTATGAATTCAAGCATGTATGCTAAAAAAATGTTCACGATTTCATATAATTATAACATAAGTTTCAATTCTAACGACCATCATAACATAAATTTCATACCATGCAAAAAAATGTTCACGATTATAATGTTCATGATTGAATTGTGCAAGAAAAAATGATCATTATGAAACCGCAAATTAGAGCAGGAGCAAATTATAACAGATTTAAATTTAAATTTTGGATTGACCAACATACCCTTTTATGTATTAATTAAATTGTTTGTATAATAAAATTTGAGATTAATGTATGGATCTTCACTAAGGATGGCAATGGGACGGGACTGGGACGGATTTGACAATACCGTCCTCGTCCCCCATTAGAAACGGGGCGAGGATTCCCTATTTATAACGGGGACGAGTATTCCCCATTTTCCATTTTCAATCCAAAACAATGTTAAAATATTTTTTAAATAAAATTTGTATTAAAAAGTATTGTTATAATAAATAAAATACTTCAAAATACTATTATTTCATTAAAGGTATATTTAAAATATTAATTTAATAAACAAATTAAATATATTATTTTTTATTAAACGTATATTTTAAAATATAATTTTTAATTAAATAATATATACTTTTAGAATATCAGCGGAAGAGGGCGGGGATGTCTCACCCTATATCCCCGCCCTGTTCTAGACGGGAGAGATTTCCGTCCCTAAATTCCGCACTGATTTTTTTCTATCAACCAAAGAAAAGATCCCCACTTATTAATCTCTATTCTATCTACATCCACAGTCCACACTGATATTCCCACAACCATCACCAACACTGGGCTCGAACATAGGCCCATATTTAGTTCAGCCCAATGGATAGTTCTACACATTTAGAACCACACTTGGCTGGGCCTTTCCTTTTAATTCACAAAATTAAACTCACAGTTGAAAATTCAGGGAGACTCGGCTTCATCGGTTAATAGGATTCATAAATCGATTTGATAGTAAATTATGGGACCAGATAACAGGTTAACGTTTTTATTTATAAAAAAAGTAAGTTATACATATATATCATTCAATGTAAATTAACTTTCTGTCTTAACTTTGAATATTTAGGACGAATATACATTTGTAACAGAAGATTTCATAAACAAGAAGATGGTAAATTTCAGTTTAAACAAAAAATCACTTACAATATGCAATTATTTTTTGAAAGCAGTAACGATTTTATCATTAAAAATTGATGGCTACAAATATAAACAGAAAAATAATATGAAACATTTAAATCATACTTTTCTTTAAGTCAGAGCTTAAAAGAACAAAAATGACTAAAATAAATGATCATTCTATATCTTGACCTGTATACAAATTGGACGGTCAAATAATTTAAATATGACAAATATGGGCTACTACTTGCTAGTGACAGTTCAAGCAAGACCATCGACTACAAAACATATAATGGTTGGAGGGTACCCACCAAAAATGATCCGTTTGTTGTCCTGAAATTCCCAATCTCTTCCAATATATTAATTTTTTTATATGTATATTGTCACTCTTTCATTATAAAACCATATCTTAAACTGTTGCCCCTCCAATATATACCTCAAATCTTGGTGTGGTCCAAATAGTTTAATGGGGTTGATTACTTTTTTGCTACAGAAAAAATATAACAGACATATAATAAAGAAAATGATGAAAAATGTTTTATATTGGGATACATTTGTAAGATAGTGATGAGTTGTTTGTCAATGGTACACATATATTTTTACAAAAAATGATGAATTTTTCAAAAAAAAATTGTTTTTATAATTATCTTTAATTTTTAGGGAAATTGTGTCACCAAATACAACACATACTTACAAAAATGTCATAATATAATATACCATTTTTCCTTGTAAAATAAAACATTATTCCTCAACCAGTACAAGAAATTAGATCCATTCTGATGAAAAGATGCCCCCAATCACACTCAATTTTGTAAAAATAGAAAAGATGTTCCAAATCTTCTCGTGATGGGAATTTTTTCGTACAAACATTAAAAAAATATTTTCATTTTTATATGCAAGACTTGTGTATGAACATATAGATGAATCAATATTTAATGCAATTGAAGAATTACAGAATTAATATTGTTTGCAAAGTAGGAGGATGGCCTAAGTCCAAACTCAACTCGAGATTAACCTTTGAACTAGGCGACAGACGCGAGAAAAAATAACAAGATTCGAGTTCAATTGAAGTTGTTTAACTTATAAGAGTAGCTTGAAAATTTGTTGAATTTAATATAATAATTTAACTCGCTCTTAAGTCAACTCTAAGATCAAATTCAATTTAAAAAACTGATGTATTTAACAAAAAAATCATTAAATCACTTGTTAAAACCTAAACTCATATATACAACCCTATTTCCAAATAGACTCTTGTATATGGATTTTCTCCATCTAACCCATAAAATAGTGGATAAAACTGTGTAGATCTCTGTTAATTTGTATCTGTGATCTATGATTCTATTTGAACCTTGGATGGCCAGATTTGATCCGATCCATACAGTTAGTGCAGTTGGTCGGCCACAAACCTTAATTTATCATAATCTGATGGATCGTACGGCCGTGACCCAACCATTTTATGGGTCGTTGATCTGATGATCAAGAGAGAAGAGTAAACGGGGAAATGTAATTTGGTGGGGCCATGATGCGCTAAGATTGAGATTCTGTGTTGACTAAAGTTGATTAGGAATAGGATGTTTTTAATTAAAAGATATGGTTTTGTAAACGAGATTAGCTTTTCCACTGTTACCAAGTCAACGCATGGTTCCGACCAACCAAAGCATCCTAGGCAACACACAAAATTATACATATAAATAAAAAGCTGAAAAAGAGAAACAAGAAGCTTTTTAGCAGGAGTCATTGGTTTTCCTCTGTAGTAGCGAGTGTGAGGCGCTGCCATAGGGATAAAAATCGTTGTTAAAGACTATGGCAACACATCTTCACACTATCACAATAGCACCGCCAAAAGCATGCTGCCATAACTTATGGAAACGCGCTTATCATATTATGATATTATTGCCTATGGCAGCGTGCCTAGCGTATTCGTTTTTATAACTTATGGTATCGTAAATTAGTAGATTCGTTGGCATAATCTATGCAACTTACATAGCTATGCTCGCTACAATATCTTATGGCATCATGCAATGTAACGTACGCTACCTTAAAAATACCGAATTTATAAAAAGATTGTGAGTTCGATTATATATAATCGAAACTTGTGTTTCTTTTTAAATTATAAAACTCTAAATGAAGTAAACACAAAACATAAATTATAAGTTTCGAATCAGACTAAAGTATCAAAGTAATTTGAGTGCACAAACATATTAAAGTAAATATAATGAACATAATCTGCTGATTCGAGTTCTCGGCCTCGGGATCATCATCAGAGGAGGGCGGTGATATGAACCCTAACTTTTCCATGAACTTTTTCATTTTTTCAATTATATCCTAACTTTTTGGCCACGGACTTGACTTTTGAAATTTTGTTATGTCCTTTTCATTTTTCGCATTCATCTAAACTATTTGAGTTATCTATGGTCGCTCAAAAGCTAATTTCTGTGAGCTCCAACTGAGTTGACAGATCTTGCAAATGCGCACGATCTATTTTGCTCGGCAACGTACTTCAGGTTCATCTTTCGCACAACTAAACATAGTGAAAAAAATTTACAAATTAAACATATTAGCGGTTTTTTATTCAGCGGAACATGTTTCTCATAATGCTCTATGTTGTGATGGACTTTGGGTGCCATCAGAAGATCCCCTCCAGTTCATTTTTTTTGATGAAATTGTCCAATAATTGTACGAAATTGATGTAGCCCAGTGTTGTGATTCAGTTTGAACTCTCGAATATTATGCATTTCTTCACTGATAGACTATTTCAAAACAAAGTACAAACAATTCATTAAGTAATTAAAAAATTAAAATTATTAGAATATTAATGAAAAATTGATAACACCATTTGCTAAAGGACAGTTCAGAACAAGAAGTCTTCCTAATTTGCTAATAGAGAATAACATCAATGAATGTGTACAATCATAAACCCGCTAATTCTAAATAAGAGAAATTTACTAAAACCATTTGTTTTGAATTTTAAATGCCAAAGAAAATGAAAATAACTTTTAGGACCGAAAGGCAAAAACAAAACACGAGACAACACGTGTAGGAAGAGAGGCGGTGTCCCGACAACAGTATCCTTAAAATCTTAAAGATACTGCCTCCCCGATAGTCTTTGTTTCACGTGATTTGGGAACTCGTACGGCTCGGTAAAAATAACTAGAATAAATGAAAACGGTAATCGTCGAGAATCTGATCCAAGCCGCCAGATCGGGAACATGTCGGTTGTCGGATTTGACGGCGTGTTTCTCAATTCACTCACCTATTGTTTCTCAAATCTTAACTCTCTCTCTGTTTTGGGACGGAATGATAAATTTAAGAAATAACTTTAAGAAGTTACATGTATTATTTTTGTTTTATAGAATATATTGTATAAAGTAGTTGACACTTTATTATTATTTTCCTTAAAATGTGAATTTTTTTTAAAGTAAAATTGAATTTTATTTAGGAAATAGCAACTAACTCGACATTAAGCCGGACAGCTGAAGTTACAGTTGGTCGGACATCTCCTCACCATAAACCCAACTACGGTTAGTTAAGACAAAACTGGCCAATTCGTGAGCCATTTGATTGCACGTTCCGGCTGTGGTTAGTTCGCAACCCCGTTCGCAAATTCCCCCAAAGTTATTCAGCTTGACCCGTTTAGCATCTTGCAGAGCCACGGCCTCCAACTCATACGGATGGAGAAGCCCCGTGATCTTGCTGCAGAATGGTTTGCTTAGGCCTCCATGATAACCCTGAAGACCGATCAACTCGAACCAGTTAGCATCATGCAGAGCCACGGCCTCCAACTCATACGGATGGAGAAACCCCGTGATCTTGCTGCAGTCCACCTTAAACCAGCTTCCTCGATCAATCCTACGATAAGTATTGCGAAGTTTAAATTCTCTCAGCTCATTGGTTTAACCAGATCAACCCATCGACACCAGGGACCCCCTGTTTTCTTCTAGTACCGATCCCAATATGACACCCCGGTGACGTATTGAAGCTTAAGCCAGCCGAGACCCCCTAGTTCGGTATGCTTGCTTGAGTCTGCCCACTGACGCCATATAACTCCAGTTCCCTCCCAGTACCGATCCACCAACCCACCACACCACCTATACGGTTCCCGGGTCGCATCCCGTCCCGACTCGAAACCCAGCTCCGAACCCGACCTCCTCCTCTTTCCAAACCCCATCTGGACCTCCCCAACCTCTCTCCCCGTTGCCTCCTGCAACCCCTCCGCCTCCGTCGATCCAAATCCTCCAACCCACGCCTTCCTCTTCCGCCTCGAGCCTCCTCCCACAGCCCCGAACCTTCTCTACCCCTCTCACTTCCCCGAGCCACCTCCCACAGCACCTCCCTCCCTCTGCAAACCCGCCCAAGACCTCCCTTGGCCGTCCTTCTCCATAGCTGAGCCTCCCCGCCTCGTATCGACTCCCTCTCTCGAGACCTCCTCCGTCGATGCTATTGTATGCACCACCGCTGCACGACACCACAGACGCCGCCTACCTCGAGAAGCCGCCGCCACCCGAAGCAATATGCCGCCGTCGTGAGAAATTGCCACTATCAGGCGAAAATCTTACCTCTTAGAAGAGGAAGGTACAGTCTGCAACCCCTCCCCCTTTAGGGTTTCGTCCCTGTGAAAATTTTATTTAAAAGCAATGAAAATATTTTCAATTTTTTTTTAATTTTTTTTAATTTAGAATTCATTATTGTGAAGCTGCATATGAGTCCAATACGCAACATATAATAATAAATGTTAAGTACAAAATATATACGCAGTCAATAAGAAATGCATATAATCATGTACACATCCGATAAGGGTTTCATACACAATCGGTACACATCTCTTATTTTATTGACTTTTGTAAACAGACCGTTGACTATGGTTGGAAACGGCCATTTTCCTCGACCGTTGATATATAGTTGGTATTAACGGTTGCAACCATTGAATAAAAAAAATCTCATATAACTCATCAGCTCATTTTCAAAGTTGTGAAATTGTGAGTAATCCGAAACTGTGAGATCGAAAATTGTAAGCGATCAAATTAATCGTGTCACATTCGCTGAATACAAGGTAGGTATTGAATTATTGGTTTATTTCTTTACGGTGTGAAGCTCACAAGGGTAGTCAAAGACGTCGGGAAAAGTAGTAATAAAGAGCGGTATGTCGAGTTCTATACAAAGTATTTTTCACCTCTGAGTCCTGACCCGAATCTTGTGCAGCAGTTTGTAAATGACCACAGGTGAAACCCGCAGTCACTCTCGGGCCAAACCAGTGGTCGAGAACCACATGTCCGTGGTTAAACCCATGGTCAATCGTCCACTCAGAACCGAGGCATCATGGGCTATAAATAAACCAAAATTTGCTCGCACGGTTGATCACGACCAATGGTCAATGACCACAACCCTGTGGTCTCGGCAATCTCCAGCCCTATAAATCGATTTCTAAAATCATTTCAAATGGAAAACTTGGTTTGGGGAGAAAATCAAAGAAAAATTGGAGTTTTTGAGACAACTAATAAGGAGATTATCAATATGGACAGCTTAATACCCAAATAGTGACAAAAGTAAGCAAAAGTGCAAAAAACAACTTATCAAAAACCATGTCTAAGATACATATGCATCAATGTGTAGTTAAATACTACCCAAAAGAGAAATCCCAAACCAAATTAAACAAAATAACACATAGTAGCTAGAACCCATAAATAAAAATTGACAAATGAACAAATCATAAACGGAAAGGTTGAAAATAATTTAGTGACGGAGCAAATTGATGCTCAACTTGAACTCTAGACAACGAGGATAGAAATTAAGGCTTGGGTTCACGAGAAAGGAGAAGAGGAAATTGGTGTTTCTATCATCAAATTAAATTATTAACAAAACATTATAAAACATTTATAAATATAGCGAAAGCGTCACAA
The DNA here is from genome assembly GCA_963920655.1 of Geranium rotundifolium. Lineage (NCBI taxonomy): Eukaryota > Viridiplantae > Streptophyta > Magnoliopsida > Geraniales > Geraniaceae > Geranium > Geranium rotundifolium. The sequence goes on from OY987320.1 coordinate 24,085,426, forward strand.
TAAAATAATTAAAGTATCAAAAATTTAAATTTAAATTTTTCCCAAACTAACAAAAAAACTTATGATTTTAAAAAAAACTTTTAGCGGTTGAGCATCATAACGCTCATAGTAAAATCTCGAATTCGATTACACTGAAAGAGTGAAAAAGACTTAAACTGGTAAAAGATTTAAGTGAAACCAAAATAACATATCAAGTAGAAAAATCAAGAACGTGGCCGAATCTCATCTCCATGCACATCTGACAGCCTTGCTCAATCTGTCCATCCTCAGTCCCAAGAAAACTTGACCAAAATCTCACGAGATTTGGAGATCAGCGGAGATATCGAATATGTTTGTTTTTCTTAATTCAATTCTTGTACAGTAATTGATATGGAGATCAATTCCAAGTGGATTTCAGAATCTCCGCGATATTAATGTTTCCAATTTTAAATTTCAAAAAACAATTAACTTTTTAAAAAAAATCAGATTTGACGAATAGACACAACAACAACAACAACATAACCTTATATAAAACGCAGGCCACAGTCTGTTCCTCTCCATTTTCCTCTGAACAGACAAAAGCCGCAGGAATGGCGGGAAGCGTCGTCGTTTCACGGTGGCTGATGCCGGAGAAGACGGAAAGCTCCGACCTTTCGCCTTCCGGTTCCGACCAAGTCCACGTCCTCGCCGTCGACGACAGCCTCGTCGACCGGAAAGTCATCGAGCGCCTGCTCAAGATCACTTCTTGCAAGGGTACGCCCGTTCCCAAATCTCCGTTTCCGTGATTTCTTGATATTTTTTTCATTTCGATTTTTTCTTTTCTGCACGAGTCTTGAATTTTGGGGAAAATGTACAGTGACGGCGGTGGATAGTGGTAGGAGAGCTCTGCAATTTCTAGGATTGGCCGAGGAACAGAGCTCTCCCGATGGCCTTAAGGTCGATATGGTAATTACCGATTACTGTATGCCGGAAATGACCGGTTACGAGCTGCTCAAGAAGATCAAGGTTCGATTTCTAACCTCATATTTCCCCAAATAATGTGATTTCCACAAATTTAAAATTTTTCAAAAATTTAATATGATCGTTAGAATCTCAACACACCTAAAATCTCAAGACGGATTCACATCTCCTACCTCCAATAACATGTTAAAAACCCAGCCCATCTAAATCTTCAACTGATAGGTGGAGGCCAAGACTGTTGTTATTTAAACTGGTGAACAGATTCATATCAGATGTGGTGCTTTACTAACACTAACCCATTTGCTTCTCTGCGATCAGGAATCGTCCACTTTCAGAGAAATTCCGGTGGTCATCATGTCGTCCGAAAACGTCCTCGCTCGAATTGACAGGTTTGCCCTGAACTCTATTCAATACCATTTCTTCTTCTTTGGAAAAATACAAATTTTTCTAAAATTAATTTTTTTTGTAACAGTTGTTTGGAGGAAGGAGCAGAGGATTTTATAGTGAAGCCGGTGAAATTGGCGGACGTGAAGCGGCTGAGAGATTACATGACGAAGGAAACTAAATCGGCGGCGAACAAGAGGATTAAGGTACCGGAACTAATCACTCTGTCTCCGCCGTCGATTCTGTCTACTGCTTCGTCATCACCTTCGTCTTCAGTATCGGCGCCGTGCTCTCCGACGCCGTTGGATTCGCCTGCCCTGCGGCTTAAGATGGCGGAGCTGTTGTGACCGTTGATATTAGATCACTCCCGATCCAATCCTCTAATCAGAGACTGTGCCGTTTTAACTCCTTTTTTTTTTCTTTTCTGATATGGACTGCAATTTCCAACATCCGTTACCCATAATAACGGTTTTTGTTGCATCTCTGTTTTTTTCCTTGCTTGAATCCGTTTGTTTAATTATTTTGAATATATAATGGTTCTAGTTAACTCGTAAATTGCTTTTTTCTTAACCATGTCGTCCTATATTAAGGGAATTGAAATTACTGAAAAGTACACTTATCTGCTGCAATCAGTATAATTTTCAAATAAAAAATGTTTGTTTTAAAAGTGAAAAGACGAAAATATTTTTGGTCTTTTGGTTACAGACTGGCCTTGCCCTCCTCCGGTGAACCCAGTTTTCATCACGAGTCCACACGGTCCCAAGTCAACCACTGCCTAAATCATCGCACCATTTATATAGTCACAAGCCACCTTGCACGTTGATAAACTAAAGGGTATTTTCGTCTTCATACTTTCAAATTTTAACATGTGAGAATTTATAAAATTTTGGTGAATTTGAAATACCCAACTCTTAGTTTAGTGTAGCAAAGTGAAAAAATGTCTACACTTAGGTGTAGTTAAATGAAAAAATGTCTATGGGGGTAGTTTAGATTCACAATTTTTGTATGATTCATTATTATGAGTCTTGGTGGTGATAAATTAGCTGGATTATTATTATTCGGCCTTCATTCTAATCAGTTCGTTCTGTAAACTGGTGGGTCAATAAAATCAATCGGTTTATTTAGGATGTAATAACTTGAATGTAGTTACCACAGTCTTTTAAATAATTTAATGTGTATGAATTGACGGCTCAACGAACTACAACAGAATAAATTAGGTTAAAATAACTCATGATGATTTTTCAAATACATAGAAGAGTGGATATAGTATCTTCATAATTAACTATCCAAAATGTGTAGATTGGTGGTCAATACTTGATTGTCTAGTCCACAAGAATAAAAGGTTGGTAAGTTTTACTCGGCCGACATTTATTTCAAGACTATTGTTACACATAGGAACAACAACAAAAAAGTGCATTTTCTGTTACTTTCATAAAGATGCATAAAAATCTCTTGAATCCACATTTTAGTACACATACTCAAAAATGAGAGGGACAATATGAGAAAAGGGGATTTGATTGTTGGGGAGGAAGATCTTGATGTTGATGGAGTTTGATGCATGGAATGTGGGAGATGAAATGTAGGCACTGGGTAGAGGAGGGTGTGTGGGACCTGTCTATGGAGATGATGAACTGGGCTTGTCTCCTTGTCTGTCTCAGAATGATTCTCCATATGGTCTGGGTTTAGACCCTGCTTTGCTGTCCAAAACTAGCCACCACCACACACTCCCATACACTACACTACATGTTTCTTCTTCCTCTTCCCATCATTGCTCTGCTCTGGACCCCTACCATTGTCAATTTGTCACTGCCATTGCTTTCTCAATTTAATCATCAAATTCTAATAGTGAATGTATATTAAACATCATACTTGAATATATAGAAGAGAAATTTAAGTGAAACCCTCCCCATCTCGTGAGAACCAACGAGGAGAGGATACGTGACGCGAGCGCTGAGATGGCAAGAGTTGACACGTGACGCTACACTGACAGGCGCAATTTTTTTTTTTCACGAATTCCACGGCACCTCCATTACACCACTCCCCGACATGATTCACTTATACACCATATGGAACACGACCGTCTATCACATGGCGCCCCCATATTGGATATATTGTATAATTTGATCAGACTTGACAACTAAAATATTTGTTATTTGTAAGTTGTTTTTTTATCAGCAAATTGTATCAAGATGACAAATTCTTAAGATTATTATATCAATAATAATGAGTTCAAGATACACATTTATGTAAATGGAGCCCAACATTGCTCCTTGACTCCCACCAAAAGAGAGATTCAACAGAAGTTAAAAATAAAAGCGATATACTGCAACGTGACCAAGTGTTTAACCAATTTGTCAAGTCCCTTACAAATTGTGTTTTGCTTAATCTTTATATGTATTTGATAGTTTTTCTTAGACTTTATATTTTATTATGTTTGTATTAGAGTATGTTTGATGTGGGTTACAAAATGATGAAGCTAAATATCTGGTGCTTTGGTTGGTTCTATTTGCCCATGAATTTTGGGATTTAGCTTTACTTTTCCGAGTCAAGAAAGGCTAGTGTCGTCGTTGCAGACAAAAATATATCATTCACTATAATGATATTTAGAAAAGGTGGAATTGACTTCTTTGCTCCTTAATCAATCGCTTTCACTCATTATAAACCATAACCCGCCAACCACTGTGGTGGCACAATAGGTAAATAGTACGATACATACATACTATGTTACAGGCTTAAAGCCCAATATTAATCAATTGGGCCCAATTCCATCCCAAGTATACGATGATTGTAAATATGGGCCCAATAAATATCCTATTAGTTGTAAGTATGTTTACTGTTGCCGTGGCTATTTCAAAATTATACCGGTGAAAATTAATGAAAATTTGAAGTGAAATTAAAGGCATTACGGTAATTTCAACTTAAAATAATATTTACTAATAAAAGGGTATTTTGGTAATTTCTTCAAATTTAAAATTAATAAAACTGAAAAAAAAAACAGATGCGATAATAGAGAAAAGAACTTTTTAGTTGACATATATAAAAAACGCATAATTTTTTATGTACCCAGCTACAATTTTTATGATTAATTTTTTCTTTGAAAATTTTACCACCCTAATACAAGCCCGAATGCTACCCAACCCATCAAGTAGGGATGGCGATGGGTCGGGTTTGACCAAACCTGCACTTGTACCTGAAATAATCCCATTCAAAGTGAGCGGGTATCCGTCCCGCTCAAGATCCGCCGGGTATGATTTTAACCCAAAACCCGAAATTATCCAAAATGCAAAAAATTGAAAATATTCCGAATTTATAATATGTAATTGTTTTATATAATACGTATTACATGTTATATATAATGTATAATATATAATTATATACATAATTGCTTTAACTGAAAATTGTTTAATGTTTTTTTTAAAAAATAATTATATATAATATATAAAGTAATTAATTATTTTATATGGTACGGGCATGGGTTGGGGTTAACCCGCACCCGGCCAAAAACCCGAGAAGAAAATCTATACTCGTGCCTGATTTTTTTTTCTAGATTTTACCCGTTTTGATTGGGCGAGTTAATCAAGTATCAGTTGAGTTCGAAGTTTTTTGTCATCCCTGCCGCCAAGCCCAAAGTTCCCCATGAACAAACTTGGTCTTGAACCCTGTCCAGAGAAAGCACCCCAAACCCCGTTGCGCCAAACAACTTCTAATTTTTTTTTGTATTTTAAATAGTGGATCAAATCAATATATAGTAATATAGTGCTCTGGTTACAAATTGGTTCTATTGTATTAGGAGAAACCATAATTTAGGGGACAGTGAAGCGTTGACAAACCAAGGTGATGGGCCCATCACCAAATGGGCCTAAATCAGTAGTCGTTTCAACAACTACACATCATCGAAACGACTCTCGGCTCATGCAATATCTGCCCAACTAGTGTTCCATTTTCCAATCTGGCGAGCCACTCTACTTCGTTTCGTGGTCGTTTTGTGTACGGAAAGCATAAAGTAGAAGACTCTGTTGTCGTTTCGTTCACAGCAGCCATTTCAATGATTCAGAAGCTTGCGACTCAAGTCAACAATCGAAGGGACGGAGATTAGATAGTTCTCAATAACTCCACACAAATAATGATTAGGCAATAAATGTTGATAGAGTCTTCTGTAACTGTTTGACTTTATCGTTTCGTACGAGTTAGATTTGGTACCTTCTTTTAATATTTAACATATATATTATTTTACTAAATTCATATCATATTATTATTATTTTATTACAATTACTATTATATCTTGATATATTGGTGTCATTCGTCTACCACTTCAACAATTTGCTTTGACTCGGCAATCCAACCTCATCCTCAACATACATATGAGTTAGGTAGTGCTTACAATCATACTATTTTCTATCATTCTTCGACATTTATGAATTACATTTTTAATTCTGACATATGTTTTTTGTTTGACTTATTTCAGTTTTGTAATTTCTTATATCTCTATAATAGGGTAAATGTGTTATATTTCATATTCTCTAGGAGAATAAGTTATATGTTATGATTCTTAGTTAAATGCAACCCACCAAACCGATAATTAAAACACTTGAAATACTTAATTTACCAAACATGAATGGAATTGTAAGAAATTGTCAATTCAGGCGATACATTATTTAGATTGAATTGCGTTGCTGAAAGACCAAAATATATTCAAAATTAACATTCATCACTTTTTCATACTCTCTTTATACTACTGCATCGTTGCACTATAGACTATAGTATAGGGATATAACGTGAGTTTTTACAATTTTCTCTTAAATCTAATATTGATATTGAATAGATTCATACCAATTCACCATTTTATTTAATCATCTCAACCACTAAATATAAACATATTTTTGGTTCGTCATACTGATAATTCCATTTACTCGGTTTTGGGACTGTTTCAATGCCGTAAATTTCCAGATTCATGACTCAATCATTTTACATTGGTAGAGAAAGTTTCAATCTCTTTAGGAAGTGAGAGGACAATTTGGTCATTTAAAAAGTATTGGAGGGAAAGTACCAACTACTTTCTTTGAACGAATCCGTCAGAGCGTCGCAAAAGACGACAAAGCCCTCGCCGGTCTAACCTTTCCACATTATAGTTCACACGCAACAAAACAAAATAGACAAAATAGGAACAACACAAAAATAGCCATTGCATCTTCAGATTCAGAGCTCCATTGCCGAGACAGCATAAAAAAATGCTCCGATCATGGCTTCATCTCCTGTTATTGATCCTCCTAATCGATTTCTCTTCTTCCCAATCGATGAATCTCCAGAACATCGAAGTCTTCTACCCCGATCCAGTCCCGCCGCCCGATTCTCCGGTCCCTCCTCCCCCGGCGCCGACCCAGTCTCCGGCTCCGCCTCAATCTCCGCCGCCGGCGGTGGCGCCGCCGCAGGCTTCGACGTCAGATGTTTCGAAGGCGGTGGCTGCGACGGCGGCGAGCACTCTGGTCTTCGCGGCCATATTCTTCTTCGCGCTGCAAAGGTACTGCCTTTACCGGCGGCTGAAACAGAGGCAGGTCGTGGCACCGAACCCGTACGCCGACCCGCCGATGGTGCTGCCGAGGAGGTTCTCAAGGGTCGACCGCAACATAAAGGGGCTGATCGTGGACGAGAACGGGCTCGACGTTCTGTACTGGAGGAAGCTGGAGGAGAGGGGATTTCAAAAGAGCGGTTTTGCAGATGACGTGTTGGGCAAGAAACAGAGCGACCTGGAAAACGGTCAGGAGAGGAACAGAGATCGGAGCAAGAGGCCGGAACAGATTCAGGAGGTTCCTCTGCTCCGAGAGAAGTCTTCTGCTTCCTACGACTTCAACAGGGTTCAGCCGGAAATTCAAGATAAGCATCAAATCATGATGGTTGTGCAGCCGCCAGAGCCGGCGAGATCGCCGGAGATAATGGAGCTAAAGGCCGTAGGAAAGAAAGTTTCGCCGCCGCCCGCAGCGGCAACCCCTCCTCTGCCTCTTCCGCCTATCAGGAAAATCCCTGCCCCGCCGCCGCCTCTTCCTCCGGCGTCAGCAAGCAAGAGAGGCCCAGCTCCGCCGCCTCCTCCGCCGGTCTCAGGGAACAAGAAAGGCCCAGCTCCGCCCCCTCCGCCGCCAAATGGGTCGTCAAAACCGCCGCCAGCTCCTCCAAAGAGCATTGCGAGGCCGAGCGCCAAGAAAGAAGCAGAGGAAGAAGTCAACGGCCAGGTCAAACTGAAACCACTGCACTGGGAAAAAGTCAACGCCAACACAGAGCACTCAATGGTGTGGAACAAGCTCGACAAAGGCTCCTTCAGGTAAATCAACTTCACAAATCATCACAATCGAATCAACAAAAAAGCTTAAGCAAGCTTATCGTTATCAATCACACAAGTTTCTGAATTCGTATAAAAATCTTTTCTTTTCCAGGTTCGACGGCGATCTAATGGAAGCTCTGTTCGGGACCGTCGCCACAAACAGAGCATCTCCACAAAACAAACCAGGAAATGCAGCTCCGACATCGTCCCAAATCGTGATCCTCGACCCAAGAAAGTCTCAGAACATAGCAATCGTCCTCAAATCTCTCGGCATCTCCCGACAAACCCTCATCAATTCCCTCCAAGAAGGCCACGGCCTAGAAGCAGAAACAATCGAGAAGCTCACAAGAATCGCCCCGACAAAAGAAGAAGAAACCAATATCCTATCATTCGCCGGAGATCCGGCGAGACTCGCCGACGCAGAGTCCTTCCTCCACCACCTCCTCAAATCCGTCCCCACGGCCTTCACCCGCCTCGAGTTAATGCACTTCAGGTCACTCTACGGATCAGAAATCGAACATCTTAAAGAGTCATTACAGACCCTCGAATCGGGCTGCAACGAGCTCCGGACGAGAGGGCTGTTCATGAAGCTCCTCGAGGCCATCCTCAAGGCCGGGAACAGAATGAACGCCGGAACCGCCAGAGGGAACGCCCAAGCCTTCAACTTGACGGCCCTCCGGAAGCTCTCCGACGTGAAGAGCACCGACGGCAAGACCACCCTGCTCCACTTCGTCGTCGAGGAAGTCGTCAGAGCAGAGGGAAAGCGAGGCACGATCAACAGAAACAGAAGCATGAACCGAAACAACAGCTTGAATTCCTCGGACAAGTCCAAGGAAGAGAGAGAGAAGCAGTACACGATCCTCGGACTGCCCGTCGTCGGGGGCCTGAGCGCAGAGTTCACAAACGTCAAGAAATCAGCCGGGATTGACTACGACGCCTTCTCCGGGACCTGGTCAAACTTGTCAGCTAGGGTTTCGGAAAGTCAACGGGTGGTTGACTTGGTCGGAGGAGGAGGAGGAGGGTTTGTGGGGGACATGAAGAGGTTTCTTGATCACGCCGAGGAGGAAGTTAAGGTGGTCGGTGGAGAGCAGAGGAGGGTGATGGAGATGGTGAAGAACACGACAGAGTACTATCAGGCAGGAGCTTCGAAAGACAGAGGAGCTGCTCCTCTGCAACTGTTCGTCATAGTTAAGGATTTCCTGAACATGGTGGATCAGGTCTGCATCCAAATCGCCAGGAATTCGCAGCAAAAGAAGGCGAATTCGAATCAATCTGCAAATAATATACCTGCAAAGAGGAGCTCGGCCAAGTTTCCGATCTTGCCTGAGCATTTCATGTCGGACAAGTCAACCACCAGTTCCAGTGAATCCGACAGCGACTGATTTAATCTATACATCACAAGATTGAAAGAACAAGATTTTTTTTCGATTTTTTTTCTTATTAATTAATATTATTGTTTCTGAAATCATGTACATTATAGATTTTTGAGTATATACATTCAAGCATTCAGGAAAATGATGATCAAAGTCTCTCAATTGATATGTTATTGATTACAAAAGTCATGAGAAGTGTTTTTAGCAATCCAAACTAACAACACAGGTGATCTGAATCTGATGTTGGTGCTCATTTATATACACAAGTACTTCTGGTTCATTCCTAATTGTAATTGTTTGCTACTCCAGAAGCAAATAATTTTGTGGCATGGATCCTTGCTGAAACGCGGGTGTTTTTAAATACTAAAATAGATCTTTACCTACCTTGCTCTTCCAACCGTTCTTCGTGACCAAATCTTATGTATCTCTGGTTCTTTAAATGGATGTAAGTGCCAAAGAAACTTGGGTTGCTGATAACTCTTTGGTTCTCGAAACCCTCCTGCAAATCATCGTGATTGAACGGTCAGAGAAAATTTGAGTCCGCAAAACAATGGCTACGTTGGAACTTGAGCAAACTCAACTCACAGAGATATACGAAGCAATGCATAACCTGACCTTGCATGAGTATGCATTAGTACTACACTACATGTTCTCAAGTAGATCGTGTCATTTAAAAAAAGTTCTATACATGGATGTAAATAATCTAGTTGTGGCAGGAGTCACAGAAACTGGTCTAGCTTATATATGTTTTTGAACGAAAATGGGCAGAGTCTCTTAAAATAATGGATTGTTTTGGCCCCTATAGTAGTTTTAAGTAAATTTATTTGGCAGGAAAAGTATTAATTTAAGTGGAACATATGAGAAAAAAAACAATTGAAACCACAACATAATACAGAACCTTGTATAGATATTTGGAGTTGGAGCCAACAGTTGAAGCAACTGACATATATAAAGATTATATGAAGTGCAATATCACTTCTATCCAAAACTATCTCCTCCGTTTATGAAATTCATAATAATGTATATTCTTCTTTTTTTTTCTAGGTTAATTTGAGCGCTATTCCACTCGACTTCCCTCAACGGGTCAGTAACCTCCCCAAGTAATTCCAATAATAAACAATAGATGAAATGATTGAGAGAGATGGTGTACCTAATGAGAAGGGCCTGTTGATATTTTCTTCCCCCGATATAAACTTGAGATGGAGCTGGTTTTGAGATCAAGGCTCTGGGTCATCTTTTTTCTTTCTGCTTCCTTTTGCTCCTATTTCAAGTATGCGAAGTTAATACACGTTATAATGCCAAAGATACAAAATTGTGTCCTTTCAGTGGTATCTTATACCGTCATTCAGAAAAGGAATATTTGCATGACAAATAACTTGCTTAGATTTCCTCCAAAAATTAAATTGATTCATAGTAATTATGCTCGATGAAACATAAAGTGGCACGAGTAGCCCTTTTCAAGGAAACTAATGCTGAATGATTTCATACCTTAGATTTTGGTTGAACTCGTGTTCTCTCTGCCTGAGCATTTGATTTTCCCTCCAATTTCTTAGAAGACTGAAATAGATGAACAAAAGATTTATAATAAATCAGAAGTTTCATCTCTAATATATCAACAGACATAGGGTATACAAGTGAGAAGGGATTAAATGAATACCTCTTTATGTTTTGCCATCGGTTCCTTACTTTTCAAGCCAAAAGAAGACGGGGCAGCTTTTGCACTTCTTTTCTCTGTACCATTCACTCTCATTGATCTACACAATTACAGTCAATGCAGCATAGAACTCTCAGGAAAATGACAAATAAGGATTTAGAAACCTTTTTGTCATTGACTAATAGAACAAATGAATGCAGGTTTCCTAAAGTGCGTCTAGCTGATTTACACCTTAAAAACCCCATAAAATGTTACAAATATATCCATGCCTAGTAGACGAGAAGTCGAGAAGTTGAACAGATAACAAAAGTTATCAAGAATAATACTGCAAGTGCATTTTGTTAGTAGGAGTAAGCACAAAGAGAGGAGGATAAGGTGCAGTAGCTGATTGAAATGGAATGTTGTATGCATCTAAATTCTAGTCAGTAAACCCACTGCGAGAAAGATATGATCCCGAGTTTCCAAGAATGTTTAAAGATGCGTTATCAATTCCTCGAGAAAATGCTTACATCAAATAAGTGATGGAATTTATAGAACATGTTTTGCATATAGGCCTAACGACCTTACGAGCAGTATAACCTAGAAAACTAAATAAATGCAGAGCTACGAGTTTCTTATGGCAAATATACTATTGAGCAGACAAGTAGTTAATCCAGAGCATTACCCTCCATTATCTTTGTGCATATTCATAGTTCCCGAAACCTTTACAGCATCAGTTTCTCTAGCAGATGCCTGCTCAATAAAATTTTAAAAACATTCCATTAAACAAAATTATAAAATTTGGAAATCGTGTACAAATAAGTTAACCATAATGAGTTAATGAAACCTCATACCTGCTCTAAAACTGAGGATCTCTCTTCACTAAGAGATCTGAGTTGATTGAAATTGTTTTGGAATGACTTAAATGCTCGTTTGACAATATCCTTATCTCCCATTCTCTCCATGATGAGTGATTTTCTAGTTGTTGTAAGAGAAGCTGGATCGGAATGTACAGGTGTAGCAGGATCGATACTAAGAGACATGTGCAACGACTTTGGGGTCACTCTTTTACCCTCACCTCCAGATGGGTTCATTTTTCTTGGTACAGAAGTGCCATTATCTTTCTTTATTGGAGACCTTGACGCGGTCATCACAGTGGGAGTGGGTGCTGGTTTCGACACTCTGGGGGTGGAAAATTGCGGTGTTCGAGTTGGTGCTGGCTTCGACACTTTGGGGGTGTAAGGTTGTGATGTTTTAGTTGGTGCTGACTTTGACACTTTTGGGGTGGAAACCAGCTGAGCTTTAGTTGGTGCTGGCTTTGATGATTTCAGGGTGGAAACTTGTGGAGTTTTGGTAATGGGCGATATTGGTTTCTTCTTTACCCTCGGAGTATCTTTCCCCTTATTCACTGTAGTAATCTGAATACGCAAAATTATGACAACATTAGACACTGAAATAAACAATAGTATGAAAAGTGGTCGATAGTTATTGTAAGAATTAGGGACTTCACCTTATGAGGTGCTTTGAGACGTTCTGACTTCACAATCACATTCTCATCTTCAGTTTTCGTGTAATTTCCTGTTACATTCTCCAAGTTTTGTGGGACTCCGAGTCCCTTGGCATCCATAGACTCAATTGTATGCGCTACTTGTATTTCTTCTTCTCTAACCATAATAGCTTCTTCCGATTCCTCAAATTTGGGACTATCCAACTCTTCTTTCACTTCAATAACTGAGCTTTGACATTCTATAGTTATTGAAGCATCTCCACTTGCCTCGTCAATATCGTTATTGACGCTCGCTTCACTTTCTGAATTTGATCCCAGCTCAGTGGCGTCAGCAGAATCTTGGCCGTTAGATGTATCATAATGAAAATCAGTCCCGAAAGAATTTCCAGCAAGATCTCCAAGATTTCGACAATCTGAGGACTGTAAGTTATCATTTTCCATTTGCTTCTCCTGATCCATTAACTCAGCCTTACGAGCAGCAATCTTTCTGTAATGAGCTTCAAAGTAAGCTCTTTTCTCAGCCACTGATCCGGGCGTAGCACACTTCCCAACCTCTTCCAGATACTTATTTGGCGAGAAAGTCGAAAACCTCTCCCAAGACAGCGAATCATTTTCAAATCTACCAAAGGAAACCGACACTTCAAGAGCAGCATTTGAAGATGCTGTCTCTGCAATCTGCTTCTGCAACACAAGAGCCAAAACCCAACCATGTTTTCAAGCAAGAAACAAATAAAAAGAGCTCCCAACATCAGCCATGGGAATCTTGGAAATTTGTAAACTCAAAAACCAACAACCAATCTCAAAACAAACAAAAGATAAATTGGAGAAAGCAGTAATAGAAAACAAAATACTAAACAATTAGGTCTCCTTTTTCACAGATCAAAAGACAAGATGACTGTACCTTATCTTCAAATTTTGGAGAATCCATTATTGGTTCACCCATAAATTCTCAAATTACTACACAAACTGTGAGCACACTAGAGCCTGTGAGTACCAAGTAGCATGGGCAAAGAAATCTCAAGAATTCCCTAGATCACAGTGGGAGACCAAGATTTAAGCAACCTACAATGGAGACAAAAAGGATCTATTACAGTAAACAAAAACCAACGGTGAAGAAAAGTATACACAAGCCATGTGCTTTTTATTCATTTTATTATTTACTTTCCCTAAAATTCTGCTATAACTTATCACTTCACCTTCTCTGCAGTGATGAGATGATTCCCTTTTGTCCCTTTCTGGAAAAAACTCTTATCTGATAAACCCAATCATCAAAACAAAACAAACCATTTTGTGGGAAATAGAAGAAAAAAACAAACCCCACATCACATTTTCAGGGATTATCCCTCTTTTTCTCCTATCATTGCTCTTTTAGAAGATAAAGGTTGAAACTTTTGAAGATATGATTGTGGAAGTGAAAAGGGTTTGGACAAAAAGGAGATTAAATGGTCCAATTAAGGAGATTCAAGAAGTGGGTGTGTTTGGAATTGAATAATAAAGCACATTAAAGATTCAGGAACCAATTTGCAATCCAAGAACAAAATTTTCAATGAAAACCTTACCTTGAGATTTTCAATAGAAGAGCTGAGAGGTAGACCCAACTAACCCAGAGAGTGAGGTCAGATCAGCCATGAGAACATGTGGTGAGCAAGGCCCACAGAGGATGTACAATTTAGGAGAGAGAGAGAGAGGTTTGGTACAGTGGTGATGGGTCTCAGTGAAGTCTGAAAACACTATTTTAACTTGCTATATGGACATTGGAGAGCCATGATGGAAAGAAAATCACCAAACGGCGCCGTTTAACACCCTGGTGTGGAACTGAACTACTTGTAAATGTAGTAGAAAATTCCACTTTTTAGCTTTATATGAACTGAACCCCATTGGCATTGGAAATCCAGTTCAATCAATCATTTGCCTCATTATTTGATTTCTTTTTTATTCTTTTAGCAAAGACTAAAAGAGAGAGAGTGAATTAATCATTGACTTTTGAATTTGTCTCATGGTGATCATGAGTCAATGGCCACAAAATTAGAGAAGCAACCAACTGTTTTTGTCATTATGAAACTTACCAACCAAGTTGTAACAATTAATGACTGTGGGCCTTGTTTTTTTCCTCCAATGTCTTCCTCCCAAGTTACTCTATCCTTCACAAACCACAAAATTCAATTCAATTCCAACAAGGTGACATTTACCACAAGATTAAAAAAAATTTCCTGATGGTTTATATTACTGCTTTACGATTTATCTTGAATTAAGCATTCCAATGTACTATTCTTTGACATGAGGTAATAGTTTGACACCAAACAATTACTCTTGCAATGTCGAGATCATGAGTTTGAACCCCATTTAGGAGGGAATAAATTTACCTTTAGTTATATAATGTAACTTTCAAAAAAATAAATAAGGGCATCCCCAAAGTTGACCTACATTATGCCAAGCATCACTATCAAATATCTACTTTGTGACATCAGCCCAACAGTCTTATTCCTCTCCAACAACCCCATAAGCATAGAAGTGGGCTTTATGTGCCCTTCATAAGGTTCTTTCAACAAACAGGATTGGTCCATTTTCTCCAAAACAATGGACTTGATAAGGCCCATTCATAATTGGGGTCATTAGAAAACAAGGCCCAATTAACCTTGGTCTATCTAGGGTTTAGAAATTGACCTGCAATAAATCACATTGAACTTGAATCCACAGCATGGGAGTGACAAATTCAAATCATCCCCAATGCCAAAACACACCATCTTGATTCTTGCAACAAAAGAGATGGAACATTTATCACAAACCTGTGTGCCAAAACGAAACTTTCCCCAGAAACATTCAACAAAATGTCATTTCATCTTTCTCCAGAAACCCATTACATACAAAAATTCATATATGTGTAATGTAAAGTAATCAAGAAAAAAATTGAAGCAAAAACAATCCCAATATTCACAAACCCAAATCACCACCACCTCTGTTCCGCAGCTGAAACCAATTTTATTCGCATGAAAGAATCATCACCATGACCATCACCATCAAGAATAATAAGTGGAAGAACCTGTGGAATGTGGACCCTTGATCTCGACCCTCCTGTACAGATCGTACGGCTCCCAGAGCAGATCAATCGGGCACGCCCTTCTGGAGTCGAGCCTCTCCCATGGCTTCCCCTTCCCGCTCCAATGCAGCAGGCTCGCCGGACCCGGGTGGAGATTCCGGCAACGACCCGTTAAATTGTCGCCGCCGAGGCCGTGCTGGTTCCACCGGTGGTCTATCGCCTCCACGTCTCCGGCGAACTCGAGAAGGAACGGCGGCAGAGAGCCCAGATCGTAGATCCTCCGCCGCTTCTGGAGCTCCATCCACCGCTCGATCCTCTGCCGGTAGTTCCCGGCGCGCCACCGGTTCAGGTCGACGACCATCACGCCGGTGTTGAAGTAGCAGGGGTTCCGGGCGGAGAAGACCCGCGGGAGAACCGGGTCGGACCAGAACCCGGGAGTGAAGTAGCTCGTGAAATTGGCGTGGCAGTACTCGGGCGCCCCGATGACCCGCGACCCGGTCAGGTTCACGCTCCACAGCTTCTCAATGTCGTCGACTAGAATCAAATCCGAGTCAAGATAAATGACCCGGTCGACGCACGGGTCGAGAATGTCTCCGATGTAGTTCCTCGCGTAGTTGAGCGGGTTCTCGAGGGCCTCCCGGACCGCCGACGAGATCAGGTTCAGCACCGTGTCCTCCCTGAAGATGTAGACCTTGAAATTGAGCGACGGGAACGTGGACCGGAAGTTCCGGGCCAGGACCCGCGGGTTCGCCGGGTCGAACTCGCCGGCGATGAAGTGGAAGAACACGCTCTCCGGGCAAGAAGCGTGGCGCAGGACGGAGTGCACGGCCGCGATCGAGCCGCGCAGGTAGCCCAGATCGAGGGTCATCGCGATGTGGACCAGAGACCGGTCGCAGGACGAACCGGAACTCGCCGGCGGTGAGCCACATTCGCCGCCGTTCCGGTACTCCGGCGCCTCCGCGAACCGGAAAGCGGGACCCACACCGGCCTTCGACGGCCAAGATCGGATCCCGAGGCAGAACGGCGGGAGGAGGACGATCGATACGAGGAAGCAGATCGCGGCGGCGCATCGCCGGAAGGGGAACATTCCGGCGAGAGTGAAAATTACCAGAGCTGCGTTTTGGTGGAGAAAAGGAAAAAGTGGTTTTATTTGTAGAGAAAGACTGGGGCGAGACCTGGAGAAGAAGAAGAAGAACCTCTGAGCCAGCCAAACGGGTTTATTTGTATTTAAGAAAAACAAACGCGGTTTTGGGGATTCTGTGAATGGAAATTAATCTCGTGAATATTTTGCTATGCCGAAACTACCCTTGCCAACACGTTTTCTTGATATCAGTAAATCTTGAAATCAAAGATGGCTAACTAATTGGCGAGTACTTGTGACCTATTCTTTGACTTTGGACATCTTTGGAAATGGAAGGTTTTGTGTCGTAATAACCAAATTTCCTCTATAATGCGGAATTAATGATATTTATTTAGGATACTTTTAACCGATAATTTTGGATTGAGTGAATTAATTGTCAATATTAACATGTGAATATTTGCATTTACCTAACAGGGGTGATAGCTATCATTTATTTTCCTGTTGGCCATATATTTTTCTAATTAATTTTAACTAAAAAGATTACAATACAGAGCATAATGTATTTTTTTTATATATCCAATCCAATCTATATTTAATTTTCTGTTTGTAAAAATGATATTTAATGTGCCGTATGATCATCACACAAATTTGTTAGCAAATAATGAATGAAATGGTAAATTATGAAAACTATAATTACTGTCAAGGGAGTAAATGATGTTGACGGCTGGGATGAGAGACAGTTACTTTGATATGTGGGCCCTCCATCCACGTGATCACGTGCTCTATTCTCCCAAAATAAGGCACAGTGACTCAACTCCGTTCCGTTCCGATCGAATTGAAACTCAACTTGCTGTTATCGATTACCAAGTTAAGTTATTGACGGGGTTGAGTGCCCGAAACATACTTACGCGCTGTCAGCTGCTCGGATAGTGAAAATAAAACAGCCTGTGACATCAAAAGAGCTTATCTCGGCAGAGTTTTATATTTTTACACGCTTATTCACACTAAAACTTTTGCACCATCAATAAAATATTTGTGACAGTAGTAGAACTTTTGTATTTTTCAATGGAACTTTTGACTTTTCAGTATAACAATTTTGTTATTTTCATTTTTCGTGATAATATTGAATGAGTTTCCATATCGACTTTTTTTATTATAATTTCAATTGTTTAAAACAGAACATTTGCATCTTCAGTTGAACAATTCTGTTATTTTCATTTTCGCATTAGTGTTCAATGAGTTTCGAGATCGATATAACATTCAATTCAGTAAAATGTTTGGTCATTTAAGTAGAACGTATGTCATTTAAGTATAACATTTGGCCATTTAAATAGAACGTTTCGTCATTTCAGTAGTACGTTCAACATATCAGTAGAATAATTTAAATGTATATACAAAAACTCAAATAATCAAAACAAATACCCCATTTTGTATCAAAACAGATCATAAATATGAATCATGGTGTGTTTTGTATTTTCAGTAGAACATTGACATTTTGTTATTTTCTTTTTCGTAATAATAGCGTTGCCACGTGTCGTGCACTGTCTTATTATTGCTAGATGAAGGCATCACAATACGTTTCAACGGTTCGAACATTTGGAAACGTGCACTTAAATATTATTCAAGTTATTGTTATATATCAATTGTTTAATTTTCATATGAATAATTTTTTACTATATTTCATGCTTACGTACTCTCTCACCTTTTTTTTCAATTAATTAAATTAAAGTATGTGTGATGAGCATTGTGATCAGGGTCTGAATATGAATGTAATCAAGATTAAAACGCTGACTTGTAGATTGAATTAAAGCTTGCACCGCACTCATTCTCTTGAGGCTGTGTTGAGTTCACAATTGACTCCAAGTATATCACATTCATTTCCAAGCCTTTTCTTTTTTGTACATGTAAAAGTTTTGCTTACCCTGTGGGTTTTGAATCTGAATCGCCCAGAAAGATTATTGATAAATGATATAGTAACTCGAGCTTGATAGAGAACATGTTTCAATTTGTTTAGGTTCAACATGTTTAGAGACCAATTTAGTTCTAGGCCGAATACATCTCACTCAAATGTGTCATATATAAAACAAGATTATTTTTTACACAGACTAGTCAAATTCAATAAATGGAAGATTTGTATATTCAATGAGATTTATAAATGAAATATAAAATCTATTTTTGTAAAATCTGAAATATTATGAATATTGAGCTTGATTTTATTGACGTACCTATTTATACAAGTCATGAAAATATACCAAAGGCTTTGGAGGTAGATCAAAGAACTAGGAGATGAAAAGACGGGGTAGTTGTATATGGTATTCAATAACTTTAGAAAAAATTTCACATAATTCCTCTTAAATATAGTCGAGTTTCACTTAACTCTCTTAATTTCAAAATCAACTTGTGAAGACCCTTAAGTTTGAAAAGTTTCACTTTTATCCTTTTCTATTATAATTTTTATGAAATGACGAAAATACCATTGCATTAAAAAATTAAAATAATTTTGAACTTTTTTATAATGTTTTTATTGTATAAAAAAAGAATAAAATTTTGTTAGTATTATAAATAATTTTAAAAAAAATTCTTCTAAAAATTTTAGAAATGTTTTTTAAACATCGTATTTTGTTTTACAGTTTTTTATATAAAAAAATTAATTCTTTGTTTTTGTAAAAAAAGTAAGAAAACAAAAATTCAAAATCATATTTATTTATTTATTTTAATTTTTTAATGCAATGGTACTTTTGTCATTTCGCAAAAGAATTAACATAATTTTCATATGAGTTAACTGAAAAAATAAAGTCAAACCTTTTCAAGCCTTAACGAACTCCACAAGTTTATTTTAAAGTTAAGAGGTGTTAAGAAAAACTCGACCATAATTAATATGGTTTATGTAGAATTTTTCAATAATTTTATTTGTAAGAGTAGAAACATGTGGATTTGGATCAATAACAGTTGGGAAAAATAAAATTGAACATGGAGGAGACATGTTATAGTGATATTTCCATCCCGATAAGAGCATAAAATTTCAAAAAATTATGAGTTATGGAGAGGGTAACGAGTATTCTCACATGATTTTTATCACGCTTTATATATTATATATTATAAAACGCACGAGAGAAAAATCAATTATTTTATTGATGATATCATTTATAGTAAAGGATGTTTGAATTTAAATTAATTACATAATTTCTGAAAGGATATTAAAGAATTTCCGTTCTCGTCAGATATCTGAGTGGAGCGAAGGAACGGGTATTTTTGGGAGCGAACGAGCGGGCGTTTAAGCGAGCCGGGCCAGGATAGCTAAAACCGCCCGTCGTCGAACCTAATAATTTGTGGCTTCTTATCCAAAAAAAATAAAATAATCATAACAGAATCCGCATGGTTGGTGTTATATTTCCCAGTAAGTTGTTCTACTAATTTGATGCATGAACCATTCATTGATTCGGTCGCCGAAAAGAAAAAAAAGAAGAAGAAGAGAAAAGTATAGTATGTAATCAACCAGAGGAGAGCAGACCAGGCCATGATGTAGCACTCACTACTAAATAATAACTAAATAAATAATGGCATCAACTTTCTAGTTTTTTTGTTATATATTTCAGGTACAAGGTGAGCATTACTGTAATGGGTATTGATTGGTTTAAGATTTTGAGCAACAACCATTTTGTCAGATTCATCCATAAATAAATAAATAAATAAAAATGGATGGGTATTTTTCAACTGCAGTGCACGTGTTGTGGTTGTTGTTGATTGGGAGGTGAATTAGAAAAATATTAATACGATAGATACTCTGACAAATATAGTAACCTGTTTTGTAGTTGTCTACATTACAGTAATTACTGGGTTGTGAAATGATGGTGAACAAATCAGGGTGATTATTGCCCTCATCTTGCATATCAAAAGAACATCAGCGCCGACGGTTTTACAGCAACTACTTTCCCTCTGCTCACACCTTTTCCTCAATTTAATCACCATTTCACAGCAAGTAATTTAATCACCATTTATTGGTTAATCACCCTACTTTTGAATGACAATGAATGAAAATTTGAAGTTAAAACAAAAGCATCATGATAACCTCAACTTAAATTAATATTGTATGATAAATAGAAGTGTATATAGTTAGGATTAACCCTTGTTATAATTAAGGTAATATTTGAGTTTGGTTTAACTCGAACTGATAATAAATTAAAAGTTGGATATAGTTTGGGCAACTAGACCGGTTCATCTCCTTCCTCCCTCCCTCTCTCTACTAGAGATTCTCCGGCAAGCATCAGCGAAAGCAGAGAACTCGGTGGTGCAAGACATCTCCAAGAACTCGATGAAGATCATCTGGCAAAGAGGGACTTGCATATGGTGTCAACGGCTCCGATGTTGAGACGAAGCAAGGCGTGGGCTAGCTTGGAGATTGGAGACATTGGCAAGCCCTTGCTCACATCGATTCTACAATTTTTGGGTTTTTGTCGGAATCGAATCGGGTGCGCGGAGATTGACCTATTCATGTGTGCTTGAAATACACCGAATGTTCTTGCCAAAGTGTGATATTATAAACCTTGTTTTTGCCATTTTCCAATAAATTAAATATGTAATCAGCCATCACTCAAACACAAACATCATATGGTGTGATGTAAATTTGACGGGTCGATAGTCTCAATCCAGTCAAGACAACACAACACCGTAAGTCATATCCAAACTAGAAAGCTTAAACAACACACATATGATAGAATCAACAACCAAGAAAACATCCTCAATTGTTAGCTTATGCAATAAATTCTAGTGATGCACCCTCAATCCACGGGTCAATGGAACTGCCCCAGGGCATGGTTTGGATTGGCCAGCCATGAATATCACCGTGGCTGTAGCTGCCTTGCATCTCAAAAAAATAATAGGCTATACAAATATCAAGAGGGGCGATGTCAAAACATATGTAAGGAAATGAAATAACCATGCCTCAGCGAAGCTTTTATTGCTGTTTCATTTTGGCTCGGCCAGTGGGGAGGTGATGGTAATTAGATTTAGGGAAGCACAGCTCTCACTTCTTTCCTATCTGCTCCAAATGACTGCAACAACAAAAAGAAAGAGGGACAAAAACATTAGCACCGTTGATATAAAGATACCAGGATTAGTACTTCAAGGTTAGCATATAAACAAACACAGCCGACATCGCAGTTACGAATCTCAAGTTCATGCAATATACAGAAAGAACCAATATTTTAAAGACTATGAGCTACATCTACAAAGTACAAACCAAATCTGACAGTCAGACCTACTCGTAGGAAGTTTTTTACCCTATTTTAAGGTGCAAACCAGTCAAATAAATGAAGTAGATTTAATCGGAGAGTCCGCCATCAGAACCTATTGAGACTTGAGAGCGAAGTTATTGCATTTGTTTGATTATAGATTCACCCAACAAATCTCTACTAATATTTCAGCTTCTTTTTTCTTAAGAAATATGCCAGCTTCTTCATACACCATTAATTTATTTTTGCTTAGATTTTTCATATATTGCAGACATTTTCCGCAGATAAGTACTTAGGCTATATACACGTATAACTCGGTTGGATACAAGTTCTCACATTTAAACATCTCTGAGACTCTTGCAGAACTTCAAAGTACAACTATATCCCAATCAATTAGTTCGTTCTAATACTTCAGTACAGGCATTTATTACCTGTCGCAGATGAAAATGAGATATGCGGTTGACTCATGTGAAGCAGAGGTCATACACGTTATTCAGGCACCAAAGACATTTATTTTTGAAGTGGTACAGAGATAGATCAAACAGATTCAAGACAAGCCTATTGTCAACCCTTTAGAGTCTAATCTATAGGCACATTTTATTGCCTGCATATTTTCTTGAGCATATCCTAGTCAATGAGTATCTTTTCACAATTTTTCCTATGGTGGGGGAGACTCGTGCTTACTGAGCACTTTTTCTTATGAGCAGTATGTCCACCGATGTCATATTACAGTAGAAACTCTATAAATTAATGCTCCTGGGATAACCAAACTCATTAATAACACTTTATCAATTTATAGATGAACTCATAATGAAAATATGTGTAAAAACTATTATCTTAGAGCATTAAATAATCAAGTATTAATTAATGGAGTTTCTACCATACCATTTTGAAAAAGAAAAAAATAGGTTATAGAGTTAAAATGTAGGATGATGAAGATTCCTCGCATGAAAACTGAACTTGTACCAGGCTTCAAACAGACAAAAATCCAATTGTCTATATCCTGATTGATTTCAAGAACATAATCAAGTCTCTTAGACTGAATGCCAAACATGGTCTTAAAAATAGATTAGACTGGTTTAAAATTAGAAGCATGCAGTGACTGAAACTGCATTAACGTCAAGGAAAGGAATGTGTTAAACTTCCAGAAGATAAAATTAAACTTGGTTCCATCTGATTCTTTTTTTCTTCACAACATCTGTAATTTTGAATTCAAAGCAGTTCTATGAAATTTGGAGCAGCGTTGCTGGTGCCCTAGACTCCTAGTCATGTATTGAGTGTTTATTTATATAAGAGCATACACAACATATCCGGCAATAATAACAAAACGCAGAATTTTATCTTCCATCTACATGGCTAGTCTCAGAGGAAGAATAGAACAAACTAATGAAGATACTGACCAGAAGAAGGGAAACAAATGAATGAAGATAAGGATGAACAAAAAAATATATTAGTAGAAAGAAAACTAAATTACCTCAACTCCATAACCCTTAGCATACACATTAGTAAATAGCTCAGAGGTATCTGGCATGGGGCTTTCCTGAAAACAAAAAGAGCAAACCAATGTTGTTATAACAACCACGCATTTAACAAGCTAAAAATATGTAAATATTCACCCCTTCATTCCAAAAATAATTGTCCCACTTCTCATAAAATGAATGTCTCAAAATAAGTGGTCACTCTACTTTCGAGAAAGTGAATCTTGATTCATACGTGGATTACCAACAATATATTTGCTACATGTATAATAGCAAGTTAGGCACATGGGGACATGCAAGAAAGTGAAACACTGATTCAACTGATGCTTAATTTTTGCTGAAAATCGAAAGATGGTTATTTTGGAACAGATGGTACACGCAAAAAAAGTTGGAAGAGCAAGAACTTCAGGCAATCAGAGTTCAATTACAGCTATGTATCTTACCTTGGCTTTGGCAATGGCTTCGTCTACATCTTTCCTCACAAGCTTTTCAGTATCCTAGGAAAAATAATGAATTTTGTAGCATCAGATTATGAGCGAGATGGAGAACAATTGCCCATTTGTGGAAAAAAAAGGTATAGAATTGAACTTCGTAGACATGGTGCAGTACCTTCAGCTCCTTCTCAGTAGCTAGATCATGAGCTAATATCAGTTTCCTTATTCTTTCAATTGGATCACGCTCCTAGAAATCATACACCCAAATTAAGAAAAGAAGCCCTTAATGTATGTTAATATTTCACTTCACAAAAGGAAAAGCATGAGCTAACCTGTCTCACGCCACTAATCTCATCACGTGTACGGTAAGTGCTCCCAGGATCAGACATGGAGTGACCATGGTACCTGTATGTGTCCATTTCAAGAATCTGCACACCAGCATGACTGACCAATTATTATTGACATTTCAGCAAAAAAAAAGAACTTGTGAAAATAAACCAATCATCACTTTATGCAACTTCCACTTATAAGACATGCATACATTAAGGCGCATCAGCAAATTCTAGTAGTAGGACCAGAGATATGTAGACATGAAGTAGCAACCGACAATATCCAAGAACAAATTATGTGGCCTTCATAGATCAGAAAAGGCATCAATATGAGCAACAACA
This sequence comes from Geranium rotundifolium, assembly GCA_963920655.1. Lineage (NCBI taxonomy): Eukaryota > Viridiplantae > Streptophyta > Magnoliopsida > Geraniales > Geraniaceae > Geranium > Geranium rotundifolium. Next base: position 24,109,507 of record OY987320.1, read on the forward strand.
TACTTATTTCCATTTTATGGCTCTTTAAAATGCAAGGAACGAGGGAAGACAGATAATAATGATGCTAATAAGTAACTACACACATCTTGACATTTTATGGCGCTTAGTCTAAAATGGAAAGAACCAGAACAAAAGGGAACACAGATAAACAAAATGATGCTTGCACAAGCCTAGAGGTTCAATAGATATCCCAGCCAATATGAAGCAAAAACATAAACCAGACCTCAATACCAAACCAACTAAATAGCGAAGGCATAAGTTGATGTTCACAGGAAATCTTAAATTAGGAGACAATGCTTCAGCTAGACACCAAATATCCTGCACGCATTTTTTAATTAGTACACTTCCATCCCTCCACATGCCCCAGTTTCTTATAGCTAGTTTAATCTGAAATTTAGAAGTTATTTCCAAATTATTGGTGCAGAAATTCTTTTGGCATAGGCAATGAGCTGTAGGATAGATGTGGGAGTCTTAGTCACTGAAGTTCTGATCTAAAATAAATCTGAATAATACACTTCGAGATAATAAGTTCATCTTAGACAGCATACATCATTCTTAGTCTGAACTTGATTTCAGATCCCATAGTCCAACCAAGCTTAGACATAACCATAAATGCAATGTTAAAAGATTTTTCAGTCAAACTAGCAGCTAATGGAATTCAGGCCAACCTAATTCATATACAAAAGACTAAAGGAAAAACAAGAAATTTTAAATTTGGAAACTATAAATTACTGTAAAAGGTCTATCCAGCCAAAAACCATACACAATCACGGTTCAGTTTAAGAACACAAAAGGTAATGATGCATTTGAGCTACCTAGAATAACCGGAGGAGGATTATCTGCACAGTTAATTATCAACTCCTACCAAATAATAGATATATGATCTTATACAAATAACTGCAGCCTTCTTCTTTTCAAGATTTCTTTTTAAAGATCTATTTAAAATAATTCCCAGTGTACTTGGATTTTATTTCCAAACAAAGTCCTGTTGCTAATCAAATAATTTTGAAATGGCAAGTAAGTACATGAATACACATTTGAAGGGTGATATGGACCCGTGAAGAGTTTAACAACAGAAATTTCACTTAGACCTACTGCCTGCTTAAAGCAACATGTATTTCAGCCCTAGATGGCTAGTTACACTAGTATGATGAGTTGCTAAACAGCAACAAACAATTCATATGAACAATGCTTGCTAATATAAGAATAGAAAGATATTTAGTTTGCACAACATAACTCACCAGTGGTCCATTCTTCAAAGCGTGTTCCTTGGCAAATTTGCAAGCTTGTTTCACAGCAAGGGCATCCATGCCATCAACCTGTTACAAAATATCATGAACATGAGAAGTCTTACGCGGAAACAAAAGTACAAAACCTAAATGAAATAAAAATAGGTATTAAAATTCATTTTAACAACTTTCCATTGAAAAGTGCTACATCAAAGTCAAGAGAACCATTAGACAGATGTTAATATTGTTTTGAACATATTTGAAAATGCACTCTAAGGCTGCGTTCATATAAGCACTTGGGAGTGGGAATTGCCTTAACCTGTGTCATTTAAGTTCAATCTGGTTCCCATTCTCATTCCCTATTCTTCTATTAGGCACGGATTGATTTCCATTTTGCAACAGGGGAATGAGAATAGGATATTTTGAGGGAATGAGAATGGGAATGGAGATAGGGATCACAAAAACTTTGCATCTCTTCTCATTTACATGAAAAGAAGGGTTGACTCTTTTTATCACACAGAAACTATCCAAACACAGCATAAGCTACAAAGTTCATAATATCATCATCATTTTTTTTTCCTTTTACAGGTTAACAGCTCAATTCTCCAAGTTCGTGGTCATGAATCATAATCCACATCACGGGAGTGATACAAAATTCACCAAAATTCTTTGCTTTATTGGAAGTCCCATAAAAAGTACACGGCTCAAATATCCTAGCATAGAAAAGTGAGTAATTACTATTTTAGAGCCAGAAAGTTCCAACATCCTAGTTCAAATTAAAACAGAAAGGGAACCAATGAATAGTCCTCAAATTCATTCTCTACATAACCAGGCTTTCTGAAAAGACAATACAAGCATTACATAAATGCCGTCAATTAAATATAAACCTCCACTATATTAATCTAAAAGTCATAACATCTATCCTATATTCCTATGCACCTATTATAGAAATATATGCACGACCCCTAGCTGAAAACTGGATATCACTAATTGCCCTTTCAGCAACTAGATGGTGAAATGGGTACGATAACTTGTGTTACATACACGGCCATTCAAGAGCCCAGCAAGAGAACTCAAATTTTTTTACCAATCAAGCAAACATCATCAAGTTCAGCGAAAATTGGAGGCAATAACACTAACACACATATAACCGACCGTAAATGGAATCTAAAAACATATATTCATGATGCTTTCTTCTGTCCAAAATTCACCTTCAACCCGGGAACATAGTCCCCTCGCTTGTAGTATGCTGGGTTCTTCGCAGCTCTCCACTCTGCAGTTCCCATCCCATCTGCAAAACAAGAACAACCCCAAACCAATCAAATTCACACAAAATCCAATCCCAACTCCATGAAAACACCCTTTTGGGCCTTTTCCAATTCACTCACAGTGATTATTCTCGCAGACCAAAATCGCAGGCAGATCCCAGAGGGCCGAGATGTTAAGAGCCTCGAACAACTGCCCCTGATTGGCCGCGCCATCACCATACAAAGCAAAGGTCACAGTCTCCTCCTTGGAGTACTTCTGCGCGAAGGCCAAGCCGCACCCGAGCGGGACCTGAGCCCCGACGATCCCGTGGCCGCCGTAGAACCCAGAGTCCTTCTTGTAGAAGTGCATAGACCCTCCCTTCCCCTTGGAGCAGCCTCCCTGGCGGCCCATGAGCTCGGCGAAGCACTCGAACAAGGTCCCGCCGCGGCCGAGGTAGATGCAGTGGTCGCGGTACGCGGTGATGATGCAGTCCTTCCGCGTTATCGCCGCCTCCATCCCGATCGCCACCGCCTCCTGGCCGTCGTACAGGTGGCAGAACCCGCGGATCAGCTTCGCCTTGTAGAGCGAGTCGGCGGCGATCTCCATCCTCCGCATCAGCGCCATGTCGTGGAAGAAGGACATGAGCTCCTTCGGCGAGGTCTCCACGGACCGCGACGGAGCCTCGCAGTTGTGGGAGGTGAACGGGACCGAGGTCTCGATCGTGAGCGGCGTGGTGTCGTCGGAGGATGCGGCGGAGGAGGAGATCGAGCGGCGGAGGGCGGCGGCGGTGGCGGCGGCGGCGGCGGCGGCGGGCTTCAGGAGGTTGGAGCGCGCCGAGGAGCAGAGCTGCGACAGGGCCATCTGGACCGTCGATTCGATGAGGTTGGTGCGGTGGGCGAGAGAATTGGAAGCAGAGAAAGGAGCTGTGAGCTGAATCTGGAAATCTTTTTTGTTTTTGTATCGAAGTGACGATTGTGCTTGGGGAGGGTGTGACTGTCGCGTTAGCGTTACCCGCGGGTGACGAATATAACAGCCCAAGCCAGTTCTTTTTTGACATTTATCTGTTTTATCTTAAAATAGCATTAAATGTGTTGAAAATATTTGTTTATTATTTTGTTTGATAATGATGAGCAGTGACGACGTTGAGTGGTGACTCTTGGAGGCCACACCGAGGCGCACATATAGTTGGGAGTGCATCAATTCTCTTTTTGTGCATTGATTATTTATATTGGTATTTTCAACCTCTTCGCATCTTCTATAAGATATAGTTATTATTGTAGAAAATGTTTGGATAAATATCAATGGTTACGAAGGTGAAAGAAAATAAGTCTCGCGTTTATAAATACCGGAAAAAAGTTTTATATATAAAGAAAAAAATTACTTTTCACTAACACCTCGTACTTTGATTAAAAATAATGAGTGATGTGATTTTAGCCGATCAAAATATTGATTGTTTAATATTGAAAAATGGGTAAATGGTCCGACTTGTGATATTTAAAATCTTAATGAGATAAATCAGTTTCATTCAATTATTATTTTTTTGAGTTTTGTGCTTCTATCCTCATTATTCGTATTATTATAAATGAATATATGTAATATATATTAGAAGTTGTGAGTAAAGTAAGAAAATTTGTATGTAATAAGAATGTAATTGATGACTTGAATCTTTTTTAAGGTCATATTACTTTTTAATTTGCTACTAATAAGAAAATAGGTTATCTTACGTAGTTACAACTAACTTCAAAACGTGTCACAAAAGTACAGTTGAGTTTATTTTTTCTCATATAGCTCATTTTCAGTCCAAAAAAAAGAACAAGACAACAATACCCCTATTTGACTTTAAAATTTTTAAATTCATGCAATTTTTTTCATTTCACCTCTCTTAAAAGCGGTTGATTTTCTTGTACTTGGAGATTTCGAATGATTTTAGACTCTTTATAATATATGTAGATGACTTTCATACATTTATGAAATACTGAGATTTACAAAATTTGATGTTGGTATTTTCTGGTGGAAAATTGCTTGTTCGGAAAATTCATGTTTCCAACAAAAAGTTTGAATTTGACTGACCAAACAACCTTCAAACTTTGCGAAATTTAGTATTTTAGAAAAATGTAAAATTCAACCACATATCTTATGAATACCCCAAAATTATTTGAAGTCCCTAAGTGTGTCAAACACACTCATTCTTTAAGGAAGATTAAAACATAAAAGATAGCATGAGTCTGAAAATCAAAGAGAGATATTTTTATCTTTTTTACTGAAAATGAGTTCAGTTGTAATTACACGAGAATCCTGACATTATAAATAAAAAGATCACGTTTCTTTAATTTTTAACTTTCACGCCCAGTAGATATTATAGTTATACATTATTTATTTGTCCAAAACTGTGATATTAATGTTCTGGGTGAGACAACCGACAATTGAAAAACATTAGGAACCCAACTCATTGGGCAGAGACCAAGAGAAAAGTAAAGGAAGATGTGCACGTGATCGTGATTGGTAGCTGACTAATCACCATGTTTAACTCACCTACCACCAGTACCAATCACGTCTTCATGCAATAGCCAATGGGCTTTAAAGCCCAATATTGGCATTTCGGATACAAGGCCCCATTAAACATGTCCAGGCCCAACTAGTCCAATATTGCTGCATCATATTGTGTATATTATTTGCATGTTAATTCACTATTCACTATTCATCATCATCATCATCACTGTTTTATTCCACTATGCTCTAGTCCTGAAGCTTTTACTATTTGCTTCCATTCAGCAGAAATGCTTCATAAATGAATAAAATTATGCAGAAATGACCAGGGTATCAAAATCACATCGACAAATTTCCCTTTCAGAGCAAATATATATTCATTTCAACAGAAAAAGGCAAAGCAGCTAATAGGATCTTGCTTATGGTAATTGCATAAAATAAATGTACCATCCAAATTACCTATAAATCCACAACTCCCAGTATAGTACAACCCCGAGAGCCATATCCCGATCCGTCCTTCAATTCTTATTCGACATATATGAGAAACATGAAATATAGAGATCCAGCAAGCTTTTAAATTTGCAGCACTGCTGGATTTTCCTTTCTCAGCGCCTATGTATCTAACAAGTGCAATGTGCTAACAGAGAAAAAACACACAGGATACTTGGTGTTAGAAACTTGATACGCTCACTGAATTTAACTGTAATAAGCGTCTTAAATGGGTTGGCTGGTAAAACCAACAAAACACCATATGTTGCATAACATATAACATGTAACGTACATACTACATCTACTTGCAGTCCACAGCTGAGTCATGCTATGAGTTTGAAAGAAATTTGTGAAACCTTTCTACTCTGCTTGAAGACCTCGCCCGGTCTTGGGATGATCTGTCTCCATGTGGAAGTTCAGTTTTCTTTTTCGTTCGGAACAGAAAGTCTTCCGTGTCCATGACATAAGAGATCTGTCACCGTGAAGTGCATTTGTAAGATGTAACAAACTCATAATATAATACACCTAAAACCGAGATATATATATATATATATACACACACTGTACCTTAGACGACCTACAAGCTATCTTGCATTCCAGGCCATTAACGAACTGAACTCCTTCCATGGGCTGACAAGTTGTAGACAACTCATCGTCACCTATGTAGTTACTATGTTTGTTCCTGCAAACACCAGTGCACCCACATCATTGGTGATGATCCAATTATAAATGCAACAGTGGGTGGTGTGTGTGTGGGGGGGTGACTATCGAGATAGTCAACATACCTCTTCAAGAAAACCTTAGACTCGTCGTTTTTGTCAGGAGCATCTGAGAGGAAGTCGTTGAAAAGGTAGGCTGCAAAGTTAGGGTCGATGGTAACAGCAGTGACTTCAGGCTTATCGTTCACATAATCCATAAGCTGAATAGACAACTTGGTTGGCGGAGATGACTGCAGTAACATCACGAAACCTTTATAAGCAGATTTTCTTATCTCAAAATCTCGTTTATACCGGAAAGGAAGCCAAGGTACTGAAAACCTACACATTCGATGCGATATATATTCTCGTCACGAAGAACAGCACGAGCATTTTCATGATAAACTTCATCGAAAAATCTTCCAGGTTTTCGTGATTTCTCATATGCATATAGTTGGAGAAGTTCGTTATCCATCTCATCAGCTGCAACTGTTTGGAGCTGAGACGAATAATGGGAATCGATATTAAAAAAAAGAGTAGACAGGATTTCAGTTTTTTTTCTTTTTTTATTGGAAACCATTCACTTTGTACCTGCTTCACAAGTTTATATATCAGCTTGTCTAATGTGGACAGAACATATGAGTGAGTTCCAATAATGGCTCGACAATCATCCTCAAATTTTGTATTATCAGAAGAACCATCGAGTAAGCTATAAAGTGTGTCCATGAACCTGCAACAGATTAAGTAGGTTATGCATCTTGTCACAGATCACGTCAAATGAAATTATAATACTTCTGAACCTAAGGAACCTGGCATAGAGATCGTTAGGGCTTGTATCATTTGACGCCTTGTATTTTCTTTCAGCAGATGAAGAGATAACCTTTGCTGATTCTAGTCTCTTGTACAGAGTCTGACAAATTAGCAACAAAGTGATACAAGTACATGAGAACAATGGAATAAGCAAAACCATAATTAAATAAGTAATTAAAAAAAATACGAAACAGAAGCTACCTGGTGAAGTTGAAAAAGCACATAGAAGGAATCATTCCCATAGAAAACCCTAGGTTCTTTTTCTTTATCATGCAATGGCCGAGAAATATGCTTTGCAAGAGGCTTCGCAGTCGATAGAAAGCGTTCCGAAAATGGTGATGATGTTCCATCTCCTTCAATACCATGGGCATCAGCCGCCTCACATTCATTCTCAACTTCATCATCGTTATCACCTCGATCTCCATCTTGCTCATGCTCTTCACGGGAGCAATCCTCACCATCATCACCAGATGAACTTCCAGAGGCATCCCCATTCTCAAATGCACTCTCACCTTCCTCTGATGACCTCTGTGGCCTTTCCTCACCTCCATCATCGGCACTGGCCTCTTTTTCTTCTCCTGTCCGTCCACAACATATTTCGTCTTCTCCATGTTTGGACTGGTATTGCCTACTTGCAACAGTATCGTTTGCTTTCTCCCCAACTTCCAACCCAGCTTCTTCATAGACTGCAAAATTATCCTCTTCAAAATCTCCATTAGGAGACAACTCACCTTCTTCTTTTTCAGGTTTACCCTGAAACGTCAATTGAAAAGACAGCATCATTAGGAAAAAGGTTCATAATAAGGCATGGCCATTAAAAAAATTCAACATTCTATCCACCAACACAATTATGCTTCACCGAAGCTTACAATTCAACCACACCAAATTGCACGGTAGTAAGAATATGTTGCCCTTACTGAGAGATGCAAGTAAAAAAGAATAGCATGCCAGTAATCAGATACCCAATTAAACTGTAGATGACCATTTAAATATTGGCAAATGGCAAATGGCAAGCATTGGTTGTTCGTTCAGAAAACTCAAATGTTACTTCACATGCATGTGACAGTTTATTTTTTATATACTTTGAGTAACAATAAATCAAATGAAAACAATAAAATAGTAGAAGTATCAACACTAACAATGTATGCATGGAAATTATAATGGGAATATAAGTCGCATTTAGCCATACCTCTGCTGATGGTAAGATGTCACCACTAGACCACAACTCCAACCCACCCTTAACAGTGACATTGCAGGGTCTGGAAACGGTAGTACTTGGCCCTTGCAATGAAAATATGTATCTCAACACAACAGCTCATATTGTGATAAATGGAAATCAAAGAACAACTTGTCATAAAAAGTTCAAGAACCAAACTGAATTCACAGAGCTTTCTACAAACCTGATGTGTTCGCTGTGTTATTTCTACCATTACTTTGCTCAACTCCATTAACAAGGGATGCATTTGAAGTTTTTGAACTGGCCAGCCTCTCATATGAATCAGCAAGTTTACTAATCCTAGACATTTCATCCACCATGGATGCATTACCTTGTTCGGTAATACCAACAGTATCATTTTCACGCGCGATACAATCAGTATCAAGGGAACCAATTCTGTCCCCATTTATCAGCCATGTTCTACAAGAACTTGATTGTTCAGGTAGAATGCTTGCATCTTCATGTGTGGAAGGATTTATTTGTTTAGAATTAATTGCAGCAGCAACAACACTATCACCAGGACTGCAATCAGTCTCACCAACACTAGCAGCAGTACCTTTTATGCCATGATTCTTGGCTTTCACAGCATCTTCAGTATCCTCAGTACCCTGAGGTCGTGAAGGAACATCAAGCATGGGCTCCAAGAAGGTTGTCCAAATCTTCATCACTTTATCTAACTGTTCAGTTGTACAAACTTCGGCACAAGAATATTTAATGAGCTGATACAGATCTTCATGGATCTCTGGATCAGGATAACCAAATTCCTGATTGGGAGTATCATCTCTCCTATTTCCAGTAGCAATAGCCTGGAGCACACCACGCTTCTTTTCACTTATTTCTTTGATCTCTGCTAGTAAGGCTGTGAAGATAACAATGAAGCCATGAGAACTGGGGAATCCATGTATTTTGGGAGTTCCAAGGATATTCTATTATTATTACATTGAATATGAACATGATAGTTAATTTGTAATTACAGCCCATTTATTTAGAATTTAATAGCAATTGCAGTTTAAAAAGAATAAACAAAGTAAGCAGTGAGATGATCAATATCAAATTAGTATATTATGATTCTCATAATACCATGGACCCAAGTAGTAAATCACCTTTTGTGCTCAAGCTCTTCATATCTTGTTGTTTGAAACAGAAACTTCGATGATCAAGCGATTTATGATGATTCTTAGCATAAATTTTAGCCCAGACTTTGTTGAAATCAGTACGACATACTTCCCATTCTTCTTGTTTTTGCTTCAAACGAGTTAATATAACTGGCAAAGCAAGAGGTGCATTCTTCTTCAACATGTCGATTACATCAAGCCCGTGATCACCATATAAACACTCAATGCACCTTAAATTTAGAGCTACAATATAGATGTTTCAAATGAAATAAATCAAAAAATAAGCTCATAATATGAAAAACTATCCTGTAACTGTGTGCCACAAATCAGATTAACCTGTAAGGTGTTCCTCAATACGGATTGGACTATCAAGTCTGTCTGTTTCAGTTGAATTATCATTGATCCTTTCTAATAGTTCTTCGATACGCTTAGTTGTTGCATTGACATACCCTAACAACATGTCCAGCTCAAACCTGGCATAATTAAATAAATATTGTCACCCAGTGAAGCAAAAATTAAAAAAGTATTGATAAATACGTCAAGTGATACAGGAAAAAATTGAGAAATCACCAAAATGATTCTCAATATTATATGAAATGGTATATATTATAGCTATACCAAATTAAATGGTAATGAACAATGAGAACAGCAAGTAAGTTAATCCTGCCATCATTACTTCATGCAGCTACAACATTAAGTCACACAGGTAAAGCAGAAAAGGGAAAAAGTTACAGGCATGCTTCAACCTGTCATCTTCACATCGAAATAGGCTTTCTTCATACTGGTTTTTGCGCATGTGTTTAAAAGAGTAATCCTCACTTCCTGAAGTGACAGATACCCAATCGTCGTTCAGTACTTCTGCAGCAAGCTCTATTCTCTGGCTTGATGAAGCTATTAGACACTGCAGGCAGAAACATGACAACGATAAGAAAATCAATGATATCAATATATACAAAAACAAACACTCCCTCCATCCAAACTGAGTGTCCGGCCAAACTTTTAAGAAAAGTCAATTGTTTCCTTAAACTGCATACAATGAAAAGGAAAGAGTTATCTATTCTTTCACCTTTTCATTCAACTTACGTTTATCAGAGTAGGGCGAAAAGGAAAAGGTTGACTGCTTTAGTTTCTTGAAAATGAACATACATTTCAAGATGAACAAAAACTAGGGCACTATATAAGGAATGGAAGATGCACAAATTATAGTAAGGCACAACATACATTCTTTGGGAGAAGACGGTAGCTAGGGGTACAACGCTCACAGTTAGAGAGGTCAAGTTCTTGAATGGTTTTTGACATATACATATCTTTTGTGGAACTTGAAGTTAGCCTGTGACCTCCAGCATCTTTATTTCCAAAGCCTACATTTCTGTCTCTTTCTCGGTTTTCTGGATCTTTAATTCCATCTCTCTCACGGTCTCGATGTCTATCTCTGTCCTCTACCTTCATCGATCTGGGTAAATGCCCATCATTCAACAAGTATTCTGCAATGAACTAGAATTGTAAGATTATTGCTGTGGAAGTTGACAAATCAAAATGCATCCACCAATGATTGGAACCTCAAGGTAAGAAAATGAAAGGCAGTAGGGACATATTCAACTGGCAGTCTTTTGGTGATGAGCCAAGAGACCCAGTGTTAAATCCAGCTTATATTAGTTTGACTATCCATCTTTCAATAGCCCAAACGTATCATATGGTTAGGCAAATCGCCATGTTTGACCTAATGTAAGCCGGTTTTGATCTCAGATCTCCTGGCTGCTCCATCACAAGATTGCCAGATGAGGACGTCCAATATACACAGTGTGAGGTTCACATCAATGATTTAAGGGAAAAGTACGGACAGCTATCCCCAACTGCACACCGTTTCCACATAGCCATCCCCAACTGAGATTTGTGTCACTCAACTAAACTAAGAGATCATAAATTCCCACCCGTTAAATATTTGGATGGAAAATGTAAATATTGACCGTGAAAAGACGAAAATGCACCTGACTAGAAATCTACATTTCAGACTTAAAAATCTAATTTTAGATTTTAAATTATGTTTTCCATTTTTAGATTTTAAAATTAAAATTTTAGGTCCAAAAATTTGATTTCTAGTCAGGGGCATTTTCGTCTTACTTTAAAAATTAACATTTTCCCTCCAAATATTTAACGGGTGGGAATTTATGATCACTCAGTGTAGCTGAGTGACCAAAATTTAGTTGGGGATGACCGAAAAATGCGTTTAGTTGGGGATAGCTATCCATACTTTTCCCATGATTTAAATAGTGTCCATAACTATTCATCTAATTTGAAAAATATTATTCTCTGGTAAGCAATCATGTCCGTCACAATGGAACTGGATACCATGTACTTGGAGAGTAACACCACTCACCTTTCCTCATGACATTAGAAAGTAACCCATCTGCAGGATTGAATTGGATTAGATACAATACCGATAAAGCAGCAACTTAAAGCATCAGTTTCGAACTGTTACCAATGTTTTCACAACGTGCCAAAAATTCATTGAACCCATCCATAAGATCTGGAAATCTTCCAAGTAAATTTCCCACCTGGGATGAGCACCGGTGTAAGAAACATCATTTTAATCGGGAAACTATTTTGTCATATCTACATAATCATGTCAGTTATCAATGGTTTTGATTGGAACATTTCTCAGATAGTGTGCCTGATATTCATTTTCCCTAAGCTATATATCTCTCAAGAGTTTATAACAACTATTATGGAGTTATTCAAGTTGATCTCAAAGCACTAAAAGGTGGATTTAGTCCAACAGACACAGGGTTGCTAAGTAAGGCGGTAAGACCATACCACTTGCAAGCCATACAAGCCACGCGAATATTTGTTTATTTATTGTTCTAAAGAAGTTAAGTCAGTTATTCAGGTCTTGCTATAAACTTCGAATCAATTGACTGGCATTAGATATTGGCTGCAATGACAAACCGGTATACGTCATCCAGCATAGTTTGAAACCAATACTGACCATAATAGGTTTAAGGTCTACAGCATTACAAATTTATGAAAACAGACGTCGGGAAGACTGCTGACAGTTGATTAGCATTTTATTTCCTTTCATCGGCATTTTTCCATGAAAACTGAACATGTAATACACCTTTCCATTAGGCATCCTTTATCACATAAAAACGTATATGGTCAATCACAGGAACATCTATAAATATTGAACATTAATTTAAATTAGAAAAGTATAATTTATGTATTTATCACTCAAACAAAACCTTCACATGCTAATAATGAGATCTGATGATAAATCGAGCAAATAATTTAGATGTGTTTATAAGACATACCAAAGACATTAAATCTGATCTTGAAATTATGCCATTGCTATAGATATTAAGGATCTTCAGGAATTCCTGATAATCAACAGGATTACGCAGCTTCTCTTTCACTTTATTACAGAAGACAAAATCTTGGCTGTAAGCATCTGCGGCGAAAAAGTATAAGTAAGTAGCGACTAGGGAAAAGAAAAAAACAGCTAGGAAAACAATCAGTGGCAAGAATGATATAGAAATAGTCGTCCCTGTATAGAACTTCATTTCAGAACACAAAATAAAATAATGAAAGCTCTGCTCAATATTTCCAAAGGAGAGAATAAGCATCCCAAAATGGTAGTGACAGGCACGAAAGGCCTACAATGCCATTGCAGGATAAATGTGAGACTTGACAACAGTTATGCGTGTATCCAAGCACCTATTATAGTTAGTAACTCACTTTTCACAGATTTTTTATCATCACAGGAAGAGGACAGTGAAACGGGAGGGTTTCCATCGCCTTGCCCACCTGATTGCAGTTGTTCATCTTCAAGCTTACGCCCAGATTTCCTTTTGGACTGCAAGTTTTGCATATTAAAGTCCCTATTTTCATCAAAATCTCGGTCATCCCGTTCTCGATCTCTCCTGTCTCTGTCTTCTCTCCTTTCCTTCTCTTTATCACCATGCCGTCTTTGCTCTTTGTCTAGTTTAATCTTCAAGGCTCTATCATTGTCTGGATCAGGGCGTTTAATACTGAAATCCCGCTCAGGATGTGATGTTGTAGTCCTTTCTTTCTAGCAAGGATACACAGATACGGCGTGTTAACTTTATATAATTAGGATATGCAGATACACAGACGGAGTAAACTACCTTGTCAAGATGTATCTGCCTAACTGCAGAGGCAGAATTCTTCTCTTGTAGCATGGGAGTTCTACCAGATGGACCATCATGAGCTGAGGCTGCCGGCGTAGTAACTGGTAAGAATTTATTAAAATCTGAAAGCAAATCTGGGTAGTCACGAAAGAGTGCAGCAACCTGGAAAAGGTCATAATATATTTATAGCTCATCTTAAGAAAAGGAAAGTATGAAATAAAATATCAACCCCTGGATTTGAAAATGTAAAAACTAAAATCAAGACAAATGTTAAAAATCAGAAGCAGTAAACACACCTCCAGATAAACATCATTGATGGACTTCTTTCTCTTCCCGTACAAATTCAAAATGTCTATAAATGTCTTATAGAAACGATCATCACCTTTGAACCGATTCTGCAATATGGTAATATTTTATGTTAGACCCCAGAACACAAGCCTGTCATCTCAAATTCAGCTATGACAAAATATAAAATCCAACCTTGATTTTATTCACAAAACCCATAGCTTCATCAAATTCAGCAAGTTTCTTTTGATGAGGTTGTTCTTCCTCGGGCGGGAGAGTGATCTCAAAGCCCTTTGGCAAGAAGGCATTGAAACCCAAAATTAGGTTACGATGCCCTTTGAATAACTCCTTCACCCTCGCTGTGACACCAGCGGTATCAGTTCTAACATAAACATTGAAGTGTGAGAAAAGCTGGAACAGTTCACTGAACAAACGACTATAATGTGGAACATCATATAGTGTGATCAAACCTTTGAGCCTTGAAATCTTTCATAATTTGAAGAAATTCATCATATTTATCCCTTTGATCTTGAAACATTTCCTTCACGGCATTGAGATAAGAAAGGGCGTCATTGGATGTTGGCTTCGGTGCCGCTCCACCACCCATCGGTGATTGCCGAGAGCTTCATGGTCCATCAAACATCAAACAAGTAAGTTAACAAGTAGGTTAAGTGATTCATGAGCTCTTCCAGTAGATCAGCATAAAGACAACAGTATTGACACAAAATTGAAACTTTATCTGAATATATGAATCACGCATTCTCCCAAAAGAGGTTTAATATTGCTATTCCCAATTTCTCCAGTATCCTCTAGTTCTAGCTAGTCATACTAGACCAACAAATAAACATACTCTCATTTAACTAGGAGATACTCATCAAAATCAATTTTTTTTACACAATTGCCTACCAAACTTCAATAAAAGTTACAAAACCTTGACCACATACTTAAGTAGCTTAATCTAAACAAATTTAGATAATCAAAAACAAAAATTAACAAAACCACACATGAACACAAGAATAATCGCAAGTACATAAGACCTAACTAAAATGGCAAGCAACTCACCCTTCTCCACGAGAAGAAACCATAGGCCGTTTTTGCTGAGAGCCTGTATACAACTCCTCTCTGGACCTTTTCATCTTCTATCTGATGACAAAAACACTTTCTTCTTCAGCAACAAATCATGCTCTCAACTCCGATTCCAACCAGAAATTCGAAAATCAAAACTCCGCCATTCCAACACCACGCAGATCTAACCACACAAAAAATTTAAAAACTCACAAAATCCCCAACTACAGAATTTCGAATCCGAGCCTCCGGAGCGAACAAGATCACCTCCCGACAACACTGAATCCTGCAACGCCGCAAGTAAATCACATTACTTGAATACAAAGGAACCTCGAAATTTTCCAGGAAAAAGAGGCGGAGAAGCGAAAATCACAAAGCACAAACAGAGAAGGAGAGGATCGTCTGTCAAGTCGCGGAATATCAGAAAATCTTCAACAGCAAGCTTCCAACAACACCACAAGCTACCGGAACAAAGCTGCTGCGAAGATTTGCTCCGCCGAAAATCAAAACCAAAACTGTTTGTCTAATCTAAAATTTTCTCTCTAAACAAACAGAGTTTTGAGGTTGCGCTCACAATGTATATGCAATGTGGTGTTGTGTGTGGGAAATCAAAACTGAAGAAATAGAAGAGAGACGCAGAATTCAAGGGTATATGTGGTAATTTCCACCTGCTCTAGCCGGTCGATTTGTGGATGGGTCACTGGCTGCAGCCGGTTAAGATAGTCCTACGTGTATGGGTTAGGGCTTGTTTTGCGTCGATTTTGTTCCAATTCAGAAGATCAGGGAGGGTCCTAGTTGGAAACAAAATTGAATCAAATTAGTGAAGGGCATGACATGGAAATAAGTCAAGACGACGAGGCTAATTTTGTCCATTTGGATGATTTTATGGGCCTTTTTGCTTTTTTTACCCAAGGCATTGCAATTTGGGTAATTAGGGTTCGGGAAACTCCAAAATCTCTCTCAAGATGTATCGACCAATAAAATTATTGTAATTTAATTCAATACTTATTAAGATATTTCAAAACCACTGAAAGAATATATTATATATTAAAATTCTCAGTATGAATATTAAAATCGTCATGGAAAATTGGAGTAAATATGTTAAAAAAATATTGGACTTGTAACCCATTTAAAGTTGTGTAGTTTTTTTTAGATATATCTTTTATTATTTGAATGTAACTGCTTTAGTTTTGATGATCGACAAAACTTAAACGGCTAGACGGCAATGGATCGATTTATTTAGGGATGACAACGGGTCAGGTTTGGTTAAACTTGCACACGCCCACTTTGAACAGGAATCTGATTCACTCAAAACCCGTTCATTTTGAGTGGGGTTTCCAACCTGCTCAGACCGTCAAGTACAAATTTTATTCGAAACCTAAAACCCGACTCAAAAATTAATATAGTATATAAAATTTATATTATATCATATAAATTTTAATATATAACTTTTATATTATATTATAATATAACATATAATTTTTATAAATTTTTTTTTAAATAGTACGTGTGTAGGTCGACCCGCACCCATTAAAAAAAAATCAACGCAAAGACTCGAGTTCAATCTAAGCCTGAATTTTTATGGATTTCGCTCATTCCGATCAGGGCGGATGATTCGGGTACACGTCGAGTTCATATTATTTTTTTTGCAATCCCTCCAGGCCATCCCCATTTTACTCCATTATAACAGGGTTGTGGGATGAGTTTGGAAGGGACGTGTGGGGTAAGCAGTAACAAGCAAATATTAATGGGTGACCAATCCAGTAAAGTTAGGCCCATAAATAAAACTGAGCCCAGATAAATGAAACATGTAAAAGGAAGAGGCTTTTATGGGCCCATGATGTGTTGGTCATGTCTAAAACATTTGGGCTCGAGCCTATTACGATAAGAGATTTAAATGATGCTGTCACTCCGAACGACGGCGTTTTTCCTGTCCTACAAAATCGTCGTTTTGGGCCATTTCAATGTTGGGCCTCATTCGGTACTTTTGACCTTTATCTTGCAGTCCATTAGAGAGTGGACTTATCACAATTTGCTCGTGTTTTTTTAACGTTCCCTACTCTCACAATGCTCGGCCAATCTTCCCAAATTTCAGTGTTGTAAATGGGTCGTCATGGCGGCGCCATGGCCCCAAAAACCACATGGGTGCCGGGCCGTGGCGTGGTGACGCTTGGGTCGTCTTGAGCCGATTTTATACTCATTTTAAATCAATTTAAACCGGTTCTGTCCAAATTAATTAACTTTTTTTTAAAAAAAATATTATAACTTGTAACATCATATGTATTTTCTATTGTATATGTAAATTATTTTACATTAAAAATACAAAAATGAAAATCTGTCATGGTCTTGAAGGCACATGTCCGTCATTATAGTATCATGCGACATCTGCAATCTTGTCAAATTCACACATTCCTAAGACCAATCCCCCATGGAAAAATAAATTGGTTTGACTCTTGGTTACTAGCGATGAGAGCCTTCTTAGACTACTATACTAAATACGTTTTCCGAATTTTTCATATTTAACAAATTGTTGTATGTCAATTTTAAATACTTAATTCAAGTTCAGTATAATCAAGGTCAATTTAAATTTCAGCACGTAATTATAATTATTTAATAAATAACAAGAGTTAGAATCCAATATGTCAACGTTCGAGATAGAAACACAACAGAAATAATATTATTAATGTCACATTGTTATAAGATTTACATTAAAAGCATGAACCTCCTTATATATGGTGTACACATAAGTTAAATATATAAAAAAATTATAAATTAGTAATTTCAAACTTTTCAATAACCGTGAACTAAAATAAGAAACTTCAATATAGTCTAACGAATATACTCGCAAGTCAAATTAATTATTATTTAATATATATTTATTAAATATTTATATTCAACGATAAACAAATATGATCGAGTATAGTTGAATTTAAACATGATTTTTTTCTTATAGTAAGCTCGACTTTAAAATCTGAAATTATTTGAATTCGATTAAATTCAAACCAAACTTTTGAGCATGGGCGATCAAATTTTTATTATTTATCTTGACAATGATAAAATTTCATCTAAATAAGAAACAAATCTTCGTACTAAATAACAGTGGCACACTGGCACGCCAAAAAAAACCTCACCGACGACGTCGTTTGCCATGCTTTACCAAAGTCGAGAGACACGGGTCACCAAATCCCAATCATCATGCACACATTAATTAACATTAATTTTTCTCTAAAAACAAATCAAAGCTGTGGTCTGGTTGGTAATGCTAAATTAGCTTTGCCTACCAAACCAAATTATCTATTTCTCTTTCGTGAACAAAACAAAGTCGCATGTTGCTGTCGCCAAGGTCATCTTATGCTTTAAATGATCACTATCTTTCTGACAATTAAGTGCCAACTATTAACAATTAAGCACCTAATTAGCTTTGATTAATTCAAGCATATAATGTACTGAATAAAACTCTCCTACCGACAAACGCACTAGAGAAGAAGCCAAAGAGCAGGCTAATATATAAAAAATATTTGTCATATGTAATGTTGATCATTAGTAATTATAAGTAGTATTATATTTAGAGTAAGATCAGAGTCAAGGCTTTGAGAGGGAGAGTTCAACTTAAGGACTTGAACCCATCATCAATTCACTATTGGGAGTGCTATACAACTAAACTAAACTAAAAGAATATATAAACCCATTATTGTATCATCTGAATTATACGTGTATAAAATATATATGACTTTTATAGTTGGCTAGTTGAACTATTTTTTGCATGCTATTAAACTTTAGTGCGTCGATTTATATAAAGCAATATTCTTATCAATTTATACAACGCGGTGAGATTTGAAACTCAAACATTTCTACTAATGTGAAGCTCGAACCGTTGTGGTGTCCATTCGAGGACACTATACTGTAATTAATATATCTCCATCAACCCTTTATCTTAGCCAGATGCATGTTATTTTTTAAAGTTAGTCATTCGCCGGAAAAAGATGTACATACAATCTTTTGTTCATGGGAAGACATCAATTTTAATTGTACTACACTATCATGTTAACCTTTCTAACCAAACCACAAGTTTGATATCTTTAATTAGAAATGTGGTTGGGGCCGGTTTTAATTCTCCTTCTGATCATATTCTCATACTATAAAGTTTTTCATGTGTTCATTGCTTAATTGAATTGAGGGAACCGAGTCTACTTTAAATTTAAAGTGTCTTGTCATCTTTACTTTTGACTAATATTATCATATACGTACGTGAAAACAAATAAACATATCAGATAAATCATATATTTTCAAATTAGGTTAAAAATAGTTAAAACAACATTAATATTGGACGAGCTAAGAATGTTTTTAGTAGAATAAAAATTGAACAAAACCAAGAACATGCCCAACTCTATATTTAAGAGTTTTGAGAATTATTTGCATCAGAAAACAGCTCTGGTCTTCCACCTATGTAACATTGCAATCACGATCGACAAGCTTGTTTTTTCTCTCAAATTTTCTCGGGAAAAAATATACCATCTACCATGTGAAGTCCCAATCATTTTTCTGCAAATAATGAAGGGTCCTATTTTGTTTCTTATGTCCCGGTTCAATAAAATCAATAGTCAAAACAATTTCAATTCTTATCTCAACAAGACCACATGATTTCTCAATAATTCATCTTCATAATTGTATCGAACTGGCCACCACAACCAAATCAGACCGGCTGCGGAGGTAGAAATTAAATTTAAAAAAATACATGGAACATGAAAAAAACGAACAAGAATCGATACAGCCATGCACTTATGGATAATAAGGTTCTTGATCGAAGAAGACACAAAATGTTACAGAAAGTGGCATGTGGCAATGTCGTTTCAATGGTATTGGAACAATCAATGGTCCTAAACTCTATCCATATGGTCACCGATTGTTTGGGGTACACCCATGTGAACCAGCCCTAGCCATATACGGACAAGCTCTTCAGATTTTCAGTTGAAACAACATGCTCATGGACCATCACTAGTAGTAAAATATAGTATCCAAAAATGTGTGTTACTTACTATTATCATCCGTTGATAAAGATTTTTGAAATTTCATAAGAAAATTATGTATATGGGCATACTCGAATAACCAAGTTCATGTTATATATGCAGGCCATGCATACTGGTCATTCTGGTTTGACAAAATTTTAATCACACGTGTTAGAAGATCAACTCACTTAAAAGGTGAAGTTGATAGGTTGAGGTACAAACTGTTATTTGAAATACTGAACAAATTTATATTTTTCAGATATGGTACTCTAACACCTCCACTCATGTGCAAGCCGGGTTGAAATTCACGTGAATACAGACGAGTGATGTGCATTGACAGTATGACACCTCCGGTCCATGTGCATGAAGCCTAAAACCTATGGTACATAGAGGTCACGTCCAAAATAGAACCAATTAGTGTTATGACATTACGTTAGAAGTCCAACCCGCCTAAAAGTTCAAACTGATAGGTGGAGGTCAATACTGTTATTTAAGCTACTAAACAAATTCACACATTTCAAATTTGGTAATTTAACACTCTCACTCACGTGTAAAACGGGTTGAAATGCACGTAGAAACAGAAGAGCGGGTTGCATGAACATCATGGGCGCCCTCCGGACCATGGGTCTTAAGTCCAAAACAAATGACACATATAGAGGTTACGTTCAAAACATAATCAAACTTTAATGCCATGTCAGAAGTTCAACTCATCTAAAAGTTCAACCCAATAAGTAGAGGCTCAAACCGCACATGTTATAACTTATATACACCGTACCCTCTATATCATTCATGTTTGACAAAATTCTAATCACATGGGTCGTAGAAGTGATTCTTTTTATCTGATTTTCACATTTCGCTAATAACTGATCTACTATATCCTCGTATTACGTACAAATCTCTTTCTCGTACGAACTAAAGTTGGTGTCGTGATCTCCATCATGTGAGTTGATTTCTCAGAATCCTGAAACATATATGCAATTTAGAGGAGAGAGATGAGAAGTCAACGTAAGTGGCGGTCAGCATTCGCATCTAAAGTCGAAGAAGAGGCTCCATTTGTTTGGTTGGTTGGGAACTCCATTTAATTAGCGTATCTGGTCGCATGTATTAGCTTCAATATTATTCGTCATGCCTTTTGCTTCATTATGCTTCACCACTCAGATTGTGACAACCCACTACCATATTCAATACTCAGTCAAATATATCAACCCATTGATCACCAAACGTTTCACTCACATCTTACACCTAAAATCTAAAATGTATACACCGACAGAAATTAGGATGAGCAAAAAAAACAATATTAATTGTAATAACCGATTCATATTCAAATACTTATAACAAAATTACACATCACCATTCCTGAATCCTGATTATCACATAATTATTATTGAGACGAAAAATCTTATAAATCCTTATTAATAGTTCATCTCTATATATATAAATTTACTTCACATAAGTAGGAGATAAACAAGTGATAATATTTTAAAATATCTCAATCATTAAGAAGGGGAAATACTAGGAAGACTCGAACAAATGAAGACTCAAACAAAAATTAATTATTATTCACATCGTTCCCCCGCAAATTGATCGTCCGTCGGAAAAGATCAAGCTTGAAAATTAGAGTGTCATAGCGAAGTCGAAACAAGGATTTTGTCAAGACTTCGACAACTTGGTCATCGGTGGAGACAAATGAAACCCGGAATGTGCTTGTTGTACTTGTTCACGGACAAAGTGGTATGTGAAAGCGCGTGCTACATCCGGGAGGATGAGATCCATCTATGAATTTGAACAAATCAAAACATTCGAGCGTAGCCTTGATTTGAAGCTTCCATGTTATGTACTTTGTGGGGTGTCTTATGATATGTGAAAGGAAAATAATTGCAAAAGGTTTTGTAAGATTTTGTGATATGTGAAAGGGAAACAGTTGCAAAAGGTTTTGTAAGATTTTGTGATATGTGAAAGGGAAACAGTTGCAAAAGGTTTTGTAATTTTGTAATGTGAAGGTTTTGTGGTTACGTAATTTTTTTGTGATATGTGAAAGGGAAACAACTGCAAATGTTTCGTGGTTTCGTAAAGTTTTGTAATAGAAAAATGAATCAATAGCCATTAATGAGAATAAACTATGAATTCATAATCGAAATAGTGTTTGTGAGAAAAAAGAAGAAGAAAAGAGAGAGGTCTGAATCGACCTACTCTGATATCATATTGAGATGAAAGTTTTGTAAATCTTCATTAATGATTCATTCATCCCTATATATACAAGTTTACCTATTATAAGTGGGAGATAGACAAGTGATAATATCCTAAAATATTTCAACCATTAAGGTAGAGAAATACTAGGAAGATTCGAACAAATGAAGACTCAAACAAACATTAACTATTATTTTTAGTAATTATGTTATGACTAAATGAAAATTCAAAATTATATTAGATATAACTCTATTAAAATCAAGTGTAAATGAGTGATAGTTGAGAGTGGTGATGTCTAATTTATTATTGAGGATAATAATGTGAAAATTGATGGATTGGTCGTGTAATTTTCCCTACATATAAATGTGACGAGTCTTTGCCTCCGAAAAAAAACTACAAAAATCTTGAATAAGTGTGGCCTCAATTAGTTGATGCATGTGATTAGTGAACAAACCACATGGATCAAGTGTGGTCAATAATTACAAAGTCCAAAATTAATTGGGCAGCTAGTTTTGGATATAACTAATACATGGATACCCATCCCAAGTGCAATTCGGCACCATATGAATAAAAGAGGCACACATGGAGAGGCCATGTGCCCTACAAATTAGAGGTTGGTACCCTCCTGGTTTATCATTATCCCATTTTAATCCCAAATTCATAGATTCTCTTTATTCATGTTGTTTTATTTTTTTGTTAGATTACAAAATATATTTATTGCGTGCAATAATACATTCAAATTATTAATAATCACGCTCGAAATAAATAATTTGTACCTATACCAAATAGCCTTTTTTGGTCCAAGTTAAAAGAACTTGAAATTTTGGGCCTTTTGAAGTGGACTGAGATATATTGGTAGGTCGGTGGATAGATGGGTCTTTCGGATCGGACCGTTGACCCGACCTGGCCCACCTCTCTGATCAAAAGTTAATACTCATGATCTGATGGTTGGGATTTGGTGGGTTTGATCAGATACGCCAATCAGAGAGAAGATAAAATATTTGGTGGGCCCTAATTCCCCCAATTGTACTGCAACATGAAATAAAATACATAAGAGTGTGCTTTTATCACAAAAGCTAGTCGGCACTCCGCCAAAAATAAACGATGCTTTTGTTCACGGACAGGATTCTTTGCATCTTGCCGCCGATGCTTTTTGTAAACTTCAAGTAGAAAATAAAAGTTTGAAAGAAGTGTAAAAATAGTCGTAAATATAAATCATCCTATAACATCCTATAGACAAACTATTTGTAATGTTTTTATTAGTTATTTGGGGAGGAAGAAACAAAAGCATTTGAAAAGAGGAGTTGTTCCTCCTATTTAAGGTGGTCGTGGTGGCAAAGTCGTGTAGAAGGTTGTGGTCAGAAACGAACTCTTTCAGGCCAATTGCAGTCTGCGAGTCAGGCATCCTTCTTTAAAGTGTTTACCTCTTGCGCGGGGAAGTATAAAAATTGATGTCAACGGGGAAGTGGACTCAAGCAGAAGAGTATAGTGTGTGAGGAATGTTTGTAAAGACGAAATGGGCAGGGTGGTTGTAGCATTTTGTAGATGTTTCACAAAAATTTTCCAGCATGTTGAGGTGGAGGCCATGGGAGCCAGGGAACCTCTTTGGTGGATTAAGTGCAACCATTAGAGCCGTGTAGTGGTGAAGACCGGCTATAATCAAGTAGCGGAGGGTATGTCAGGTAATAAGAGACTACATACTCAATTGGGAGGTATATTGGAAGGTTGCAGAAGAATCATCAGTAGTTTTGCTTTTTCTTGTTATGGTTAATTTTTTTACTAGGTCGTGTAACTCGACAGCCTATGAGCGAGCCAAATTTAATTTAGTTTAGACAGATTGAAACTATAGTGAGAAGTTTGTCTCCTTGATGTTTGTTAAGGCGGTCCGGCTTATAACCAGTCAATGAAATTTTCTCCGTTTAAAAGAAACATATCAAAATGAGAAAACAAAGAATTACACTCTAATGTAATTGTTCCAAGAGCACAAACTAATAAGAGAACTAGAGATGCAGAGAAACAACTGCATCAAAACGAGTCCCTTACACTCGACTTACGTCCCAACCCTCATTGTCATACCAATTACTTTTTGGATCGCCAAATCCCTCTGCACCCAAGATCGATTCCCTCTCAAACTCACCTCCCCTCCGCATCTTTGTAGGGTTGAGAGGACGAAATCATTTTCTCATTCAAATAAATTTGTTGATTTGAAAAAAAAAATATCAGGAAAAGAAAACCCCAATCTTCATAATTCTAATTCCCACTAATGACTTTCATAACATTGCTTCTCCTCCCTTTGGTTGTTTATCACCTCCTCCTCTTCCATCAGAATCGCTTCCTCTACTTCCACTTAAATACTAATCTCTATCCTATTTTTTCTGTAAAACCTTTATGCATTTGCCCGCCTCCATACGCTCCATTCCTCGCCGAAAGTCACTACTAAAAATGATACATTATAGAAGTGAATCCCTTGAAACTTCTTTTCTCTCCCTAATTTTTCTATATGTTCCACAAACAAACACTAATCGCACAAAAGTGAGACAATCTATCAAAGATTTGACAACGAAAATAAACATTCAAAACACACTGCAGGAGGTGGAGGCAGACGGAGAAAACGTCGCATCTACGAGGACGGAGAAACTGTCTCGCACACTGCTTCCTGCAGGAGGTGGAGTCACTACTGCAGAGAGGAACGCAAAGACAAGAAGACCGCCAATGTATAAGGACACTTCGGTCCAATCGACAGAAGGCATAGGCAGAGACGGATTGATAAGTCGTCGTCTCCTCAATCCCTAAAATCACTTCTATATCTGCTCTCTTGTGATCCTAATCAATTATTTATTATTATGAGAAAGTTTAGCTCCCAGTAGAAAAAAATTAAATGTTATTACTTATTACCTTGAATTATGCACATTATGTTATTGTCATAAATATTCAAATAAATATTTTTCTATGTATTAACATCACTTGAAATAAAAGAGAAAAATCCCATTTCTTAGATCTGACCTTATATAGCTTAACAACATCTCTCTCATGTCATGTGATCTAGGTCGTTTCTTTGGTTTTTGTTACTGGAATTGGTTAATAATTTTCTATAATTAATACCATGATACCTTTATTTTTACTCAAAACAATATTTCTACTTAACTAAAGAATATGCTCTTTTAGGGTCACGTGACGTGACATCCCCCATTCCATGTGCTCCCTCACGTGCTCTACATTCTTGTGTACTCCAAATGGATCACATTCACAATTTCACATTGTCTATGTTACACTAAAAGTCAAGCATTCCCGCACATGGACAAGGAGCTCTGCCAATTAATTGGGAGGCCTTGACGAGTTCAAAGTTTGATACATTAACCATTCATGGAAAAAAATACCCCAAATTATACGTGAACAAATATTCAATTTTATTTAGCTGAATACATATATACACAGTTAATAATGACTCGATATTTTCAATTCAATCGAAACGAAAATTAAAAATCTCGTTTTAAATCCATTCAATTCTCAATTCTTATCATTGTTAAACTACACCAAATTCGATAAATTGTTAAAATCATGTTCAATCTGAAAGTGTAAACTCATGCTCGTGAAATAGAGATAAAATACATATTTGAAAGTTGTGTGTATATTTTACACGTGAGATTTATCACCAACTTACATACATATTGAATTAACATGTTATTGCGTTCAAATCCTATTTAGGTTATCATCTTACTACTTTTTGTAGTTTTAAACACGTATTTCAAATTGAGGCCGTCTACATTTTATTCTCTAACGTGCATATTAAATTGATGTCCACATTTTTTGTCCTCCTATGTTTGGAAATTTAAGATATATATCTTAATTGTGCGATTATGTGAAATCTATAAAAAAATAAAGTGCAAATCTACGTCATGCTAAATTCTAATATAATTTTAAATAAAATATGAAATCATTGAGATGCTTGAGATATTTATAAAATGCTAAAAAATACTTATTTTAAATATAAGATTATACAAGAGAGATAAGTGCAGAAATGCCATAATCGATTGAAAATGAAGCAACATCCTATGAAAGAGCAAGAAAATGACGGAGCAGCGATTATGAAATGAACAAATCAAGCAATGTTTAGGTGGATAATGCAAGCTAATAGTAAGAGCAAATTCATTGCATAAGAAACATAGAGCTCTCAATTCCTCAGGTGATTTGTTTTTTGCATTGGATCAAATATATACATATTTGGTTTGCTTCTAATTCAGGCCAACCTACCTTATTTTAATATAAAGTTTATCATTAACCTTAATTAACTCACCTTTGTGCTTCAATTTTAATTTAGTGACCAAAACCAACTCTAATCTATATACCCAATAATTTAAGTACTAGTTCCTATCAAGAAATGTTTGGATTTTCAATATTAGAATTTATAAGCTGCAATCCAAGTACTTACTAACAACCAAATCGTTATTGCTTATGAGATTTACATATAGTGAAAGAGACACTAAATTGATTTAATCATATTGATATGTCTTAAATTAGACCTACATTTAGTTTAAAATTATGACTAATCTTTTCTTTCAGTTACTACAAATGGCGCTGTACTTTTAATCTCTGAAATTTTCCAACGCTTACTGATTCAGACAGATAAATAAAAAAATATAAAAATAAAATAAAATACTCCGTAACCGTAATGGCTCTCTCTCTCAGTGTTGCTCCTCTTTTAAAAGCCATCTTGAGAACCTCTTTTGAAGCTAAAATCTTAAATCCACCTCCGCCGATTCACCACCGCTTCGCCGCCGTGAACGGTGGCTCAATCCGCCGGAAATCACCATGTCTCAGCCGAAGCGGTCCTTGTCGAGCCCACCACAGCCCGATCTGAAGAACCGAGTCATCACCTGCCTGAACAAGCTCTCCGACCGCGACACCGTCGCCATCGCCACCGCCGAGCTCGAGTCCATCGCCCGGACGCTCCCTCATGACTCATTCTCCTCCTTCATCAGCTGCATTCACAACACCGACGCCTCCTCCAAATCTCCGGTCCGCAAGCAATGCGCGAGCCTCCTTGCGCTCCTGTCGCGCTCCCACGGCGACGCCCTGTCGCCGCACCTCCCGCGGATGGTCTCCGCCGTCGTGCGGCGGCTCCGCGACCCCGACACCGCCGTGCGCGCCGCCTGCGTGGACGCCGCCGCCGCCATGTCCAAGCAGATCACCAAGCCGCCGTTCTCGGCTCTCCTCAAGCCGCTCGTGGAGGCGCTCACGACGGATCAGGACGCCAGCGCGCAGATCGGGGCCGCGCTGTGCCTCGCCGCGGCGGTGGAGGCGGCGCCGGAGCCGGAGCCGGAGCAGCTGCGGAGGGTGCTCCCGAGGCTCGGGAAGCTGGCGAGGAACGACGGATTCAAGGCCAAAGCGGCGCTGCTGAATCTAATCGGTAGCGTCGTCGGAGTCGGTGGCGCGTCGAGCCGGAGCGTGTTGGATTGGTTGGTTCCGTGTGTTGTGGAGTTCTTGGGCGGCGAGGATTGGGCGGTGAGAAAGGCTGCTGCGGAGGCATTGGCGAAGGTGGCTCTTGCGGAGGGACACTTGGCTGCTGAGTATAAGGCGTCGTGTTTGGCATCTCTGGAGAATAGAAGATTCGATAAGGTAGAAATTAAATTTCCATTCACTACTGTTTGGTTGCTGAGAAAATGAGACTACAATTAGCTCAAATGCTTGTTCAGCAGGGTTTGAATCTATTCAAACAGCATCAAGATATAACAGAGACTCCAATTTTTACTTCATTTTTTTATCATCTTAAGATTAAGTGTAGATCTGTTGACTGTTAGGTTTATAAATCTTTCCTCAATGTTGAAAGAATTTCATTGCATTTGCAGGTAAAGGTTGTTCGAGAAACAATGAATCGTACTTTGGAGTTGTGGAAAGGTGTTCCTGGCAATGATGAGGAGGTCTCAGCTGCATCTCAATCTTCCAAATCCTCTTTAGCAGGTAAGGAATTTTTGACCTACTGTCAGTTTTCTAGGATTGAATTTAGGGAAACTATGAGTTAGTTTAGTTGCTTGGTAAGTCAAGCTTTAACCAGCCATGGAATTTGATGAAATAACTTTGATCTGTGTCATGTGTATTCACAGTTTCAGTAGTCAATATTCTTACTTGCTACTTGAATTGAAGTTACTGATTTTCAGTTACCATTGTCAATGAATTCAGATTACAAGTCATGTACTTATTATTCTTTCTTGTTTGTGAATTGGTCCAGATTATCGTAGTGCTAGCTCCTCATCTCCCACCTCCAAAAGTTCTCAAGATATGAGTCTTAGGATTCCTCAAACAAGGAAAATAGTCCCCACAAACAGGTCCCCTCCACCTGATTGTTCATTGGGGAGCATTGCTAAAAGGGGAAGACCCTTAAGGAGTAATGTTAGGAATTCAACCAGTGTCAATTTAATTAAGCTGGACCACAAAAAACCCTCGGATTGTAATGTTGAAGTTATTCAGCACCAACCTCCCCATTCAAAGGAGGCTTGCGAAGATGATGGTAGAGGGAACAACACTGGAGCTGCAAGTTATTCAAGCCCAGAAACAAAGCGATCCCTGTTCAGCAAGATTAGTGATGAGAAGCATGAAGGCAGTGGTTTCAGATCCGGGTCTCGAGTGGTTCCGTTTGATGATGATGAAAGTCCCAACTCGAATGTTGGAGCTCCTATGGCTGCTGAAAAACTTTGTGACAATGCCAAAGAAGACGAGGATTTGTCCTTGATCCATAAACAACTGCTTCAGATTGAGAACCAACAATTCAATCTATTGGAGCTGCTGCAGGTATTTCACGCAAACTTTATATTCTCACTCCACCATCTGTGTTCATCCAGCTCATAAGGGCTTCACCTGAGCTTGAGTAAGACATCCCTGTTAAATCCTGTCATCATCTACTCTGTGGATGGTTCATCTGCAAGAATTTGGTTAATTACTAGAACAGTTTTTGCTCAGTTTAACTTGCTATTTGCTAGGCCAGTCGCATATTCTATCCCTGAAACAATTTGTTTGTCGATACTCTTCACACCCCTATTTCGCTAGCTGAATTCAGTTCAGATTTGCTTAACTAAGTGTGCTACTGCTCTGTCCTGAAGACTGACTAGGCTTATCCCGATAGTTTATGTATTAGTTGATTTGTGAAACATACATGTAGAGGAGCAGCTGCTAACTTCATTTATTTCCTTTTCGTTCAATCTAGAGATTTATGGGGAGCTCGCAAAGTGGGATAAGTTCTTTGGAGACACGCGTTCATGACATAGAGATGGCACTGGATGAAATGTCTCATGATTTGGCACTGTCGAAGAGGATGCCAAACCCTGAATTTGCAGATGACACTTGTTGCAGGCTTCCAGGTTCTGAAAATTTGAGTTCAAAATTCTGGAGAACAGAAGATCTTTATTCCAACTCAAGATTTTCTTCTGGGTGTGACCAGTCCTTGAATGCCATACACGATATATATGGCACAGCTTACAGTGCAGAATCATATAAGCTGGACAACAAAAGATTTCAGCACCCTGACAGAGACAGTTCTTATACATCAGCTGATGCAAGTACCGAGTCATGGGATAAACTAGATTTTTATTCAAATAGAATGCCAAAGAAGACAGTCCATGATGCTGAGAGGTTTCCATTTCATAATACAAGAGGGTTCGTGAGGGCCTAAGCATCAGGTACATTGCCATCAAATTAACTTATTAATCCTTGCTTTCTTGTATAAATTCCGTTAATAGCCTACACAATTTGCAAGCTTGTCATGTGAGAAACCTCAAGAGTGGAATTGTGCAAGAATATGCCCCATGTTCCAACAACAGTGTATAAGTTTTGGTTTTGGATTTTACTACTTGAACTTATTATATGTCCTAGGTCATGATGTGATGAGAGTGGAATAATTCCCATACCAGGCACATGCTCTGCCACCCTCGTTTTTTATACAATGGATAATATCATAGGATCTTAGGACTGTAGTACCATAACAAAAGGTTCTCATATTTTCTTAGTAGTGAACATGCATACTCCACTTTTCCCCCGTATATGCAAAGCATATGTATCATACAATGATATGGTCTTAGTACTGTAGTAGTACCCTAACACAACACATATCAGATTTTGAGTGGTGAAAACATACAGTAACGACTCAAACACTGGGCTTATTACATGTAATTCTTACCTTTATGAACCCCCACATTAGAGTAAACAGGTTGAATTTTCCTGAACTGATGATTTTTTTCGTTTGCAAGATCTTCAGCTTTTCTCCGAAGTTGAGTATGTTACAAGCTATCCATCATGAAGATGACGAAAACATGAAGTATTTTTTCAATGAATGAGCCTTCATGTAGAATCATAGATCATATCTGCCACTGGTGCACAAACTATACAAGGAAGATCAGATGCTCAGTTATGCAGTTTTTGGTATAATACTCTATAGGGTGCCAGAATTTGTCCTTTCCAGATGATATGCTAGCTGGTAAAAAAAGGAAAGTTTAAAATCTGTATATAGAGAAGTTTTCAACCCATGTTATCTTATCCTGGTCATCATGTGCCTTGTCTTGTAAGAAAATTTCATTTCTGGGATGCCTTATGGCCAGGCTAAGTTATGTGAATTTGCATTGAGATGATTTGATATATTTTGAGCATGTACAGTACAGCTATTCTGATTTGCAGAGTTCATGCACCAAAAGTCTTGCATGACTCAAGAAATATTGCCTGTAAACAAAATACAGAAGAAACTGCTTCAGTTTCAGTTTTTTGAACCTTAAACATGCAACAAGTCCCGCCTGCAAATACACGAGGAAACAAAATTGGGAGCTTTGTTGAATGGTAGAGGAGAGGGATTGATCTTAATCTGTCCCTAATGGGAGATCATATCAATGTCAAACCTTGGTCTATCTATAGCCTACACGCCCAAAGCCCACCTCTAAGTGAGATTTTGGGTTTGACATTAAAGGTTTAGCACAGTGTGGGTGGGTCACTTGCTTGGTGCAGTACAATTTCATGTTCTTTTTATTAAATTGGGTAGTTCATGCTGGGGCATTTATGTTCAGATCTGGCATGGTTCAAGAATTTAAAATCATGAAAAGCTTTTTATGGGTTTGACAAGAAAAGTTTAAACCTTGTGTGGATCTGGACAGAAGTTGGATTCAGAAATTTAGTAACCAAATTTATTTATTTTCTACATTAGATAACCTCCCTGGAACTTTTCAAGTTTTTTACTTAAATTTCCTAAAATTCAAAGACGTTTTTTTAAAACTTGAACTTACCAAAGTCTCACTTTACTTCAATTCTTTAACTTTGTTGAAATAACTGTTAACTTTTTTTTTTGGAAATA
This sequence comes from Geranium rotundifolium, assembly GCA_963920655.1. Classification (NCBI taxonomy): domain Eukaryota; kingdom Viridiplantae; phylum Streptophyta; class Magnoliopsida; order Geraniales; family Geraniaceae; genus Geranium; species Geranium rotundifolium. The sequence continues at coordinate 24,140,809 of OY987320.1, forward strand.
ATGAAGATACTCATTTATTTAAAATACTCATAGAAATAATTTTTTTAACCTTTTAAAAGCTTAATTCTAAAACCATATTTTTATTATTTATAATATGTTAAAAAAAATTAAAATATTTTTTGAGTAGGTGTTTAGAGCGGCTCTCTCCTAGAGTTTGCGGTCTACATCTACGCTTAGCGTTAGGTTTGTCTTGTCTAGTTTTGACGAGGTACGCAACGGTCACGGGCGCCTGCGATTAAGTGACTACGATAGGTATTGGAATCACATAAACTATACATGTGCGGGGCCTGTGATTTGGAGAGACGGTGACTTTACGTTGGTAAAGTTAGGGGGTATTATTTCAATATCATCTGCGAGAGGAGTCCAGGAGGGGGCCAGCGGTGATTGGGAAGAGAGGCTCGGTGGAGATCTGTGCAGTGAGAGCAAATAGACCCAGGCGGGGCTTATCGGAGGCATGGCATGAAAATTATAGCGATTTGTTTGATGCGGTTTTGGTTGGTTGATGACTCGGTATTGAGAGGGAACCAGAGTTCTCTGACGTCGATGGCCATATTCATGTAATCATAACAAATTAGGAAGTCTTGGTTTTCTTAAACTTCAATACGTAATCGGGGTGTCCCATTGGGCTCAACACTAGGAGGGAACAGAGGTTCTCTGGCGTCGATGGGATGATCCTTGTAAGCACAAAGACTTGGAGGACTTGAATTACTTAAAATTTGCGACTCTCATATTGATCGTAGGGTTGATCGAGGAAGTTGGTTTAATGCGATATGCAGTCAGATCACAGAGTTTCTCCATCCATATGAGGTGGAGGTCGTGGCTCTGAATGATACTAACTAGTTCGAGTCGATTGGTTTCCAGGGTTATCATGGATGCATGTTTAAAACATTCTACAGTGGGATCACGGGGTTACTCCATTCGTATGAGGTGCATGTCGTGACTCTACATGATGCTAAATGAGTTGAGCTGAACAACTTTGGATGAATTGTTAGCGAATAATGTTGCATATGATCCACTATCGAAACATGTGTTCTTCTTTATTTTGATCGTAATCAAATGGCTCACGAATTGACCAAGTTTGTTTTAACTAACAGTAGCTGAGATTATGGTGAGGGGCATGTCCCACCATCTGTAGCTTCAACAATCCGATTTGATGCCGTGTTAGTTGCTATTTAATTAATAAATTTATTTTTACCTTTAAAAAAAATTAAAAGTAAATAAATTTAATTAAATTCAAGTTCATCCAAATTACATTTTTTTTGGAAAGAAAGTTTTTACTTTATTAAGACAAATCTTTATCTAGGACATCACAAATTTCAGCCGGATATGTTTCCGGAAGAAACTCACAATCAGTACCCGAACGGGCAACAAACGCGTGCGCTGCACAATTACTTGATCTATTTACGCCTTTATTTTATCAGTCCAATAACTAATATTAATTCTTTTTTTTTCTTTGAAGTTAACTAATATTAATTCTTAATTTACAGCATAAAATTTATTTTGACTGAATAATTCCCGAAACTTACTAACGATGATAAGAAGAAAAACAATAGTTCATAACTATCTTTAGATTCTGAGCAGTGTCTGATTGCCCCTATCAAACATCTTTGCACCCTCCTAAGGCCCACTAAGTTAGGATGGGCTCGGCCCAACGATGAAATGAACTGATGAACTCAATATCATATTTATTATTTATTAAAGACAAAATGAATAAATATTTAATTATTTTTAAATGCATTGGACCGGAGGCGTAACCTAAATGAATGATATTTAGTTTATAATTTATATGGAAAATGAATGATATTTATTATTTATTATTTATAATTTATAACATAAATGTCAAACCAGATTAAGTGTGTTAAAACGAATTCGGTCGAATTAGACCAAAATTAATTAAATTAGATAGAAATGAATTGGTATAAATTGAAATAAATTGATTTAAACCGAATTAGACTAGAATTAATTGATCTAAATCAAATTAGACCGAAATTAATTTATTTAAACTAAATTAAACCGGAATATTTAAAATTATTCGGTTTGACTAGTGTCGACTGATATTTGAACTGATTTTTGTCATATTGTTTCGAATATATAAAAAATTCTACAACATCGACTATATCTGCCGATATCCATAACACTGGTGTAAACAATATCGTCAGCCTTTCATTACCTCTCCTCTATAATAAATCACACATCTCCATCAATCTCAGAATCATTTGCTTTAGTGGGATTGAACCTACTCCCTAATCTTGAATTGAATGCATGTGCCCACTCTTGTTCAATTCAACCATGCCCATTAGTCCCAAATTACCTTTACAAAAGCAGAATATTAAAGAAAATTCCCCATACCTGTAATTTCCAGAAGAAAAAAAACAGAGGACCAGTTACAGCTTTATTAAACTAGATCTCAGTTTATAATAAATAAACCCCATAACTTTTGGACCCAATAGAGACCTTTAAATTAACTATAGGAATTTGGAAACTAATAAAATAATCCTCTACTCTTAACTCTCACCCCAACATTGGCAATTCAATTTTCAGATTTTCATGCTACTGCCAATAATGATGAAACTACATTTCCACTCTAATTACATTGTCGAGCTCCTAAGCAATATTGTACCAACATCTGACATGTTCGATTAATTTTTAATTGTTTCAATTAATCTTTTAATTCGATTAGCGTTTGAGCAAATATGACAAAAGTAGAGATAAAAAATTGACAAAAACAGATAAGAAGAGGAAGGGACAATGAAACATTTATAGTGGTGATAAAAAGACATTTAGGAAAAAATAAAATAGAAGACAAAGTACAGCTCTAAGTTTGTTGTAATGTCTTTACAAGCCTTATTTGCTGTTTTGTCATTTGGCAAATTGCCAGCTAATTTATATTCTTATTTATTTCCTGTAATGTTTCAATTCAAGAACCAAACCGATCCGATTTTGACAACCCAACCCACTCCTACTCTAACACGTTCATGACCCAACAAGTCACGAACAACAAAAATTTCCAGGAAAGAATCAGATTTTCTAAAACTAGACAAGTCTCAAACGTATTGTGTGGTGGTGGCCAATCATTCATGTCTCGTGAGTCAATTTGACATCTCTCCTAATATTACACAATAGCATGGTCTTGACTCTCAAAATGTTTACATCTGATGTAATTTAAGAGTGCAAATTGTTGATCGAACAAGAGGAGCACTTGGTAAAATATTGAACGAACAAATAGGGATAATGAAAGTTTACTACATCTAACTGCTTTCATTCCCTAACTAATTTCGTCTTTTTAGTACCTTGATAATTGTTTTGTGACAACCTACACTAACATAATTAAAATACCTCTGGTGCGATTGAAAACAAAAGAATTGGACCGGCTGTACCAGCACCTCCATGATTCAACCTGGTATGGCCGTAAATGCTAGACCGGGATGCAGTGCGTCATAAGGACGCGATCCATGGTGTCGAAGAAATGCTCCAGCGACAGATCTTTGCCAGTCCGAGGATTCCTAGAGAATTCGACAACGGAAAAGAAGGCCCCTGAGAGCTGCGGCTGCTTCCTGGTCATCGAAAAACCGCCAAAGGAGCTACTGTGTCAAATGTCTTCTCGATGAGCTGCTCGCACACTGCCCAATCTACAGAGTCCATTTGCCGCGTCGCCTGAGGCTCGCCGCCAAGCTACAACGCCTCTCAAAGAAAATTTCAAACCCCCTGTACCTCACCTGAAAAGCAGCCCCGAGAAACTCTCTGACAAAGAGAGACCAGATATTCCCTCGCAAGCTCCGAGAAGTGGGGCATCGGAGGGCGTGGCAGAGTTGGTTCTTCTTGAACCGAAAAAGGGTCGATTCACCTGGGAAAAAAACACAGGTCCTCTCCCTCAAACTCCTCCCATCGCCAGCTTCTCATGCCTAAAACCACCTCGAACCAAGCCTGAGAAAGGCGGATCTGAATTGTTCAAGGTCTTCAGACTCTCATGGTCTCTAGTCGTATAAAGCCATTTTTGGCGTAAACAAAAGAAGATGTTGAAGGGTGTCGCCGTCGTCTTCGTCGACGGTGATGGTTCCGGCAAAGGGTTTGTATGAATAGGGTCTACTCCCATTCCTGAGAAGATTCGGTTCAATTCAATTTGAACGGATTCAACTTTGATTTTTAAACCAAATTGAACCGGTTCAATTCTAATTTTTTAAATTATAAATAGTTTTGGTATTTTAGACATTTTAAAAGTATGTTGTCACAAAAAAATGTCTATATACTAAAAATAGACGAAATTAATTAGAGTATAAAAATGTCATTTTCGAACCGTTAAATATAATAAACTATCATTTAGTCCTTAAAAATACATACTCACACTTAACCAGGTTAACCTTACGTATATTAACCCTTTTCATATATTAGATACATTTATTAATTAACTCTTATCTTTGTGCCTTGCTGTACCGAAGGACAATTATTTGGTTAAAAACCAAGAATATACTTTATTCAAAAATAAAAAACCAAGAATATACTTTATTCAAAAATAAAAAACTAAGAATATATTTCCGTATAAAACAACATTGTCTTCCTTACGGCAATACTCGTTTCCTGGAATATACAGAAAAAGACATATTCAAGTTCAACTAATATCTAAATATTTTACATGCATCTGTAAAAAAAATTATTATTTTTCCTTGCATCAAATACCGCCATATTTGACTGAATCTGTTAATTTTGAAGCATGGCACTTCCAGTAACGTGTGTAATATACAGCACAAGGTTTGCTATTTATTTATTATTTTCCACAATTAAAATGAAAATGAAAGAAAAAGACAAGGTTGATAATCACTCTTCCGAATATCTTAATTCTGTTTCTTTTTCCGCCTAATTTGGTACAACTATATCGTATAGATTAATTAATAGGCCTTGTCATAAATGTGCTTAGCTTAGTGACGATGAAGAAAATGATTTTTTTAAAAAAACTGTTTAATTGCATTCTTTTTCCCGTCAAATTTGGTTGGATTCATGAGTATTAATACAGTACAAGAATAAATTAAGAGGTCGACAGGGTCACTTAACAACTATCATCACCATAAACACCGATATTAAAATGTTAGGATGGTCAAAGTTAAAGTAAGTAAATATACTTATAGTTAGTTCTTTCACGTAACGCAAGGGGATGGAAAAAATTCAATATCTACCTGACGTGACACGTTGAGATTATTTGACTATTACGTTCACAGAAGAAATAATTGTAAATGCTCCAAAAAAATTAGAGAATATTCAAGTGTCTTTTTTCAGATGTGCGGAATTATCGGTTAAGTTTTATTCAAATAGAGTTATTCAACAGACCCAACTTTCAGCATATGGATTTAGTTGCACAGACCTATGAGCGAATATCATTTACTTGGTCGAACCCTTTCACCACAATTAGAAGAAGTAAAAACTACTATTTAGTTATCAACTGATTATCTTGTGATATATTTATATTTAATCTCTCTCGTACGAACATGTGGCGTTGATGTGACATCACAATTTATTCATTTTCATCCAAATTTTTTGTAACTTCACTTTTCTGGTAAAGTAATATTTTTTCCTCTATGATATAATAGGAAATCAACTCATATCAATTCTCATGAAAATTCTCGCTCTTGTTACTTCTTTATTTTCTAATTAATCTGTTATATTTCAGTACACATTTCCTATGTATAAGTAGATTATAAGGTGGACAAGAATTTAATATTTAATAAATAAATAAATACACCTTTTAATAATTAGATAAAATGGAAGTGCAAGGTGTAGTTAAATTACCCGGGTGATGGGTTGCACTTGCACGAATCTGGACCGTTGGGACAGTGATGGCCCACCAGAGGACCGCGTGGAGCCGACGGTAGGTGATTTGTTACCAAAAAGCTAGGGACGGCACTTATAAATAAATGGTTGACAAGTGTCCTTAATTCGTTAAGTAGACCTCTGCCCACCCCCACATGCCCCTTTCATTTCCATTATATATACTTCTCTACCTCATTGAAACCTTCCCCCACTCTCCCTCCGGCAAGTACCTCCCACGCGCCTCCCCTAAACCCCCGACACCGACTCAGCCCATGACGTCAGCCCCCACATTCATCATAGACCACCAGATCTTGTTCCCGTCTTCTTCGTCGCGAAGGTGATTGGATTGGATTGGATTGGACTATAGCACCAGTTCTGGTTTTTGGTGCGGATTTGTTGGAGTGATGGATTCGGAGCAGCGACGGAAGCGGAAGCGCGTGGCGAAACCTCCATCCTCCGTCGTCTTCCCCGTGAGGTTTCTGGTTTTGTGCTTCTTCTTGTTCCTCTTCCTCTGGCCCTTGCTGTCGACGCGCCGCCTCAGGTTTCTTCTCGCGCCGGCGTCGTTCCGGCCTGTTCTCGGCGTGTCGTTGCTGTCCTCTTCTTCTTCGTCGTCTTCCCTGAGCTCGATTCGCGATCCGCTTCGTCGCGGAAAGTTGTTGCCGCTCAGAGTGGAAGGTAGGGTTGTGTTTCCTGACCATGTGTTGCTCCTCGCGTCGAGCGGAATCGGAGGGGGAGAGGAATTGGATTGTGTTTATCGCAGGTCTTTGAACGAATCAGGCGATGAGATCACCAGAGCGGCGCTATCGGTTGACGAGTACGACGGCGTTCAGGCGATTGTGCGGTGTCCGCTTCCGCCATTGAATTACTCCGCCGCCGTGACCCTGCGGCGGCGCGGCGGCGCGGCTGAAGGCACCTGGACGTTTCCGGCGAACCAGACGGTTCCATCTTGGGACTCGGTGGCATACGCGGCGGCGCTGGACGGGGACACGGCGGTTGTGTTCGTTAAAGGATTGAATCTCCGGGCGGATAGGGCTTCAGATCCGAGCTACTTCAGCTGTCGTTTTGGGCTAGGGAATTGGGAAAACGACAGGGCGTTCGCGTTCAGGACCAGGGCGGTCACCGCCGCGCAGGAGGTGGTGCGGTGCGCGTTGCCTCGGAGCATCAGGTTGAATCGGAGCAAGGCTCAGGGGATTCGAGTCACCGTGTCTCAAGTTCATCAATTTCCTCATAGAGCTCCGGTTCACGTTCCCATGCCCTCTGTGGCGAAAATAGTTGATGCCGAACCCGAACAGGTGGTTTTGGAGAAGAAGCACGAGCTTTGTGTGTGCACGATGGCTTGGAACCAAGGTGCTTCCCTCAAGGAGTGGATCATGTACCACGCGTGGCTCGGCGTGGAGCGCTGGTTCATCTACGACAACAACAGCGACGATCAGATCAAGGAGGTGATCGAGGAGCTGAACTCGGAGAACTTCAATGTGAGTAGACACGCCTGGCCGTGGATTAAGACTCAGGAAGCCGGGTTCTCTCATTGCACGATGAGGGCGAGGCATGAATGCAATTGGGTTGGATTCATGGACGTTGACGAGTTCTTCCACTTCCCGTATCCAACTCCTCACCACCGCGGGATTGGTGTTCCGGTCCAGAATTCACTAAAAACCCTCGTTGCCAATTACACGTCTTCTACGACGATAGGAGAGCTGAGAACGACTTGTCACAGCTTCGGCCCGTCTGGTCTGACCTCAACTCCTGATCAGGGGGTGACTGCAGGATACACCTGCCGGCTTCAGAGACCAGAGAGGCATAAATCAATTATACGCCCCGATGTTTTGGACCCTACCTTGCTCAATGTGATTCATCATTTCAGGCTAAAGAAGGGGTATCGATACATGAATGTGCCTCAGAGCACTGCTGTAATTAATCACTACAAGTACCAGGCGTGGGAGTCTTTTAGGGCCAAGTTCTATAGAAGGGTTGCTACATATGTTGTAGACTGGCAGGAGAACCAAAACGAGGGGTCCCGAGATAGGGCGCCCGGGCTAGGTACAGAGGCGATTGAACCGCCCAATTGGCCATTACAGTTTTGCGAGGTCTGGGACACTGGTTTGAGGGACTTTGTGCTCGCTAACTTGGCTGATCCTGCAACGGGGTTGCTGCCCTGGGAAAGGTCACTGCTGTAACATTTCATACTCATACAAACATTCTTTGTTTATTGTTTTCAATTTTTCTTGTGATTTGTTTGGTTTTATAGATAAGGAACCTGATGAAATAGAGTTCTTACAGGTTCTTATACAGTTAGTTGTACCTTGGTGAAATGTGACATGAATTTTCTCTCATTATGGTTATTGAAACATTCCATTGATTCACTCTTATGTTCTGGTGTGTTGTAAAGTTGATAAAGAAACTTTTAGGCATTTGGGTTAAATTTAATCTAATCAAGTCTAAATTAAACATAACTCTCAAACAAGAGAAGTGGCAATTCATAATTCAGTTACTGTATGCATAGCAACTGCATTTTCTATAAGCATCTATCTTCTATCAGTGCATATTAGGCTAAGTGTATTCAATGATGATAACAAAATTGAAGATTGGGTGGTACAGAAACAATGCCAAGTTCTCTGTTGAGTCTTCTGTGTTTATTCTCAGTTTTCTGATATAGAGCAGAACACTAATTTGTATTACTATTCATGAACCTCAAACTGAAATAACATCATAGACCCATTAACTGCATAACAATGACTGTCATTTATTTATTTATTACATTGGTAATATGCAAACCTCAAACAAAGGTGACAAGAATACCAAGAGAAATTACTTGTATTGCACTTGATCTTTATAAAGGGCACAAGATTGAAAAAATGTGAGTAATAAACCTTATGCTACTAAAGCAGGAGCAGAGTTTGAAACAAAACAAACAAAAGCACATTTTGGGACAAAAATGATCAAATGTTTGAATGCGAATTTCCAACTGTGAACACATTGTAACTAGCATTGGTCGTTAATGTACATTGAAAGCTAGCAAATGGCGAAAGACATCGACATTTAATCTGTCCAGAGGAAATATCATGACGAGTACCATAATTATATACTAAAATTTCAAATAAGAGACAAATAGATATGCACACTGTGATGTTACCATTCTGTTTTCATTTTCTGCTCAGGTTTAGAACTAATTTGTCCTCACTCTTGTAGTTTTGTGTTATGTCACTCTTAAACCTTATTGATGATTGTTCTTGTCTACAAATATAATAAAAACATAGGAAATACACAAACTAATAGGACTTATTTACAAGTCAAAACTGACAATGATACACCTAATATCTTAAAGTCTTAAAGTTGAGAATGAGTTGAACATTAAACCTAATGGATACAAAGTCTTATCAGACAAATTTTGGTCAAATTGAGAGCCATATCAGATCAACTACAATATTGGTAACAGTGAAGAGAATTTCATGAATTTCACCGATATAACTCAAACCACAAACAACTCTTTAACTGAAATCTCCTTATCATTCTTGACCGGTCCCAACATAAATTCACACAATTGATTTCAAATTCAATTTTGGGAGGAGCTTCAACGATTTGGGCATCAAAGAAGCGCATAACTTGTAAGCTCAGTGAGAACTGTTCCCAAATTTGGTGCCTTTGTTGGGTTTTTGTGATGTGGAGGAAGAGAAGCTCTGTTGGGATTAAATGAGTTTTAAATGCCCCTTAGACTGTAGTTGAATGAAACTTATATGAAAAGCATTAAATTTGGTTTCTAGGTTTTATGATGTTTTTCACTTCTCCCTCGTTTGTGTCACTCGTCTCTTGTTCGTGTGATCTATTAGAGGTAACTTGAGGCCTAAGTCAAATTTACACACGAACTACCATTTGAATTGGGTCGGGACGAACTTGAGCTTGGGTAGAGCACCTGTTATACGAGCAATTCTAAGAATTTTTGTCAGATATTTTTCTATTATTATTTACGTATCAGAAAAGTTGAATTTTGACCGTTTAGACTTTAAATGTCGTGTTTGGTGTCTTGTCTGGTGCTCTGTGTTTGGTGTCACAAGTGTGTCAAAACTTGCTGGTGGCTCAAACACGAAAAACGATACTCTCTCGACAACAAAGTGTTGACTCTTTTTTCACTCGTCTCGAAGTTCTTGGTTGTACAATTTGACAGCTTCATTATTTTGTTTGATCAGTTGATGTGACTACTCTTCACGAGATTCATTCTTCATCTATATTTATTACTCAATTACGTCATCTTGTATACTCTACTAATTGGAAATAGACAAGAAGCAATTTAATCCTTCTACCAAATCTCATACTCCCTACTAATCTTTAGTATATATTTTCCTATCTTAAATCCCTTCAATTAATTAATAATCACATGTACGAGGAGAAGAGGGACATTTATAATAACAGTAAGTTATTTTCCTAAAATAACAAAAATATAAACTATATTTCATGATTGTAAACAATATCATGATTATCCTCTAATTAAGGGGCAAAGTCGAATTACTGCATCATTAGTTACTCAAGTAGAAAAATAGAAAATTAGATCTCGAGGGTATATCTGCATAGTTTCGTCGATAAACAGGGTCAAAACACAAATACTCATAACTAATTGGCGGCAAAACAAAAATCATAAGAATATTAGAATTTGATCAATTAAGGAGAAAAAAAATCTGGAAATTTCGAAAAACCTCACCGAAGCTATTAATGGAGATTCAGAATCTGCCATCGTCGCTCCTCCTATTGCTTCCATTTCTGTCTCTGGTCTCTGGATCTTCCGATCGCGAATTAGGGCACCAAATGTAGGTCTCGATCTTCGCCACGATCTCAATTAATCGTATACTATTTGTTTTCCATGAGATGTGATCTGAGTTTTGGGGTTAAATTTTCGATTATCGATTGGATTTTTAGCAGAAGCATAGGAGGACGACGAGTTCTACTGAATTTCAAGGAGAATCCTCACGGGAACAATGTGACTTTCGATTGCTCTCCTACTGGACACTGCGTTCCTTGCCAGCATTCGGAGAAGGTACCGATCCTTCTTTGATTTTCTGGATCTGGATGAACTTGGTTTTGTATCATGTGTTAGGTTTGAAGCTATTGAATGAGTTTGAATTGATGAATTGGTAGAGCTATTGATGCTGTAATTCACAAGGTAGTGTGACAAGTGTGTATTGTCCCTTTTGATGAACATTTTGTGGCTTGTGGTTGGATCGATTCGACATGGTTTTGGAGTTTGGTCTGTTTTCGATCTACACCTTTGCCAGTTTTGTCCCGTGCATGACCAGTTTATCATCCTTTTGGTCCAGCATTTGAGTTGGATCGGGCTTTAACAGTGGTACAAGAGTTTGCTACACGACTATTCCAATAAAATGATATGTGTGAAATTTGAATATAGATCGATGATGTTACGGTGATTCCCTTTGTTCACATGTTACATTTTCATTTCTCACATATTGATGTTTGTCATGTGTTTGTCTTATGCTTCATCCTTGTCTCTTGCTCATTTCTTCCATAATGTTGTCTTTTTCGGTAGAATGATGGAAACTATCGCTGCAGCGAGACTGGTTACCGTATGCGATTTCACTGTCTGGAAATGAAAGGCTCGGAGGAGAAAGAATCTGAAAAGGATAGGCGCACTTCGGAAGTTTCTCAATACAGCGAAGAAGCAGTTGTTGTGGTGCATGACGCAGAACAACTTGTTGCTTCTGTCGGGGATAGAATGTTGGTTGATGATTCATCAGATTCAAAGGGTGGCTCACAGGGTTATATTACTTTCAGAAGCTGTATACCAGCAAAAAACGACGAGAAGTTATCAGTTATTGGTTTTGAGGTATGTTACTTCTTTCTGCACTTCAAATGAGCTCATATCATATTAGGTTGAAAACATAGTTATATCAGCATGCAGGAGCATGTTAGGTTGGTTCCGGATTTCAAATAAATTAACCATGTTGAGGCATATTATGTATTGGGCGTTTCGATGTGGTATGATCAGCTCAGTTTAATATTCAGAACCATAGTTCCTGTTAATGGCAACTCATTTATTGCTCCCTTTTCCCCAAAATTATATCGTTTCTTTGTTTATGCTGTGCCATGTTTCTACAAAATTCTGCCTACCACTTGGTCCCGTTCTATGTTTATGCTATGCCATGCTTCTTATACACGCATTTACAAGGTTTAGATTATCTGTCACAACTTCTCGGTAATAGTTAATGAAATTTAACGATGCCAAGTTTATAGGCAACTTAATCTTGAACCTGTGACTCCCAGTCATGATCTGCCATACAGTGAGTCTGGTTTCAATGGATATTTATAGGTGAAGCCTCTACTCTAAATGTTTGTAGAGCGCATCATCTTAGTTACAAGTAGAAAGAGAGCATTGTGTATCTGTTGAAGCATCGTCTACATAACATTGATGCGGTGTGTGCGTGTGCAGGGGATAATGCTGTTTATGTTGATTGTTAGTGGTACAGTGATTTACTTCAAAAAAATTCAATACTGCTGCATCAGGAGCTCCCGCCAGAATTCCCACCAGCTTCAGATTTTAGTGTAATTCAAGGGTTGAGATGAGTTTTCTTATGCATATTTCTTCTAATTCCTTGTCTATTTATTAAATCAGATTTGACTTGTTATGGCCAATGTTTTATCTAAATATTCCAAGTTGATAAGTAGACGCCCAAAGCAGTTATCATAAATGTGGCAAAACGTCATTTTTCGTCTATAGAAGATCTGGAGCTTGCAAAAATGTAACATCATGAAGGAAAAATAACAATTCCATGAAATGCAAAGCAACTGTGACAAAGTACAAGGGTAAACTGTGACCGGAGTGAATTGATACCATGAATAGTTATGGTAATAAAATTGAAAAGAAATGACAGTTGGCTGCAGTGAACTGAAATTTCCCCTGTTTACAGAATACAAAATGGTCTGCATATAAATTTGAATCAGGCATCTATTTCCTTAAAATTCCGGGAACAAAAAGAAGACATATACCATGTTATTGCTGCTTCCTCCAGACAAATATACAAAGACAACAGGCTATTCGGTGGCATCAATTTCTCCTAAACAGTTTTGCGAGACTATCATCGACAAAGCAGCAAGACATGCCCCAAGAAAAAGAAAAGAATGATCTTGGTCCATAACCTCATCTTAACAACAAAACTCATTTCCTTAAAAACACTTCTACTACAGTAAAAGGGGCAGCAAACAAGGATTACAAACAGCTAGAAAACAGAATGGAAGTTTACAAAAAATAGTCTGGAGTCTTGCGAGTAGTATCAGGTTCAATTTGCCGAGGAGCTGGATCAAATTGAAGAAAATTCTGGTCCATGTGTTCCCCAATCTCTAATATGGCAGCCATGTTTCCACATCGGTAACAATAGTTTGGAGCGCTAAATACCGTCACTACATTCTTTTCCTGGAGTTATTGAAAATGTTGTCAATACCAATTATTGAAGGAAATCGTGAGCTGAAAAGGGTGAATGAATTTATTTATTTGAGTTCGCATACCTGACACCAATTGTACCCTTCCATGACAAGCTGGTGGGCTCTTGAAATCAGAGTGAGCCCATTGGTATGGTTAAACTGAGCAGCTATATCTTGTCCAAATGTATAACCAGCACCACGCGGCGATATACCCCATCCACATCGGTCATCTGGATCAGACCACAAGAGATCACACATTGGTCCTTCGTGCGGAACCTAATTGTACACAAAGATGAACTGATATCATTATTATCATATCATGCTTATGTAAATAAGCAGTAAAAGGAGAGTTGAATATATCCTGGAGTGAAAATTTAAAGTACTACTTAACCTAAATCAGTATAGTCCATTAACACTAAGAACTATGGTCGAGTGATTTATGAATGTCTTTGAACACAATATATGCATACCCTTGAAGCCCGCAGACAGGCTCATACTAGTCATTCACAAGTCTGATAGGTTGCAATTTATCTAGTGAATAATATATCACATTTTATAATAAAACAAATCAGTAGTTTGATATGGATGTTTGATGACATTATAACATCCCACATAAATTGGCAGATCCAGAAAAAGTTTATATCCTCAAGACTGTATTGTACACCTACCTCCTGTATACGGTCCAAAGCTCGAATATTATCCAGTGTATCCAAGGATGGAGAAAGCCCCCCATGCAAACAGAAGATCTGCAGGTATAATAATGGATGAGACTCTGAGGATGTTCCAAGATTAATAAAAAACAACATTTAGGTGGATGATCAATTCTTACCTGACTCTCTATAAGAGCTGTAAGGGGTAGATAGTCGAAAAGGTCAGTGAAATACTTCCAGACATTGGCATTTCCATATTTTCTCAAGCATTCATCATAAAAGCCATATCTGAAAAAAGGTAATGAAAACACATCAACAAAATGATGACAGGATTGAACATAGACTGAACTAGTAAAGTATACTTTTCATTATGTAGATTAATTTTCTAGTTCCTTTATTGCACAATGAAATTTTATTGCTATCATCCCACACTTAAAAAGTTTCTGAATTAGAGAAAAATGCCAGCCTAATCCATTCACAAAGCACTAAAAGAGCCCAAGGCTTAAAAGAACAGGAACAGTATACCGAACCAATTACATGTTTCAAGGCCCTTCATGTGGGATGGAATTTCATCAATGAAAGAAACCTTTCTGGAAACCAGTAGAGACTTAATTGCCATAAACTAGTATACAAAAGAAACAATTTTAGTGAGTTCTTATATTTAAACTTATCCACCTTCAGTGGGAACTGATCTCAAGCAATGAAAGACCATAATGAAAATGCCACCGTCTAAAATAGAATTACTTATGCTTTAAGAAAAATAGAATACATATATGTTTCTAGAGTATATATAAGGTCTTCGCAAAAGGATAACATAAGATCTTACACTTGAGTAATTTGCCGGCTCTCATGGTTTCCTCTGAGGATTGTAATTCTATCTCTATAACGAACTTTCAGGGCCACTAAAAGTGTGACAGTCTCCACTGAATAATAACCACGATCTGCACCAATGCAACCAAAAATAAGAAATGTAAGGATTTAGACATATGTGGCAAGCTTGCTTCAAACTTCATATCATCTGGCTATTAAAATGAATATAACCCTAGCTGGAAACCATCAAGTTAGGAAACTGAACCTGGAGCAAATTAATATGATTAAACAAACAATAACCATGAACATTTCACAAACTATATTGCAGGCGTACCTTCTGAAAAAATATTAGTTCTTAACACTAACCATTACATGGCCCGAAATAAGCTTCTTAACTCAAAGTTTACAATCCTGCCAATTATTACTTGTACACAGATTTTCAGAGTAATGTGTTGAATTGATTCATTCATTGACCTGCTGAGTGTCCTTAAACCAATTGAATGGCTAAGTTTTGTCACATTTTGAATAGCATCATCAACTTCAATTATCTATCCTCAACAAAATACTATACCAAGACAATGTGTATTCACTACTCGTAAGTGTATAAGACGTTGAATAATCCCTGCACCTTAAGTTGATATGTCTTACACTCAACTAAATATTCATAAATACACACTTCTTAAATCCTGGAGCAACCTTGCTGGCACTTCTTAGCATATAAGAACTCCCTGATGCATGGCCCTATACACCAAAACCAACTCCTTATTTTTACATCTTCATCAAATAAGCCTGGTTCCCAAATTCAGTTTAAGCCAACAACCAAGCACCCAAACGGAAACAAAACTCTTGGAGCTTGAGAGTTATAATTGCAGCTATCAATGCCCTAAGGGTTCTGTACACACAAAATAGGCACTATAACAGTCGGAAATATAATTCATAACTGTTAAATGGATCAGCATAGACAGAAATTAGGATATTCAACTAGTACTTAACTCTAGCATCCTATCAAGCCTAGCCCAGAAAATGAAACCATTGGACCCAGCAGAAAGTGCTCTTATTTACAAAATTCAATCCAGTAAATCATAATCCATAGCTCACCCAAACTGAAAAGAACAGAAAATACAATTTGCAAGCAAATACCAAAGTAAATTCATGAAATCAATCTTCATCAATTGCCCGAAATAAAATAAGAAAGCACAAATCTAACTTTTTTCAGGACCAAAACAAGAGATTTACCACGAACTCACTCACCCACATAATCGCCCATGAACAAATAATTGGTGTCCGGAGAGTTCCCTCCGATCCGAAACAGCTCGATGAGATCGTAGAACTGGCCGTGAATGTCGCCGCACACCGTCACCGGACACTTCACCGGCTGCACGTTCCACTCCTCCACCAGAATCGCCCTCGCCTGGTCGCACAGCGCCTTCACCTCCGCCTCCGACAGCGGCTTGCACTCCATCACGTGCTCGATCTGGCGGTCCAGATCCGCGTTCGACGGCATCGCCTCCTCCTCCGATCAGATCCGCAGCTCCACAGCCCCCAGAGACGCACGGAACAAAGATTTCGCGGAGGCTCCGGCAACGGCGCCGATTCTATCACCCCAATGCCGGGACCGAGGCTAGGGTTCCGAATCCGAGCACCGACGAGACGAACCGCTTTGAGGTTGAGGATCGGTCGAGTCTCGATCTGCCGATCATTCCTCTGAGAGTGTGGAGGAGAGGAGCGAGAAAATGGAGGATTTTCAGAGATGGAGATTGTGGGAGTGGAAGTGGAAATGGTTTTGGCGTGGGAGATAGATGAGAGGAGAGAGAAATGAAAATGAAAATGAAACTCAAATGCAGGTGAAATGCAAATTGTGATGCAGTCTCGGAGTCGGAAACAAAATTTGTTTTTGTTTGTTAATATCTTAATTGTTTCGTTTCGTACCAAAAAGAAATTTGTAACGAATGAATTTTTTTCTCTCTCCGATGACTCCGCCGAGTCAACATCATAAGCCACCCGACACGTGTCGTCACTTCAGCTGCTTCCTAGGTTTCCAAGCGCTATCCTCAAACTGTGAATTAATTTACATGACCACGGTGTGCTTTTAGGAATATAATAATTAGGTACAAAGATTATGGTGGATTAACACAATCACCCTAATATTCGAAAACCAATCCGTGATCCGTGTCTGAGGTTTTTACACGATAAAAACAATAACTGCATCCACAATTATAATAACTGTCGATTATGATCCACTAGATTTTGCAGTCGGTTAGTAATTTTCATCACACCAACTGTGAGCAATGGACTTCTCATGTAAAATATTTTTGAGACCACTTTCAAACTCAAATAAATATGTTACAGTTTTCTAAATAAAAATAGTTTAACATGTGATTTTAAAATTTTTTTATTGGCCAAAATACCATTTAGGAGTGAAGAAGGTTAAGACCTCTCAAATTTAGTCAGAGCCTAATGATGAAAAAATAGTCTTAACATAAATGACTTTTTACAATAGAGAAGTAAAAGTTCGATATTAAAAATAAGATGAAAATGAGAAAATAAAGGGAAATAGAGGAAGAAAATTTGGGTTTGAAGTCATGAGCTGTATATGTAAAATGAAGTTACATGTGTGTTTATGAAATCACACATGGTTATGGTTCTACGCTTAACCGACAGTTCTAACAATACAAAACCTAGGGCTGGGCACGGTTTCAGAACCGGACTCCATCAATCGGTTTTTTATTTTGGAGACCCAAATCCGGACCCAATAAGTGGGTATCGGTCCGGTTTTGGAAGCGGTTCTACGGTCCGGTTCTCGGTTCTACCCAATTAGACTCAATTGAATGATTAATTGTTAAATTAAGGGTCAGAGTCTCTAATATAGTTGTTTAGTTTTAAATAATTAGATCCAATTAATGTGATATTCATATATTGTTCAATTTATGGTGAAAATTATACACAATTAAACTCTTTTTAGGCTAAAACATAAAATTGAAATACAAAAAATACTAATTAAAACCCCCAAAATCGGTTCAGTTCTGAACCGGTTAATTAGCGGTTTTGCACTCTCAGAATTGGAACCGACCCAAATTGATTCGGTTCTCAATTTTCAAACCCAAATCCGATCCGAAACTCACAGTTCTCTGTTCTTCGGTTTGGATTTGGTTTGGATCCCGGTTCGATTTCAATTTTGGATAAAATATGCCCACCCCTAACAAAACCTCAACCATACCAAACTATAACGGTTTTCTTAAATTAAAATCTCAACCACATTAATTATCCACAGTTCATCAACCACGGTGTACAGTTTGGTCGATTTTACGATAAGTGTGATTTCTTGGTTAATTATGAGCACCACTGGTTACAATTAAACATAAGCTATTTTTCGATAATGCCTAAACAATGTTTTTATATTTCATAAAAGTTAGTGAATCAATTGATAAGATATCTAATATTCGGTGTCCGTGTCTAAAAATTTTACAAGATAAATAATAAGAATCAATGAACCCATCGTGTTAGTATCCCTAATCTCATTCTACTTACAAAACCATCAAACTTAGCAACAAGACCTGAATATCTTCTTAGATGTAAATTTGTACCTGTGGAAAGTTGGTTTTGTAACTCTGTCCCTGTTAATTTTTTATACGTGCAGTTATTATTTTTTTTAATTAATCATATCATAAATTTATCTTTCAAATATTATTTACTCTGTTCACAACACAATAAATTTGATATTTTTATTAGAGCCTAATAACCCGATTTATTTAGTACGACATATTTAAAATTAACATGATATCACATATAATATAGCAAGAGTGTTAAAGGTAAATTCACAATAAAATTGTAAAAGTTTGTTCCTATAAACACCATGATAGTTAGCGTTAAGATTACATACTTAATTAAAGATATTGACATTTTATCAATTGACACGTGACAAATTTATTTTGGTTTGAGTTATATGGTTAACCAGTGGTTTTATATTATATGAACCGTATCTAAATCAAAATTAAATGGTATACTTCAAATTGAAACTGTAATCTAATCATAATTTATGGTTTTCGGTATTTTAAGTTTGGTTCAGTCTGATTCTTGGTTAGAATGGACGCCCTAGATTTGAGAACAGTTAATATTTCGCGCTAGAAACGGTTAAGCCCAATTAGCTTATCGACGAGGGTTGCGTGTTTGGCCTATCCTTATAGGCCATTGTAATTTCTCAGTGGATTAGTTTATTCAATTAGGCCCACGCTAAGTTTAAACTATTAAATTATTTTATTTTATCTTAAAATAAACTATCCACGTTTCTTACTCTTTACAGAGCTAATTGACCAGCAATATTTACTCAAAGCAAATTTTAAAAATCGGAATCAAGGAGAACCAGACAAGATAAAATGTAAGTTCTTAAAAATTGAGAATGATCGACAAAATTCGGTTTTATATTAAATATATATATATATATATATATATTTAATATGAAAGAAAATAATAATATTTTAGCAAAATAAAATATTTTCCAAACAACTTGATAAACTAAAAAAGATGTTCTCAGTGAAGATGCAGTTTCTCCATCTTCATCATTCTCTATTTCTCAATATTTTTAAGGGATAATTTTATGTGGCTATACCTAGATTTTACTGTTTTTCATTTGGGTACATTTAAAAAAAATTTTCAGCTGACTACGCCTAGAATGTGCAAAATTTTCACTTTGCACTTTCCGTCCAATTATGTTAGCTTTTAACGTTTTTTTCATGTGAAATGAATAAAATGTCCTTAAGGTTAAATGAGTTATTATAATTGAGTTGAAAAGACTAAAATGCCCTCACATATTCATCTAATTTTCAAAGACATGCCACTCTCAACCAAAAAAAAAACTCTCCATTTGTTGCTCTCCACAGCTCTCTCTCTCTCTATTAATTTGAGAAATCCTAATATAAGAAACCACGTTTATCTTCCTCCACATGGACCTTCCTGGAGAAACCACGTTTATCTTCTTCCACATGGACCTTCCTGGAGAAACCACGTTTATCCTCGGGCGGAAGTTGAGGAGGAAGGAGGGGTGGCGTCGCCGAGGACGTTGAGCTCTGCGGAGATGGTCAAAGGGGCCGAGAGGGGGGAGCCAAAGAGGCCGAGGCCGGTCTTAAGGACGATAGAGAAGGGTTTCATGGAATCGTAGGGGCGGTAGAGGAGCTTTACCAGAGGGCCAGATTGGAAGAAGGACGACAATGACAGCGACATGTCGTCACTGGCCGCCACCTCGATGCCCGAACAGAACGAGAACCCTAACACGGTCATCGGAACTTTCGCTCTCATCGTCGGCTTCAAATTTTCTGAAAATTTGATCGAAGCTTTCATGGCTTCCAAACCAGAAAAAAAAAAAGAAATAGGAATTTTAGAGATTCAAATAAATAAATATCGTTATTGTGAAAAAAGAGAAAAATGGAGCATATTTTTGGAGGGCTGCAGAGCCGAGAACGAGAGAGAGAGAGTTGTGAAGAGCAACAAATGGAGGGGTTTTTTTGTTGAGAGTGGCATGTCTTTGGAAATTAGATGAATATGTGAGGGCATTCTAGTCTTTTCAATTCAATTATAATAACTAATTTAACCTTAAGGGCATTTTAGTCATTTCACTTGAAAAAAACGTTAAAACCTAACAGAATTGGACGGAAAGTGCAAAGTGAAAATTTTACACATTTTAGGTGTAGTCAGATGAAAAAGAAAATTCTAGGTGTATCTACTTGAAAAACAGTAATATCTAGGTGTAGGCACATGAAATTATCCCATTTTCAAATCTGTTTGTTCGTTCTTTGAATGGAAAATTGCATGCTTTGCAGCGATTTGGAGTAACAAGTAGTCCGGATCGTTCGTTTAAAAAAAAAACAATGGCTTAATAAGGATGGGCCAAACACAAAGTCCTCCACTGATAAGCTAATTGGGCCTAACCGTTTTTAGGGGGAAACATGAACTGTTCTCAAACTAGTTCAATAGTTTTGTTGACGATGAAGATGTCAATCATTCACTGCAACAAACGTTTCGGGATGTAGCCATCGATCTTCCTAGTACAACACACACATTACCTCAAGACTCTTACTATATTACACGCAAATAGACACATCCTTCAATAAAATTAAATAGGGAGGATCAGAAAATGATTTGTGACGAGGATAGTACACACAGTACATGTACATGGCCAAATTTATGCAGTACACAGCTTTCTTGTATGGGAGAGGCCAATTGCAGTACCAATCCTCCAAACAAAACCATTCATTATTTTGATAGTACACAAACATGAGTACTACTCAGTACCATCATTGCTTTTGGGGCTCTATTCTTTTTGCCTAATTCCTTATAAGTAGATGGATTATATAATTGAAACAACATTCTCAATCCCTTGGATAATTCTTGGGCACATTGAAGCATAGGGAATTTGTGTTTCTGAAGATTTATGATTTTATATCGTGTCGACGTGACTTGAACTCGGGTTACCGGGTCATAAGTTAGAGGAGAAAAGGGTAAAATGGGACAGACGGGGATGAGGCCGAGCATGGATGGAGTTTCTCAACAGATGCGTTGCTGTTGTGCCTCTACTCATGCACTGTCTCTTCCCTGACTGGCCAGCTCTCTCTTCTTCTTTTTCAAATCTATCTGAGTGTTTGTTCAATTTTACATTCTATTTTTGTTCTGCATTTAATCTTTTTCGCCATAATATATTCGATTTTATTTGTTTTGTCGCCCGTTATTATGCTATTATTCTTCAATAATCTACCAAGATTTCCTCTATAGTGGCATGGATGCAGTGTTGGGAGAATCGGGCGTTTCAAGGAGGAGCATTATACGAGCACCAAACTTATATCAACTCCCTTACATAATTTAGGCTATGATATCACGTGTTGGGAAGGCGGAGCAGCTAGTCATGCTCGTTTTCTAATTGATCACGAGTTCAATGTGTATATAAACATCTATGGTCACAATGGTCATTCAAAGACTCCAGACTGTTGCAAGTTAGAAGTGATTGGGTTTTGTATTCATTTTCACCATTCCACACTTGCATTTTTTTTTATGTGAAAGATGTAACTATATGAGCTTCTAATGCAAAATAAAATGCAAGAATTGGGAAAATTTTGACTTCCTGTATATGGGTTCTCAAGTGAAGAGATATTTGTGTAAACCAGAATGCTACATTATCTATCTGTAGTTCACAAGTTGTAAGAATTGAAAATTCCTCAATGAAACCTTAAATTACACAAAGATAATGTTGTGCTGATCACAGCCCAGTCACCAGTGAAACCTACAGCTAAAATATCATATACATTATGCACTATGAGCCAAATAAAACACAAAAAAAGCTTTCAAGCCATTTCAGCATTACACTTCACAAGACTCAAACGGCAAAATGCTGAAACTCATTGTCTTTTCAGTTACCATGCACGAGGAAGGGAGCGTCCTACTGACACGCTTATGAATTTATCCAAACAAATTGTGTCTCTGATCGGGGGGTTACCTTTAGCTTTGGAAGTGTTTGCTTCCTTTTTGTCTGATAAGAAGAGGATAGAGGAATGGGAAGATGCTCTTGAAAAGTTGAAAGTGATCCGTCTAGGGGTGTTGAAGGTTCAAAAATTGAACCGAACCGACTGAAGCCGTCGAACCCGGTCCCGATTTTGGAAACCTATCTCGAAACTCAAATCCTCTTTCCTGAATCGAACTCTATCGGCCCAAAATATCGAGAAATCGGAGCTAATGGTCTTTGGTGATGTGATGTTTTTTCAATCTGAGCACTTATACGGCGGAGCCAATACGAGAAGAATTCTCTAGTTCGACGTTCTTCGCAGTCGAAGGATTTGCTCCGACGAAACCGGGCGAGACCCAACTTTTTTCTTTCGATCCCAACCCATCGGTCTCCAACGTGGAGAAGGACCATAGCGCGTAGCGCTCTTCCTCATTATCGCATGCGTCTTCGACGCCGACGTCAGGCTCTAGTACCGGTTGTGCCGCTGCGATGGGCTATCCGTGCTGAGCTTGTCTGAGTCGTGCCAGAGACACGCCAGAGAGAATCGTTGAAGAAAAAGGAGATGGACCGATCAAACGGGTCCAATTTCTTGTATTAGAAATTAATTCTGGTTTATTTTCAGTTCAAGTTAAGCCAAATTAAATTGATTTCAAATAAATTCAAATGTATTTTAGCTTGTTAAAAAATTCAATTTTCCGTTTAAATTTGAAAAATATTAGAGCAAGTGTAAAATAAGCACAACTAGCCAGACGTTAATTTAAACTTTTATTATAACTGTATTAAAGTATAAAATCCACTGCTTTACCGCTTTGGTAAAGAAAAAGGGGAAATTGCAAAAAGTTACGGTAAACTTTACACCTTTTGCATAAAACTACGGTTAACTAATTTTTTTGCATTATGTCACGGTTAACTTTGCTTTTTATTGCACTGGTGTTAAAAAAACGGAATTGTGTAAAATAAATCACGCGCTCCTCACATGGTCGTTATACAATAATTAGTATAGCCTAAATTACCCTTATACGAGATTTAAATAATTTTCTCTAAAATGTGATCTTATTTGTTCGTGATTTTGTTTTGTAGAGACCAAAGGGTAAGTGAGATTCAGAGGGCGAAAACTATTGTTGTTTGTTTATTGTGTTGTTGACGAGTTGATTATTGGATTGTGGATAATGAGTTTTGTTGAGAAGAAATATTAGAGTTGTCTACTCAATCTGATGAATGTATTTTTTAAAATTCAATTGTAAAGTTGTTTTTTAATATATTTTTAATTTAAATGTTTTTTGCTGGTATTATTGATGCTAGAAAGAACCAGCTTTGTTTTGAGTAAATATAAATTCTTCAATAAATGGTATAAAATTGAATAATCAGTGAATTGCAATTTCAACTGATAAAAAAGTCGTAAATTATTGTAAATAAATATGTAGAATTATAAATGTGTTTTGTTCACTTGCATAATTAAAGGGGTTAGTTTGGTAATTAAACAATTAATTTGAGATTATTTTGGTTTTCTAACAATTACATTAATGGTTGTGCAATTGATGCTATAAAATGCAAAGTTAACCGTGACATGATGCAAAAAAAATAGTTAACTGTAATTTTATGCAAAAAAAAAAAATGTAAAGTTTACCGTGACTTTTTGCAATCTCCTGATAGAAAAACGTAGTTAGCCCTTTTTATTATTTACCATCGTTTAAACCACCAAGCAGGCACCTTCATAGTCATGACATCACTAACCGTACACTGCTGCATGTTAAGCGTGTGGACCTGAGAGGGAAAAGAAATGAAATGACAAAGTCGAACAAGACAACTCTTTCCTCTCTTATCTTCTTCACGTACTCTCTCTCTCTCTCTCATTTAGAGAACAGCAAACGGATCAAAATGGCGAACGGTGCCGTTTCGCCTGCTCCTCCGCCGCACCCGGCGGCTCCACTCCGGCTCCGGTGGGACGTGTTCCTGAGCTTCCGCGGCGAGGACACTCGCCACACCGTCGTGAAGCTCCTCTACGACTCGCTCGTGGAACTCGGCGTCCGAGTCTTCCGAGACGACGACGCCCTGGCTCGCGGCGACGAGATCGCTCCGAGCCTGCTCGAGGCGATCGAGGACTCAGCCGCCTCCGTGGTGGTCCTCTCCCCCAACTACGGCGACTCCCACTGGTGCCTCGAGGAGCTCGCCAGGATCGTCGACTGCCGGAGGCTCCTCCTGCCCGTTTTCTACCGGGTCGACCCGTCCCACGTCCGCCGCCAGAGGGGAACCTTCGGCGAGCCCTTCCCGTTGCACGAGGAGCGGTTTGGGGTGGAGAAGGTGGGGACGTGGCGGAGGGCTCTGGAGAAAGTGGGCTCCATTTCAGGCTGGGTCTTCAATGGCGGGTGAGCTAATCGATTGACCTTGCTCGATTTGAAGTTTTGCAAACGATTGATTGGTTTTAGTTGAAACCCTAATTCACTGTATTGCTAGATCTGAGTTATTGTCTGTGTTTCCATTTTGGTTGACTCACACGACACATCTTTAGAATCACCCTCTGTACTGTACATAAGTAGAGTAGTTATGTGAATTTTCATGGTTTTGAATCTGTATGAGATCTTTACCTACACGGAAATCCAGATCTGAATAATCTGTTGATTGATAAGATACAATGATATAGCAATGTGATTAAGGGTGTTCTTGCCTAATTGTTCTCATGCCCAGAAAGTTTGAAATGGTTCTTTTGGATGGGGAGGGAGTGAATAATTAATTACAAATTGGGGAGTTTGAGGTGAGGGAAGTAATACAAAATACATATTTTGTTGGAATTTTAGGAGGGAGATTAGGATAGGAGTAATTTTATAATCCCTAATGATCTTATTAAAGAGTTTATTGCACCGATATTGTTAATTTATTATAGAGGACTTTTCAAGTCTAGAGTTTTTGTTTTCATATATTGATGTTGTGTATGACTACACCAAGTTGGGTTATTTTTTGTGTGTAGGAAAGTAGAAGTGAGATTCCCTGTCAATTCTCTATGCATTAAATATAGATTGTGTCACCTTCATGGGCTTGTCATATATTTTCCATAGGATTTTGTTAGGATAAAAATCATTCCCATCATGTAGTGTTTCATAATGTACTGATCTTGGTCATCCTTCTAGAAGCTGCCGGGTTGAAGAACTCTTTTTATTTCCTAAGGTATCTCTTATCACGTTTATTTTCAGCGATGAAGAGAAGTTAGTTCGCACTGTAGTCAAAAGTGTTATGGCTGAATTGAACAATACTCCATTGGGTCTGGCACTGCATACAGTTGGACTTGACTCCCGCATAGAAGCAGTGATGAAATTGTTAAGTGTCAAATCTAATGGAGTCCGCTTGCTTGTACTTCATGGAATAGGTGGCGTTGGAAAAACAACCCTGGCCAAGGCTCTCTACAATAAACTTGTTGGCCACTTTGAGAACCGCAGTTTCATTACAAGTGTTAGAGATTTTTTCGTACGCCACCACAATGGTTTGGTTTCTCTTCAAAACCAACTTATTCGTGATCTTTCCCAAGGTGAAGTTCAATCCGTAGGTCAAGTCGATGCTGGTACCTCTGCAATAAAAAGAATAGTTCATGGCAAACGAGTTCTTGTTGTTTTAGATGATGTGGATGATGCAAACCAACTTAATGCACTAGCTGTAACTGGAAAGTGTGAATGGTTCCATGAAGGAAGTCAAATTGTGATCACCACAAGAGATAGAGAACTTGTCTCCGAGCATCAAATTAGCAGCTTTTATGAGGTGAAAGATTTGGATCTCTCAGATGCATTAAAACTTTTTAGTTACCATGCACGAGGAAGGGAGCGTCCTACTGACACACTTATGAATTTGTCCAAACAAATTGTGTCTCTGACGGGGGGATTACCTTTAGCTCTGGAAGTTTTTGGGTCCTTTTTGTCTGATAAGAAGAGGATAGAGGAATGGGAAGATGCTCTTGAAAAGTTGAAAGTGATCCGTCCACAAGATCTTCAAAATATTTTAAGGATAAGTTTTGATGGGCTAGATGAAGAAGAGAAGCGTGTATTCCTTGATCTTTCATGCTTCTTTGTTGAAATGAGAATAAAGAGGGAAGATGCAATTGACATACTAAAGGGTTGTGGGTTCAGGGCTGAACTTGCACTCAAAGTGCTCGCAGCGAAATCTCTCATCAAAATAACTGAAGATTACATTTTGTGGATGCATGACCAACTTAGGGATATGGGAAGGCAAATTGTTCAACACGAAAACCTTGATGATCCTGGTATGCGTAGCAGGCTCTGGGATCATGATGAAATAATGACTATCTTAAAGAATGAAAAGGTGCAGATCCTAGCTTAATAACCGATAATGCTATATGTTATTTATTATATCTTCTCAAGTAGTTGTGCAGTCTAGAATCAAGTTCATTGAGCTGGTAGCATGTAAAAATATGTCTGGTTTTGTTTTGTACTTCATTACACGTGCATTAGTGTTTTCAAGATGTCTGGTTTTATGGTTGATGTTAGGGAACAAGATGTATTCAAGGGATCACCCTTGACTTCAAAAGCAAGATCCTGGCAAAAGATCCAAGTGCAGAGGCAATATCCCGGTATAACCTCCACAAGCAGTCTACTTTTGTCTCTGTGGCTTCATACATCAAGGAAGTATATAAAAAGTATGTAGAAGGGGATATCGATGAGGAGATCGAAGCGATGCTTTTCACCAAACCCTTTAAACAAATGGTCAATCTGAGACTGCTCAAGATTAATCACGCGAAGTTGGAAGGAAAGTTTAAATATCTGCCAGGTGAACTGAAGTGGCTGCAGTGGAAAGGATGCCCCTTGAAAGCCCTTCCTTGTGATTTTTGTCCCAAGGAACTTGTTGTGCTCGATCTCTCTGAAAGCAAAATCGAACAGCTATGGGGTTGGACTGGGTGGTATGGTAATAAGGTACGACCCTTACTTTCTAGCCTTCGTAATATTTTAGTTTTTTGGTGAATGGACGTAGTGAAGTTTCATTAATATGACATTGAAGCCCTGAACATACTCTACGAAAGGTTACATAACATATTTAGAACAAGCATATCTGTAAGGTCAACTAACTATCTTGTTTTCAGCGTGGGAAATGTGCAGATTAACCATCATCATTTTGTTGCCAACATATTCTGCTTAGTTCAGTCCAAGATGTAATCTCTATACAGATCTCTAACAAAAGCTATGTTTTTTTGTATGGGCACCTTACCCCGATGATGTCGAGAAGTTGAGGGTTGTGAATCTATATGGCTGCCACAACCTAACTACTCTCCCTGATTTTTCTGGAAATTGTACCTTGGAAAAAATTGTCCTTGAACGTTGTAGTGGACTGACTGAAATCCACAAGTCCATCGGGAAACTGAAGACATTACTTCATTTGAACCTGAGGGAATGCAGAAACCTTATTGAATTCCCAAGTGATGTCTCTGGATTGAAAAATCTGCAGAAACTGATCCTTTCTGGTTGCGTAAAATTGAAAACATTACCAGAGTCCATTGGTTTCATGACATCGCTAAAGGAACTTCTTGTTGATGATACTTCTTTAACAAACCTTCCTGAACCCATCTTCCACCTTACAAAGCTTGAAACACTCAGTCTAAATGGGTGCCAATATCTGAAACTACTGCCTGATTGCATGGGTATGTTAAGCTCTCTGAAATTACTCTCTCTAGATGGTTCTGCAATAGAACAAATACCATGCACACTTGGATCTTTGAAATGCCTAGAGAAACTAAGTTTGTCATGGTGTAGCTCATTGACATCAATTCCTTATTCTGTTGGCAAGCTCACATCATTGATAGAATTAACAGTGACTGGAAGTGCAATCACAGAACTGCCTGCTTCTGTTGGTTCATTATCTTATCTCAAGTACTTACGCATTGGGAACTGCCACTTACTGACCAGAGTTCCTGATTCATTTGAAGGATTGGCTTCTATTAGAGAGCTCCAGTTGGACGGAACATCAATTACTAGTTTGCCTAAACAGATTTGTGCATTGAAGCTACTTGTGAAACTTGAGATGGTGAACTGTAAACAACTTACTTCCTTACCCGAATCAATAGGAAACATGTGGGCTCTCACCACTTTGAACCTACATGGTACTAATATTGTTGAATTACCAGAATCCTTAGGGATGTTGGAAAATCTTAACCTGTTAAATTTGAACGAGTGCAGACAGCTACGTAGGCTTCCAGCTTCGATAGGACAATTGCAGGAATTGCACCACTTGTTCATGAAGGAAACTGCTGTGACACAATTGCCTGACAGCTTTGGGATGCTTCCTCGCTTGAGGATTTTGCAAATGGCGAAGAGGCCACATGGGCATGCGAATCGGAACACTGAAGAAAATCAAGAGGCTGTCGTGCTGCCAAATTCTTTCACAAAATTGTCCTCGCTGGAAGAACTGGATGCACGATCTTGGAACATTTATGTAATTCCTGATGATTTCGAGAAGTTGTCATCATTGGAGACTCTAAATCTAGACAACAATAGATTTTGCAGCTTTCCATCCAGCCTGAAGGGACTTTCCATGCTAAAAAAGCTTTGCCTGCGTCGTTGTGACGAGCTCAAGTCTCTTCCCTTGCTTCCCTCGAGCCTAGTAGAGCTGAAGGCTGCAGATTGTACTGCATTGGAAAGTATTGTTGATATTTCAAACTTGGTGAGCTTGCAAGAGCTTGACGTTACAAGCTGTGACAAACTCGTAGATATTCCAGGCCTGGAGTGTTTGAAGTCGTTGAGAAGGCTGTACATGAGTGGTTGCAATATCTGCGCATCAGCAGTGAAGAGAAGGCTCACCAAGGTTCTCTCCTTTCTCTCTCTCTAAACATATGCTTGCACTAACTTAACACACTAATGTCAGACTTACAAAGATTTTTTACTTTGCCTTGTAGGTTGCTTTGAAGAATCTGCGCAATTTGAGTATGCCCGGAAGAGAAATTCCAAATTGGTTTTCTCAAGCATCAATTAGCATTCCAGATTCTAAAATTAGAGAGGTCAAAGCTGTGGTTATAGGCGTTGTCGTCTCTGTGAACGAGCAACTACCAGATGAGTTGAG
Source organism: Geranium rotundifolium (assembly GCA_963920655.1). Classification (NCBI taxonomy): domain Eukaryota; kingdom Viridiplantae; phylum Streptophyta; class Magnoliopsida; order Geraniales; family Geraniaceae; genus Geranium; species Geranium rotundifolium. The sequence continues at coordinate 24,170,026 of OY987320.1, forward strand.
GAATCAGCTCCCTGGGATAGTTGACATTCAAGCAAAGATCCTAAAACTGGATGATGAACTTATATACAGCACCACACTGCACCTAATGGGAGTGCCAAAGACTGATGAAGATCATCATGTTCACTTGTGCAGATATCCGAGTTTTCATCCCTTGGTTATTCAGTTAAGGAAGGATTACAAGATACAGTTGACTAAGAGAGACCCGCCACGCCTTAAGGGAGTCGAGCTGAAGAAGTGGGGAATTCATCTTGTTTTTGAGAATGAAGATGATTTGGACGGAGATGAACAATTATTGGATGAAGACAGCCGATCTGTGTCTGAAAAGCTAGCAAGGTTCTTTAGCTCATCATGAATCAAACTATTTTGATTCATTTTAAAGTTCTTTTTTCCTTTTCAGTTCTTTCTAGCTTGCATTTGCTGGTGCAAAGGAGATTAATTTGATCCCATAAATTCATGCACAATAGCAACTTGGAGAGTATCCCATTTTTGCAAAGAGTCGCAGTTTTGTGTATGTATACGATATTAACAATACCAAAACAGTCCTTTATAATTTATTGAACTTACTGTAAGATAAGGTTTAATGGTGAATAATCAACATCAACATTCTTGTACAAAACCAATACTTCTAAATTGAAGGAGAGAGACGTGCAGAAAATTAACTAAATTACAGACCGTACAGAAAAATGAAACTTAGCGTATCATTATTTTCCAACTTGTTAATGATTTACAAAATAACCTAATTTAAATATAATAATATGTAATTAAGTCTATTAGGTATTTGTTATTTCAAAAAGTCTATTAGGTATTTGTAATCATATGTAATTAAGCTCAGATATCTGATTTTTAAGAAAAATGTAATTAATTAAAAATATTTATGTAAATATTTTTGGCACTACTCTAATTTTTTTAAATAATTATATTTATTTTGTAAGAAAATCCTCAAATATCTAACAAACTCTTAACTTTCCAAACAGGTATATATTTGTGGGGTATATATGGCCTCATCTCTCACTCTATGAGTTTATAGGGTAATTGAAAACCGTTAGACCTCTTTAAACTTTATTGTTGTTTACAGGGTAAATAGCAATTTAATAGTAAATTATTAATTTCAATTTTGCAAAAAACGATATGTAATTTATTTGTTGCAAGAGCTTATCATTTTGTTCAAAAAATATTTTTTCCTTTTTTAAAATAAAATATTATTTTTTTAAAACGAGCCAAACCATTTTTATCTTGTATAAATGTTGAGTTGGTCGACTTCCCATTTTTTCCGTCATATTATCAACCTGCAAATCAGTGATAATCAGTCAAAGAAAAAGAGAAACAACGAGCTCAAGTTAGAATAGTTCGGTTTGGTTTTAAATAATTAGTCCAAGTTTATTTTCTTAACTTTCTTTTGGACAAAATTATAGGTTTTGACAAAAATAGTAATTCACATCAAATTTACTAGTGTTATTTACACTTTACTATAATTGTAATGACGAGTTTTACCCTTTATCACACTTATTATAAAAGGTTTAATTTGAGATTAGTTATTTTTTTATATTTTATCAGTTATTTTTCTTATATTTTATCATATTTGAAATTAAAAATTTTATAATTAGTGTAATGAAGTGTAAAATCAGCCTTACAATTGTAGTAAAGTGTAATTAATTATTTTTATTGGGTTAATTACACTTTGCCCGTACTAAAGTGGTGCACTTTACACTTTAGTACATCTATAAAAAAATTAAATTTAATGTCAGCTAATTGCGTTTGTTTACAGTTTGCTCTGACACCGTTAGAATTTGGACGAAAAACTTTTTTTTCTTAAAAAGACAAAAAAAATGCATGAATTGGTTAGAAATCAATTCAATATGGTTTGACTTAGACCATAAATAAACCAGAATTGATTTTTAATCTCGAAAATGGGACCGGTTTGACCAGTCCAATCACCTTCTCTTCCCTGAGGCTTTGGAAATTCTCCAACGAGGACGGTGTGGCCTCTAATCTCCGGTGATCGGTAACCCCGAGTTCCTCATCCACTGTCAACAACTCCCCAATATCCACATCGATCCCAAACACCACGATTTTCAGATCAGACCAAAGACTCTGACGACATTAAGACCTCTCAGCCGCCGAACCCGGTCTCGATTTTGAATACCTGTCCCGAAATCTGTATCCTCTCGCCAGAATCGAACTCTATGGCCCAAAATATCGAGGAATCAGAGCTGATGGTCTTTGATGACGTGGATATTTTTTGAATATGAGATCTGGTGCGGCGGAGCCACAACGACAAGAATTCTCTAGTTCGACGTCCTTCGCAATCGGGGGTTTGGTTCCGACGAAACCGGGGAGACCCAACTTCTTTTCTTCCAATCCCAACCCATCAGTCTCCGACGTGGAGAAAGACGATAGCGCGTAACGCTCTTCCTCGTTATCGCCTGCGCCTTCGACGCTGACGTCATGCTCCGGTACCAGTTGTGCCGCCGCGATTGGCTATCCGTGATGAGCTTGTCGGAGCCGTGCCGGAGACACGTCGGAGAGAATCGTTGAAGAAAAAGGAGATGGACCGGTTGACATGGTCCAATTTTCCGTACCATAAATTAATTCTGGTTTATTTTTGGTCCAAGTTAAGCCAAACTTAATTGATTTCAAATCAATTTAAGAGCATTTTGTCTTTTTTAAAAAATTAGATTTTTTGTTCAAATTTTAACGGTATTAGAACAAGTGTAAAAAGCAAAACTAGTCGTCGTTAAATTAAACTTTTATTACAAATGTAGTAAAATATGAAAGGGATAAAAACATTTTGTTACACCTAACTATAGCGAAATGACACTTTCATATTTTAACTACTTTTTTCTCTTTTTTGTACATTTGACAATTTTTTTTTGTGACAACCTACATCTAAAATGTCTAAAATACCTAAACTAACATTGGTTTGAAAAACCATGAATTGAATTGGTTCAATTATGTTTATCTTTGATTCAATTTGGTTTATATTTAAGATGCAATTACAATTATGCCCCCAAATTTAAAATTAAATTCGAACAATTTCAAATCTGGTTTGATAAATTAAATTGGACAAATTATATTTTGATTTCTTAAACTAAGGGTATTTTAATTATTTTTGCATAGATTGTCAAAAAAAATTGTCAAATGCTAAAAAAACAGAGAAAAATAATTAAATTATAAATTTGTCATTTCCATAGAGTTAGTATAAATTTCGGTGGTTTAGTAAGAAAAAACGTAGTCAACCCTTTATATTATTTACCTTCGTTTAAACCACCTAGTAGCAACTAGCATGCACCTTGATAATGATGACATGACTAACCGTACACTGCTGCATGTTAAGCGTGTGGACCGGAGAGGGAAATGTCAACGAGAAAAGAAATGACAGAGCCGAAGGAGACAACTCCTTCCTCTCTTCTCTTCTTCACGTACTCTCTCTCTCTCTCTCTCTCTCTCTCTCTTCTCTCTCTCATTTAGAAATTAGAGAACAGCAAACGGATCAAAATGGCCAACGGTGCCGTTTCGCCTGCTCCTCCGCCGCACCCGGCGGCTCCTCTCCGTCTCCGGTGGGACGTGTTTCTGAGCTTCCGCGGCGAGGACACTCGCCGCACCGTCGTGAAGCTCCTCTACGACTCGCTCGTGGAACTCGGCGTCCGAGTCTTCCGAGACGACGACGCCCTGGCTCGCGGCGACGAGATCGCTCCGAGCCTCCTGGAGGCGATCGAGGACTCAGCCGCCTCCGTCGTGGTCCTCTCCCCCAACTACGGCAACTCCCACTGGTGCCTCGAGGAGCTCACCAGGATCGTCGACTGCCGGAGGCTCCTCCTGCCCGTTTTCTACCGGGTCGACCCGTCTCACGTCCGCCACCAGAGTGGAACCTTCGGCAAGCCCTTTCCGTCGCATGAGGAGCGGTTTGGGGCGGAGAAGGTGGGGACGTGGCGGAGGGCTCTGGAGAAAGTGGGCTCCATTTCAGGCTGGGTCTCCTCCGGCGGGTGAGCTAATCGATTAACCCCTCTCTCTCTCTCTCTAACTCTCATGCTTCTGCTCGATTTGTAGTTTTGAAACCCTAATTCGCGCTATATTGTCAGATCTGAGTTATTGTGTGTGTTCTCATTTTGGTTAATAACTCACATCTTTAGATTTTAGAATCACCCTCTGTAGTCTGTACTGTACATAAGTAGAATATTTTTCATAGTTTCAAATCTGTATGAGATCTTTACCTGCACTGAAATCCAGATCTGAGTACACTGGTGATTGATAAGATACAATGTTTAAGCAATGTGATTAAGGGTGTTCTAGAATGATTCAAAATTTTAAGGGTAGTTCTGCCTAATTGTTCTCTTGCCCAGAAAGTTTCAAATGGTTCTTTTGAATGGGGAGGGAGTGAATAATTAATTATAAATTGTGGAGTTTGAGGTGAGAGAAGTAATACAAAATACATATTTTGTTGGAGTTTTAGGGGGGCGATTAGGAAAGGAGTAATTTTATAATCCGTAATGATCTGATTAAAGACTTTATTGCACTGATATTGTTAATTTAGTATAGAGGACTTTTGAAGCCTAGAGTTTTTGTTTTCATATATTGATGGTGTGTATGGCTACACACCAAGTTGGGTTATATTTTGTGTGTAGGAAGAAGTAGAAGTGAGATTCCCTGTCAGTTCTCTCTGCATTAAATATAGATTGTATACTAATTCCTCTTATCGTTTTTCTTTCTTTTTAATTGTGTCATTTTCATGGGTTTGTCATCTATTTTTCATACGCTCTATGTGCTGGTCTTGACCAAAAGTCTGCGTCTATAGATTCAGAACGGCTATGACTCGCTTTCAAGTTATCATGTCAAAATATGTATCTGTTTTGTAGTCTCATTGACTTACCGAGAAAGTTTCTAAGATTGTTAAGATAAAAAAATTTCCCATCATCCTTCTAGAGGCAATCAGGCTGAAGAACTCTTTTTTTTCCTTTTTTTTCCTAAGGCATCTCTTATCATGTTTATTTTCAGCGATGAAGAGAAGTTAGTTCGCATTGTAGCCAAAAATGTTATGGCTGAATTGAGCAATACTCCATTGGGTCTGGCACTGTATACAGTTGGACTTGACTCCCGCATAGAAGCAGTGATGAAATTGTTAAGTGTCAAATCTAATGGTCCCCGCTTGCTTGTACTGCATGGAATAGGCGGTGTTGGAAAAACAACCCTGGCCAAGGCTCTCTACAATAAACTTGTTGGCCACTTTGAGAACCGCAGTTTCATTACAAGTGTTAGAGATTTTTTCGCACGCAACCACAATGGTTTGGTTTCTCTTCAAAACCAACTCATTCGTGATCTTTCCCAAGGTGAAGTTCAATCCGTAGGTCAAGTCGATGCTGGTACCTCTGCAATAAAAAGAATAGTTCATGGCAAACGAGTTCTTGTTGTTTTAGATGATGTGGATGATGCAAACCAACTTAATGCACTAGCTGTAACTGGAAAGTGTGAATGGTTCCATGAAGGAAGTCAAATTGTGATCACCACAAGAGATAGAGAACTTGTCTCCGAGCATCAAGTTAGCTACTTTTATGAGGTGAAAGATTTGCATCTCTCAGATTCATTAAAACTTTTTAGTTACCATGCACGAGGAAGGGAGCATCCTACTGACACGCTTATGAATTTATCCAAACAAATTGTGTCTCTGACCGGGGGATTACCTTTAGCTCTGGAAGTTTTTGGTTCCTTTTTGTCTGATAAGAAGAGGATAGAGGAATGGGAAGATGCTCTTGAAAAGTTGAAAGTGATCCGTCCACAAGATCTTCAAAATATTTTAAGGATAAGTTTTGATGGGCTAGATGAAGAAGAGAAGCGTGTATTCCTTGATCTTTCATGCTTCTTTGTTGAAATGAGAATAAAGAGGGAAGATGCAATTGACATACTAAAGGGTTGTGGGTTCAGGGCTGAACTTGCACTCAAAGTGCTCGCATCGAAATCTCTCATCAAAATAACTGAGGATTACATTTTGTGGATGCATGACCAACTTAGGGATATGGGAAGGCAAATTGTTCAACACGAAAACCTTGATGATCCTGGTATGCGTAGCAGGCTCTGGGATCATGATGAAATAATGACTATCTTGAAGAACGAAAAGGTGTGGATCCTAGCTTAATAACCGATAATGCTATCTGTTATTTACTGTATCTTCTTAAGTAGTTATACATTTTAAGTCTAGAATCAAGTTCATTGAACTGGTAATATGTAAAAGATGTCTGGTTTTGCTTTGTACTTCATTACACGCTAATTAATCTTCTCAAGGTGTCATATTTATGGTTGATGTTAGGGAACAAGATGTATTCAAGGGATCACCCTTGACTTCGAAAGCAAGATCCTGGCAAAACATCCAAGTGCAGAAGCAATATCCTGGTATAACCTCCACAAGCAGCCTACTTTTGTCTCGGCGGCTTCATATGTCAAGGAACTATACAAAAAGTATGTAGAAGAGGATGTTGAGGAGGAGAAAGAAGTGACGCTTTTCACCAAACCCTTTGAACAAATGGTCAATCTGAGACTACTCAAGATTAATCACGCTAAGTTGGAAGGGAAGTTTAAAGATTTTCCAGGTGAACTGAAGTGGCTGCAGTGGAAAGGATGCCCCTTGAAAGCCCTTCCTTGTGATTTTCTTCCCAGGGAACTTGCTGTGCTGGATCTCTCTGAAAGCAAAATCGAAAAGCTATGGGGCTGGACTGGGTGGTATGATAATAAGGTATGAGCTTTACTTTCGGGACTTCATAATATTTAGTGTTAGTAAAATGGACATAGTGAAGTTTTATTGATATGATGACGAAGCCCTGCACATACCCTACCGAAAGGTTTCATAGCCTAATAAGAACAAAGTGACTCCCCCGGGTCAACAATCTTGCTTTTAGCGTGAAAAATGTGCAGAATAACCATCATCTTCTTGCTACCAAAAAAATTCTGCTTAGTTTAGTCCTTTGATGTAGTTCCAAGATTTGATCTTTGATAAAGGCATATGTTGCATCTCTATATAGATCTTTAACAGAAGCTATGCTTTGTTTGCATGTGCACCTTATCCTGATGTTGCCCTTGAAAATGTTACTAAAGAATTTTCTTTCCAGGTGGCTGAGAAGTTGAGGGTTGTGAATCTCTATGGCTGCTACAATCTAACCACACTTCCAGATTTTTCTGGAACTTGTACCCTGGAAAAAATTGTCCTAGAACGTTGTAGTGGACTGACTAAAATCCACAAGTCCATTGGGAAACTGAAGACATTACTTCATTTGAACCTGAGAAACTGCGAAAGTCTTATTGAACTCCCAAGTGATGTCTCTGGATTGAAAAGACTGCAGAACCTGATCCTTTCTGGTTGCAAAAAATTAAAAGCATTGCCAGAGTCCATTGGTTTCATGACGTCGCTAAAGGAACTCCTTGTTGATGATACTTCTTTAGAAAAGCTACCTGAAAACATCTTCCACCTTACAAAGCTTGAAACACTCAGTCTGAATAGGTGCCGATATTTGAAACTACTGCCCAAATGCATGGGGATGATGAACTCTCTGAAATTACTCTCTCTAGACGGTTCTGCAATAGAACAAATACCATACACACTTGGATCTTTGGAATCCCTAGAGAAATTAAGTTTGGCATGGTGTAGCTCACTGACAGGAATTCCGTATTCTGTTGGCAAGCTCGAATCATTGATAGAGTTAACAGTGACTGGAAGTGCAATCACAGAACTGCCTGCTCCTGTTGGTTCATTATCTTATCTGAAGTACTTATGGGTTGGGAACTGTCACTCTCTGACCAAACTTCCTGATTCAGTTGAAGGATTGGCTTCTATTAGAGAGCTCCAGTTGGACGAAACATCAATCACTAGCCTGCCTGAACAGATTGGCGCCCTGAAGCTACTTGAGAACCTTCAGATGGCGAATTGTATAGACCTTTGTTCCTTACCGGAATCAATAGGGAACATGTTTGCTCTCACCACTTTGAACCTACGGGGTACTAATATTGTTGAATTACCAGAATCCATAGGGATGTTGGAAAACCTTAGCCTGTTAAATTTGAACAAGTGTAGAAAGCTACTTAGGCTTCCAGCTTCAATAGGACAATTGAAGGATTTGCACCAGTTACTCATGGAGGAAACTGCTGTCACACAATTGCCTGACAGCTTTGGGATGCTTCCTCGCCTAATGATTTTGCAAATGGCAAAGAGGCCTCATTTGCAACTGCCGCGAAACAATGGATGGCCCGCGAGTCAGAGCGCTGAAGAGAATCAAAAGGTTGTCGCGCTGCCAAATTCTTTCTCAAAACTGTCATTGCTAGAAGAACTGGATGCACGTTCTTGGAACATTTGTGCAATTCCCGACAATTTCGAGAAGTTGTCATCACTGGAGACTCTAAATCTAGACAACAATTGGTTTTGCAGCTTTCCCTCCAGCCTGAATGGACTTTCCATGCTGAGAAAGCTTTACCTGCGTCGTTGTGACAAGCTCAAGTCTCTTCCCTTGCTTCCCTCGAGCCTACTGGAGCTGAATGCTGCAGATTGTACCGCATTGGCAAGTATGGCTGATATTTCAAACTTGGTTAGTTTGCAAGAGCTCAACGTTACAAACTGTGAGAAACTTGTAGATATTCCAGGCCTTGAGTGTTTGAAGTCATTGAGGAGGCTGTACATGAGTGGTTGCAATATCTGTGCATCAGCAGTGAAGAGAAGGCTCACTAAGGTTCTCTCCCTCTAAACATATGCTTGTACTGACTTAACACACAAATGTCAGACTTACAAAGATTCTTTACTTTGCCTTGCAGGTTACTTTGAAGAATTTGCGCAATTTGAGTATGCCTGGAAGAGAAATTCCAGATTGGTTTTCTCAAGAGTCAATTAGCATTCCAGATTCCAAACATATAGAGGTCAAAGCTGTGGTTATAGGCGTTGTCGTCTCTGTGAACCAGCAACTACCAGATGAATTGAGGGATCAGCTCCCTGGGATAGTTGACATTCAAGCAAAGATCCTAAAACTGGATGCACCTATATACGGCACCACACTGCACCTAATGGGAGTGCCAAAGACTGATGAAGATCATGTTCACTTGTGCAGGTTTGCGAGTTTTCATCCCTTAGTTTTGAAGTTAAGGAAAGATTACAGGATACAAGTGACAAAGCAAAACCCACCATTCGTTAAGGGAATCGAGCTGAAGAAGTGGGGAATTCATCTGGTTTTTGAGAATGATGATTTTGATGGAGATGAACAATTATTGGATGAAGGCAGACAATCTGTGTCGGAAAAGCTAGCAAGGTTCTTTAGCTCATCATGAATTGAACTTTTTCTTATTCATTTTTCTCTTCAGTTCTTTCTAGCTTGCATTTGCTAGTGCAAAGGAGATTTGATCTCGTCAATTCATGCACACAAGTATTTGCAATCTTATAAACTTGAGACTCGAGTAACCACACATAGCAAAACAGTGCTTTATAATTTATTGAACTTACTGTAAGATAAGGTTTAATACTGAATATTCAACATTCTTATACAAAACCAATACTTGATCTAAGGGTTCCTATTTGAATAAATAATACAGACAGGAGCATGAGCCTGCTCCGAGCCATTCGGAACATATGTAATCATTTCTCAACACAAACCAATATATAGTGCCCAGTGACTTTAGAATCCCAATTCCCAACAGACATCAATCGTAGCCCCATATTTGATGCAGAGCTGTAAGAGTGTCTCGTTGATTTCAAGCCATCCAAGTATATTTGACAAGCATCACCTCTAATTGCGGTTCCATGACGATATTATGTTGTTCTTTCAAAACCACCACCTACCTGCATATGCAACCACTCTGGCGAAGAGCCTCGTAAGTACTCCCTTAATGCTTGGGAACCAAATGCCATGCCGGCCGCATCATATGTTTGTTGACCAAACTGAAACACCAGATCTATCTGTTACGAGGATAAATGGCTAGGAAAATAGAAGGCTGCTATGTCAAAATCTATTCTCTAACACACTCTACCATAAATCTACTTTGAATGAACCCTATTGTGTCATGTTTATTTAAGTTCAACAAGAATTCCAAGTCCAAAAGTGAATGATTTGTCTGTCAGCTACTAGTTTCACTAGATAATATAAATATTATCGGTTTTTATTACTTCTTAAGCTAACAATACAGAGGAACTAAAACACATGACAAACCATCAAATGTGAACCTTTTAACCATGCCTCTGATAGGAACTTCAGAAATTGGTATCAACGACAATTAATTGCACTAAGATTTTGTAAGAGGAAGAAAAAGTAACAGACATCCATAGAAAATTAATGTCAAGGCATATGTCCACTTTCCATGATCAAGATGGATAACCGAATCCACAAACCATTTCAACTTATTGAAAGACAATTGGATTTCGTCTTATTTTTAATCTACCCTGTTCACATAGAAGTAAGTCAACCATCTATAGACCATGTGGATGGACACGCTTTCTAGGTTCTATAGCACATGCGTCAGGAAAAAACTACAAGTAACATTGATGGAACAAACTCTAAGATTATGTATTTTCTTGCAAAGCTATGTGTAACAAGGTTTGGGCTCAAGACCTGCCTGTGTTGAAGCAAGGAGCACCAAACTTTAGATTCTTAAGGCATAAGATTGATGTATCAAGTATTGGGCTCAAGATCTCTAAAATTACATTGAGTGGGAAATAGAAATGTCGAATGTTGGCAAGTCAGAAACAGAAATGACAAATTAAGTATGGATTAGTAAGTTACCTCTTTCGGGGGAAATACTTCAATGTTGGGAGTCATTCTCGAATTAACCGTCTCAAGCTTCATCGACAGGAACTGCAATATCCAACATTTATACAAGGCTTGAGTTTGAACAAGAAGAAACCCAGAAAGCAGGATCATCTGTCCATGATTAGATGTATTCATACCTCAACTTGTCGCTGTAACGATTGAATATAGTTGATTATCTCATCGAGCACCAGTGCCTTGCCTATAACCTGAAAACCCAGCCCAAGACAAAACTTCCTTAGAACAACAATATGCTTCACCTTGTAAAACTGAATCAAGAATATCAGTATAAACTCTACTCTCCAGAATATAGAATTCTAAGCTTCAACCGTGTTGCTGACCACAGCAAACACGAATTTAGCCAACAAGTAGATAAATTAAAGACAGCTTCCCAAGTTCTCTAAAACAATCTCCTTGTTACACTGCTGCAAATAATAAGGAAAAACGAGTACAAAATGAAAACTTCATTACAGCTCACATACCATACCTTATTACATCCGGGTACCAGATCTTGGAGAATTTTCATCCTCTCGCTTATCTTTTCTCTCCTAGCCTGTTCGCCAAAGGTTTATAACATTTCAGGTTCCAATTCTCAAATTTCCACCATATAATGCCAGATTTATATACAGAGCTATGAAGTAAAATTACTCTTTCTGCTAGGCTGTGGCTATCCGTAGCTTGACCCCTTCTAGCTCGTACATGGATATAATCTTGCTTAGGCGGTTCGGGCGGTTGATTATTCTGCTCTACAGTTTTCCCCGAACCGAGCTCTACTTCCCCTCTGGAATCACCATATTCATCCTTACATCCCGAACTTTTAACCCTCTTCCCATCATAATCACTCTGCCCAATTCATAACAAAACCCATCATTCTACACAAAATATCCAGTATTTCACAGAGCAAGCTTGCATCAGTGGATTCAAATTCACACATCATATAGTAACACTGAAATAAATTAAAAACAGAAAAACAAATATCGAATCAATCGTGAATGTTGTAGCTTGAGAGACTCTACTGATTTAAGAAACAATCTCCAATAAAAAATGTGGAATCAGAGAACAAACCAAATCCAAATCACAAATTGAGATCAGTCATTGAACAGAAACGAGAGAGAGAGAAGAAATTGATAAATAAATAAATAAATACCCCGCCATTGGCGCTGCTGGTGGAAACGACGTCGTCCAAATCCCGGCGCTTCCTTCCGCCGCCGTGCTCCGGCGGAAACTGCCAGATCTCCGACAGATTAAACGACGCCGCATCGTGCACCATAGCCACCGGCGGATCCATCCCCTGAAGTCGCTCACTCTCTGAAGAGTCTTCCACAAGCCATAGCTGAGCTGAGCGATTCGAGAGAGTTAATTTAAGTTTAACGGGAAGAGACTAAAGAGAGCATTTATGTGGTGAGCCCGAGTTCGACTCACTGAGTCAACACTCGCTCGCTCACTCTCCAGAGAAGAGACCTCGGGAGATGGGACACAAGTCACTTCCTTACCGAGGTTTTCTCGGATCCACCCATCTCTGCTCGCGTACCTCTTCCTCAACTACCAACCGCTCGATCCATCTTAGTCAGACTCACTGATGTGAGTCGACTCAATCGACGGCTCAGAGTGCGTGGCGCGAGTGAGCGAGCTGGAGGGGGACAGATTTGATGCGCGTGGGGCACAAACACTTGGATGGCGCGAGTAGGCATGCTAGAGCGGGGTTTTACTGTATAATTTTAGAATTTAGTTTTATACTATTTTTGTTTACTGATTCACTTAATGATGGTTTATTACTAATGGTTGGGATTTGATGATTTTAATGATTGCTTTTGTTGTAAAGCTTGAGATAATGATGGTTTATGTATCTTCCATTAGTTCTAGTTAATTAGTGGATGCGAGTGAGTGTTATGTAACTGTGACTAGGGGTGTTAAAAAAAACCGAACCGACCAAAATCGACTGACCCGAACCGAAAATTGGTCGGTTTTGATCGGTTCGGTTTTGGTCGGTTCAGTTTCAGCGCGAACCGACAAAATTTTGGTTCGGTTTTGGTTCGGAACTTAGGAACCGACCAATAAACCGAACCGACCGACCCCCTCCATTCAAACAATGCGTTTAGTCTTTCACACACACGAATCACACCATACACGTACACACACCGTCAAATTCATTCTTCAAACACAGAGACGAGACTGAGAGGCGAGAGAGAGACGAGAGGCAGAGAGCTCGGAGCTCCGATTCTGTCCAAACAGAGAGGCAAAGAGCTCCGATTTCGACGATTCGAGAAGAGAGAGTTTCGATTGTTCTTCAAGTAGCTTCGATTCGGCCGAATCTTGACTCGCAGAAAAGTATGGACTCAAACTGACTCAATTAGGGTTCTGATTTTGAAGCATGTGAAGAGTGAAGAGTCAATTGTTTCGATTATAAATTTGTTTGGTTTCGAATTAGACAATTAGGGGTTTCGATTTGGAACCCTAATTTCTGGGTTTCTAATTTTGAACCCTAGTTTCTGGGTTATTGACTCACAGTTTGATTAAATTTCTGAATAGTAATTTGTGGGTTCTTAAATTAGGGGTTTTAAACCCTAATTTAATTTGGTTTCAACCCTAAATTAAATTCTGATTGTTTAATCACAGTGTATAGCAATGTCTCTCTGTATGAAACTATGACTGTATTGATCATATAGAAGCCAATTTGCCAATTTGGTATACACTGTATAAGTGTATAGAATTCACTGTAATTTGGTATACACTTTAATATCACTGTGTATGAAACTTGACTGTATTGAAGAGAGGTATCATATAGAACAGTGTATTCTATATGATATATCTCTGTATGACAAATTAATTTGTCATACAATGAATATGTTATATGTATACTTAGGAGTTAGGACTGAATTCTGATTAAAAAAATCAGAATTCAGACAAATTCAGTGACAGACAGTGAGTTAATTTTTTTTTTGAACACTATATGCTTCAATAGTTCAATTTGTTTAATTTGCGACTGACTTAATTTTTTTTTGTCTACCTGACAGTGAGCCAGTGAGTTAGTGACACTGTGACAGTGAGTGAGTAGTGATGGATAACAAGAGAAAACGATCTATGTCCACCCCGGAGTTAAGGGTCTCTTCTCCGATGATGACTACGTCAACTGCAGCAAAGGTAATTGAATTGTAAACTCTAAATTCAGTGAATTGAATTGTAACTGAATTGAATTGAATTGTATTTGAATTTAGTAATTAGTAATTTACTAAATTTGTAATTGTTGTTTATAATTAGTAATTGACTAATTGTTGTTTATACTTTATAGGCAACTGATGCAAGTGCAATTGGGGACAACTTGGTTGACATTGTTGATGATCCTACTGTTCCTAGTCCTACAGCTACGGCTGCTACGGCAACGTCGGCGAGTGCCTCTGATGCAGAGCCACAAGCTGATCCATCAGCTGGTGTTGCTGGTCCATCGAAGAAGGGTAAGAAACCCTTAACATCAACAACTTCTACTCGTAAAGTTAGTGAGACTTGGGTTGTTTTTGAAAAGATATATGATAGTGAGGGGATCTTAGTTCAAGCTAAGTGTAGGGATTGTGGCAAAACTTTTAAGGCTCAATCTAAAGGAAATGGGACAACTAATCTAAACACTCATATGAAAAAATGTCCAAACAATCTTGCTAAGAAGGTAGTTGGTCCACAACAACAACATTTGGTTCTAAAGGGTAGTGGTAATAGTAAGAATGTCTCATCTTGGTACTTTCAACAAGATCTTGGTCGAAAATTAGTAACAGAAATGCTAATTCTAGATGAATTGCCCTTTAGTCAAGTGAAGAAACGCGGATTTAGAAGATTAATCCGTGGTATATGCCCTATATTCAAACTCCCTTCTAGAGTGACTTCAACTAGGGATGTTCACAAACTATATGAATCCGAAAAGGGAAGATTGTATGCCTATTTTGGATCTACCTCTTCTAGGATATCCTTCACCACTAGCACATGGACATCTACACCCGGCACGAATTATATGACATTGACAGCTCATCTCATCGATGAGAAATGGGTGTTGCATAGATACATATTGAATTTTTGTCCTCTTACCAGTCACAAGGGGGAGGATATAGGATTAGGTGTTCAAGCATGCCTCAAAGCTTGGGGAATAGATAAAGTCATGGCAATTACGGTTGACAATGCAAGAGAAAATGATGTTGCAGTTGCATTCCTTAGGCAAAGATTTCCAACTAATTGCTTGGGTGGTCATTTCATGCACATAAGATGCATAGCATACATCATAAATTTGATAGTGAGTGATGGGATAACAAGGTTGGGACTCTCTATAGAAATGATAAGATATGCAGTGAAATATTTTAAGATGTCTCCAGGTAGACAAGCTCGATTTAAGGCTTGTATTGCACAAGAGGGTATTGAAACAAAACAAGGCTTGGTTCAAGATGTCGCCACACGATGAAATTCTACATATCACATGCTTCATGCAGCATGTGCATTGGAGAAAGCATTTGAAAGGTATACTATGAAAGATCAAAGCCTAAGGATGGAGATGGAAATGAATCTCCGGAAAGATAAGAGTGGACCTTCATGTTATCTTACTAATCGAGATTGGTATGAGCTAAATTTTTTTATGGATTTTTTGAAGAAGTTCAATGATATGACCGAGAGAGTATCCACTTCAAAGCATGTGACATCAAATATTCAATTGGAGATTGTTTATAGTATATTCCATAATATTCAAAAAGGTCAAGCAAGTGATAATAGTGATATGAAGAACATGGCTACTACAATGAAGGCGAAATTTGATAAATATTTCGGGAACATAGATAAGGTGAATATGTTCATGTATTTAGCACCACTATTTGATCCACGACACAAGATGGATTTTGTGGATATAATTGTTCGTGATATCTATACTCCTCCACAAGCCGAACTTTTCATGACAAAAGGGAACGCAACTTTGAATGCGATGTTCACTAAATATGACACATTGTATGGGAATCACACCGTGGGAAGTTCAGAAGTTGCTACTTCCGTTGATGATGTTGAGAATGAAGAAGATGCAATAGCTCTTGCTCGAGCTAAATTTTAAAAACGAAAAACCTCCAAAGAAGGACTTCCTAAGTCGGAGCTACAAAAGTACTTGGATGAGGCAACCGAAGACTGGTCAACAACATTTGATATCTTGGGTTGTTGGAGGAAGAATTATCACAGATTCCCACTGATTGCAAGAATGGCGAGAGACATTCTAGCAATTTCAATCTCTACGGTATCTTTAGAATTATGTCTTAATAATACTAGATGGTAATTTGATTCAAAAGAAATAAGAGTAAATTTAAAGGTTTATATATTAAAAAGTACACATCAATTAAGTTTTACTGAACATAATTATTAAAGATTTCGAAACTAATAATTTATGAATGATAGATCCATAAAAAGCTACCAATCATAAATAAGACAATATGTTGGAACTTAAAATATAAATTGAATAACCTGATAATATTATTTTCTTCTCTGTGGCCCAAATTAGAATTTATTATTAGAACACATAGTTTGAACTAAATATTTATTATGGAAGGATCAATTACATGCATGTGTGTACGTGCATAAGGAAAGAGACACGAGGCTCACTCTTTTAAGTAAGCCCGAAAATGATTAAAACACGTGTGAATATAAACTTTCGACAAACAAATGGTATAAGAAAGTATTAATTGGACAACTCCCACGTGTTCAATATGTTATATATCACTCAATACCATTAGAGGAGAAGCATTTAGTTTTGGGTAGATTTACAAAATCATAAGAGGAGAAGCATTTTTTTATTAAATGAGTCGAATTTAATTATATTCGTTTGAGTTTCGTTTGTTGAGCATTTAGTTGTTTGATTTTTGAATAGTTGTGTCACGTCAAGTTCACTTAAGAACTTAGTATAGGTAAATAATATTTAGCTGAAACGATATATATGTAATTATCCTTTAAATTTACGTATTGCTCACCCAAGAAGGAGAAGGAGCAACAACTATCCCCTTAAATCTCTGCTCCGTGCATGACTGTGATAACGAAGGTTGTCCTTGTAGTTAATCGTATTTTAGAACGCAAAACATAAATATAGAGAAGTGTAGCAATCAGTTAAGTTGTAAATTTATCATTGATAAGGATGTGATATCGTACTATAAATGTTGTGACTACAACATTTATTAACCAGCGGTAAATAACATATATGACATAATGTTCATGCGTGACTTGTGAGAGATTGTTGTAGCAATTTTTTCGCATGAATGTCTCAATCAATAAAAAGTAAAGCATATCGGATAAGAGCCGATTATAAATATGTATGGTGACCATGCAAAGATGGCATGGCCTAGTTTGGTGCATATGATAAATGCAAGAACCTATATTGCAAAGGAGGGAGATGGGAGTGGAATAGGTACTTTAATATGTGAAAAGAAGTGTGCCAAACTTTCCTATATTCAATATCGAATCAAGGCAGGCACATGTAATCAACCAAAAGACTAGCTTGCTCCTTTCTCAACGCATCCATTTTAATACTTATATCGATGTCGTATGATTTGAAAATTTTTAGTTCCTTTGTTTCTCTCATTCAACTTTGAATAGTTAATAAATGCGGTATCAAACTTAGCCTAATTTTATTTTAAAAAAATGACAAGAACGTGTTTTATAATATCGCACTTTTATGAGATGATATTATGTACTTTATTAATCATAATAGAATATTGTAAACTTTGAGTTTTTGTATGCAAAACATGTATATATGTATAAAAATAACGAAATTGTACATTTTTTTAAAAAGTAATTAAAAAATAATAATTTTCAACTAAAAAGTTAATTACAAAATTTAGGTATTAATTGTGGCCTTGGCTCTTTTTTATTATACACATTTTAGTTAATAGTTGAGGCTTTAGCTCTTCGGACGGCTTTGTCATGGATTCGTGATAAAGGGTAGAGTGATATTCGTTTGGATACATACCACCATTCTCCCTGTGGAGTAATTTATTATGATTGTTGTTTTTAACTTATGTCTTTCACTAGTACGGGTGTTCATTTTATCCGAAGATCAACAATTTGTACGGCTTTTATTCTTGCTAGACCCGCTCTTTCAGAGACTGATTGAAACTACGGGGCAGAGTTTGTCCCCTGGGCTACAATGACGATGTTATGGCCGATTCGGCTTAATGGTATTGTTGGGTTTTTAAGATAAAAAATAAATAATAGGTGTTTTATTAATTTCTAATATGAAATTAATTTTGTCTATCTTATCCAATTTTACACGTAGTTTGCAAAATTTCAATCACATTTGGCAAACTTGCATAATTAGTACAAGATTTGTCTTATAATTAATATATTTGTAAGGCCAATTAATTATAATCTAAGAGATGCCATATGTGTCTTGTCCACGTGGCGGTACAGTTGCAAGTCGTTGTCGTCACCAACTTTACCCATCACTCTATTGGACGTAAATATAATTACGCACGTGACAAATAGCCATTAATATGAGTGGTGTTAGAAATGTCACTGAAACTGTAGTTACGAGAATGTAACATGCCATGTGGGAACTTACTAAAAATGGCAATACGTACACTGTGTGAAGTGAGTCACATAGCTCGGTCGGTCGAACTTTCGAAATGACAAATGGCTCCTCCTTGTTCTGTTCTGTCTCTCAAGTTTTTTGCTTTCGCACATGAAAATAAAGTTGATTAAGTTATGCATAAACTCAATCATTAACCATTGATAATCTCACTCACATTAGCTAGTTGCCTTATTCACCATGTTAGCAGTATATTATATATAGGCATTAATTGGAATTATTTTCTTCCCCGTTTACCTGATTGTATTCGTGTGTGTGTATATATAGAGTCACTCAAAATGTCTAAATGTTCAAACTAATTTATAACCGTCGGATCAGAGACGCGCGTTATCTTAAACTGCGACACGTGACATTTATACAACGTCGCACTACATGTTATACATTGCTTCAATTTTGCATAAGTCCAAAATGTTATACAACATTGCATTACATGTTATACAGTCTGGACGTTTGGACATTTTCTCCTAGTTTGTATTTGTTACCTACTCTCTATATATATATAACCATTTTTTATCAATAATAATCAACAATGAAAATATAAGGGAAAATGACACTTTTGAGCACCTAAATATATACTTTTGACATTTTCATACCATACTTTTTTTCAGTACCCTAAATTTTATTTTGGGACAAAAATTTCAAAATACCCATGAATTGAACCAAAATTGAAGTCAATTTTTGGTAAATAAATGATCAGTTGTCCCAAAATGAAATTCAGGATACTGAAAAAAAGAAAAAAAAATAGGGTATGAAAGTGTCAAAAGTGTATAATTAGGCACACAAAAGTGTTCTTTTCCCAAAATATAAGTATAACTAAAAAAATAATTACTAAGTACATATAACAAAATAAATTCGAGGATGAATTTAAACTCTATTCATATATAAATACAAAGCGAGCTTACAGACCCTAGCTAGCAGGGAGCTCGAGCTTGACTCGTTTATCAAATGACCCAACATTGCGGTCAAACTCGACTTGAGTAATTATATTACAACTAGCACATATAAATTTTTTAATGAGCTCGAGCGCCTTGTCAAGAACTCGACTTATTTATCCAAAACAATAATTCACGTATAAATATTTATTTAAACAAAAAATAAATATTAATTCGAACTCCTATTATGTTGAAAATTTGATATATGCTACTTGTAATCTAACTCGAGCCGAGTTTGAGCGTAAGATTGGGTTGCTTGATAAACGAGTCAAGCCCAAACCCAACCTACCAGTATTTGTAAAATTCGCAAACCGACATGCTTCATATTTATATATACATATAAGTTAAATTTGAACTCAACTGAAAAATAAATAATCAAATTTAAATTAGTTTTTGTTATATGTATTTAGTAATTATTTTATTATTCAAATTATTATTTTTACTTAATTATGTTATTAACCAAAAGTATCAGGAGCCCAACCTGCCTAAAATCTCAAGCTGATAGGTGAGGTGAGCATAGGCCAGGTTGGACAGTCCATGACTTAATTTTGGGCTCAACCCAGACTTAGCGGGTTGAATATTTTTTTGTCCATTCCCGGCCCATGAATAGTGTTGTCCGTTGGACAAGTGGCGCGGGTTGAGCCCGGATGGGTTCCGGGTTAGTCCAGCCCGTCCATAACATTAAAAAAACATATTGTACATAAAAATTAATTGCAAAAATACATTATGTACACAAAACATATTGTAAAATTAATACTTCAATATCACAAGAATAGATTGTCAGTAACATTTATGGAAATTGTGTTTTTCGAACTTGTTTGTTAAAAAAATTAAAATGACCCTTTTAACATTAGTGTGGGTTGTGCGTGTTTAGTTAGTTAAGTTCATTAGGCCGGGTTGGGTCGGGTTAGTCCGAACACCCTACTTTATGTTCGTAACCCGACCTGTGATATTTATATGGTCCCCGTTCCCGGCCCGAGTCACTTCAGGTTGGGACTATGAGTGGATGGGTTGGTCCGGGTTAGTCCGGGTTCACGGGTTGGTCTGGGTTCACAGGTTGGGCCGGGTTGTCTGGACATTTCTGCTCTCAGATTGCTATATAAGCTGGTGAACAGATTCACATCTTTCAGATGTGAGACTCTAACATCCCCACTCATGTACAAGCCGATTTGAAATGCGCACGTGGAAACAGACGAGCGGGGACATATATAGAGTGGACGCATGTCCATGGGCTATCAGGCCTGATGACATAAATAGTACGTCCAAGGTAGCACCAAGCTCTAATGTCATATTAGAAGCCAAACTTACCTAAAACCTTAAATTAATAGATGAATGTTCAGATTGTTATATAAACTGGTGAATAGATACACATCTATCATACGTAAAACTCTAACCAGAAATAGAAATTTCTGAACATGTATTTGAGTATTGTATCAAAGTAGAAATGGGACATATAAAGAGTGGGTAATCAGTAATCAGTACAGGCTGGGAGTGGGGTTGGAGTTGCTGCTACTGTTACGATTCCTTGTGCGGAAAATGAAATAGTCACAAAAAGAGCAACGATTACTATACCCACATAATTATACACAAGATGTGACGCCTTGATTCATGTCGCCAATTATTAAAATACCAACTTAATTAAAAGTTTACATTAATAGTTGAAGGCCTAATTATAATTTTCCACTATCATCAATGATGCTTGTCAATTTATAAATCCCAATCTGCATTCTACATAAAACTTCTGCAATCATGTTTTCGTGAACGATTTGAAAGGGAATCGATTTTTTATAATTTAACAGTTGTCCATTCAACTCATGTCCATATATCAGTAAGTTCATTGACACTTGTGGGCTATGGATGTGTCCCACCACCACTAACATTTTTCTCTTATTCACAATTAGCACAACCATCTTATTCAAAACACGTTTACCAAAAAATTTAATAAAGGAAATATAAAAGATAAATATTTTTAACTATTCATCATTTTCACTTTAACTACGTTCAATTAAGACTTGGGTCATTCAACTATACTAAAGTTCAAATAATATACGTGTGTTAAGGTTTTTAGATGTAAAATGTTACTTTTAAACGTAAAAAAATGAAAATGCCATTGGATAAAAATCTAATTTCAGACCTGCACAATTTAATTTTTAAAATTTTAAATTAATTTTAGGTTGAAAAAATAGATTTTTAGTCAAAATACATTTTAGACCTTTCACTTTAAAACTTAACGTAGAAAATTTAGAAAAGTAAAGTGCAGTCGAATGATCTAAATCTCAATTGGATGTAACTATAAAGCAGTAATAGTTGAGATAGATAGATGATATATGTATTTTTCTTTTGATCAACTTCTTCCTTATTGAGTATTGCAAACATTTGAGCCCAATTACTTATTTACTTCATGTTATTCATTATTGCAAGGAGAGAATGGAGCCCAAGTAGACATTGCTCAACTTCCTGATTGGGCTCAATGGTCTTTCAAGTGAAAGTGACCACCAACTACCAAACATTTGAAGGAAATTTTTTTGTACTAATTTAAACCAAAGAAGTATAGTCATAATGATTACTGAGCATGTTTTATTACTTATAAATTCATTTTACTTCAGATCAAACTAAAATAAATTTTTTTGCATTCATATTGTAAAAAATTTCGTTTAAACACTTAAAGATTGAAATGTTTCATGATGTTATTTGAAATACGCGGTTAAACATAAATATCATGACACTGATGAAAATTTCAATTGCAGCACAAGTTTTCGCGGTTAAATATATCATATACACTTATAAGAGAGCTTGAACGTGAAACATGTTTCGATGGAAAATAATAATTTATTTGGTTTGAAGATATTAATGTAAAAACTAATCACATGAATACAAATGGTTTAGGTGAACGGTCATAGAAATATCATTCAAAAGAAATTTATTGTTATTAAAAGTTGACCGTGGAGTGGCTGATTTGTTATAAAAATTTAAGACACATGACATTACTTTTCTCTTATTTAGAAAGAAAGAACAAAAATAGAAAATAGGAAACTACTTTAGTAGGTTGTAGCTTCTCCGTCTCACACGGTTAAATTCCTATCACTAAAAATAAATTCAGATTTTAATCTTTTTTATGATATTTGGATATTATTTTTTAATAATAGACATATTTTCTTAACTATCCTTAAATTCACCTAATCATTCTTAATCTAAAGTCGAGAGTGAGTAGAGTCAACCACTAAACCGAACTCAACTTGACAGTATCAAGATATTCTTAGTTTAGCTAGTTCATAATTGTATTCTAAGGAAATGCTTTAATAAACTTAGACGCGTGTGATTCTTGTATAAATTAAATCATGACTAAGAAAGATGCAGTGAATATCTGCCGGTAAGCTTTTATTCAACTTTTTTTGTTACTATGATGTATTAAGCGCCCATATTGTTTGCTTTTTAGGAGGCGGTAGTTATTTTTATCGTTAGATATCGATTTTGGAGGCGGGTCGGATCTATGAGTTGATGGAAATTTATCAGATAGCTTTGGGGTAGAAGATGAATGGAAAAAGTCGTCGATATTCTTTAGCTTGAACTTGAACACTGATTCAGGAGTTCGTCGGAACATCCAAAACTTGATGGGTCTTAGGAAGGATAACAATGATGTTGTTTGGGGGTTTCTAGTATGGTTGGCCGGTCTAAGTCAAGCTACTTCGGGGTACCTTAGAAATTGTAGTCAAAAGGGTCTTGATGGAAAACAGTTTTTTTATTTGCTTAAAAAAATATTTATAAACCTATTTCTAAAAATATTTTAATTTTTAAACAAAAGTATTTTTGTCATTCTTAAAAAAAATTAACAAAATTTTCAAAAAAGTAAATAGAGAGACGTATACAACTTGAGACTTTTGGTAACCCATGGAGCTTCGCAAAAAAACACATCTCCGTTTTAAGGGATGCTAGCGAAAATCACATATACCTAAATAAAAGTAAGTGGTATTATAAAATAAATTATGTATAATCGGTTCTTATGGAAGAAATCGATTTGATATGCTTGATAAAAACCCTCCAGTCACACAGAAGGACGTGATCAACGTTGAAAATCAGTCTTAACAAGATCAATTGGTTGAGAATGAGTACACGTAGACAAAATTAATAATACTTATTTATAATCGCAAACAAATATTAAAGAAAACGTGTTTGCAACTACGTTTAATTAAAAAGGTAACTTTTGATAGTTTTTTTTAAAAGTTGGTATGTTATAAGAGAAAATCCTTGCCACTAACCCTTAAAGTATGTAAATTAATTGATCATTTAATAAACAACTTCTTGATCTTTACATGTCATTTTGAGCGAATAAAAATTAGCAAGACATGAGAGTTGGTTTTCTTTAATGACATGCCATGTCCATAGATATGCAAGTTTGAACTAAACTCATTGAATATGCATTATTGCTTTAAATGGTAACGCTTTTGAAGTTATGGAACTTAAACAAAAATGCCATCACTTGTGATCAGCAAATAAAGTAGGTTGAAAAAAAGTTGACAATGTGCAAGTAACTTTCAGGTTGAGACCAACCAGTGAAACATTTTGGACAATATCAATTGGCTCAACCAAGCAGGTACAGCTCTCTCATTTTACAATGTTCATGTCCAAAGCCATGAATATGATATTGAATAGCTTTACCAGAACTATACAATGTGCACATAGAAGCAACCATTAAATGTCAAAAACAATTAATTCCCTACCTTGCACAGAAACCTGAACTGAAAATGACCAGTGACCCAATGGCCTGGAAAAGAAGAAATGTGAAAATGACTTGAGATCCACACCCATTCACTCACACGGGCGGGCATTTGGTACTCAGAAACGTCCCGAATTCAGTTCTAGTTCTTAAAATTTCAAAATTGCAGGTATTGGTAAGAACCGAACTGGTTTACGCTGCCACATATCCATCTCTCCTCCACTTACGCATGCTACCCATGGCGCTCTCTCCCGCATTACACATCACTACACACTACTTTTTGATTGAGTTGTAATAATTAAATCTTAACATTTTATCACAAATTTAAAATTTCGGCTAAAATTAAGTTTAAATTCGTCTAATTTAATCTATAAATCAAGCCTAAAATATAAAAAAAATACCAATTTCAACCAGATATAACTAGAGAACCGCTTTCAGGACCAAACTGTTTCATCCCATATCAATTCTAGATATGGTTTCAATAATTGGCGAAACTGAGGGTCTAATTCAGTTCCTGGCCAGTCCGGTCCGGTCCAGAACCATGCCCACCCCTATTCATTTCCTTGGATCTTCTTGGACTTTCTATCCTTTTCAACATTAATTACAAGCTCACACACCAAAAGCCTTTTCTTGTTTGGGACTCCAATGAATTGTTATTGCATTAATGGATAATTTCGTCTTGGATCATCCAATGTTCTAATTTGGTAGCAAGAGTAATGATCATTTTCTAGTCAAATTGCTTTCCACGGCATCGAACATTTGAGTTTGGAATAAAACTATATCCTAAAACTTGTGTTTCTCATGAATTAATTTGGCATTCCAAAATTTCATTCAACTATTTGGTTGCAGTTTTGACTGGTAACGTGTGCACATTATTGCATATTTGGCTTGTTATGCTTTGGATCATTACTTTTTAGGTGCAAAAATTTGGACTAATTATTACAAATGTGAACATTTCGATACTTTGGAATATCTTTTTCCTCCTTGAAAAAATGCACCTGGGTTTATAGTGTGAACCGATATAGTATGTGCTTTCATGAATCATTGATTAGCAACACAATCAGATGAGGTTAGGGAAGATTCGTTGGTGTTTTTATTATCTGACAACGACTAGTATTATTTTTTTTAATGAATTTTAAACCCATTTAATTTGTAAATAAATTAAATATGCGTGTATTCATCAAACATGTATACATGTTGGAGTCCATTTTTTATTAAAAAAAAATACAATGTGTATATAAATTCTTTTATACTTAATATTATTTCGATGTACGACTTTGAACTCACATGCAAATCTAACAAAACCCAATATATATGTGTGTTAGGTATTATACAATAATAATAACAAATTGCGAAAATCAATAAAATATAAAATACTAATGATATATGAAAATTAGAAAATGATACATGAACCTTTACATAATATTTGATACAAACTCGGGAATAGTCGAGGCGTGTTGGACATTTTCCTTAAAGTGTATTTGCTCTCCCTCGGGTGTTGGAATCAATGAGTGTACACCTCCCAGGATACAACGACTTCGAACTAGCACCGTACACCAAAGGTCTAGTTCCGGCGAACTTGAACTTGTGCCTTTCTCTATCACCAAATCGTACGAATTTTGAAGAGAAGAAATGTAGAAGATGGAGAACAAGAACACATAGTTCTTGATATTTGGATGATTCAAAATTGAAGAGAAAGACCATCTATTTATAGTCTCATCTCTTCCACCTCTTGAATTCTAAGAGTAAATGCCCAAATTAAAGACAAAAATGAAAGGTTGTAACCTAAACATTCAAGAGGATTAAAGCACATTCAAAATGTATATTAAATCAATTTTATTCATCACGTAGGATTAATATGAATTTAAATCATATAATATGATCTTAAATCATGTAATATCCAACAAAATATATATATATATATATATATATATATATATATATATATTCAACCCACCATAAGAAAATTGTTCACTCGCGGGACGGGAGAGCTAGCACACTAGACCGCTAGTGTGTCCTATTTGAGGCATTTTCCCCGAGGACAGTTCACGGGAGGGGCAGCATTAAGGGTATGCACCCCCTAGACTAGGGGTGAGCAGAAATGTCCAGAGAACCTGGTCCAACGCGTGAACCCAGATCAATTCGGACTAACCCGTCAACTCATAGTCCCAACCCGGGGTGACTCGGGTTGGGAACGGGCACGATATAAATATCACAGGCCGGGTTACGGACATAAAGTGGGGTGTTCGGATTAACTCGGCCTAATGAACTTACCTAACTAACTAAACACGCACAACCCACACTAATGTTAAAAGGGTTATTTTAAGTTATTTTAACAAACAAGTTCGAAAAACACAATTTCTATATAAACTATCCTAAATGTTGCTGACAACATATTTTTGTGATATTGAAGTATTAATTTTGCAATTAATTTTTGTGTACAGTATATTTTTCTTAATGATATGGACGGGCTAGACTAACTCGAAACCCGTTCGGGCTCAACCCGCCCACTTGTCCAACGGACAACACTATTCATGGGTTGGGAATAGACATGAAAATAATCAACCCACTAAGTCCGGATTGCACCCAAAATTAATTCATGGACTGTGTAACCCATCCCATGCTCACCCCTACCCCAGACGATAGAGAGGTCCCATCTGCAGCAATACAAAGCATTAGAAATCATAAATACACGTTTTCACCTTTAAGCTCCCAATTAAATTTGTTGCCCACACTAAGAAAACTATTCATTAGTATACGAATATAATGTGTGTGTTTTGTCAAGTAATTTACGAATATAATGTATTCAATAACATACCAATATATCAAGTAAGTTTTTGTCTAAATTTTAATGATTAACTAATTTATTAATTTTTATATTAGCTAAATAAAAATTAACTAATTCGCTAACTTTTTTTTTAAAAGAAAAAACGAATTTTATTAATTAGACAGTAACCAACTCGGCATCAAGCTGGACAGCGAAGCTACAGATGATGGGACAGACCCCTCACCATAATCCCAACTACTGATAGTTAAAACAAACATGGTCAATTTGTGAGCCATTTGATTACGAGCAAAACAAATAACAGAAGTTATGATGATTGATAGTACGCAACACCGTCACTAATGATTCCTCCAAAGTTGTTCAACTCGACCCGTTTAGCATAATGTAGAGTAACGGCCTCCAACTTGCTGCAGAATGCTTTACACATGCATCTTTGATAACTTCAGAAACCAATCGACTCAAACCAGTTAACATCATGCAGAGCAACGACCTCCAACTCATACGGATGGAGAAGCCCCGTGATCTTGCTGCATACCGACTTAAACCAGCTTTCTCGATCAACCTTGCGATTAATATGGGCATCAAGAAATTCAAATTGTCTCAGCTCATTGGGTTTAACCGGATCAACCCATCGACACTAGGAACCCCCCGTTTCCTTCTAGTACCGATCCAAATAAGAAACATATTGAATTTTGAGCAAGTCGAGGCCCCCTGGTTCGGTATGCTTGCATGAGTCTTCCCACTGACGCCAGATAATTCCGGTTCCCTCCTAGTACCGGCCTACCAACCAATCAAAAGCAAAACCCCCATCCCTCCATGCTCTATTGTCGCAACCCAGGCGCGCCCCATCTGCAACTCCAGCCTCACCTGTCTCAGCCCATCCCCAAACCACTCGACCTCGCCTCCACCAAAACCCGATCTACCACCCGACCATGCCTCCATTAGACCCAAATCTACCTCTACAGGAGCTCTGCTCCTACCGCCGCACCACGCTGACGTCGCCACCAGTACCACGCAGACGTCGACACCCGTAGGAGATCGACGCCGCGAGACTTCGCTCAATTATGGCGAAAACCCTAAGAGTAGGGTACAGGCCGCCGATTCCAATAGCGTGTCAATTAGCTAACTTCTTAATCTTTATTATAACAATTTATTTGACATTTTAATTTACAGCAAATGAATAAAATAAAACCTTTGAAGTTATTTTTATTAAATATTGAAAATTTGTATTGATGAGCAATTGAGGTAAATTTTAAACAAATGTTTTGAGTTGAATGAGAAATGTAACACTTACTTTCACAATAATTAAGTAATAATTTTATGTTGTATTTACTCTCACATACATAATATATACATCAGTGGACAACACAAATTTGAGTAATATTAGTTGGCCACAGACTATATTTAAAATTAATAAGCATATGATATATACAATTTCAACTCATATTGAATAGTTTGATTTAATTATGACTCATATGTATATATCTTTGACTCTAAGCTTGTTCTTGACTTCAATCTTGTATGTTTTGGTAATGGTTCTCCTGCTGGAAGTGAATTCACTGTTATGCCCTCACGTGTCACGTCTAATTACACGGCGTAACACATGCCAAAATTGTATTCACGGTGGGCAAGAGAGGTGGTGCGTCCACGTGGCAACAAATCCACAACTGCCGTTTCTGTCTTTATATAATTTCCGTATCTCATATTATTGTGGAAATCAAATAACTACATTTAAAAAAAAAATATAATTAGTTAAATAAACGACTATCTTCTCCTTCAATTCAACAACCAAAGACACTTTGCTTCTTCCACTTCCTCTGCTTCAACCAACGTTAGCTTGTTCAAGTTGATGTTGTTTCTCTACCCTTTTAGCTCTCCGTGAAAAGGAATAAAAAAACCTCTGCTCTGAATTATGTTTATAACCATGGTGATTGAGGCATCAATATAGAGAGAGTTGTGAAACATGGGTAGTTGTGTGTCGGCGCCGGAACGGAAGAAGAAGAAGAAGAGTACTGGTTGTGGCGGTGGTTGCCGGAAGAGGATCAGAAGAGGGATCGGAAAGAGAGTGTGTTGTCGTTCGACAGCTGATGGGTCATTGGAGAGGGTGGTCGGAGTTGACCTCGGAACCGCCGAACCCACTTTCTCAGGTATAGTCTCTGCTTTGAATAGAAATGGGTTTTTTTCATCACTGAAATGAGTAATTGGGTTTTATTTGCTTTGCTTTGTTTTAGTTTTACTTAATTTTGTTGTTGGTTTGATTGCATTGGGTTGTTTTGTTTATGAATAATTACATGTTCTACCCCAAATCCCTCACCATCATATGCACCCAGTGCAAGGTTTTGAACGCACAATTTCTCCTAAGAACGTGTGTGTCTCAGATTGCTGGAATGTCCCCTCAAAGACGAATTGCTTTTGATAAGAGTAAAAGTGTGGGTAAGTTTGATTGTGTTTGGATAATGTTTGTTTGAAAAGTAAAAAATGTTGCATTGTGGTTTGCTAAGAGAATGTCGCCAACTTGTCCGATTAATTATGTAATCCGATTTATTTACCGTCAATCTCGGATTAATCACTAATTAACCTTCAAAAGGCCCTGTCTGCGCAACTAGTGCCTAGTGTTTTTAGAGCATCAGCTATAACTGGACTCAGCCTCAGCTGCGGAGAAAGTAACTGAAATTTGAATGGCAAGAGGAGGCACACATTGAAGGACATCAACCAATTCTAATAAGTCAATGTTCTGAATTAGGATCCAATGTACAACAGAAATTTTCTTTTACAGACAATGTCCAGCAGGTGAGATATTGACAATTCCAAGCGTCACATAGAGAAGTTTCATGCTTCACAGCTAGCTTTTATAATTAGGGACATAAAACTCTAGATACAAAATATAATTAGCTACCATTTCTTCACATTTTGTAATAAGATTATTTTTTCTGCCTCAAACCATAATATCTGTAGCTATGCGATATTGGGCGACACTGTGATTCCTAGCATTGATGGTGCCTTGTTGCAAATATTGTTGCTTTTACTTTGAGCCAGAATCATTTAAATTTTCTTTGAGCTGTTGATGTAACTTTGTTATGGTGTAGCAGTACCAGCAGGAAGTATCGAAGAGGCATGGTTTGATTCGGTTACAATATTCGAGTCTGACTGTGACGACGATTTCCAAAGCGTTCAGGATGGTATTTGAGTTAAACTTTTTTTTCTCTTCTGTTCCACTTTGATTAATCAGATGAGTTTGGTTATAAATTATGAATACATGTTTGATTTACAGATGCATTTTCTCTCAATGGTTTGGAAGGATCGTCTATATCAGGTACTGCATTTCTTATACAACCTTAAAATGGAAACTTCGATTTCAAGTGTTCCATAGAATTATATACTGATCATATGCACACACCGGGGACTATTCAATAGGACATTCTGCAAGCAACTCTGTTAGGATGTCAAATATTGAGGCCTCGGATTCAAGGCATCTCGAGGAGGAAGGGTTGTTTGGTAATTGTGGAATTGTTCCTAATAATTGTTTGCCTTGTCTTGCTTCCGATGTCCCTTCAGTCGAGAAGAGAGGATCACTAAGCTCTAGTCCCCCACATGGAAGGAAGAAGGCTACCAAATTTTCCGCTCTATGTGAGTATTGCTATTATATACGAATTTTCTCATTGTTGAGTTAAAAACATAAACATGTTATATTAGGCACATTAGTACTCATTTTATTGGCATTTGTTAGTTAACCTTATGTTCTATTTCAGTGTCTTCAAAAATGCTGCTGCAACGACCAATAGCTGGGTCTCAAGTACCCTTTTGCCCGGTAGAGAAGAAAATGCTCGACTGTTGGTCACATATCGAGCCAAGTTCCTTCAGAGTTCGGGGAAAGAACTATTTAAGGTAAAGAATAAATACTTTAGGAAGAGAGCAATCGAATCAATTGACTCGTTTACTTGTGAATATGTTCATACATTGGGAAAGCTTTCTCTTGCAGGGACAAGAAGAAGGTGTATGCTTCTAATTACGCTGCGTATTATCCATTTGGCGTCGATGTCTTCCTATCTCCGAGAAAAGTAGATCACATAGCTCGATTTGTGGAACTCCCAGTAATTAGTCCTTCTCGGGCCCTTCCACCTATACTAGTTGTAAATGTACAGGTAATCTGAGTTTGAGCTTCATTAAAAAAATTAATCAGCAATTTCATTTCTCTGCTGTGCAATATTTTCCATGCTGATCTTTTTGTGGGTTCTGCAGATCCCATTGTATCCTGCAGCCATTTTCCAGAATGAGATCGACGGGGAAGGAATAAACATTGTTTTGTACTTTAAACTTTCAGAAAGTTATGCTAAGGAACTCCCACCTCATTTTCAAGAAAATATCAGAGTAATTAAGATGGAGCTATTGTTGTTTGGCTTTCAAATATCACTGTGGTCCTATGATATGATCCTTATTGTTGCTATCTTCTATTTTCTCGAGACAGAAGATCATTGACGACGAAGTGGAGAAGGTCAAAGGCTTTCCTGTTGATACTATCGCGCCCTTTCGAGAAAGGATGAAGATACTTGGCCGTGTTGCGAATGTAGAAGATCTTCAGTTAAATTCAGCTGAGAGGAAGCTTATGCAGGCTTACAATGAAAAACCAGTTCTTTCTCGGCCTCAGCACGAGTTCTACTTGGTAAGTCTCTACCAATAGTATAGCATCGATCTTGATCCTCATTTTCTCTGCTTTGAATTACCTTTCTAATATACAAACACACCATGCTTATGAAAACATTTTATGTTTTGGGCATAAATAAACTGACCAGAATGGTTATTGTTTCCATAGGGAGAGAATTACTTGGAGATTGACATAGATATGCATAGATTTAGTTACATTTCAAGGAAAGGGTTTGAAGCATTCCTCGATAGGCTAAAGAATTGCATACTCGACGTCGGCCTCACCATTCAGGCAAGTTACTGATTTTCTTTCTTGTGAAAATGGCAAAAACCTGTTATATACCATCACACCTTTGTAAGACGGTGTTGTGTATTTTGTTAATGACAAAAATTTAAATTGTTGTGAACTTAGATTTTATTTGTGCAAATTGTGTGTATTGCTACAAATACGATGAAATTGCCCTTAAACCAGGTTTTTGCCATTTCCCCTTCTTTCTTTACCGAATGTTTTTTTTGATGACATGACATAAACCTATGTTTGTTTGCAGGGAAACAGACCGGAAGAGTTACCGGAGCAGATCTTATGCTGTATTCGGATAAACGGAATTGACTACATGAAATACAATCAGCTAGGAATACCTGAAGACAACCTTTGACTCTGCAAGTGCAAGTGCTACAAGAAATGTAAGAGTTTGTGTTAGTACATATGGTGAGGTTTGAGTTTGACCAAAGTTTCTGTTCATTGTGAGTTGTGAACTCTTATTGTCCAACAACTTTTCAAAAAAGACACCAAATATAAGCATAAACAAAAAAGTTGACATCAACACAAATAGTAGAATACAGCAGGACACAAATGATTGAATAAAACACAAACAGACTATGGATTCAAAGGTTTGATGAAAATGGGTACGCCAAATTGAGGTTGCAGTGTCGTGTTATCGACCGGGGTATGCTTATAGTCACTGGAGAGCGACCATGAGAACCTCTGGAGCAACAATGCCATCACAACTTTAACTTCAAGCAATGCGAGTTTCTGGGCAATGCAAGTTCTGAGTCCCGTTCCAAACGGCATGAATGCATTTGGATGCGTGGCGGCTCTGGAAACGCCATTGGCGAACCTCGAGGGATTGAACTCTTCTGCATCATCACCCCAATATTCTTTGTCCCTGTGAATGTGCATCACTCGAGCTGTTACAATCGCTCCCTTGGGAATCATCATGTTCCCCAATTTCAAGTCCTGCAATGCTTCTCTCTTCAGTTCAATGCCCGGGCCGTACAGCCTCAGTGTCTCCAACACCACCATGTTCACCTGCAATCAACATTGAGGATCATTTCCCGCATTTGAGTTCACTGAACATTTCCTTTGTTCTGGTCATCAGCATTACAAATTTTAAGTCGGCGATCTTATCAGCATCAGGAATCGCGCGGCCACATTGTTTAAGCACCTCGGCCCTCAGTATTTGTTGCCAATCCTGATGAATGCTCAGTAAAAAAACCATCCAAGTCAATAAGTTAGAGGTGGTTTCTTGCCCCCCGAAAAAGAATGTCTTGCACTCGTCCAATATCTCATCCATTCTCAACTTTGTCTTGCCCTTATGATTACTTTCAGACGCTCCGAGCATTATTCCAAGGAGATCTTCGCCATAGGGATTTTCCGATAGCTCTGCCTTTGAACAACTCAAGCGACTCTCAACGATGCGCTTTATCGAACTTGTCATGCTCCTATGCAGCTTCCATATTTTCAAGTTCGTCCGAGTTGGCAGGTACCTAATAAATGTACACAAGACAAGAGATTGCTTATACAAAGTTATGTAATTACTGAGCACCATCAAATTAGGAAGGTGATGGAGAGGAGATAAATGGTGATATATATATATGTACTGTGATCCGGGGATGAAAACAAGAAAGGCAGAGGCGGAAACAAGGCGCTGAAGCTCCTTTTGGGCGTCGAAAACCTCTTTGCCTTGGACATAGCTGATGCCAAAGGCGATACGAGTGATTATATCTGATGTGAGCCTCATAAACTCTTCCTTGGCATCTATCTTCCTCTGCTGTTTCCACTCATCCAACATCCTTATGGTACACTCTGTCATGCTCTTCATCGTACCCTTGTTCACCAACAAAACAACATTATTTATCTACATTTATGTGCAACATAATCATGTTATGTTTTGCTATGAGTGATTAATTGATACCTTGATTTTTTCGGAAGAAAAAGAAGGGTTTAGCATCCTTCTGTGCTCGAACCAGGTGGTTCCGGTGTTAAGGATCAATCCAAATTTACCTACCATTACTTGTATTGAAGGCCTTTCCTTAGGCTTGACGAATAGTGCAGATTTGAACATATCTTTTGCCAATTCTGCATCACCTATGCATATCCTTGGTTGCATCCCATACCAATATAGAAATGTTTTTCCTATCACCCACATAAATGTATCAATGATTAATAATTAATCATACAGTATATACATAAACATCTTGATCAAAGCTGAAAACAAAACCATTTATGCTGTAATTCTGAATTTTATGGACTGCAACTGTTGGGCAACTTACCACCAAGAGCTATATAGTTTCCTGCATTTTTTGAGTGATTTATAATTGTTTAATTTTTAAATGGTTTATTTATCAGCAAATAGACATTAATATTAAAAAGGAAAAGATATCTATAAAGGGAACAATAGCCTCTCAGTCATAAAATGACCGAACAAGAAAAAAAAACATGAGAATCTGATGAAAATAAGACTTGAAAAATTACATTGCGAAAAAGCAAACCGAGATGATATCTGATGACGGCGAGAGAGACTGAGATCATAAATTCTAAGTCATATCGGACTCAACTCAAAACGTTTTTCATGATTCCTCGACCGTGATGCTCTTTGACTTGATAGAATTTTAAGGCTTGGGCCGAATAAAATCTGAGTCCAACTTGGGATGATAAACATCCAAAACATTGTACCTTTTGTACTATATTTTTATCCTAATTTAAAATAAAAATAAATATTTGCTACTTGACTTAGTGGTCCAAGATGTTCTTTCTTGCCCGAGACTTAAATGTCCAATAATATTTCATGTTTCACGGGTGAGTGAGTGAGGAATGAGGATGAATATTGAGTAGGTAAGATGATACTATAATCTAAAAAACGTATAGAATTAAGAAAAGAAATAAATTCCGCTAAAAAATGTTAATAGAGTATTTTGTGTGAAAAATTCAATAAGACGGGATGGGAAGTTCACGTCATATAAATTATAACTAACTGATTTAAACGATTACACTGATTTATCGTTTAATTGTGTTCACCCTTAAGAACGATTGCTTTTATATAAGAAAATGAACCTCAAATATAAGAAAGATGACTATACAGATGGAGAAAACCGAAGAAAACTCTTACCATATTGCGATAACCAAGTGTGGAAGTGAGGCCTAACTCTTTGTGCGATGTCATTTGAGTTCGTGTCTAAAACTTCATTCCTTGTCACTTTACTCAACTCAAACATTTCGAGTAGAGAACCCGAAAGGAGTTTATACGGAGGACCGACTATGCCTTGTTTTCGAAAGAACTCAGTGAGGACATAAGGCCTCCAAAAGAGAAGCCTAAAGGTTGGAATGAGAAAACCTAATGCTAATGAACAAAATATAACAAGATAATCCATGCCAAAAGTAATATAAGCTTTGTGATGTGCTCTTAATATATTTTGAGAGAACAAGCCATGACAAGGCATAATTTATATATACATGCTACATAGAATCTATGTCAAGTAAAAATAGTAAGGAATTTATTTCCTCCATAATGTGTACCTACCTTTCATTGAATGATTAATACAGTACATGTACATACACATTAATGTTGAATTAATAGAAGAAAACAAGTGGTGTGATTATTCTAAAAATAGAAGAAAACAAATCATATTGAAAGGCACACTTATATACACAATTGTTGCTGAATTAGTAAAAGGAAGCATCAACTGTAATTAATATTATTATACTGAAGTGATAGAAAAG
Source organism: Geranium rotundifolium (assembly GCA_963920655.1). Classification (NCBI taxonomy): domain Eukaryota; kingdom Viridiplantae; phylum Streptophyta; class Magnoliopsida; order Geraniales; family Geraniaceae; genus Geranium; species Geranium rotundifolium. Next base: position 24,205,443 of record OY987320.1, read on the forward strand.
GCAAGAAATCTTGAGGATTTTTTATCGATAACATCGACAAATCTGCAAGATCTCATACCCATAACAGCAAGAAATTCAGATATTTCTTTGATGATCAGCAAATTGATAAACCTAAAATGTAGCTCCACTAAGGCCTAAAGCAATGTGTGTTAAAATTAGGCTATAAACTTTATTATGTCAAAACTACAAATTCTTTATATGAAACTTATTGGTATAATTTTCTATATAAGTATTTAAATTATAATCAATTGCTTTTTTAAACCTTCTTTTGCATTATGATATTTTGATGCAGAACCAAGTGATTGATTCTGCATCAAAATATCATATCGTGTATTGCATGTTTTAATTTCGTAATAATATTGCGATCCTTTGTAATAAAACAATAGATTGATCATCCATCATTAATTTTTAATCAAGCAATTAACTAAATAAGTTGACATTATTTTATTTAATTCAAAGCAGAGAACACAGACAGGAGAGACTGCAGCAAGACACAGATTACTGGATAAAACACAAACAACCTATGGATCCAAAGGTTTGATGATAAGGGGCAGACCAAATTGAGGTTGCATAGTGATGTTGTCAAATGGGGTGTGCTTATAGTCACTGGAGAGTGACCATGAGAACCTCTGGAGCAACATTGCCACCACAGTTTTAGCTTCTAGCAGTGCGAGTTTCTGGGCAATGCAGGTTCTGGGTCCCGATCCAAACGGCAGAAAGGCGTTTGGGTGCTTAGCGGCTCTGGAAACGCCATTGGCGAACCTCAGGGGATCGAACTTGTCCGCGTCCTCTCCCCAGTACTCTTTTTCCCTGTGAATGTGCATCACACGGATCATTATATGTGTTCCCTTTGGGATCATCATGTTCCCCAATTTCGTGTCCTGTAATGCTTCTCGCTTCAGTTCAATACTCGGGCCGTACAGCCTCAGTGTCTCCAGCACCACCATGTTTACCTGCAAACAATGTTGATGATTATTATTTACATTGGAGTTTGCAGAATGTTTCTCTTAAATCATGTTAGAGCATATTAGGTTTCCTATATTTAGTTATATTTATGTTTTTTTTCTCATATATATTAGGGTTTCATATTTTATTCTTATTGTCTTTATAAATAGAAGTCTCTTGTAATTCACAAGATATATATCAATAATATACATCTAAAAGATGTGGATATGTTCACCAGCTTGAATAAAAATCTGAACCGCCACCTATCAGCTTGAGCTTCTAAATGGGTTAGGATTGTTTTGGTCATAAGAGTTACCAGTTTTAAGTTGGCGATCATGTCAGCGTCAGGAATCGCGCGGCCACATTGTTCAAGCACCTCGTCCCTCAACTTCTGCTGCCAATCCTGATGGATGCTCAGCAAGAAAGCTGTCCAGGTCAATAAGTTTGAAGTGGTTTCTTGCCCTCCGAAGAAGAATGTCTTGCACTCGTCCAATATCTCATCCATACTCAACCTTTTCTTGTCCTTACGATTACTTTCAGACGCTCCGAGCATTATTCCAAGGAGATCGTCGCCATAAGGATTTTCCGATGGCTCCGCCTTTGGACGACTCAGACGACTCCTGATGATGCTCTTTATCGACCTTGTCATGTTCCTCTGTAGCTTCCATATTTTGAAATTTGCCCGAGTTGGAAGGTACCTATAATAACGAGAGAAATATACATATAAGAGATTGCTTAAACATGCAGGTATTGAATTATAAAGCCGACCAATGCTTGCTTGACCAAGTGGTTAAGCATTTGGATTTGAGTCCAAATGTCCTGGGTTTGAGTCACGCTGCAGTATCTCGCATTTGTTTCCAACTTCTGTTGAACCTCTCTTTCCCGATGGGAGTCAACTGGCGATATTGGACAGAAAGAAGAGAAATGGTGATACATACTGCGATCCGGGGATGAAAACAAGGAAGGCAGAGGAAGAAATGAGACGTTGAAGCTCCTTTTGGGCGTTGAGAACCTCTTTGCCTTGGACATAGCTGATGCCAAAGGCAATGTGAGTGATTATATCTGATGTGACCCTCATAAATTCTTCATTAACATCTATCTTCCTCAACTCTTTCCATTCCTCGACCATTCTTATGGTACATTCTGCAATACTCTTCACCATGCCCTTGTTCAACATCAAAAACAACATTATTTATGGCGAGGGTTTATAAATATATATATAAGATATATCATGAATTCTGATATCAAGATTAAACATATAAATACAGTTCTTTATATACATGCTTCTTATATTAGAGTATCTAACAAAAGAATATATAAAACATACAAATCATGTCTAAGAAATCATCATTTATATACAAATAATTAATTATGGAGTTACCTTGATTTTTTCAGAGGAAAAAGCAGGGTTTAACATCTTTCTATGCTCAAACCAATCACTTCCTGAATTAAGGAATAATCCAAACTTGCCTATCATTACTTCTGTTAGAGGCCTTTCCTTGTAAGGCTTAACGAATAGTGTAGATTTGTCTACAGATAACGTCTGCTTCGCCAGTTCTGCGTCGCCTATGCATACCCTTGGTTGCATCCCGTACCAATATAGAAATGTTTTTCCTAACACACCCACAAAATATATATCATTAATTGACTACAAATACATACATAAACATCTTGATCAAAGCTAAAACAAAACCATTTATGTAAGAGGTTGTCTAAAATCATATTGAATTTTGTGCACCATTTCAGCTGAGCAACATTTTGAACCAAGAGCCATTTTGCATTATCTACCCATTCAAAATTTTCTAAATGGATAATGGTTTAAATATCTACCCATTCAAAATATTTTAAGTACACTAAAGTTTCATTTTTTTGTCCCTGGAAGTGCCTCAAATCGCGATTAAATTTAACAAAAAAGGAGAGTACTTAAGTGTGTAAAATAAATTATGAAGGAAGAATATAGAAGAAGGTTCTGACCATATTGTTCTAACCAAGTTTGGGAGTAAGGCGTAACTCTCTGGACAATGTCGTTTGAGTTTGTGTCTAAAACTTCATTTTTTGCCGCTTTGCTCAGCTCATACATTTCAAGCAGAGAACCTAAAAGGAGCTGATACGAAGGACCGACTATGCCTTGTTTCCGAAAGAACTTGGTGAGGACATAAGGCTTCCAAAAGAGAAGCCGAAAGATTGAAATGAGAAAACCTAATGCTAATGAACAAAATATGACAAGGATATCCATACTTTGAGTAATATAAGCTTTGATGGGTTGTTGGTTTGAGAGAATAAGCATGAAGAGGTGTGATTTATATACAAGTCATATGAGATGGTATTGTTAATTATATGGAATAACGTGTAGATTAGATTGTTTGCAAGTCTTAACGGCCAATTTCTTTTTTCATGTTCTAGCCATAAATTATTTAACATCTGTAAAGTGTGTTAAAATAAATGGAAAGAGATAAATATATAGTTTGAAATTACCATTTTTCTTATTAGGTTTTCATGTTAAATTAGTTGACATCTTTACTAAATTAGTTGACATATGTACAATTGGGTTGCACGTATTGGGCGGGCTGCACAACTAAAAGTTCAAGCCGATAGTCGGGTTTGACCATTTCCTATATATACAACTCTTTGATCTCATATTCTTTTCATATGAGACTTTATATTCTCAACACTTCCCCTCACGACCATTTTCTTTATATACAAACCCCCGTCACGTGTATTATACGCGTGAGCCTTTTATCAACTCACTTCCCTTCATGTGGGCCATAGTAGGACGTGTCCTTTTGCACACGGGCTTATTCCCCCTCCCCCCCCCCCCCCCTTACGCGGACCACAATACTGGACTTACAGGGGAGCGGAGCCACGGGGAGGCGAGGCCCATCAACACATGCCCAAATCGGTTCGCTCTGATACCATATAAAACTGGGTTGCACATATCGAGCCGGACTCCACAACTAAAAACTCAAGCTCATAATTGGGTTTGACTCTTTCCTTTATATACAACCCTTTGATTTCATATTCTTTTCATGTGAGACTTTATATTCTCAACAAATACTCTACGTTCTCCCTTATTACGTGTTGATATCTGAATTATCTAATATTTTTTTAAATTACGGGAATGTGCACGTGGACTGTGACTTATGGTCAAAACATATGACAAAGAGATAAGAAAAGAAAATTTGAAAACTTCCAAAATAAGAAAGTTGAAGAATCAGGACGATATGTGACTTAAATACTACGGAGGGGCAAGGATGACGTCGATGATGGACAAACTCAAGAAGATCAAATGCATGCTTATTGAGTTATTGTGGTGGCTTGTCTATTGAAACCAAAGAGACGACGAAGTGAGTGCTTAGATATGAAAACAATTAAATTGTCTTATCCACTCATCAGAATCACAAATAGACAAAGCGAACATGTATGTTATATAAAATTTAGTCGATGATTCACTCCACCTCTCGTGCCTTATTGATAAAATGAGTAGATATTATATTATATTAATTAATTTTTTTATAATGAAATTATAAATTGCAGACCCTTTTGTGTATATATGTCTAAATGAGAAATATTTTTTAAATATATATATGATTGTCAACGATGAAGTCAGTGCAGAGACATAAAGTAATGTAAGTTGCATGTCAAGCAAGTGCTTGACGTATAAAATATATGGTACGGTGAAGTCCGTGCAGAGACATAAAGTAACGTAATTAAGTTGTGTGTTAATCAGGTGCTTTTTCATATAAACTATTGTATGTTGGCACAATTTAATACGAGGTTGTTGCGTATCTGTCGGCATAAGTTAATATAACCTCTGTTGCAAGGCAGTCACATGTGCTCTGTTGATGGAAGTTGAAGCAATGTGCTTCACCATTTATTTTATTCAACAAATGGTAAAATACTCAGAATTTGATTAGAATTTGTAATAACCAGCTTAGTGTTAAGCTAAGAGGAGTGAGAGTACTTATCCGCATAACTATGAATTGATTTACGATATAATATGCAAATAATGTTGTAAAAATCGTTAGACGCTAGTTGGGTGGAGAGTATATTTTAAAAACTAATAAAAAAATCAGTTGAAAATCAATTGAAAAATTAATAAAAAATTATAGATGATTAATTAAAAACTAGTCAGAAGATTAATCGAACATTAGTCAAACAAATCTGAGAATTTTTATAACATTACATGCAAATAAAAATACTGAAAAATGAAAAACTATTGAAAATTCATTAGCTCTGAAAATAATATTTTATTTATGAATTAGTCAAAGGGTAAGAAGATTCCCTTTGAAAATAGTGTTTTTAGTTTGAAATGTACAGCTAGTAATTAATAAAAATTGATCAACTGATTGTTTCAAAATTTGGTTTCTAATATATTTTCAGTTTTAAAAATCTAAAAAGAAAAGTATACGTGGTTAAGCTGTGTTATGAGATGTTTTTTTTCAATAAACAATTAATTATTATGATAGAAGTCTCTTATCGATATAATATTCATCATGGGGAATTGTTATTTTCCATGTATTTAACTATTCTTACCTTTGTATCTTTCTGCTAGTATTTCTTGCTGAAACGTAGAAGTGTGTGATTCTAAGATTCTGGTCTGGGAACTTTAATATGCATTAAAATCTCAAATTATTTCAATGATTTTACTGTATACCAATAATACATATTATACGACATTACATGTACTTGAATTGAAAAATAAATATTCTCTAATACATGTAATTGTTCCACAAGATAATAAGATAAAAAGGAAAGTCGGGAAATCAGCTAGAATTTATATATGATTTCTTGCTTAATTTGCTTGAATCAAAACACACTTTTAAATTAGAGTATAGACACTGAATATGCCTAACTTGTGAAGAAAAACATGAAACATAAACAAATCTGACTCGGCTGTAAAGAATTTATATTGATTAAGATGGAAAATCAGAACTAGCTACAAGAAATTGGATTAAGGGGTGTTAAATAACCAAGCTCCATTATCTTCAAGAGGTTATTGTAAGTTCGTAGACTGATCTTGGAGTTATTCGAACTTCTGTATTAATGGATGCTGGATTAAAAGTATTATTGGGAATATTTGAGTATGGCGATTCACCGAACCGAAAAAATCGAGTCAAACTGGGCCGGATAGTTCGGTTGGATGTGGTTTGGTTTTCCTCTTCAACCGAACCAGGTGCAATTCGGTCAGCGATTTAAACTTCGTCAAATTCGCAGTAACCGAACCGGAGAGCTTATCACATAATTCCATTAACTCTCAAAAAGAGGAGTGCACCAAGGAATATTCAAATTGGTTATGAAGCAAACAAGTTAAGAGCGTTACCACTGCACCAAACATCTTTTTATGATTTATCACACAAGTTTTATTATAAATAGGCGCTAGTTAGTCGGCAAGGGCTTTTTAGAAACTAATTAAAAATTAGTCGAAAAATAAATCGAATTAAAAGATTAATTGAGAATTATAGAGGATTAAGTGGGGACTAGTCGGGAATTAATCGGGCCTAATAGAACGAGTCGAAATTTTTTTCAACATTGCAATAAATAGGTTGATCATCCATCGTGTCACTGTCACCCATGAAGTCCCATAAATAGATTGGTCATCCCTCATTTGTAATCAAGCCATTCAATTGAGTTATTCTAATATAACTATCTTTCTTAAACACAAATAAACAAGTTGACATTAATTAATCCAAAACATAGAACACAAACAGGGGAATATGCATCAATACACAAATGAAAGAACAAAACATAAACAAACTATGGATTCAAAGGTTTGATGAGAAGAGGCAGAGCGAATTGAGGTTGCAGAGTAATGTTCTCAACTGGGGTATGCTTATAGTCACTGGAGAGCGACCATGAGAACCTCTGGAGCAACAATGCCATCACAACTTTAACTTCAAGCAATGCGAGTTTCTGGGCAATGCAGGTTCTGGGTCCCGATCCGAATGGCATGAACGCATTTGGATTTGTCGCGGCTTTAGAAACGCCGTTGGCGAACCTCAGGGGATTGAACTTGTCCGCATCATCTCCCCAATATTCTTTATCCCTGTGAATATGCATCACCCGGATTATCACATTTGTGCCCTTCGGGATCATCATGCTCCCCAATTTCGTGTCCCGCGACGCTTCTCTCTTCAATTCAGCGCCTGGACCGTACAGCCTCAGTGTCTCCAACACCACCATGTTTACCTGCAACTAATATTAATGATCATTGCGCACATTGGTGTCGACTAAATGTTTATGTAAGAGTCTCACGTCTAAAAAGATGTGAATATGTTCACTTCTGACAGTTTCTTTTGTTTTGATCATAAAAATTACCAGTTTTAAGTTGGCGATCATGTCAGCATCAGGAATCGCGCGACCGCATTGTTCAAGCACCTCATCCCTCAACTTTTGCTGCCAATCTTGATGGATGCTCAGCAAGAAAGCGGCCCAGGTCAATACGTTCGAGGTGGTATCTTGCCCCCCGAAAAAGAACGCCTTGCACTCGTCCAATATCTCATCCATCCTCAACTTTGTCTTGCCATTATCGTTGCTTTCAGACGCCCCGAGCATTATTCCAAGGAGATCATCGCCGTAAGGATTTTCCGACAGCTCTGCCTTTGAGCCGCTCAAGCGATTCTCAATGATGCTCTTTATCGACCTTGTCATGTTCCTATGCAGCTTCCATATTCTAAAATTTGTCCGAGTTGGTAGGTACCTGATAAATGTATATAAAATTGCGTAATTACTCTTTAACCTCATATGCAACATTCATAAATTAAAGGGATAATGACACTTTGTTATATCTATTTATAGCGAAACGACACTTTCATAACTTAACTATTTTCATTTCTTTTCTAGTACCCTGACAGTTTTTTTGTGACAATTTATGCTAAAATGACTAAAATACCCCTAATTTAAGAAATCAAAATAAAACTGGTCCAATTTGATTTATCAAACCAGATTTGAAAGTGTTCAAATTTAATTTTAGATTTGAGGATGTGATTGTAGTTGCATCTTAAATATAAACAAATTGAACTAGAGATAAACAAAATTAAACCAATTCAAGTTTCTTAAACCAAAGATATTTTAGAGTAGGTTGTCACAAAATAATTGTCAGAGTATTAAAAAAGAAAAAAATAGTTAGGGTATGAAAATGTCATTTCGGTGTAATAAAGTGTCTTTATCCCTAAATTAAATTACGAAGGTGATGGAGATGATGTGTACTGTGATCCGGGGATGAAGACGAGAAGAGCAGAGGTGGAAATGAGGCGTTGAAGCTCCTTTTGGGCGGCGAGAACCTCTTTGCCTTGGGCGTAGCTGATGCCAAAGGCGATATGAGTGATTATATCTCCGGTGAGCTTCATAAATTCTTCATCGGCCTCTATCTTCTTCTCATGTTTCCACTCGTCCAACATACTTATGCTACATTCTGCAATGCTCTTTACCGTGCCCTTTGTTCAACAAAAATACGACGTTATTAATTTAATTCATATATTTGTTAAAGTTCCGCTCAACTACAAATTCTGCTAACTTGACAATATTAATAATTTCTAATGGAGATATATATACCTTGATTTTTTCGGACGAAAAAGCAGGGTTTAACAGCCTTCTATGGTCGAACCAGGTGGTTCCGGTATTAAGGATTAATCCGAATTTTCCGACCATTACTGTTATCGGAGGCCTTTCCTTAGGCTTGACGAATAATGCAGATTTGAACGTCTCTTTCGCCAAATCTGCATCGCCTATGCATACCCTTGGTTGCATTCCGAACCAAAATAGGAATGTTTTTCCTATAACCCCACACAAAAATAATATATCATTGATAAAAAATTTGATAAACCAACCTGAGTTAGCCGAATGGTTAGGGCCTTACAAAAAATTCGCTCTCTGGTCTGAACCGGGTTTGAATCTCAGTAAAGTATCCAAAGGCGCAGTCTATTGTACTTTTTTAAACATGTTGTCAATTAAATCTATCCATTCAAAGCATTTTACCTTTTATCCTAATTTAAAGTTACAATAAAAACCCAACTTACATTTTTAACCATTAAAATTTTGGAATGCAATCCCCAATAGTTGAGCTTTCATATTTGTACTTGAGTGGTTTTGATTTCGGAAATTTGGGAAGGATGGGTGGGTTTTATGGAATAGATGGGAAATAACGTAATTTTATACATAACTGTGTCGTGTAACTTATCTTGATGGAGCCTCAAATTGACAGGCTCGAACGAGTTTACGCAACTAACCTTGAGTCTCTTGAAAGAAAATAGACAAATTCGAGCTCGACTTGACTCGATTCGATACGTTTAATTTTCAATACAAATATTCAATAAAAATTAATCTTAAATTTAAAGCGTAATTCATTAAATATTAAACGAGTCATTTCGAGATCGGCTCTACTCTATTTGGCTCGTCTAATTTCATTATAAATATTTGTTAAAACTTAAAAGTTATATTAATAAAAAATATATAATTAAATAAATATTAAACGAGCCAACTTGTGAGTCTATGAAGCCTTCAAATGTCATATTCAAGCTCTGCTCGTTCATAAAACGAGCTTAATTTTGAACTTGAATTCGGATCGAACTCAATTATAACAAACCCATATAATTAACGAACCGAGTTCAAGCAACACGTTAAAGTTCGGCTCCTTTACAACCGTAAACATAACTTTTAAATGTTAAAGTATTCTGGGTGAAAGATAGGTTGATTTAAATGATTATACTGATTTATCTATATTATTTATGCCCACTTTTGAAAACAAGTGCTTGTACATGATAAAATCAAACTTGGAATATGAGAAAGACAACGACATAGAAGGGGAATTAGTGTTATATATAGCAAAAAAAATTTATTTAAAAAGTTTAGATGAGTAAAGTTAATTAGTGTTGAGCGTTTAAGTTTGGAAAGTAGGATAAAGTACTATAGAAAAGTGACATTTTTTCTATTTGAAACTTAGAACTTTACACTATTAATGTGAGACTCAATCAATTGTAATGTTTCATGAGATGGGTGTTTAAGTTTTAGAGCACCATATTCCCACAATTAATTATCAAATAAGTTATAGATGGAGAAAATTGAAGAAGATCGATTCTTACCATATTGCGATATCCAAGTATGGAAGTGAGGCCTAACTTTTTCGGCGATGCCATTTGAGTTTGTGTCTAAAACTTCATTGTTTGCTAGTTTACTCAACTCGAACATTTCAAGTAGAGAACCTGAAAATAGTTTATACGGAGGACCGACTATGCCTTGTTTTCGAAAGAACTCAGTGAGGACATAAGGCCTCCAAAAGAGAAGCCTAAAGATTGGAATGAGAAAACCTAATGCTAATGAACAAAGTATAACAAGATAATCCATTCTAATAATAATATATGGTTTGATGTGTTGTTAAAATGTTTTGAGAGAATAGGCTATGAAGAGTTGTAATTTATATATGGTGAATTGAGTAGCATAAGTTATATGTTACTAAGGTACTTTTGATATAAATTGTTGTGGTTAGCACAATTTACTATATGGTTGTTGCATATATTAATATAATGACCTATTGCAAGCCAATCAGAGTTGCTCTTGATACAAGTTAAAGCAATGTGCTTCAGTGTCATTTTGACTGAGTACATGGTAAAATACTGGTAACGGCAATGGGAAGGTTCGGGATGGATTTTATGATCTCGATCCCATTTTGAGTATAAGCTTTCTATGTCATCGTCGCCTTGTTTTATGCTTTTTCTTGCCTTGAAATCCGTCTCAATAGCAACGGAAAATCTCTTATTCGTTGAATTTATAAAGGTTCAAATTAAAAACTACAAGTTTTCGTAAAGGCTCTTCGTTGATCCATGCAAGATGTGATAACATAAAAATTGACAATGCACAGCTACATTGTTGAAAATAGGGATAATTACACTTTGCCCCAGCTAAAATGATCACTTTTACATTTTACTACAACTAAAAAAAAAGTTTACATTTTACCATCGCTAATTGCGTTTTTTTTACACTTTGCCCTAACAGTGTTAGATTTTGGATGAAAATTTTCATTTTATAACAAAAAGACCAAAATACCCTTAGGGTTTTCTTCCCTAACTAAGATCAACCTCCACTCAAATCCGGTCAGACCCGGTTTAATTATTAATAATTAAAATAATAATAATTAATAATTAAAATATTATTATTTATTAATAATATATTGAAACTTTCGAATTACATGACCCTCTCATACGAACTCCATTTCAGGCTCATAGTGTATCAAATCGAAGAGAATCGAAAGATCAACAACTTTAATGAAAAATTTATTTATTCATACTTAATATTATTTTGATATTTAATAATTAAAAATTATAAATTAAAAATAATATATTTAATTATTAATAATATGGTGAAACTTTCGAATGACATAACTCACTCATATGAGCTCTATTTCGGGCTCATAATATATCACATCGAATAGAATCATAAGTTCAACAATTTCAAAGAAATAAGTTTTTGTCTAAAATTCTATCCAACGACAACAAATTTTTTAATCTTTAAAAAAAATTCGTTCAACATTTACCAGTGTTAGAGCAAAATGTTAAAAAAGTTATTAATAATTAATTATTTATATTTTTGGTAATAATTATTTATCACGTAAAATTAAATCAATTATTAATAATATACAGACAAATACTTTTTTCTTCAAATTTGTTGACTTCCAATTCTCTTTGATTTGATATAATATATGAGCCCGAAACAAAATTCGTATGAGAGAGTTATGTTATTTGAAAGTTTCAATATATTATTAATTAATATTATTATTACTATTAGTTGATATTATTTTAATTATTAATAATTAATTTACTTTTAATTTTTATTATTAATAATTTATAATTGAAAAAATGATTTACTTTTATTTTTATTAAATAATTATAATTAATGATAATAAATTAAATAATGATAATAAATTATTTTTTTATTAATAAATATTATATATTATTAATAAATATTATAATTTGATGAATAATGGCATCAATTTGAAATTTTGATGAATAATTGAGAGCAATTTCGACTTTTCATACAACATGAAAATTTTCCATCCAAAATCTAACACCGTTAGTGTAAAGTGTAAAAAGTACGCAATTAGCTGTTGTAAAATGTAAACTTTTTTTTTAGCCGTAGTAAAATGTAAAATCGGTCATTTTAGCATGGGCAAAATGTAATTATCCCTTGAAAATATTTGTCCCAGATTCACTCACGGACTGGTTTATAAAAATATATATTTAACTGAAATAAGATAAGAATTGACCTATTTGAACGTTGGAGATGAAATCTAATTTAACAACGAGGGACACAAATAGGTAGAGATATAATGAATTTATGACCGACAAAAATGAGTTTATGATTGGTTTAGAGTTTAAATTGATTGAATTCTTATTGGACTTTAATGTGAGATAAATTAATTGGGTAAAGATTTAGGGTATATGTATATTATACAAATTGATAGTTTCATACGGCTATCACATAACTACAGTTAACTTATTTTTTCACCTGTGAGGTGCGCTGACTTTGGTAATTCTCACTCAACTACAAACCGTTAAGTTTTCAGTTAAATTTTCTTTTAAAATGACCAAACTACTCCTAAATATCATTTAAATTTTCAAACACATGCCATTGGCCCTCTCTCTCTCTTCTCCTTCTCTCTGTTGTGCTGATTTCCGGCGAGGCTTATGTTGGCCGACGCCCAGATCGTCAACGGGCACAAGGTCAACGACCCTCGGCGAGGGTCCATCGTAAGGGAGTGTACCTCCCTTCACCTGAACTAACACGAGTGGACAGTGATGGTCTGCTCCGAACCGCCATTGGAGGCGCTCAAGCCCACGAACACGTCCTCGCGGCTTCAGATCTTCGAGAAATCGACCGTGCAAGTCAGGATCGGAGCGCGGGGCTTGATTTCCCCAAACCTCCCCAACCTGACCTCCAATTTGTTCGATCTCGAGTCGTAATCGACCCATAAGTCAAGCTTGACGTGGGCCACGACTTCAGCTTCTCGCCGCTGTTGAGCTTGAGATCGAGGGACGAGACGTTGCCGACCCGGTCAGAGACAAGGTTGCACAGATTGACGCCAACGTGGTTCGCGTCAAGATCGTCGACGTCCCGGTCCATGGAGGTGTCGAATTCGACCCCGAGGAACTGATTTTTTCGGGAGAGTAGACCCGAAGCCCTCGGGGACGAAGGGGAGGGCGAGACCGTCTTCGTCGCGGTCGTTGTGAGAGATGGAGAAGGAGAACTCAGTCTAGAACGACGTCGTTTTGGAGCCAACCAGAAACCGCAATGGCTTGGCGCGGAGGAGCCGGAGCTGGAGGCGGAGGGACGCGTGAGCTTCACGCTGGCGCCGGAGACGGTCTGGGTGTCGCCCAACAAGATGCTCACCGAAAATCAGCACAGTAGAGTGGGGAGATGAGAGAAAAGGCCAATGACATGTATTTGAAAATTTAAATAATATTCAGGGGTAGTTTGGTCATTTTACACGAAAATTTAACTGAAAATTTAACGGTTTGTAGTTGAGTGAGAATTACCAAAGTCAACGCACCTCATTAGTGAAAAAATAAGTTAACTGTAGTTATGTGATATCTGTGTCAAACTAGCTGTAGCTAGGTGAGATTATCCCTATATTTAATTATTCGGGACATTTAGGGTAGGGCATGGTCGCTCCTTACCCAATGAGAATTTTAAATTCTTTTCTCAAACCCGTCTAAATCCCAAAAAAATTTTCTACCACTCCGTCAAGATCGGATTACAGACATTGAGTCTCTGTCAAATTTAAAATAATATGCCATCCTTATAACATATTCTAAATTCAATCTGTAAGACTTATTTTATTGATATGATCAATATTCAATTAACCATTTATCATGATCACTTGTCATAACAAGAATGCACCACTTGGTTTGTGTCTTTTGATGGAAGAGATGCAATGGTTGAGGGAGTGGTTATATAATCTGATTTTGGGTCCCCAATTTCAACAAGTCTTTCTCATAAAATACTCAATACACCATCTAGAGAGTGTGAGAATAAAGTGTCAGAAATTGGAAGACCGAAACTCAAGAAGGGCTTCGGGATCTCCATTATCTACTCAAACTCGTGAAGAACTTGCAATGGCTGGAGGTATGTAATCTTAATTCCGCTGTAGCGATTGCATGACAAAACTTACATTTGGTATCAAAGCATGTTTGCCTCTGCTTTGCATGTTTCAAGTTTATATTTTATGATTTTCGGATTAGTAATATAAGTGATCGTTTGTTAATTCTAATCACATAATTGAATAGAGATTTTCAATACGATCGTTTTGATATATTATGGGCTAAAAATGGAGGTCTGGTTGGAAAGATATGGTCAAACCCGTTTCTGGGTTTGAGTCGGGTCACGGACCTGTTTTCTGACCCGGCTGGAGGTTGAAGACGATGAATAAAAATTAAAAAAAAATTAAAAATTTTTTTTGCATGTAACCAGTGAGATTTGAACCCCTATCTTGTCAAAGTATAGGTGAAACCTTAACCACTAGAATAAGTACATTTCTTGTTATTATTGTACACTGAAATGTTTTATTATATATGAGGTTGAATTTTTCAGCCAAATCTCCCTTATAATTACCATCTTTGATTTATGTACATAATATTGTTTGTTTAAAGAGTAGCCACAACATCTTTAGATTAACAACATATATGTATGAAAATAAATCACTAAAGTTGTGATTAATTATATTTTATTAATAGAATCGATCCTTCGGGATATTCTATTGAACCCCATATAATTGATCATAATGAAATATCGAAATTATATTTCCCAATTTACCCACAAGAATTAGGAAAAGGAACATGATTTTGATAGTTTTATTGTTTGTTGTATGAATGATTTTATTTGCGGATTACTTTAGCCCACAGGCAAGTTATACGTTGAGAAAATCATCTTGTATGCTTATGTTTTGAAAGCATGATAGTTAGTCTCACTTGTGTTTTATTTTGTTCTACACATGTAATGTATGTAGCAATAAATGCTTTGAATATAAATGACCTCAAAGTCGAGGTTCCCATGCTGAATGGGGAAAACTACACCATCTGGAGAGAGATGGTGCTACTCGTTGTGGGAGTGGCCGTCATGGACTATGCCATCCGTAAGGATGAGCCGCCTGCCCAAAATGCTGAAGGAGAGGAAAGTGAGGTTTATGAGAAATGGGGGAAGTCGAATCGACTCTCCGTCATGTTCATTAAAACTCACATTTCTGCCGGCATTCAGGGATCGGTGGAGAAGCATACAAATGTTCGTACGCTCCTGGCAGCGATCGATGAACAATTTCATGCTTCGGACAAGTCCTTAGCGAGTACTCTCATTGGCCAGTTTTCCAATATTAAGCTTACAGGTCTTGGTGGTGTGCGTGAGCACATCATGAAAATGAGGGACATTGCGGCTAAATTAAAAACATTGGAAGTCAAGATGTCTGATGATTTCATTGTTCATTATATTTTAAACACTCTTCCTCATCAATTTTCTCCCTTTAAGATCTCTTACAATACACATAAGGATAAATGGTCATTGAATGAACTAATGACTATGTGTGTGCAAGAGGAGAGCCGTTTAATGATGGAACAGAGTGAGACTGTAACGCTGACAACTGAGAAGAAGGCTAAATGGCGTCCTAAGGACAAGGGAAAAGGAAAAATGCCCATCAAGGGAGGGATTTCAAAGGAATCCAAGTGCTACTTCTGTAAGAAGAAGGGGCACATGAAGAAGAATTGTCTGAAGTTTCTCAAGTGGATGAAGAACAAAGGTAACTAAGTTTCCCTTGTATGTTACGAATTCAATGTGGTTGATATTCATGTTAACGCATGGTGGATTGACTCTGGATCTTCAATTCATGTTTGTACGTCCATATAGGAAATGACATGCCTGCGGAAACCAGCGGGAAATGAGCGGAACATTTATTCTGGAAACAAAATGCGCTCCTCCGTTGAGTTAGTAGGGACGTGTCATGTTAAATTATAGGGGTAATTACAGATCAGTACACCCGTTGAAACCTCATTTCAGGATTGGTACCCCAAGTTTGATTTTTTTTTTCTCGGTCCCCCAAGTTTAAAATGTTAACACTTCACTCTAATTTCAGTTAAATCTAACAGCAATACTGTTTATATTTTTGTTAATACCAAAAATGCCCCCGTTATAATTTAGACAAACTATAATATTTTGTAAATATAAAATTACCATTGTACCCCTCAATTGCATAACAAACTTAACTTAAGCTGAAGGGTAAATTAGTATTTTCGAAGAACTAAATAAAAATAAAAATAAATGCGAGAAAAATGACTATAGTGCCCTTTCTTCAACCTCCAATCTCTCAATCTCTCTCTTGTTCATCAAAGTTGCCCAGATTCCCAATTTGAATAACAGATCCAATTCAACCCAAAATTTCTCTTAAATTTTAATTTCAAAAGCTGATACAATACATAATCAATAAATCATTTGTATATGAATTAATAGATAAAAATATATCCAAAAAAAAATTGTAAGCAGATCTGCCTCTGCTTCAGCTACTGCTACTGTATATGAATTAATATCAAAAATAAATGTCGTCGAACCCACTGTCGCACCAGAGACAACCAGAATCGACGGTCGATTCATGGCCTCTCGATGTTGCCGTCTTCTGGGCGCCATCCGGCGAGATCCGCTGGAGGAGACAATCCCGGTGCACGGACTTGATGCTCCCGCTGCACGCGCAAGGGTACCGCAGCGGGTTCTCCGCGTCGTCGGTGTTCCGGTAGATCCTGCACGCCATAGACCGACACAACCAGGGAGGCCGTTGTCGCCGGAGACGTCGAGAGAAACGGCGAGGGAAGCTCTGACAGTGGGAAAATTTCCGGCAGATTTTTGGGACGCAAATCTGGTGAAGCATGTGTTGGAAGAATCAGGATGCGTGCGGAGGAGCCGACAATGGGCGGAGCTCTGGCAGAACTCGCCTGAGCACCCTCGCGATTGAAGGAGAACTCGCCTAAGCACCCTCCCAAGCAAGCAGTCGAGGAAGGTCCCGATGAGCCACCACCGCTGGAGCCAGAGCCGATTTCCTCTGCTGCGATTTGCTGCAGTCGCCGCCGATTTCCATGGCCACTGATTAGCTTTGAATGAATAAACATAGATTCAGAGTTGAAGGTAGATGAAGAGGTGTAGTTCAAAGTAGGGTTACTGTTGAATGAGAGGGTTAAAATGGACATTTCATAAGTTATTTTCAATTTTTTTAATCATTTTACTTCTTCACTTGAAAAGACAATTGTGCCCTCTACCATTAGTTTATTTGGATATTCATATAAGGGTAAAATGATTATTTCATAATTATCACAATAGTTACATAAAATTGAAAATAAAACAGTAAGGCTATTTTAGACTTTTTACAAAGCACATCAGTTAAATTTAACAGAGTTGGACTTAACTGTAACGTAATTAAACTTGAGGTATCGAGAAAAAAAATTTCAAACTTGGGGTACTGATCCTGAAATGAGGTTTCGACGGGTGTACTGATCTGTAATTACTCCTAAATTATATAATGGTTTTGTATTAACTTTGAAAAATACTTTCTATGTTCCTGGATTTTCCAGGAATTTAATTTCTGTAAGTAAACTATTACCTTCGAGATTTGCATTTACATTTCAGAACACATCTATGAGTTTATTATATAAAACTGATGTGGATGGAAATGCGATATTGTGCAATGGTTTATTTATGTTAGATTTACAAAGTAGTAATATGAATGCCGTTATGCATGTTAAAGCTGGACAAAAACGATGCGTTGAAAATGAGGAATCTTCAATGTTGTGGCATCGGAGATTGGGACACATCTCCAAGGATATAATCAAGAGATTGGTAAAGGATGGAGTACTTAGTACTCTAGACTTTGCTGATTTCGAGGTTTGTTTGGACTGCATTAAGGGCAAGCAGACCAAAATATCCAAAAAGGGCGCACATCGAAGTTCTGAATTACTTGAAATCATCCATACATATATTTGTTGTCCAGACATGGATATGCAAAGTGGTCCAAAATATTTCATCTCCTTTATTGATGATTTCTCGCGATACATGTATATCTACATGCTTCATCATAAAATTGAAGCATTAGATGTATTTAAGATTTTCAAATCTGAAGTTGAAAATCAATGTGAGAAACAAATCAAGATTGTTCGGAGTGACAGGGGAGGGGAATACTACGGTAGATACACAGAAAATGGTCAAGCACAAGGTCCTTTCGCTAAGTTTCTTCAGGAGCACGGAATAGTTGCTCAATACACCAATCCCGGATCTCCTAGTGAGAATGTTGTAGCTGAAAGAAGAAACATGACCTTAATGCAGATGGTAAGGAGTATGCGCAGTAATGCAAAACTCCCATTGTTTTTGTGGACTGACGCACTTAAGACGGCAGTGTACATATTGAATCGTGTTCCAACCAAGTATGTTTCAAAGACGCCTTTTGAATTATTAAAGGGTTGGAAACCGAGTTTGCATCATGTACGCGTATGGGGTTGCCCATCTGAAGTGAGGATTTACAACCCACAAGAAAAGAAACTGGATCATAGAACCCTTAGTGGTTATTTTGTTGGATATGTCGAACGATCCAAAGGATACAGATTCTATTGTCCATCTCATACCACCAGGATTGTGGAGTCGAGAAATGCGAAATTTCTTGAATATGATTTGATCAGTGGGAGGGATCAGTTGCAAAGCTCAAATGCTGGAACTATTATTGAGCAACCACCTGCACCAATCGATCAAATCGTTGTTATAAGAAACCAATCTCAACCTCAAGTTGAGAATGAACAACAACTTCCACATGCTACTCATGATCTGGTAGATCAAGTTGTTCCGGAATAACCTTTGGTTCATGAACAACTTGTTGGTCAACATGATCCTCAGGATAATGTTGGTCCAGCATTAAGAAGGTCTACTAGAATAAGAAGAGCAGTAATACTTGAGGACTATCATGTGTATCTACAGGATCTGGATTCAAATGTCGGAGCCGTAAATGATCCTGAGAATTTTACCCAAGCCATTAGTTGTAATGAGTCGAATAAATGGTATGAAGCTATGAATGATGAATTGAATTCGATGGCATCGAATGATGTTTGGGACCTTGTCGAGTTACCTGAAGGGGCGAAAGCCGTTGGATGTAAATGGGTCTTTAAGACCAAGAAAGATTCATCCGGTAACATCGAAAGGTAGACTAGTTGCCAAAGGATTTAATCAGAAGGAAGGAATCGATTACAAGGAAACTTTTTCTCCTATATCTAAGAAAGATTCACTTCGGGTTATCATGACTTTGGTTGCGTACTTTGACTTAGAATTGCAACAAATGGATGTCAAAACGGCTTTTCTAAACGGAGACCTAGAGGAGGAGGTATACATGAAACAACTTGAAGGATTCCTCTCTAGTAAAGGTGAACATTTAGTTTGTAAGCTCAAGAGATCCATCTACAGTTTAAAACAAGCTTCACGACAATGATACTTAAAGTTCCATGATGTTATTTCTTCATTTGGTTTCGAAGAAAATGTCATGGATAATTGTGTATACCAGAAGGTTAGTGGGAGCAAGACTTGTTTCTTGATATTGTACGTAGATGATATTTTGCTTGCTGGAAATAATAGGGATATGGTATTTGAAGTGAAACAGTTTCTATCCAAAAACTTTGATATTAAAGATTTAGGCTATGCATCTTACGTCATTGGGATAAAGATACATCGCAACAGAGAAGTTGGTTCTCTGGGAATGTCTCAAGATACATATATCAATAAAGTTTTGGAAAGATTTCGTATGGCAGATTGTTCACCCAATGTAGCCCCTATTGGAAAAGGCTACAAATTCTACTTAAGCCAAAGTCCGAAAAATGACATGAAACGGGAACAAGTGAAGAATATTCCCTATGCTTCAGTCGTTGGAAGCCTGATGTATGCTCAAGTCTGTACCAGACTTGATATCGCATTTGTTGTGGGCATGCTGGGAAGGTATCAAAGTAATCCAGGCATTGAGCACTGGAAGGCTGCTAAGAAGGTATTACGATACCTTAAGGGGACTCGTGATTACATGCTAGTATACAGACGAACGAACAATTTGAAAGTGGTCGGATATTCTGATTCTGACTTTAATGGATGCGTTGAGTCACGGAGATCAACATCTGGATACATTTTCATGTTGGCCGGTGGAGCTGTTTCATGGAGAAGTGCAAAACAGTCCTTGACTGCTACTTCTACCATGGAAGCCGAGTTCGTGTCTTGTTTCGAGGCTACTTCTCACGGTGTATGGCTCAAGAGTTTCATCTCCAAGCTAAGAATCATAGATTCAATCAGCAGACCCCTGAAGCTGTATTGCGATAATTCAGATGTTGTCTTTATGACCAAGAATAGTAAAAGTGGAAGTCGAAGTAAGCACATCGACATCAAGTACTTGGCCATAAGAGACCGCGTGAAAGACAAAACGGTTATCGTCGAGCATATCAGTACCGACTTGATGATAGCAGATCCTCTGACTAAGGGCATACCACCAGGAAAATTCAGAGACCATGTAATAAGTATGGGACTTGAATCTCAATTATAAACTTGTATTATTATGGAATAATGTTTTTGTCTTTTGAAACTCTTAACCGTTATAAGATGATTATTATTATTACTATTAAGTGCACATTTAGTATTGATTAAATTGGTTAATCATGAATCATCAATTTTGGACTTAGAATAAATATTGGGTTTATTCATACAGTTTGAGAGTCATACGCATGTGATACATGGAAGGCATTACTTCATTTTATTAGAGGGACGTACCGCCATGATTCATGTGTCTGATTTCTCATTTTGGCGTCGTGACAATTGTATATTGATCAAGTGAGAGAATGTAAGACTTATTTTATTGATATGATCAATATTCAATTAACCATTTATCATGACCACTTGTCATAACAAGAATGCACCCCTTAGTTTGTGTCTTTTGATGGAAGAGATGCAATGGTTGAGGGAGTGGTTATATAATATGATTTTGGGTCCCCAATTTCAACAAGTCTTTCTCATAAAATACTCAATACACCATCAAGAGAGTGTGAGAATAAAGTGTCAGAAATTGGAAGACCGAAACTCAAGAAGGGCTTCGAGATCTCCATTATCTACTCAAACTCGTAAAGAACTTGCAATAGCTGGAGGTATGTAATTTTAATTCCGTTGTAGCGATTGCATGACAAAACTTACACAATCAGGGTTCATACCACCCGACATAGTAAGGACGGTCCAAAATAAGAATTTTCCAAGGGTGGTTTGGCACGGTCATATCCTACCTCATCCCCTATTGTTATATTAAAAAGAAATTATTATTTTAATTTAGAAATGTAAACATATATTTAACTTTAATATATAGATTATATGGCTGGTTACGAGAGAGAGAGTTCACAAAACTCAACAGTTTCTTGTTTTGTTGGTGTGAAAATTAGACCATTCCCCTAAGCGGTTTCGCTTTGGAAATAGTAATTATGTTTTCAAAGTCCTCAAACTAAAATCACAGTCAAAACTACAATATAATAATTTTTTTTTGAATATGACACAAAACAAGAGAAATGACTTCTCCTATGTCGCGAGGCAGGTCATTGCACTGAAAGTTTACCTCGACATCAGATTTGCCATTCTCGCCACTGCAAGTAATACAAATAAATAAATACCTGAGTCAATTTTCACAGAAACTAAAATGTTGTTATTACTAAGATAATTGGTGTATAAATTAAAGGGAAAATTTCGCTTAGCTCCTATTAAGTTTGGCCGAGTTTCACTTAACTTCCATTAACTTCAAAATTAACGTCCCTTAAGTTTGAAAAAGTTACATTTTACCCTTTCATGTTAACTTTTTTTAAAATTATGTTATTTTTTTTTGCAAAATGACGAAAATACACTTTTATTGAAAATTTATAATAAATTAATAAAAATGATTTTTGAACTTTTTTATATAATGTTTTCATTGTATAAAATAAAGAATAAAATTCTTTTAGTAGTAAAAATAATTTTTAAAAAGTTTTTCTTATAATTTTTTTTAAATTTTAAAATGATTTTTAAACATCGTTTTTTATCTTTAAATTTTTTATTCTTTGTTTTTGTAAAAAAATAAGAAAAAAAATGTTCAAAATCATTTTTATTTATTATTTTTAATTTTTTTTAATGAAAGGGTATTTTTGTCATTTCATAAAAAGTTAACAGAATTTTCAAAAAAATAACTGAAAATGGGTAAAGTGAGACTTTTACAAACTTAGAGGACTCCACAAGTAGATTTTGCACTTAAGAGGGGTTAAGTGAAACTCGACCAAACTTAGGAGTGGCTAAGTGGAATTTTTCATAAATTAAAATACTCAATTGTGGATGAGTGTGTGTTGAAACAAAAGTCAATTGCCTTTGAAACTGAAAAATCAAACAGGTAACAACAAGCCATTAAAGAGTGAAATAGGGAAATTCAAGTTAAAGAGTTTAATCAAGGGTGCTAAATTAAATCTTTTGTCAATTAATCTAGGAGAATATTTTTTTAAGCATGCATTTGTTGAGTGATACATGTCTTAAAATACCGAATACTTTTTTAAGCATACATTTGTTGAGTGATACATGTCTTAAAATACTGAGTCCGCTTCTTAATATTGAAAACAATATAATCTTGAGTCAAGTTTACCTTCTAGAGAACAAATATGACACAAGACTGTACTTAGATCGACAATCCCGAGCCAAGGGATAGACCCAAGAGAACCAAACCCTCAATTTTACTTAAATCTATCACTAATAAGACAAATTAGTAATTCAATTCAATTAAGTTTTTTTTGCGCACTCCTTAAAAAGTGTATTATTGAGAATAGTGATTTGTACACTTTTGTGTTCTTTGTTGATCAGAGGTAGGGACTGTGGATCATATTAGGCGTTGGTCACCGTCAATAGTGGAAACAAAAGTTGTTAGGCATTGATCTGGGTTACAGAGAACAACTGGATTGAGTGAGGTGGTTATGGAGTTTGACCAAGGTTGACTTGATATACAGCAGTTTTTTGTTGGGTCACCCAACTAATAGGTCCTAACTATAATTAAATACACCCTAAATGTGATTAAATAGTGAAGTATTTTTTTTGGCCCAATTTTAAAAGTAAACCCACAAATAACTCAACACTCGATTTGAAAAAAAAATTCTTTAGAAAAAACAAAAGGCGTCATTAAAATTATTTAATTTAAGGCTCAAGAATTGTTGAGTCGGCTTAAAGTCGAATTTTTAGATACCTTGTGTGTGATATATTGGGCATTACTCCATTGATTTCTTCTGTAATTCTATTATTATGGATAGTGTGAGAATAAGTTGCAAGATTAATTAATGTGTTCATTTTTTTTATTAAGTGGGGTCAAAAGATACATAGCTCAATAGCTTGTCAAAGATGCCTATTTGTATCTGATGACGTTTCGATGGAATGTATGTTTTCTTGACGTTGTTAAGTTATTTGTCGAATGACTTGTGTTCATAAGATGTGATTATGTTTGTTTTATAAAATTTATTTTCGAAAAGAGAGATATTAATGATGATCTATAAAAAGATCAAAAGGTGGTGTTGAATTCCTTAAAAAATAAAAGGTGGTGTCGAGTTTGGTTCGGTTCAGTTCACACTAAACTAAAAACAACTCTCGTTAAGATGAATATTGTCCACTCCTAAGCTCAAGTAGAATAGGTGCCGCAAACAAATAGGAAGAAAGTCTAACATCAAAGCCTTTTATTTTTATCATCTTAATTTTTTAAAAATTACATTAAAATTGTTAACTCCATTATTTCAAATCAAATTTATAGTTTAACTCAAGTAAGATATAACAAAAGAAAAGAATAACTTTACAAATTAATACACACAAACTATAAAGTTATAAAGAAGAAAAATATGTCGCAGCATATTTATTTTGAAATTGGAATTAATTAGTGAAATTAGGCGTTGGAATTGACTTGTATTTATTCTAGACGGTTCATCTACAACTACAATGGTGGACCAATTGCTATTGCTCTCTCCATTGTCAGATCAAATCAAACCCAATTGGTATCATATTGTACAACACAATGAGCCACAACGAAAACGAAAATGAAAATGAACCGTTGACCAATAGCCAAAGCAAAAGTGAAGCATCATCAGCTCACGCTCATGACCACTTGTCTTCTTCCTCTGCTCCTCTTCACTCTTTTCTACGATTCATTTTCAAATTCGAATTCAGAGAAAATTATTATTGTATTTTGAAAAAAATAATATATATTTTTCACATACTCCATCGACTTCGTGTCGGTCACCACCTCCTGTGGCGGCGTCTCCTTCATTCAATTCAAAGCTTGTCCTCAGCTTCCTATTCCTTCGTACAGGTCTTGTCTACACTCAACACCAACCCAGAAACAAGCTCACTCACAGTATCTTTTTTTCTTTTTTCTCGTTTCTGCGGTTCTGAGTTTTGGGGGTTTTGATCGGTGGTTTCGTATTTCTGGAGAAATCGCTTGATTTCCCAATTTCCTCCGAATCCTAGGGTTAGGGTTCACATTCTGGCCTTGAAGTCCCGATTTTTCGAATTGGGTTCATTTCGATGATGCGAAGCAAGCTTGACCCGGCGGCGACTCCGAGTCGACTCAGGCTGGTTCAGGTCTTCGCTTGCGTGCTGTTTCTGTGTCTGCTCTTCGTGAGCTTCGAAATCCCGGTGGTTTTGCGAGGTGGGTTCGGGTCGGTGCCGTCGGAGGGCGGGTTCATCACCGACCCATTTCCCAGAAATGTGCTTCTCGAGAGCGAGGAGGAGGTTTTCGAGCGAGACGCTCCGATTCGACCCTCAAACGGCCCTTTAAGGCTCTCTCGGGTGCGAGAGTTCAAGAAAGTTTCTGGCTTGGTGTTTGAAGACAGTGTGGTCAGTGAAGACGAGTTCTCTGAGCTTCACAAGACTGCTAAACATGCTTGGGTCGTGGGGAAGAAGTTCTGGGATGAGCTCCAGTCGGGGAAGATGAAATTGGACACGAATAAGAAGGCCGAGAATCGGTCTGAGGCATGCCCGCATTCGATTGCGCTGACGGGGTCTGAGTTTAGGGAGCGTGATCGTGTCATTGTGATTCCTTGTGGGATGACTCTAGGTTCGCATATCACTGTTGTGGGGAGACCTCATTGGGCTCATGCAGAGAATGATCCAAAGATATCTGTGTTGAAGGAAGGGGACGACTCTGTCATGGTGTCTCAGTTCAAGATGGAGCTTCAGGGGCTCAAGACTGTGGACGGTGAGGACCCTCCGAGGATACTGCATTTCAATCCGAGGCTAAAGGGGGATTGGAGCGGAAAGCCTGTGATCGAGCAGAATACGTGTTACAGGATGCAATGGGGAACTGCTTTGAG
Organism: Geranium rotundifolium; assembly: GCA_963920655.1. Lineage (NCBI taxonomy): Eukaryota > Viridiplantae > Streptophyta > Magnoliopsida > Geraniales > Geraniaceae > Geranium > Geranium rotundifolium. Next base: position 24,230,756 of record OY987320.1, read on the forward strand.
GTGCGAGGGGTGGAAATCTAAAGCTGACGAAGAAACTGGTAGGTGTTCTTGGCGACAGTCTTGAATTTAGATGTTTTGATTATGATCAGTAGTTCACTTCACATTTAGTCATTTAGATGAACAAAAGTGTCCTTTTTAATCTTTATCGTCTGGCACATTTGGTTTGTGGTATTCTGAAAGTAGTATTTACAAACAGTTTAATCTTATGTATGAATCTAGAGGGCATTTTTATGTTGAATTTGAATATATGCTAATTATAGTCATTCTGTTGAATTTATAACTTCAATGTGATCTTGTTACATATGTGTATCTTGTTGCTTTTGGTTTGTTAAGGATGTCATGTCAGTCACCTTTGTTGATTTCTTGAATTGCATGAAGTTGATGGTCAGGTGAAATGTGAGAAGTGGATACGTGATGATGGCGATCACTCAGAACAATCACAGACCACATGGTGGTTAACCAGATTAATTGGGCGTACAAAGAAAGTGAAGGTGGATTGGCCGTACCCTTTTGCCGAGGACAAGCTGTTTGTTCTAACCTTAAGTGCCGGCTTTGAAGGTTATCATGTCACTGTCGATGGGAGGCATGTTAGCTCTTTTCCTTATCGTACTGTGAGTACCCTTAACGAACTCCTTAAAGCGACATTAATTAATGTTAGGCTTCTTTAACTTATTTACAATGTTATTAGGGATTTGTCCTAGAGGATGCCACTGGACTATCAATAAATGGAGACATTGATATCCATTCTGTGATTGCTGCTTCCTTGCCTACGTCACATCCAAGTTTTGCTCCCCAAAGACATCTTGAGATGTCACCAAAATGGAAAGCCCCTTCCCGCCTTGATGGGCCCGTGGAACTTTTCATTGGCATCCTTTCTGCCGGTAACCACTTTGCCGAGCGAATGGCTGTTAGGAAGTCTTGGATGCGGCATAAGTCAATCAAATCCTCCAATGTCGTAGCTCGGTTTTTTGTTGCACTGGTAAGGGTGGATACAATAGGCAGATAATTTTCTTTTGTTGTGTGAACTCTTGAAGCATAAAGTGTTAAGTTGAAGATACTCAGTACTTACAGCTTTTGGATTAACGTTGACAGCACGGAAGAAAGGAAGTAAATTTGGAGCTAAAGAAGGAAGCAGAGTATTTTGGTGACATTGTTATCGTTCCATACATGGATAATTATGATCTTGTCGTGTTAAAGACTGTTGCAATATGCGAATATGGGGTGAGTGATACTTTGACACCCCAACTAAGCATCCAGTTATATATCGCTAAAAACTGAACCATCACTGATTTTTTAACTTGGTCATTTGCAGATTCGTACAGTACGTGCAAAATATATCATGAAATGTGATGATGACACTTTTGTCAGGGTGGATGCTGTTATAGCTGAGGTGAAGAAAGTAAATCCAGGGCACAGTGCAATTCGGAGTCTGTATATCGGAAACATGAACTATTATCATAAACCCTTGCGCAATGGTAAATGGGCAGTGACATATGAGGTGTGAATCTTTTCTTGAGATATCTTATAAAGTTATCTTACTTATTAACCTAATGATCTAGTGATGAGATTTAGTAGTTTGCTTTATAATGGATATTTTATTCATATTTCTATCTTTTGATCACTTGTTTGCGATTTTTGACTTGTCTAATACACGGGATTTTATTTCCCAACACATTGCAGGAGTGGCCAGAAGAGGACTATCCACCATACGCAAACGGTCCTGGTTACGTAATCTCATATGATATTGCACATTTCATTGTATCTGACTTCGAGAAACACAAATTGAGGGTATGCAAGTTCTTAACTTCAGAACTTATTCAATGACTAAATAATTAATTACACGATGAATGCAATCTTCTGATATTGAAATGATACACAGTTGTTCAAGATGGAAGATGTGAGCATGGGGATGTGGGTGGAGAGGTTTAACGGAACAAAGGCGGTGGAGTATGTACACAGCTTCAAGTTTTGCCAGTTTGGGTGCATCGAAGATTATTACACAGCACATTACCAGTCACCAAGACAGATGCTATGCTTGTGGGACAAACTCAAGGACCAAGGAAAGCCTCAGTGCTGCAATATGAGGTGACATTGTTGTTGTATGAGGAAAATGTTTTTGCAGTCTATAGTCATATGTTTTTGTATATAAAGACTGGGATTCAGTTTTTTTTTTTAATCTTATATAATATGGAGTGTGCTTACTCCTAATTCCTTCATTATTTTAAATTGGACTGATGTGTTCTTTGCTCTGTTTAAATTAACGGAAATTGCTCACAAGTAGAGTAAGAGAGGATAGTAAAATTAACCCGACTCATCCCATTATTTATGGGATTTAATCTATAGTGTGTCGGATGGATCAAAATTTGAACTTGCATGATTTTAGGGCGTTTTCCAAGTTATTTATGTGGAAACTCGTCCAACTTGGAACCATTATGTTCTTGTTCATTAAGGAAGGGGTTCAAAATTATTGATTTAGTGGTTAAATATATTTGGGATTTAAATATACTCGCTGTAATAGATTTGATGATTCATATAAGCTCAAGACCGGATTTAACCTAGCAAGTTTATTTCAGAAAATCAACAATTTTGAAAAAAAATAATTTTTTGTCTATATATTATTAATAATCAATTATATAATTTATTAATAATTATACATTCGAAATAAAAAAATAAAAAAATATTAATAATATACTGAAACTTTCGAATGACATAATTCATTCATACGAGCTCTGCTTCGGACTCATAATATATCAAATCGAAGAAAATCGAATGATTAATTAATTTGAGTGTTAATAATTATTAATAATACATCAACACAACTTTTTTCTTCAAAATTACTTTATCTTATGATTTTCTTCGATTTGATATCTATAAGCTCGAAACGGAACTCGAATGATAGAGTTGGTATAGTATTTGATATTCTCTTCGATTTGATATATTACTTTAATGTTGAAATATTCTCCTGACTTGTTTGATTAATTCTTTAATTATTTTATGATTAATTCCAAAAGGGTCTCTCCGACTGACCTAGCTCCTAAAGTGTTTTACAACATTGCATTATTCTGTATTTCTCAATGTCGTCTAAAATTTGCCTTATAAAGTTTGTAGGTTTGTATCCGAAGAATGGTATGTGAGGCAGTGTACTCCCCAAGTAATTTCATATTTACGTTAGGCTTATTGGGCCAATAGTAGGCCCATTAACATGATTACAAGCCCAGAACGCAGAATGGTCACTAAAATGGAGGTCTCGAATTCACAGAAAGAGGACGAACCAGAGCTCCCAGCCGCCGCAACTCAGGTGGAGATGGAGCCATGAAGAAGCTTCTCTGCTCTCGCCTTCATGAACACCCTCCTAATTTCCTTCTCTCGCCACCGTCTCCGACCTCCTTCAACCCTCTCCCGATTCATCTCCACCGCTAAGCTTCTCAGTTCCAGGCCCTTCCCTGACTATTCCCCGAAGAAACCCACAATCAAGGACTCGGAGCTCGTCCACCACATCTCCGCCGCCGTCAAGCTCCGCCGCTCCGAGCCTCTCCGCCGCACCCTCAAGACCTACGAATCGAGCTTCAGACCCGACCACCTCATATGGGTCCTCGTGAACATCAAGAGAGACTACAGATTGGTGCTCGATTTCTTCGACTGGGCGTGCCTTCGCTCGCCCCCAACTCTCGAGGCCCGCTGCATTGTGGCTCACATTGCTGTGGCTGCTAAGGATCTGAAGATGGCTCACGGGCTTATTCGAGATTTCTGGGCGAGACCCAATTTGGATGTTGCTAGTTCTTTCGCGCATTTCGTCGAACGGTTGATAGGCACTTACAAGGACTGGGGTTCTGACCCCAATGTGTTTGATATATTGTTCCAGGTGCTTGTTGAGGCGGGTCTTCTCGGCGAGGCGAGGAGGTTTCTTGACAAGATGTTGAATTATGGGTTGGTTATGTCTGTTGATTCATGTAACTTGTATCTTAGTCGTATGTCGAACAGAAAAGATGGGGCTAAGCTTGCAATGAAGGTTTTTGAGGAATTTCCTGAAATGGGTGTTTCTTGGAACACTGAGTCTTATAATACTCTTATTCACTCTCTTTGTTCTTCAGGGAAGCTGAAAGAGGCTCACCTGTTGCTGGTGCAAATGGAGCTGAGAGGCTGTGTGCCTAATGTTGTGAGTTATAGTACTCTGATAAATGGGTATTGTCAAGTTGGGAGATTAGAGAATGTGTTGAAGCTTATAGAGGAAATGCAATCCAAAGGAGTGCACTCCAATGCGTACACGTTCAATAGCATCATCGTGCTTCTGTGCAAGTCCGATAGAGTAATTGAAGCACGGAAAGTGATGTGGGAAATGATGAAGCAGGGGATATCTCCTGATGTTGTGGTCTACACAACACTTATTGATGGATTCTGTAAGATGGGGAATGTTCAAGCTGCGTATAAGTTATTTGGGGATATGCAACTTCGGAAGGTAGTTCCTGATTCCGTTACGTATACTGCCATTATTTGTGGGCTTTCTCGAATCGGAAAGATAGCTGATGTAGATAAGCTCTTCCGCGAAATGATTGATAAAGGGCATAAACCTGATGAAGTTACCTATACGGCTCTTATTGATGGCTTTTGTAAGGCTGGTGATATGAATAAGGCCTTTGCTCTTCACAATCAGATGGTTCAGGTGGGCCTTACCCCAAATGTTGTTACTTATACCGCACTGGCTGACGGCCTGTGCAAACGTGGGGAGCTTGATGCAGCGAACGAGCTTCTCCATGAGATGTGCAAAAAGGGCCTTCAACTGAATATCTGCACTTACAATTCACTTGTTAATGGTCTGTGTAAAGCGGGGGAGATAGCACAAGCCTTGAAGCTGATGGAAGAAATGGAGGAGGCGGGGTTACATCCCGACACAATAACTTATACCACCCTAATGGATGCTTACTGTAAGTCGCGTGAGATGGATAAAGCTATTGATCTCTTGAGGTTGATGTTGGAGAGAGGTCTTAAACCTACTATAGTTACATTTGGTGTGCTAATGAATGGGTTTTGTGTGTCTGGAATGCTTGAAGATGGCGAGAAACTACTAAAATGGATGTTGAAGAAGAGTATAGTACCAAACGCCACAATCTACAATTCTCTCATGAAGCAATATTGCATTAGAAGTGATATGCGAACCACCACTGAGGTTTATAAAGCAATGTGTTCTCTAGGTGTGATGCCTGATAGCAACACCTATAATATATTAATAACAGGGCATGCTAAAGCAAGGAATAGGAAAGAGGCACTTTTTCTGCACAAAGAAATGGTTGGGAAGGGATTTACTCCCACGGCTAGTTCCTATGATGCGCTCATAAAGTGTCTGTTGAGGAGGAAGAATTTTTTGGAGGCAAGGGAGATATTTGACGAGATGAGAAGACGGGGGTTGGTTGCAGATAGAGAACTCTACAACATATTTGTTGATATGAACTATGAAGAAGGGAACACGGAACTAACTCTTGAACTTTGTGATGAAGCAATAGAAAAATGTCTTCTGGATAAGGGGGCAGGAAAGAGGAGGCACAGATAGATTCTGTTTCATGTTGATATGACATTATTTTTGGACTTAAATGGTCGGCTGTAATTCACATTTGCTTGCCTTGGTGGGATCTGTGACCTGGTCTATGCACTCCTATTCATGGTAAGCTTTTGCTTGTTGCCTAAGTTGGTTTAGCAGGAGCAAGCAGTTGATTACCACTATATGTTATACTTTCATCGTTTTTAGATGTTCTTCGTAAGTATTAGGTGCCCAAACTATATTGAACTCGCAATCCTATCTGCTTTCTTGGAAAACTAGATAAAAACATTCATTTATGCTTCAGGAGTTTCAGTGTTCCAAATGGCTGATTTGGAACACTGCTGAAAATCAAGCATTAGTATTTTTGCAGTGAAACTCTTCAAATCAAATCCTGCCTTGCCCAGATGAAGCTGTAAGAAGAACAATTTGGTTTTGTTTTGCTTCTTTTATCATTTATGCATATAGCCTTCCGTCCTCCGTTTCCCTTCTTGAGACTGTTCTTTAACATATGGCAGTGGCAAGAGGTGAAGTCTTAACAAGGTACCGATATAAGCAGATAAAACTGCTTCCAGAGGTCAGTTCTTGATGAAGCTCATTTGGTATGTTATCCACACCAATCCTTGAAGTCATTCCAAGCAATTTTTTGGTCTGGCCGTCTGGGCTAATTTATAAGGATCATCTTTCTCTACGCCATATCCTATCATAATGTACAAAATACCCATATGCAGGTCCAAGCAGCAAACAGTGTCTGGCATCTTTTTCTGAACGCAAATGGAATCAATATTCCTCTTGGCTGAAATTGATCAATCGTGGTAAAGCCAAATATACTAGTTAAAAAAAAAGTGGCTCGGTTGGCAGTGAACTCTACAACAACGTTGTGGTTCCTGCATGTCTGAGCTGCAGTGGAGGAAGCTAGCTTCAGAGACGCAACCTGCAGCTGAGTTCCATGAACGCCTCCCAGAACATCCCAGTGTCTGAAGTTCCCATTTTGGGCAAAATTTGGATGGAAAGCAATACCAATCATCCCAAAGCTATTGCCATTGCCATTGCCATTGCAGTAGACTCAGTATGTCAAGTCTATGAAAGGGAGGCGTCTTAGACAGATCAATCTTAGTTTCGTGAAGAAGCCCAAAAAACATAATCGCAGAGCCTACTGATCTCCTCACGGTATTTACAGCATCAGTTTGGTCCTGAAGGGCATGACAAACTTATCCATCTTTTTAAACTGTATGTATATTTCAGGTTGTTATAACTTCTAGTTACTGTTGAAACCTTAGAAATAAGATATTTTCTACATTATAGATTTGGTTCTGACAACATGATATGTAATGGCTTTGTACCAAACCATCTATAGCTCAATGGAGTGAAGATGAATTCCATTGACTCAACTGTAATCTAAATTTTGAATCCTTTATTATAGAGATGGATTTGTTGAGAGAAAAGAAACTAGTTGTTTCAAATTCTGTGATTTGGGTTATCTGAAATTCTAAAGCTGGTGATGTAGATTTTGCTAAATTGTGATTAAATGGTAAACTACTGCACTAATATGTTATTTATAGAAAGAGAGTACGTAATCGTGCAAGACAATCTTTTCATGTGTCCACCTTCTTCAACCAATTGCTCATGCAAGTACTATTACATGAATACTAAAGCTTCTACAACGCTGCTATGATTTTATAGGGCAATGGTAAAAATGTGTTATATGCCAAAAATATAGTGTGTTGTGAAAATGGTGTTTAAGGTGGGTCAATATGTAACCAACGTTAACTATTAAAGCAAGACTTTGAAGTGAAATAAATAGATGATTACTTAGTAAAAGGGAGAGAGCCAAAGATTGTCTTTTTGGTGATATTAAGACAAAAGACTTATTACACTCATTTTTATAGGCAAACTAACATTAAATATAGGGATAATGACACTTTGTTACACCTAACTATAGTGAAATGACACTTTCATACCCTAACTATTTTGTTCTCTTTTTAGTACCCTGACAATTTTTTCGTGACAACTTACCTCTAAAATACCTAAAATGCCTAAAATGCCCTTGGTTTAAGAAACTAAAATTAACCGGTTCAATTTAGTTTATCTCTGGTTCAATTTGGTTTATATTTAATATACAATTACAATTATACCTTCAAATCTAAAATTAAATTTAAGGGCATGATAGTCATTTCAAAACAAATGGTGAAATGGCCATTTTGCCCTCCTCTTCCACCTCTTTCTCTCTCTCTCTCTCTCACCCTATCCCTCTCTCTCTTCAACCGTTCATCTTCTCCACCATACTGGATAGTGTTCTTCCTCAATTTCTAAATTGTAAATAATCCCCAATTCCTAAACTGTATAGTTTACTAGATGTTAATAATTCTCTATTCCTATCCTAAACTGTTTTTGCTCTAAACCGAACAAACAAATTTAGGGAAGTGGATAGTGTTCTTCAAAATTATGGTCGAAAATTGCCGACCCATTGATGGAACTGAGGAATTGAGTCTCGAAGCTCTCTCCTGAAATGGGATTTCATTGGAAGTGGCGATTTCTCAGGTGGGTCGGGTTGAATTTGATGTAGTAGTGAAGCATTGACGACAATTGGGGATTTTTGGGAGGTGGAGCCATGGAGGAGGAGATGGAGATTTGGGTTTTGGGTTTTGGGTTTCCTTCATTGTTGAAAAAAAAACACCAACGACGAGACTATGAAAGTGAAAGAAGAAGAAGAAGAAGAAGAAGAAGAAGAAGTTGTTGATGGGTTGGTGTCGCCGTCGTGTTCGTCGACGGTGGTGGCTCCGACAAAGCCATTGGAGGGTCTGCAGGAGCAGGGACCACCTCCATTTCTGAAGAAGATACATGACCTTGTCGCCGGCAAGGGAGACTCCGGCGACGACGCTGTCATCGACCACCGTCTCGACCCCTCCTTCCTCTTCAAATATCCATTGCCAATGGCATAAGTTGAAAATTTGAATTGCCCATAAGGATACTTTAGTCATTAAAACTTAAAATTGAACTATTTCAATTTTGGTTTGATAAAACAAATTGAACCGGTTCAATATTGGTTTGATGAATCAAATTGGACTGGTTCAATTCTAATTTCTTAAACCGAATGTATTTTAGGCATTTTAAACATTTTAGAGCTAGGTTGTCACAAAAACATTGTCAGGGTACTAAAAAAGAGAACAAAATAGTTAGGGTATGAAAGTGTCATTTCGCTATAGTTAGGTGTAGCAAATTGTCATTATCCCTTAAATATAAGGAGAAATCTACACTCAAACTTTCCCTGAAAATCATGCTCCATGATTAATGGGAAATGAACACTCAAGTGGTGGGGTCCACCCCATTCTCGTACAACTGTGTAAACTTTGTTTTTACGTGTTAACAAATTTATAAAACATATTTTTGCCATTATTATTAATTTTATGACATAAAATTGTGGGTTGTTGTCTAGCTCGAATGTCTTAATATATCAATCAAAAATGTTATATCAGTTTATTTTAAGTGCAGACAAACATTATATTTAGTGTTCGTATAAAAGGCATGTATTATCCTATTATCTCTGGTTCACATTACCTTGTGAAAAACCTCAATCTATACTTCAGTGAGACTTAGGATAATAAGCCTCAAGTAAAATATTCATATTTGGATATAAATGTTTTGTGAAACCAAGCAAACAATAGCACCAGTGGTCTAGTGGTAGAATAGTACCCTGCCACGGTACAGACCCGGGTTCGATTCCCGGCTGGTGCAGAGTTTTTTTATTTTCGCCCTATCTCGCCAGTTCAATGTGGCTTCACTAATATAATCAGGCTGGGTTTACAAATGGGCCTGGCCCATGAAGGCCCAGCCTTTTCAATAACCCACAATCTCATTTTGGAATATGAACGTCACAATATTATTGGAAAGACGTGGCTATCAAAGTCACATAGTTAGGCATTAAAGAACCCATTGACCCATTTTGAATCATAAATTATTTGGTTTTGTTTTGTCATTTTCATTCATGATATTATTATTTAGTGTGAGCCAACATCAAGATCAAATCATCACAAATCTAATGAAATCAACCATATCTGAAACTTGGAGGCCTCAACTCCTCACACTTCCATCCCCACAAGAACCCAGATTGTGTGTCTCAATTTTCACCAATATTTTTTTTTGTTTTGAAATTTATCTTCAATAGATTTTGGGTCGTCACTGAAAATTCCATGAATAGAAATAAAAATGTTTTTTTTTGTTGTTTTTGTTTTCAAGATATGATTCCAAAATTGACAATCCCAAAGTGAAGCTTCTGTTGGGCATAAAGATTCCACATCCCTCTCACTCGAACTCGTCACCTACCACCTAAACTACTGCTCTCTGCATGTTCTATTTGGTTTAGACTTTGTCTTATAATGGTATAATTTAGCATAATTTTTTTACTGATTTTGCACTTGGTAAAATTTTGGTGGGTACTAATGCAATTCAATATTGAAAAAGAAATAAATAAATTAATCTAATTCTTGGTATATTAGGGAAAAATGCAAAAACACTCCGATTTTCTAAAGTCTTTATATATATATTTTTTGTGTGCAAAATCTCTTCCTATACCAATGGACTTTTAAACATATCTCCTTAAATAATTTTCTACAAAACTTGTTGACTACATTTTTTTTCCAGTAATTGATGCAGTAATACCCGTAAAATCATCATTGAGAAATTAACTACTAATGAGGTTTTTGTAGTATTTAAATACTATAGAGTTTCTACCAAAGTATTCAGGGACTCTCTGCAAAAATTCAGTAAGAAATTTTACAAAAACAATAAAAGTTAATTCTGTAATTTTAAATATATTTTGAAATTTCCGTATTTTTAACATATTTATATTATACTGTAAATATTACAAACTAATATAGAACTCTTATAGTTGAAATAGCGTGAAAAAAATCATATACCAAATCGCAGAAACATAACGAGAGCTTTTGCAATTTTTTCTTGTGTTTATAAATACACACAATTTTAAGACTATCTACAAATCAAATCTCTTGTGTTTAGGGTTATAAACAGCCGAATTAAATCTCATTTTGGCACGTCTCGGCTCGCGAAAAAGTGTTCGGCTCGGGCTCGAAAGAGTTATGTAACCAAACTCGAGTTCGGCTCAAAATAAAATACATAAGTTCGAGCTTGGCTCGATCCAGTTCACTTAAGTTTCAATATAAATATTTATTAAAAACTAAACAAACAATAAATGAGTCAACTTGAGATTGACTCGACTTGATTCGCCTCGTCTAATTCTATTATTAATTTTTTTAAAAAATATATTAATATAAATATATAATTAATTTAATATTAAATGAACCGGCTCGCGAGCTTATCTAGCTTAAAAGGTCAGGCTCGAATCCGGCTCGTTTATTAAACAAGCCCAATTTTAAACTTGAATTTGAGTCAAACTCGATTATAACAAAACTGAACTAAATATTTAACGAATCAAATTCGAGCGTCTCGTTAAAAACTCGTTTACATTGTTACTGTGTTTCAATTCATTATTATTATGTGGCCATTTACGTAATTAAATTATTGAATATATATATTTCATATTTGGAATATTTGTAGTATTATAATAAGTGGATAATAGTGATGTGTTGTTAACCTCAGAAATTGGTCAGCAGAGAGCACTACACATTTTGATTTTTCTTTCCAGCTTGAAAACGCCCCGTCACCAACCAACCTCACCACTTTCAGATCACACAATTACAATAATGCCATTTCCAATTCCAACTCTCGTTTTAAAAATTAAAACGACCCATTTTTATAATCAATGCTCTTTATGTGATTAGTCAGTCATCACATGCCCGTCAAGTCACCAACTTAACATGCTTAAACACCTTATTAATCAAGAAATTAAATCACTAGATCTCATCTACTTATACTCTTCACTTAACCTATTAAATCACGTCTCTTTATTCAAAAGAAAATCAAATCACATCTCAACTGTCACTTAGCTTGCCTCCAACTCCTTTTAAAAAATCTCTAATAAATGTTAAGGAAAACGAAATAACCCGCTTATATTATCATATTTTTACAAAAAAATAAATCATGTATCTTGTTAATAGCAAGAAAATGTCGCGAGTTTTGATTTTTTTAATAAACGTTTGTGTCTGAAATTTTACTTAAGATTAAGATAATTTTCTTTAATAAATATTTTCAAATATTTTTATGAAAATATCTTTTAATCAAGATAGACAGGCCTGAGCGTGTCCCACCTCACTCGAGACTTGCTGGTTGAAAGGTGTCTAGATCAGGACAGATTAAAATAAAGGGATAATTATATATCAGTACACCCGTCAAAACCTCATTTCATGATTGGTACGCAAGTTTGATTTTTTTTTGTTCGATCCCCAAGTTTCATTACGTTACACTACAGTTCAATTCTATTAGATTTAACTTATGTGGTTTGTAAAAAGTCCAAAATACTCTTGATACATAACTTTAATCTTAATCTTTGGGATAATTATGAAGTTACTATTTCACCCTTAATTCAATCATCAATTTAACAAATGGATTGGGGGCAAAATGGTCTTTACAAGTAGAACAAAAAATAATCTAACTTTTTAAATAACATTTGAAATTCCAATTTTACCCTCTTCTTTACCCCTAATTACACACTACACTACACTTTCCCTAACCTAGTTCTCTACAACACTCACCACACAATCTCCATACCCATACCGTCTCTGCAACACCCATACCATTTCCGGCGACCCATCCACCATCTCCTACTTACAGACGGCACACTCCGCCGCCAGCGTAATCTCCACCTACGACATCGACAAAATCGTCGTTGGAGACGCCGCCACGTCATGAAATCTCTAGTTCCGAGTCCCCACGAACCACCAGCACCTTCCACCGTCTCGAAATACATGACCGAAACGATGCCGGTGTGGAGGCCGGAGGTGGTGAGCGACTTCCTGAGCCAGTGGTTTTGCAACTGTGGTCTCGAGGAGTCTTGGTGCCTCTAGGAGGAGCAACAGTGGTTTCTCGACTCGCTCCACCGCGAGACCTCCGACCTCAAGCTCCAAATCGAGAATCTGGAGCTCCATGTTTCAAGCTTAGGTGAGGGAGGAGCCTCCGCATTAGAGACCGTGGACAAAGGATTTTGATGATGGTGGACAGCCACCGTCCGATTTGTCGGAGATCGGAGCTCGATCTCGTCTGGTTTCGATTTGGTTGAGCACCGATCTGTTGTGATTTGGTTGAAATTTACAAAATTATTGATATAAACATCAAATAGTTATAGATTGAGTATTGTATTGTATACAAACATTTGAAATGTCTCTTAATTAGATTTGGGTGTGGTTGGGTATGCTGCGATGAATTAGAGAGTGAGAGGTGAAAAATGAGAGGTAGAAGAAGGGGACAATAAGGTCATTTTGCTTGTATTTTTTATTTTATTTTATTTTGTTATTTGAAAATACTAATATACCCCTAACAACAAAGTTACTTTTTTCAATTGAGGGTAATGCAGTCATTTCATAATTCTTGTATTTTACTTTTCTATTTTTTATTTGTGTACTTGAAAAATCAAATTTGCCCTAAATCTATTATTTAAATTTGTTATTTGATTAAGGGTAAAATAGTCATTTCATAAACATATTGATAATATTATTTAGAATTTATATATCGAGGGGTATTTTGGTCATTAAAAATATATTGATGTTAAATTTAACATAATTGGACTTAAGTGTTAACGTTTTAAACTTGGGGGACCGAGAAAAAAAAATCAAACTTGGGGTACCAATCCTTTAATGAGGTTTCGACGAGTGTACTGATATGTAATTACCCCTATAATAAACGTTGATGCAGCTCTAGACTCAGTTAAGGGGATATGGAGTATATGGATTATTTCCAGAGACTCGCGAGTTAGAATCGTCAAGGCTTATTGTAGACGGTTCATGGGGTTTCTCCATCCAGCTGAGGTGGAGGCCGTGGGAGTCCGGGAAGCCTTATGGTGGGTGATCAAGAATAATTGGGTGGATGTACTCGTGTAATCCGATTATCAAATAGTGGTTTTGGCTATTCAGCAGGGAGTTCGATTTCTGAACCAGTTGAGAGGTATTGTTTTAGATTGCAAATCAATTCTTAGGTCGTTACCTAATGTTTCTGTTTCTTTTATTCCTGAAAAATGAAATATGGGAGCGCATGTGATTGCTAAGTTTGCATTATGTTTTTCAAGTTGGTACTCGGGCGGAGAGTATACTCTGCGGGATGTTTTGTCAGTTGTCCGTTGCGATGTTGATCGCTTAATTTAATGAAACCGAGTTTTCTTCAACAATAAAAATTTGTATACTCAAATTTATAATTTAATTTTTTTATCAAAAATTGTTTTGTGAAAATAATAATTCTTAATTTAAGATAATTTCATGGGTTTTGTACATAAACCCCTATTTAGCACACGCAAAATCGACAGTCAATAAAATATGTTACAAACTTGTCTCAAATTTTTACCTTTTTCCCTTAATTTTTTTTATTATTACATCGTTTTCTTATCTATCCACAAAAATTTATTTCACCCAAGTTTGAAACTAGGGAATGAGCAGTGCCAACCATTAAACCTCACATGCACATATTGTACATAAAACACATAACAAATGAACCATCTTAAAATTATAATTTATTTATATCTAAAACTCTAAGGTATTTTTTAGTGAATAATATTATATGAATTTTGAAGTAGAGTCGGATAATTGTACCTACTAAATAAATGAGAGAAATAAAACTTCACCATCACTAATAAACTTGTATTAAGATTTCATAATTGTAGTGTAGTAGTAACCATATACTATAATTTAATAAGGATGATATTGAAAGGTTGTGTTCAACTCTGAAAGAGAGGTTTCAACAATAAGCTATTGTTGTTTACATTTACATTACTTTACAGTCTCTCTCTCTGTTTCTCTCACATTCATTCTCAGATAATCCCTATGCAGATTCTATTCAAAGCCCAGCAAGAGAAGCGCTCAACAACGACGCTGCTTCTTCGTCTCCTCTGCCTCTGAGCGCTCGATTTCGCCGAACCCATCAAGCTTCCATAATAAAAACCCGAATTTGGCGACACCCACCTGACAATTCTCGGCGGAATCGACCCCAGAGACCGAAACCCAGAAATGGGTGTTGATTATTACAACGTTCTGAAGGTGAACAGGACTGCTTCGGAGGAGGATCTGAAGAAGGCGTACCGGAGGCTGGCGATGAAGTGGCACCCAGACAAGAATCCGGTGAACAAGAGCCAGGCCGAGGCCAGATTCAAGCAGATCTCAGAGGCCTACGACGTCCTCAGCGACCCGCAGAAGCGCCAGATCTACGATCTCTACGGCGAGGAGGGTCTGGTTTCCGGCGATTTCGCCGCCGCCGCAGCCGCCGAGTACTCCTCCGGGAGGACCGATTCTTCTTCGTTACGGTTCAATGCCCGCGACGCCGACGCCATTTTCGCCGAGGTGTTCGGCGGATCTGGGAGGGTTCGTGATGGTAGGAGCGTGAAAGTGGCTGCCGGAG
Organism: Geranium rotundifolium; assembly: GCA_963920655.1. Classification (NCBI taxonomy): domain Eukaryota; kingdom Viridiplantae; phylum Streptophyta; class Magnoliopsida; order Geraniales; family Geraniaceae; genus Geranium; species Geranium rotundifolium. Next base: position 24,245,799 of record OY987320.1, read on the forward strand.
ATAGTGATAGTCCGGCGAGCAGGAAGGCTCAGGCGGTGGAGTCTAAGATTGCGTGTACGTTGGAGGAGCTTTACAAGGGTGGCAAGAGGAAGATGAGGATCTCCCGTTTTGTTCCAGACCAATTTGGGTATGTCTCATCTTATCTTGCTTCTTGTTAAGATTTTCGTAGCTTATGGATATGAGAACCATGGATTTGATGGTTTGGTTGAAATGGGTTTTTAGGTTAATGGGAAGATTGTGTTTTCTTGAATTGAGATATGAGTGATTGGTGTTTTTGTCTTCTTAAAATGGAAATTGTAGTGAAAGGTTATTACTTTCTGCTTCTTTCTATTGGAAATGAAAAAAACAACAATTTGGTTTGGTTCTGTGTGAATTTACTCATAATGGAGACGGTAGTTGACACTAGGTTTCAAATTGAAGGTGTTTCTCTGCATTCACAGTGTTTTGTTTAATCAACATTTGATGATCTGAATGGTAATTGGGGGCCTTGTTCATGGTGGAAATGTGATAGCTTATGTATTTTGATGGTGGGCGGTAAGGGTCTGGTACTTGTTCCTTTTCCTTGGTGTGTTATGGCAAATTAGGATCTGAGAAATGCCATATATTTTGCCCTTTGGTATTCACTTGTATTTTAACTTATCACTTTGCTCTTTGCCGAGATTGTTTCTGGCTGGTTCTTATTGATGTCCAGCGTCTCTGAGATTTACTGAATAATATGAAGTTCACAGAAGCATGCCTAGAGTTTGAGGTGTGACCTGCACTGGTTAGTTAGAGAAGCAAATTAATGGAACCAGGGTGGTATGATTACTCTGGTGGATGTCAATAAGTCGTATAAGCTGTCCTAAATTAATCACGAGGGCCCACATTTTAGTTGGCTTCCAGTTAAATGACTCCTTAATGAACCAGCTGGAAAATTAAACCAAAGGATCAGTACTCTACTGACAAACCTTCATTGAAATTAGGTAGGAAATCTGCCTGTTAGTCCTGTCATGACTTGGCCTATGTGCTAGCAGTTTTATTCGTATTAAACACGATTTAACTATTTAGGGCGGCTGCTTAGTGGTCTACATTTCTAGACACTTCATTTCAATTACGTTTTTTCTCATCATGGTAAGTATGGATTCTTCTGTTCTTGGCTTGATGTACAAAACCTCTTTTGCAGTAAGCCCAAGACGGTCGAGGAAATTTTGAAGATAGACATCAAACCTGGTTGGAAGAAGGGCACAAAAATCACCTTTCCCGAGAAGGGCAACCAAGAACCCGGCGTCACTCCAGCAGATCTCATCTTTGTGGTGGATGAAAAACCGCACGCTGTCTTTAAGAGGCATGGGAACGATTTGGTGGTCAACCAGAAGATATTGCTGTTAGAAGCTCTCACGGGGAAGACTGTTAATTTGACAACCCTGGATGGAAGGAGTCTCACGATCCCGGTGGGAGACGTTGTCAAACCGGGCGATGAGGTGGTGATCCCCAACGAAGGAATGCCCATCTCAAAACAACCTAGCAAGAAAGGAAACCTCATAGTGAAGTTTGATATCGTGTTTCCATCGAAACTCACAGCAGAACAGAAAGCTGACCTGACGAGGGTGTTGGGTGGAATCGAGCACTAAGTCAAGCATTGGAAGCCTAAGATAAGATGATAATAACCTTCTATTAACACAGACGATATGATATGAGTGGTTGTCAAATGAATGTAAATATGTAATTGTCCGCTGTGCATAGTAGGGAAGGGAAGGCAGCTATAAATTAAGAAGACGGATGGTGTTGGTTGCATGAGCTACTGCCTTAAAGTGCTGTAAGTGGTTTTATCTTTTGAAGTTCATAATAACTGTAAATTTCTGGGGGTCGCCCGTTTGGATCATTGAGCTATAGGAGTTGTGATTATGAATGCATTGTGCCTTGTTTTTATATTAACTTAGTTCTAAGTTTTGAGTAGTGAGAAATAAGGTTTTCTCTCTGTATGATTGATTATATGGAATATCCATTTTTGTAGGGCTAAACATGTAAGAGAGGATCAGGGCAAGAGGTATGTTTTGTACTTGAAGGTCTGAACAAGAATACTTATCTCACCCCCACACAGCCTGGCCTGGTCTTACCTGACCTTTGTGTCTGTGAGGCTTCCTGTTTCTTGTCTGCTTGGTCCAACTTGTGCCCAAGTTTGCTTTGGTGTAAAATGGTTTTTACTGTATCACTGACTCTGTACTCAAATTATAGCGGTTTGTGTCAATCTTCTATTTTGCTTGCAAGTCGTTCCTCACAATCATAATTTCATAGCTCAGCATAATTGTAAGAAAGCAATCAAGTTTGAGTTCAATTTGTTAAATAAAGGCAAATTCACAAGTAATAAATATTTATTTAGAGGAAAGTAAAAATATACAAATAAATATCAACTATACACCGTTTTATCTTATCTATGCCCAACCAAGATTTGAGAAAATGTTAATTTTGAAAGAGAAAAGATGAAATTTCACTTAGATATAAATGTCATAAAAAATAAATTTAAAAATAAAATATTTAACTTAAAATCTATAGTTCGATTTTTAGGATGTTAATTTTGAAAGAGAAATGATAAAATGTCATTGGGCACAAATGTCAGACATAAAAAACAAATATAATTGAAAATTTGAAAAATTAATTTTAAATCTAAAATTTGATTTTGATTTTTTGGCCTGAAAATTAAATTTATAGTCAAATGATATTTTAGACTTTTCACTCAACGTTTGCCAGAGAAGAAAAGAACTATACTGTTCCAGCTGGTTCGGAAACAATGTAACGGGGCTAACACAATCAGCAACAGCAACATGTGAAAAGGCAATACCAATACTTGATTATCACATAGCTAAAACCCTTCTCTTTTTCATTTCAGCTTCACTGAGAATCCTTCATTAGAGCTACTACAAAAGAGGTAATAAGAAGAGTATCTGATATGAAGCATTAATCAGCAGCCAGGACGATCCACATATAAACAATGTTCCATGCAATGCAAAAACATCATCAGGATCCGCTACATCAGCTAAGAATGAAAAAGCCCAACGACATCACATCATGCGCCCACCCCAACATCTGATGGGTTGTGGTCGCCTTGCACTGATGAACCACGATGGTGGTTGTTGTAACCACCCCTTCCACCACCGCCCCCTCTATTGTTTTGGTAACCTCCTCTGGGTTGATAATTTCCGGGCTGATCATACTGCTGGTAGCGGCCATTCTGGTAGGGACCACCACCCCTCCCACCCCAACCTCCACGGCCATTGGGATAACCTCGGCGCCCGCCACCACGACCACCTCTCTCTCTTTGGTTCGGGTAGCCCCTTTGGGGATTGTACTGTTGTTCCTTAGTATCATGCTCCCTCTTATTATGATCCACTTCTACCTCTTGGTTGACTTGTTCCTGCAGTACGGATACATCCTCTGAAGGATTTTCCACAGCTACTTCATCCTGAAGGATAAAATGTATACTTTTCAACACCATACACATAAGAAGAATTACAATGACAAAGATATAAATAAGGGTACCTTCTGTTGTTCTTGGACAGAAGAAGACTGGTTCCCACCAGTTTCGGGTTCTTGATAAGTTGCACTTTCATCATCCTGCAAAAGACATATCTACTCAACAACTTGCAACTTTTCATTCCTTCATTTCAATTCAAAGTTTGAACAATGCACTAATATTTACATAAAATACAAAATTGGCCACAGCACATCAGAGATCCAATACCCCTTGCCCCTTTTCATAACAATAATTTGATACTAATTGAGCACTCACCAAATTAAGTGGACTACCAAAAATACCTAATTACATTTTCAGCACACAACACCAAATGAAGCAAGGAATAACTTGACCATCAATAAACATGATTCATGGTCAGCGACTAAGCTACAAGGCAAGGGCAAGATGTCAATGTCTAAAAACCAATTTGTACTTGCAAGTAATAGTCCCAACTCAAAGACAAATGACAACTGAGGAGATGCATATCAAGGAAAGGTGGTTGTCTCTCTATAGTATCCCAGAGTTAGTATTAACATTTTTATGTATAATCTTTAGGGTCTAAGCATAAACTATAGTCAATGCAGGCTACCTGATGCAAAGTAGGATGCCTGTGAATTGGATTTGAACACGCACATGAAAGTTGAAACATGTCAAACTAAACATGTGCCATAAATTCGTAAACCTTTAAGCAGACCTCCCAAAATGTCACATTCACAGCAGAATAGTTGCATTACTTGCATATCTTAAGTTAACTACAGCTAAATATACAGGCATAGCCAATTCTCTCTATTTAACTTTTACTGGAACAAACACTTGATAAATAACTGAGGCAGTTCAATAGGATTTTAACTCAATAAAAGTGAATTGCATATGTGAATAAAACACGGGACGATGAGCACGACTGGTAAAGGCCACCAAATAGTCAATTTGGCATTAGAGGAGAAACAACAAAATAATAAAAGATGAGGAATAAATAGGCGGTATCTTACGTTTGGTTGTTGAGAAGTAAGAGGAGATTAAAGAAGCAATGAAACAGATATATAGTGTTTTAACTCACATTTTCCTCTTTTGTATTACCTCCTACAACACAAAGTGAAATCAACCACAGCCAAAACTATAACTAATATGCATTTTCTTTATTAGGGTGAAAGAGAGGGTATATGTCCTTGGCACTAAAATAATATTTTCCCCTCCGCATTTAATACCAACAATTGCATACAACATGCTAGAACATGTGTAATGAATTATATCCATGAACATTGTATAAACATAAATGTAAGAGGTGAAGTAGGACCATCAGAGCATGAATCAATAAGATAACTCATGCTTAAATTGAAGGTCATTGTGGAAAATGCATCCCAGGTAGCGCAACGTGTTCTTTTACAAACTGTGTTCATTTTATTCAAGCAACCTGGCTTTTCCTATATACACCATTCTAACAAGCCAAATGAGTATTCAGAACCATGTGTTCTACAAATACCAATATTCAAAAGGATATATGAGTATTCAAAGACAGACCAGCCCAAAACAAATTCTAAAAGGCAAACAAATACCAAGGAAAAAAACATATTCGTGTAATCCACAGCTGATAATTATTGAAAGAGAACATAATAGCAATAAAAATGATTAGATGGTAGTTCAAAGGGACATAACACCTACTGGACAGAGCTTTGAAACAGTTTTACAGTTTCATTAAAACCAAAGAATATAGAATGCACACTTTGAAGTAGTACAATTCAAGGATAAATTAGTAGAAGTCTAATAATCCCATAAAAAAGATGGTGAAGAGAGGATTTTTGATATATCTCAACAAATCCAAGTATCCAGTAACAATTTCCACCCATCACAAAAATCAATATAATTAGATGTTATCATATCCAGTAAATGGAAAACAACCATTTGAAAAGCATCAGTAACATGATGTGTTCTCAGACACCATAACATTGCACATTCAGTAATAAGTTCTCTGTGCCGCGATAGACATGTCCATTTATTTCCTCAGGTGAAGATAGAAACTAAGAGTAAGTTTCTGGAGTTAGAATCTACACGTCCAATAACACATAACAGGTGCAATCACCCTACCAATAAAGCTAAAACAACAATGTACCTACATATAAGTTGTATGGAAGATAAAATACACCAACCCTCATAAATCTAAGCAGATCAGGACATATTATACCTTTTGCTGGTACTGCCCGACCGACCCTTCGCCTTGTACAAGTACCGGAACACTCACTCCCTGGACTGAGACCTGGAATGCAGCTGCAGCCATCTCCAGCGCAGGAGGCTTAATCTCCGGGGTGGTGGTGAAGTAATATGAGGCCATGATCTTATGCAGCCTTTCTCTCAATTTCGCATCTGCAAAACAAAATTGGGTAAACCAGCATTCATACAAGCATAACAGTAACCAAAACTCAGCAAAAAATCGAAAAATTGGAAAATAAAGCTTAGAGCTTTACAAGTAGCTTTTGCATTAGGCTCAATTGGGTGGTCGGACTTGGCAAGCCAGGCCTTGGCATGCTCAGTGCACCTCCTCAACGCATCTCTGTGCGATAAATTGGAATCGGCAGGTCTCGAAATCAAGAAACCGCTCAAATGAGAGATCAAATCCAAATCCTCCTCACGGAGGAGATCGGTGGCGTCATCGGTCACGTAATCGTAGGACAAGCAACACTCGCGCTCGTGGGTTCTGATCAGGCACATGGAGCCGAAATCGCTCTGCGACTTCACATCGAACATGGACCCGAAATAGAGCAGGTTGACGAGATCCTCCACGAACCCATCATCGCTCGATTTGGGCTGGTGGGTTTTGAGGGCAAGGTTGAGCTCCTCCTGGAGGGAGACGGAGAGGGGTTGCCGGAGCTTTTCGAGCTCGTCGATGAGGGCGGAGACGGCGGGCTTGGAGCGGAGCGCCTCCTCTTGCTCCTTGTTGATGGGCTTGCCCTGGGCTATGGCTTCCTCCATTTGGGTGATCCGGTTGAGCTTCTTGCGGAGGGCACGGAGGCGCTTGCTGATGAGGCTGAGGACGGGACCTTCGCTGACTTCTGAGCTCGCCGGAGACGCCATAGCACCGCCGTAACAGTGGCGGAGAGGGTTTTGGGGGCAAATCGAGAGAAAGGAAGCGACGGCGGGTTTAGATTTTCTAGAGACCGCGCTACTAATACTAATGGTGTGATTTGATTGAGGCCTTTCTAGTTTTCTAATTAATTACAAAATTAAATAATAGGATAACAATATGATACAAAATACAAACCAGCCCTATGTACAAACTCGTCCGAACCGTCCATTCAGCCGGTTGTTTGCGAGATTAAAAAGGCGCACGCCACGTAACATGATTGCACGCAGTTTTGTATTTTTGCACGTATGTGAACAGTATAACTTAGCTTTTTCAGTATAACTTTGCGTTTAAAATTACGACTTACGAGTAAATTGTTCAACATTAAGAGTAGAATGTTTAACAATGAGAGTAAATGTTCAAATTAGAAGCATAATGGTCAAAAATTGGGAGTTAAATGTTCGACATTCAAGAGTAGAATGTCCAACATCAGAGAGTAGAATGTTCAATGTTGGGAATAAAATATTCAAATTTAAAATAGAATAGTTAAAGTTGTACTAGAAAAGCTAAAAAATTTACTGTTCACGCGCTTGCAGAAATACGGAACTACCCCTCACTTAAGTACACAGTGCGTTCCTGCCACGTGTCTCGCTATATGAGCGGCTCACACGCGTTCGTTTTAGTTCGGACAGAAAGCTGGTTTGCAGTGGAATGTGCCTCTTAAATAATATATATGTGATGATAGTGAAAAAATTATATATTTAAATTTAAAAGTATGTTTCTGCCATAAAAAATAATGACTAAAAAATATCGGTGATAGTGGATTCAAATGATTGAAACATCTTAAGTTTTTAACATGATTTAAGATTCATTTATTCTGATAATTATTGCCGATTTCTAAAATAGCATTGCAATCTAAAATTGTTTTTGTCCAAAAAAAATCATGTATCAAAATAAATGAATAAATACCAAGTAAACAGTAAAGAAAACTAATGTCATAGGATAAAAAGGTTGTATTGGTGGATTATGAAATTCAGGGGCATACTAACGTGCTCTTAGTTGAGCAGTCGATCAAGTTTGTTTAATAACCTTTTAATTTTTATAAACAATATTTTTGTTTCAGCCAAAGCAACAATTGTACGTGGATAGAGACAACTCGCACAAAATTTATATTTTGTCATTATTTTAAGCAAGTGAGTAGATTTGTACTTGTAAAACAGTAGATTTAATAGAAGAGTATAATTTTCAGAGTTCGGAGACCATTATGTTAGTGTATCGATATGAAAATTTATGCATTGTAAATTAAATAAAAAATTGTTAAGTGATGTGCAAAACTGGTGAAGAAAAGGGTAATGGATTGGATGTTATGTACAATTTATGTGTTAAATGTAATGAAATTGGGCTGGCCCAATGGGCTTTGTTGTTGGGTGAACCCAATTGGATTGAGGTTTAAATTGTTAATGTGCTTTTATTCAGTTCTCTCCTCTTTTCGGGATGCAATCGGCTGGAAATCATGTTTCAAATAGGTACAAAGGGACCTCTACCATCCGTTGGATGTAATGTCATCAACGGCTGTCAACATTAAACAATTTCAGCTAAAAAATAATTCAATAAACCTCATAAAGGGTAAACTAGTAATTGTGCCTCATAAATCACATTTACCATTTGTCTCACCCCTTCCACACGATTGTGGTTAAGCTTCAACTCTGCCACACTCACCGCCACGTCTTCCTCCGCACACGGATCCTTCACCACGACCAAGCCCCACGCGCCGTCATCCGATCCCCGCCGGTCCGCGATCCAATGGATGCGATCCGCCTCCCCATCCTCGCGCCCCTCCGTCTCCGACCTCAAGTTCGTCCGGAGGCTCGGGTCCGACGACATCGATTTGGTGTGGGAGAAGTTGGGGGAGATGGAGAGGGCCTACTCGACGAAGCCGAACATGGAGGGTACGGGGTCGGACTGAACACCTGGCGCTGGACCGCCTCGAAGGAGTGCCCAGATCTGGATCCAGGAATTTTATTTGAGAAATTGGAAACAATGAAAATCTGAAAGTCTTTCATATAACTAAAAACCTGAAAGCCTTTCATATAACTGAAAGCCTGCAAGCCTTTCATGTAACTGAAAATCTGTCCAAACAATGAAGAACTACATTCGAACAGGTTTTCTGAGGCACATTTCATGAAATTCAAATGTATCAACTCATAAACAATTCAGATCAAGGTTTTTCCATTCAAAATCTTAAAAGCTTTTCAAAATCTGAAGGTCTTTCATATACAAGACGACCGGAACAAGTAAGAGACCAATGTGTTCAAAATCTGAAGGTCTTTCAAAATCAGAAGGCCTTTCATATATTTTCGTCTATAGGAAAACACTAATAACCGTCGGGGGAGTGGTGTGACGAGGGGTCCCCTCGTGTGACGAGGGTTTTCTGTTATATGAAAGGTTTTCAGTTTGTCAGTCAAAATTTTTGTATCAGAAAAATCTGAAGACCTTTCACCCAGAACAAGTAAGGACTCAATTTGTTCATAATCTGAAAGGCTTTCATGTCCCAGTTCATAATCTGAAAGGCTTTCAGATACACGAGGGGACCCCTCGTGTGACGAGGGTTTCATGTATTTTTCTATAGGAAAACACTAATACCTGTCGGGGGAGTGGTGTGACGAGGGGTCCCCTCGTGTGACGAGTGTTTCGTGTATTTTTATATAGGAAAACACTAATACCCGTCGGGGGAGTGGTGTGATGAGGGGTCCCCTGGTGTAACGAGGGTTTTCAGTTATATGAAAGGCTTTCAGGTTTTCAGTTACAAAATATGAAAGGTTTTCATATTTTGGAAAAACCTTGATCTGAATTGTTTATGAGTTGATACATTTGAATTTCATGAAATGTGTCTCAGAAAACCAGTTCGAATGTAGTTCTTCATTGTTTGGACAGATTTTCAGTTATATGAAAGGCTTGCAGGTTTTCAATTATATGAAAGGCTTTCAGATTTTCAGTTTTATGAAAGGCTTTCAGATTCGGAACGGATAGGCGGTTCAGCGCCAGGTGTTCGGTTCGGCCCCGTCCTCTCCATGTCCGGCTTCGTCGAGCAGGCCCTTTCCATCTCCCTCAACCTCTCCCACACCGTCATGACTGGCTTCAACCCCGATTCTCTCCCTGACCCGACGCCACGAGCTAGCTCACGAAAGGGTCGTTCGGGGACATCGACGACGATCCCGACGGTTGAGACATCGGCGGAGTGGACCCGACGGACGAAGGAGACCGAGAGTCGGACGACGTAGATGCTCGACGTGTTTGAGTGAGAAGAGCTGGGAGAGGAGGTTGAGGTCGCGGACGGAGGAGAAGAGGTGCGTGAGGGAAGAAGGCAAGCTTGAGGAGCAAAAATACAAATATACCCCTATGTATATGTTAAATGACGAAAAGAAATTACAACTTCGACTTATTTACGCCTCAATGCCACCGCGTCCATCTTCACCGTTGGTCATATAATCGTGTGGCTGAAATTGGTTCCTTGGTACCTGTTTATAGCCATGGTTTTCTGCTGATTTTTTCCCCCTCTTTTCAGTTAGAATAATGGAAGATTTTTTGTATCCCTATTTACCCATCCATCAAGCCCACCTACACTAAAGCTCAACCCAACCCAACATAAACAATATATTCTAAGCCTACCCCTTAAACTACCCCGACACAACCGAATTCGAACTCAAAGCCGAGGTTAGAAGGAGAACAACCTGGACCACAAGCACCAGGGCTAATTTATTGTGGAAGATGTGTGTAATATAACACTAAAAATTAATTGTGAGGTACTAATTTAAGATCAATTGCGCAAATGAATTTACTGTAAAATTTATTCCCTCTTATGAAAACAAAATCTGGGCCTAAACCACATATACACAATTGTATTTTTTGTGTAAATGACAGTTTGCATATGTCATTATAAGACTTTATACAAAATACAACTCTAAATATTTAAATGATACATTTTGTATCCGCCAATTTACGGTTTTAGCCTCACACACTAATGAAGTCGTTAATTCAATCCATCTTGACAGGAAAACGTTAGTTTTATGAAAATATAAGAACATAATGTAATCTTTTTATAAAAACATTTGAAGTAAATGCTATAATCGTGATAGTTAGTGATTAATTTTTTTTTCGAGTTGCTTAGTAATATTGTTTCAAGACTCTCTATTGATAAATATATTTGATTGTTTTTTTTAGTACATGTATACTAAATTAAGGTGTGCATCGGTGCTATTTTATAGTAAAAGTATCTTTAATTTGACCATAGAGAAGTAATTGAAACAGCTCAATTGAAACTCTCTTCTGACCTATCCATCATCTAGTGAGTCAAATCAATATATCATTAGGTCTATACTCAAGTAACCATAGTATCTTACAAGTTTAGTTTAAATTATTCGCTACCATAATATTATGTGGCTCACTAATTATATGTATTGTGTTTTTCGTATTAATATATTTTTATATTCACGTCCTTCTTACGTTATATTAAAAAGTCGTAACATAAATAGTATTATTCTCAACATACTAGTGTTATAAATGTTATAGCATATGCAATATATTATATTTTATTCTATAATATCCGTATTTGAAAATTATGAAAATTAAAATAATCACCAACCTACCATGATGAAAAAAGGTAATAGTGGAATGAGGCATGGACCATTTTATGCCTAACTAAGCGTGGTCGGTCCACTTTTTGGCCAAAAAATAATGTGTTCTATGCATAAATAAAAAAATGAGGTCAGTCCATTTTTAGAAGTTGGAAGGTGAATCAATGTATGCTCTAATTTTGCAAATAATATTTAAATGCCAAAGAATCTGATGCTTCTTTTATGATCAAACAACAAGCATGCAACATAATATTAATTAAGAATATAAGTAGTATATAAATCTTTAACTTATGAAGATACCAATTAAATATTTACTAGCTCAAAATTTTAATATTTTTATCCAGTAATGATGAAATTCACATATTTTTATTGTATCAATACATTGATTCATATTTTTATCATGACTTTTTTTACCGGCATCATGACTTTATTGTCATTCAAATTTTTAAAGTGTTCCGTCTTACCTACAAACACACTACAAGGCTGAAATAAATGCAAATCAACAATGACCTTTTGTGAATACTAATTAACATTGACTTTTAGACTACTTTATACGAAAAACAAATTAAATAAAGTTGTGTAGAAACTCGTAAGAATATCGATAATATTGTGCAGAGAAAGAATAATTTTCTCTTTCTTTAAAGCATGGGATGTGTTGACATTATATTCTTCTACACTCGAAGAAATATATGAATTATGTTCTCTTTTAAAATAATTTGAAACTTTTCTACTAATTGGTCAATGTACATATAACGTTTTGGGCAATTCATACTTCGGCTATCTTCATGAATCATCCTCTAGTGTACGAGTGCACATTAAAAATTAATCGACAAATGTGCACTAAAATAAAAAAAATTGTAACACCATGCCCAAAAATTTTAGAAGAACGCTCGATGAAAATTCACATATCTAGAATAACGTCAGATGTAGTTCATGTCCCATAAATATTTCTACGATGTGTGTTTGTTAACGATGCAGCTCACTGTTTAGCTCTTGATGCACTTCTCATATGCAGATTGGACTTTGATCGTGGAGGATGTCCCATCTGAGTTTGGCTCGATTGTCTTATCACATTAAAAATATTATTTCAACTTTGATTTTAGAAAGATAAATAGTTCATTTCATACCATTACGATATTTTAGAAGAGTGAATAAATTTTTATCATGAAAGACAGAAGTGGAGAATATCCTTCTATAGGTTTGATTCATCTTTTATGAGTAATAGATCTCATTCATATAATATATCATTCTTGTGTTATAAATGTATGCTGAGGAGGGACGTTTCGTTTGAGTTCTATGGCCTCTCCTTTGGCATCTCTTTAATTATATTTCTGCACCCATAGATTCCAAATACATTAGTTTTATATTAAAGCTTTCCTACTTTTCTCACTTGTCTCTCAATATCAAAGAATTCACATACAATAGTCCTTTTTAAATTTAATTAATTATTAGCCAAACGAAATGTTGATAATGTTATCATGAAAACTCCATAAAATAAATTAAGGTTAACTATATAATAAAATATATGTATGTGACATGTTTGGAATGATATTCGACAGACATCACTAATTTACAGTGTTGTTAAAAAATAATAAGTAGAGAACCATCTACTGACTAATCGGAAATCAGTCAAGAAAATTAATCAAAAACCATAAATGATTAATTTCAGAGATTCTTACAACACGACTAATTTATAGACGAAGTTTCTTCTCACGTAATTAAGTATTATTCACTACTCATTTTTGCTCGCTCTATATTCCAAAGTAGGTAAGTATTATAAAATTGTATGATATATATACAGTGTTAAAGCCTAACACCTAAAATTTCAAGGATATTTTAAAAAATATATTAATTAATTGGTCAATTGACCCATGTTATTTAAATGTGAGATTTCAACACTTTCCTTCACGTACGAGTTTTACACGTGGATAACTCCAGTGATTGGGAATGCAACACAAAAAATCACATCAATGATCATCACAACAATCCCAAACCACCTCTGGTATGATGTTAAAACCCAACCTACCTAAAAAGTTAAACTCATAGATGGAGACTTCAATGTGTATTGCATAAATTTATCAATAACTCTGCATTCCTTTAATGCAGGGCTTGGAAGATACCCTTTACAATAATTTGTTAGTATATTAATTTGTTTCCTTGTATAAATGAATATGGTTCAATTTGATTCGGAAAGTAAGAAACGTACCACCAAATGATTTTCTTTTAGTATTCAGTTTAGTCGAGAAAATTGTGATTAATGGACAGTAATAATCAGATATATCATTCAGTTTTTCAAATAACATTTCAACAGTTGAGCATCATATTATTTGTGGTGTGATCGATATTTTGATCGCGGGTGAAGAGTATTAGATGGGCACGTAAGATTTAATGTAATTTTTTAAACAAAATATGCCATCTAATTAACACAAAATACCTGAAAGGAGTTGTGATTTGAATTCAACATAGTACTTTGGTGAGTAGTAGCTCAAAGATGAGGTTGTGGAGGAGAGTGGAGGGCGATCTAACGGTCACTATTGCACGATCTGGACATTGACTTTGGTGATTTCAAATCCACCGTGATAAGACACTTGCCTGGTCAAAGGGGTATGTATTAATGGTAACAAAAGGGTCTGTGATTGATGAGTCGAAGTTGAGTTGCTCTTCACAACATACCATAAATTGATGGTTTGGCCGCATTACATTAAGTGTTAGATATGTATATATTGGTCCAAAAGGACCCTTATTTTTAATTTCTATACAATCTTCTTTTCACTACTTAATTATTATAGGTTTAAATGCTTCAATCTCTATCCTATTTTGAGAAGAACGAGCATCCTAGTTAGGGGTGAGCATTTTTTACCCAAAACCAAAATTGAACCGGAATCCAAATCGAATACGAACTAAAGAATCGAGGACTGTGAATATCGGATCGGATTTGAGTTTGAAAATTGAGAACCGAATCAATTTGGTACGGTTTCGGTTATGGAAATACATAACCGCTAATTAATCGATTCAGAACCGAACTAATTTTGGGGGTTTTTTAATTAATATTTTTTGTATTTCAATTTTGTGTGTTAGCTTAAAAAGAGTTTATTTGTGTATAATTTTCACCTTAATGGAATAATGTGTGAATATCACATTAATTGGATTTAATTAGGCAAAACCATACAACTATACCAGAGAATCGAACCCTTAATTTCACAATTAATCTTTCAATTGAGTCTAATTAGGTAGAACCGGGAACCGGGCTGTAGAACCGTGCCCAGAACCAGATCAATACCCACTTATTGAGTCCGGATTTGAGTCTCCAAAATAAAGAACCGATTGATTTGGTTCGGTCTGATTCTAGCCGATTCGGTCTGGTTCCAGAATGTGATCAACCCTAATCTTAGTAAACTGATATGCTTTGTTTTTAATTTAAATAATATTATATACTTGTTATTTTATTTGCAAAATTTGATCATTAGAAAACTAGTTGATCTAACTCAATTTACACATAATTTTTTGATTAATTAACACACCTAATATGACCCGTCACTAGATGTTGAATCAACCTACATACTTGATTTTTGTATATGTTATTATTATACAACTACAAGTAAGGATAAAAAAATCTGAACTTGAGTAGTATTTGAAGTGTCCAACCCGTACGAAACGGATCAATTAAAAAAAATGAGCATTTTTGCATGTACAGGTCGGGTAGAGATAGACTTATATCTGCTCCAATATGTACCCGATATTTTTTAATAAAATAGAATGTTTATTAAAAAATAATATACTTATCCTACAAAAAGACGGACCTAGTCGTTCATTAAAAATAGAATATTTATTAAAATAATAAATTTAAAAATAAAATTGTTGATATTTACTTTTTAATTAATTATTAAATTTCATGTTGGGTATTGTGAAATACATGTACTCGACAAGTAATTGAGTGGGTCGGGTACGCAGATAATTAAGCGGATTTTTGAGCGAGTTGAGTGCTCGGGTTGAGTACGGGTATGACAAAGTCTGCCCCGTTCTCGACCCGCTGTACTCAAGATTCACACAATCAAACTTTAATACTAATCAATAAAAATGGACATTCTAAATGACAAATTTCCTTTCCCGTATTTGGAAAATACACATGTAACTAATGGGAACCAACCAACAACCTACCAAACACATGAGAAAATGTTTTTGTTAGAGACTTAACAAGCAAATGACAGAAACAAAAAGTGATGAAAAATAGAAATCTCCAAATTAAACAAGCATCATCAAGTTGGAAGCTGAATAAAGTATAAAAAACTAAGTCATTTCTAAGTGTAAAGAGAGTCCACACCATTCCCTCCCCAAGTTGGGAACTTTTTTTCCCACCACCACTCTCTTTATATAATTACCACCCACTAGTTTTTATTTCTCCATATTCTTCTCTCTCCCACCACAGATCCAAAGCTGATCATACCAAACCAAAAATGGTGGGTTCTTTTTCCCTCTCTCTTTTCCCTATTATGTCTATACAAAATTAAGCATCTCCAATAATATTATTTACATGAACTTTACAGGAAGAAGAGGCTCATCAGCAAAACTCATGGGAAGGATATGAGGATTGGAGGAGGAGACCCGCCGTCAGAGGGCGCCATGGTGGCATGCTCGCCGCCTTCTTCGTCTTAGGTTTGTTCCGAAATATTGAAAGTACTTCTCGAAATTCACACGGTACTTAATTAAGTCTGTATTTGTCATCACTTGATAAATATCTTTTGTGTGCAGTCGTGGAGGTATTGGAGAACTTGGCGTATTTGGCTAATGCGAGCAACTTGGTGCTGTACCTCACGGACTACATGCACTTTTCGCCCTCGAAATCGGCCAACGATGTCACAAACTTCATGGGAACTGCCTTTCTCCTTGCCCTCCTCGGGGGCTTCTTGTCCGACGCCTTCTTCACCACTTATCACATCTACCTCATTAGCGCCGTCATCGAACTTCTGGTAATTAATTCATACACTTTTAATCTTTGGTTAGCAAATTTAGTCCGAATTCCCCTGACCAATAACTTAAACATTTTCTTACCGACTTGAATTTTATGTGAATCGAGTTTTAACACAATAGGATAGATATGTACTACAGAGAATCGTATTTCCAAATCACGAGATCTTGAAAATATTTTTAAGGGGAGGACGTATATATATTGCGGGACCCACTAATATCATTGAAATTCACGCTTCCTCATGCAACGTATTCACATTTTGATCGAATGCTCAATGAGCCCATGTTTGTGGCTTTTTGGGACCCTAATGGGTTGTGACGCTCAAATTGTAGGTTGTCTCAGCGGACTCTGTCCCATAACATGACCTTAAAAGTGAAAGAGACCATAGCATTGGATGGGCCATAGCATTTGTCAACGGCCCAATCTCAATCATCCAATCAAATTTTCGAAGATGATACATGTTGCAAATTAAAGTGAGGATTAGATTAAAATTCCCCTTTAGAATGCAAATTATGAATTTCTAAACTAGTTCAAAATCATTCATACTAATTGAAATTAAAGAATTATGAAGTTATAATCTATAATATGATTATCGAGTCGATTACATGATTATAAATTCATTTCACACAAGATCAGACCGGGTTAAGGTTATATATATTCTCATTGTGAAAAAATGTCCTTTGGACGTATCTAAATGGATACTATGTTTACATATGGATCTCTACGTACTTATATTTCATTTAGGACTAGAAATAGGCGTAATCAGACCTGCTTTTTCCATATCTTTTATAGAGTTATATCCACCACCTTGTATTAAATCAATAAATAGACTTGATTGTACATCTTTTTGATATAATATAAATATAGAAGCACAAAGTTATCTTTAAGATAATTCGAATTGAAGCGAATGATTAAATCGTACGTGTTTACGTCATCACAACATTTATTCTTGGCCTAGAAGTCTAATGTGCTCTTCCTTAACTTGAGGTCAGGGTTATACATTTTCTGTTTACATTATTCAATTGCGTTTTAAGAGTGGTTTTCTCAACAGGGTCTGGTGGTGCTGACTACACAAGCTCGCATACCGTCCCTGAAGCCTCCGCCGTGCGACGAGCCAAGCGTTGCGTGCGACGAAGCGAGCGGAGGGCAGGCGGCGATGCTGTTCATAGGGCTGTACACGGTGGCGGTGGGGGTGGGGGGCATAAAGGGGTCGCTGGCGACGCACGGGGCGGAGCAGTTTGACGAGGGGACGGCCAAGGGGAGGAAGATGAGGTCAAGTTTCTTCAACTACTACGTCTTCAGCCTCGCCTGCGGCGCGCTGATCGCAGTGACGCTGGTGGTGTGGATAGAGGACAACAAGGGGTGGGAATGGGGGCTTGGGATTGCAACTCTCGCCATATTCTTCTCCATTCCAGTCTTTCTCGCCGGCTCATTCACTTACCGCAACAAAGTTCCTTCCGGGAGTCCTCTCACCACCATTATCAAGGTATTTACACTGTATCATATATACTATCATAGTATAAAAGGGTCAAATTACAAAAATACTGAAAATGCATATTTAAATTAAAACATTTTAATTGAGTTTCTCCCACTCCACTTCGGTCGATTTTTTCTTCTTCAGCCCACCGTCCCGACTTGTAGCTCGATACCACATAATAAGATTATCTTTTCCCATAAAATATACCGAAGCAGGACCATCTTTCCAACATTTTTTGCCAAAATTTTATTTAAAGGTTTTTTTCTAGATGGTCGGTCGGAGAATAGGAAAACCAACGAGCTCGAGTTGGAAAAATTGTATTTTGATATTTTTAAGCTATCAATATTAAAATTTTAACTCTGGTGATATTTTTGTTATTTTTTAAAAATGCATGTACATTGTAAAATATGTGATAATAATTTTATCACTACTTTTCGCAGCAAACGAAATTTACACGTGCAAATTACAAAAACAGAGTAGTACGTAATTTTTTCTTTATCATTAATCCTAGAGTAAACTATCAATCGGTATGTAATTCAAAAAAACTATCAATCGTATATTGTATGGTGTAAAACATCAGTAGGTGTCACATACACAATATTATATTTATATTATAAGATATCAATCAATCTAGAGATGAGACTATTCTCATAGTATCAATTAGTGTCGTCAACACTTGACCATACTCCTAATGTTAAATATCAATTGATGTCACAAACACTTATCGTACGCTTGATGCATAAACATCAATGAGTGTCCCACAAATGTTATAATTACGGTGAAAAACACTTATAACTATACATTAAGTTATATTAAACACTTTGTTAGATTATATTAGGTTTTCTATCTTTAGTTTTCTATATTTATATTTCCTTTTCTCACATGTAGGGGGTGTATTCAATCATGATTTTAATGGATTTAAGAAGTCTTTCAAATTCTTGTGGTATTCATTCATGATTTTAAAAATACTTTTAAAGTATTGTGGTATTTAATCATGGCTTTAAAAATACTTTTAAAGTCTTGTGATATTCAATTATGACTTTAAAAATACTTTTAAAATCTAAAGGTATTGTAAATGTCAATGACTTTAAATGAGTTTGAAAAATGGATGACTTTGAAAGTCTTTGTAGGCATAAAAAACTCTTTAGAAGTATCATCTCAAATCATGAGATTTGCAAAGTCATTCCATTAAAATCATCAAGACTCTTTCAAGTCTTGAAAGAGTCTTGTAAACTTTAAGAATCCATAAACTTTTAAAAGTCATTCAAAATCCATTAAAATCCTAATTGAATACACCCATGTAGAGTTTCCTATTATATTTCTATTACCTTTATAAACAAAGGTCTCTTTTAATTCACAGCACACAATCAATAATATATCTCTCATATTATTTCTCTCACACTTATAAATATACATTAATATATATTGAACACTTATAAATGTTATATTGTGAGTGAAGTAAAAGAGAAGTCATCTAAACATAAATTGGTTGATTTCAATCAACATTGCTATCCCATATGGTTGTCTCTAAGAGTGTGATGCAAGACATTTGAAAGTAAAGATTTGATCTGAAATGAGTTTTGTCCAATGGGCAGGTATTGGCAGCAGCCACACTCAGCAAGTGCCTGGCAAGAAGCCCAAGCAACGCCATTGCAAGCATGTCCATAAGCCCCTCAAACCACCCACCCAATTCCGACAACAACAAAACAGAGAGCCTCCACTTCCTGAACAGGGCACTGTCCGAATGCACAATCCAGCAGGTGGAGCAGGTGAAGGTCGTCCTGAAGACCCTCCCAATCTTCGCCTCCACGATCGTCCTGAACTCGTGCCTTGCCCAGCTCTCCACCTTCTCCGTCCACCAGGCCGCCTCCATGGACACCAACCTCGGCCCCCTCAAAGTCCCCCCCTCCTCCCTCCCCGTCTTCCCCGTCGTCTTCATCATCGCCCTCGCCCCCCTCTACGACCGCCTCATCGCCCCCCTCGCCCGCCGCCTCACCAACTCCGACACCGGCATCACCCACCTCCAGAGGATCGGCACCGGCCTCCTCCTCTCCGTCGTCGCCATGGCCGCCGCCGCTCTGGTAGAGGTCAAGCGCAAAAGGGTCGCCACCAATCATCGAAACAGAGGATCAGAGGACGACCCCTTGCCCATTTCCTTTCTCTGGATTGCTTTCCAGTACTCCTTCTTGGGCTCGGCGGATCTGTTCACGCTCGCGGGGCTGCTCGAGTTCTTCTTCACGGAGGCGCCGGAGGGGATGAGGTCGCTCGCCACGGCGCTCTCGTGGGCGTCTCTGGCGATGGGGTACTATCTCAGCTCCGTGATTGTGGCGGTCGTGAATGGTGCGACCGGAGAGAGGCCCTGGCTGGGTGGTGAGGACTTGAACGAGTACCGTTTGGAGAGGTTTTATTGGCTAATGTGTGTGCTCAGTGGGCTTAACTTCTTGTTTTTTCTGTACTGGGCTGTCAAGTACAAGTACAGAGCCAGGAGCAATGGTGGCTAGTAGAATTGAAACAAGGTTAGATTTTTTTCCCTTCTTCTGGTTTATGTGACAAATAGTGTATTCATGGTCATGGGTTTGGATTGGACCAGCCCATTCAATTGTGTATAATTGAAAGATCAACATAACTAAGTACATTTTTAGTATGTATCTAAATGAGAGAGTGACTTTCAGAAGTGTATTCAGCTGCAATTATCAAATATTGAAGAGATCGGATGAGCTTACGATAATCTCGCTTATTATATAAAAAAAATTAGATATTCACAAGGGTTCTCGTAATTTTCCAAGTTCTAACCATCATTCCCTTGTTACATTTTAAGCTACTACCAATACTATATCAGTTACAAGTATTGTCTTGTTAGATTTTCAGTTGACATCTTTGTATTTAACAAAGAATTCAGAACATCATTTATGAAGGGCACACCTATGATCTTCAGAAGGGCAGGGGCAAAACCAAGAGAGGCATTCCCATCGAGCGCATATACGTTTCTTATTGAATCTTGATATTTTTTTTATGCTCAGCAATTTAAAATTTATTGAGAATAATTAGTAAACGATTCAAAAAGGAGAGATAGAGCTAAAATTATATCGAGTAAAAAAAACTAAAAAATACATAATAAGAAATGAAAATGACAAAAGAGTTTACTTGAATCTTGAGTTGAGTGTGACGTGTGATTGTGATTCCTAATATATATAAACAACACATATAATTATTAAAAGAATTCTTATGTGCCCAAAAAACATAAATAATTTTTAAGGTGAACTAAGAAACTAAAAAATATTTTACTTTACTATTACTAGTTAAATTAAATATTTTGTAGAAAGAACATTGAAATTGTAAGGGCCTAAACTAATAAAGCTATGGTTTTCCTTACCTTACGGGAGCAATGGTCCTGGTCAAGCAATTCCATTTAATTTTCTCCCACAAGCTCTTATTTTATACCATTGAAAACGGAAAAACAAAAAAGGAAAAGTTGCAGTAGAATCAACAATGAGGACCCAATTCTTTTGTTTGTTCACCTTCTGCTTCTTCTCTGCTTGCTTCGTCCCCGCCCTCGGTAGCGGCGACGCTGCCGTCTACGACGATTACTGGACTCGCCACGCCGACGAAGCCAAGATACTCAACTTCCAATCCTACCATCCCAACCCCGAGGAAGTCACCGACCACTTGAACCTCCACGTCCACAGGTTCATATTTATAAACATATATAGCACTAACCTCTAATTGACAATGTTCTAAATAAAAGAAGATGCTAATCGTCGGAGAAGACATTCTGGTGGGATCGTTCGAATTATAGTCTTTGAGTCGGTTTGGTTTTGGTTTTAAACTAAACCGATCAATTCGATTTTAAGCAAATAAGAATAAAACGAACTTTTGAAAGTTAGTTTGGTTTGATTTTAAATATATTGATTTTTAGTTTAATTCGGTTTGGTTTGTTATTAACCGAATCTCATGACATTCTCACATTTTATACCATTTTGAATTACAATTACCGTCAAACTAATTAATAAGGATCGATGACTTATCATGTGTCACGTGTTCATGTCGATTGGTTTTGAGTTCAGTTTGATTTTATAAGTTCTTATTTTATAAATCGAACCGATAGATTTTTTGTTTGATTTTTATTGGTTATAATTTTATAAACTGAAACAGAAAAGATAGATTTTAGTTCGATTTTGAACCGAATCGAATTGATTCCTTTTGACTCGGTGATTTTTTAACACCCCTATTTTCTAGAGATCAATTTTTTTAACTTCATCATATCTTAAATGTGCACTTTTAACTCTTTCTCGTATTGATCATAACCGGGTTCGAAATCAAGAGCTCTCCTCTAATATTATAAGCCTTAAACCGTTGCAATGTATCCTCGAATACTTTTGAAGACCAATTAGAAATAAAGTAACAATTAATATAATTAATTAATTAAAATTAATCGAACAAATCCGAGATTTTTAGAGTAATGGTGATGATTGACATGAATGAATATTGTGATTACAGTTTCTTGACAAGCGAGAACAGTACTCGGAGGATCCTGAGGGTGAAGAGGAAAAGGAAGAAGTACGACGGGCCGTGCACGGCGACGAACCCGATCGATGCGTGCTGGCGGTGCGACCCGAACTGGGCGGAGAACCGGCAGAGGCTAGCCGACTGCGGGCTGGGGTTCGGGCGCAACGCCAAGGGCGGGAAGGGCGGTCCCATCTACGTGGTGACCGACAACTCGGACAAGAACGTGGACAACCCCAAGAACGGGACCCTCCGGCACGCGGTGATCAGGAACGGCCCTCTGTGGATCGTGTTCGAGCGCAGCATGGTGATCAAGCTCACGCAGGAGCTCATCATGACCAGCAACAAGACCATCGACGCCCGCGGCTGCATCGTCCAGATCGCCAACGGCGCCGGCATCACCATCCAGTTCATCAAGAACGTCATCATCCACGGCCTCAAGATCAAGAACATCATTCCCTGCAGCGGCGGGATCATCATGGACGCCGAGGGCCACCTCGGCCTCCGGACCGTCAGCGACGGCGACGGCATCTCCATCTTCGGCTCGTCCGACGTCTGGATCGACCACGTGTCAATGTCCAACTGCAAGGACGGCCTCATCGACGCCATCATGGCCTCCACGGCCGTCACCATCTCCAACTCCCGCTTCACCCACCACAACGACGTGAGTAAATAAACTAGGGATAATTCCATACCTTCCCCTAGTTATAACGTAATTTTCATTTACACCCCCTGAAATATATATGCATTTTGTGAATCTTAAGTTACTAACTCTTTTTTTCCGCAAATTTTGTTAACTTTTTGGAAATGACGAAAATATTCATGTACCCGACCTGCAATTTTCTAGCTTAACTATTTTTTTTCTATTTCTTAATACCTAACATGTGTTTTCTAATACGTGTGTGATGAACAGGTGATGTTGTTTGGGGCGAGTGATTCACACGTGGACGACAAGATCATGCAGATTACGGTGTGCTTCAACAAATTCGGGAGAGGGTTGGTTCAGAGGATGCCAAGGGCTCGCTACGGGTTCGTTCATGTGGTTAACAATGACTACACGCATTGGCTCATGTATGCCATGGGTGGGAATAAGGGCCCCACCCTCATCAGTCAGGGGAATCGGTTCATAGCTCCACCCAATATCGCAGCCAAGGAGGTATATACATATTGTTAGAGTATCACGTATTAACTTTAACTGATGTAAATAATAGTTTAGTACTTCACCTTTTGACTTGACCTTTTTTGAGTTCGACTTTTAACATGATATCATAATCTGGTTGAATTTGGACGTATCTCCACACCGCCCAATTTTCACGTGAGATGGAGTGTTAGAGTATCACTTTTGAAATATGTAAATTCATTAACCAATTTAGATAATAAATTAGGCATCCACCTATCAGCTTGAACTTGTTTATAAGGACGAAATTACTAAATCCGTTCTAATGCTATCTATCCCTGATAATAAACAAGTTGAAGTTTACAGTATGAATTAATTTGTTTATAGATAACAAAGAGAGAGTGCCAAGACGAGTCGGAGTGGAAGCAATGGGTATGGAGGTCGGAAGGAGACGAACTGATGAACGGAGCGACGTTCACTGGGTCGGGCGATCCGAACACGAGGTTCCCGTACACAAAGGAGGAGTTGGTGGAGTACCAACCAGGCACAAGAGTTTCTTTTCTCACCCAATTCGCGGGTAGCCTCGACTGCAAAGAAAAGGAGCCTTGCTAGCTACATTTTTTGTTTTCTTTTTATTATTTTCACAATTAGGGAAATAAAAAAAATCACTATTATGGGTACACATATAATCCAAGAAACAACAGCTAGCTCGTTTGTGGTGAAGGAGATTTCACTAATCCAAGAATATATAGACGAATTACTTGCATATCTGTACCTATTAATTGTTGATATAAAACATTAATTTGGATTGTTAGAGTATATTAGGTTTCCTATGTTTAGTTTCTTATATTTATGTTTCGTTTCTCACGTATATTAGAGTTTCGTATACTATTCTTATTTACTCTATAAATAAATGTCTCTTATAATTTACAATACTCATTATTTCTATCATGGTATCAGAGGCATAACCGATCCTTAGTTAAATCTCTACGAATTTATCGTTTTTTCCACTCGTCGATGATTCGTGATTCTGACGGGTGGGCGAGACAATTCAATCTTAATCTCAATCTCTAACCAATCTCGTGATTCTACCTATTGCAATCAACCCAAATCTATCACCAATCTCTCAATTCAATCCTAATAATTCAATCTCAATCTCTAATTTATCACTTCCGCAAATAACCAATCTGACAATCATTGGGCATTTGCTATCTCCCCTTTAGCCATCAAACATCTGGCAATCATTGAGCATATGCTATCTCGCCATCATCCATCCGACATTTGGCAATCATTGGGCAGCTGCTATCTCGCCATCAGTCATCAGGCATCTGACAATCATTGGGCATCTGCTATCTCGCCATCAGCCATCAGACATATGACAATCATTGAGCATCTGTTATCTCACCATCATCTATCATGCATCTTGCAATCATTGGGCATCTGCTATCTCGCCATCAGCCATAAGGCATCTGACAATGATTGGGCAACTGCTATCTCGCCATCAGCTATCAAACATCTGGCATCATCGGGCAGTTGCTATCTCGCCATCTGCCATCGGGCATCATTCAGCACATACGGGCATCAAGCATCTGTCATCGGCCGTGAGCGGTGCGCATCCTTCATTCTCAATTCTCGTCGCATCACCTCGACAACATCCTCGGCAGCCACAACCCTCGGCACAACTCAATATTATCAAACTTCAAACTCCCTCGCCACAACTCAATATTATCAAGCTTCAAACTCAATTCTTGTTTCACCGCATTGAGTTTGAGGGGTGTTGTTAGATTATATTAGGTTTTCTATATTTAGTTTCTTATATTTATGTTTTCTTTCTCACATATATTAGGGTTTCCTATTCTATTCCTATTTTCTCTATAAATAGAGGTCTCTTGTAATTCACAAAACACACAATCAATAATATTTATTCCTCATTATTTCCATCATGGACCCTTGTTTTCCCTGTAAATGTGAGAGAATTACAATTATTTGTACATACTGGTTAGTTAATAAAAATATGATATGCATACAATTTACAAATTTGATTTATTTAATGGGTACAAATAATTGTGCATGTAAAATTTCTAGGGCTAATTGTATGTACTTGCATATTGACACCCTAGATGAGGCCCGGGGTCCACGGGCGCACCAACTAGAGAAGGGTGTGATCATTGTTCGTTAAGTGTTTAAATATTCAATTTTTAAACCCGAAATTGTGTCTTACGATGGGTGATTTGCTTTGTAGTCATATATGATGCTTTCAGGAATAAAGAAAGTGTTAAATGTTAATTGTGTTTTTATTAAAAGGGCATATTGGTATTTTCAACACAAAAACCAACAAAGTAAGTAAAATATTTATTTAGATAAACATGTATATAAGAAATAAAGCATTGGGATTATAACATTTTGTTACACATACTTATAACGAAATGCCAATTTCATACCCCTAACTATTTTTCTTTTTTTTTAGTACTTAAATTTTTTTTTGTGATAACCTACTTTTAAAATGGCTAAAATATCTAAACTACCATTGGTTTAAGAAACCATAAATTAAATTGGTTTAATTTTGTTTATCTATAGTTCAATCTGGTTTATATTTAAGATGCAATTACAATTATGCTCTAAAATCTAAAATTAAATTAGAATCATTTCAAATATGGTTTGATGAATCAAAATTGACAAATTATATTATGATTTCTTAAATAGTATAAATTATTACAAAATTCTTTTAGTGTACTAAAAAGTAAAGAAAAATAATTAAGATATGAAATTGTTATTATACTATAATTAGCAGAGTGTCATTATCCCTAGAATATTTGGGAGTTACATGCTTGTGACTCATATTTAAAGGTAACATAGGAGTTTACCCATTCTAGCTCCATTCACATTGTCTAAGCCTCTGCAGCAAAACTAAACAACAATTTTGGTATTTATCATTTCAAATCATATAAATCTTAAACTCCCAAACACTCCTTGAAGTGAAAACTCATGTATCATATGAATTTTTTTGAAATCTAGTTGCATTTATTGATTTTTGGGCTAGATCAAGGCCTAAGACCAGACCATTGGGCTAGACCAACACTCTCGCTCTGGTAGCGCCAAATTTCGGAAGCGAACCGGAAAAGATAGGCTGTAACCGGAACGGGAAGAGAGGAAATGGCGCTGTTAAGCTCTCTGTCTCTTCCAATCCCAATCCCAACCCTAAAGCCTTATCCTTTCCTTCACCGTCGTCACTCGCCGGAGCTCTTTCATGGAACCACCACTCTAAGTCTCAGCCATCGTCGCTTTTCTCCAACCAGGCCTAAGCTCTCCTTCAATTGCCACTACTCCAATTCCGACTCTTTCCCGACCTTCTATCCTGCAGATTCTCCTCCTCCTCCTCTTCCATCTTCAGGTATTTTTGTACTTTTCTCAAGTTTGTCAAAAGATTTCGACTTCTGTTTGGCTACTGAGAAAGTAGAACAAAAATGATCCAAGTTAGCTAAAGTTACCGGAAGCTGAAGCTGAAGCTGCATTACTGTACCTTGTGTTTGGTGTTTTGTAGCTATGTTTTGATGTGTTCGGTGTTCTTATCTATGGAATGAGGGAAATTGTTGTGGCAAGAAGGTTTGATTTGAATTTGATTGTGTGGTTTAAAGGATTGCCGCCTAGGGTTTTTGTGGGACACTACATATACAAGGGGAAGGCGGCTCTTACTTTTCAGCCCGTGGCACCGGAGTTCACAAGTTTAGATGTATGTTTCGTTGTTTCCATTCTGTTTGTAGTTGTACTTTTGGAGCGATTGAACTGTTTTATGCTGTGGAGGATTTGGTGATGCTTATGGTGGGTGGCGTGTGTTTTGTAGTCGGGATCGTACAAAATAAGTAGAGACGGTTTTGTGCTACTTCAGTTTGCTCCTGCTTCAGGTGTTCGTATTTACGATTGGAGCAAAAAACAGGCGAGTTTTGTGTGTACGAGTATATTTGCGTATTTCAAACAAATGTGCTAGGGAGTAAGGCCAATTTGTTAGTGTTTGGTAAATGCATAGCAAAAACTAGGAAGTTTTGTACAAGTATTTTGTGTTCTGCAAAAGCAATATTCTGTTTTATTATTATCATACTTGTGTTTGGTTTTTGTGCTCTTAGGTGTTCTCCTTATCTGTGAGTGAAATTGGAACTCTAATTAGCCTTGGTAAGAGGGGGTCATGTGAGTTTTATCACGATCCTCAAAAGGGCAGAAGGTATCATCTATTCTTTACTTGGCAATTTACCTTTTGTAGATAGCTTTTGAGTTTCTTGGTATCCCATTAGAAACTTCTGGATAAGAATTTGGAGAAATGAGGATGTCACAATAATCAGCTATTTGCTCATTGGAAGCCTTGTAAGTTGTCAAACAAAACCTGAAGGGTGGAAGACATTGTCAACTCCACTTTTATAAGTAATCGTATGAATACTGTCGATCGATATGTAGCTAGGTAAATAAGCCCCAGTAAGACTTATTAGCCAGTGTTTGTATGATGATTTTTTGGAAGTTAGATTTGGTTGTATAAAACATATGGGAATGGTGGCGTAAATGTTTACTGCATTTATTATTCGTTGGGATTATTAAAAGAATTCATATTAAATCAGACACATGTAAATAAATGAGCAAGGGCAGAGTCTATACATTACGATCATTAACTAGGATATCATGTTTATTTTTGTATCTGCTGCTTTTGCAGAGGATCGTCAAATATACGATACTGTTCTTTGAGTTCATATGTTCTTTCTATTTTCTAAATTTCATTGAACAAAACGGCTGTAGAGAAGAATAATTTCGAAAATTTCAAAATCATAGCGTTCGTTTGCTCAAGGAATCAAATATTGAATATTTTTGGGTGAAGTCGAGACGTCTATAGCCACATGCATACAAATTAAGATATTTTTGTATCTCACTTGCATGATTATGAAGATAACCTTGTAATTAGAGTATTAATTTATCAGCATTTAATTTCCTTTTCTTCTTCTAACAATTAGTTGCGAAGCTTATTTTTCATATTGTCGTCATTTTTATAACTTTATTAAGCCATTCAATGAAAGATTTCTTCTACATTTTCGTTTGGCATTGTGTGAGCTGTACTCATGGTCATATGCTCCTGTTATTTTGCAAAACCGTATTGTTTATTGGTATTTACAGGGACTTAAGAGTTTTGATGTAGTCACTAACAAAGGTGGTTCTTAATGATATTCTTACCAAATTGTTATGTTTGCAGTGATGAAGGCCAAATAAAAAAGATCTTGAAGGTGGAGCCTCTTCCAGATGGCTCTGGATACTATTTTAACATCAGTAATCATCTTTTCCTTTTATCTTGTCAGTAATAGTATTATCTTCTTTGTAATGCCATGATATGTCACATATATGATATGTAGCTTTTCGTTGATAGTTGAAGCAAGTAGCATAAATGATATTACATTCTTGAGTCACACGGTCAAGAATGATTATGTTATATTCTGACTTTTGAGCAATAATTGCTGGATGTAATTTGATGTCACATGGTCCAACAATGCATACATGCTATATTTACACAATCTGGGGTGAAAATTGTTCATCTAACATTTATGTATTTTTTTGGTAACTTAAGGCGTTCAAAACAAGCTTGCTAATTTGGATGATAATATATACATCCCTGTTACCAAAGGAGAGTATGCTGTACTCGTATCAGCTTTTAATGTATGTCTCTCTCTTTTTTTCTCTCTTTCTCTCTCTCACACACACACACACACTTGTGTACATAATGAGTATACTATTTGTGCACGGAATAATATTGACAAGACTTCCTGTCTATAATGTTCAAAGGGTCAATCCATGAATCTTGAGGAATGTATAGAAAAAGTTCTACCGTCAAAGTCATGACCATTCCTCACTAAGCTATTGTACTGAGCATGCATATTGAAATTTATGAGAAAGGTATTTTGATGTATAAGAAAGGGATAAGTAAGTAGTAAATGATCTGTACTACGGAGAAACACCTTTATGCCACACCTTGGAGAGGCCGGGAAAAGGAAGTTTGGAGAAGAATAAGAAAGCAGTGGAAAGTTAACCTATTAGATTTTTTATATTTTATTTTGCGTTTGGCCTAGAATTACTATTTAAGACCATAAACCATTTATTCCCCAATTAATTTGGCACTCATTCCTTACAAACCTTCATATTTTCCATGTCAACATATGTGTTAAGATTACAAGGCAGAATAGTTATCCAAAGCCATATTTTGGCGGCATATTTATCTACCTAGCTTAGATGGTTTAAGATATTAAATTGTTTCTCATCGATTTGAGTCTTTTTTCCTTCTTTTGCATGCCACATGTTTTGTTATTTTTATCAGCAAAAGGAAACATGCCAAGTGTTTTAAACGTGATATTTCTGTACGTCTTTATGCAGTTTATCATTCCATATCTTATGGGATGGCATGCTTTTGCAAACAACACCAAACTTGGGAATACTGGTCCTGTGAACAATGGCAGATATGGGGTAGACGCTGAGTGGAGCAGATAGAAAGGGAAGAAATTAAGCGTTTCCTGACAAATGGTAAATATTTAGATTTGCAGCCTACATTAGCTTTTATAATGGGTTAGCTTTTATTCATTTGCATGTCTTGTTATTACTGTAATTCTCCCTCAACTTTGGCATGATTGTATTTTGGTAAGAGTGATAGACTGGTTAAATACCAAAGGTTTCTGTGGAACTAAACTGCTAATTGATGATATAAGAATCAAGCTATACTCAACTTAAACCTTCCCTTTATTTGACGATCCTTTTGATGTGAAACTATCTAAGTCTAAACTCTTGAGAAGCAACTCCAATTATTTTGTCACCAACATTCACTAAGTTGGGCCTATTAATTTAACTTTGTTGCATACTCATAATATTTTAGAATATTAATAGACTTATATGTGAAGGTCGAAAGATCAACACATATACGGCTCCTATAGAAAAATATATCTAAGTTGGGCTGTGTAATAGGAAGTAGGTGATGACATCACATTGGACAGGATGCTATGTGAACCTTATGTCTTAAGCTAATCAAAGTTGCTAATATTTTCAATCTAATTTAGTTTTAGAACATATTATTTGTTTGGTCCAACCGGTGCATTATAAATAAAATCCATGTAATTATGCATCCATCGACCTAGTTCTATATAATATTTACCACTTGGTTTAGAGGCAGTGCCTTCTTAAACAGAGTACATGCAGGCCATTCTGGATTAGCCGACCTTTCTTGGTGTAAAATTCATGACTACCATTTTTAGATTTTATAAGCCAAAAATGTTCATTAGAATACACTAAATCTTGGCTGCTGCTACGTCTATACAGTGGAACGAGTGATAATAATGTGAGTATGCTTCATGAACCTAACTATAAACTATGTTGAACCGGTGAACCCTACATGCTTTGTTTAGTAAATTGGAAAGATTAGTTAGTCTCCTATATGTTCGATGTTTTAAACAAACATACGTACTCTCCCAAGTCATTTGGTTATGTTCATGCCCTCTCAACTCCTGTCTCTTACTTGCTTGGATGTTAAATTGGTTTATGGATTACAGGTTTCTTTGTAACCTTCGAAGATTACAAGTTGAGGTTCAAAGAACACGTTGATTTCAGGGATGGATCCTATCAAAAGAGGATCAAAATGATAAAGTTCATGGCTCTTGGAAGGTAGGAGTGGTTGCGTGGAAAGCATGATTATTCTTGCTTTGTTCTTTGGATGATACGTTTATATGTAGTAGTGGGGTGATGATAGCTTTCAACTTGAAATAATGAAATGAGATAAGAACTTAAGTTTGATATAAAGTTATTTTCTTTCTGAACTTTATTTGGCTTCAGTTGATGCCCCGGACAACATTTATCATACTTAAGATTGTGCAGGTTTTGTGATACTTCAAAAACGTGTAAATGTCATGCGTGTATATTGGGTCTGATGAGCGCTTTAGAAATTTGTTGCTCAAGTCTTCCATAGAGGGCGGTCAAATCATCACACTCAATGGATGGCTCGTGAAGTGCGTCTCTATACCACCTCCACAAGGTCAAACTGACGCAACAACAATTTCCTTTTAAAGAAAAATTATGCTTGCTAGAGTGAAAAGCATAGCGTTTATAATGTTTTCAAAATTTTGTATTCTTGTTCAACTACCACATTTTGTTGAGGTGGATATAATGTACTTTATTATCAGCGAGAGGTTTTGTTGATGAAACCTGCTAATTTTCAAGAAGGAAAGAAAGCCGGCCTTGTACAACAATAAAAACAAGAAAAATATAATATGACAAAAAGGAAATGAGGCATGAGAAAAGGATAAAAGACGAACGAATTTTCATTCTCTCTTACGTCTCTCCTCGACTCGATCGTCGAGCTCGAGTCTCTCGAGACCCGTTATCATAAAAAATACAATTATTATTTAATCAAAGGTTAAATAAATATTTTGATTTTAGTAAATTATTATACATGAATTCTCATTAATATTCTAAAAATAAACCTATCATTTATCAATTTATAAATAAAATGAAATTATATAAATATATCAAAATTAATATTTTGTTTGAGTAACTAAACTATTTTCATATTATATTCGAAAACTCTTCTCAATAAGAGTTGACGTCACAACTTTCTTTTTAGAAAAATGTGGGCAAGAAGTCGATAACACATTTTTCTTATTTAAAGTCAACACATTACATAAGAGAGAGTTAAAGTAATTTTTTTTATAAATTACATTAAATTCTATTTTACCTATCAAACTTTTAACACAAATAAGACGATGCTCAACGGTTGAGATGTTCTTACACAAAGCTAAAATAGTTACTCTCACATGCAAAACACAATTTTAAGGCAAAATCAACATTTTGTTGCTGACTGACACGTGGTCATCCAAAGGCAGTACACGCCACCATTTTGCCCACGTGGCAATAGGAAGCGAAACTCCATTTCTCATCAGCCAAACTGATTCTTCCCCAAACAGATCCACCAGGAAATATAGCCCACTCTTCAAAAGCTCTCAACTGAAGAAATCCAGGTTTGTTCATTTCATTATTTTTAAATTCTGCTGAATCTATATCATGTCATGAATTCTGTATCTTACCAACAAGAATTTCCAGATTATAAACCATAAGTTTCTGATTCTCCATCTTAAATTCTGAACCCTTGAGGCTCAGCTCAGGCAGTGTGTTCTTGCTTCATTATCTTGTGTTAAAAAGTGATCAATCAGCTAAAACCTCCTTAGGTGAAGGGTTGAGTCTTTTTGAAGATGTTAATTATATTAAGGGGTTTATTAGGGTTTGTTCACTGCAGAGATGACAGAAGAGCAAGAACATGTAAAGGCAAGTCCAAAACTCACAAGCTTTGATGCTTACTTTGAGGACATTCAATCCAGGAAGAAATTGCCTCCCTCCTTGATGGAGACCTTAACAACTGCTTTCTCCAGGATTCAAGTTTCCTCTTTTCCCCAAGTTCCTGGTGGAAAAGGTGTACTTCACATTATTATCACATCTAATGAAATTGACCACATCATGTATATAACTCCATGTGTATGTAAAGATTGAAACCAGTTATAATATGTAATTAGTCAAATACTTATACCTGGCAACATTGTTTGTAGTCATTGAGATTTCGGCTGATACAACGATTGTCGATGCGGTGAAGATTTTATCCGACCATAGCATTCTGGCAGCCCCCGTGACGAACCCAGATGCTGGAGATAGTTCGGATTGGAGGGTTAGGTACTTAGGAATCATAGATTACACTGCCGTAATTTTGTGGGTTGTGGAGAGTGCAGAGCTAGCCGCTGTTGCTTTGTCAACTGGCAATGCGACTGTGGCTGGTGTGTGCGCCGGGGCCGTTGGTGCTCTGGGAGCTCTGGCGATGGGCACAACCGGCCCTGCTGCAGTTGCCGGTCTAACCGTTGCTGCTGTTGGGGCTGCAGTAGCTGGAGGGGTCGCTGCAGAGCAAGGCCCGGCAAGGGATGCTCCAGCCGCTGCTGATACGTTAGGGGAAGATTTCTTCAAAGTTCTCCTTCACGAAGAGCCCTTCAAGTCAACCAAAGTAAGGCCAGTTTATTTTTGATAAGCAATTACAATATTATAAAAAAGATATAAATAAGATAGGGAAGTCAGATCCTTAAAAAGGAGCTGAAAATCCCGGAGATACAGGAAAGAAGGAAATACACAGAAACAAGTGATAAGAGATGTTAATCTTAAGGCTCGTATCTAGAATATTCCTAAGGCTTATATCTAGAATGTTCTTAAAGCATGTATCTAGAGTATTCCTAGGGACTATATCTAGAATGTTCCTATTCTAGATTATTCTATCTCTTCCTATATAAGAAGAGCTTCTCTTGTAATCTAAGGAAGGAAATTTAATATAATACCAACTTCAGAGATTGTCATGGTATCAGAGCCTTTTTAAATTTTTCGATTTGTGGTACAATTTTGGTGAGAATGTTGCTTTGCCCACTCGTTAATTATGTTTTAACGGGTGGGCGAGGCATTCTAATTTCGATTTCCCTTGGCAAGGCATTATAGTGGCTCGAAGTTGTACCTCCAAGTTCCTTGTTGGCCGATGTACCCCGATTTGCTACAATACCCCGTTTGCTATCGTAATTTTTCAGCCGGTTTCCTTGTTCACCATCAACTTTCCAGATTGACATGAGTTCGGCGTTTACTCGAGGCGTTCGGATCTTTGTTATTCCTTTTTTTTTTCTATCATTAGCCTCTCTTGAATGTGAGAGGATGTGCTGAAACCGTAGCGCACCCGGTATCTTGCTCCGTGTCCGGTCTCCGAATCCGGCCTCCATCTCCGAATTGGGTATAAATTCCCAAAGTCTCCGAGTTGGGTATAAGTCCCCAGTCTCCGAGCTCCGGTCTCCGTCTCCAAGTTGGGTATACATCCTCAACGTCTCCGCCTCCGAGTTATGAATTGAAGTTATGATGTTCTCCGAGTTTCGAGTTCACGCACCGCTCACCGTCACTCGCCACCGTCATCAGTTTCTTGGAATCAAATTGATGTTGGTTGTTCAACCCACATCAATTTGAGGGGGGGTGTTAATCTTAAGGCTCGTATCTAGAATATTCCTAAGGCTTATATCTAGAATGTTCTTAAAGCATGTATCTAGAGTATTCCTAGGGACTATATCTAGAATGTTCCTATTCTAGATTATTCTATCTCTTCCTATATAAGAAGAGCTTCTCTTGTAATCTAAGGAAGGAAATTTAATATAATACCAACTTCAGAGATTGTCAAGAGAAAACAGGAAAAGAGAGACAGAAAGAATCCTGGCGGGTTTTGGCAGCGACTGCAAGATCCCGAGCATTTTTGTTCTTCAATTTTTGACTCGTACGTTGCTATATTGATGTGTGTTTCAGGTGAGGTCTATAATCAAAACATACCACTGGGCTCCTTTCTTTCCAGTCGCAACAGAGAGTTCCATGCTGAGCGTCCTATTGCTACTCTCCAAATATAGATTGAGAAACGTGCCCATAGTCGAACCGGGGAGCCCCGTTGTAAAGAACTTCATTACTCAGTCTGCAGTCGTTCAGGGTCTCGAGGGATGCAAAGGAAGGGACTGGTTTGATAGCATCTCACAGCATCCTATTTCTGATCTGGGACTTCCTTTCATGTCTCCTGATGAGGTAAACTGCATTTCTAATTTGTTGAGAGTATAAAGTCCCACATGAAAAGAATTTAAGGGTATATATAAAGTGTTGGAACAAACCCAACTAATAAGGTTGGCATTTTAGTTGTGGAGCCCAGCTCGATATACATCACCTAGTTTTACACCATTCACTAGTTTGTAAGTATTTTTAGTTTCACGACTGTAATTGTGCCCTTTTGCCAGATCGTTACTGTCCAAGGCGGCGACCTCATTCTTGAAGCTTTCAAGCGAATGAGGGACAACAGGATTGGTGGTCTCCCAGTCGTTGAGGGGCCAAACAGGAAGCTGATAGGGAATGTGAGCGTAAGAGATATCAGATACTTGCTGCTCAAACCCGAGCTTTTCTCTACTTCCAGGTAAGATGAAAGTTTAAACTTCTAAGTGGCATAGTAGACCATAACCGGCGTGTTACATGATAATAGTCATGTTATAGATTTGATCATTCCATGGAAATTTTGATGTTTACCTTAGTTATTCTGATATGTTTCGTTTTAGGAAGCTTACAGTGATGGATTTCGTGGATACCATCAATTCTGCGGACCACGAAGTTGGCAAAATCGCGCCACCAATCACATGTGAGCCTGATTCGACTCTTGGAAATGTGATACACTCTCTTGCTTCCAAGTCAGTTCACAGGATTCACGTGGTAGTCGGTGAGGATGAAGTTGTGGGAGTTATTACGCTCAGGGATGTGATCTCTTGCTTCATAAATGAACCCCCAGACCATTTTGCCAAGTACTTTGATTCTGTGGTGAAAGAGACATTGAGGGGGTGAAATTATAGGGCAATAAGTTGACGAAACACTATAGTTGCAGTTCTTTTAACTCTGTTAATCTATTGAACTATTGCCTCGTTGTTTACTACTCTTGTCCTTCAGTGAATCAATAGGTTTACCTGAAAATTTGAACTAGGGATGGCATTAGGGCGGGTTCTTGGCGGATTTGTCCTGATTTTGTTGAACTTGTTTTGGATCAGACAAAAAATTGTTTCTTTTTATAGAGGCTCGTTGCCAATCTATGCAAGATATGTCTATGAGACTTGCGGCATGAATTTGATTGTGTGTTAAAGATGGCTTTGATTTAGAGTTTTGATTTTAAAGTGAATGAACTATTTGTGAGCTTCAACTGTTTCACCTAAATTAAGGATTTAAAATGGCCTGACTTAGTTATTCTTCCGTTCGACTTAATATGTAAATGAATTGATATATTTTATTAATCGACACAGGGTGTGGTCGCCCCATTTCCGAGGGAGACTTTAAACTCTTTCTCAAAACCTGTTCGAACCCCAAAAAGTTCCCAACTCGTCCCTGCCATCCCTAGGTTTCCTGATAGATCCCCATTTACGAAACCTAGTCTGCGATTATAGGTGTGTTTTGAATCTTGTAACGACGTGAAATGTAATTGTCTTCCAGGATATCTGGACGGGTGCAGGTAATATTGGAGGAAGTGACGTCCATCGTCATAGTGCTTATGGTGGCCAATACTTTGGAAGGCCCGTTGATTAAACACACATCGTCTTTCATGTCAAATGTGCTCTGATGCCATGAATTTCAAAAAAAATAACCTTGCTTGAGTTTGATTGAATTGGTTGCTGGTACACATACAAGAATAGAACATGTACATATGGAAAGAAGAAAATGAAATTGAAGTTTTCTTTATGTAAAATTACTTTCACAAACCACTGAACCAGAGCATAGTTGAACTTGAGGCGACATGATGCAAAAAACTGAAATGGAACAGCTTTCTCAGCTACAATTTCCATACCAAATTAAAACACCTGCAATTTCTCTTTATTTCTGTTACCTCGCGGCATTGTTGTGTCTGTATACACACAGCTCTCCCAGTAATAGTTGCTTTGAGTTATGTCTACGATGAGAGTTTCCCAAAAAGAATCCCGCTAAAAATAAGAGCCCCAAACCACTTGTTGGAAACAAATCTGAAACAAGAATCAAAATATATCAATCTTGTGCCCAGCTGAAATACACCAAAATAAGCTTCTAAGAACATCCAGAAAATAGAAAGCAATACATAATCCAAAGGAGTTGTTGACATGTCTCAATTTAAATTGTATTTGCACAACCTTCAAGTGCGGGAAAACATAATAGCGTTAATGATAATAGTTGAGGACATACTTTCTGTTGCAATCAGCGCGGCTTGATAGGTCAACTGTTGATATTTGCCAAGCTAACTGTCCGGAGGCAGCCGCTAAAAATGCATAATATGGCCATCCTGCTCAATATTCAAATAATTACAACAACAAAAAATAATCGTATGCAATGAACCAAAAATACTTAAGCTCAATACAAGGAGAGAATATAGAAAGTAGATACCAATATCAGCATTGTATCCACTGAGGGCGAGACTACTAATGCATGCTGTACCAAACCCACTGATCCACTCCTTTGTGGAATCCCCAAATCTCAATGCTGTAGATTTAACGCCTACTTTCAAATCATCCTCTTTATCCTGAGTGCATAATTCTCAACATATGTCAAACGCTTGCTGTTATCAATTAATCACTACAGGGTATATCCAATATAACATTAACTTAACACCAACTAAATGAAAGGATACCTCAGCAAATTAAAATTTTCATTTCACGAAGTTACACGGGAAAAAAGATATACTAGCATGCCCAAATTAATGATTGAAATAAATTAACTAAAGAACTTAAAAAAAAGAAAGATGGGCTCTAGATACAGCCTGCACAACAAGAGTGTCTAAATAATAGATATAGTTCATAACTATAAGTTCTTCTCAAGCTTTATCATAACCCAAGATCAGACTATCACGAGATTTCAACTCTAAAGAATTATCTATTTCCTGAAATTCCTTTGAGAATGAAGCTCAGAATAAGAAGAATTCAACTTCCAAGAATTATCTATTTCTAGGATTTCCTTTGAAAATTGAAGTTCAGAATAAGGTGCGTATTAAGGAACATAACAGAGCAATTGCCAATGACTTGGGATGAGCTGGCATACCTGGTGTGCATATATTGTATCATACACAAGCGTCCAAAATACCCCAGAAAGATATAATGGAAGAACAACTGTGGGCTCCAAACTTCCTCTAATTGCAGCCCATCCTAATAAAGCTCCCCAGTTGAAAGTCAAACCTAGATATGCTTGAGGCTGGCACAACATTTGCAGTGAACAGACTCCTCAGTCCACAATATTCAAGAAACTATTCCTCAAACATGAGGAAAGAAAGTTGTAAATAAGATCTATTAGGAAGAAGAAATTCAGAATATCAATTACCCAAAATGTGAACCTCTTCATAAGGGGATATGAGAAGACAAGCAACAAGGATGAAGCACCAAGAATCTGACTGTTATATAATAGTTATTCAGCAATATTTCCAAACAAGCAATGATAAGGTCAGATTAAGTTTGACACTAGGATACTTGTCAGTTCTTGATTCACGAATATGTTGCCAAATGGTGTAAATACTGCTGAGCTCAAGGAAAACAGCACCAACCTATAAATGTTTAATTGAAGGAGAATCCCAAGACCCAACAACAACTGGAACCCAAGAAAGCTAAGCCCTTGGAATGGGGTCAAAAGTCCGCTTGCAACTGGTCTTAATTTTGTGCGTTCTACCTGCAAGACAATTTTTTTGTTCCCTATCAAGTGTAAAAGACACTATAAGTAAATACCAATATCAGCCTGCTTACAGAAAAAGCATGAATAGTTTACCTTTGTGTCAATATCACGATCAAGAAGGTCATTTACAGTACATCCAGCACCTCTCAAAAGCAGAGCTCCACAACCAAACAGAGCCATCGTCTTAAAATCGGGAAGATGCCCTGAAGGTGCTGCCAACGTAATTGACCTATGACAAAATAGGATATTTTCAGGGAAGTTGGACATTAAGACTTAAAGGACTTTCTTCCATCACAAATTTCACACGCTTAACATTCTGATACAAGTACCATACATTTCCGAAAACTAAAATCAGGGATCCATAAGTTCAAATAGAATAAAACCCTCAAGACATTTCCCAAAGAACAATGGTATATCAACCATGAGAGACATTGTAGATAGTACCTCCTCAATTTGAAACTTCACATCATCTAAAATCATCCCAAGTTCATAGCCAATCAAATACATAAAACCCACAAGACCAACGCTTGATTGCTTAAAAGTGATGAAAACATCATAAAGCCCCCATTTTTAATTTTTAAAAAGTATGAAGTGGAGATCTTACCACATACAAGGCCAAGCGAGCAGCCAAGTCCCAATGGGTTTATCGAGGCGAGCCAGATGAGCATAAGGCCGAGCTCTCCTTGGCAAATACGCGTCAATCCAAGATACAGTTGACGCTCCCACAACCTTGGAAGATCCTCTTCCATTCCCAATCTCGGATTCATTCTTCTCCGCATTGGACGAGGACGTGGAGAGGGCCCTGAAGCTCGACTTCAAATTGGGAATTTCCCGGGGAAAGTCGAAATTGGGGGTCCAACTGTAGAACTGTTTGAACAAGTGTAGAGGAGAATTGAAAGAGGTGGGGTAGGGATTAGGGATTGAGGGAGCTGAAGAGGCAAGTTGTTGATTGGAGATGATGGAGTGGGATAGAGAGAGTGGAGCGAGCAAGGAGGAGGAAGAGGCGGCGAGAGAGGGTCTCAGAAACCTGCGAGACGCACGGGAGAGCAGAAACGGCATCATTTTTGCACTGGCGTGCAGGTTCTGTTGGTGCGTGAGTGAGGGACACTACCCTATATTAATTACTGAACGAATTTGCATCAGACAGTTTTGAGTTTTTAAGTGGACTGGTGAAAAAAAAACTCACCTTGTTCCACCTGCTCTAAATTTAATATGCACCTGGATTATAAGTGTTAGATTAGAGTAATACATTATAAAAACGTTGATCCATTTTCCTGAACAAACTTGAGATTCTTTCTATTCTTCCAAATTTGTAGGTAATAAACAAATGAAATGGGTTACCTGGCTCTGATTTTGGGAGCTTCACTGCCAATTCAGAAGCCAGCAACCATGAATCAATGAAAAAACACATTTGTAGGAATCAAAAGGCACATACAACTTAAATTCCAGTTTTTTACTCGTCATCACGACAAAACACATGTGTCCAGTCTCTTTGAGGCATTTCGTCGAACACCTTACCTACACATATCTCCACCATACCTATCATATCGTCTATCAGTGCAAGAAAATACACTCAAGCCACTTGAAGAAAGCGATTTTGGTCTACAACTCTACTCTTAAACCCCAAATCTCGGCTTCAGTACGCGAAAGCTCAGATCCCAGCGCTTTTGGCTTGAGAGAGCACCAAAACTTCAATTCTCTGGTGTTAGAGAAGAAGAAGAACTGAGCTTGTCGGGGGTTAAGGAGAGAAGAGGCCCATAATCAACTGAGATTTGGGCCTTGTTTGGACCTATTGGACTTGGCCCACCAGTATTCAGGAAAATATAATTTTGATGTCTCTCGTTAGTAGAAGCGTTATGAATATCTCGATACCGGCTAACATATCGGCTATATATTAATATTTGCAAGTTTTTTGACTCGACACAACCGATATTAGTGAAAATACCAGTCAAACTGGTTATCTCAACAAAATTCAAACTAATTACAATCTAATTTGGTCCAAATCAATTAATTTGGTCTACTTTAACTTATATCAATTAACTCCAGTATTATTCGATCTAATCCAATCTTATTCGGTCCACCTAATTAGTTCTGGTTTAAAATTTATGTTAATAAACAATAACAAAAAGTCATACCTCATTCACTCATTCTTAGTTTCACGTTTGAATGTTGAGAATATTGACAAATTTGATATTAAAAATAATTAAATATCATTCATTTTGTTTTAAAATTTTGCCTGCAGATCTTGTAATAAAGTGACTCACGAATTGGTCAAGTTTTCGTTAACTAATACTAGATGTGAATATGGTGAGGAGTCTGTCTCATCCCACCATTTGTAGCTTCAGCTGTCTGACTTAATGTCGGGTTAGTTGCTACTTGTTACATAAAATTCATTTTTACTTTAAAAATAAATAATAAATATGCGTGTGTGTATATATATATAATTAATATAATAAAACGGAAAACAATACACAAAAAGCGGCCCGTCCCCTTCGCTTCGCTGCGATAGGGTTTCGCCAATATTTGGTGGTTCGCGGCGCGTCTGTGAGGAGAAGGAGAGAGGCGTCTGGCGAGTCTGGGACGGACGCTAGTGTGCTGCGGCTGCGTTGGGGAAGGGACGAAAACGTCCCGACATGGAGAACTTCTCGGGGAAAGAGGGCGCGAGGTCGGGCTCGGTGTTGAATCGGCAGGTAGGGCTGGGGAAGGAGACGGCGGATTCGGAGGGGAGAGGGACGACGGCGTTGGGCAGGGCTGAGGGAGGGAGGTCGGTGGGTCCGGGGCGAGTAATGGGGGAGGCCGAACTGGCCAGGGGGCGCACGAGTACAGCTCGGGAGGGGGAATTACAGGCGGGTCAGGGGCGGTGCGCGAGTACAGCTCGTGAGGTGGAATTGCAGGCGGGTCAGGGGCGGAGGAGGACGGAATCAGACGGATGGAGGGCGGGAATGGGCAGGGGGAGGGAGAAAGGACCGCGGGGCTGAGGCGGGGGATGGGGAGGGCCGATCTGGCCGGATGGAGGAGCGACGGTGGGAGGGGTCAGGAGGGACTGGGCGGCCCGGGACGGGGACAAATGAGCGACGGTGGGAGGGGGCCGGTGGAGCAGCAGCACCGGGACGAGAGAGGGAGGCTCGGGGGTCCGGGGAAGGGCATCTGTGACCAGGAAGCATCGGATAGGGCTATGAGGGGCGAAAAAGAAAGGGAGACGAGGAAATTGGGAACGAGAGGAGGAGAGCAGAGGTGTAGAACAACGCCAGGAGGCCGAGGGGACGGAGAATCAAACAACAGACCAAAAGATAGCCAAGGAATGGAGAATCAAACAACATGCCATGGAGATGAGACAAACATTCGAGATTCGGGAGAGGATAAGGGTGATCAGAGGAGGACGGAGCCGGATGGACTAGACGAACTCCAAGAGCGATGGAAGCACATATCAATAGATGGAGAAGAGGAGGTTGGCTTGGTAGTTGAAGAAACGGAGGAGGACAACCAAGAGGACAATAAGCTCTACCTAGTAGGGAAGCTTATTTTTGACAAACATTATGACTTAAGGTAGTTCAAAAATCTCATTGCAAACTTGTGGCAACCTCAACATAGAATGTCAATCAACGAGGTGGCTCACAACCTATTCATATTTCAATTCTACGATGAGCAAGACATGTCAAACGTCCTAGAACGAGGCCCGTGGACTTTCAATAATGTCCAACTACTGCTGGAACGCCTCCCTAAGAGGTCCACCCTGGAGGGGATGGAATTTCGCTTCTTCCAAATATGGGTACAGGTACATGGAATGCCAGCCCACTTAAAAACAACGCAAGTTGCAACACGAATCGGGAATGTGCTGGGAAGAGTGGTGAGGCTGGATGAGGCCAACTTCACAGGGCATTGGTGTTCCTACATCCGTGTAAGGGTAGAAATGGAAATTAACAAGCCCCTGACCAGGAGGATGTGTGTACAGGACTCTAGAGGAACAGGGCATGTGGTCAATTTCAAATATGAAAGGCTGCCATCTTTCTGTTTCAATTGTGGTACCCTAGGACATGGGGACACGCAATGTCAGGAGAGGCGGGAGGGACAGACGGACGTTGCCCCAAAACCCTATGGAACGTGGCTGAGAGCCAAGCCAAAAAAGAACAAATACACAATGGGAGATAAATATCTCACAAACAGTCCAGGGAAGGGGGGAAGTTGGGGACGTCAGGGGAGAGGAGCAAACTCAGAGACACGGGCTGAGTCCAGTAAGAGCAATACGCCCTCGAGCAGTATAAGGCCAAGGGCAATCCAAGCAACATACGAGGAAGATGAAACATCAACTGAAAGCAGAGGATCAAAGCGAAGGAGAATGGAAAGAGGTTTTGACCTCAATCAGGACACGCAATCGGCGGGACCAGCTGAGAGGTCCCACAGAGGACAATGAGTATCTTGTCTTAGAACTGCCGGGGGCTTTGGAACCCCCGGACGATACAGTTCTTGCTAGAAATGGCAGTATCAAAGAGACCCAATTTCATTTTCCTATGTGAAACATTTTGTACGCAGGCGAGACTGCAAGCTTTGTGTAGAAGGCTGGGGTTCGAGGGAGTCTTGGGAGTCGAACCAGAAGGGAAAAGTGGAGGGCTGACATTATTCTGGAAGGATGGCAAGGGAATTTCAGTTCTCTCATCCTCACGAAGACACATCCATATATCGGCAACTCTGGGGGACAGGGTATAGGTAAACTTAACAGGGGTATACGGGGACCCCAACAGACATTACAGGCATCTCACGTGGGAGCTAATCAGAAACCTAGCGGGAGGTACGTCTTTCCCCTGGTGCATAATTGGGGACCTCAACAACGTGGGAAGCCAAGAAGAAGTCAGAGGATGTCAACCGTATCCTTAAGGACTGCTAGAGGGTTATAACACATTGCTAGAGGACTGCGGACTCAGGGATGTGGACTTGATAGGTCACGGGTTTACATGGGAAAAGAGTAGGGGAACCAGCCAGTGGAAGGAAGCGAGACTAGATAGAGCCTTAACAAACAGCGCATGGATCAATGCATTCGAGAACACCAGACTGACTAACCTCGAATTCTCGACATCTGACCATAGCCCCATCCTGCTGACTGCAAGCCATCAGACACACTATCGGGCAGGTCACCTTTTCAGGCTCAACAACGAATGGCTGAAAAAACCTGAGTGCGCAGGTGTGACCTTGACAGCATGGGAGGAGGGTGGGGGCCTACCACTAATATACCGTCTGGCTCATATCAGGGAAAGACTACAGAGCTGCGGGCAGGAGGAGAACATAAAGGTGCGATCTGAGATAACGACCCTGCAAAAGACGGTGAAACATCTGCGGGGCAGAAGGGATACGCAAGACATTGAGGAATATGAAAGAGAAGCGACAAGACTAAATGATCTTCTCCTTGCCAAGGAAATCCATTGGAGGCAGAGATCCAAGCAGTTATGGCTGGAGGAGGGTGACAGGAATACAACATATTTCCATAAGTGTGCCTCAGAACGGAGAAGGAGAAACCACATTGACTCACTAGAAAGGGCAGGGGGAGGAAGAGTGGGATGTGGTACGGGCATTGAGGAGGAAATCTCGGTGTTCTACGGGAGTCTCTTCACTGGGGGAGGAGTGGACTGCAGGGCAGTGACAGACCTTGTTCGACCAACCATCACAGAGGAACAGAACGTTTCACTGTTAAGATGAGTAGACGAGGAGAAGGTCAGAGTGGCTGTTTTCGGGATGTATTCCTACAAATCCCCGGGTCCAGACAGTTTCAATCCAGATTTCTATAAGGCGAACTGGCCGACATGGTACAGAGCTTCTTCACTTCAGGGAACCTACTGGAGAAGATAAATGATACGAACATTGCCCTGATCCTAAAGAAGCAAAGCCCACAGTCACTGGGGGATTACAAGCCTATTGCATTGTGCAATGTATTGTACAAGATAATATCGAAGGTCATGATGAACAGGTTCAAGGAGTGGGATAGGGAGAGCGGAACAAACAAGGAGGAGGAGGCGAGAGAGGGTTTCAGAAACCTGCGAGACGCACGGGAGAGCAGAAATGGCATCATTTTTGCACTGGCGTGTAGGTTCTGTTGATTTGTGAGCGGGGGACACTATAGTATATTGAACTGATAAATGAAGATTCAAACTTTTTATCAATTAATGAATGAATATGTATCAGAAAGTTTTCAGTTTTTAAGTGGACTAGTGAAAAAAAACGCACCTTGTTCCACCTGCAGAGTCCAGTGGATTCTCTAAATTTGATATGCACCTGGTTTCTAAGTGTTAGATTAGAGTAATACATTAT
Source organism: Geranium rotundifolium (assembly GCA_963920655.1). Taxonomy (NCBI): domain Eukaryota; kingdom Viridiplantae; phylum Streptophyta; class Magnoliopsida; order Geraniales; family Geraniaceae; genus Geranium; species Geranium rotundifolium. The sequence continues at coordinate 24,290,593 of OY987320.1, forward strand.
AAAAACGTTGATCCATTTTCCTGAACAAACTTGAGATTCTTTCTATTCTTCCAAATTTGTAGGTAATAAACAAATGAAATGGGTTACCTGGCTCTGATTTTGGGAGCTTCACTGCCAATTCAGAAGCCAGCAACCATGAATCAATGAAAAAACACATTTGTAGGAATCAAAAGGCACATACAACTTAAATTCTAGTTTTTTACTCGTCATCACGACAAAACACATGTGTCCAGTCTCTTTGAGGCATTTCGTCGAACACCTTACCTACACATATCTCCACCATACCTATCATATCGTCTATCAGTGCAAGAAAATACACTCAAGCCACTTGAAGAAAGCGATTTTGGTCTACAACTCTACTCTTAAACCCCAAATCTCGGCTTCAGTACGCGAAAGCTCAGATCCCAACGCCTTTGGCTTGAGAGAGCACCAAAACTTCAATTCTCTAGTGTTAAAGAAGAAGAAGAACTGAGCTTGTCGGGGGTTAAGGATAGAAGAGGCCCATAATCACTGAGATTTGGGCCTTGTTTGGACCTATTGGACTTGGCCCACCAATATTCAGGAAAATATAATTTTGATGTCTCTCGTTAGTAGAAGCGTTATGAATATCTCGATACCGGCTAACATATCGGCTATATATTAATATTTGCAAGTTTTTTGACACGACACAACCGATATTAGTGAAAATACTAGTCAAACTGGTTATCTCAACAAAATTCAAACTAATTACAGTCTAATTTGGTCCAAATCAATTAATTTCGGTCTACTTTAACTTATATCAATTAACTCCGGTATTATTCCACATACCTAGGCCTCCCTAACATGATAGGGAGAAGCAAGACGCAGGCCCTGGCCTATGTGAAGGAGCGAGTGGCAAAAAAAATGGCGTCCTGGAGTAATAGATTCTTGTCCTCCGTAGGAAGAGAGGTAATGATTAAGTTCATTCTACAGGCACTCCCAGGCTACTCAATGCAGGTTTTCATGTTCCCACAACGCCTCCTAGATGACATTGGTAGACTGTTCAACAAATTCTGGTGGAGGGGAAAGGGAGGAAGTGGGCTGACATGTGCAAACACAAAGAACTGGGGGGGGGGTGGGTTTTCTCAATCTAAAGGAGTACAATCTGGCTCTCTGTGCGAAACATGCCTGGAGGATTCTCACAAAACCCAACTCACTGCCGAGCAAACTACTGAAAGGAAAGTATTTCCCACATTCTTCTTTCCTTGAGGCCCCGTTGGGTCTCTCCCCGAGCTACATTTGGAAAAGCATCTGCGAGGCCAGGTCGGTAATCTGGGAAAAGGCAAGACTGAGTATCGGCCCAGGAAACTGTCCAGTAGTGGGAACCCCATGGTTAGGAGGGGAGGCTCCAACTATCGCGGAAGACCCCGCCATCCCGGCGGGCATGCGGGTTTCTGACCTGTTTACCCTCGACTGCAGAGCATGGGATGCAGGGAAGGTACGAGCACATTTTGACCACGACATATGTAACTAAATATTCTCTATCATTCCTAGCTGGTACGGAGATAGGGACAAATGGTATTGGGCCCCCCCAATACTCAGTGAGGAGTGCATACCGAGCCCTCTGCCAAATGAGCAACATCTGGTAGCCGCCAGGGCCAGGCGACAGGTGGAAGGAGATGTGGAAGTTGCAGGCCCCCCCAAAAGTAAAGATCTCTCTCTGGAGGGCTATATCCAACCTGCTCCCAACTAGGAGCCGACTAGTAGAAAGGGGGCTTCCCATAATAAATGTGTGCCCCCTGTGTGGGGACCCGGATGAGACTGTAGATCACATATTCCTCAGTTGTAGGGTCGTAGAGCCGATTTGGGGGGATAGGCTCCTACGATCAATCAGAGGACGGATGTGGCCACACCCGGTCCTTACCAGTTGGAGTTCTTGGCTGGAAGGGGAAAACGAGGCTAGTCTGTGGGCAATCACGCTATGGGCAATATGGAGGGCTGGGAACAAAGCAATCTGGAAGATGGAAGCCTTCCACCCAGCAAGAGTGGCTGCAACAGCGAAAGGGTACCGTCGTGCCTGGCTAGCGGTAAAGCCACAGGGTGGTGGCACATGCACAAATCCGCTTGTGACATCATCACCACAAGTGTGGGCCCCACCACCCCCAGGACGACTAAAAATAAATGTGGCTGGGGGAATAGACGTCCAAGGGGAAACTGGGGCATATGGCTTATCTGTAGAGACTCAGAAGGCCGCATCATGGGAGCACTGTGTAGACGGTTTACGGGTTATCTCCATTCCGAAGAGGTGGAGGCCGTAAGAGTCAGGGAAGCTCTATCTTGGGCAAAAGGACATAACTGGAGTTCGGTGGAAGTGGTGACAGATTGTGTTCGGGTGGTGAGCCAGGTTCGGGGAGGAAAACACTTACAGAACATGTTTGAGGGGATCATCCACGACTGCCGACGGCTACTCTCAGCTTCCGATAGGAACATATCTTCATCCTTTGCCCGTAGTTCATGTAATAAAACGGCACACGAATTGGCCAAGTATGCGTTAACTAACAGTAGTTGGAGTTATGGTGAGGGGGTTGTCCCACCAACTGTAGCCTCAGCTGTCCGGCTAGATGCCAGGTTGGTTGCTATATATTAAATAAAATTCGCATTTTCTTTCAAAAATATTATAAAACGGAATTTTTATCTCCTCTAATTTATCAAATCTTCTATATATCAGCTGTGATTCGAGTTTCATATTGCTCAGTACTCGTCTGATCCAATTAAATTGGATTGTATACAAATTTAAATTAATTTTTATTGTGCATAAAACATAAGGATCGTTGACCTCTGAAGACCCCAACAACTGAGCCTGATTGATTGATCAATCGCTCGATCACTATACGAGATTCTTCTTTCCATATTTGTTTCTCCTTCCTCTCTTACCTCCTGTTTGTTTCCCGAGAAAATCTTCCAAACTCCTTCATTTGGCTGCGAGGAGCGACTGCAACCGCTCGAAATTTGCCTCTTTTCTCACACGTGAGTCCTCTCTCCTTACGCTCCTTCCTCTGTGCCTTTACCTGTTCGATTGTTTTTAATTATATTGGATTATGTATCTAGGGCTTTGCCTGTGACTGTGCATGTGAGGGTGATAGACGATATCGTCTACTGATATTAGCTGGGCTGAATTTAGTAATTAACTTCTCAGGAATTGTTAGTTTTCTGTTGATGGACCTTAACAGTATGGATGTTTATGGTGATTAATAAGCTTGGGTTTTTGGTTTGTTTAGTTGTTTTTTCTTTTTGATCTGACTACCACTTTACTGGATATTGAGTTTGGTTTTAGGTTATATATGTTTAAACAAGGGATTTTTTGCACCATATGGCTTTATGCTTTGAAATTTCTGTACCAATTGAACACATCATCTGTGTCTTACACTAGGTTTTAATTTTTGGATGCTTACTGGCCCGACCTGATTTCCCGCATCCGTCCCCAAAGTTTTCTCTAAATCCCCGCCCCCATTTTACCCCTATTCTTGACCTAATTAATTCATAATAGATAAGATGATGTTTGATTCTTAGTATGACAAAATCTTGGTCAAGGAAGATAATTGGTGGCCAACAACAGTTGGTTGCACATCTCCTTTGAGTCTCTTCGGCAGTATGTGCAGTTGGGCAGCAGAAGCTGTGCCAAGGCATGATTGCCAGCATTGCAGAAGGTGTTGAGTGTGCATGACAGAATGGGGGAGAGGGTAGAGAAGAATGAGTGAAAAAGATGTGACTTAGGGTTAATGTATGGATATGATAGTTATCAGGTTGAGTTTGGAGTAAAATGAATGTATATGCATTAGTTTGGAGTGGGGTGGGGTATGTGCAACCCGGCCCAGCCAAAAGTTTCTCTTCTTGCCCCAAACCTCGAAATTTCTCCGTCCTCCCTATGATCAAATAGATCGGCCTTCCATCGGGGGCACGACGTTTTGCCATCCCTGGTTTAGAATTTATTTTAGTGGTAAAGTGTAATGTAATTAGAAGTTTCAATGATGGAACATGTCAACTCTTAGCAATAGAGAAAGTTCAATGATTTAATTGTTTGACAAGTAATTTGGAAATATGTGATTAATGCAAATTTAGGTATTCGATTACCTTGACTCTGTTTGTGTATGGTCTGGAACATTCATATGATGCCCGCTAACTAGCATCGCTTGGGTTGGCTCTCAGGTGGTGAGAATGTCGACACCTTCGAGGAAAAGACTGATGAGAGACTTTAAGAGGTTGCAACAAGATCCTCCAGCAGGGATTAGTGGTGCTCCTCAAGACAACAATATAATGCTTTGGAATGCAGTTATCTTTGGGTATGTCTTGAAGGAAAGAAAGTCATATGTTCACACTGCTCTTTTTTTATAGGATATATTACATGCTGCCATTTTGGTTTACGCCATTTCACATTTGATGGTTACCACATTTCTATTTAGATTTCATTTAGGTGGTTCTGAAAATGAAAGATCCAGATCTTCTACTTACGCAGTTTATTGGTCAATTGCAGGCCTGATGACACCCCATGGGATGGAGGTAAAAGTTATTTCTTGTATGTAACTCGACATGATGAATTTATATGGTTTTGCAATCCTAGTTTCATCCATCTCTTACCCATTAAATCATTGCATTAAATATTTTACTTCACTACACTTCTCTCTTTTTGCATGTAGTTGTCCTTAAGAATATATAAGTTTGATATGTCTAGGAATAGGTTCCTATTATTGCCAGGAATATTATTATGTTACTTGTGCTTGTGCAGTTCTATATGATTTAGCCATTCTTACTGCTTCAGCTAAATATTGTAAATTTATGCTGTTTTATGGCCTATTATCTAATTTATGATGAGCTTGTGAATATGTTCCATTTTAGACTATATCAATTGCTTGTAAACCTTTTTGGTAAGAACTAGCAATGAGGTTTGTGACCATACTTTCATACGTTTTCTTAGACTGAAGTGCTGATGTGTTTATTTGTGATTGCAATCTAGTACTCATTTTTTTTCTTTCTAAATTTCACTTTCTTACTCTTTGGAGTATTTCATGTGGGACTATTGAACAAATTGTATTTTTGTCGTGTTAATCACACTTTTTTGGAAATGTCTTCAATCACTATGGACTGCTTATAAGTGTTTTATTCAGATGTTCTTTTGTCTTCTTAAAACTTATGCCTCTGATATTTTGAGCCCTTCAGGTACGTTCAAACTGACACTTCAGTTTACCGAGGATTATCCAAATAAGCCGCCAACAGTGCGCTTTGTGTCTCGTATGTTTCATCCTAATAGTAAGTTTCTTTGTTTCCCTTTTCTCTGTGGTCTGTTTTAAATGTTTTCACTTCTTAGTATCGAGATTTATGATAGTTATTCGAGCTTACTCTTCTATTTTTTCCCCATTGCATGGATAAATTTGGAGTGTTCAGTGTCAGTATTTTAACTTATGTAAGGACTTAAGTTTATTGATGCATGGTAATTTGAATATTAATATGCGGGTAGGTTGAGGCGAAAACTCCCAAAAGGTAGTTTTTTCTTCTAAAAGCAACAAAAATCTGAATTGTTATTTGCAATAAAGGGAATGGGGGAATATTGTTATGAAGATTCTCTTAATAGAACTCCAAAGTTGGTATTAGCTTTTAGGAGGCAATCAGTTGTTAAAGCGTGACCTTCCCAGACCCATGTATTATATCCTTTTGGGTCAGGATAGATTCAGATGATTCACTCGTTGTAGCTATATATGCTTCTGTTACTACATTTTGTGTTTGATGATTATTACGAGGATTTGAATCTATATGCATAAAATTGCTGTAAATACTCTTTGATCATGCTCATGTGTAATCCTACATTTTTGAGAAAAAAATAAGATCCTTTGGATTCTCTGCTCATGTCATTACGTTTTTTTGTCTTCTGTGAACATTAGCAGTTTTGTTGGAAACTGTATCTCAAATTGAATTGGTTGTTCACGGGTCTTAGTTCCTTTACTGCCTTGCTTTTTTTTTTAGTTTATGCTGACGGAAGCATATGCTTGGACATTCTACAAAATCAGTGGAGCCCTATTTATGATGTTGCGGCAATACTCACCTCTATTCAGGTATTTCCAAACTACTTTATATTTAAGTAGGGAGGAGTTATATCAAAACTCTCTCTACCAAAGAAATATTCTTTATTAATAGTTTGTCTTTAGCATGGCTTGTAATTACTAGGCAGTTTAGAAGCCATGCTATCATGCACTATTTTAAATCATGTAGTAGAGGTGTTTGACTGTTAGAAGTTCATCAAATGGTTTTTTCTTCATTTGGAGTCGAATCCAGAAGCAATCCTACACATACATCTCAATCTTCATTCTTGCAATGGGTTAGATGCTCTTGCACATGTTGCAATTTATTTTGCATCCACCGATTCATCTATTAAATGCTGAATGTAGGACCTTTTAAAATAGGTTTTCTTTACTACTTTTTAGTTTAAACTCCCATGTCGTAATGGCCAAATACATTTTCTTAATCCTACCCATTAGTGTTTACCATTGGCATGGTTTCTGACAGCTGGATACATCTCTCCACTTAGATATATTAGCTATTCACATAGATATCCTTGGTTCAGTATGTGAAGAGGACAGTCGACCTAACCAAGGACATAATTTTGCATTTGCTTTGGAGTCCAATCTTCACTTACCCTTTCGGCACCAACTATTGACAACTTTAGCTCAATCTATCATATCATTTGTGGTGCTGAATCTATTTCATTTGGGTGGATTTAATATCAGTGGATCACATGCTCTGCTCCTCTGTCTGTCTCATGTGTAGATAGATAATAATTTTGAAAGAGTTGACGCATAACACATTGTGTTGATCACATAAGTGAATCTCTAAAATCTCATATAATTTTTTTCTTCTGATTGCAGTCGCTGCTCTGTGATCCAAACCCGAACTCTCCCGCAAATTCAGAAGCTGCGCGAATGTTTAGTGAAAGCAAGCGTGAATACAATAGGAGAGTGCGCGAGATTGTTGAGCAGAGCTGGACTGCTGATTCGTGAAAACAAGCGGCCGTGGTTTACAATACAAGAGTAGGGGAGATTGTTGAGAATGGTGGACCACTGATTCATTACCTGCTTCTTGAGTATCTTGGAACTTTAAGTTCAGTGAATGTTTCAATAAACATAAGTCGCCTAACTTTTTATTGCAGTGTATAGTGCATATTATGGATCATCCTTCTTGAACATAAATCACATATAACATCTAAAATGAAGGCTACTTGCTTGAATCCGGACTCAAATTTATACTGCGGTTCTTAGCAATATTGTAAAAAATGTTAGGTGCTGGTCAAAGAGGGCTTCTGGGGAATAATCGGGAACTAATTGAAAGTAAACTGGATAATGATTAATTGAAAATTATAAAAACTTAATCATATACTAATTAAGGATAAATAGAAAATTAATCGGATAAGTTGAATTCAATTGAGTGAATTGAATACCTATTAACTCTAACAACTTATTGTAGAGCTCGTCCGTTGGACACTTCAAGTCATAGATGTGGATCTTGGACCTATAATCGAGAATATTTATTACGAAATCCACCTAGTTGCGAAGCTTAATAGGGAGATATTTTTTATTTACACTCTCGCCTTTTGGAAAGAGCAACGAAATCAAGTTCTAATTTGAATTAGCCTTTATGACCCTCTAACAATTTTTGGTTCATCATCTTTTCATATTCAGTATTTTCTTTGCAGCGTTCATATCCTTCATCTCAAATTCTTTATCAGGTTGAGATTTCAACCTGTCTATCTCTATCAACGACAAATTAAGCCTCTACCAGGTCCATAGAGCGGGCTAATGTGACCCAATCGTTTTGTCCTACATAATGGATAAGAACCGCCCTTTAAAGTTGCGAGCCTCTTTCCCGCTCTTCCATTAGTGAGTGGTCCAATCCCTACAACATTGGTTCTCAGTGATTAGAACATACCTCAACTACAATTATAAACCCAAAATTCACATTCTAAGAGAGATCAACGAGTATAAATAATATTTTTAGTTAATTTTTTCAGTGATAGAAACAAGACAAGACATTTTTATTAGTTTTGAGAATTTAAATGGAGTGGGCGGAGATTCAATTTTATTCTAAAATAATTGTAAGCATTCGAGGCATATATATGACCCACACTTTTCATAGGACACGTCATTTGTCACTTAATAACAATACTAATCAACATATCTACTGCAAAATATAGTTGATTAAAAACAGCTTTTGGTGAGCCATTGCTATTTTAGTACTTATGTCTTATAATCAATTTAGTTACTATTTCTAACAACGACTGATAGCAATAGCTGTGAAGTAATTGACAAATCAACCAACCACCACAACGGTAACAACAGTAACTTGTTTATTCATTAATTGCTTATCCCTTTAATTAGCCATATCGGTACGTCAAAATACCATATTGCCCCTCAATTCCAGTTTTGGAACCACTAAACGGCGTCGTTTGGTTGGAGCGTTCTCTCTCTTTTTTTAATCATCGATTTTTGCAGCTACTGTGCGGTGCGGTGCAGTGCAGTGTCTCCATTTCAAACAGTGTGTGTCTGACTCAGTAACAGAGAGAGAGAGAGAGAGAGAGAGAATCGTCGGAATGCTCGTGACTCGCCGCCTCTCCGTCTTCTTCTTCACGCATTGTACTCAATCTTGTCTCTTCCATTTCTGTTTTAGTTGTTGTTTCGATTTTCGTTTTTGGATCTCCGAGGACTCACTGCTTCGGGTTGTGTTTTTGTTTTTTTGTTTTTGGTTCAGGAGCTGCAGATTTAGGGTTTTCGTTTTCAGGATAGTGTGGTTCTGAGGTAATGCTCCGATCCTTTCTCGTTTCTTCGGATTTCAGCTGTTTAGTTTGGTTTGGTTTTTGCACCAGTGTAGATCTCTGGTTGGTGTTGCTGTTTAGCATGTTCTTGGTTAGTGTTCTATTGCGTTGGGTCTGTGACGTTGTGTTGTGTTTTCATGTAGTAGCTTCTCTTCACTGTGAAAATGACCGCGACTGTTTTGCTTCGGGATTTTTAGCAGTTTGTTTCGGATGTGTTTAATTTGCTCATACCTCAGATTGGTGCCTCAAGCAGTAGGATATAATAGACTGTGCTTGAATGTTGTATTGTTGTCCCTTTCTGTATGTCGTTATTGTAATGTATGTAGTGGAAGTTGAATTACGGATTGTGTTCTATAACAGTGCCGGTTTCAAATTTGTATGGTGCCTATCTGCTTGTGCAGCCTGATAATTTAATGACTGTGCAGATCTCTGTTAGTCGTTCCTGAGGCTTTTGACTATTCAATTGCCGCGATGGGAAAAACCCCTGGGAAATGGATCAAGAATCTTCTCGGGAAGAAGTCGTCGAAATCTAGCTCCCTGAAGAAAGTGGAGATTCTGGTAATATATATTTATTAACACTTTGTCGAATTCTCATTAGTAGGTACTTTGATTATCAGGGCATGCAGAAAATGTTAGGGAATATGGTGTCTTGTTATTGTGTATCTTGATGGTGGTATCTGGTGAATAGGGTTGTTGGACTTTCCTTCCAATGATTGCAGGCATAAATGATTAGTGAATGCACATTGAACAGATCTTTTTGTTGTTTGGAAGAAAATTCTGTATGATCCTTTATAGTGACAAGTATGTTGGCTCTAATGTGAACTCTAATGCCATTGATTTTTTCACTTTCTGGTTATCAAAGCTAATGGTAATGTCATAGACTTATTTATTGGACCAATTAGATGTCAAGTTGACATGAGTTTATTAGATAATAGGTGAGTGAAGTATAAGCTATGACTTGGAGTTTGGATAGACAGCTTTCGGTACTGTTTGGGAACTAACCTTATATGCATGTAAATCAAACTTTTGGAAACTACCTTTTTTCCATCAGTGGCAACGATCTAAATATGTATACGATATAATTAGTTTTGAACTTTCTTTCGTACACTTATTTCAATCTAGTAGGTCGAGAAATATGGCTCAAATAAAACCTATGTTTATAATTTGCGCAACCTTTGTCTGTTTCCACTCTGATTGGGAATTGGTTCTCTTACAGAAACCTGCTGATAAAGGAGAGGCATTGGTTTCTATCAGTGAACCTTTGCCTGAGTTGCCTACGGAAAGTCCACTATTTTCGCCACCACTTCCTGATATTAATTTGAGAAATGAGGTTGATTCGAAAAACGAAATATCTGCCCCAAAACATAATCCTGAGCTTCCTCTTTGCTCTGCTAAGGAAGATGGCATTGCAAACACAACTATAAATTTGGCTACACTTGGTGGTTCTGAGAAAACTAGGCATGAACAAGCTGCTACCCAGGCTCAGGCTGCTTTTAGAGGATATCTGGTAATCCCTTCTTCAGAGATTCCTCATTTCCTTGACTATTAAGTATGTATTGAACTGTTTTTTCTGTATATACTGATATATAGGAATTTAATTTTATCTTATGATTTTTGCCATTCAATATTTTGTTGGGGCGTAGGTTTGTGCTTCAAGACATTAATGACTTACTGTCACTTAAAATCAGGGCATTATGCATGGTATCAACTTGATTGGCATGTGCTTGAGTGTGTGCTGTTTTTGTATTTGTTCCTAGAGTCAAGTCAGTAAATTTTTTTACTGAACAGTGCATCTCCTTCATGTGTAGATGATGGGGTCATTACTCATGCATTTAAAATTCCCAACAAACTCATAACTCACTGAAAGGGGACCACAGAATATCATGTAGCTCCCTGAATTGCATTTACTATCTGTATTTGAATTTCTTGTGGGTTGCCTTCAGTGCAAGAAGTTGTACAAGAGTCGAGAGACTTACAATAGTTGTCTCAATTCTCAAGACTGAAGAAAATTTGGAGTTAAGTTGTTGAGAGTTCATATCCCTCAGGTTGTCAAGGAACATGTGCAGTAGGTGCCTTGCTGATAGGATTTGTGGGTTCAGTATGATTCTCTCAGCAAGAGAAACAGAAATTTCCTTTAATGCCAACTTAACTTTTCTGAGTTTCCAGCCTTTTTTGTTTCTTAAAAAAATTCTAGCATCTTCGCAATTACCGAAAGAACATACAAACATTTACCATCCACTGTCGTGAATCCCACTTCATTCTGTTGCAATTAGCTAGTGAACCCACCTATCTTTGATCTTTCAAGTTACTTTCATATGAACACTCAGATCTATGTTTTCACTTATCATAATAATTACCAAGAGTTGGATACGAACTTAAACAGGATCTTACATTCAGCTATCTATTCTAATCCAGTATCTTACAGTTCACGGGTATTTATGTAGTTAATTTTGTTCCTTTCTTATTTTACCTTGATCCATCTTGCCAAAACATTATTTTTATTTTTGGAAATTTGTTTACTTGGTTAGTTTTTGTGAGTGCTGCTATCCTGATGCTAACTTGATATTTCTGAAGGCTCGTCGGGCGTTTCGAACCCTCAAGGGCATCATCAAACTGCAGGCACTGATACGTGGGCATTTGGTTAGAAGACAAGCAGTTGCTACATTCTCTTGTGTATGGGGAATTGTTAAGTTGCAAGCATTGGCTCGTGGTCAAAAGGCTAGACGTTCTGATATTGGGATTGAAGCACATAAGATATGTAGTCAAGGAAAGCTGATGGTATGTTTCCATTAGTTTATTACATGGGTGCAAATTTTGTCATGGCTTTAGTTATATTTAATTTAATATGTAACAGCAAATAATTTCAGGATATTTATATGGTCCCCTATTGGGGGTAACATTTGAAACTTTGTGCAGATGTTTTTTAGAGAGAAAACAACTTAGTCTTCAGATATTAGTTTGACTGTTAGCTACACGTGACACAACATTCTGTATCAACTGATTTTATTGTATTTATTTTTGTCTTTGTGGTTTTCAGGATGCTAAATATGCTAATTCTTCTGGATTAAGTTTATCTGCCCGGGCAAAAAGATTGAGAAAAAATGCTCATATTCAGAAGGTAATCATGTATGCTATTATGTTAATGGAAATATCTATTCTTTTAAATGAGCCACGCCCACAAAGATTACCAGTTTAACTACGTTCGTAAATTGGAGTTCATGGTTAGTTTTTCAATGGTTTATTTTCTACCGGATGCTTATCTGTTGTCACACTTAAAGATAAATAGAGTGTCTGATAACTGCTTCAATCAACAACTATTAGTTAATGGAACAGGTGAAGTTCGGGTAGTTGGTGTTGGACAAAAAACTTATCTAACAGTTGGCCCTGCCTTTCCACCCATGTCAGCAGTGTGTTACAGAGCGAATGCTGAACTGTATGCATCAACAGCTAGCCTGTGTTGCACCTAAGCACAATTTAGGAGACTATTTTTTCTTGATTGGACAGTTATGCATATAACTTTTGTTGCCCCTCTACCTGCCACTGTGCACCTACTTTCCTTGAATTTTATAATTTAAGGATATGACTTATATCATCACATATTTTTTTTCTTGCTTCCAGCTTCTGGCTACGTCACCAACTGCAATGCCTCTACACCTTCAGTATAGTCCGGGCGAAGCAAACTCTGCTGATGAATGGCTTGAACGATGGACAAAGTCACACTTCTGGGAGCTCCTTCCTCAATCAAAGAAGAAACATGATCCAAAGTCTCAGACAAAGCACAGTGGCATGAGAACAAAAGAAACTGACCCGAGCAAGCCAAAACGTAATATACGGAAACCGTCCAGTACAAGTGTTGTAAATGGGATGAATCATTCCACGCCCGAGTCTGAAAAACGCAAGCGCAATATCCTCAAGAAATCTTCGGGTCATGCTACAAATCCAGTTCAGGAGCATCAACCAGCTGAGAAGGACAAGGCCAAACGTTATTTAAGAAAAAGTTCAGATTTGACAAAGGATGTCTCTAAGAAGCCAGAGGTTGATAATGAGAAAACAAAGCACAGCCTAAGGAAGGCATCAGGTTCTCCTGCCCCTGATATCACAGAGCAAGGCACTGGCACCACTTGTTCTGCTGAAAATGTGAAAGATATGGCAGTGACGACGCCCAAACAATCTGATCTTGAAACAAGCCCAAACCTCCCAGGAGCGGATGCTTCGGTTGATGAGCTACAGTACCAATCTGTGGTCGATGAGCAACATGTGGAAAATGGTAAAACAGAAAGCATCCAAGAGTCAGATAAGGAGCCAAACTCTAATGATGGTCATATCAACAAAGAAAACCTGAAAAACAGCCAGAGAAGAGCATCTTTACCTGGAAATATTGATCAGGAGAACGGATTGCATAGCACCCCGAAGTTGCCCAGCTATATGGCACCAACTGAATCTGCAAAGGCTAGGCTGAGAGGTCAAGGATCTCTGCGTTTTTCTCTAGAGGGAGCTGAGAACAGTGCGACCAGGAGGCTGTCGTTGCCATCTTCTAATGGAAAGTTTAGTACACCATCACCACGAGCACAAAGATTGGTCCAAGCTAGTGGTAAAGGAGTGGTCAGGAGCGACAGATCTCTCACTTCTTCTAGAGATGGCGGCGGTAAGAACAGCTGGACCTGAGATTTTTCACATGGCTTTTCGATCCTGGCTCTGCTTGGTTCATTTCTATCTACATTGTTTCTTAAGATACAAAGCACAGTTTCCTCGTGGATCTCTCATGTATATTTAGCTTACTGGTTAGTAGTTGAGCTCATCTGGAGTACATTGGTGCTAGTTTTTGCATATGTTGAATTGGGACGAGATCCTTATATCTTGCTCACTGAATTCTTTACCTGTTTTATCTAAAATCTATCGTCTACAAGTATACATGCAACTGCCTACATTCTGCAGCATCACCGAGAAGGAAGTTTGAGAGAATTTGAACTGCACTCATTATGTTTTTTTTATTTATCTATTGAAATCAGCTATCTATCTCCTCTTGTTGTCTTCAATTACTTGTTGGCTTGAGTTCATGATGAAACATGTATGTGAACATTGAAGCAGCATAATATGTTAAAACCTATTATCATTCATAGCCTTTATTTGGATTGTTGTATGTGACTATTGAGTACATAATGCTGTTTCTACATTCTCATGTGAGACAGAAAGCAAAGAGTGAAGTTCCAGAAGTCCAAGTTGGGTGGAAAGACTTGGCCAGGCCAACTGAGTATCCAGTTCCAAGGTAAACACACCCATAACTCACCGATGCACCTCCATAAACAGAAGCTCCTGTGTTATTTGTCCACAACACCCTCCCAGTATTCGCATCCATTGCATAAAAAGGACCATTAGGAGCCACAGAACCAGCAAACAGGACCCCATTAGCCAGGCTCACAGGTCCATTGCAAGTCTCATTGCTCGGGTTAGCCGTCGACCAAAGAATCTCCCCATTCCTTGCATCCATAGCCACCCAAGCTCCTGCAGTAGTTGTTTGAGTCGACGGCGCGAGCCTGAAGTTGACTCTCTTGGAGTTAGCTATGTTGGTGTAGACTCTCCTCCCATCTGTGGCTGCTCCCCATGTCCCCCCTCCCTCTAGTCCTCCAGGCCCTGCCATCTACAAACCAAACTTTTTCATATCAGCAAAAGAAGAAAAAACCCCATAAATTTTGAGTAATTTAGTTAGTTGACAACAGTATTCTGAAAAACGCTAGGCGCTAGTCGGGTAAAAAAGTTTTTTTTGAGAAATAATCGAAAAATAAATCAGACAAGTTGGGAGATTCTTAAAACATTGGTTGAGAGCGACTCTTTCTATAATCAGACAAGTAGGTGATTTTGTTAATCTGGATATGACTCTTTTCTTTATATTTTTCTTACAGGACAACAGAGGAACAATCACCTTGAACCAGACTATAGCTCCATTGTCCCTGTCTAGAGCCCAAGCAAAGCCACTCTTCTGCACTGCCACCACAATGTCCCTTCTGCTCCCATTCACTGATACAGTAACAAGCATAGGCGCTTCTCCGAAATCCGCATCCAGATTAGGCCCTGGAGGGCAGTCAGGGTTGTTCGGAACCAAACACGCGTAAAAGAAGATGTCATAGCCTCCCAACTGCCTGGACCATGCTACATTTCCTGAATCAATGTCCAATGCCAGGATTGAGTTGAAGTTGACATCAGGGCCTATGCACTGATCAGGGTGTTCGGGTTTCGTCGTCTGGTTGTTCTGCTCCGCCTGACACTCCAGCACCTGCTGTGGAGCTGAGTATAGATTGCCTGTTCCTACATAGACAAGCCTCCTGGTTGCATCAATGGAAGGGCTGCTTCCCCATATTGCAGCCCCAGAGTAGCCCCCCAACCTCCCTCCATTGTCAGGGAGTGTGTAGGTCTGCCACCTGATGGCTCCTGTCTCGACGTTCAGCTTCACCAAGCTCCCTCTGAATGTGCAACACTTCTCTGCTGGCAACAGTTCTTCTAGTGATGACACTCCAAAGTAGAACTCACTGTAGAAAAACATGTCATGTGTTATAACGAGAAATATCGAGTGCTGAAATAGACGAGCAACCGAAGTAAAATTGTAAGTCGTTTGTCGATAATGTGTCCCCTACGTCCACATGCTTGAAAGACGAATCTTATTATGAGAAAGAAATGGTACACAATCACAAAATTTTTGATGTCGTGTTAGGTTATATTAGTGTAGTATTTATAATATCACATTTTCCTGATTATGAAATAAAACAAGAAACTTGACATGACATGGAATAAAACATCTAAGTTTGTTTTCATATTTGTAAACTCTAACTTTGTTGAATAGTTAAATGTGACAAATCTCTCAACAAATAGAGTACACTAAATTGTAAATTTCAATTTTGTCGAATTCTTCGGGTCTATAAATATATAATTAATAATTTAATATAAATAATGATGTATTATATGTCTAGTTTAGTGATGTAGACTATTATATTTTTCTTTATAAAATATATTAATATGAATTTAAAGTGATATCCTCAAAATAAACGTAAATAAAAGAAATATTCTCACATAATAATATAATATTGTTTTTTGTAAAATAATTTCATAATTTTTCTATTTTTGTCAAAAAAAATCATCCTCATCTTATTTGCCCAGCATGACCTACTTTTTAAAAGTATGTGCTACAAACAGCTGGAGTTGATATCTAAACATCTAGTGGAGTTGGTAAACTCCAGCGAGATTCTTTCTCTTCTGTTATACTTTACCTCTCCAACGAGATTCCCTTTCTACGATTGTTATTGGTTTGTTTCACAAAATAAAAATAAAATAAACAAATCGAGACCCATAACCAAACAAAATTTTCAAACTCAAGTGTTTAACTGGTTGGTCAAGTAAGCGTTAGTAACTTGTCCAGTTGATTACCCATCATAGAATGTCCCGGACATGGTGATGATAGCTCGAGGCCGAGGATCGATCTGAGTCGTACAAACAAGGCTTCCAGTGGTTCTAGTAACAGCTATGACAACACCAGGGCCAGCAATCCCCACAATGAGGAGAGGGCCTGCTATTGTTGGGGTTGACCTTGAAACTGTCACATTCACCACAAATCCAGTGCCTGTCAGGCCTGTCAGCTCAGTGAGGTTCTGCTTCCACCTCAGAGCTCCATTCAAGGCACTCACTGCATACAAATTCCCATTCCATGAAGGGAAGTAGACTACTCCATCTGCTACTGCTGGTGTTGCAGATATGTCCTTACCAGCAAAGAAACTCCATCTCAACTTCAATCTCGACACGCTCAACGGGCTGATCAGTGCTTCTCCAATGGCATTCCTGCTGTTGCTTATATCGCCCCCGTGATTTGTCCACTGAAGCAATAGAGAAATGTCATGTTTCATGGTACAGTACTGAATTATATAACTCTATCACTTATCTGTACTCACTTCTGCATCTGAATTGTGCAGAGAACTTAGGAGGCATAGTGCAATGGAGATGGTTTTGAGCAGGATCTGAAGTTGTTGAGTTCGGAAATGACCCATTATAGTATGTGCAGTGATTTGATGTCTGGTTATAATTACAAGCTTGCTTCAACATTTATATAATTTTTAGGTTATTTGTTTTGGAATTAACATCTGTTATGTTTCATGTATTTGCTTTTTGGTTTTACAAATGTGGCATGTAGGATTTGAAAGTGATCTCTATCAGATGATAGCAGTGGAGTTGTGGCAATGAAGTGAAAGAGTTGGCCATTTTTAGGAATAGGGCATGCAGCTAAGAGAAAGTATACAAGCTAAGTTGGATTGATTAATTTGGAAAATTTCTATGTCGATGGAAGAGAAGCGACTTCAAGTGATTCCATACATCAACTCATGTGATTGTCGTCACACTCTTAAGTTATACGAATTCCAAGTAAATTCTCACATGGATTCATTATCATCTTTAGGATTAATAAACTCGAACTTGGCTAATGTTTTTCGAGTAGAGCTCGAGCTGAACTCGAATCGAGGTTCTAGCGGCTAAAAGTTTCTCAAGTAAAGGTTTTATGGATGCATCTAATATGGAAGATGTAGTAGTTAGAGAGGCGCTTTCTTGGGTAGCCGAGAAGCAATGATCTAATGTTCGGGTTGAAATTGACTGTCAAAATTTTATCCTACCCATTCAGGGAGTTGATATAAGATGTCTAGTCACTGTGAAATGATTGTCGCCATCTTATTACAATGAGTGATTCTTTCGATATTGCGTTTGTGAGGCGAAATGTCAATGGAGCGGCTCATATTTTAGCCATAAGCTCTTTTTTAAGACTAATTAGATTATGTGTGATGGGTCTGTCCCACTTAATTTTTTGGAGGTCATGTATGTGAATCGTTCTTAATATATCTTTAAAAAGCATGAGTAAAGAATAAATCGAGCTGTGTCTTAACAAATTTACGTCGGTTCAACTAGTTTACACCACTAAATGCATTCAACTGCTAATTTGCCCTCGGGTGAAAAAAATTATATTTAGAAATTGAAGTTAAAGCCTAATTCAAATTCTATGGACTCTTTAATCGGGTCGAAGTAATTAACGTTGCTTAAAATTCAATGGCAGCTATTAATTATAGTGGATCAGTTAAAGTTTATTGAAATTCAATGGCTGTTGTTAATTATTAGGGTTGGACTAATCATAACTTGGAGGCTATTAATTAGTGTAATAGTCTGCTCGTAGCTTACCTAACAAACAATCTCTGGACGGTGTTTTAAAAAAGTTAGGTGCTAGTTAAATAAAAATGATATTTTGAGGACTATTTTTTATTTTAGCAAGAGAAAGATTTTTATAGATGAAACCAACTAAAATTTTTAAGAAATAAACAAAAGCCACCTAAAAAACAATAACAAAAAGAGAAGAAAAGCAAAAAAACAAATGAAAAAGAGGAAACAAACAAAGAAAAAAGAGAAACAGAAGACTCAAAAGTGTTCATGTTTCTGATCTCCATATCTTCGAGAATCAGTCATGAAGCAAGTGACACCCATGAACTTGCAAATGTCCCATGTTCGATTTGCATTTTTATGAGAATTGAAAGTGACTTGAAAACTTGATCGATCGATCTCTTTTGAGAACTAATTAGGGATTAAGCGAAAAATATATTGAATTAAATGATTGATCGGAAAGTAATTGGAGACTAATCAGTGATTGATCGTACAAATCAAAGACTTTTTGAACACTAGTTACAGTTCATGCGGCTAGTGATTTGCCAGATGCCACCAAGAGTTCCCCCAAACACTTCAATAGAACATGAAAGAGTCCCAATGAAGCATTTAAGGGAACTCCAGGTCACACCTGACCTGACTCTCCTCCCATTATCTGTTATGTGCTGTAACAACTCTTTACTAAACATAGTATTTATATTGAATACTATTCTAACTGATAGAAATGTACAGTAACAGATCCATAGTTCAAGACAAGTGAACCTGGCCTCAGTTTTGGGCTATATGAAGATTTCATCACACAAGTGGTCATCAGATTTCTCATATCCAATATTCTAGCTATTGGGATCTTCAGCCCTTTTCCTTGTCTCAAAAACTCATCAATGTGGGCACATACATTCATGTCTAAGATTCCATAAGGTAGTGAATATGTATACTGATGCACAATATCAGTTAAATCCACTGTCATTGTTTTTTCATCTCTTCTGTGCCATGACAATGGATTTGGTGTGGCAATGACCAGATTCTTGATTGAGCCATGGAAGCAAAAGCCGAAGAGGATAGGGCTAGCAAGATGAGATACAGATTGCAGTGACAAAAAGAGAGCATATTGCCTCATACTTTGTTATTATTCTCTCTACCTCCCCAATTTAGCCTACAGATGTGTCCAGGTTCACTCCATTTCCTCAATCAAATTGACAAAGTCCACAGATCAACATGTCACACAAAACCTAGTATAAATTGAAAGCTTCATTTCAACTACCTTCACAACACAGCCAAACTAATTAAGTGTCCCCTAGAGTTCCCTTCATCACTTCATTGGGGTCAATCTTCAATTTCTCCACTGAAGTGTTTGGGGGAACTCCCGGTGTCATTTGATAGCTATCCGCAGAAAATGGTACACTAACTAATCCAAACTAACTAAGTAACATCGTTAAATGTCCCCTAGAGTTCCCTTGACCACTTCATTGGGGTCAATCTTCAATCTCTACTGAAGTGTTTGGGGGAACTCCTGGTGTCATTTGATAACAAACCGAACAAAATAGAGTGCTAACTCGTCCTAGTGATGATCTTGGATAAGCTTTCATGTCATTTGATCTAAGCATATTTGTACCTTGTTTTCAGGTTGTAGGTTTCTTGGAAACCAAAGATTCCTTGTTGTTTCAACACATCTGTTCAGTGCCTGGCTTCTTTAGATGTCTGAGCATCAGTCTCCAAATTGCCCTGAACTACAGATGCTGATGGCTGGAATAAAATAGTGCCAATCTTAAGTCAGAGATCTCAACAATTAGGAATTGGAGATTGAATACATTAAAACAGTGTGCCTTACAAATGAATTATTATTGGAACAAGACATTGTTAGTAAAATAGACATGGTAATCTTCATCTACCCATGATTCTGTCCAAATTCAATATCACACATCTCCCCCATTGTTGCTGACACAGGTAATGTTTTATGGTGGCAAATTCTTTGAAACATGTTATTACAAAGTTCAAGAAACTGCCTCTTCATGTTATGGAAGCACACCATTGATAAGAAACAATGACAATTGCATCTAGATAGAGCTACAGGCTACAGCAATGTGGTCTAACTGAAATGAACCCAAGAGGCCAAACAAAGTCAGTGTGCAGAGCGAGTAGTAGCCGTCTTCTTGAAATCAATTTTGTCAACCTTCACTTCGCCATCAATGAGTTCGTACACATACACAGCGACACACAGACCATCAATATCCATGAGAACAAAACTTGGGTTTACGTCGTATGTGATGCTGCTATAGGCGCCTGTTGCAGATCCAGGGTTTATACTACACCTCCCTTGTGTTTGTAGGCTTTGAACTGATGGGTATGACCAGTCACTGGAATGTCCACATTGCCTTTGCAGCATTGCCAGTGCATCCAAGTCTCCCCATGGAATAACCTTCACAATGTAAAGGTGCAGAAAAAAGAAGATTGACCCCAACTCCAGAGAAGACAAGATGTTCATGTAATTTTTGTATGGAATTGTAAGGACAAGGCTTTCCAACAACCAGTTAAGCCGAAGGGAAGGGTAGTACCAGTGTTCTAAAACTCCTGAGAACTCAGTAAATTCGAGTTGGCTGAGTTTTGGACCCAGTTTTAGAACTCATTCTTAGTGGTTCAGTTTTACTGAGTTTTCACTCAGTCACACCTGTTCAATATCACCTATTGATCAAGAAAAGATAATACTAGTATTCTGCAACTGACAGCAGAAACACTTATACTTCATTTCAGAGAGATAGATTACTCAAGGTTCTGTACCTACTCTATTCCATCTGACACAAACCTAAACTCACTTAACCCGAGATAAGGTTAAACCAAAATGGTGTTACATTAACAAACACCATTTGCAAGAACTCATATAATTGAGTAAGAGTAAGAGTAGTTAGTTGCAAGAACCCAAAATGGTGTTACATTAACAAACACCACTTCAATTGCAAATAATAAGCATATATTAGCATTACTATGAGTAAGAGTAGGAAAATCCTCAGAATCAGATAACAAGAGCAAGAAAGCAGACCAAGACATGGCCAATGTAAAACCAACCTGATGACCATGGCATATTCCGAGCTTGAACTGACCAATAGTCAATGTCTTGGTCTCAGGATAATGTGATTTCTCATCATATTTACCTTGTCTTGTGTTATGTGCAAATCAGGACAAAGACTCTTCAAATAATCACGGACTTCCTGGTCATGAAAATCATCGCATAAAATTATTTCCAGCTCTGATACATCTTACTATTGAGAATATTTCGTTTTCCCTTGCAAATTATCCAATACTAACAAGGTTTATCTGGAACATATGATGTGGCTCAACTATACGAACATACCTACAACTTCAACATGCCCATATGCCTGCAAGGGTAGCAAACCATTAAATGAGAAGAAATAAAACACTCAAAAAGAGCAAGTGTTAGCATATATTAAGCTCATTTGGAGCTCAAAAAATGTCATTGCTCAAAAAGTGGCAAGTTGGGTGGCAAATTTCAAGTAAATAGTTGAACCTTCAGTAAAATATAACTAGAAATGACATTTATAGTAAGAATCCTTATTTCAATAAGCTTCAGATCCTCTAAAACTGGTAAAAAAAAATGGCATTGCTTAAACAAGGGCAATTAGGTTACCTATTGGAGCTGAAAATTAAAAGAATCAGAAAAACTGAAAAAGGAACTAGATTTAACTACAAGTATAAGAAGGATCCTTCAACAAGTATCTCAAAGGTAACCAGATTATCAAAATAAAAATAATTTTTTGCCAAAGAAATGAAATGAAGCACCAATCAAAGGAAAGAAATTAGGAGAGAAATAGAGAAAGAAGATTGCGTTTTACTTTGATGCTAAGATTGCCAGTGCAAATGATGAGCTGAGTCTTGCCAGGAACAAGCATAGATTTGAGCTTTGGAGGAAGATCAGCTGCTCTATGAGGGATGTGCAGGTCCCCAATTGCTAAAACCAAAACCATTTTCTCAACTTCCTCTCACGAACCACGATCAGTGCTCCGTCGTCATCATCAAATCTGCAAACGATATAATAAATGAAACCCAGTGAAGAAAAATAAACAATTTAACAAAAACCCAGATCAGAAATTAAGCACTCAACCCAAAATCCAGGTACATCAGTTCAACATTGACCTCGAGAAAATCAGACTGAGACCCAAAAGATTCGAGTAGCTGAGTTAAACAAGAGAAGAGTTCATAAATCGATTGATTAAGCTCGGAAGTATGATTCAAATTTACTTGGGGGCCATGGGTGTAAACCCGGTGAATCGAGTTTCAATTTGGCACGGCTCGGCTTGGCTCGTAAACGAATTAGTTTATGTCGAGCTCTGCTTGAACTTAATCGAACTTATACAACTAAACTCGAGTTTGGATCGAAAAAATAGACAAGCTCAAGGTCAGCTTGGCTTGATACGGTTCGCTTAATTTTCAATATAAATGTCCGTTAAGAACAATATATATAATCATTAAATATTAAACGAGCTACCTTGAGATCGCATCGACTTGATTCGGTTTTGTATAATTTCATTATAAAACGAGTCGACTTGTGAGTCTATCGAGTTTTAAATGGTCGTGTTTGAGCTTGATTCGTTTATTAAACGAGGTGAATCTTGTGCTCGAATTTAATTTGAGTTCAATTATAAATAATTTGAACTGAATATTTAACGAATCGAACTCGAACAACTCTCTCGTTTAGAACCCTACTTGGGTTACCAAGAATAATGGGCTGAGGCTAAAATAATGGAATTTCACAGCCCAAAACTGGAGTTTATGGGCTTAGGCTCATAACAGAGAGCCCATGAGACCTATATCTTTCTTCCACTTGTTTGGACAGTCCGCGTCGTTCCAGCCAATAGAATTGCACGCCAGAGTCTCCAACCAATAAAACATCTCCACGTGTAGATTCCACGTAGCTTCGCGCTTCTCGGTAGCGAGATCAACGACTAGAAAACGACCTCGACAGTTAATTTCCAAATCCATTTCCAGATTCGGCCATTGCTGCTCAGACTCGCCGGGAAATCTCCACATCCCCTCCGATCTGCATCTCTCCGGCGACATTTGGAGGTTCCGGCAATGGAAGCTCACGCCTCCAGCCTCCGCCGCGCCCTGATTCTGGCTTTCTGCGTCGCTGGGATTTGGGCTGCCTATATCTACCAAGGTGTTCTCCAAGAGACTCTGTACGTATTGTTTCTCTCTCTCCCTCTACATGTTGCGTGATCTTAACATTTCGGATCAATGCTTGAATCTGACCTCATCTCATCTGATCTTTCGCCAGTATTGAGTTTATAATCTGCACAAATTTAGGGATCTTAGTGAGCTCCTTGATGCGTTTTTCTGTACAGAATATGCATAATTTTCTTTCAATGTTCTTTGTTTTGTTATTCGGGAAAAATACGGATAGCTATCCTAACTACCACAGCTATCCCAGCTAAAATTTGGGTTAGTCAGTTTCACTGGTGCATCGCAAATTTGTATTCGAATAAATATTTGGATGAAAAATGTTAATTCTGGAAATAAAAAGACTAAAAAATGCCCAGAAATAAAATTTTGGGACCTAAAAATTTAGTTTTAGAATCTAAAATTAAATTTCTGGATTTGAAAATTAGTTTTTGAAGTCCGAAAAATTAGATTTCTAGTCAGGGGTATTTTTGTATTTTCAGGTCAAAATTAACATTTTCTGTGGGACGACTTTGTGGAAAAGACATTTAGTTGGGATAGCTATCCGTAATATGTTATGTGATCGCATTGGGATTTTCCAGATTTTCATGTTATGAAGAATCTTGGCTTGTGTAAATTTTCAGGTCGACCAAGCGCTTTGGTTCTGATGAGAGGAGGTTTGAGCACCTTGCATTCCTAAATTTGGCACAAAATGTGGTTTGTTTGGTCTGGTCCTATATAAGTGAGTTTTTTTCATGACGTTTGATTTGGGGTTGCTTATTTTTTGTAATGTATGGAGTGAAGGTGATAATGGAGCTAAAAGTGTGTATATTTGTTGTGTCAATGTCCTGATTGAACAGTGATAAAGCTCTGGTCCAGTAAAGGTTCTGGTGGTGCACCTTGGTGGACTTACTGGAGTGCGGGCATTACAAACACAATCGGTCCGGCTTTAGGCATAGAAGCTTTGAAGTATATCAGTTACCCAGCACAGGTGTGCCCTATTTACTCTGCATTTGACATATTTCTTTTTTGTAATATACCAGCTTCCAAGGTTCTGAGGTGATGTCAGATCGACATCTGGTTCTCTTAATAACACACGCCTTGTGATTTTCAGGTCCTAGCGAAGTCCTCAAAAATGATTCCAGGTGAGATATTTAGAATTTTAGTATCCACGAGTATGCTTTGAGTGTCTTAAGTGTGATACTGTTATGGGTTGTAGTTGACATTGTGCATGATGGAACGAGTCATTCCCTCTTGCACACACAGTTGATAGTTTTGACGATTAAAAGAATCATTCTTTTTCTGCAGTCATGCTGATGGGAAGTATAGTGTACGGTATACGATACACAATGCCTGAGTACTTTTGTTCTTTCCTTGTTGCTGGAGGTGTATCAACATTTGCACTCCTAAAGGTAAGAATCATTTGCATTTAAGTGACAGTATCAGATATTAGCAAGGAGTTACAACAAACAATACAACACAATTTTAGAGGAGAAAATAACGGATGTGCCTGGGTTGATTTGCAGACTAGCTCAAAGACTATCAATAAGCTGGCACGTCCAAATGCACCCCTTGGATATGGGTTATGTTTCCTTAACCTTGCATTTGATGGATTCACAAATGCTACGCAGGATTCAATTGCTCTTAGGTAATAATTTTCCCCTCTATTGTTTCTGAAAAGGTTGGTTGGTTACAACTATGCTACTATATTGAGTTTTCCCGTGTTCCATTTTACAAGTCAATGAACAAAGATATAAAGTGAATGATGCATGCCAGTAGCATGTTTGCATTAATTGTGACCTGTAAATTCATGAAAAGATGGCACAAATAAACCAAAAACATAGACATTCCTTTCAATTTCTCTTATTGGTGCTACTGTTGATGATTTTTGTTGATAAGAGAAAGAGTATGTTGTTTCTGTAGAAGTAACCAGTACACTCGGTGCATATATGTAACCTTCTTTCTTTCTGAAGGAGGCAATAATTTATTTCCATTTTTCTTAGTCTCCATCTTCCTTAATTTTTGCAGGTACCCAAAGACAAGTGCTTGGGATATAATGTTGGGAATGAATTTGTGGGGTACCATATACAACATGGTTTACATGTTCAGCTACCCAAATGCCACCGGATATCAAGCAGTACAGTTCTGCAAGCTGCATCCGGAGGCAGCATGGGACATTTTTCTCTACTGCCTTTGTGGAGCAGTGGGCCAGAATTTCATCTTCCTGACCATAAGTCGATTCGGCTCTCTCGCTAACACCACTATCACTACTACACGCAAGTTTGTCAGCATTGTAATCTCTTCGCTACTGAGCGGCAATCCCCTTTCATCCAAGCAATGGGGTTGTGTTACCATGGTCTTCTCTGGCTTGTCCTACCAGATCTTCCTCAAATATAGGAAGATCCAGAAACTGCAGAAGAAGAGAAAGTCCCTGTGAAGATGGACTTATAACAATTCTTCAGATCCATATATTTACACTTTTTGTTTCATTTTTGTTTCCTGTAGTCCAAAATGTAGTTACATAGAATATATTCTAGCAAGAGTCAGCAAATCATTATCTGTCTGTCAGTAACTAACTATAAATCTTCAATATTCTTACATAATTTGAATTGTTTTGGATTTCCTTTGTCCTGAATTGTTTTGGATTTCTTTTGCAGACTAAGAAATTAGGTGATCTGAATTTAGCCTTTGGCATAAACCATTGCAATAAGATCTTCACCCACTTTGTTTTAGCAGTATCTTCATTCTTCAGTTGAATTGAAAGCCATCCCTTGTCACAAAACAATGATCTGATAGTTGATTTGGTAATTGTCTGATAAATGGCACCAAACCATGGGTCAGGGGTCAAAATGGTCAATAGGCTCAAGAAGTGTACCTTCCAATTCCATCATGAAAGTGGATGACACTTTATTTTGTAGAGTTCCCTTTTTGTTCACCATTATTAGCTTTTCTTTGCTTTACTGATAATTATGCTGCTGAGGAGACTTTCTTCCTGAGAGACAGCTGAAGGAACAAAACCACAAAGGTTTCTTTCATTCACTCGACTCATCAGCCAGGCAGGAACATGAAGTTGTTACACTACTGTCCTCTGTGAGTAAGTCATTTTTACGTCACTTTCTCTTATGTTCTCTCTTCAGTTTCTACCACCGTCATGGAAATCAAGAAAGCTGTAATGCCCTTCTCTGCCTTTGAGATTATTGAGATGCTTGATAATTTCTACTTTGAGCATCTTCTCTTTGCTCAGCATGTGACTGTGTGACTGTGTTTCCTTCTGCATGATTCAGATTTCTTATACTATATTCACTGTTAGCTTTGAACATGAAGTTACTTTACATTTGAACTCAGTGGGCTTAACGAAAAAGGCAAGAATTACGCTCTGCACACTCAAGAACAACAATCAGGAAACCGTTTCCTGGTTGATCTTCCTTTCTGCTTCTTTTTTTGTTTTTTCTTATGTTTATTTCATCATATATATTGTAGCTGATATATAGGCGAGCATAATTACACTTTGAATGATTGCGAATTATATAGCTTGTCCTGTACAAATGACATATAAAGGCCATAAAAAAGGTTGGGAACTAAAAAAGCCCAACACAAGATCACACTAGGCAAGAAGAGAAACAAAAGAATGACACACATAAACTAGCACACCATGTTTCAGTGTGGAAAAGAACGCAGCACGTGTTGTCAGGTACTGCTAGAACGTTCCACAGCATTGTCATGGGATGCATGTCCGTGCCTGCTAATTTTGCATAACTTTAGAGGGTGTAAAAAGATGCAGATTGCCTGAGAAACGATGGATCGTCACATTTAAGACCATGTAAAATTTCTGTATGTGAGATGGGTCAGAGAGGGTGGTTATAAACTTGTTAGGAGGGCTCTTTTGCAAGCTGGTGGCTGTGAAGCATTAATGCTGGGATTGGATGAAGGGGATTCCACTCCAAGTGTTCTCAGTAGGAAGTTCCTCTCCTGAAATGACAGATAAGAACAACTGTTAGTCTTGTATCAAATATTTGATACATGCGAATTTCTTTGTCAATGTGCACAAGTAGAGGAAAAGGGGAGGTAAAACCATGGTTATAAGGCCATATATTTTCTATAATTTTGGGGGCATAAAATCAGTAAGAACACAGATAATTAGCTTAACAGTGGCTGGAAAACCTGTCAAAGTACAAGTGATGATCTTGAAGTCGTATATGTTTTTGTCACCACCTTAAGGCTAGAGTTACGATTTATGCCATTTCCAGCTCAAAAATCATATATTGCTGCCACTAATACTACTAGTAATACATGTTCTACTACTAAGTTGCTTAGTGTCGAGTGACTTACACTGTCAGAAAATTTTGGACTGGGAATTCCTGCTGCCAAAGATCTGAAGATTGGGGTTACTTGAAGGGGAGAACCGAACTCATTAAATGACAAGGCAGAAGTAACTCCATTATTTGAAGTATCTGCTTCAATGAAATGAGATATTTAATCAGCAAATATAACTACAAGATTCTCATACTATATCATGTACTACAAATCTTATTTTTCCAACACAAATGGTACCTTGGTTGATGGTTGCACCAGAGAGAACCCCGTTATTATCACATACACCATCACTAGTTTTCTCAGCAAAGATTGCTGGGAACCCACTTCCAGTTTTCTGTTTCAGAGCATCGATCTCAGCTAGAGTTGGTTCTCTGTTATCACCAGTTGTATGTTGCAGGAGAGTTGATCCGGTACTGTATTCCGAGCTGCATGGAGACTCCTCTGACCGATCAGGTTGCCTACAATAACCATCAATCAGACACTAGCTGGCGAGTAAGTCCTGTTCAAATAAATCTCAGCTTTAGTTGTATCCATTATTATTACCTCCAAGATTGTTGGCTTCCTGCATTAGTATTCCTTAAGTCATCTACCAAGTCTTTAAGATCGTCAAATTGAAGATCGATAGATTCAGTATCTGATATTTTATATCTGAAGATATCACCTTCTTTGCTTCTGTTGAGGAACTCTTGAAGCACCTGAATGTCATTTAAGTAATAGAAGATAGATAAAACACATAAAGTAAGAAGAGATCTAACTAAGTAGGTAATAAAGCAGATGGACCGTCATTTTTTTACTTTGGGCAAAACAAATAAATAACTAACAGTTCTAACCTTCCAAGCATTTTCAAAACTTTGGTCGGTGTTCTCTGTATTAACTTTCTCTGCGAGTGAGCTGAGCAGTTCTGCTTGTTGCATCAAAGCAGATACCTTTGGATCATCCTTTTTGAGAAATGTTCCTCGGATCTTGCTCTCTGCTGCTTCTTTATGATGAAAAAAAACTAATTTTAGTTATACAAAGAAAAAGAAACATTGCAAGTTGCATTCCAAAAGTACTATACTTATGTGCTGCTTTGTTTCATTGTTAATCCATGCATGACTTCTAGATTAGAACCATTTTTGTTAAGGTGACTAACCATAATGAACGATCTCCTTGGCATTGCAGGAGCTCTGGGTCAACACTGCCAATGGAGGCCTCGGCTCCTTATTCATTGTTGTTGTTGTTGTTGTGTTAGGGCTATGCAATTTCTCCCCATAGTTGCAATTTTTGGTGGAAACGGGAATGTGGGTCCTCCTGATTGCAATATGGATTAATTAATGTCACGACACTTGATCAATGTACCGTAGGCTTGCAAAAATTTAAATTCATGTCCTACCTGATCTTCTTGAGAAGTGCTGCAGCGGGTGACATTGCATCTGATTTCGACCCGCTTTGCACTATACACCTTTTGTTATTTTGATTGATGCGCGAAGCATCATTCTCTTTTCCCAAGGCTTCACTTTTGGCTCTCTTCTTGCATAGGGTGGAGAACCGGTTTTTTACTGCATTATCCGTTCTGTATAAACAGAAAGATGAATGCAAATGAATCATATACAGTTGGAAGCAAAATTGTGATTGTGCAAAGTGAGGCAGAGAAATGAATATATTATATACCTTCCTGAAACCACCTTTGCTATTTCTGTCCATCTGTTACCAAAAATCTTTTGAGCCTGCAAAAGGCAATAAATAGAAAATCACTATCAATGTTCATAATAGTTTAAGAGAAACTTAACAGTTCATAACTTCACCAAAATGAGTCATTTTGGGAAGCTACTTAGCCATAGAGACCTCTCGGGTTCGTTCTCCACCACTGCCGTAAAATGCACAGCACACATAAGAGAAGCAACCGTTAAATTACCTCACAAAGCAACATGTCTTCTTCAGGCGACCATCCTCCTTTCTTGAAGTCGCAATTCAGATAAGTATACCATCTGCAGTAATTTGATCACAGACACAACTCAGATCATCAGAAACGGGAAATAAGCACCACAACAATGACAAGTTTCATAATTGGAGACACACACAACCAACTTTCATCTGTTCATCAAAAAGAAAACAACATCATTATCAAATCATCATTTCCCAAATTCACCAACCTCCTCCTGCACTGCCTTGTTGTCTTGTCCTTGAATTTTAACGCAATGATGGCCCAACTTCACACCCGAAAAGGAAAGAAAAAACACTCCAAGTAAGATTCCAACCAAAACCCTCAATTTCAATTGCCCAATAGAACAGACCCGCCATTAAAATTATACCAATAAACAGAAATCACAAACAAAGACAATACAACATACTTGTCAGTTCCATGGATGCTAATCTGTTCCCTCAGTATATCATCTTCCTGAAACCCAAAAACAAGACATACCCAATTTCAGCCACTGCAATCCAAAAATCAAACTCAGAATAAGAATAAAAAGGACCTCTTGAGACCAAGAAACAATGTGGCGCTCCTTCTTCTTAAAATCTTCATTACAATGAATAGAGGTCTTCAAATGCTCCTCCTGCAGCATTGTCTTCTCCTTATCTCGATGACTCTATCGAACCCAATTCGCATAATAATACCTAAAGTTTTAATCTTTATATAACAAAAGAAATTGGGCAAATGAAACTTCCCCCCAAAAGTAGCAATATTCTTCTTCCTCGGATCCTAACTTTTCAGTCACCACCTTTCTTCACCGACCTGCGTGTTCAATTCAAACCCACATCACAAAAAAATCAAGACGAAAAAGGAAATAATGCATTTGCATAACGGGTCTCGATCAAAATCAAAATCAATGATTTTTTTAATGTAATTTTGGAGACCCGAGAACCGGTGTTGGTACATGTATGTATGAGTATGAGTGTATCTGTACAAAACCCAGAAAAGGAAAGAAAATAAGAGGGCACAGATCTGAGAGATTGGGCTTACAGTGAGAGAAGAAGCAAAAAGCTAGGTATTGTGTATTGATGATTGATGATGGAGACTGTAGAGATTGAAACTTGGACTTTGAGTAGGATATGAAATGAAATGTTATGGTTGGTTACTCTGTTTTGTTCTTGGGAAGAGGAGGAGATTGATTTCTTTGTTTTTGTTTTGAGAAAACAAAACTGAAACTGAAAGGGAAAATGTTTTATTTAAATTAATTTATTTTATGATCAGAAACAAAACAAACAGATGGTGATACTGATAGATAGTGGTGCTTCTGCTCTTGCGCGGGTACGAATGCTAGTTTGAAAACCATGACCATGACCAACATTAATGGGTGACCCACAACAGCTGTACATTAAACATTATACATAGTATATGTTTTTTTGAAAATACAATGCATTTTAAGGGACAAGCGATGTTCTTCGTGACCTAACAACCCCTCCTCACTCACTCACTCGCTCACTCCCTATTCCTATTCCTATTCAATGCTTGTTTTGATTATTTGTATGTCTCAATTGAGAAGGTCTGTGATTTTATCGTTTACTTTCTAATGCAGAGCTGACTCAATAATTCTTGAGGAATGAAGCAAAATTGACTAATAGAAATTGTTAATTCATGAGTTGTACGATTAGTTTCTACTAGTCTCTACTTAATTCCCTATTGTCTATGATTATATGATTTGTTTTTTAATTAATTATTTGTTAATTCTCGAATGTGATTTAATTTTCAATTAACCCCCGACTAATCCCCAAAAGACCTTATTCGCTCGATTAGCGTCTAACATTTTTAGAATATTGTATTAAACACGGCCTTCAATGCCAAATAAAAGTTCAGTGTATCACAAGTGCTCTACCAGAGACTGTGCCCGAGCCCGTCCCAAACGGGCAGCGATGCGCGTGTAGATTTAGCATAAATCTCAAGTTACCCCTAAATGCACCATGTAACAAACATTTTGAACCTCCAAAAAGTCACACTCTATCCATAAAAATTTAAGGATGACGACACTTTGTTATATCTATTTGTAGCGAAATGACACTTTCATAGTCTAACTAATTTTCTTTCTTTTTTAGTACACTAACAATACCTCTAAAATGCCTAAACTACCAGTGCTTCAATTGAAAAAATAGAATTGAACTAATGGGGAAATCAAACTAGTTCAAATTGGGCTGGTTCAATCAGATTCATTGGTTTGACCGGTTCAAAACTTTAATTAATACAATATTACAAATAATTAATAAAGTTACAACAAAAATAAAATAAGATGTCAAAAGAACCTCCTTTTCCGACCAGCTCATCTCCGGCTTCGTCTCCGGCATTGTCCGGCCTCAATTCGTTGATATGAGTGGTGGGGAGAGGAGCGACTGCCATGACATAGGTCGATGAAGAAGGGTCGATGGAAAAGGGTCGACGGAGGCGAAGGTTTATCCGGGGTTAAGGAGCTTATATTGATGGGGTGAATAATTGATGAGGTCATGGTCCACCGGCGCTTGAGGAGATGTCGTGGCTGAGGTGACCATGGCAGATTTGGTTATGGACAAGCTAACTCGCCGATTACTAAAATCAGTCACAAAGAACCCTAATTTTGTCAATTCCAAGTTTGAACCAACTGAAATCACCGTAGGAATTTGTGTCTAGCTCACCGATTATGGTCTCTCTCTACGAAATCCATTAGCAAAACTGGTGAATCTTTCATGGAAGCCACTTCGAGGATTTGGACTGAAGCCACTGATGGAGGTTTCACTGTATGCATATAGAAGAACAGATATGCACAAAGAAAGGGGATAATTAAATTCATTGGTCTCTGATGAGTCCCTAGCCACAGAGTCGAGGCGATGGTGGCTGGAGCCGAGGTCGGAATCGTGGCCATCGGCGATGGCTTCATGAACCCAAATTTACTGTTGATGACATTTTCTGAAAAATTTTAAGTTATTGGAGGGTATTTTAGACTATTTTTAATTTGAACCAGTTTAATTTTAGGTTTTAATTTGAATTGGTTCAATTTCGAATTAAAATTTGAACCGGTTCATTGTTCATGTCACTTTTTGAAAATTTAAGAGCGATTGGAGAGTATTCTAATCATTTTATTGTAGGTTGTCACAGTAAGAGAATTGTCAAAATACAAAAAAATAGTTAAAGTATAAAAATATCATTTTACGGTAGTTAGGTGTTAAAGAGTGTTATTATTCTAAAATTAATTACAAGCATTTAAACTTTAAAAAATCCAAACATACGGATCATTGACAAGGATGTTTTGTAATGTCATTGTTATCAAACACTTGTATTTTCGTTATATATAGGGGTAATTCCATGTCAGTACCCTAACTTTGCCTCATTTCGAAATCAGTACCCTAAGTTTAAAACTTTTTTTGCCGGTACCCCAAGTTTATTTACGTTGCAGTTAAGGTAACGGCTGTTAAATGTGACAGAATTGTTGTGCAAAAAGTCTAAAATGCCCTCAACAGTTTTGGTCTGTTAAACTGGCCTGATTGGTTCAATTGATATGATTATGAAATGACTATTTTACCCCTAATTGAATATCATTTTAACTAATAAATTGAGGGCAAATCTGACTTTTCAGTTACACAAATAATAATTATAATTTTTTAATATTTAAATATAATATAATATTATTATTAATTATATATTATTATTAATCATTAATTAAACCTAATCAAACCCTAATTAACTCTAATTAACCCTAATTAAATCATAATTAACCCTAACTAACCCTAACCCTTTACTTCAGCCGCCACTCTCCCGTCTCCCTTCCGCCGTGACTCCGGCCGACGACACCGACCGGCGACTCCGACGCCGACCTCGGCTCCTCGTCTTCCTCTCCACGGCCACACCAAGAAGACCCACCGCCACGGAGGTTTGGGACGGAGGAGGCGTCGTAGGCGACTGAAATCGCCGAGTCTCGAGCGTGGCGGCGTCCTCCTCTGGATCGTCGCCTCGAGACTCGCCGCCTACGACGCCGCCGCGCTCGAGACTCGGCGATTTCAGTCGCCTACGAGGCCGCCGCGCTCCAGCTCGAATCTGCGTCGCGAGGAGGGTCGTAGCCTCGCCGTCGCGAATCGGAGGTGATGGAGGGCCGTAGCCGTCGCGAGGAGGAGCGTTGGCGAGGCTACGGCCCTCCTCGTCGATAATCTGATTCGACCTCCGTCGAATCGGTCGCGAGGAGGAGTGTCGGCGAGGCTACGGCCCTCCTCGTCGATAATCTGATTCGACCTCCGTTGAATCCGTCGCGAGGCCTCCGATTCGACGGCCACGGAGGAGGCGGTCGGAGCAGGCGGTGGGAGGAGACGGCCGGAGACGGGAGTGGTGGCCGGAGCGGGAGTGGTGGGCGGAGCAGGAGTGGTGGCGGAGACAGGAGTGGTGGGGAGGGGAGGGTTAATTAGAGTTAATTAGGGTTAATTAGGTTAATTAATGATTAATAATAATAATAATATATAATTATTAATAATATTATATATATTTAAATATTAAAGAATTATATTTATTATTTGTGTAAGTGAAAAGTCAGATTTGCCCTCAATTTATCAGTTAAATTGGTATTCAATTAGGGGTAAAATAGTAATTTCATAATCATATCAATTGAACCAATCAGACCAGTTTAATAGACCAAAACTATTGAGGGCATTTTAGACATTTTGCACAAAAATTCTGTTATATTTGACATCCGTTACCTTAACTGCAACGTAAATAAATTTCAGGTACCGGTAAAAAAAGTTTTAAAGTCAGGGTACTGATTTCGAAATGAAGGAAAGTTAGGGTATTGACATGGAATTATATATATATATGTATATAGGAAGTGAAAGAAACGCACTATTGTATTGACGATGTGAAAAGAGAGTCGCAATGATCTATATATACGGATTTGGGATTATATGTATTTAAAAAATGGCAATGTTCGATTGTAGTGTGGGGAAGGTTCACGCTGCCAGACAAGCACGAGCTCTCACTCACTCTCGTGTCTCTCCTAAATAATGTGTTAGCTTTACACTTTCAAAATTCAAAAAATTTGTTATGGTGTATTTGGCACCATTACCTTGGATTGCATGTATGGCTTTATGAGTTCGTTTGCCTTCAAATCCAATTAATGTATTCACGTTTTGATGCAATGCAAATCGAAAAAATGTCAAATTTCGACAAAAGACTAGTGTTTTTCGGGTAGAATCGACATTTTGAGCGAAACTCATCGCTTTGTCATGATATACGATGGATTTTGGCCATCCGAGGTTATCTTGAAGATCAAAATCACACTTTTAAAAGTTTCGGGCACTTTTTTGCAATTTTAATAATTTATTTTTTTCCAATAAGTTTAGGATTTTCTTTTTATGCAATTAGATTTTGGCTATTTAATCACTCTTATATGTTTATATTACTTAGTTTTTGAAGTTTAATAAAAAAAATCGAGATTTCTCTCAAATCTATCATATTCGGTATTCTTGCGAATCAACGAATCTTGATAAAAAGTTATTCCTAGTCACGTACGCTGCATCACGTTTTCTTTTCTTATTCTATAAAATGTCATTATGTAAAATATATGTATATAGGGATGGATGTATGGCTACAAACCAGGTTAAAATGCAAAACGTCCAAACAGATTGAAAACCTTTCACCTGACGAGATTATATCAACACACGACACGTGCCACCGAATTTAAACCATGTTCACTATGTGTTTATGCGGTGTAAGATTATCTAAACTGTTTATACTATATTTGTACCTGTTTATATCACGATTCCATCGTGTGTGTGTGTGTCATGCATGTATACACGGTTCATATATTTCAAAATCAGTTTATACCATGTCTGCAATAATTTTATAACATGTGTGTGTTTATATTAAATTATTCTGTAGATAACCTCTGTTCACACAAGTTACAATGTTTTCGAGAGCTTATTTATATTTGATTTTACCTACATATTTATAAATTGACCTTTCATTTTCATAATTTTTTCTTGGGTCTAATAAGATATCATTTGAGCGGTGTGTCCTTATTATCATTCACCGCATAAGTTGACAACAAATTAAGTAAGTTCTGAAATTCCACTTCAAATTCGAGTTATTTGGTCCATAAAGAATAAAAGTATTACAAGAATTGTGGAGCCCATTCCAATTCAACGTGCCACGTACGTAGGGACCCAATCCTTGAAGAGACACTTAAATCCATCTCATAGTCATATAGGTCTGCTTTTGTTCGAACGAAGAATCTATTTAATATAATACAAATGATGGCATCCAAATAAGGGACAGAGGAAGGGTACAAATGAGGAGTTTAGGGTAGGGGTCGGTGGGAAAGTGTCCCACGAGCAGCCATCTAAGGGCAGGGACAGTCCACATAAAGACCGATCCAAAGGAAAAGCCCACTCAACTTGACCGCCACTCCCTCTAACGCATCTCCAACCCGATGCTTTTATTATTCAAAAGTTACTACGTATACATTTTAGTATAAACGAAGACCAGAAGCAGTGGCGGATTCCAAGCATGTATAGTAATTTAAAGCCTGCTCTGATATGAACATTATTCCAAATCTCTACAATGAAAGGAGTATAAATCAGGTTGAATGTCTAAACCGTTCGAACCAATGCCAGACGTTGGATCGCTGAAGATCTACGTGCGTGTTGTCCTAGCATGCGTCTTAACACGCGACACGTGGCAAAAAAGTTCTATCGCAGTCATTTTCAATATAAAATCATTTTACATTAAAATTTTACCATTTCGCACTAACATTTTACCGGTTCAGACCGTTTGCAATTGATGTTGCCTATACATATAGTTTCACGTTCCGGCACCCATTAGTTACTACACCCAAATCTACAAGACTGTAAATACAGCGCGAGGGTGAAAGTCAGTACCCAATTTTGAAAACAAAGACCCCAATTTGTTTTGTCTTCCTTTTATAAAAAAAACAAAATACATGTTTTTCTATAAATATTTACTTTAAACCTAAGTAATTATTGAGTCAACACTAATTACAAATGCTTAACTTTTCCTAATATTATCAATATATTACATACAACTTTTAGTTACAAATCGTAATTACGTGCCCATGCACATATATATTAGCTTCATTAGAAGTGAATTGCATGGTTGTTTTGGTGGGCTTGCTTGGGATACCTATATAGCTACCATTTGTTTGGGTAATAGAGCCACCTTTGGATCATCTTTCTTCAACCTTCCACTTTCTTCTTCTCACTACGCTCCTCTCTCTCTCTCTCTCTCCATCTTTGAAGTACAAAAAGTGAGCTTTTTGTGGAAGAATCCTATGCCTTCTTCCTCTAGAATCCCATTTTAGTTTCATTTTCTTCGCATCACTCTCACCTACAGTACACTATGTGTGTTTTTCAACTTAAACATGTGTTTAAGCCTTAATCTTGTATGCGTTATCTCAAATCAGCTTTGTTTGTCTAATTGGTTAATCACTTAGACTTAGATCTGAAGGATTTGAATGCAAATTTCGCTACAATATTTTATATTATGTTACATAACTTATGAAAACTAAATTTATTGTGAAATACCAACAACATTGGATCATAGGGTTGGAATATATTCTCCATGAATGTAGTATCTCACTTTTGATCTATAATGGTGGTGGTGGCCATATAAAGGCAATCTATCAACTACCTACTACTTAACATTCAAATGCTAAAAAGGAAAATAAAATAAAGGTATTATGGCAAGTACATTGGGAGTGGGAGTGGGGATTTGGATAAAATTAAACTACAGGTTAAGTTGATGAAGACCCACCTTGATCTTGCCATCAAAATGGGAAATCACCAAGAAATTGGTCAAAATTATGTCATTAGAATGAGACACCTTCTCTATTTGCATTGCTCATCTAGACTCTTTATTGAATGAATTTCCTTGCTCATCTAGATGTTTTATTACAATGACATCACCTTAAAAAATGTCATTGTTAACTGTTTATCAGGTTTGATTTAATTTTAAGAAAAAAAGAAATTTTTTGCCACGTGGCAAGTTCAGATCTCATTCTCAACGTTTTGTTTGGTTATCATGTGTTCTAGTCCAAACCCACCTTGATGGACTGAGGAAGAGGCTCAAGTAAAGTCCATTCAAGTTTATAAAGGCCCAAGAAAAGCCCATATATTTTATAGGTCTATTTTGTCGGTAGCAAACGAACACAAATTTTGAGCCCTTCGTACTATAAATTTATGATCTAAGCTATTGATTTTTGTTTGGTATAACATTTAGAGAAACATAATTGAAAGGTGTTGGTTAGAACACTAACGAGCCGAGCTTTTGGGTTTAGGACAAACATGGGTTTGTTATCCATTTGAGCGTATATCCTTTTATTCTTAAACCAACATTACCAGTGGATATTTCATTCAATTCTCCTCGTTGATTTTGAACCCTTGTATCATGACTTAATTGTTTTGTGAGTGTGACATAAAATGCTGGGGGTTCTTAAACATTTGTATAGAATTGAAAAATGCACGTGGTTTGTTTGCATGATTTTGGTAATATTAAGATAGGAAATTGAGTCATTTCAAAAGCTATTGATATAAGAAATGCATGCTTTAAAAAAAATTGCATAATAATGCCTCTGAAAATTGTTGAGTAAATTCATGACATTCGGTTGAATTTGATGTTTGTACGCTAAATAGATGATGAAGGATTTCATCACAACTTTGGCGATGGCTTATGAAAGGTTACTCAAAGATATATGATTGTTGTCGTTATATAGAAAAAGTGTGTTCCATTGTACATGACACAAGATAGAGATTGTGATTACATTGTCAAAACAATTGAAAAGGAATGTACAACATAATATTATGACACCAATGACTTAAGTCACATGAGCGAAAAATGAATGATGATTTTGAGAAAGAAAAATCTCTTATTGGGAACGAAAAATACACTGTTAGAGAAGTGTGAGTATTGCTTAGTCGACAAACAAACCAAAGTATCTTTCAAATCATCATCTTCTTCGAGAATGCTAGATATACTTGATTTAGTATATATTATAATGTTTGTGGTTGTATAAAAATCAAGACACTTGAGAATGGTCTTTATTTTGTGACATTTATAGATAATCCTTCGAGGAAAGTGTCGACCCATATCTTGAAGACAAAAGATCAAGACTTTGGTGTCTTCAAACAATTTCATGTCTTAGTTAAGAGACAGACTAGGAAGAATTTAAAGTACATCAGAACTGATAATGAAGGTGAGTATTGTGATCCTTTTAATTGATATTATAATGAATAAGGTATTTAACGTCAAATGACACCCCAAAGACATCTTAGCTAGATGAAATAGGTGAGATGATGAATATAATGCTTGTTGTAAGAACGGGATATTTGTTTTCAATGTTATACTACCAAGATTTTTTCGGGGTAAGGTTTTAAATACACTAGTACATGTGTTGAATCTAACACCATTTGTACCTCTTGAGTTTATGTTCTAAATAGAGTTTGGAGAGATAAACATGTATCCTACAATCACTTTAAAAATCATTGTAAGGAATTTGTTAATATTTCCAAGCTTGGAAGATATAACTTGATATGAAAACTAAATAGCACATAATCATCGGCTATGGCGAGAATGAATTTGACTACATGTTTTATGATCCTATGTAGAAGAAAATTGTTGGAAGTCACGATGCAATATTTATGGAGAACCTAACATTAAAGATATTGAGAATTTAAAAGAAAGTGATCTTCAATATAATAATGACTTAATTAGCTTGGACCAGTTCCCCTTGTTGTTGTGCCAAGTCAAGTTGAAAATGAAGTTCACGATAAATACAACAACGTGCATGTGATATTGATGGTCTTATATAGATGGAGATGGATAATGAAATTCATGAACAATTGTTAGTACCAAATGTTACATCAATTGCTAAACTCATGAGATCATTCAGATACTAACATGATTCTTCACATCTTCAGTTGATGAGTATGTGTTGGTATCTGATAAGAAGAACCCAAAAGTTACAAGTAAATCATTCAAAATGAGAATAATAAGTGGGTTGAGACCATGCATGATGAGATGAAGTCATTGCATGTGAATCATACTTTTGAATTGTTGAAAGACAAGAGTTTTGGAAAACAGACGATTGTATAAAGTAACAATAATAAAATATTGACCACGATATAAAGATAGATTCATAGTTAAAGGTTTCATTCAGAAGAAAAGTATTGATTTTTATGCAATATATTATTTTGTCGTTAAGATGTCTTGATTTAGAGGTTGAGTATGTGAATGTGAAAACTGCACCTCTCCGTGATGACTTTGTTAAGGAGATTTATATGAAACAACCTTTGGATTTCGCGCTGATAAAAATTCACATAGATTCAAAGTAATGAGAAAATAAACTTATGTATGCAACCTTTAGAATAACATGTATGATTTGAAGTAAACACCAAGTTAGTGATATTAGAGGTCTAGTTCAACGGAATGTATTAGTAAAGTGTATTGTGTACTCCTATGTTTGATAATTCATGTAGCATGTTTATCGACTTGTATTGTAGTGGGCCTAGATATGATGAAAATGACCCATGTAGGGTTGAACTATTAAATACATTCTGATTGTAGGATGATCCAACCCAATTTGATGAGATTCGATATGAACAGGAAGATTATTAAGTACATACATGAATCCAAAGTTTTATGTCGAATAATTACATGGATAATAAAATATATATAATAAAAATACATTTTTGAATCAAAAGGGAGCACTATATATTGGATGTCACTCCTAATTAAGGTTCAGTTTTCCCTATTAAAATAACTTTTATCTGTTTATTTTTCCTTGGTTGGAGAAGGGTGAAAGAATAAGTTATGTAATGGTAGACAATGACATCAAAGTATCCAAGAGTATAAGGTGCATGAGATTGAGAAGAATTTGGCCAGGGTTTGGACTTTGGAGTTTAGTTACTGTTGGAGCCAAGAAAATATGTAAGCAAAATTGGCAATGAAAGGTGGTGGTTGGCAGTGGGATCACATGAGAACTGCCTTTTCCCTCTCTAAAAAATAGATGCAGTAGAGAGAGAGACAGAGGTGAGGTCAGAGCCAAGCAAAAGGACATGTAAACCATTCATGTTCCTTTGTCAGCTCATATACCTCATGATTTTGCACATCTCTCTCACACCCACACATCAATAGCAGTGTCAATCAGCTATGAGAGACAGTGCTTTGAGTTTCAGAGCACAATGATAAATAAGCTTTAAGAAAGTCACCTTCACCAGCATCACCATTTCCATCCATTCTTGTTTTCTTCTACTCTTTCATCTGCTTGTCTTCTTTCCCATCTTGGAATCTGTATTTTGATTCTATCTTCTTAAAACTCTAACCCTCTAAAACTTTAATGGAAAGGTAAAATAATATATGTGTTGGAACAATGCTACTTAAAACATTGGACATAAATTTGATTCACTCATGAGCCTAAGTTGATAGAAATTGATTTCAAAAATATTTATCAAATGGTAATGAGACGTTAACGAAAATATTTATCAAACATTGTTGAGATGACATGCTTTTAAAGTTTGAAGTAATATATATAGCATCAACTTCTATGAATTTTTTTCACCACTGGTTTTACCAATGAATCTGATTCACATTTTTTTCGAGAGAAATGACATATGGAGACCATCTTCAAAACAAACCAAATTTTGATACTATATTAGAAGCACAACCCGTCTAAAAACTCAAACTAATAAGTAAAGGTCTAAATTGTTACTTAAATTGATGTACATATTCACGTTCAAAAGATGTGATACTCTAACGCATATTCATCGTTCACCTAGCTAGGAACATACATGGCAAAAGCAAATACCCTTTATTCCTCCATAAAGCTATTAGCCCACATTAATTAACCTCATCAACTCCATCATCATCTGTTTCTAGTAGTACTTTTCTTTATACAAGTACCAAAACATGGGCTTCAACAAATCAAGTTTGAAAAACAAATGGAAGAAACAAACAGCACATTTACCCCAAACTGTGAAATGGGTTATATATGTTTTGATTTTCCATCAATTGAAATGCTGTTGTTGGTCCAACCAAGGCCAGAAACCAGGCTGATCATCCATGCCACAGAACATGTTGGTGAAGCTTTCTTCCTTGACCATTTGGTCAGTGTTGCTCTTGTTGCTGTGGTGATCTGGTCTTGATGATGGGTTTGGGAACAGATGTGTGACTCCTCCTCCTCCTGTTGGCCTGCTCATTGATGATGATGAAGAAGATGGGAACAGAGGTCTGCTAGTAACTGGCTGCTGCTGATGTTGATGATGATGATGATGATGATGAGAAGTGATCAAAGGGCTGTCAGTGGCTGGTGTTGTTGACATGTCCAGCTTGATATCAGAGCTGTTGTCACTTCTATTACTACAAGAGCCTTCAGTGTCCTTATTCAGGTTGATGGACTCTGTTGATTCTCTACTTCTTAGTGCCAATATCTGTATGCCATTTCCATGCATCAATACAACATATTATTTAATATGTAATACTCATAATGATAGCAATGACCAATATTCAATCCATAGAAGAGTTAGCACAAATGACAAAAACCCATTATTTTTTCTATTATGATCAGCAATACCAGTCATCAAGAGGATTGGAACCACCGACCTCATGTAAAACATAATCTCTATCACTTCGCCCACGACCGTTGGTACAAAAACCATTAACACAAAAAGTTCTTGAAATCATGATAGAGAGAAGTCAAAAAAGCACATTTTTTTTGTTGGGTGAAAAGAGAAGGATGGTGTTTTAGTTCCATCCATGCAAAAACTTGAAGATTACATTGCATCCCACAAAACCCACAAAGCCAAATTAAAGATTCAAGAACCACGAGTGATAATCAAAAAATAAATCTAACTGAATGATTA
Source organism: Geranium rotundifolium (assembly GCA_963920655.1). Classification (NCBI taxonomy): domain Eukaryota; kingdom Viridiplantae; phylum Streptophyta; class Magnoliopsida; order Geraniales; family Geraniaceae; genus Geranium; species Geranium rotundifolium. Next base: position 24,332,864 of record OY987320.1, read on the forward strand.
ATCGGGGACAAGTCGGAGATTTTTATAACACTGCAGATGATGTACACAAGACCTATTGATTGTGTGTACCTCTGCTTTAAGCTTATGGTTGTGAGCTTGTAGAGCATCATTATCAGCCTTGAGAGCTTCAAATTGTGTCTTGAGAAGATCATAGTCCTTCTCCAGCTGCTTAGTCTTCCACCTGGCCCTCCTGTTCTGGAACCAAATAGCAACCTGCCTTGGCTGGAGACCAAGAGCCCTAGCAAGCTGCATTTTCCTCTCAGGCTCAAGCTTGTTCCCAAGCTCAAAGCTCTTCTCAAGTGTCCTCACCTGCTCCATGTTCAGCCTCCTCTTCTTCTCCCCTGCCTGTGACCCATCATCTGACAGATCATCCTCCCCATTCCCCTCCTGATCCCACACATCTATACCTGAAAATGACATGGATCTCTTCCCCAAAAAAGATGCAACCCCTACACAAACACAAAGCAACCAAAACCCACAAAAATTCAGAGGAACATCATCAGTTTCAGAGCCTAATTGATTGGTTTTCAAGAGTGCACGCCAGGTGTTTGTGAAAATGCCTCTGAGAGAGTACCATGGAAGTCCTGAGGAGGCATGATTGGATTGAGAGGAGGTGGAGGTGGGTGGTGGTCATCTTCATGATCTGGAGCTTGTAGCATGAAATTTGCTGGAAAAAATGGCAACCCATTGCAAGTCATGACCACCAAGTGATTGTGATTGTGATTGTGCTTGTGCTTGAGCCACACCAATCTTTCTTCTTAATACCAAACAGAGATTTGTGCTCAGCTGGCTTACATATTTTGTCAGGGTGGCCAGAAAGAGAGAAAAAAAACTTGCTCTCTAAATATGGATGAAGCAGATTTAATGAAAATGCTTTTGTTTCTTAAAAGTTAAAGAATATATGGTAATGTATGAGAGTTTGATGCACAGTCTTGTGCAAGGGCAAGAGATAGCTTATCAGCTTTCTTCAAGCAGTGAAAGTTTTCTTTTTGAGGCTAATGATGATGAATCACTTCTATTTCACTTTTCAAACATTAAAAAGAATATTATCATTGACTTATTCATGTATTAGTGTAATAAATTAATTAGTTTCACTAATTTCATGGATACTAATTATTATATATATGAAAAATACTAAGCATGTTGTTTTAAAGGGTTTATTGTCACAATAACATGTCATTTAATTGTAATTGCAAAGTACTAATAAAGACAATTAAATGAATCTTACAAAATTATTATATTCATATGTAAATTTGTTATAATCTTTTGTTACAAATTATACGATAAATGTCATAATAGTATAGTAATAAACTCAAGCCTTCAGATTGAACTGGTATCTAAAATCAATACGAATAAGTGTTTTACCTTCCACGTTTTTATGGGCAATTATGTGTAACTTTAAAATACAGTAAAAAAACATTTGATCTCATTTTGAAGATAACAAAAATAAATAAAATATATTTGTATTATTATTTGAGTAAAATGACCTTTTGACATAATGACCGTTTTGTCAATCACAAAAATCTTTAAAAAGTGAACGAATCATGCATATTCGCCTAGTCGACATCATTTATAAACACATATTCCTTCCATAAGAAAGAAGATACATATTTTTGCATTCATAATTCTTTTATCGAAGATAATTCAACTGATCAAATAAATAAAACAATTAGATTTTATTTAGAATACACTTGTGATCATTTATATTCAACTGTTTACTTTCTGTATAATATCAATATTTGTATGTATACATACATGTGTGTTTATGTTTGTGTGAATCATGAATGATTTGAGAAATGATAGGGGTGAAGAATCTAAGGAGAAGGGATGGGTGCCAAAGGTGAAAATGATTGGGGTTAGATTGACCCATTTCTAGTTCTTCTTTTCTACAAATAGGGTGTTCTTGTGATCACCCACCATTCATTCTACTACAAATATGTGATGCTACTTTGGTCCCACTCACTCACTCACTCAAAACTAAAATTAAAATAATTGTACCCTTTATTTTGAATTTACATGTTGGCCCAAAACACCACAGGCAAAGCAACTCAACTCTCACTGTTATTGCAAAACTGCACATCACATGATGAGATGACATGGGGTGTGGTGGATCCACTTCCTCCTTCTTCTTTTTCCTCATTTTTAATATAATATATATTTATATTATTATGATATATATTTTATTTGGAAAATAAAATGGCTGAGCCTGAAACTTCTCCTCCTCCACATGCCTTCATGCTTATTCCCATGTGCCATTGTTTGCTTGATGTCACTGTCTTCTTCATCTCTTTTGCTTACTTAGTACTATTTTTAAAGGAGATGTGTTTAGATAGTGATTTGCCAACCACTGTAACAAAACCTTTATTAGGTTCTTGCTCTTTAAGTTTATATCTATCAAAGATTCCTATAATCACCCGACTGTCATATATTTTTTTAACTTTTTAATTTTGAACGTTCAGAATGTCGTTTATCCAATATTTATGACAATTTATATGATTTAAACTCAAACAAGACAATTAACATGATATTTTATTATTATCAGCTACTCAACAATTCAGTGATGATGAATTACAAAATATGAATCTTGGTGCACAATTTAATTATTACAACAAATTTAACATGGAGTTTGAGAATACACACATTTATGTTCTAATAATGAAGTAACATATTAGATGACAGATTATGAAGAATCCGAGTGGATATTTGAAATAAATAATTGTAAAAGCATATGAATGAATGATTAATGAAACAATAGACAAGCCAACCACAAGACTTTCCCCAGCAAAGACAGATGTGAATTAGGACAAAACAAGCCAACTTTATAAGTATTAAAAAAGCATCCACACAGCTCTGCATTAGATCTCCAACAAAATCTCAATTATTCAATTTCTATAACGTGAAAATGATGCAGATCAGAGAAGGCACTTGCATGTTCAATTTTTAAGCACATAAAATATCATTGCACATCTCCTCTACAAGCCTAGGAATATATAGGATGCAACATAAACCATAGCTCCAATCCAAAACATTAATTAAAACAGATAGGAATGCTAAAATTTAATTAGTTTTTTGTTTATCAGATGGAAGGTAAGATATGATCGTCCCGACTAGAGCTGTAAACAAGCCGAACTCTTAACGAGTCGCTCGAGCTCGGCTCGTTAAATATTCAGTTCATGCTCGTTATAATCGAGCTCGAGAGTCGAATTCGAGCTCAAGATTGACCTCGTTTTATAAACGAGCCGAGCTCGAGAGCCGGCTTGTTTAATATTTAATTAATTATATTTTTAAAATTTTAATAAATAATTATATTAGAATTAGACAAGCCGAATCAAGTCGAGCCAATTTTAAGTTTGCTCATTTATAAATTAATTAATTAATTATTATTTATTTATTTAATTTTTAATGAATATTTGTATTGAAATTTAAACGAACCAAATCGAGTCGAGCTCGAGCTTGAGCTTGTCTATTTTATTTCGAGCCAAACTCGAGCTTAGTTACATAAGCTCGTTCGAGCCCGAGCCGAGCCCGAGCCAAATACTTTTTTCACGAGCCGAACCGAGCCCTGCCAAAATGAGGCTCGATTCAGGTCGTTTACAGTACCCCTTCCCGGCCCAACTTGACCGGGGATCTTAAACACTGCCCTGAATGCTAAAAGACATCGGAGCTCATTGAACTCAAGTCATTTTGCCGTCCTAGTAATATAAGAAAAGAGAAATTTTTAGATAACCCTTTTAATTATACGCGAGTTTCACATGAACTCTTTTAAATACAAAATCAATCTGAGAGGTGCTCTGAATATCAAAAAGTCTGCTCTATGTTTGTCATTTGTGATAAATGAAGCGCAAAAGCATATAGTTGGTTTCATTATCTTGCTGCTCCTAGGGAGAAAAAAATATGAAAAATCAAGCCTCACTATCTGTGTCTTTTTTTTCGACAATTTAAATTTTATTAAGGATAATTAACAAAAGGTCCCAGGAGATACATCAGGTAAACAAGTTACTAGGAAGTGCATAATGAAAGTGAGAGTGATAAGCACTTAATTGAAATAAACTTGTTTTTTTCATCAACAAATTTTTTATATTAATGAAATATGTCTTATCTTTCCCAAGACGGAAAGAAAACCAATACAATATATTGATATGAGAATTGAAAATTGAAAAACAATATAATTTGATGAGAGTGGAGCCAGAGCACATTAAAGGCCCAGCCCAACAAATGAAACCTATCCAGAGAAAGCAAAGAATTCGTATAAGTCTTTGTCTGTGGTTCGTGGAGATCACAGCCCAGTAACTTCGATCGTGTGTCCACTCGGACTCGGCCCAGTTTTTGTTGCATGCAGGCCCAACAAGAAAATAGGTGTCTAGGGCCCATCCAATCTCATCCGCCAACATCAATCATATAATTTAAGTTTCTACATATCTGAAAATTCACTATTATGACAGAATCGTCCATTATAGTTTTATTTAAAAAAAATCATATCTGCCATTCGTACCGATCTTCTTTAATTATAACTATAAAAGAGTTTAAGATAGGGCTTTAAGCGAAATTGACTTATCGAAAAGGACAATGTAATGAACATAATACACTTTGTGTTTATACTGAAACTGTCGATTTTAATATATCGAATTTGGAGATTATTTTACGTATATAAATCAGCTGACGTATTCAGACCTCGTGACAAAATTTCACGTGATATTTTGTTTGTGGAAAGTACACACGTGGTGTAGAAATGAGGGTGTCGAGTGACTGATGATGATGATAATGCAATGATCATGTGAGCCCTCCAAGAGGGTATGTAGGGGCCTCACAATATAGTCTTGAGGGTTCCATGGTGGTACAAGGTCGTTTGGAAAACGGGTGTGTGGGGTTTATATGTATATGAGTGCAATAATATTGCTTTCCTCTTCAAGGTTGACCTAGGATATACACACCTCCTTTTCCTCTCTTCAAACTTTAATTTACATATATATTACACCCATATATATACATATATATGCCCACAATATATATTTGATGCAACTCCATACAAAAATAAAATTTTAGAAACAACTCCATACAAAGATAAAAAGATTGCATCGACTAATAAATTTGATGCCTTAAATGCAGTCTGTAATAATTTAATATATATAATCCGATTTAAAAACTTATATATAGCATTATCAGTAAAATAGTTTGAGACTGTGATTCTGATTAACTATACGGTATATACATATATATGTGTGGAAGTTCAACAGACCAATTGTTTCGAGTTTAGAATAAGAAAAAAGTGCATATTGGATAAAAATATTAAGGTTGACTTTCTTATTTATGAAACTGACACTAATTAACTGTATGTATAAAAGAAAATACTAAAACCTCTTTAACTATAGCAATATGTCAGATATATATAATATAATAAGAAAATGAAGAATAAAATAGCACATCACCATGTATATAGAATTGCTCTCCTTCAATTAAACAAAAAGTGAGAAGTACATCATAAGCTTAAATCAACCAAAGGAGTAACATCAATAATAATTACTAGAGTAAAAGATAGAGGGAGGGAGAGAGTATATAATAATAATAATATAGAGCCCACAAGTTAATTACATGAAGTCTGTAATTAATGGGGCCATTAACATTAATTAACCGAAGACGGAAGATTTAACAAAAAGGAAGTGAAGCGACAAAATCTACATGAGCAAGTTGCGAATAATGGCAGCTTGAGCACTGTTTGTGTCGACCGAAGCAAGAAGCTCGCTTAAGCGGTCGCTCAAGTCATCAACCTCTCTGTGCAGGTTCTTTATGTAATTGCATGTCTCCTGCAAAACCTTTGAAGCCGAAACCTACCAAGAAGAAGAAGAAGAAAAAACATTAATCAAAGTTATATACGAAAATATAGGAGTCTACGAAGAGTGTGGTGTGGTGCATGAACAAGTGGCAAATAAGTAAACGTATAGGGAACAAGAGAGACCCACACAGCACATGATGATTAAATGAGGGAGGTGTGGGCTTTGAGAGTGACTTGTGGTGCAAATCAAAACCATCCAATCCCACACACACTAATCCAGACTAGTCTCTGGCTGGAAGGTCATGTCTGTTTGACTAGCGTCTAGCGTTTTTTTACGGCAGCAAAGAGGTTTAGATGTTTTTGGTACCTTGTCGGATCGCCTGTTGCGGATCTCGGGGATGAGTTGCTGCAGGCGGAGGACGAGATCGGCGATCTGGTCGTCGGTGATCATGGACGAGCCGGACTGCCTCGAACGTGATCTTCTGCTAGACATAGTGCCAAATTTGTATGTGTTAATTTGGTGAGTGTCAGTGAGTAGAGAAGAAGCACAGAGATAATGGGAAGTGTTGAAATCAACAAGTGATTGTGTATGTGTGAGAGAGAGAGAGATCGAGGTTATATATATACATATGTTTATATAATAATAATATGTATAATTGAGTTGTGTAGAGATGTGAGAGATATGGGGAAAAGCAGTGGGCTAGGGGCTGTTTTTGTTTCTTCAACGATTAATTATTTATTTATTTGTATGAGTAATGTGTGAGAGAGTGTAGCTGTCCTGTCCCCAAACAAAAACAGAGGTTTGTAATTGTAGCGTTCCAGTGATTTTGGTGGCTTTAATATATAAAAACGACCACCTAGGCCCTCTTGCAAGAAACCTCACGTTAACATGTTTAAATATGCTCTAAACACATTACCCATATCTCACTTTCATTGTCTTTGTCTTTACCCCCAAGCGGTTGAGTAATGAGGCTGAGGGTTTGATCCTGCTTAAATGACGGTGATTTTTCATTTATATTTTCAGTTAAATCGTATTTTAATATGATATTATATCTCAGTATTCTTCTATCTATGTGATAGGGAACAGTTTCATAATTATCAGTGTCATGTGAGAGCATTTAAAAACAGGAGGAACCGAGTTGCTTCAATTTAGACTTGCCAAAAATCGCTATGTGCACGAAACTGTGTGTTCGTAATAATTTTCTTCAAATGTCCTCAAGATCTTACATGTGATAGGAAACGACTTCACAATTAATGTCATCCGAGTGTTTTTTTAAGAAAAAAAGCAGAGATGCTTCAAGTTGCACTTTGCCAAAATTGCTCTGTTTAAAAAAACTAGTTCAAAATTACATTCTTTAAACAGCCGCAGAATCTCCCATCTATACATAGATACTTACTTGGTATTTCTAGCATTACGTGATGATGCAGATCTGTGTACGAGTCACATAAATACGGATGAATAAATTTAAATTCTAAAGATTATAGATATTATAATCATTCGACAGATATTAAGAGTTAGAACTTTTTCCATTAACTTCATCATATTTAAATATTATATTAAGAGTTTAATCTTTTTATTCTCACGCACATTATTTAAAATCGATTTTTATTGTTTTTGATTTACTCGTCCGATTGATTATATATATATATATATATATATATATATATATATATATATATATATTATAATACGATATATGAATAAAATATATAAAAATCTTAGTAAATACGTGAATCTTGTTAATTACATGTTAATATCTTATAGGGTATGTCTTGGAGTTTCTTGTTCTTGATATAAGAGTTAAATGGCATATCCGTTTTGAAAAACTGGTAATGTGTTGTATTGGAGGCAGTTCCAAGAAAGGAAAGGAGATTAAAATTACAAGAGGACAACGTTGACCGGTCAAAGCTCGTGCCATGCTCCTCTTCGGGACTCGACACTGCACGTGTCGTCTCGTGCACCGCCCCGATTCCTCCGCTCTTTTATTTTATTTTATTTTTATCAAGATTTGATTAATTAAATATTTATTTAGAGAGGTTAAAGTATAGTCCTCGAAACACTCCTTTTTCGGTCATAAATTCTCACTGCCGGTTACTATTTTCAGTTCCCAAGTCCAACTTATCTTGCAATAAAATATAATTTATATGTAATTAGTTATTTTTTGAAAAAAATTATCAGTTCATTTTGTCATGCGTCATACGCGTTGGCGCAGCTTCTTATAAAAAAGATTTCGAGATTTTACAGATTTAACAATAATGTTTGTGTTCTCTCTCATCTTAAAAGATTATTTAAGAGACTAAAATGTATTTACTTCCATAAAGCTTAGGGTTGTTTATGGATTCAAAATCGGAACGAACCAGTCTAAAATTATATAAAATTAATTTATATACACGATTTTAGATTTTGAGAAATCATATTCGAAATTAAAGGTAACCAATGAATCAGTTATAACGGATTATGGCCGCGGGCGATTCTTTGAATACAATTAGACTGAACTGCTTGAAATGAAACTTTATTTTAGACAAATTTATTGGTTGATTTTGGTCTAAAAATTATTTTTTGATTAATTAAACAAATTTATTCCATGAAATTTAATACTAAATTACTATGAATAAACAAATTTAGTAATGAAATTCCATGTAGTTTAGTATTAAGACAATAGTAAATTTTGAATACCAAATTACAAACTACAGTGATAATTATGTAATCAAAATTAAAAATTAAAGCGTTAATATTAAAAAATATACAATCAAATTAGTACGATTTTTCCTCTATTAACCATAACTTTAGCTTGATTAAGATAGCCAAATTTAAATGTCATTCAATAATCTTCTTTAAATTAGAATCGAAAGTGAGCAATTATCCATAGACTATAGTTCTCAATCCGGGTTTGACCCGTTTCTCGATTTTGATCGGATTCAAAAACCAAATTGAACACCTCTGCTAAAACCAGTTTAATTAAGTAGCTTTGTTTAGATCTCAAATAATAGGTAAAATATTATTTGAAATCCCGAGATTTCAAATGGAAATAATTTATATGAATAAAGAACACATCAAGAATAAACTCTTTAAACCCACCTTATTATAATGAGGAAATATAATCGTACATGATGGGACTTAAGATCTTCATTATTATAAATTGAATAAAAAAATATTAGGCGAACACAGTGTTTATTTCATTAAATATCAAGTGACAAATAGAACATGTGAAAATAAATCAAGTTGATTAGATTCTCCAATTGTATAATGACTTCGCTTAATAATGATTAAGCATCATTGTACGGAAACACAGCCAAGTTGCTATTTATTTATATCTGTACGTGTCAGTGTGTGTAATCTTCTGAAAGAGAGATTTAATTTGTTTAAATAATACTATCAAATTCAATAATTTCAAAGCCTCTGTGTTTACAAGATTTTGTGCTAAGATTCTATTGCATGCATCAGCCAAGATGTGAAATTTTACTGGGAAATAACATTATACTTGAATTAGCATTATTCTTTTTTATTCAACAATACTCCATGAATAAAACTACATATTCTTTCATAGGTTATCAATGTTGAAACATTATGGTCATCACATGTCTCCTTGTACGTAGTTGACTATTTTTCCTCTATTGATTTGTGTAATTGTTATAATTTCTTATGTGTAATTGTTATATATCACATGTCTCCTTGTACCTCACGCTTCCTATGTGGAATATTGGCTGAAATGTGGTTTCCGACACTAACTATTTTTTCTCTTCGTCAGCCTCTATTTTTATCTTTATAAAAATTATTGAGCATAGATAATTATAAGATTGTTCAAACTCATTTGCCGTTTGACTGATTACAAACAACAAAAGAAGATAAGTAAAATTATAAAATCGTTGATTACGATATACAGATGGATCATACGGCTTCATTAGAGTTGGCCCATTAATTAGTATTATGTATTAGGGTTTTCTTATTCTATAGGTATTTGGGTTTCCTGTTCAGTTCGGTGTAGATCCCATATAAAGGACCCTCTTCTCTTGTATTTGACATCAACAATATCAAGAATAATAATATTAAAATTAACATGTCTCATTTTATTTGACCATTTTATTTCTATTGATTCGTGTAATTGTGATAATTTTTTTATATGGGTTCGTTTTTATTGATGTGATAATGACTGTTGGGTAGGTTCATATACACATTAAAACCCACTATCGACCTAGAAGACTAGTTTAGTGGGGTTTGATCATCTAATGTGTGTGTAAATAAACTCTCATTTCACCTTACATTTCCAATGTGGAATCTTGGCTCAAATGCAGATTTTGACACGGACTATTTTTTCTTACAGATGGATCGTACGGCTCTGATTCTCTACTTGGCCTATAAACTAATACTACTTTCCCTTGTCTAAATTTCCTAATCACACCACCCCTTACAACTACAAATAAACATTTTCCACCACTAGAAAAAGAATCAAAATATTAGTTGTCTCCGCGACTTGTAGGAGAGAGTACTTAGTCATTTATATATATCAATTTCAAAACAATTACCATGTTGAGTGCCGCTTAAGGAATCAATATATAGACGACACATTTACATTGTAATTAACTAGACTAATCGGTTTTGTAAGACCTAAAAACATTACATTTATTGCTTGACCAAATATATGTGTGATTAGATAGCCATATAATGAGCGAAACAGTAGCTAATCGATACAAACATATGGCCCTTCCATGCATAGACTCTGTGACAGTGCATTTTAGACATGTGGTGTGTTCCTCGGAGCTCACTTAGGACACAAAGCCCCCTTAAAGTCGACACATAGCCCATACACATTGACGGGGATCATGTTTTGTTGTTTGTTAGTGTTAGATGCGAGTTAGTCCATAAAAATAAATACGAACAAATCAAACCAGCATGTATTCACAATATACGTGATAAAACAACAATATGCATTAAAGTTGGGGTAATAATTTTAAATATGAAATATATTTTGAAATGAGAACATAGAATATTGATGGATTGGAATTGGAATTGGATCAGGTCGAGACCCGGTAACCTGATAAGTGCGGGGTCCGGGTCATTAATTATGTCGAGATGTAGGTGCGAGTGAATTTTCAAGCCTGGATCCGATCTCCAAGCTATGTCGGTCCACGATTTATACCCTTTAGTGCACGAGAGGGAAACTTTTTTTTGTGTTGTTTTAGTCTACAGAAGCATGATACCATTTATACCTTAAAAGAGAAACTAGTATTCTTTTCATATGATATTATGAAGAAAGGACTATGGTTGCATATCCCACTTCTCAACGTTTTCATCTCACGTGTCAAATTTTTACTCTCAATTTTTCATTCACTTCTTGTTCATTTTAAACTCGTGCTATAATGTTGGAAATAACTCATTGCATAAGATACGTAATCGTTTTTTATATTATCAGAATCAAGTCTAATCGTTTTCAAATGTGTGCTCAAGTTTACACATTCAAAAATTTATATACTCAATAACCATTTTCACGTATTTGTCCAACAATAGTTAGTGCTCATTTGTATATATATATATATATATATATGTTCAGAAGTACATTATTTGTAGGATTAATAGGTATTTAAGACTGTTTATCAAGGATCAAATGAATGATTACCCTAATGTTGCTAATTGGTTCAAAGCATACACATTGAATAAATTTGGTAAACATTTTATTTAATTGTAAGTTGTTCTTTTAACACGGTATCAGAGCTTCATATTCTGACGACCCTAATTCAAATCCAAAACATATTCGATCCTCTCCACTCTTTATCATGTGGGTCTTGCTACTGTCGTCTCCTACAAATGATTCCTGGTCAAAAATTTCCCCGAACAGACCAAACATAGGACACATGTGGACTCTGCAATTGGATAGGAGCTTCAACACTTGGATATTGTTGTTGCCATTAGTCATTTTCATTGTTCCCCTCTTCATATTTCGTATCCTTTCCAATGGGTTGCCATATTTATTTCTTGTTCACATTGATTTCTTAATCCACTTCTCCAGTCCCTTTCATCAATTTTTAAAATTATCACAAAATAAAACAAAAATTGCAGATAAGAAATTCAGGGTCTTTGTAAATTTTGAGACTCGTTTGTCTATCGCTAATATTGAGTCAATGTCCCATCAGTTCACAAGACTCGATTCACATGCAAATGCACAATATCTATTATGTACACGCCACATTCTTGAGATGTACTATTTCAAGAATCTGTAAATGAATATCCCTACCAAATTTATCTGCACATGTTGGTGGAAAGAGAAAATAATTGACAAAATATCTCACCTATAATAGTGTAGTGAGTAAAACAGAGAAAAATCATTATAAGTTACAGACAATGATGATCCAAAACCAAAACTGAGCCACAGTGGTATAGAGCATGTGGTGTGTTCTTGAATTGGTTTGTTTCAGACAAATGAGAGGCCACAACATCCTGCGGCTGCACAATGTGATGGATTGAGACTCATATTTTGATCTGATGAATGCTTGGTGATGGAAATTATGACCACAAAGAATCCCATGTACCTTGTTCTTTCTTGTGTCTCATTTTTCTTTTACATTGATTTGTTGTGCCTCTTTATTAGTGTCCTTTGTCTTGATCTCTCCAAATGTTTGACCTTAGAGACCAGTTTTTGGGACATGACATGAGGTGTTTATTAGCATTTCACCCCAAAATGACACATTGAGCAACACATGGTAGTGCTTTATTTTGCTAATTCAAATATAAACCATGTGTTGGTGGGTAAAGTTGTGGTGGATATTGTATATCCCATAATTTGAATATGATGATCAGACACATAATCATTTGAGTCATCATTGATAGTGTGAAAAATGTTAATGACCCAACCACAATTATTAGGTGAGAGATTAGTGATAGAGTTTGGTCATTTACTCCGAAATATTTATTAAATGTATGGGTTATATTTAAATTATTTAAAATCAAACATAAAATACCATCAATTCAATATCTAAATTTAAAAATGAAACTTCAATATATTTATTTATAGATTAATTGTCAATATTCAGAACTGATTATTAGACGACATAAAAATATATAATGGATTGAGTGACATCAATTTCATGATAATACTGTTAGATAATATCATGCTAGACCCATTAGAAATAACTTATTAGAGTTTAAGTTTGTATATCGGGGTTTACTGAATTCCATATAAAGTATAGTGTAATCTCTATATACATCACATCAATAATATCGATTTATTATTTTTGTCAGTTATAGTTATGATTTGATAAATTTATTCATTGATCAACGGTCAGTATACAAAATCGATCGTTAGACGTGAATTAAACGGCATATAAAAGTTGTGCAGCTAAGGCGAGTTTGGAGTGACATGAATTCATTTCATGTGATTATTGGCCATGGCTGTCTCCTCCTCGCAGATTGAGTCAATCTGTGAACTGACCAATTAAATGAAGCAAACAAAAAATAACAGAGACGTGTGGTGGAGTAAAAGACCATATTGGCCCTGTGAATGTGGTACCATTTGCGGCCATGTGGTTGTGTTCCTCGCTTTTCAGTTACAGACAAACTTGGGACACTAACTGAAACTCATAGCCCATAAGTCAAACATATGTATGGCCACTCCCTATGGCTATGTGGGTCTCATCTCATGGCTGCCCAATAAATATTATACTTGCAATTACTAAGGATTTGTTGTCCGGACTCGCCAAATCTACCGTTCCTGGAATTGAATTGGATTGGCCCAATGAGACTGGCTTGATGTCTCGAAAATTTGATGTTATGAAAGGCCATTTTGTGATGTCCTTTCTCGTATTGAAGACGTATATTTTATCAGCTTTGCATGTCTTTATGCGTTTACGGGTTGTTGAGTTATTGCCACGCATGAGTAGGTATATTCAAGATACATTTTGATCATAACTGTCGCAGAAACTTGCATATGGTGTAACTCGGTTGTTAGAGCTTCAAATAGGGAGAAATTATAGTCCAAATGTAAGAGGATTCAAAGGTTGACAACTCTGCAGAAGAAAGTTTTGGAAAATTTCAATGTTTGGGTTATGTCAGGGCTGTGACATCGTGATATGTCACGGTCGTGATATGTCGCGGCCAGACTTCTATTAAACTCGGATTTTGACCTACTTTTCAAAAGACTTCATCTTAGAGCACTCACATGACGATCGGAGACTCTTAAGGCGGCATTTGAGGTTTCAAGAAAAGGTTCAAGGCCGTTGGAGGCGAATATGGGTGCATGGATCAGTTAGGCATCAAGGAAAAGCACTTTAGGGGAGAATATACTTATTCATGATCTTTAATTCCAGGGTTTTGAGTTTTGAATTTCTTTCTCCCTTTCTATTCGTGTATAGAACTTGATAATTATACATTCTAGCACCATGATTGTGGGCTAATTCCTCATAATCATGGGTGTTAAGGTCAAATACTTTGGAATTTTCAATTATTGAGTTGTGATTTGATTTTAATCATGTTGTTTGAATTGTTGGTTATATTTCGATTACGTGATATTTGTCATGTTGTGTGATCATGAAACTCAAGAGGGTCGGTGGGTGACTGACACATCGCAGTTGAGGGGGGTCAACTCCCCCGAACCCCCATCCCTTCGTGATCCTTGCACGCTTGGAATGCGCTCTATGCACGAGATGGATAGTAGACATTCCAAGTATAAACCGACTCCAATATCAAGAGATAGAGTTGATATTTTTGCGGACAAATGTTAGTATCTGATTACTTTAATAATTATATCGTTTTCTCTTATTTGTAGTACCACTGTGGCATAGTACCCGTTATCATCTCAATTTGGTCAATTTTATAATCTTCGTTATTTTTAGTTTGAACTTCATTGTTTTGACTTTTTGCATTATTCTTTGACTTTTTTTATCTAATATTTAGAGTTTTTACTCTTTATAATGTGGTTTTAATTTATTACTATAACGTAGCTAAAATTGACTTTGTGCACTGAGAATTTTTGTTCTCATATAGCTGTGTCTTTCGTTAAGTTAAACTGAACACTATCGGTTTTCAGTACAAAATGACTAAATTAACCCTAATTTTTACTCAAATTTTCAAAATACACCATTCTTTCTCTTTCTTTTTTTCCCTTTCATGATCTATCCCTACCACTGGCATTTTCCTCCAATACAGAGAGATTTACATAGTCAATATGGTTAGGTTCATACCTTTTGTGGTTGTCTTTAATATGGGTAACTATTATGTAGATCGCACTCCTCTTGTTCAATTCAAAACTGATATTAGTTATCATAAGGAAGAAGCAACATCAAGTTATTTGCTTGGCTTGATTTGTACTATCTTACCCAGACTGAGAGCTCTGCTGGGTTGTAATGGTTGAGGTTGATGTGCTCGAACCAGATGTTGAGCATCTCCTTGACATAACTTGACGCTTCAAATTGTTGATCCTCTCGATTTCGGCCTCCATTTTAACGATTTCTTCCTGCATCCGGCTGAGTTCGGAAGCATTGCGATCGATTATGCCAGTGCAGCCACTGATAGGGTCACGGATACGGGCCTCGGCTTCAAATGCCAGGGCTTCTGTGGCAAGTTCTAGCTGGTCGGCGTTAATCTCGGGAAGACGATTGGTCAGATAGTATTCCCCAAACACCTGATAAATGTTGGCATATTTCTGCTCCTGGTGAGGCGGGAAAAAGGGCGCATACAGACAGTCGGCCGGGCATTCCTGCTTCCGATTATTGCACGCACCGCACCCTCTTGACATTTTCTTCACCAAAACACCACAAAATTATAATCAATAACAGATTAACTTCAGCCGCGGCGTGTAATTCAAAACTAGAATAGTATAGAGATAAAACCATCAGTGGAAGAAAATATACAAACGTTTCTCCAACCATATACAAGATTACATGAAATAATCTATCTTTCACAAACCGAATACAAGTTTAGACGAAACTAAAAGAACCACAGAAATCGGCTACAAGAAGAAAAAAACTCAATCTTTCTGTTTTATTGCTTATGGCCAGTCCCTTATTAAAACCCAATCTGATAGTCTTTATACAGGTGTTGCACCAACGGTTACCTGCTTCAATTTCAGGGTTTTTTTACCAAAGTATAACACTAATTACTAATGCAGGTCCACTAGTTTGATATTTATCAAAATATACCTTGTGACTCACTTTGCGCTCTCAAAGAGAAGACACTAAACCTGAAGAGATTTCACAGACACCACCACGTGACTGGTGTTTATCATAATATTTGGGATGTTACTAGTTCATCATCATATATAATCCAATCGTGTATCTACTACACAAGTTGCTAAATCGGTTACATCTCTCAACAGGCATAAAAAGAGTCCATACGATGAGTTCATGCCACTTATTGAAAGCAGTTCCATAATCGTCCACCATATGATTTTGCTTTGCAAATCAAGTCATTGGTGAATTTGACCCACTTTTATCAAGTATAAAAGTGACATGAATATTATAGATAAACAAGTTGCTAGTTCAACTCTGATGAATAAGAACAACCCACAAAGCAGAGTAATGTCAGAGCACATATATACACCATTAAACAAGACAGCACTTCCCAAACCACAAACCTATAGGAATTAGCAATTTCCATTACCTTTTTGTTTCTGCTATTAGTTTTTTCAAGTTTTCAAGCACAATAATGATTTTGACAGGAATTCTCAAAATTGATTACCAAATATAAAACATATCTGAAACCTAAAGAGAAAGACTCACCGAAACAGCGAAGAAGAGGTGAGCACCAAAGCCAGAGATTTGCAGAGAATTGTGGATTTGCAGAGACAATTGAAGGAGACTATCGTCGACGATTCAGAACTGGGAAGTGGGAGAGTTAGGGTTTCTGATAAATATTTGAATCTATAATACCCTCCTCCCCATGATACACTGCAGGGAGTCAAGCCAGGTCCAAAATTATTTGAATCTATTTTATATATGTTTATTATTGGAATTGAATTCCTGCCAATATTATTTGTCACATGTTTTTAATCCATCAAATTATTAGAATTTATGATTATATTTTGTTAGGATTGATGATCTATTAATTAGTTAGAGGATTATGGTACAAAGTAATACCAACTGAAAAAGAAAACATATGGAGAAAACATATTGGAAAAAATCATTACGTATCGAAAATATTAGAAATATAAATATATAAATGATTTATTAATCAATTGAATATATTAAAAATTAAAACGGTGGAGTTTTAACCAATTTCAATTTTCTGTCTAATCGTAATTTATTAGTACAAAAATTAAAATTGAGTATAGTTTCTCAATAAAAAAATCATAATTATACAAAAATATTAAGTATAACAAATGAATAAGGAAATATATATGTATTTCCAAAAAAGGGAATATATATGAATTTTTTTAAAGAAAAGAACGACACTTTATTACACTTAACTATAATGAAATGACACTTTTATATTATAACTCATTTTTATCTCTTATTTTGTACATTGACAATTTTTTGTGACAACTTCTAAAATGTCTAATATACCTAAATTACCCCTGGTTCAATTGAAAAAAGTAGAATTGAATTAATAATGAAATTAAATTGGGTCGGTTCAAATCAGATTCATTGATCTGATCAGGAGTATTTTAGGTATATTAGACATTTTAGATGTAGGTTGTCACAAAAAAAATTGCAACGTATTAGAAAAAGAGAAAAAATTCGTTAGATGTGAAAATGACATTATTCCTAATTAAAATATTAAAACTTTGGTTGATGCAGTAGACAGTAATATTTTTGTAGATTAAATTGGGTTGGATGGGAATAGCTCATTCACTTTCTTATATAATTGGGTAATGATTAATGAGTGTGGTATGAAAAATATCACAACTAGTTTGGTTATTAGACCGATGAGTTCAGTCACTATTTAATTTTCTTTAAATATATAAATTTAATTTTCAAAACAAAATGATCATCTAGGGGTGAGACCTAGATAATAGTAACTTCTTATTTTTAGCGAAAGATTCATTTATTTAATATTAACATGGGTGGAACAAAACCCACGTTCAAAAATTGAGTATCAGCGCGTACAGTTTACAACAAATTGTAAAAGGTATCCTAAACGACACCTTATATATCTTTCTAGAAACACCGTGAATTGGGTAGGTCACTGATCGTCCACCCACACACTAACTTGGAAAATCAGGGACGTATGTCGGACAAGACCGGCCGTCATCAATAAAGAAAAACCCACCAGGACAAGACCGATCATCATCAATAAAGAAAAACCCACCCTAACTCCCCGCTAGCATTCACCCAAAAATACACCGACCATCATCAATAAAGAAAAACCTACCCTAACTCCCCGCTAGCATTCACCCAAAAATACTGATCAATCAGGAGTCCACGCAATTACACAAATGGAGCCAACCTACCAGCACCACACAGCATCCCCAATATGCGTAAAAAAACCGCTTCTAAAACCACAGAGCTCCGTTTTTTTAACTTTACAAGGTTAGCTATCCCGGGTGTTACCATACTGGTTATCGCCTTACCAGTGAAGCCATGGGCATCGCATGTAACTAGTGTCTTTAAACTAGGAATCGGTCCCAAGGGGTCCCGAAGTAGCACACCTAACTCTTTGGGACTCCAAAATAGATCCACCACTCCTTGGACTGAAGTTAACAAAACCTCTTCGCGCTCACTTGAAAGCAAGAAGACCTGGGACGCTCGGTTCTAAAGACATGGGCTAGATATGCTATAAAGTGCTTAGTATCAAATTTAAAACAAAACGGTTGAGCCAAACCAATTTAGATCGAAAAACCAGCCCAAATCGGAGTGAATCGAGCCAGGATTGGCCAAAACGACATCGACGAGCGGAAAATCATCGAAGTCGTCCCCCGTTGCCTCGGTGAGACTTATATTGGGTTTTTGTGCCCTAGCACAATGTATTTTCAATCTAATCATGTAATAAAGATTATTAGTTGAAATAAAATCGGCATTTATATTACTAAGTGTTGTAATAATATCTTAAGTATGATTTGATTTGTAACATTGATGTGTCAACACATAATAGTAGATCTACAGATAAGATAAAATTTTACTTAGCAGTCCCCGATCAGAATAGCTTCATAAGAAGTGATCAGTATGAGGCTAACTCTAAATGATCACGCTCTACTGATCATGGCCAGAAGGGGGCCAGAGTTAGGTCATAGTATCACCAGTCAGGGGTGATATAGGACGACCCGATCATGAGTATGTTACATAGACACAGTCATGAACATACTCATATGTCGGCACATGAAAACACATCCTCAGACAGTAGGACCATTGAGGTCACTGTGTAATGAGTGACGAGTTTAACTCAATGTAACGTCTCTTGTAAAAGGGTTACAATAACGACTGTGATTGGCTCGATCACGAGTTACATGAGTTGACTCAATGGATCGCTGAAGGATTTATCCCTCATATGGACGTGTGAGTAGATATCAGTTTAGGCCACTTGATGAGTGCAACTGAAATACAATAGGGTTAGCGTATTTTATGATTTAAATCAAGATAAAATTGGAATTAATATGCTTGCTTGATAACATGCTTGTTTGAAAACATGAATGTTTGATAAAACGGTGTTTGCAACATGATTGCTAAGTTAGCCCGAATTTAGAATTTAATTTCGGTTTGCAACATGCGAGTTGCTTTTGGATTGTAATTTAAGTGTGACCTGCGTGTCACAACATTTATTTAATTTAAATTAAATGTAATTACGAAGTCCCAAGACGAGCAGAACCAAAGAGAATGACGGTAATCCCGAGGAGGCGTGGAGCCAGTGGGAGTCCAGGAGAATGAGGAAAGACAAGACATAGTATAGGTTTTAGTTTATTCCAGTAGGGTTAGCGGGCTAGCTAAAGCAAATTTACATTTATGTTTATAAATGCATGGTTGAATGTATGATTTAATTTTCATAAGTTCATGTTAATTAGATCATCACCCACATGTGTAAAAATTAATAATAATAAGTTAATCACGCACATGTAAACCGGAATCGAAAGTATCTCTACATGGATTTGTAGCTGATAAATTCAAATTAAGATCAAATAATGATCAGTGATAATGGATATTTAAAAAGGCAAGTAATTTCAAGTCAAGCTAGATACCGTCCACTTTTCATCACTTCGATTAGTTCTTAGACTCATGGGTGGATACGATTAACGTGGATCCATGAGAATGGGTTCTAATATAAGATGGACTAGTTTGCATGGGTACGTGCGCATTAGCGTAGTAACCATACAGATTGGACCATGCGTTGAAAATTGGTTGACTTGGCTGCGATTCTAAGATAATCTGAGCAGAGTATCAGATATAGGGCAATGCCGTATACATACAATGTATAAGCCCTAGCCAAGAATCACATGGAACTGTGAAAGGGCTGGACTGTCCTACTCCAATGTCCAAAACTGGGGCGATGAGATTAACTCACTTCAGTTTTGGGTATGCGGAGATCTTGGTTTAGATTCAGACACAAGAATCAGAAATGTTCATAATCAAGTATCTCTCACTTCAACGTAATTAAGAATCTGATTGAATTTATTTTCATGTAAAGATTAATGACACCGTCGCAACCCAAATCAACACGTTCTGGCAGTGAAGCCTTGAAGTCTCTTATGTCGAGTGACAGGCTGACGGGGACCAACTTCTTAGTTTGGGAGAGGAACCTGAAGCTTGCCCTTCAGTATGACAGCCATGAGTATATCCTTACAGATAAGCCTCTAAAAGAGCATGCAGATGATGGCAGCGAGGCCGATAAGAACTCTTATGACAAGTACATAAGCGATCGACAAGATGTTGGCATTTTCATGGTTGGGTCCATGGAAAATGACACCAAGGACCAGTTCATGCATCTCATGGGAGATCCCCAATAGATGATGGAGGAAATAAAATTATACTACCATAAGAATGCTCGTGTCGAAAGATACGACACTCTTAAGGAGTTATTTTATAGACGGCTGAATGCTGGTGAGGCAGTGAGCCCACATGTCCAAAAGATGAAGCAGCTCTTTGATCGATTGGCCAGTCTAGGTCACAAGTTCACAGAGCAGCTGAAATCAGATATAGTCCTGATGCCGCTTCCAAAAGTTTATGGAGATGTGATCTCAAATTACAATCTCCATAATATGGAAAAGACTATCAAGGAAATACATGGGATGTTGGTGACAACAGAGAAAAATCTCAAGGGCAAGACCCCAGAGGTTCTTATGGTCAATAAGGGTGTCAGCTTCAAAAGAGCTGGCAAACCTACTGACAAGTCACCAGGACATTCCAACAAGGGCAAGGAACCAGCAGTGTCAGGTAAGGGTAAGGGGCCAATGCAGCTAGCTGGGCAAATAAGGGCACCTATAGGTCCGAGGATCCAAGCGGTTCCTAGAACCGAAGGGAACACTTCGACCTCAGAGGTAGTCTGTTACTACTTCCAGCAGCCAGGTCATTGGAAGAAGGATTGCAGACAGCACAAGGAATATGTGAAAAGCTTGCAGAAGGGAGGACACCCTTCAGGACCTGGATCATGTATTTACGTTGTTGAGTACAATCTCAACGTTACTTTCTCAGATACATGGGTAGTTGATACCGGAGCAGAAATTCACATTTGTGTTAATCTGCAGAATCTGGAAAGTAAGAAGCTCCTTGGAAAAGGCGAGCGGGATATGAGAGTCGGAGACAACAGTTCGGTGTCAACGACGGTTGTCGATTCTGTTAGTCTTAGGATGCCCACAAGGCTTATTTTAGTATTGGACGATGTATTATGTGTACATATATTTAGTAGGAATATTATTTCAGTATCCAGTTTGGACAAACTTGGTTTTGTATTTGTCATAAACAATGACTTATTTACTTTATCAAGAAATAATATCGTTTATGACACTGCATCTATGGTTGGTGGATTATATATTTTGAATATTGATAACACTAACTACAGTTCAAACTATAACGTAAATAAGAGGTTGAAGTCGAATGACTTAAACCAGACAGTGATGTGGCACTGTCGTCTAGGCCACATAGGCGAGAAACGCGTCTCGACACTTCATAAGTGTGGGCTATTAAGCCTGTTTGAATTCACGCCAATTGAGAGATGCGAATCTTGCATTATGGGAAATATGACAAAGGCGTCTTTTGGCGACTTATGTGAAATGGCGAGTGATCTCCTAGGCCTAATACATTCAGACGTATGTGGGCCCATGAATACACAAGCCATGAGAGGTTTTAGATACTTCATAACCTTTACCGACGATTTCAGTTGGTATGAGTATGTCTATTTAATGAGACATAAGTCGGAATCCTTTGATAAATTCAAAGAATTCCAGAATGAAGTACAAAACCAGCTTGGTAAAAGTATAAAGGCACTTCGTTCCGATTGAGGTGGCAAGTACTTATATCAGGAATTTCTCAGTCACCTAAGGGATAAATGTATACTCTCAGAATTAACTCCGCCAAGAACCCCTCAGCTGAATGGTTTTTCCGAACGGAGGAACAAAACCCTGCTTGACATGGTTTGTTCCATGATGAGTCACGCCGACCTTCTAGTATCGTTCTGGGGCCATGCCCTAGAAACGGCCGCATTCATTTTGAATCGGGCACCTACAAAGGCATAGGAGAGCACTCCATTTGAGGTATGGCAAGGGAAAGCTCTCAAGCTGTCTTTCCTCAAGATCTGGGGGTGCGATGTTCACGTCAAGCGGTTGCTTGGTGATAAACTCGAACCCAAGGCATATATTTGGTGATCCAAGTCATATTTCAACAGAAACTCCTGTAGGACCAAGGAGGTCTGAAAGATCTCGTCAAAACCTAGTAAGATATGGATTCTTAGCCACAGAGGGTAATGACTTGATAGTTGTGGATCAGGATGATCCCACAACAGTTCAGCAAGCCTTGGTCGGTCCCAATTCAAAAGAATGGCAGAAAGCCATGGATGAGGAAATAAAGTTCATGAATGACAATCAGGTCTGGAACTTTGTAGAAAGCACACCTGGGATATAACCCATAGGGTGTAAGTGGATATTTAAGTTAAAGAGAGATATGGACGGAAAACCTCAGACTTACAAAGCAAGACTGGTTGCAAAAGATTATCGTTAAGTCCAAGGCATGGACTATGATGAGACTTTTTCGCCAGTAGCGATGATTAAGTCAATTCGGATGATGTTAGCCATTGCATCATATTTCGATTACGAGATATGGCAAATGGACGTCATAACTGCATTCCTTAACGGGAATTTGCAGGAGGATGTCTATATGACCCAGCCATAAGGTTTTGTCGATCCAGAACATCCCGAAAAGGTGTGTAAGCTGCAACGATCTATTTATGGATTAAAGCAAGCTTCCAGGAGTTGGAACTTACGGTTCGATGAAGTCGTAAAAGAGTTCGGGTTCATCAGAATTCCAGATGAACCATGTATCTACAAGAAGAGCAGTGAGAGTAACATAGTGTGTTCCTGGTGTTGTACGTCGACGACATTCTAGCTTGGTTAGGGAAGTCCCAATCTTGCTTGAGACCAAAGCTTGGTTAGGGAAGTGTTTCTCCATGAATGACTTAGGAGATGCCGCTTACATTCTAGGGATCAAGATCTATAAAAATCGATCCAAGAGAATTTTAGGCCTAAGTCAGAGCACCTACATCGATAAAGTGTTGAGAAGATTCTCAATGCTTGACTCTAAGAAAGGGAACCTCCCGGTAAGACATGACATCAAGCTCAGCAAGAAACAGTGTCCTAAAACACCTGATGAGCTTAAGAAAATGAATGGAATCCCGTATGCTTCGGCAGTTGGATCCATCATGTATGCCATGATCTGTACGAGGCCTAACGTATCGTTTGCCCTCAGCTGTGCCAGCAGATTTTAGTCTAACCCATGCCAAGATCACTGGACTGTCGTCAAGTGTATCCTCAAATATCTAAGGAGAACAAAGGACGCATTCTTAGTGTGTGGCGGGATAGAGGGATAACTAAGTGTGGGTATGTGATGCTAGTTTTCAGACAGACCCAGATGACTTTAAGTCTCAAGGTGGGTATGCGTTCATGTTGAACGGGGGAGCTTTCAGTTGGAAAAGCTTTAAGGGAGCGACAATAGCCGACTCCACCAAGGAGGCGGAATACATAGCTGCGTCAGAAGCAGCTAAGGAGGCGGTGTGGGTCAGGAGCTTCTTGAGTGGATTAGATGTACTGTCGCGAACGTCTGATCCCGTGAGCTTAAGGTGTGACAACACGGGGGCCGTAGCACCTGTTAGAGAGCCCAGATTTCACAACCGGACCAAGCACGTCGAGAGAAAGTATCACATCATCAGAGAGATGGTTGATAAAGGCGAAGTAGAGATAAGCTACGTTTCAACGCATGATAATCTAGCTGGCCCCTTAACTAAGGCACTACCACAGCCTAAGCATGAGAAACATGTCAGGGGAATGGGTTTAGATCGGAATACCAATTGGGTCTAGGGCAAGTGGGAGACTGTTAGGTTTTTGTGCCCTACCACAATGTATTTTCAATCTAATCATGTAATAAAGATTATTAGTTGAAATAAAATCGGCATTTATATTACTAAGTGTTGTAGTAACATCTTAAGTATGATTTGATTTGTATCATTAATGTGTCAACACATAATAGTAGATCTACAGATCAGATAAAATCTTACTTGAGCAGTCCCCGATCAGAAGAGCTTCATAAGAAGCGATCGGTATGAGGCTAACTCTAAATGATCACGCTCTACTGATCATGGCCAGAAAGGGGCCAGAGTTAGGTCATAGTATCACCAGTCAGGGGTGATATAGGACGACCCGATCATGAGTATGTTACATAGACACAGTCATGAACATACTCATATGTCGGCACATGAAATCATATCCTCAGACACTAGGAACATTGAGGTCACTGTGTAATGAGTGACGAGTTTGACTCAGTCTAACGTCTCTTGTAAAAGGGTGACAATAACGACTGTGATTGGCTCGATCACGAGTTACATGAGTTGACTCAATGGATCGCTGAAGGATTTATCCCTCATACGGACGTGTGAGCAGATATCAGTTTAGGCCACTTGATGAGTACAACTGAAATACAATAGCATGGTCATGCAGTCAATACGTAGTATCAGTTATAATTCAGTTAACTCAAAATCAAGAAACAGGACAATGGAACGAGGATGACTTGTCTATGCCTCGTGGTTGTCAAAGATATCAAGAGGATAAAAGGATAGATTCATGTACGACAAGGTTAAGTCGAAATCTCTGTAATCACAAGCGTTGGGTAATCATGATGTCTTGCTAGAGGCCACTCATGATGGAAAGGGGTAAAATGGTAATTTTATCATTCCGCCGACGTGTCGTGAGCCTAGAGGGTCACACACTAAAGGTTGAGTAAAACGGATGGAATCATATGGAGGAATCACGAGAGAGACAAAATCCGGTTTTGGATTAAACAGGATTAGACCGATTTCGGTTTAGGACTAAACCGGAAATCAAGAACGGTTTAGCTGGACCAATTAATTATAATCTAATTAAATAGATTTAATTAATTTAGCTGAACTGGGCCTAACCAGAATGGGCTAAGCTAGAATGGGCTTCTCTATATAATTAATTAAAAACTTTGGGCTTTAATCCGATTAAGGCCTTTAATTAATTATTGCCTAAAAAGGTTTATAAAAGGGAAATTTTCAGATCTTAAAATTAAGGGAATTATTTTCCACAAACCCTAGCCGCTCTCCTCTCTCTCTCTCTCTTAGCCGACCGGCCACCCTCCCTCCTCTTCGCTCCGTCCGTTTTGCTTACTTCGATCTTTTAGTAAGGATCGTTGTGAGTATCCCTGAATTGCTATTCCTGTGTGGACGATCTTTAGAGGTTACTAAATACTATTTAGTAACAAAGAGATTTTAATCAAAGGTAATATTCAACTTTTGATTATAGCCTAGATCTCATAATCAATTCATGATCATGCAAGATTCTTATTAATTCGGATATTTGAGGTTAATTTCTTGTATGAGCATGAAATTAATTGATTAGAACCCTCAACTAATTACTTCAACTTACCTGTCCAAAACCCACGACTGATGCGACCCACTGAAAAAAACCACCCGCAACCAGCTGGAGCCACACAACCACCGCGAGCTGCAACTCTTTATCGCTGCCTTCGGGATGCCCTAGTCCACTACGAGCCGCCACCAACGCGGACCCCCTCCCCAATCAACCCGAGCCTCCTTTGTCACTGTCAACCAAGCCGATCCTCTCCCTCCTTCCACGAGCCTCACCGTTATAACCCTCTACATACTTCTACACTTGAGTAAGGATGTCGTTGTCCTAGGTTTTAAAGGAAAAAGATAAAGGTAAGGCACTGTTTTCGACTCGAACAATGTTTAGTGTTCAATTGTAATATAATAGTAACTTCTACTGACACAAGATACGAGTAACCGAAAAGTTAAATTTTGCCACAGATGGTATAATAAGAGAACCATGTTTCAGATTCTTGCGCGCATCACACCCACATGACAATTTCTTCACCAAAACCCAAAAAAATTCTAATTAGTAACAAATTAACTTTAGTAGCACTGTGTTATTAAAAACTAGATAAAAAAAAATTGTAATTAGTAACAAATTAACTTTAGTAGCACTGTGTTATTAAAAACTAGGGATAATGTCACATGACTATCCCTAAAGTTGACGTTTTTTCTCCTGTGTACCCTAAAATATTTTTTGGCATTGTGGGTACCCTAAATTTGCAAAATTTTCACCGTTAGTAACCAAAGCCATTTTCGTCCATTTTTTATAAAATTATGTTAAATTTTGGGGTGAAAAGACCAAAAAATCCCTATACGTGAGTTAAATTATCAAAATGTATCTTTTTGTTTCTTTCTCTTTCTCATTCAATTTGCAAAGGAAGAGGTTGTTGGAGAGAGGGAGGCGGAGGAGGTGGAGGTGGTTGGAGGTAGGGGGAGGAGGAAGTGGTCGAGGTCAGGCTGGGCGGAGGTGGCAGTGGTCGAGGACGGGCTGGACGGAGGTGGTCGGAAGAGGTGGAGGTGGTCGGAGGGGAGGACGGAGGCGGAGGCGGAGGCGGAGGTGGGGCTGGGCGGAGGTGGAGGTTGTCGGAGGAGGTGGAGGTAGTCGGAGGGGAGGACGAAGGTGGAGGTGGAGGTGGAGGTTGTCGGAGGGAAGGACGGTTACTATACGAAGCTACTAACCGTCCTCCACTCCGACCACCTCCACCTCTGCCCAGCCCGACCTCGACCAACTCCTCTTCCCCCGACCTCCCCTCATCCGCTTCCCCTCCTCCGACCACCTCTTCCTCTACAAGTTGAAAGAAAAAGAGAAAAAAAACAAAATGGTACAATTTGAAAATTTAACACACATATGGGGGCATTTTGATCTTTTCACCCCAAAATTTAACAAAATTATTTTAAAAAATAGACGGAAATGGCTTTGGGTACTAACGGTGAAAATTTTTCAAATTTAAGGTACTCACAATGCTAAAAAAATTTTAAGATACCCATGTGAAAAAACGTCGACTTTAAGGGTAGTCATGTGATATTATCTCTAAAAACTACAGTGATAGAACTATCGGTGGGGAAAACATGTCCAAATCTTTCTCCAACCGTTTACGAGATTACATGAAATAATCTATCTCTTACAAACCAAATACGAATATAAAACTAATTACTAATACACGCCCGCTAGTTTGATATTTATTAAAATAGACTTCTTATGCAAGTCCCAAATTTACAATTTCTTTTAT
Source organism: Geranium rotundifolium (assembly GCA_963920655.1). Lineage (NCBI taxonomy): Eukaryota > Viridiplantae > Streptophyta > Magnoliopsida > Geraniales > Geraniaceae > Geranium > Geranium rotundifolium. Next base: position 24,360,333 of record OY987320.1, read on the forward strand.
CATAACAACGGTTTGATGCGGTCGCATAACTCATACCATGAATCAACTGCATCATTTATGAAAAAGTTGAAGAGGATGCAGATGAATTGTATTAAAATTAATACTTACGAGTATGGGTGCATTATGTAATTTTAGACTATAAATATTGTAATAAACGCCCCATCTGTGACATATCCAAATAAATAAATAACTACGGAAATCGCATATGGTGACAATGAAAGAGTACGGTACCATTAAGCTAGCATTAAATTAATGGTGTAACATATTTCAAGAAATGACTAGAACAATCAATAGTCATATATTAATTAATTTCAAAAAAAAATTATAAAGTAACTCTAAAATATTTTTATATGTTAAATATTTTTTTCTAGCATAATAAATATTTTTATTAAATAATTTGATATTTAAAAAACAATAATAAATGAAAATTCGCGTAGTCCTTGAAAGGTCTACCTAATTAAATAACAATTTCTACGACACCAAAACATTTTTTTTATATGGATTGATGTAGAAGTTAGTGTTGTGTGATTTTTCAGCCGATAGTTCCAAAACATTCATTGAAACCACCTTCTCTCTCTCTGGTTCAGACAGAGAGCCCGTACTCACGAACAAGTCTCATCAGTCATGTCAAAACAATCCTCGTAACTTGTCCGAAAAAACACATACTATAATACCGACATAAAATAAATCAATTTAAAATTAGATTATGACACACTTGCAATTTGCAACCTCTCAATGACTTGTCGCCTCTGTTTCTTTAATGTCACACTTCCCTCCTCCTCGGTATCTCCAACATCGAATCTCGACCGTCGATCCTCCTCGGTACCAACCAGTGCCTCCTCATAATTGCGATCCAACGGTCGCTCCGGCTAGACTCCACCGTCACCATATTTACGCAGACCCATTTGTTTCTCTCTCTTCTCTGCTCTCATTTCATTTCCCAAGCATCTTTCTTGATTCTTGACATTTTTATTTTTATAATAGATAATTATGAAAATTTTACTCACTTTATCGTCATCGCTACGTTTTGAGTCTTTTGACCCAAACCCTTGGCCTCTATATAATAACTCCATCCCCTGTCTCTCTCTCCTCATCCCAATCTCACTGTACTCTGTTTTCCCCTGTTTTTTTGTCTGGTTATTTTCGCAGCTTCTTCTCTTCGATGGCGTCAATCGAAATCACCAACGCACTGAAGCGCGAGAGGGAAGAAACCCAATTGCCCGAATTCGAAGAAAACAAGAAACACAAGTCCGACAACAAAATACACTCCATTCTCGACGACGACGAAAACGAGCCAAGTCGTGACATTTCCTCCACAATCACGACCCTCCGGCAAGAAATCTCCTCCTCCGGGTCCGAATCGACCAGTTTCGAGCTCGAGGCTCCATTACTGATCGACCCAGAAGAGAACCCATCAACGGTTCCAGGTGATTTGCGAGATTCATCGCCGCCGTCGATATCCTCTGTTTTGAGCGGTGAAGAGGACAAGGAGAGGGTTATGAGGCACTTGCTGGAGGCCTCCGACGACGAGCTCGGGATTCCGACCGCCGGAGTCGCCGGAGAGGCGGCGGGTCAGTTCGGAGGCGACGGCGATGGGTTTGGGTTGTGGGAGTTTGAGGACGAGGCTGCTAATTATTACACTCTGTTACAGTCGGAGCTGTTCATGTAGTTGTTTTGTTAAGATTGAAATTAGAAGGAAATGAGAGTTAGGGGTTGAAACTATAGGATGAAGAGTTGTGGAGGGGCTAAAGTGGAAATAAGAAAAAAATGAAAGCTGGTTTTGGCGTTTTTCATTGTTTTTTATTTTGGCCCCTCATCTTCTGTAAATTATTAAATTTTGCATATTTGTCTTGCCTTTTTATGTTTTTGCTGATGCGTCCCCAGAGTTTTGTTATATTGTTTCGTGGCGTGAAAGTATGGTTTAAGATGAGATGGGGACGTGGAAAGGGGATGTGCGGCATGTCACGTGCACAAGCGATAATTATTTCAATAATGTGTAGAAATATATGCAGAATAATTTCGATTTTGGAAATGACAAAAAAGGACAGGTGTGTTGTGAATAATGCCACATATGCCCTTTAACAGGCTGGCTGAACCAATGAGCTGCGAATGTGACTGACTGGTTCTTTTGTAATTGCACTGAAACGGAGGTGGGATTGTTACTTCCTCTATTTCTCAAAACAAATAATTTTTGTTCTTGTTTAAATAAAGGAAAAGTACGGCATTATAACTAAAAAATGGATAATTTTTTACTACCACTGCGAAGTTTGACACATTTTCATCTCATTACGGTAAACTTTTTTAAGCATCATTTCAATAAAAATAACTATTTTTATGTGTCATTTTATCATAACATCGTTCAAACAGATGAAAAATATACTGTTTAACTTTCAAATTTTATAAAATGTCAAAAATATCCTTGTATTTAAAAAAATATTTTTTTAAAACTTTTTAAGAAATTTTTTTGTGGAATAAATATTAAAAACTGATTTGAATATTATTTTTTTATTTTTAAAAATATTAAAAAATAAAAAAAACATTGTTCAAATTCGTTTTTTTATTTTTAATGTTTTTCCGAAATTTTTTTTATAAAAAAGTAATAATATTGAAATCAGTTTTTAATTATTTATTTCATAATTTTTTTTAATATTCTTCAGATTTATTTTAAAATTTTAATACAAGGGCAATATACACATTTCATATCAAAATTAACTATATTAGAAATGGTGACACTTAAAAAAAATTTCGGCATATCGAGGTGACACTTAAAAAAGTTTATCATAATAACATGAAAATGAAAATGTGTCAAAATTCACCGTAGTGATCATAAATTATCCAGCAAAGTCATGGTTGTCATAAGTTTGTAATTCAATGAGAGCAGTAGATCCGATATATCAACTGCTGTCATAAGTTTGTAAAAAGAATAATGATTTTCTACCTACACACTTTATTATGTACTTTAGTTTTCATATTGAAATTGAATTGTTAAACTCATGGACAAACTAAAAATTTACACTTAACTAGTAAACACTAAACGAGTGAAATTGTATGATCACGTATAATTAGGTAAGAAAACGTCATGGTTGAATGACAACGTTACAGAAGTTATTGATTTAGGGAAGAATAATGATGTTGCCAAAATCGAATGTTATGTATTAGCAAAACGATAAGCCAAGAAATGAATCAAGATTGCAAGGGAAAAATTTACGAGGCATATGAGAAGTAAGATACAAGGGAAGCAGAAAAAATATATCTACAAAATTGCTCCAGCAAAAAAAAAAAAGAAGAAGAGATCTGAAAATTGTGAAGTGTAGAAATGATGTAAATAGAGAAATTTAAATGGAATATTTTTGGCCCTTTACGTTTCACACGTTTCTGTTTCTTCTATCCTCGTCATTTATTCATGATAGTTTAAGGTTTAATTTAGACTATAATTTTTAGTAATTAGTTTTGATTCTTGGACTAAGAGTTCATTTATTCCAAAAAGCCCAAAAACGATAAAGCCCAAGGCCCAAATTCTTCCGCACGTTTCCATCAGGAGACAGATACGATTTATGTTATTAGGGGCCATAGTTTTGAATTACAATTTTTTATAAGCAAATTAGGAAGATCGCCTATTTTGGACCGACATTCGAGAAAAAAACATGTATATACCAAGTTTATGCAGTTTAATTACAAGAATAACTTCTATTACTTCCCATATCGGATCTTATCCAAAAAGAACGCTAAGGTTCTTCATTAAAGAATTACGGGACTGGTTATTGGGTCACACCACTCGGAGGACCATTTAACCTCAACAGATTCCACACGTTTGAAATCCAAAACCACGAATCAAAACGAGCATCAACAAGAATCCCTACCCGACATAATTCAAACACACCATGAACTAAAAATACTAACGAAAATCGCACAAATCCACCATGCTAACTTTTTCAATATGACTATTGTCTTGGATCATTTTTGCTTTTTGAGCTCTTGCTTAGCGGGGAGTGATTACATTCATTTTACAAAATATCATTTGATTTCATAATTACAAATTACTTAAAGGTGAAATGATCATGAAAATGCCTTAAATTTTGAACTATTTCATGAAAAATGTGGAGCAACATGAGATTGTTTTAATTTATTGAAATCACCCTCTCAAAAAGTATTTTGCAGGGAAATTGTGTTAGATTATATTAGGTTTCATAATTTTAGTTTCTTATATTTATATTTCTTTTTCTCACATGTATTAGAGTTTTCTATTCTATTCCTATTGCATCTATAAATAGAGGTCTCTTGTAATTCACAATACACACATCAATAATATATCTCTCATTATTTCTATCATGGTATCAGAGTTATAAATTCCTCTTTTATTTCTATCATGGTATCAGAGGTATAATCGATCTTTGGTTAAATCTCTACGTATATTTCGCTTTGCCCACTCGTCGATGATTCGTGATTCTGACGGGTGGGCGAGACAATTCAATCTCAATCGCAATCTCTAACCTCTCGCTTCCGCAGACAATCCTCGCACAATCTCGTTTCTTCTTCATCAATTGATCTTGATTCCACCACTTCGATCCCGTAACTCAATCAATCACAATCTCTCAATCCCTAATCTTTCTCTACCCTTTTGCTCGAATCAACCCACACTTGATCAAGCATCAAGCATATGGCAATCATTGGGCATATGCTATTTCGCCATCAACCATCAGACATCTGACAATCATTGGGCAGCTGCTATCTCGCCATCAAACATCAAGTATCATCGGGTATCATCAGGCATCATCAGGACATCAGCCATATGGCATATGGCAATCATTGAGCAGCTGTTATCTCGCCATCAACCATCAGACATCAAGCGATCATTGGGCATATGCTATCTCGCCATCAGCCAGCAGACATCATTGGGCATCAGGCATCAGGCATCATCTATATGCCGTCAACCGTTGTCATCTCGCCATCAGCCAGCAAGCATCAGGCATCGTCTATATGTCATCAGTCGTTGTCATCTCACCATCAGCCAACATGTATCAAGCATCAGATATCAAACATCGGCGCACATCCTCAATCCTTTTCGTATCATCTCGACAACCGCAACCCTCGCCACAACTCAATACTATCAAGCTTCAAACTCAATTCTTGTTTTACCGCATTGAGTTTGAGGGGGGTTGTTAGATTATATTAGGTTTCCTATCTTTAGTTTCCTATATTTATATTTCCTTTTCTCACATGTATTAGAGTTTCCTATTCTATTCATATTGCATCTATAAATAGAGGTCTCTTGTAATTAACAATACACACATCAATAATATATCTCTCATTATTTTTATCAGTCAGATACCCGTCTTAAGGGTAAGATATTTTTACTTAACTCTTAGTAAGTATAAATATGTCCAGTAATTATAAATATGTATTCTAGGCCACTATCAGTTTTTTTATTTGTAACGGCGCACGCTAACAGCGCCGTTACAGAGGATTTGTGCGCCGTTACAGTGTCGCCGTTACAGCGTGCGCCGTTACAACCTGTAACGGTGCACAAAAGACGTGCGCCGTTACTAACGTTGACGGCGCACTCCGTTAGTGCGCCGTTACACATGCTACCGTCACCGTTGACGAAGTTGACGGTGCCGTCACCGTTTGTAACGGCGCACTAACGGAGTACGTCGTTACTAATTGTAACGGCGCACACACGGAGTGCGCCGTTACAAGTGGTGACGGCGCACAGACGGTGTACGCCGTCAATAATTGTAACGGCGCACGTCCCCTACGCGCCGTTATAAATACCGTCAAATTTGTAACGGCGCACAAAAGGCGTGCGCCGTTACAAATAATGCAGAATAATAATTAAAGAAAATTTAAAAAAAAAAATAAATTTTATATTTATTATTTTTTAAAAAATTTATTTATTTTATTTAGAAATGAATATTGAATTTGAAAATAAAATTATATTAATATTTAAATTGTTGAATAAAATATTTAATTTACATAAAATCTATGAGGACGGGCCTCCAGGATCTCTAGAACTATTCGGAGGTGGAGGTGGAGGGGCGAGATTAGGGTTGAGTAACAGCAGCTGTTGTTGGAAATACTGGAACATCTGCTCGGCATGCTGTTTCTCGGCGGCGGCTTGCTGTTTTTCGGCGGCGGCTTGCTCACGTTCAGCCTGACGTTCAGCGCGAAGTTCCGTGAGTTCAGTCCGGAGCTCCGCAATCTCCGCTTGACTACCGTCAGAGGAGGTCGAACGTCTTCTTTGTCTCGGCGGTGCCTCGTAAGCACTCCCGCAACCCCGGATGCGTCGTCCTCTGGAGGGTTCTATAGTAACTCCTCTGGCAAGCTCGATCTGGCGAACATACTCGGTAGCTTGTCGCATGACCTCATCCTCTTCAACGTCGGTCATCTTGTTCAGCGTTCCATCCTCGTGTTCGCCTCGTCATTCTTCCAATCCCTAAGCACATTCCTAATGTAAAGCTGCAAAAAAAATTTAATTAATATAATAAATTAAAATATTAAAATAAAAAAAATAACGAAACTTACAAGCTTCGGGTTGAGTTCCTCCTCCCCCTCCTGTGGACCATCACCAGGCCTAGGTAAGGCCTTGTGAGCCTTCAGTAAGGCCTCCAACTTTTTGGACACCTCCACTTCCCCGGCCGCCGACATCCTCTCCCAAAGCGCTCGAAATGGGACTTTGCCAGTGTGGTGGTTTAACTTGTTGTCGCTCCTCCGAATGGCACTCATTTGAGTACCAACATTTTCCTGGAAAAAAAATCAAAGTAAATTCACATGATAAATAGTAAAAATTCAAGAAAAAATTAAAGTAAAGTAAAAATTGGTAATATACCTCGTTGGCATCGAAATGTTCAACGAGCCACCGCCACTGGGACTTCTTCCCTTTCAGACTCTTGGGAATCTCATTCCGGTCCAATCTAGTCGGGTCGACTTACAGCTTGTATAACCGCTTCATGTTGGATTTTCGCTCCTTGTAAGCGCTTATGGCCGTCTCACGAATCCAACCCCGTAGCTCAACCGAATCGGTCACTTCAAACAAACGCTGAAATTCACAAATATGACGTGAATATTTTTAATACGAACATTTGGAAAAAAATTAGAGTAAACGTTGAAATTACCCCGAAACTCCTCCAAAACGCCTGGAACAGACGGCGGCAAATCTCCAAACGTCTGGTAGGAAGCATCGCGTTCACGAGCGAATTTCCCTATAATCGTCTTCACCCTATCGGCCGAAAGGATTCCTCCTGCGACACGTGGTCGGCCGTTTTCCCACGTCAAGAGCAACGGACCTCCGTTCGCCTGAACTACTCTCTCATCGTCGGCGATGTTGATGTCGATCTTTTGGTCCTTCTTTGCTCTGGCTTCCAAGCTCTTCGTCCTGAGGCAGTCGACTTCCACCTTGTAGTCGAAGTACAACTCGTACCTCGGAGTCTCTCTGTACTCGAGAGGAAGGAGCCTCCACTCGTTCAGCGGCAGTTCGGACTCATCTGGCACAAAGTCCTCATCGGAGGGTCCTGCGACGTCTCCGAGCATCTCCTGGGAACTCCAAGGATCCGGGACCTGGAACTCCCAGCCCGGATAAGTCGGCTGAGTGGGCTGAGTCGGCTGCGGCGGTGACGGAGTGTACATCTCATCATGTACCTCCGGCGCCTGCGAAGCCTGGAAAAATGGAATGTCCATGGTGGCTCGCCTAGGTGCCCTGGCCCTAGGTGCCTACGTCTAGGCTCCATTATCTGTAATTGACCGAATAAGACTTTTAAGGTCAATTTGACCGAAAGAATAGAGAAATTCAGCCGAAAATGCCAGAATTACCCTTAGGGGTTAAATTTTTGTGAGTTTTCCAAAATTGCCCCTAAGGGGATAATTTTTTTTTAAAATTCCGAAATTGCCCTTAGGGGCAATTTTTTCATAATTCCCAAAATGCCCCTATGGGGCAATTTATTCATAATTCCCAAATTGCCCGAAAGAATAGAGAAATTCGGCCGAAAATGCCCGAATTACCCTTAGGGGTTAAATTTTTGTGAGTTTTTCAAAATTGCCCCTAAGGGGATAATTTTTTTTCAAAATTCCGAAATTGCCCTTAGGGGCAATTTATTCATAATTCCAAAATTGCCCCTTAGGGGCAATTTTTTCATAATTCCCAAAATGCCCTTAAGGGGCAATTTTTTCATAATTCCCAAATTGCCCCTAAGGGGCAATTTTTTCATATAATTCCAAATTTGCCCCTAAGGGGCAATTTTTTCATATAATTCCAAATTTGCCCCTAAGGGGCAAATTTTTCATAATTCCCAAATTGCCCCTAATGGGCAAATTTTTCTTAAAATTCCAAAATTGCCTCTACAGGGGCAATTTTTTCAAAATTCCAAAATTACCCCTAAGTCATAATTTTTTTCATAATGCCGAAATTGCCCCCTAGGGGCAATAAAAAATTGCCCCTACCTAAGGGGCAATTTTGGACAAAATTCCGAAATTGCCCTTAGGGCCAATTTTTAAAAATATTTCAAAATTGCCCCTAAGGGGCAATTTTTTTATTAATTCCAAACATATTCATATTCATACTAACATATTCATATTAACATACAATTTTCTTATTAATTCCAAACATATTCATATTAACATATCCAAACTTTGCAATTTTCATATTAAATTAAAAAAATATCATATTCATATTAACATTCATATTAAATTAAATTATACTAACATATTCATACTAACATTCATACTAAAATATTCATACTAACATTCATATGAAATTAACATATTCATACTAACATTCATATGAAATTAAATTAAAATATTCATGCAATTTTCATGCCCTCATATTAAGTTAGGGACTTACCTCTTTGACGGGGAGACCGGCGACGGCGGGACAAGACGGCGGGATGGCGACGGCAGATCGGAGCAGAGCAGAGCAGTTTAGAGGAAGAAACCGAGAGGAGGAGGAAGAGAAGGGTTCTGCCAATATTTATCTCAGAATTTGTAACGGCGCACATAATAAGGTGCGCCGTTACAAAGTAGAGTCTAAACCCTAAACCCTAAACCCTAATTATGTGCGCTATTACAAACCGTAACGGTCAGAAAACGAGCCGTTTCTGACCGTTGCCTGAACCCAACGGTCAACTTTTGCAACGGTCAACATATTTGTAACGGCGCATATGGATATGTGCGCCGTTACAACCAAAATATCCGCGGGAAGTTTAAATTTTCGCGAAATTTACCAGCGAAATTTGATTTTTCGCGTGGCGCCAATTTTGTAACGGCGCACATAGGTCTGTGCGCCGTTACAAACTCTAAACCCTAAATTCACTAACTTTAACCTAAAGTCGATCGTGATTGATAAGCGGTCTTCCCGTGGTTTGATTTTCTTCAAATTTGTACTATACCACGTATATGTAATTTCCAACTAATCGAACGGTTTTGATTGAACATAAAATATATTAATGTACCGAACGTTTGATCATCAATGAGTTTAGGGTTTTTGTGAGTTTTACCTTCCTTAACCCTAAACTCACGCTTTCAACGAAAGTGGAATGTGTTGAAAATAAAGTTTTAATCCAACCGTACGGATAGGAGCGCAATGAATGTGTACTTCATATGCCAAAATTTCATTCAATTCCGATAATGTATGAACCTAGATCTAACCGGTCAATGGGAAGTCAACAGAGTTGACTGGCCTGTTTGACTTGTTGTAACGGCGCACATAGTACCCGTGCCCCGTTACAAAATGTTTGACCGAATTAGGGGTAATTCGGTCGTAGTTGACCGAATTACCCTTTTAAAGGTCGAAATCACCGAATTACCCCTAATGTAGTCCGAATTGACCGAATTACCCTTTGAAGGTGAAATTGACCGAATTACCCCTAATTCGGCCGGAGTTGACCAAATTACTCTTTATAGATGATAGATTAAAAAAACCATTTATTCATAACCAATCAAACATACATATACGTATTAAGTATCAGAGTCGGGGGAATCATAATCTTCATGCCCTTCCAAATCGCTGTCATCGGTTTTTTCGTCGTCGTGCTCGGTTTCTTCGTCTTCTTCATCGTTCTCAGCTGGAGGTGCTGGCGGTGGACACCGGATTAAGTTTGTTAGGTCGATAGTGATACCACTCGGTGTGACGATGTCAATTCGATCTGCTTGGTAAGGTTCATCGACTTCAAACTCCAGGTCGTCGTCGTCACCGGCACGGGCTAAACTGCTCGGTTTGTAGTGACCCCTATGCGTCACGACGTTGACAACCTTCCACGGTCCAGATTTAGGGTCGTCGATATAGTATACCTGTTTTGCCATTAAAGCAAGGCAAAATGGGTTTTGTTTGTGACGATCTGTGGACGTGTTGACCGAAATGAATCCATTTGCGTCCTTTCTAACTGTCCGTTCGTCGTACCACCGACACTTGAATAGAACGACTGGCATGCCTTCCGAGTAGGTAAGGATACATACGTCCATAAGAACACCGTAGTAACATATGTCGTTTGCTTCAATCATGACCCCTGAATTTTGATTTCTCCGGCCCTAGTCGATTCTCAAGCATAAAATTTTGACGCCGTTAAAAGTACACTGCGAATAAATGCCAGACGAACGAGGACCTCTGGATAGTAGTACCAACTCTCGTTGCCACCCTGGAGCACTCATCTGCACACAGAATTTAAATGAGTTATCCCTAAAATTTGTAAATGGTAATTCAAGTTAACTGATGTCTATTACGTACAATTCTGCGCCACTCGAAGACAAATGACATGACTCGATCCTGAAGAGATTTTCGTGGGTGTATTCGTTGGAACCCTGCACGATGTGATTCTACGAATGTATCTGCTTCGGCACAATTCTCAATCACTGTCCAATTCGCCCAAAACATCTCGGAGGTGCTCAATTTGTCGTTTCACACCACGCTCTTAACTTGTACATGTGGGGAAACAACTGATAAGTTGAAACCTAGAGCTGGACTAACAAAACTTTCGCTGGCTGAAGTGGCGCGGTTAAGGTACATCTGAGTGAAGGTGACAGACTCGTGCATCAAGTACTGTTGGGCTATACAACCTTCTGGATATCGCGGGTTTCGCACACTTTTCTTGTACACGCCAAGTTGCCTACAATCGAATTATGAAGGTTAATGTCATATTCGATTATACAGTTCAATGGTAATTCTTCATGATATTTCGAATTCAAGGATCATACCGTTCAATTGGAAACATCCATGTGAAATGAACTGGGCCGGTTCGCAAAACTTGATCCGGGAGGTGCAGTAGAAGGTGAGCCATAATTGTACAAAATGAAGGAGGGAAAATAGTTTCCAACTTACAGACTAGAACCACTATATCTTCCCCCAACTTTTTCAGGGCTTTTTTCCTCGGTTCCCTCGTGCACAACATTTGAAAGGCCTTGCCCAGCTCTGTTAATGCTTCTGCCACATAAGGCGGAACGTACTTCCGAATGACAAGGGGGAAGATACGTTGCATCAACACGTGACAATTGTGGGTCTTCAATCCGAGGAACTTTTTCTCATCGGGATTCACCTTGCTCTTTAGACTTCCCGCATATCCAGAGGGAAACTTAACAGCTTTTATATGCTCCAGTACTTCCTTCCGATCACGACCCGCCACGCCATAAGGTGCATCTGAGAGCTCCCCGTCTTGCACCCATTGGTCTTGCCGGACACCCTGTTCCTCGTAAGTTCTCCTAGCTTTCACGTCATCCTTAGTCTTCCCTGCAATTCCAAGAACTGTACCTATGACGTTGTCGCATACGTTCTTCTCTATATGCATCAAATCCAACGCATGTCTGACTTTATGAGTTTTCCAATAAGGCAGCTCCCAGAAAATGCTTTTATGAGACCAACATATACGAACACCACCCCCTTTTCGTTTACTGAACTTCGGATGCAGACTAGGCGGTGGGTATTGATGACGTAGAATCGCACTGAGTACAGCAGCCCCTGAATGCCGGGTAGGCCTTCTCCGTGTCTCTTTCTTCCCGTTAAAGGCCTGCGGCTGAAATCGCAGCGGATGTTTCGGTGGTAAGAACCTACGAGCACCTTGGTAAGAGATTCTTGAGTTACTGTGTTCAGAATCGATCTCGTCCAAGCATAAAGGACATGCCTTATATCCTTTAGTCTAGATGCCTCCCAACATTCCCAAGCCCGGGAAGTCACTTATTGTCCACATCACAGCAGCCCGCATGATGAAAGCCTCTTTCTTAGAACCATCCCACGTGACAACTCCGTGCTCCCACAGATGGTTCAACTCATCAATCAGCGGACGCATGAAGTTATTTAAGCATTTCCCCGGTGATTTTGGACCAGATATCAACATGGTGAGGATGTTATACTCCTTTCTCATAGCCATCGAGGGCGGAAAATTCAACGGGATAGCTACTACAGGCCACAAACTGTAACTCGGCGCAGTAGGCCCGTATGGAGAGAACCCGTCAATTGACAGCGCCAGCCGCACGTTCCGTATTTCTCCAGAAAATACTGGGTATTTAGCGTCAAAATGAATCCAATCCGCACCGTCCGATGGATGTATTAATATTTCATCGTCCTCATTCTCCCGCTCCCCGTGTCATCGCATCCACTCAGCCGTCTCTGGGGCAATATATAAACGTTGAAGTCGAGGAGTCAATGGGAAGTACCACAACGTCTTTTTCGGAACTAATTTTTTTCCCACCTTCGCGTATCGTGCCTCTCCACAAATGCCACATGTCTGGAGTTGCGATTGTGTTCCGTAGTACAATGTGCATCCGTATAGACATGCATCATATTTCACGTGTGGCAGTTGGATTGCCTTCATTTTCTGCTTCGCCGCTGCATAGCTAGATGGATACGTATTAGGTTGGGGTAACGTAGAACAATAATCTTTGGCAACCTTGGTAAAAGCTTCGTCAGACATCCCGGTGCTCTGCTTGATGGACAACATCCTTAACATTGCTGCTAATGAAGTATCCTCACTATTTTCGTACAACGGCTTTTGCGAGTCCGTCACCAACCGGTTGTATGCTGTCATGGTTGCCTTAGCGACTCCCTCCTCGACTTCGGTTATTATTCCAATGTTCTGTTGTTCGTCCTCGTCCTCTTCCTCGTCCTCGTCCTCGTCAATCCTTACATCTCTAGTCGGGTCTACATCATCCACGAGCTGATGCACAGGATCAACGTATACTGGGTTGTTGTCCGACGTCGAACAAGGCTGATTCGCCGATGTTTCCCTCAAACTGATATCCCAATTCCGGCTCGAGCTAGCTCCTTCGGCTTCGCCATGATGGAACCACACATTATACGATCTAATGAAATCTTTCCTCAATATATGATCGCAAATAGTCTCCATATCGTGCCAAGCAGAAATACAACACCTCGTGCATGGACACTTGAAACGTCCCACACCATCTCTTGGAGCGTTTTTTCTCGCAAATTTTACAAAACTGCTTAATCCTTTCATCCATTCCTCACTCATTTTTACGGATCCCATCCATCTCCGATCCATTCTATATATGTAATATATATAAATTCGGTTAACAATTCATTTACATAATATTGCATTATTATCTCAAAATATGTACGTACCTTCTAATTCACATAAATGACCTAATTACCCTTGTTTGGTCATTTATGACCTTATTACCCCTAATTAGGTCATAAATGACCAAAATACCCCTAATTAGGTTCTAAATGTCCAACAATTACGGGAGAATTTACCCTAATGTTATCATGCAATTAATGGAATCGGGAGAATTGACCCTAATGTTATCATGCAATTCATGGAATCGAGTAATTTATTTCATCAGTTCCAAAACTAGTTTAATAAATTTAACATGCAAATTATTCATACAAGCAAAATCATACAAAATCTAAACTTGGATCGATGAAATCATATAAAAATTTGCAGTTATATGTAGTGCATTATTTAAAAATTTGTACATACCTTCTCGGGAGATTTGTCTGAGGGTGCTCGGGAAAATTTATAAATTTTCGAAATTACGAAATTACCCTTGTCGGGAGAAAAGTAGGTGTGAGATATGTTGTAGGAAAAGAAGGGGAAGTTCTGCCAAGATTTATAATACATATTTGTAATGGCGCACAGACCAACGTGCGCCATTACAAACTTCTAGTAACGGTAACAATATCGGCTCAATTTCCGACCGTTTTCCATAACGGCCACAAAAGTGGTCAACGGTCAACACAATTTGTAACGGCGCACATAACTGTGTGCGCCGTTACAAAGGTGTGATATTAACGGCGCACGTTTAACGTTCGCCGTTACAGACATTCGTAACGGCGCACAGGTATCGTGCGCCGTTACAAACATGTGTAACGGCGCACTTTATGCGTGCGCCGTTACAAATGTCAGTTCTAACGGCGCACAAATGTGCGCCGTTACTGTTGCAAAAACTGATAATGGGCCCACTAAATTGTCAAAAATCCATGCTACTTTTTTGTTAACTTTTATTAAAAGATATAAATACTCATGTATTAGAAATTTTTATACACAATTAAAAATTTATTTTGAACTTCTTTTATACATAAAAAATTATTTACTTTCATCATGTAGCTCTCAGAAACTAGTTTCACGAGTTCAACACAATGTTGTTTTGATGTACATCTTGGCGTGCAGGATGGATGTACAGTAACACTATGAATGGGATATTCATGGAGTCGTGAGGCGATATTGACTTGTTCGTCGGCTATATATGCTATTCATAGTCGACGAACATGAGCTTTGCATCATCAACTATGAAAACAGTTTATCGTTACTCTTCCTAAGCACTACCTCTTAGTTATATTTTAGTAATAAACGAAAATATAAATAAAAAATTTACCATACTATGTACAAAATAGATAAGAAGAACAAAATTTGCAATTTAAAATACAAACATAGTTATGTGCCAAATACAATAATATAACAAGAACCTAATAATATTTGACGTTAAAATAACAGGAAACACTGTTGATTATTTCTATCACCATCTCCAATTGTACCGTTTGCACTGAAAAATCAATAATGAACATGTAAAGATTTCTTTTATAAACTTTTTGAATCATTATAGCCGACGCGAACAGATTATTTTGTCGTCAGCTAGGTCAAATTTTTTACAGTTATGGTCATTAAAGGTGACTGTTGCAGAGAACCTAACCGATGAGCATTCATCAACCCATCAGTTATGAAACTCACGTTAACCTCAAAAGGTTGACCGCCGACTTTCCATACCTGATGCACATTTCTATGTCACGTTGAGTACAAGTTCACCCAGCTGACGACATCAACTGAATCATCACATCAACTGAATCATCAGCTAAAATTTACTTACCCAATACAAAACTCTAATTAGGCGAGTCAGTTAAGACTAAATCTATCATAGTCATCTATGCGCATGTAATCAATATATTATTAGCTAACCACGTTTTAGTTTGATCGATGTTCTTACATTCATTTCACATTCACTTTTTGTTTTCTTTCAGTTTGGCCGTGTGCTTTCGGCCACTCCCTGTATTGACAATTTTCACACAAAGACCAGCACATATATCATAAGTAATGTTTTCTTATAAGCCCGTTTATTTGATATTTTATATATGATTTTAATTTCTTAAAACAAAACGTGAACACTAATTTATCAGAAACAAAAACACACATGTTCTAAAACCGATGATTAAGTAAATTGCAATGGTCTATTTGTAGATAACAAGAATAAAAACCTTATACAATCTTTAATAATATCAACGTACGAGAATAAGAAAACCTATAACCACAGTAAAAAAAACATGGACTTGAAAAAAAAGAGAAACGCAATCTTCTTGATCTCCGATCTGATCATCATCATTCCCCTCGATCTGATCAAGAAATCGGATATGAAGACCTAATCTTGGAAACGATCATCAATCAATATCCAAAAAAACCCACCTCACGCATTCCCTTATCTTTCAAAGATCCACATTATAAATAAAAAGTGGTCAAGTGTTTAAATCCCGAACACGACGATCAAAGTTCAAATCACAGCAACATCATAAAAATCACCATATCAAGACAAAAAAATATCATAGGAAATTAAAAAGGGTGTGTGCAAGTGCTCGTATCGTCTCCGGCACCGGCACTTCCCTGAGGAAGCATGAGAGGTCTGTAAGCGTGACTGAGCAACCCCAAGTGATGAGCACTGCTCTGATGATCGGTCTCCACTTTCTGACCCGCCAAGATCGCCATCGGGTTCATGAACTGCACTCCGCTATTCCCAAAATTCCACATGGGCTCGCCATTGATCACCTGTTGCACAAAAATGAATAAATGACAAAGTTAATATGTGTATATATTAAATTGTGTGATAGGTTTAATTATTCAGTTTATGTTTAGGAATGTACTCTTCTACAAACTATGCTTCAAATACAGGGCTACTAACTCTAGATTGAATAAGCAAATTAGTCAAATATCACGATTTTAATTGAAACAATTTATTTTAATTTATTGAAACACATTTTATTTTTATGAATAATAATGGTTCTTTTTTCCCGTATTGTAACGGATGCTAATCTAATTGTAACGAGGAAAGATGTGTAATCAGGATTCGGTTTATATATTAGGATCCGGTTTACATATGATAGTCAATGAACGAATTCTATTTAAAGAGATGTGTGGTGGGTCGGAAGACCAAAATAAAATCTCTACTCAAACACAATATCACTGTGGTTTAATTAAAATAGGCTGTAGGCTTGTATTTGAAGAATTAGGTAGTAAGTTTGTAGTTGATGGTACTGTCGTTTGCGTTTATGAACTAACCCGTATCTAACATCACCTGACTCGGCCTGCTGTTATTATGTCCCACCATCCAGAACCCTGGCTGGCCCTGCGGTGCGGCCGCGGGCGCCGGCTGGGCCAGGTAGCTCCCCATCTCGTGGTAGTAGCTCTCGGGCCCGGTGACGAGCTCTTGCTTGGCCTGCAAGAAAGAGGCGGAGGCGATGGGGGCGGAGAGGGAGGAGCGGGAGTTGCGGAGGGAGAGGTTGAGCGACGTGAAGTTGGCCGGGATGGTCCCCGTCCCGGTGGCCGCGAACACCGACGGCTCCGCCTGCTGGAGCAGCCACTGCACCGTCTCGCCGTCCGACTTGTGCCCTAGCTCCTTTGTCAGCTGGAACACCCTCGCCGCGCACACCGCCGGCATCCTCACCCTCCTCCCCCTCCCGTCCACCTTCGTGTGCCTGTCCTTCCCGGAGCTCCGCTTCGGCGGCGACGCCTTCTTCGCCGCCGCGGGCACGTGCTGATGATCCTGCTGGAGGAGCTGCAATGGGAAACTGGGTCTTCCTCCATTTTCACTATCCATATGATCAATGTGTGAATATGAATAATAATAATAATAGTAAAGTCTATATTGTATAGTATATTAGTATTATTATTATTATAGGGTTGTGATTGTGAATGTGATGATATAGAGTGTGTGTGTGTGGGGTGGGGCTGTGACAGAGAGGTTTTGGATTCAGAAATCCACGTGCGGTGCTGTGAATCATGGAGGCAGAGAGAAGACGACAGTGGAGGTGGGGCCCGCCAATCATAATTAGGCGCAACTCACCTACTGACACCTCCTACGCATTACACATGCACCACCACCACCATCACCACCATGCCCACTATCTCTTAACTATATACGCTCTCGACTCTCTCTCTCTCTGTGCTTTACTTACTTTCCCATGCCCAGACCAGACCTCCATCTTCGTTTATTTATTATTGCTCCTCTCTTCCTAATCATTGTCCCTTATTGCTTTCTTGGTTATTGCACTTTCTTCCAGCGTTCACTACTGTCATAACTCTAACTATATGCTACTTAATGCACTTGATTAGAGGTTCATATAGACCACGTTAGGGTGGTAATGACGTGACTGATATACGGTTAGAGTTAATTGGTCGCAATATTAATGGAGACTTGTATTTTATGCAGTATTGAACATGAGTGTGTGTATGTATGTTCGTCCTTATTATTAGCTCGTTAAGTAGGTGATGTGACGGGCGCAATTGGGCTCGTTGCGATGAACTTATTGTTACGACTAACTTATTATATTAATGACATGAACTTTGTGTTACAACATGGTTTTCGTACAACACTTCGTGGATGATGTAGTCTCATCTCGAGATGTTCTGGTTGAAAAAAACGACGTAGAAGATATGTTCGACGAAGTGGAGAGATGTCGGCTGCTAGAGCACTTACAACATAATGTAAGCGGTTGGTGGTAGAATTGGAGAAAATAGTGTTGATACAACATTGGCAACACTACTGAAGATTTTGCCAATCAAGCAGGAGACGGGGATGACAAACACATCATTTGACGAAGTAGTTGCGCACGTTTCCAGCACGTTGCCGCAGCCTAATGCTTACGTGTCGTACTACGCAGCTTCAGAGCATGAATTGAAAGTAATAGAATTGTCGTGCATTAAATGGGATGGATGTTGCTTCAAATGCATTCTGTACTACAAAGAGCATTGTTAGTCATACATTCGCTTGTGGCAAGGAAGAAATTCTAGTACTTTTTATTGACGGTCTGTCTGCATCGATTATTTATGACACCCGAGACGACTGAGTGTGTGCGATGATATGGGAGGCGTGAGAGAGAGTGCGATGATACACTAAAGCATCCATCAGACTGGACTATATATTTGATGTGACTTACCTGACTTTTTTCCGCTGACATCGGGAACGTGTGTCTCGTCATTGTAACTGACTGGATCTATCTGTTTATACCTAACACGTCGTCTTACATCTTTTGGCTCGTTGTTATTATATCGCTAAATTTTTCCCATCGATGACCATGAAGAAAAATACAACATATTTTCTATGTAAGTGTGTCGTCCTAATTAACTTCGCGGTGTTCCACATCATGATAATGTTAATGTAACTGTCTTGGTTTTAATATGTTGTCACCATTTAACAATAGTGTATTATAGTTAGTATCTTAATAACTGCGTTTGATATGCATGTTGTTAATAGTGACGGTCTTACAAATACTTTCCATAGTGAAATATAAATTGAAATGAAAAATTAATAATATTTATGCAGGGTAAATTTACATATATTTTCAAAAGTTGTAATTTAATGACCGATTTAAAACTATAGGATATATATAAATTATTTAGAAAAATAAGTATGGCATGTGTCAACTGCAAGTTGAATTTCTTTTGACTTTTTTTTCTAAAAAACATTTTTATAAATTTTTTGGTTTTACTTCTTCTTTGGGACTCAAACACAAGAACTTTCAAAGAGCCAAAGTCTCTAACGACTCACCTAGCTACATGCTTTAGATTACCTTTATCATTTGTATTTTGTAAGTACCTATTTCATATTCATTATTTTGGGCACACCCATTACTTTTATTAATTAATACATCTTTTAAAATAAAGAGAATTTTTCACTCAACTAAAATAAAATAAACTAAACATACAATGTATCATTGTTCATATTAAATTTTAATTAATTCTGTTTTATCACATTATCGTCTGTAAAATTATTATATCAATTATGGGTACCTCGTCTGTGCTGATAAAATTGGCATTCTACCGTATGTAACCTAAAATTTCAAATAATATATTAAATTACATTTTTTTCTTTGAAAAGAAATTAAAATTCTTCATTTTTGCAGTTATCTACTTTTACATCTATAAATACACTTTCTCACACTTGCACTTACACAAAATGTTATATATTTTCTTCTGTTAATAATATATAGGGATAAAGACACTTTTTATAATTACCTATAGCGAAATGACACATACATATCCTAAATATTTTTCTCTCTTTTTTAGTACCCTGACAATTTTTGTGACAATCTATCTCTAAAATGCCTAATATACCTAAAATACCCCTGTTCGGATAAATAAATCGGATTTGAACCGGCCAAATTTGAACAAGTTTGATTTCACTATTAGTTCAGTTCTATTTTTTTTTAATTGAATCAAGAGTATTTTAGGTATATTAGGCATTTTAGAGATATGTTGTCACAAAAAAAATTGTTATAGTACTAAAAATAAGAGAAAAATAGTTAGAATATAAAAATGTCATTTCGCTGTGATTAAGTATAAGAAAGTATCATTATCCCTAGCATATATACTCTCCCACTTCATTGGAGTTGGGATTGGTAATTGCTGAACGCAAAATCACTTTCCTTATTATATTATATAATATAATAACTCACTAAACATTACCTTATTCATTAACTTCTCACTCATCATGTATATGTTGTCAGTGTTGGACTAATTAATTAATATTGATGATGAATACATATATATATACACATCGATCACCCAGTTTTAAAAGATAGAGCAAAAGCAGGTCACGAGTGACCCATGTGCACTACAACACCCTCTGCAGCTTATGAGGAAACAATGAATAATACATTGCCTTCAAATTCCAGCATGTATCTCTAACCACACAATAATATATAAACATCAATCATCATCACCCAAAATTCAACATCTAATCTACATCTTAATTGTGCTTGATTTGTATTATTATAATCTTGATTTGGCACAAAAACAACATGGGATTTGCAGCATATCATAATTGATTACAAGAAAAATGGCAAAATCATGTTCTATAATATCACATTTTTTTAAGATTGTAGTGGGTAAAGATATTTTTAACTTTGACTTTTTGTTAAAAATACGTGTAATTGTAAAAAATAAATGATGAAATTACCTATGATAAAAAGAATTTTAATTTTTAAATAAAAAATTAAATTACAATTTTTTATTATACCAATTTTAATTAAAATATATTTTCAAAAATTATTTTGTTTCTATTTCAAAAATAATTCTTAATAATATGGTAATTTTGTCATGTACACATATTTTGTACAGTAACTCAAAGTTTGCAAAAATGTGATAGTATATAGCATTTTTTTTCATTTTCCTTGGAATATAACCAACAAGAGATTGAGAGTCTTACTAGCTTTCATAATTGTTGCATATATAGTAATTTTATTACATTGTTGCTATATTGAACTTGTCATTTATATTACAGTATTAAAATTTTAATTACATCATGTTATTATTACACACTATTGTATGTGTAATTTTTTTTTAAAATGTCATTTCTAGTCCTATCAAACTCCACATTTTAAACTCAAAATCTTGAACTACAAAAATTAATTGAAACAGATAAAACACAATCACTCGAATCTTAATAAAATGACAGCAGGTGGTGATACGAGAATGATGTCACCACTTTCCGGTGGATGTGAGTCGGATCTTGCTGAACTTCAGACCCGTCGACTACTAATTAAGAAGAATCGAAAAAAAGAAACCCGTCAACATAAAATTTAAATTAACAACATTATACAAGTGATAAATGTAGGGAAATAACCAATGAGTTGGTACAAATTAGAGCCACAAGCAGAAGATGGAGAGTCCCATCAAAGAGAACATTTGGTCCACAAAATGAATTTAATTAGGAAAAGTGTGTCAGGTTCAGTTGGTGTGATGCAGACTCATCTCAGTCCCCATCAGTAAGCTGCTAATGAAACCTGCACAGTTGTATCAATATGCATTCACTCTCTCATCAATTTCACAGCTGTGTCGGCAGCTTTCATTTTTCTTCTCATTCCCAGCTATGCACAACACATGCACAATCTTTCAATCTTCAGAGAAGATGAAACTTAGATTCACTTCATGTGTTCAATGTTTAGCAAATATATATGTTTGTAATGTAACTACATGAGCCTTGCCCTTGTTGTGCCTGGAGGGCTACCTACCCCTTACACATGGCTCCAGTCATTGACTTTAAAAGCTAGAGATCTCGGTTTAAATATCTTGCACACTGTGTCAGCGATAAGTCGAATGAACAAAATGCAGAAAGGTTGTGGGTGAAGTGACAACGATTTCATATCTTATATCGGCAGTACTGCTATTCAAATTATTGTTGATGAAAAAAACATATTGATATATCTATCAACTCGATAATACATAGTATTGAATGTGTTACACTTCCTAATCTCTCTGAATTACAAAGCATGTTTACTGCTAAATTCAGTGTGAGTTTAAGGGAAGCACCAGGTGGGGACAAACATGCCATCAGCTGGTACCTTATACATAGAAGAATATTCTGGCAATAACAAAAGTTTGTTATCATTTTCAGATAGCTAAAATATACATATACTGGGCATGTGTATGTATATTCCCAAGAAAAGAACATTTCAGTTTTCATTGCTTTGTGCTACTCTTCCTAGTCCTTCAGATATGCCATGAATTGGGTAGTGTCAAAGTGAAACTGATAGCCTTTTACTGAAGAAAAAGGTATATAGCAAGTACTAAAGTTAATAAAAGGAATGGCTTTAAAGAAGGCGCTCCTCCACCTCCATACACAGATTATCCTTTTTCTCCGCCAATAAGGAGACATGAACAGACTTCACCATCCACAGATTATCCTTTGAACCAGTCAAGGCAGTTTTAGTGATTCTTTATACTAACTTCTCATAATCAATTAATCAATACATGCATTTTATATATATGGCACGTACCATTTGGCCTATAGGTGTTCATCGTGTTGGGTTAATAAGACCTGACCAAGTTTGGGTTCATCCGACAAGTCTCGGGTCTAGAAAATCAGACCCGGGACTCGATTCGGAAGAAGTGTCGGGTGGTCGAGTTTGGGTACAACTCAACTCACCCGATGGACCCAAAAAATTGAGCCCATTACAGTTGAAATCCTTAACTCTCAAATCCATAAACTTTTAACCCAAAATTGAAATCAATTCGAATTTAAAATTAAAACCCTAAATCTCAATTATAATTGTAATTATAACCCTTAGTTGAAGTCTAATAAGGATAAATAGGCTGGCCCATATTAGTAATTGAGTGTCAGGTGACTCGTGGATGTCAGCCGAAACTCGACTCGGCCTTTGTCGAATTGGGTCGATTTCTCACACAGTTTTGTCAGGTCTCAAGTCAATCGGGTTTGGGTCGGGTTGAGTGAGTCGGGTACCGAGTAAAAATAGACAGCCCTAATTTGGGCACTACCGTAGTCAATGCAGCTGGTTTCTCACTGTGATGCAATCCAGAGGACTTAACCACTCCTTACTGTTCAATGAAGCGCGCGTAAGTTAAAGTGAGCAATGTTACATCACCAAGTAGAAAAAACAGGTCGTAGTTGAGAATTTGCATGGCCAAAACTTGGATTTTTCACATCCAAATTAGCTCAAGTAACAGAAAACTTGAATAAGTATAGATGATATTGCTATTGCATTTAGTGGTTACTTAGAAATAAAAAGGGAACAAAGTCTTT
Source organism: Geranium rotundifolium (assembly GCA_963920655.1). Lineage (NCBI taxonomy): Eukaryota > Viridiplantae > Streptophyta > Magnoliopsida > Geraniales > Geraniaceae > Geranium > Geranium rotundifolium. Next base: position 24,383,568 of record OY987320.1, read on the forward strand.
TGCTCTTTAAGTTGAAACAATCGCGTGTATATGGGTTATGTGTCATTCTCAAAATGCGTTTCCCTCGTGGATACATATAGCCTATAATATTTAATATCGGTTTATGTATGTTTGGACAATTGAAGGTCTGAATGTTCCGAAAATTTAACTGTCTGCTTTTTATAAGTGATTAGTCTCTAATAATCTCACTGAAAAAAAAATCTGCTATGTTGAAGACTTGATAGACAAACTATTTGCAGCATTGATACATGAATCATCATAATATGAAATTCGATCAAGTACTATGGGTTATGTGTATTTTAATACGACGTCGTACCGGGGGCAGAGATGGAAAATACAAGTGCAGTTGGGCTTGGGCTGCAAAGAGGGCCTAATATTCCCTTTTGCAGTTGTTGTGTTGCTGCATAAATGGGCCGGATGCCCAATTATGGCTTCACATTATTTTATTTGACTTGTTTTAAAATTATTCTGACTTTTATTTTTGTTTATTTTAAAAAATTTCTTAATTCAAAATTATAATAACTGAACATTTTTCTGGAACATAATAACAAGTAAAGTCAGTGTAATTTATAATTACAATTATGTCGACTTGGAGAGTCAGACTACATCAACCACGTAATTTCACCATATAATTTTATGAACTGATTTCAAATTCATATATGTATAAATTTAAAAAATTTATATGACCACTGTTTTTGAAAAAGAAAATTTATATGACCATTAAATTATCCATATAATTTTTTTATAAATAAACGAATAAGTCGAACACATCAAAGTCGGTAAACAATCACTAATTACTAATATTAATATAAAAGTAAACAAATGCATATTGAATTATAAATGCAATATAATTCTATTTCATTGATCTAAATAAAGTTAGAGATTATGATTCAAAAAATAAATAATAGAGTTAGAGATTTATCTTTACGAATTGGTAAAATGTGGTCTAATATATTTTTGCTCTCCTCTTCGTCGTCGTGGCTTTGGTGTTGGACGATTCCTTTTATCTGCAAAAAAATATATACCTGAAACTTGCTCTTTTCTCTGTAATGCCCTTCCCTCCAATCCAATTCAATTCCAATTCTCCATTTTGTTTCTGTAACGAACCCTAACTTCTCTACCCAAATCTCTCTCCCTTCCCCGCCAATTCAGTCTCAGCCCTATATTTCGCTAACCAATTCGCTTCGGCTCATCGATTCGTTTTCAGATTTCAGATTCAAACCCGACCCTTGCTGGTGGATTCAGTGTTCTTGTTGGAGATCGATCTGTGTGGATTCAGCGGGTTTGGTTTCAATCGATTTTTATTCATCTGTTGATTGTTTATTGGGATTTTAGAGATTGAGAGATGAGTAATCAGAAGAAGAGAAATTTCCAGATTGAAGCTTTCAAGCACAGGGTTGTTGTGGATCCGAAATACGCCGACAAGACCTGGAAGATTCTGGAGCATGCTATTCATGAGATTTACAATCACAATGCTAGCGGACTCAGTTTCGAGGAACTATACAGGTTTTCAATTTCTCCTCCTCCAATCTCCATCAGTTTCACTTCATTTCTTACTGTTTCTGCATCTAGTTTCTTGTTGCGCGATTTGTTTGTGTTTAGCTCGTAAATGATCGTGTTGGTCTGTTTAGTTTGGTTGAATCATTGGAGCGGACGGTTAATTTTGGTTTGGGGTATCTGTTGGTTGCAATTTTGTTGCAAGATCTATGTTGGTGAGTGTTTGGTCATAAGACCTGCAGGTAGAGGTAGATAGTGTGATTTAATTGAGTTTGCTACTTTGTGGGTTTGTGGGTTAGGGCTTAATTCTTTCGTTGACATTTAGCAAACCCTTTTCGAGTAAGTGTTTGGTTGTTTCTGAATCTCTTGTATCCATTTCTAATGTTGTGTTTGGCAGAAATTTTCATTTATGTTGCAAGTTATCGGGGTAGGATCATTATATTTTGTTATTTGCTAATAATAAAGTTGATGGAATTGGAAAATATTTAGTCCATGATGCTCTTAGCATTTGTGTTTCTTGTTGATTGCGATATAGTTATTTGGAATATGAGTCACATGACCTGTGGACGTGTCAACTGTAGCTCAAAGAATCAGGGGGGTTGTAAAATCCATCGACTGCCTGTAGCGAGCTCTCAAATATCATGATCACTAATCGTATGAACTACCTACTTTGAACTCAACAAATACACACCCGCCCATGAGATCCCGTTGATTGTAGTTGTCTGACAGTGTCAATAATAATAGCCATCATGTTATTGCATAATGTTGTTTCGAGCACCATGTGGCTGTGTGTCATCTTGTCAATTTCTGCAATTACGGAGTTATGTTCTACTGGTAATTTTTTCTCGCTTGCAATTATGTTCTACGTTGAGGATTGTGTTGCTTACTAGTTAGCATTAATATAATGCAGAAATGCATACAATATGGTGCTGCACAAATTTGGAGAGAAGCTTTACTCAGGTCTTGTGGCGACTATGACTTCACATCTCAAAGAAATATCAAAATCTATTGACGCTGCTCAGGGAGGTTTGTTTCTGGAAGAGCTGAATATGAAATGGAATGATCATAACAAGGCATTGCAAATGATTCGGGACATACTGATGTACATGGACAGGACATTCATCCCGAGTACCCACAAAACTCCTGTCCATGAGCTTGGGTTGAACCTGTGGAGGGATAACATTATCCACTCAAACAAAATCCAGGCAAGGCTTCTAAATACTCTTCTTGAACTAGTACATAGAGAAAGGACTGGTGAAGTCATAAATCGGGGGCTGATGAGGAATATAATCAAGATGCTTATGGATTTAGGTTCTTCTGTTTACCAAGATGATTTTGAGAAACCATTCCTTGAGGTCTCAGCTGAATTTTATAAGGGTGAATCTCAGAAGTTCATCGAGTCCTGTGATTGTGGAGACTACTTGAAGAAGGCTGAGCGACGTCTAAATGAAGAAATGGAGAGAGTAACTCACTACTTAGATACCAAGAGTGAATCCAGGATAACCAATGTGGTGGAGAAAGAGATGATTGCAAACCACATGCTGAGGCTGGTTCACATGGAAAACTCGGGCCTGGTTAATATGCTTCTTGATGATAAGTATGAAGACTTGAGAAGAATGTATAACTTGTTCCGTCGGGTTCCTAACGGTCTCTCAACAGTACGAGAAGTTATGACTTCTCACATCAGGGAAACTGGCAAACAGTTGGTTACTGATCCAGAAAGATTAAAGGATCCAGTAGAATTCGTTCAACGACTGTTGGATGAAAAAGACAAGTATGATAACATAATAAACTTGGCATTTAACAATGATAAGATGTTCCAGAATGCTTTGAATTCATCCTTTGAATACTTCATTAATTTGAATCCTAGATCTCCTGAGTTCATTTCCTTGTTTGTTGATGACAAACTCCGTAAGGGTCTCAAAGGAGTCAGTGAGGAGGATGTGGAGATTATGCTGGACAAGGTGATGATGTTGTTCCGCTATTTGCAGGAGAAAGATGTCTTTGAAAAATACTACAAACAGCATTTAGCTAAGCGGCTCTTGTCTGGAAAAACTGTTTCTGATGATGCAGAGAGAAGTCTGATAGTTAAGCTCAAGACAGAATGTGGGTACCAGTTTACTTCAAAGTTGGAAGGCATGTTTACAGACATGAAAACATCTCAGGATACAATGCATGGTTTTTATACCAGCCATGGGTCTGAGATTGGGGATGGGCCTACACTAGTCGTCCAGGTTTTGACTACAGGATCCTGGCCTACTCAGCCTAGCGTTACTTGCAATCTGCCCTCTGAGGTTTCAGCACTGTGTGAGAAGTTCCGTGCATATTACCTCGGGACTCATACTGGTAGGAGATTGTCTTGGCAAACTAATATGGGCGTAGCTGATATAAAGGCAATCTTTGGGAAGGGTCAGAAACATGAGTTGAATGTCTCCACTTATCAAATGTGTGTTCTCATGCTCTTCAACAATTCCGACAGGCTTAGCTACAAGGAAGTTGAGCAGGCTACCGAGATTCCCGCTGCAGACTTGAAGAGGTGTCTGCAATCCATGGCCTGCGTGAAGGGAAAGAATGTTCTTCGGAAAGAGCCGATGAGTAAAGACATTGGCGAGGATGATGCCTTTTTTGTGAATGATAAGTTCACCAGCAAATTCTACAAGGTAAAGATTGGAACTGTAGTGGCACAAAAAGAATCTGAACCTGAAAAGCAGGAGACTCGACAAAGAGTAGAAGAAGACCGAAAGCCCCAGATCGAGGCAGCTATAGTGAGAATCATGAAATCTAGGAGGGTACTGGATCACAACAATATAATTGCCGAAGTCACAAAGCAGTTGCAGTCAAGATTCCTTGCCAACCCAACAGAGATAAAGAAGCGGATGGAGTCCCTTATCGAGCGTGATTTCTTGGAGAGGGATAGCGTGGACAGAAAATTGTACCGATATCTTGCTTGAAAAAATGACTACTTTATTTTTCTTGCCACAGGGTTAGGGCACCGACAATTTGGAATTTGTACCTTATCTGGTAAGTGGAAAGTTGTTCTTTAGATTATGGTGGTCCATTGGTTTTAATTGATGTTTATCTCCTTCCTCTATCTACTGCACTACATGTCTTCCATTCTATTTGCCCCCTTTCTACTTTGCATCACTCATTGCAGGTTTTACACTTTATCATCAAGGTTGACGCTATTTTCTTCCGAAATTGTGCTGTTTAGCATATCCCCAAGTCCTTGAATACATTTCTGTATCTTCCATGCTTTATTGATGGTTGAACTGGATCAGTAAATTAGTTCCATTCTTGTGGAGATGTTTGCTGCAGATGTGCCTGTGGGAATAGGACACAAATTGGCAATTGATAACTATTGATCATCCATCTTTTTGTTTACTCCTCTCTGGTACAAATTATTATTGTTTAAATGGGAAAAATATCATGCAACCCGAATTACAGTGAATTTCTGCACCTGGCTTCGAAAATTTGAATGACGATCACTCTTATACAGAAACAAACTACTTGCAGTGTGATATTACAAAACTATGAATAAGCTAGTGGTGAGCTAATCATCCATTTATTCTGCTGTGACATCCTTGTACAAGTGTCACTTTGAATTGAACCTTAATCCATCTGAATCTACGACTCTGATGCAAGGATGCGCCTTTGAACATCATTGAACGATTCCACGTCTGTTCCCCATAACCTAAAGTGTTCACGCAATGATAAGTTCCATTGGAAATGGTCACACAAATATGTTCGCATATGGCTTACCAGCAATCAATCCCAACTGCATTGGCACCTTCTTTATCAGCCTTTTGATCATCTCCGATGTGAACTGCTTTTTCAGCCTTCACGTCAATTTGATCTGCAACCAGACCATGAGTTATAGATTAGACATATGGATGACTTTATCAAATTGCACTATGCTTCATTGAATCTCTGGTCTCCGGACTAATCAAACATCCTAACAAGGGAAAGTACCACATCAATGAGATACACACCTAGAGCGGCTTTGAATATGTTTGCATCTGGTTTTTCATAGCCAACCTCTGAAGACACAATAACAGCATCAAACCTGCAAGGAAAACCACAATCAGTTCTTCACATCAAGAATGGGTAAACCAAGCATAAATTCTCTGTGAAGATATGTAATTTCATTTCTTAAATAGAAAAATAATCTTGGTCTTTATTTAGAGTGAAAGAAATATAATGCAAACATAAGAATGTAATAAAAGATACAGTATTATATTATAAGAGAGACAAGGTCACATTTGAATAGCTTATAGAGTACTAGGTTGAACAATCCAATATAATGCAAACAGAGTCAGATGCACAGTTTAGAACTCTGTCTGATCTGCTATATAAGAGTAAGAAACAGTATTTGGCATCTTTAATGGATAGCCATCTATAATAATTAGTTGCTAAGCCATTGAAAATATGGTGACGCTTAGCCACTTACAGATCCAAAACATTGAGATCTTTTAAAAGCTTCCTTAGACGGGTGTCGAAATTGGATACAACAGCCACCTTGACTGTTCCACTGCTCACCATGTTAGTAATTTACAAACAAGATGAAATAAATTCTTCATAAAATATGGGTTTCTAAAATAAGATAGCGCCTTAAAAGGAAAGTGAATACTTGAAGAGTATGACCTCCAGCATCTTTCAGACGAAGTATTGTTTCATAAGCTCCTACTGGAAGATGCCACGCATCGCCATTTGCAAAATACTGTAATAAAGCAATCATTAGGAATTCAAGTAAAATTCCCCAACACAAAACAAGAGGCTCAATAAATTTATTCACAACCTCACATTAGGGTCAATAAGTAGGGGGTCATACTAATAATGAACACATCAATACTTTGTTCTCGGCCAAGGGTTTTAGGAGAAGTGGCAAAGACTGAGTATGAGGTCATTAGGTCCAATCCCCACGCTTGTCCTTTTTATTTTTGCTATGCCATGAGTACCAAGGTTTTAGGTTCAAGACCTTGCTTATGTGCAAGTAAGGGAGCACCAAGAATTGGGCTAAAGACCCTTTATTCTGATAGAAAAAAGAACGTGTTCTCAAATAAACATCACCTCATAAACTTCTTCAAAGTAGTCTTGATCGTCACATCTGGTGGCTTCAGATACAACAAGTTTCCAGAATGGCCTTCCATCTCCCTGTCAATAGTATTATGATGATAATCTGGAAGAGGCTTCAGTTCAGACTGATCTATTGTTGTAAATGATTTCTTTAACAAATTTGAGAAAAAACAATTCAACTTCCTGCTAGCTATCAAAGGCAGATTGGGCAAATATGTGTAACAACCATTGTTAATTAATAAAATATAGAGTGCTGCTACCAGGCCCTCCAAATAATGAGTGCAGAATAGATACCACTTTTTCACAAAAAGATGCAAGGAAAATAGCACATCTAGGAGATTTATCATGATGGAAACACATACTATTAGTCAATAAAACTGTGTGTGTGTGTGTATGTGTAAGTGAACATATTGCAGCAGTATTATCATAAGTCTTAAGAAACATTAGGCAAAGTAAAGCTAACCGGAATGCAATACAGATGACCTAGATGTCCCTCCAAATAGGATACCAATTTAAAGAATCAAATAACAGCCCCAGGTAAAAACATAATCTACTACAGAAACCAAGGCAAAATTTTCAAGTTTCTATAAAAGAGAGCGAGAAACAAAAGTAACCTGGTAACGAAGCTTTTCTGGCCACGGAGCAGCAAATGCTCTCCTAAATCCTTGCTTAATTTCCGAGGAAGTTGCTGTCAAGCCTAAATGATAATGTGAGTGAAAATCAAGATGCATGGCATCAAAACAAAAGAGAAGAACATAATTACCATAAAGATATATACATATATACTCCTGATTGCAGAACCAGTTAACCCACTAAAAGTAAACAACAAAAATCATAGCAATTTCATATCCATTCCCAAAGGCTTAACAGTTGATATAAAACACCTGTAGTCACATTAAATTAAACCCACTCAAGTCTCAAAACTGCAGTTTTGGAGTCCAAATAATATACATTTCTTCCTCAACATACCCAAAAGAAGTACATTTTCCTAGAAATACTGTTACATGTAAGAATCCATAAATTGGGTATGAGCTGAAACTGACCATGTTTCCTTCCGATGGTCGCATAAGTCTCTTCGACCGGCTTCGACAGCTGCAAAAGTGTACCTCCAGCATCCAACAACAACCCATCATATGCTCTTCTGATTCCTCCTAGCATGAATCAGTTTTCATTCAACAAATTCACAATACATGTCTCTGTCACTAAATTGGACACAGAACCCATCAACAGAACAATTGAGGGTACAAATGGGTTCGTGGGTCGATCAAATTTAATGTGAAAAACGAAGAAAGGGGATGGGTTGTGATTGTGATTGTGACTATGACTAACCAGCATGAGTGGCCATGGAAGAGAAGGTGACGGAGCTCGTGAGCTTTCGACGGAGAGGCTCGATTGCTCTGAAGAGAACGTTGCCGTTGGAGCATCTCATCAGCGAAGCCTCCATTTCCAGAGCTTGTCCTGGGCGACAAATGCTAGGCAATAAAAGAGAGAGACGAGAAATTGCTGATTTAAGAGAGTATTTGAAAGTCCCACATCGGTTAGACAGAAGAAGCACGAACAGGACCGGGGCTATAAAAGAAGAGACCGAGCTCATTGCAACTCATACCTTTCTCGGCCTTTTGGCTAAGATCAAGTGTAGTATCTGTTCTTATCAGTTTAATATCTGATATGTGGGCCATCGGCCCACACGATATTAAATTAATTTTTTATGGGTGAGAGCCCACCACAGTAGCTTGCTGCTGGGGTTCTCAAGCGTCGCCCTGGCGTTGCACTATTGCCTGGGCCTGGCGCAACCCACCAATTCTAGTAAAATTATTCTTCAATTCTAATATCTTTCATTTTATTTAGCTTTTTACAAAAGTTAAATGTATTAATTTCTCAGTTTAATAAAAATATATTATTTCATATATATTTTTATTCGGTCATAAGTGTATATTATTTAATTTAACTAATTTCTTTAAAAAGTTAAAAGATACTGAACTACACCCAACAATTCGTATAGACAGTGAGCTACACACCCATACATCGTTAATTGACAACACCGTTAAATTTTGGATGAAATCTGTTAAAACTTAAAGCAAAAAGACGAAAATGTCATGGCCAGACTTCAAATATTTAAAGTCATGTTATTGTGAGGATTTTGGTTGTTTCTTGATTGAACCTTCAACAATCTCGCCTTCTCGTCATTGACTGGAAATGCTCGTCGTACATATTGAACCGCCGTCAAAGATGTTCAAGTGACCCAACAGAGTAAGAAACCATCTAAGAATTTGCATGCATATGACACAGGGATGTTTTATGGAACAAAGTCTTACAATGATTTGTTAATGGAGGTTGGACCGGTTGGGAAAGTTCAGTCTGAGGTACTTCTGCAAAAGGACCATAACACATTCACCTTCAAGCATGGTTGGGCCTTTCCGAAGAAGGTCTATTTAAATGGAGATGAGTGCATGCTTTCTTGAAGCAGCGTACGTGGTTAGAAAGAACTCTTTATCAAGATTCGTTGATTCGTAAAAAAATCGAAGATGATAGATTTTAGGGAAACCTCGATTTTTTTATTAAACTTCAAAAACTGAATTACAAAGACCGTATGAGAGTGCTTAAATAATGAAACACAAATTGCAAAAAAAGAAAACTCTAATTCGTTAGAAAGGAAAAAAAATGAAAAATGATAGAAAGGAAACAACTATTAAAAATTATTAAAAAAAACTGCCCGAAAATTATAAAACGCGATTTTGACCCTCCAGATGAACTCCGATGGCCGAAATCCGTCGTACCATGTGGTATAGCCATGACTTTAACTCAGACCGCCGTTTCTGCCCGGAAAAAACTAGTCTTTTGTCCAAATATTACGCTTTCGCAATATCGGGTGTTCTAACTTCTGCATACTGACTTACTCGACTGCACCGTATCATTCTCTCATGTATGGAGAAAATTCGACCTCGAATATGAACCCGCGACATCCTCAGAAGAAGAAGAAGAATTACCCCGGGATCCCATATCTTTGTAGCACTCCCTACCAAATTTTCAGTTGTATCAAGTACTCCCACCTTGCTCGCAAGCTGGATCGGGTTTCATGTTAAATTTATGGACTTTCCTTATCAAAGTACACGCCCCCTTGATCGATTACCCAACCTTGGAATTTAAGCCTTCCATCGTTGATACATGATGCTGGTATCAGATTCTCGTTGCTGACTAAGGCAGCAATATACGTGTAAGGCTCCCAATAATTTTTGGTTACTCCTGCAAGACTTTCACCAAGCACCTTGGTTGCTGCACCACTTAACAACTCAAATTTCTCAGTCTTCTCTTCATCGTACAAGCTCTCTATGCCCTCCAAAAACTGTTTGTAACCATTCTTATATGAATCAACTACAAACAAGTATTTGACGCACCATAAATTTTTATCCCTTGCTACCAGAGCTTATTTTTCTCAAATTTTCTGCTCAAGTTGACTCAATTGTGCTGCTACAGTTTCAGCTTCCGCATCTGGTTCAGCATAATCATCATAAATCGTGGGTGATAGCCAATCTATGACCTCCTCTGGTTTAAGACTGTCATCGAATTGTGAAATTTCCACATTGAAACCATGTTCCCATCGTTGGTTAGGGCATTCATGTGAAAGATTCCTGTAACCGACGAAAAGATTCTCGTTCGTGACAATATCATCATCACGAGGACGCAATTCATCTATTTTTTGCGTTAATAATTCAACCTGGTGCTTCAAATCGTCATGCACATGACGAATTTCAGCATGTTCGCGTTGTAACTCAGCATAATCATCATCAGCACCATGGGCTCGCGACTGTCTACGGGGCGGCATACATTAGGATCGACTAAATCTGATACCAACTGATGCAATGTACGTGACTAGGAATAACTCTTTATCAAAATTCGTTAATTTGTAAGAATAATGAAGATGATAGATTTGAGGGAAACCTCGATTTTTTTATTAAACTTCAAAAACTGAATAACAAATACCGTATGCGAGTGCTTAAATAATGAAACACACATTGCAAAAAAGGAAAACCCTAATTCGTTAGAGAGTAAAAGAGAAAAAGGGAAAATGCTAGAAAGGAAAAGAAGGAAAATAAAGAAAACAACCATTAAAAATTATAAAAAAACTGCCCGAAACTTATAAAACACGATTTTGACCCTCCAGATGATTTAAGATTGCCAAAATCCGTCGTACCACATGGCTTAACCATGATTTTGACTCAGACCGCCATTTTTACTAAGAAAATACTGGTCTTTTGTCCAAATTTGACATTTTCGCGATAACTTCGGGTGTTCTAGCTTTTGCATGCCAACTTCCTCGACCGCAACGCATCATTCCTCCTCCTGACACTTACACATATCTCCCTAATTCTTCCATCACCACACAAATATTCTCATTTCATAAACTAGTGACTTCTTTGATAGTCATATTCATTGCTATTTGGTGAGCAACTATTTTTCATATAGTTATATGCATAGAACCTCAACATTATTTGAATGAACTATTTGTAGAGAGTAGGGGTGTCCACGGGTCGGGTTTCTACCCACCCGTTCATTTACGGGTGAAGTACTGAAGACCCGCTACCCAAAACTGTTGGAAATTTTCACCCGTCGGGTTGACGGGTGGGTCGGGTGGTTGACCCATAAAACCCAAATTTGATGGTCTTTGAAAAAGCCCAATAAATTTGGCTCAAAAAAGTTAGCCTTTAACACACAAAAATGTGAATAAACTCATATATAAAGAAGTGTTTAAATATTGACTTCATCAAACTACAAATTGCATAACATAACCTCAACATTCAAATTACAAAATAAACTGAAACTCAAATTAGCAGAGTGTCATCAGTCATGATAAGAAATTAAAATTACAAAATACATACTTAAGTAATTCAGACTTACATTTTCTAAATTATAAAAGTATGTACCTAAGTTGGTTACACATCATACCAACATTAATCTAAATACAAAATTAGAAAGAGAATAATCTTAAACATAAGAAGCAGTGGCTTCACAATTCAATTCTTCCACAAAACACCAGCTGCTTAATTCTCCTCCAACAAAATAGGTAGAAGTCTCGGCGCTTCAAAAAAAACATAATTAAAATAAGAACAACAACAACATGCAAAACATATGACCTTAAGGCAAAACACCAACTTACTAACTTAGAAAGAGAGAGAAAGAGGGAGGCTTACCAACTTCAGCAACAGCAGCAGCAAGACCTCCAAGCAAAACATCATTCTCCTCCTAGCAAGCTCCTCCTAACCCGAACTCTTTGAACTATGTGTACAAGATAGAGTTTATTACTTATTAGTACTGAAAGTGAAAGGATTGAAACTGTTTTGACTAAATAGATAAGAAATAGACGCATTTCATGAAAAAAAATATAAAGCTTACCATATTCAAACTTTTCAAGATCTTTCAAGTCTTGCTCCAAAGTCATGACAGCATTAGATGCTCTAACCCAATCCTGAGTACACACCAAAGCTTCAACAAGAGTAGGAGTTAGTGAACTTCTAAAATCATGTAATACCCTACCACCAGTACTAAAAGCTGATTCAGATGAAACAGTTGAAATAGGTACGGCTAAAATATCTTTAGCTATTCTAGAAACCATGGGAAATCTATGACAATTAGATTTCCACCAACCTAGAAGGCTAAAACAGTCATCATCATCAACATCTTCAAGAGTTTCATTCAAATATTTGTCTAACTCAGTTTTAACAACATCACTATTAGAACTTTTAAGTTTTTTATTGAATGAAGCCCTAAACAGATTTTTTTGAAGGCTCTTCAACAACTACTACAGGTGATGCTTGAACTTGAGAAGGTAATTCAGATGTATCATGAATTGAAAACAACTTCACATATTCAGCAAACAATTCAATCAAAGTAGTATTGATGGATCTATAAAGTATTACAGCAACAGGTGGAGAATACATGACATTAACAACATGTTCAACAAATTGCAACTTACTCCTAGGATCAAAAACAGCTGCTAAAAAAACAATCAAGTTCAGTTTGGCAGTTTCTGTCCAATATTTGTCAAACTTTACTCGCATTTTATCAGCCATACCAATCATGTCAAAGTTATTTTCAATAGATTGACCCTTCCGAATTAGTTCTAAAGTGTTAGCTATTTCATCCAAAAAAGTATTGCATGTGACATAAGATGAACCAGATACACGACATGTTAAATCATAAAAATGTTTCAAGAAACTCATAAAAGATTTAACGGTCCTTCAATCCTCATCACACAACATTCCTAAAGGCTCATCAGATCATTTCCTAACCTTAGTTTGCAATTCATGCCTAAAGCTCACATCCTCATCATCATACCTCTCGAATGCTGCCTCTAAAGTACAAGCTGCCCGCAACATTAAAAATGTTGAATTCCATCTAGTAGGCACATCTTGGCATAGTAATGCCTTGCTATTTATACCAGCAGCTACAACACACGACTTAAATCTAGAGAGTCTCGAAGGGGACTGTTTGACAAACTTAACAGCTGCCCTAACTCTCTCCACAAATGGCCCCAACATCCCAATACCGTCACTCACGATAAGGTTAATGATATGAGCAATGCACCTCATATGCATTAACATTCCACCCAATATATTAGTCCCCGGAAGTTTCTTCCTAATGTGATTAACAGCTAGTTCATTTGCACTAGCATTATCTACCGTAATAGACATCACCTTGTCAATTCCCCAATTACTTAAACAATATTCTATCGATGCCCCTATGTCATCTCCTTTATGACCATGAATTTGACAAAAGGCAATGATCCTCTTTTGCAAATTCCACTGCTCATCAATGTAGTGAACAGTGAGACACATGTAGCTAATCTGCTTATTAGAAATCCATGTGTCTGTGGTCAATGAGACTCTAACAGAATTGGCTGCAAACATAACTTGCAATTTTTTCTTCTCACGCAAAAACAATTTACAAACATCTCTAGTGCTGGTATATCTAGAGGGAATAATAAACTGAGGACAACGTGCAGCCATCAACTTTCTAAAACCCTCTGCCTCAACAAACTTAAAGGGAAGTTCGTCTATAACTAACATATCTGCTAAGGCAGCCCTACACCTATCCTGGTCAAAATGCCATGAGCCAAGTGTAACTTCTTTACCCTTCCCAGATGTGAATGCTATTATGGACTGTCTACCCTTTTTCTTGTTAACCGGATTTCCCTTACATACAAGTATATGCTTATTTAGATTATTAGTCCCGTACCCTTGACTACCACATACATATGTTTGGTCACAATGCATGCATTTAGTAGTTTGTGTACCATCTTCTTTTACAATAGGTTTTTCAAAATGATTCCATGCATCACTCTTCTTCCTACCACTAGATTTAGTACGTTTACGAGTCATACCATTGGCTGCTGCTCCTTGCTCAACAGCAGGAGCAGCAGCAATAAGAGGAGCTCCAACAGCTCCATCACCAGCTCCAGTAGCTCCAGCAGTACCAGCAGCAATGAGAGGACCTCTAGCAACCCCATCAGCGGCACCAGCAACTCCATCATTAGCTCCTAGAGTTGTTTCCATGTTACAAGCCTACGATAAAAGAAACCAACAATAACATTAGTATAATGATGAATACAAATCAAAAATAATTTATCAATGATGAACATAAAAAAAATTACAAACAGAAACAAAAAATTAAACAGAATCCAATATCAGATTAATAAAAAACCTAAAAATCAAACAAAAACCCAATTTATCTTGCCCGAAACCTTAATAAGCAAATCCTAAAAATCAGATTTGGAACAAACCCTAAAAATTAAACAAACCCCCAATTTATTAAACCGAAACCCTAATAAATAAACCCTAAAAATCAAATTTCATAAAAACCCTAAAAAATTTAATAAAGAAATCAACCCTAATTCTCATTTCAGAGATGAAGCCATAAGAAAAAAAATTCATGCTTAAGGAAAAAACCCTTACCGAAACCTTAATAAGCAAATCCTAAAAATCAGATTTGGAACAAACCCTAGAAATTAAAAAATCCCCAATTTATTAAACCAAAACCCTAATAAATAAACCCTAAAAATTAAATAAAGAAATCAACCCTAATTCCCATTTTAGAGATGAAGCCATAAGAACAAAATTTATGCTTAAGGAAAAACCCTTACCGAAACCTAGCTTGCGTCCTTTGACTTTTTGAAGAACAGAGCTCCATCTTCCCCTTTTTATAACCCTCTGAGTTTGAACGAATCTTTCTTCTTTGCCTCTCTTCCAAACGGCTCTCTACTCGTAGCCTCTGATTTGTGGAAACTTATCGAATCGGTTGATTTGAAGGGAGAAGGAGAGATACAGACACATAAATCATCTCTCTTCTGTGTCTGTTGTCTGTTAGATAGGAAATAGGAGGTATGGTGTTGATTTTTTCTTGAGAGTCGAAGAGGTCGAGGGGAAGGTCAGACAGAGAGAGCTTGATTTAGGTCTGAGAAACCCTAAAAATTTGGAGAGGGGCGAAAGTGAGATCTGAGAGGGTTTCCGATCGACATTAATGCGGAGAGAGAGAGAGAGTGTTTACGTGTGTGGTCATTAATATACACACCTGATCAATTTGTGACCGTATGATCTTATTGATCGACGGTCTGTAGGTCGCCACCTCGTCGATGATAACTTCAGAGACGTGTCTCACACTTGAGTCCCACATCGGAAGCGTATGACTACATTTGAAAGTTTATAAGCTTTTGTTTCTCAGCGTTGTTTGTCTAACATACTAGGCTGAGATGCTTATTGGGCCTCACACATGAGCTTCTATTAAGTATTGGGCTTCTTATGCATTTGCTACGGGTGGGTTGGGTGTACTCGGATTTCGGTTCTCTAACCCGCACCCACCCGCGTTTTTTACGGGTCCACGTTTTCTCACCCGTCACCCAACCCATCACCCGACGGGTGATGTCTACACGGGTCGGGTGGGTACACGGGTGGGTCGGGTTGCGGGTCTCATGTGGGCACCCCTAGTAGAGAGTTTGTAGTATAAGGGCATGTGAGTTTGTTTGTAGAAACAGAAAGTATGATTTTCTGCTCTTTATATTTGTTAAAAGCTGAGGGCAATACAAATCACCAAGAGACATATCTCTTTCTTTGACTTGTTACATTGGAATGGAAAATGTCAAAATTTATCACATTGAATTTGTGACTTAACAAATTTACTACGTGACTTCCCTCGACAGGTGTTAATTCTGACTTACTACGTGACTTCTCAAAATTTTGAAGTCTGACCAGGAGCATTTTCGTATTTTTACTTTAAATTTGAACATACTCCATCTAAAATTTTAACGGTATGTGCTATTTGTCAATTAATAATCTCTTAGTGTAGCTTACTGTTCATTTTGAAAAATTGGGTAGTTATGTGTCTTTTGAGGATTGTTGGGTGTAGTTTAATGTCTTTTACCCTTAGAAAAATATATGTAAGTCTTTAGTGTATTTTTCAAATAATTTGAGAAACATTTGTATATGTTTTTAGGAAAAATGACATATATTTGGTTAACTCATTAACTTTTTAAGTATATGATGACATTGATTTACATCTTTTAAATAAGAGCATTCATTTTTTATGTCTCGTTTGAGTAATTTATAACATGATTAACAACTGATAGTCCATACTCTTCGTGACTACTTTGGTCATGACTAGAGTTATAAACAAATCAAGATTTTAACGAGCCGTTCGTGTTCGATTTGTTAAATTTTCGTTTCGGTCTTTTTATAATTATACTTGAGCCTAATTCAAGCTCAAGCCAAATATTTCAAGACTCGATAGGCTCGTGACCTAACTAGTTTAATATTTAATTAATTATATATAAAATAAATATATTTTTGACCATTTAATGAATATTTGTAATAAAGTTAAATTAGTCGAACTGAGTTAATATTTAGCTTATCTGTGTATTATCTAATCAATTGTATGTATATTTATTTGATATTAATTTTAACTTTTGATGAATATTTATATTGAAAATTAAGCAAACCTAACATTTAGCTTTGCTTTTTTCACTTGTGTAGTTATTTTGTTAAATCTTTTTACAGTTGTTAATGTAATAATAATAGGAGTGATGCTATACGACGCCGTTTGAGAAGGTGTGAGCGAGATACACACGCTCAAGCTCAACTCAGGAGGTTTAGTGTGCGGCGAAGAAGATACAAAGAGCAGAGCAGAGCAACAATGGCGACCGAATTGGAAGAGCTTGTGGGTTTCCTTTCATCTCCTTCCCCGCAAGTAAATCTCCCAATCCTTAACCCTCTCTTTCTCTTACTTACGATTTCTCTGATTATTTACTGTGCGGGTTGTTCTAGATTCTTCATATTTCTCTCTTATTTTACTTCGATTCCATCAACTACGAGTCGTGGGTTTATCTTAAACATCGGTTCAGTTCTTGGGTTTGGTTTGTATAGTGATTTTAATCTCACCAAGTTCGTGGAATTCGGTTTTTTTTGCGATGTTCATCCAAAGCGTTCAATTGCACTTATTTTTCTTCTGATTTTTGTTTCTGTATTTTGTATGATTCAGGTGAAGAAAGCTGCTGTTGATATCGTTCGGGGATTAACTGGTTCTGAGGATGGCTTGCAGTCCCTTGCAAATCATTCCAAATTCGTGTTGCCCTCATTGGGTCGCCTCTTGGTTGAGAAAAAGGTGTTGTTTTGCTCAACAATTATGTAGTTATTTTCTCTGTTAACAAGTTATAATCCTAATGTTTACAAGGGTTTTTGAGCAAATGAAAGATTCTACTCGAAATTAAGCTTCTTTATAATATTCAGCTTGATGACATGCAAATTCCCAATAACCGAGTGAGTGTATTGTGCAAGGCAATGGCAACTGAGTATGTCTCGTTAAGTTTCATTACTTTGACATTTTTAATTTACTTATTAATGCACAAAGGACGTGTTTTGTGGCGTTTGGTTGGGTACGATTTCTACAAATTTGTTGGCTTTTTCTAGTTTTCTCACTTGAGTGAGGTGCGCATTCGAATTGACTAAGCTGGTTTTAATATTTTCAGGAGCTCTCGGAGCCTGCAGCCGAAGCTCTTGTGAATCTGTCACAAGATCAAGCTCTAGCAGCTAAAATGGTTGAGATGGACATGATTAAAATAATCATGCATATTTTATATAAGCCTGACTCTAGCATTACCAAATTGCTGGTTATGTTCCTGGTTAATCTCACACAATCGGATTCTGGTATCGCTTCCTTGCTTCAGGTGCTTCGATGCTCTTTCAACTTGTATCTACATCATGCTTATTTATCATAACAGTGGTTGCAATTTAATAGTAGCCTTTTGTTAGTGGTTCTGAAACTGGGCCTATACGATTATGATTGTGGCAGTTGAAACATCCAGTATGTTCTAATCCTTTTTATTCAAGCAAATATTAACAAAAAAGATGAATATTTCCCATTAGATAGTTTTCCTAATGTCAAGAGAGAACCATTAAATATTGATGAATGCGTGTTAGATGGAAGATGAAAAGGTGCAAGGACTATTTGTTATGAAGCTCGTGAGATCGTTTTGTAGATCCTCCAGTGAAAATACCGGTAATTTTCTTCCCTTTTCTTCTTTACGTTGCATCTATGTACTTGTATCTCACAAGTCAACACACAAATATGTGTCATATGATCTTATAAAACAAACTTATGGAAAGAAACCATGCCCTTGAATCTGAGTGGCGAGATATATGTTCCATGATAGTGCACCCAATCGATTTTACAATGAAGCTGGAACTCAATATTATTATGCCATCTTTCTTGTTTCTTGCTTTACTTGGTCCAACCTTATTAGCACTGATAAGCTCTCCTTTTGCATGGAGTTGATCTGATCTTTTTCTTATTGTACATCTTGCAGATGATCCATTTGATCATGTTGGTTCTATTCTTGTCAACATTTCAAAGGATAAAGCAGGAAGAAAATTTTTACTGGACCCCAAACGAGGGCTTCTCAAGCAGATTGTTGGACAGTTTGATTCAACTAGTGCCCTGCGAAGGAAAGGGGTGCGTATTAAGATTACCTAAAATGAATAAAGCTACTGTTTAGCACACTCTTCAAATATTATGATGTTTAGTACTATAACTTGTCTTTGGAGCAGTTATGCACACCAAGACCAATCTATTGAAGATCTTGCGCATCATGTGAAATTTCTACACCTTCAAATTTTCCATAGAAGTAGTTACTATCCTACCTTGAAGTTCACCCACCAATTCCACAAAGTAGTAGTGCGCTAGTGTAGTATCAATAGTATTAAACCACTGAGAAGTTTAGCCAGTTAAAATCTATGATGAATTAGCAGATATTCCTAAAGCAACAAGTTCATTTGAAAAATTGTGTAGTGTTTTGGGTATGTTTTATCTCATCGGCTAACAAATTAGGCTTACTTGTGTAGAAGTGCTAGCTCAATTGACCGCACTTAAGCTAAACTAAGTACTGTTTTTATGTTTTATGTAATAACTTTATTTCTAGTTCAACCGGTGAATTTTCTAATTGTGAATCACCAATAGGTTTGCCTAAATTTAGTTGGATATCTTTTTGTACAGGTTGCTGGAACTATCCGCAATTGCTGTTTTGAAGCAGCAGACCAGCTGCCGAATTTGCTTTTGATATCAGAATTTCTATGGCCAGCTCTACTTCTACCAGTTGCAGGAAATAAGGTCTTTTATTTTTCTTTTGAAACCCTTGTTATTTGTTTTACCCTCCTGATTATTTAGCTTGTTTAATTTGTTTGCAACCAATTTTGAGTATTTAAGGCTAATTCTACATCATCTATTGAATAGAACCTTCTTCAAAGCAGAACATGAAAAATTATTGCAAGTTTTTTCAATAATTCCTGTTGGATATATATTTTGATTTTCTTTAGTGCCATCAGTTTTTTTTTATTAAATTGTTAAGTTATGCTGTAACGCTGTGATACTGTAATCTATCAAACCATCCATTTTGAGGTCATTGTGATTTTTATCATGTCATTCAGTTTAATACCTTGCCATATGATTTTAAATGTTTTCTTGCTTACAGGTCTATAGTGAACAAGACACATCGAAAATGCCCCCAGAACTTGCGAGTGTACTATCCATTGAGCGTGAGCCAGTTGTGGATTCAGAGATTCGTGTACAAGTGCTGGAGGCTATCTACTTGATCACATTGCAGGTCAGTGCTTATTGCCATAATATATAGAAGTCGAAACAGTATCGGAGTCATCACTTTCTCTGAACTCGGCAGTGTCCTTATAACTTATACGTAATCTGGAGTTATATCCGCGCTCAAAACTAATGTTGAGGTTTGACAAATGAATGTAAAATTATAGACGCATGCCGTGTGAATGGAATAACAACTATGTACTTATGTACTATGACATTTCTGGGAAGACACATGCCCGAGACAACCCCATAATGCTCCACGACTTAATTTCACAATATTGCATAAGTTCACGAAACATCAGTTTTAATGTTCTCGTCATTTCTTCATACTATTTCTGCACTCTTTCTAGGATGCTGGTAGAAGAGCTTTTTGGTCGGTGAATGGACCAAGGATCCTACAATTGGGGTATGAAGACGAGGAAGACCCAAAAGTAATGAGAGCATTCGAGCAAGTTGGCTCCTTGGTATGCAACAATAATTACCCTTCCCTTAAAATACAATCTTTCCCATACAATGTGACTCACATCTTGTAAACTGTTTTTTTTGTTTGTTCACCAGCTGGTTGAAGGCGGTGGAGCGGAGCCGTCCACGGATGACACAAAAGGAGGCCAGTGGATGTAGTTTTGTGCTCAATGGATTCACCTCATATTTTAGAATCTGTAACTTATGTTGGTCGTACAAGTTACTGGATTTACGAGTATTCTCTTCAGATTTGCAGTTGAGAACCTCTATTTTTGTTTAATTTGTGAAGTCTAATCTATTATAATATGGTTAGGAAATGCAAATATCTCAGAACTCTAACTGGTGTCTCTAATATGACGGGATCACTAAACCCGCTCTATTGTAGGATAACAAAATTCATGAACTTGATGGAGGTATGGTAGGGGACGAAGATTATTAAATTTGTCATAAATACACCCAATTGAAACTCGGGAATGAGTTTGGGACTGATGTTACAATGTAATATATTTTTTGGGATAGATAAGATGTAATATGTTTTTGGGATAGATAACTATCTTCAACTATATGTCGTTTTCACTTAGTTACACATCTAGATTATTTATCAAAATTCAATTTTAAAGTGAAAAATTTGAAATGCTCTTAAATGTAATTGGCGTGGGCCTAAAACCTTATTTTTAAATTTAAAAGTTATTACATTTTCCATTTAAAAGTGTTAATGGTGTTCAAATCGCAGTTAAGTGGAAACAAAGAATAGTTCAATAGTTATCCGTACTCTTATATGTATTTTTCGATAAAATAATAATATAAGATGATTTAAAAAGACAAAATTACAAGGTCAAATGTCCTTTTTTTATATGAGCTGGTGAATGAAAATAAAATCGAAATCAATATCGGGCAATATTTTTAGGCGCGAAATGTTTCAAAAACTGAAAATAAACAGAGCATAATATTTGGCGTTCCCGCCAAATATACCATTTATCTTCTCCAACATCTCCTTCACTTTTCAGTTTCTTTCTGCTCTGAACCCAAAACGGTCTCTTCTCTTTACTCTCCTCCGACATTGCCGACGAAATGGATCTCTCCGATATTGCAAAGAAGCTCGGTCTATCAGAATCGAAGCAGCTGATCAGAAAAGCTGCCGAGCTTCGCCGCCTCTGCGACGTCCAGTTCGATTCTTCCATCATCGGAGTTGTAAGGATTCTCTCTCAACTTCACTCGGTTTCGATATCGAAATTCAGGTTCTGGGTCGTTGTTTTTGCGTGTTATTGACTGGGATTTGGGTTTCGATTTGTAGGGTGAGGTCTGCAAGGCTGTGATCTGCCTCGAAATCGCCGCCACGAGGTACCGATTTGATCTGGTCGATTTGGGGGGTTTTAAAGTTTGGGTTTTGAATCTTGATTTGATTGTTTTTGTAGGGAGGATGTGCTGTTTGATAGGCAGGTCGCGGTTCGATTGAGTGGGATGTCGGAGAAGGCGTACAATCGATCCTTCAATTCACTGCAGAATGGTCTTGGATTGAAGTGCGTTTTTTTTGTTTGTTTGTTTTTGGTTTTGATTCTTCAAAGTTCTTAACTTTGAGCTTCAATTTCTTATGTGGCTGGAACTGGGTTTTGTTTGTGTTTCTTTGCAGGACCAAGTTGGATATCAGAGAATTGGGGATTCAGTTTGGATGCATTAGGCTCATCCCTTTTGTGCAGAAGGGTTTAGCATTGTAAGTTCCATTTCCTTTCTGTGCTGTGATTTTTCTAGGTTCTTTCAGTTTTTGGATGTTAAAGAAGAACTAATGATGCTATGTGTTTGACAAAATGCTTGAGTGGGGAATATAGGAACAGTTTTTAATTTTGAGATGTTTGTTTGGTTTAATGACTCGGGTCCCTAATTATGTAGCCATTGTAGTCCCGATAAGTCCAATGTATACATTTTAAATGCTGTCTAGATTTTGTACTTGAAATCCATTGTCTTCAGCGTTTTTTTTCATTCATGTTGGTGCTTTTGGTTGTTGGTGTTGTTGACTTATACCTGGTGATTAACAGGTACAAGGACCGGTTTCTTGCATCATTGCCTGCTACTAGGCGAACAAGTGCTGATTTAACTCGGCCTGTTTTTACAGCTGTAGCATTCTTCTTATGTGCCAAAAGACACAAGGTAAACACTGATATACCATCTTCAACCAGCAAAAGTTGAGAATTATATGTGCAAGTATGATTGATTTCTTATTATACTTCCCTTTGCAGCTCAAGGCAGACAAGACCAAGTTGATTGAGCTTTGTGGCACTTCTGAATCCGAGTTTTCTAATGTAAGCAACTCACTTTCTCGTGCTTCATTATCTCTACTTTAGCAACTTGCAGTTTCTTGTTTGTCTTCTTTCTTTATGTCCTGATTGCCAGATTTGAACTAAATTTGCAGGTCTCTAACTCCATGAAGGATCTTTGTCATGATGTTTTTGGCGTCTCAAAGGAGAAAAAAGATCCAAGGGATGTTAAAGGGAATCGAGGTAGCTGTTTGTTTTTGCTTATCTGGACCTCTGGTTATCGAATATGAGTATAGTTGTTTCGTTGTTGCTTTCCCTCAGATAGTATGACATAGTGAATTGCACTACATTGTCGATACTTGGTATCTTCACTCACATTTAGATGATGTATGTCTTCATTCTGATATTTTACAATTGGATGTAGAACTGCTGGATGCATGCCCTCAGAATAGAAGAGTTGAGGATGGTTATTTGTCTGATGATGGGCCAGAGGTAATATAAAGTACCATACTTCAATTTTTTATAAATGATTTGATTTGAACTAGGCTACTAGCTTCTATGTGGCTATAATAGATTTTCATGTTATGAAGTTTAGCATCCCCTAGATCACTAGACATTGGGTGTTATTTTTTTTTTTTTTAAATCTTTTTACTTCAGTTCAGTATAATTGGTGTTAAGTTGAAATTTACAGTATCTGTCTCTTTGTAATCACTGATGTCCTACGAGGGTTGAAGTTTTCACCGGTAATTCGCAGTCTAACCAGGCCAAAGCGAATAGTTCAACATATGAGTCTTGCTATGGACAATTACTTGATTTGGTGACTTTGTCACCTGATGCGTTTAATGTGTTGGTGTACTGAGTCCGTGACACAATGTAAACCCATCAACCAAGTGTGTAGGACTATTGTCAATCAAGACACTGTCCATAACATTCTCAATAGAATATGGCCTGACAGATCCTCAAGTTTCCCTGCAACCCTATTCTATTTGTTTGACAGTGGCTTACAATTGAAAACCATTGGCTAACCCTCACAAAGACCAGAGACTATACATGTTTTGCTTCTTGCTTGACATGTAATGCTTGACCTATAATAGATGAGTGCCACTTGAAGATCCTGACTACCTCAATGAATTTGATATGAAAAAAAAAGTACTGTATGTACAGGCTTAGCAATGTAGTTCAACTAATGCTACCCATTGTCCAACACTATTTGAGTCTTTTATAACTTTTAACAGATTCAGTTAACTGCTAAGTTCATGCCCATATATACTTTCTTATCATCTTTCCTGTGCCTTGTCTGCAGCTACCATGTAACAATAAGCGCAAGCAGATGGAAAAACATGATTACGAAGACTGGAAATCCACTGTCACTGCATCCAACAAAAATAGCGAGACAAAAGGTTGTGATGCCATTTCTTTTTCAGCTCCTTTCATCATGCACCAATGCACATAAATAATTGTAGGCACTTACTGATCATGTCATTTTCGTATGCTCCTTATCCAGCTCCTTGCAAGCGAACCAAACAAACTAGCCTCGACTTCTTAAAGAAACTTCCAGAGGCCCAGAAGTTGGAGGCCTAGTAGCTGTTGATGGCATGTATGATGATGTATGCCTCCTTTTTCATTCACCCCAAGTTTCATTGTTGATTTGGTTTTGCTGAAACTCAACCACATTGGTCCAACCTGTCCCAACATAGCATTACAAATTGCTGTCCATCTGATCTGGGTCAGCTCATTTTTTTTTTAATGCTGCCTTCTGCAGTTTCATTTATCTGCAAGAACCATGTTTGGATTTCAATTGCTTGGCATCCAAAAGTATTGCTCTTTTGCAATGGTTGACTTTGTACATAACTACTCCAATTGCAATCTTAATGTCCATAGTATTTTAAATTCTTGATGTGCTTCCCACATGTTTTTCTGACATCTCCTAGAACTTCATTAAAGTGATAAAGTATTCTCGATGCTTTTGTATGATTATACAATGTTCATACATTATTTGGTTGTTGTAACTACTTTATATAGTTAAGCAAAGTAGCCTATAAAAATGAAAATTATTACAAGAGGGGAAAATTATAAAAACTCTCCTCGTGTTATTTCAATTTTATAAAAACTTTCAGTTAAATATATTTTTTGCAAAAACTTTTCAGTTAAACCTTATATTTTTTTGCACCGTCAGTATAATTCTGTTAAAATAAACGAAAATTTTAAAAAAAATTATAATTTCAAAAATACTCTCATCACATAAAATATAAAATTACAAAATCTCTCCATACATTATCACACTTTTGCATAGAATTAATACACAATATATTAATATATTTATTATTTTTTTATTTTGATTATATTATGTATTGTATAATGTATACCGAGACTCAATACCCTAATATATTCTTAAACATTATGAAAAAGAATCAACTTTTTTATGGCATTTCGATATTTCTGGAAAAAAAAATTACATTTTTGCAAGAGAGCAACAAATTTTTATAATCGATATATATTATATCGCATGTTCTTGCAATCATTCAACAAAAAATTTAAATAAAGTGATGCAAAGTCCATTTGGAACAGTTACCAAAAATTATTTGATTCTCCTTATCATAATAATAATCTATATTATAATGAAGACATGAGAGAACGATACTCATAGTTTACGACCGGTTAATTGAAATAGAAAATAATGCGGACTATTCAAGACGTTGACGTTCTTGGCGTCTGCTGTGGACACGTGTACCAACCACAGAGCCACGTTAATGTCCACGCGCATGCGCGTGACACGCGCTCTGCGAAGTCGGCAATGTTCGGGGAGTTTCAGACACCCAAAACCGGTCAAACATTTGACCGACATTAACAGCGACTTTAAGAGGTATAATCCACCGCATAGCGCCCCATAACTCTGTCCAATCACAATCCGAAACCAACCCGAGCGTCCCCACCCAGCCAATCATAACATGACACGTGTGAGTTTGACGAACTCAACTATAGGTCTGGGGGATGACTATCACATCGTCTCTGCAGAAACAACCCCAGATTTTGATTTTTCGTCTTCTTTGCTTTCAACGACTCTTCCTCAGATTCTTCTCCTTTCTGCAAACCCTAAAATATCAATCATTTAGCTGATTTTGATCTCAATATCAATTTCAATTTCAATTTCATAGAAAGAGGAACAGGGAGAGAGAGAAGGGTACAGTAGTGGTGTAATTTAATTTAGTCGAAAGAAACTATTTTTTTTTGTTTGGCTTCAAATTGAAGATTGGGGTTTTTTTTCTGGGAAAAATCGAATTGGGCATAGATAATAATTGTTTTTGGGAGATGGATTTTGCGGTTTCTGATGATATATTGAGTACTTTTGTCCCAATCGTGATTTACTGGGTGTATTCTGGGTTGTATGTACTGTTAGGGTCGTTTGAGAAATATAGGTTACATTCGATTAAAGACGAAGATGTCAGGAATTTGGTCTCCAAAGGGACAGTCGTTAAAGGTGTTCTTCTCCAGCAGGCACTTCAGGCCGTGGTTGCAGTCATCTTGTTCACTGTGAGTTACACACCATGATTAAACCAAAATTCTGATTTTTATGCCTCTAATTTTAATCAATAGTATTGTTATGATGATGGATATTTTGTTTTTCCTGTGGGTAATTTCTGTTTATGGACTAAATATATTGGTTTTGTTGATTTGCTGCTTTGTGGTTATTGAGTTTTTATTGGGTCTCAGCCAGTTCACCTGTAATTGGGTTGGAAAAAATATTAGGATTTACTCAAGCTTTTATGTTTCCTTTGTCATGAATGGTTCTACCCTGGTATTTCAGTTAACAATTCTTTACTACCATTTGAAATTTGTAATTTTTATTTATGAAGTTTGTTATGAATATCTTGTTTGATACGTCAGGAAGAACTGAAGTATCTGGAATATGTGGTTCCTTGCAGTGTTGCTTGATATGAAGGCTTATGTTTGTGTTTGGTTTATGTAATTCAATTGTAGGTGCCATTTGACTGGTGTATGTATCTATGTTATTTTTGTCTCCATCTTGAAGAGTGACTTTCAGTTGTTAATTCAGTTGTGTGTGCTTAAAGTGTTCTGACTACTCTGATATGTTCTTCCGTCTAATGTTGGAGATTTTAATTGATTGCATATGCTTGCCATGTATTGGGGGCTCGGATCACCTGTTATAAGAATCGTGTGTAGATTGATGTTAAAATCAATGTGAAGAGGGTGATCGTGAAAATGGCTGTGAGCGCTTGGTTTAGTTAGGTTAGGGAGAAAGTCATCAACGTATCTTGACTTATGAGATCAAATGGTTTTGTTGCATATCTCTTGACACCATTCTAGAAAGTTCCATGGAATAAGAATAGCCAGGGTTTATATGTGAACCAGTCTACTATTTATAATATTCATTTTGCTGAAACAAGTAGGAGTGATCGTGCTCCATTTCTCAACTGCTTGGTGATTGTTCATAGTCTTTATTTAACTTACAAAGGTCTAAATATAGATCATATCGATCTTTCTGATTGGTGATTGTAACTATATTGATGTTCTTTTAATTGCAATGACATGTTGTTGTTATTCAGGTAACTGGAAATAGCGGAGGGGATGGTACAAATGAGGAAGCCTCCCTAATCGTCATAGGTCAACAGTTCATAACAGCAATGCTGGTTATGGATACATGGCAATATTTCATGCACAGATACATGCACCACAACAAGTTCCTGTACAAACACATTCACTCCAAGCATCACCGCCTGGTCGTGCCATATTCCTTCGGGGCTCTGTACAATCATCCAGTGGAGGGCCTCCTCCTAGACACAATTGGCGGGGCCTTGTCTTTCCTCATATCTGGCATGTCCCCTCGAGTTTCCATCTTCTTCTTCTCATTTGCCACCATCAAAACAGTGGATGACCACTGCGGACTGTGGCTTCCCGGGAACCTCTTCCACGTCTTCTTCAGGAACAACTCTGCTTACCACGACATCCACCACCAGCTATACGGCAACAAATACAACTTCTCCCAGCCGTTCTTTGTCATGTGGGACAGAATATTCGGGACGTATATGCCTTATTCACTCGAGAGGCGTGAGAGTGGAGGCTTGGAAGCTCGACCTACTCCGAACCAGAAAGTTGAATGAGCTTTCATTGAGACTGTACAAGTACTGCCATTTTTTTCCCTTGCGTGTTGAGCCACACTTGCATAATTTGTATATAACATATATATTGTTGTGCTTCTGTTTGCTTATGTTGATGTAAGTTTTTGAAACCATAATAACATTGAATTTGCTGCCTCAGTTGTAAGAAGGATTCCTTGGCTAAGGGCAACTTTGCTCCATGTATTATTCGAACGGATTGACTCATTATCTTGTTAGGGCTGTCCTTTCTGGGTCTGATTGGTGATTAGGGGTG
Organism: Geranium rotundifolium; assembly: GCA_963920655.1. Classification (NCBI taxonomy): domain Eukaryota; kingdom Viridiplantae; phylum Streptophyta; class Magnoliopsida; order Geraniales; family Geraniaceae; genus Geranium; species Geranium rotundifolium. The sequence goes on from OY987320.1 coordinate 24,411,374, forward strand.
TTGCCTTGAATGTGCCCTAATCTAATTCAACTTTGGTTTTTTTTTTTTATAAAAATATTTACCTTATCTCTTACAAAGTAGAAGTTGAGTTATCTATAAATTAAACTTTTAAAGTTGGGTAGAGTTAAATGATCTCTTACAAAGTAGAAGTTGAGTTATCTATAAATTAAACTTTTAAAGTTGGGTAGAGTTAAATGAAAATTGATTATATAACTGTTTATATATAAATATATAAGTGAATCAAAATAAAAAGTATTTTTGTAATTATTTAAAGATAAAAACCAGCAATAAAATGAGATGACATTTACAAAATTATATTCATGTAAGGCATATGGTAAATTAAATGGCAAAAATTACTAAATTTACCCAAATCCATTCTCTTGCTATCTTGTAGAGGGAATAATACTTGAACCCGACAGTTTTCCGATGTCTTCAAGCTTACAGGGTAGAGGAAATGATCTTCCACTCAATTATACTTTTTTTCTAAATATGGTACGACTAAATTGGATGACAACAAGGTGGGTTCGTTACAAGTTTAGGGATTTTGTTCTTTACCTATATGATGAGAATATTGAATCTCCATTGAATTCAGATATTTTTATCATACCTTAATTTTTTTATCCGCAATAAAACGTTTATATTAAATAACAGAGAAATGATGTAAAGTCAGGGAAAGAAAAACTCTGAGAACATTACAAGGAAAATAAAAGAAATAAGAGAAAACAAAAGACTAAGTAACATCTTGGAGAAATGTTGTATTATTCGTTTTATTTATTGGATGGAATAAATCATGTCATCATCGATGTCCTCAGATGGATTTACATTGATCCCTAATTTTTTCTGGCGTTTACAACGAGGTCAAAGAAGAATGGACGACTGTAGTAAGATGATATGACCATGAGCAAAACGAAACCGTCAAGTGATGCTATCATCTTCCTAGCATCCTCAGGGAGCGTGAAAACAGAAAAATCAAAAGTACTTTTGAATTTGTTGCGATTGAAGAAATGTCGATAGGAGCGATTTTACTGAACTTGGACAGAAGATTATAGAGGGTTTTGAGATGAGAGATTGAAGATAAGCATTGATATGTGGGAGGGTGAGGGTAAGGAAGAGAGAGGGTTGAAGTTTGAGGGAGTGATATCATATGTTATAGGGAAAAATACACTTACCTACACCCAACAAGGGGTGTTTGTCGGGTCGGGTGCAGGCTCGCCCAAATATTATTGGACCCGCTCGATTGGGATTGTATTGTAATGTAAGCATTACTTATCAAAATTAATGAATTCTTTTCAGCTTTCTTCAAGAATGGGATAGTTTTATGAACAATGACTTGACTCTGGCATGTTTTAATTCCCAAGAACCAGAAATACTCAAGTCAACTATTCTTAGGTTGCTATTCCCATAGCAGTGGCTAATGGGATTAACATTTAACCTTGACAGATTAGCAAAAATTAAATTAAAATGCTTCAGATACATCAGATCTCTTGATAAACTCACCTGCTCATGATAGGCATGTTTGTGTAGCCTCAAATTCTCAAACAGGTCAAAATTTGTGAAATGAATTCTGACAAATGATTTCAAGAAGCTTTTATTTCGACCATATACATTTACACCATATGAGATGCAGAAATGGGTATGAGCTTCTATGCTAACCCATCCATACGAAAAATATATCTATGATCGAAACAGAGAGAAAGAGTATTTCCACGGAAAATACAGATATAAGGAGACTAAACTTCTCCAGACAGTAAGAACCAAACTGTCAAATGTGATGAAGATTATAATTTTAAGCCTATCACAATAATAATGGAAGATCCTTTCCTGATTGTTCGTTGAAACTCAGATCAACTGCAATGATGCCACCTGGTCCCCCGTCTTCAAACTCAGTTGCCATCTTCAGGAAGTAGCTATGCCTGCACAAGAAAATGTTTAGAACCTCATACAAGAGCAATCAAAATACTAAATGATGGCAAATGTAAATACCATCGCGTGTCTGACGTCAATTCAGGGTGAAAAGCCGTTGCTAACAAACTCCCTTGCCTTACGGCCACAATAACTTTCTTTTCAGAATCAGGAATCTCCTGAAATATCAAAAGGAAGATGACATGAATCGACCAAATAATTCCAACAAATACATCAGATATTTTCTAGCTAATATCTGCAGAAGTAACATTTTGCAAATCCACTTGAACACTAAAAGAAGAACTAAAGACGTTATGGACTATCCTATTCATGCCCAGTAATTATCTAGCACCATTTGGTCTGTGCAGTAATTATAAAAAATTGGGAAAATATCAAAAGCAACATTGCTAAGCGGACCATACTATTCACGATACTTGTATCAAATAACATTGCTCTTTTTGGATTGCGAATACTGCAGGTCAAAGACTATGATAAAAGAAAAAATAAATAACTACCCAACACCTTATCAGATGAGACAACATAATTGGCTAGCACTTCAACATCTGGCCCTGTTTCAAGTATCGCAGGAGCACGGATGAAAACTCCAGGAAATGTTTGAGGACCACCTTCCTTAGAAGCAAGCTCTGGCACCAGAATATCTGCCTCGAAGCTTTGAATCTAACAAATAATATTTCGTTTAAATAGACCCCCTTTTGTGGTTGATTCATGTCATCTTCAAGATGATAATTATTTCATGTTACGTCAGTAAAACAGTAATCCACATCCTGATCTCAAGAGCATAATTGTATTTGTGTTTCTAGTAGAGAACAAATATTCCATGAGATGATATGATATGCAATGTTCCTACCCACAAACCTTCACGAAACTAAAATCAGCTAGGCAATGCAGGATGTTGCATGTTGGTTTAACTGAACTAAACAATAAATCACCAGAACCTTATTTAAATGAAACTTCACTAAGTTTGACCGAACTCGTATACAGATGCAAGTGAATATCTAATGTCATGATTATAATCAGACTTCAAAATTAGATCCCAATTTTTTCATGACTTCTAATCAAAGTTGATCCTATGGTAATATGGTTAGTGGAAACCGAAGTTTTATAGGCTGATGATGCAAATTTCTAATAGTCACTAAAATCAGCACCCGTGTTTCCGTTTGAGCTGGCAAATAAACCTTTAATGTCCAATCTATTTCACGTATTTACTAAATCGACAAGTATAATCAACTATAGAGTACCTGACTGCCAAAGAAATTTCTATGGACTGTACAGTCGAGGCCCCCAATCAATTCCTGTCCTCCTGTTTTCTGTCCTGCACACAGTTACATACCGAACATTCAAACATACAAGACCGCTTTTATTTCTTGAATTGAAGTGGAGGAGAAACAAGGGGTACTGCAAAAAAAAAACTATAAGACACAAGCTGTTTCGAAACCAACCAATTGCTTTGTTGGCCAGAAAGATAAGACCAGCACAGGTCCCCCAAACAGGCTTCCCCATTTTAACAAAATCACGCAACGCCGGAAACTGCACGTCGATTGAAGAACAAAACATAAGAACAAGCCAGTTTGCGTTGCTTTAATTAGAAACCGCAAGAGAATTATCCCAATTAAGACTGGCTCTCATCTTCTTAGTGTGTATCATCAACATCAAACCCAACTCATTTCCTCAACTTCATTCAGTCATTTCTCCTACACCATGACAGAGGTTAAAGTCACCCAAAAAATGAAATTTGTTCTTTTTATGGATAATGACAGTTAAAAAAACCTACCCAGTTCACCAATTTACATAAAAACTCAAAAAAAAACCCTGGATTGTCCAAGTAGATGGGATATAAATAAATATGTGTAAGAGACGAGAGAAAGAACCAGATTGTGGCACTCGGCGAGCTTGGCCATGGTGGTACTCTCTCCCCCGGGAATGATAAGAGAAGTGACGCTGTGGAGCTGCTCTGGCTTCCGAATCTCCACGCCCTTCACTCCCAGCCTCCTGAGCGCTGCAACAACAAACAGAAAGAGGCTGGTCAATTCGTCCAACACAGAGTGCAATTTGAGAGAAATCGAGAAGCATTTGTTGATGATACCTGCTATGTGTTCGTTGAAAGAGCCCTGAAGAGCGAGAACGCCGACGGCCATGGCGGTGATCGGCGGCGGATTGGGAGTGAGTGAGGAGCCACAAAATGATGGAACCACCCGCGCCTTTCGTTTCTATGGCGGTCGTTTCCTTTTAATGTAATAAATAATAGGTAGGAGTGATGCTATACGACGCCGTTTGACACGCTAGGTTTAGAGAGCAGAGCAGAGCAACAATGGCGACAGGATTGGAAGAGCTTCTGGGTTTCCTCAACCATCCTTTCTCTTTCTTGCAATTTCTTTGATTATTTTTCATATTTCTCTTACTTTACTTCGATTTCATCAACTATAAGTCATGGGTTTACCTTAAACATCGGTTCAGTTCTTGGGTTTGGTTTATAAACTGATTGCAATCTCACCAAATCCCTGGAATTCATGTTTTGCGATGTTCATACCAAGTGTTCGATAGCACTTTTTTTTCTTCTGTATTTTGTATGATTCAGGTGAAGAAAGCTGCTATTGATATTGTTCGGGGATTAACTGGTTCTGGTGATGGCTTGCAGTCCCTTGCAAATCACTCCAAAGTTGTGTTGCCATCATTGGGTCGCCTCTTGGTTGAGAAAAAGGTGTTGTTTTGCCCTACAAATATATAGTTATTTTCTCTGTTAACAACTTGTAATCCTATGTTTTACAAGGGTTTTTGAGCAAATGAAAGATTCTACTCGAAATTAAGCTTCTTTATAATATTCAGCTTGATGACATGCAAATTCCCAATAGCTGAGTGTGCAAGATCTTTACTTTACTTATTAATGCACAAAGGACATATTTTTTGGCGTTTGGTTGGGTGGGACTTCAGATTTGTTAGCTTTTTTGGTTGTTCTCGCTTGAGTGAGGTGCGCATTTAAATTGACTGAGCTGGTTTTAATATTTTTAGGAGCTCTCGGAGCCTGCAGCAGAAGCTCTTGTGAATCTGTCACAAGATCAAGCTCTAGCTGCTAAAATGGTCGAGATGGACATGATTAAAATAATCATGTATATTTTATATTAGCCTTATTCTAGCATTACCAAATTGTTGGTAATGTTCCTGGTTAATCTTACAGTTAGAATCTGGTATTGCTTCCTTGCTTCAGGTGTTTCCCTCGAATTTTCATTTGATGCTCTTCCAACTTGTATGTACATCCATACTTGTTTATCATAACAGCAGTTGCAATTTAGTTCTAGCCTTTTGTTAGTGGTTCTGAAACATCCAGTATGTTATAATCCTTTTTTATGCAAGCAAATATTTAACAAAAAATATGAGTATTGCCCATTAGATGGTATTTATGATGTAATTCTCCTGTGCCTCGTCATTTGTCAAGATGGAACCATTAAATATTGATGCTTGCATGTTAGATAGAAGATGAAAAGGTGCAAGGACTATTTGTTATGAAGCTCGTGAGATCATTTTGTAGATCCCCCAGTGAAAATACTGGTAATTTTCTTCCCTTTTCTACTTTACGTTGAATCTATGTACTTATAACTCACAAGTCAACACACAAATATGTGCCATATAATCTTATAAAACAAACTTACGGAAAGAAACCATGCCCTTGAATCTGAGTGGCAAGATATATGTTCCATGATAGAGCACCCAATCAATCTTACATTCAAGCTGGAACTCATAATTATTATCATATTATGCCATCTTTCTTGATTTTTGATGTACTTTGTCCAACCTTATTAGTACTGATATGCCAATCTTTTCCATTAAATCGATCTGATCTTTTTCTTATTGTACATCTTGCAGATGATCCATTTGATCACGTTGGTTCAATTCTTGTCAACATCTCAGAGGATAAAGCGGGAAGAAAATTTTTACTGGACCCCAAACGAGGGCTTCTCAAGCAGATTGTTGGACAATTTGATTCAACTAGTACCCTGCGGAGGAAAGGGGTGCGTATTAAGATTACCTAAATGAATAAAGCTACTGATTAGCACTCTTGAAATGTTATGATGTTTAGTACTATAGCTTGTCTTTGGAGCAGTTATGCACACCAAGACCAATCTATTGAAGATCTTGTGCATCATGTGAAATTTCTACATCTTCAAATTTTCCGTAGAAGAAGTTCCTATCCTACCTTGAAGTTCACCCACCAATTCCTGTAATGGGCTGATCTGTTTGTCCAAATATAAGCGTGGTAGTTGTTCCAAGAATGATTCAGTTATCACATTCCTCATATGGAATCCTGCTATCAGGAAAATCTCTGAGGTTCCATCTAGGACTTTCTGTTCTCGCACCCAATATGCCTCTTATTTCGGTTTTGGATTTGACTCCACGACTTGTGATTACAAGGTTCTGTTTATTGTGGGTAATATGGTTGATGTGGGTGAAAAGTCTGGTGATGTGGTTGAAAGTGTGAGATTTTTTATTTGAATAAAGGTGTTTGGAGGCGCATTAGCCCTGTGGTGCATTCCTGGTATGTAGGAGGTCAGATTGTTATCTCGATGGGGTTGTTCATTGGGCCAAATATAGATATGCTAATAGAACTAGTGATATGATTGTATTGTCCTTCAATATGAGTGATGAGGTTTTTGGGGAAATAATGATGCCCAGTTGTGCAGAATTCACAAATAATGGGGGTGATTGCGAGAGCTACATAAAAATCATAAGCGTGGCATGTGGTGGATTGATTTACGTGATAGTGTGGAAGACTGGGCCGTTTGATTACATTGATATGTCAGAGAGTTGCTCAGTTTGGGCAATGAAAGAGTATGGTGTAACTGATTCTTGGACTAAAGTGTCCAACATTCACCTCCCAAGTGCTCAAGGTTTGCCAAGCACTCAACTCCGGCCACACACATTCCGCTTATGGGAGAATGGGGAAGTTCTCATGGTCAATAATTTGGAGGTGGGCGAAGACGAGGACTTCGGGCACAATCAGGACTTGGTCTTGTACAAATCCGAGAGCAGAGAGTCTAAGCGCCTTTTCTCAAGTACTAAATGCATCTCAAATGTGTGGTTTTAATCTGAGGTGGTGGGGAAAAGCTGGACAAATGTTAGGTATGAATCTATTTGTTTTTTTACTTTATAATGCCAATAGAAATCTAGAATCATGAACTAAATGAGATGAGTGTTGCTTAATGAAGAGCAGATACATAATAATAGTTTAGGATGATGTAGAATAACATGTTCATAAATAATTATCCCCCTCTTCCTACTTCCTTGAAATCAGGTAGCTCATTGATCATATTTTTCGAATTGCAAATTTTATACCGGAAGAATTAACATTTTTTTCTTCCCATTAAAGGTAGTCTTCATGTCATATTGTTATTCTCTCAATATTTTTAAACTGGCAATACAAGCCTTGCTGCTTAGTGTCTTGCCAACCACGAATGAGCAAAAACAGCTCAAGGATTGATCAGAGGCGGCATGAATCTGTATTACTTTTGGTTGATATGTTTTGAACCTACAATTATCGGTGGTATAAATAATAGCTGAAGATGACTTTTAGTCGGCACTCTATTAACTTATTTTGCGATGTTGTATTCCAATCATTTGAATCTAATTCATCCCCGGATAGTTATTTTTACTACTGATATTAACCATATAAAATAGTTGTATTTTATTAGCTTTTGAATGTTGTTTTAGAAAGAAAAAAAAACAGATTGTTCTGTCACCCATTTTATATGTCACTGAACGTTGTTTTTGATTTTTGAGGTGCATCTTATTATAATACTCTACCTACATTTACCTTTAAATTCTAAAACAAATTCACTCTACTGAATATATGCTAATTATTGTGTGTGTTTTTTGTAGATGATTGAAGATGGAGATTTAAAAGAAGGTGAAGAGATTGGTAGATATGGATGCTATGCAGTGCGAAAATGTTTAGGATTTGATTTGGTTTTGTTATCTCAGCTTACTACATATGTCGATATCAGTTCCTTGTTCTTTCAGGGAACCTCAAAAGTTCATTGGCTACATATGTTAAACCATGGTTTTGAATTTTATGCATGAGTTGACTCTTGTTATTCACTTTTGTCTATAGAAGTTGGTCATTTTGTTTGTCAAAACATAAATTAATTCATTTATTGTGCTTCATTTTTCAGACACTGATGGAGCAATGATTTGCATCGAAATAGATGGTTTTCCTAAACAAATTTGAGTAAGGACTATGATTATTTGATAGGAAATTGGCATTGCTATTGCTAGATGAAAACAATCTACACATGCATCTCCAATTTTCAGTTTCATATAGGTAAAAGTCCCGCATCGAGAGTCTAGAAAACGATGTATAATTTATACATACAATATTTACTCACCGAGTTTAGTAACGTGAGCTTGTAACCAAGTGGGGTTATGAGTGGTTGAACGATTGATTGTGCTCCACGGTTGGGTCTAATGGGTATTATCTGGCCTGCCCGATCCAAGTAGGAAGTTGAGTCGTGAGTCTTTGGCGAAGGCTGCCCTTAGAGTGGAGGGCACCGCGTCAGGTTAGCTTCACAAAGCAATGAGCATCTCTCGCTTCCATCGGTGATGGATAATGGGCCTATTTCTACTCGGCCCAATAAAAAATACCCATAAGATCCTCTCAATCGAAACTAACACTTTTTAGTATTTTCTTCTACTTTATTTAAATTGTTTTGGTAAATTTATCCATCAAAAATCACACAAATGAATGAGTTCCCTTCCACTAAATGCTATTATGGGACTAATCAATATATCATTGAACATAAAGCTTTCACCTCCCAAATATGCTTGTGTTGAATTACAAGACTAATGTACCATGCTCCCAAAACATGGGACAACAGTTCTCAGATAAAACTAAAGGTTTGGGTATAGTGTATTTATTAGAATATACAAACGAATTCTTTTACAAGAGATGGAATTAATTACAGATGGTAAATAAATATAACTATAATGCACCATGAAAACTTAATGATATATCCTCAACTTCATTTGCTTGTGGAATACTTATCTTAGAATATTATGTATACATGATAACCAAACTCACATGCTCAACCAAAATGGACAATTCCAACACAATCAATTTAGTCAACTGAAACAAAATCCTGGCAAGATAAGTGTTAACAAAATGACGAAAGCAGTACAAATGAAAAGTTCATAACTTTCAAACCAGAATGAAAAATACATTGCAAGTTCAGAAACCTCAAATTTGCATTTCAAAGATTATCTAACTCATATTGTACTCCCAGGAAAATTTCCCTCACAAAAGAAAACAAGACATTTTACTTCTTCGCGGTCTTTTCTTTTGTTTGCTGAATCTTCAACACCTTTTTCACGATCTTCTGCTCTTCCACCAGAAAGGCTCGAATGATCCTACACAACCAATCAAAACATGACATGATCAGGCCATTTTGTAGAACAAATATCAAATTAAGTTAAACACTAAGTTTCATAAGAACAAACCTCTCACGAACAGCTACCCCAGAAAGCACACCGCCATAAGCACGGTTAACAGTCCTGCGATTCCTTGATAGTCTCGATCTCTTGTACTCTGTAGGTCTCAGGTGGGGAATCTGCAAATACCAAACATGAATTAATCAACATGGTATAACAATAACATATTTTGCAAAATAAGATTTGAATAACTATAAAGCTTCTTAACTAGTTTGATAAACAATGTGTACAAGAAATGCTTCTAACTTGCCACAATATGAATACTAAAACTCGGTTCCTTCTGAGTGGGTAGAATAGACTCGAAACATACATAAATTGGCAAAGAGTACATTATAGTAAACAATTGATTTCCAATTAACACATAACATGCAACATTAAATATGGATACACTGACTACATTAGGCATTTAGCACCTGCCCAGCTCAGAAACTGACTACATAGTCAATATAGTAAAATGTTACATCTCTAGCAAATGCGACGTGGGTTTATTTATTCAGGGCCATCTGATCAAGGTTCCATCAGAATAAATCTGCTAAACTAAAAGACATAATTTCATCAAAAAAACACATAACATGCAACACTAGATTTGGGTACAATGAACCCAAAAGAAGCCAAAAATAATTCAAGGGTGTCCAATTTGGCTACTCGAGAATCAGCCAAAGAAGGCATCAGGCATTTATTGCCTGCCCATCTTAGAAACCGACTACATAGGCCAAATTCTTCATTTTCCTGCTGGTATCAGTTTCCGTTGTGCCATTTAAGATTCAATATAGTTAAACATTAATTTCTAGTAACTGCAATGTGAATTAATCATTCAGGTCTACTTGATCAAGGTTACATCACAATAAAAAATCAGCTAATCTAAAAGACATAATTTCACCAATATCATAAACTAAAGCAATTGCTAGGTCAAAACACAGCATCCTAACAAACTAGATACAAACAACTACAACATAAGCACACACCAATACCAGGCATATGCATCATGAATCTTTACTAGCAAAACAAAAAAATAAGCTACAAGCATTTATATTTCCAGATACCCCTTGAATCCTCTTTCCAGTAATAGGACACTTTGGGCCACTTGCTCTCTTCTTTGTGGTCTGGTACACAAGCTTACCACCTAAACCAAATCACAAACACAGAACACAATAAAACTCAAATCTTTATGCACGAAATGAACCCAGAAAATTTCGAAGCACCTGATCACGAATATCCAAAACGACGAGCTAGTATCGATCCAGTTCAATTTTCGATTTACATGCATGTGAGTAGCAGATACGTGGAAAACGAAAGAGTGAAAAGTACCAGGGGTTTTGACGACCCGGTTCTGGTTGGACTTGGTGGCGTAGCTGTGACGCTTGCGATAGGTGAGTCGCTGAACCATTGTTGGGTCTCTGTCTCCTTAGGGTTTACACAAGGTTGAAGACGGCGATGGAGAAATGTTTTTGCTGTGAGATTGAAGAATATAAAGCGCGTTGCTAGCCCTAGACCCCAAGTTGGGCAACCTGTCAATGGGCCAACTGGGAATGGACTAATGGGCTTTTGTCTATTGGGCTATGACCAGAAGGCCGTAAAGGTTGGTTCGGGCTTGTCAAACTACGTTAATGGTTGGTAATTTCAGTTCACTGCGGAGTAATACTAGTTTTTCAGTTTACTGTAGTGTACATTTTTTATATACAGAGGAAAATCAGGTGAGAACCACAGTGGAGATGCGACATGGCAATGTTAACATGCATGCCTCACACTTGTTTCTTATTATGTCATGTGTTTTAGTAGCCCGACCTCTCTCGATACACATCTTCACCAACATGATTCACTTATAAAGTATAGTATAAAACTCAGCCTCCTCGTTACGGTCGGAACTCTCGTAACAATAGTTGAAACCTTCAGTGACTTGATTCCTCTTCGTTAATCTCGAAGACCTTTTTACATATTTTTCTTAATTGGGTTGAGCATTAACCTAAAAATGCATGCCATGAAAATATATGTCATAATTAAATTTTATTTTTTTAATGTTAATAGTATTATAGATATTTATACATAAAACTAATACGGTCATATACGGCGAAACAAAATTTTACATATAAACAAGGTTTGATTTGTTTTGTCTTGGATCGTGGGTTGTGAACGAAGTAACACATAATTTAGGCATCAAATAATCTGCAGTGCCTTTATTAAATTCCGAGGTAAGCAAAAATTTATACATTGAAAAACAGTGACCCATAATAGTTCGAAAATAAATACTAAAACTCAAGATTACCAATCACTCTTGCTCATTTCCATACACTGGAAAGCTAGCAGTGACCTGCAGATTCAGAACCTCATTCAATTCAAGAAGAAGAGGATGATCCATTATTGGGTTCACTTTGGAGATTCCTATCATCTGCATCATTATTGTTGTTGTGATGATGATGATGAAGATCTCTGTTCCTGACAGTGAGCTTGTTGTTGTGTATCCAGACCTTGAGCACTCCTCTGCTCACACCCACCTCATTGCAGAACTCCTCCACCGCCCTCCCGTCGCTCCTCCTCATCCTCCACCCCATCCTCTCCGCAAAACCTCTCATCTTCTCCTTCTGGGCCTCGCTGAATTTCGATCTATACCTCTTTCTCCCAAATGGGTTCTGCTCATCGGAGTGCCCGCTGCTGAGGGCCGGCGGCGGAGGGTTTAGGGTTTCGGGGCCCTCGAGCCAGCGGCGGCGGTGGAAGTTGCGGTGGCAGCCGCAGGCGGCGCATTTCAGAGAGGAAGGGGAGCACAAGAACTCGCCGCACCCGTCCAACGCCAGGCCCCCGATGCCCGCCGCGTGGTTCCTTAAACATTCCCGGTAGAACGCCGCCGTCACCGGCGGCGCGTGGCGGAGGCGCGTGGGATAAGGCGGGCTCTTGGAGTCATCGTCCATGGCTAAGGCTAACATCACGTGAGTAACTAAAAGCTTAAGAGAAAATTTGTTATTGTTTTTTTTTTGAGAGAGGTGATTATGATTATATGGAGATGTTGATGCTTTAGATGGGAATATATATAATAACAAATTTTAGTTGATTAAATAAATAAATAAATGGGAGATTAATGTAATGGATAAGTCCGGAAGGGTTGAGTATTTAATTATAGGTAGATTTGTAGTATTGTTTGTTGATGTTAATTATTTCTTCATTTAATATTTAGTTGGAGATAATAAATTCGCTTCCTCAACACACTACACGCGAATTTACTTATTTGGTGAGAGCATATTCAATTAGAATATGAGAAATGAGGTAAATGTTTTTGAAATAGACTATATATATAAGAGTATTATGGGGTAATGGCCGTTTTGTAAGAGTATTTTGGAGTTAAAATATTATTACAGAAATATTATGATCTAATAATATTTAGAGATAAAACGAGATCGATTGCAGTATAAAATAAAGAGTATGAAATCGTACTTTTAATTTTGTTTATTTGAAAAGATTCATGTATCATTAATTATTATTATTAAAAAATTGGTAAAATTATCATTTCATAAAACGATAATTGAGTTTCTGATTATAATAATTTACTTTCCATTTGTCGTATAGAGTAAAAAAATAATTTAAATATATTTACGTGTTGGAAAATATAAATTAATTCATATTAACAATTATATGAATGAAATTATTTTTTATTTCATGATTTAATATCCATTACATGCATTTCATTATCTTGAATGCATAGGTTATCAAATTATGGATTTATGGCTAAACCTTTCATTTTTTCAAATTAATTTGCATTGATTTAAGGAGTCCTTTGGTTGAAGAGTTGGAGACTATAAATAGATGGTCACCTCTCTTTTCATTTTACTCATCTCAACACCAAGAACATGAGTTCTTGGTTCTTCATCTCTTTCTTTGGTCTCAAATATTCTTCGTAAGTATGGTGATAGAGAAAGTCACAAGTTCAAGTTCGCCGGAACTAGACCTTTGGTGTACGGTGCTAGTTCGAAGTCGTTGTATCCTGGGAGGTGTACGCTCGTTGATTCCAACACCCGAGGGAGAGCGAATACACTTTAAGAAAAGTGTCTAACACGCCTCGACTTATTTCCCGGTTTTGTATCGATTAATTTGTAATAGTTTATGCATCTTTGTAATTTTCATATTTCATTAGTATTTTATAATTTATTCATTTCCGCAATTTGTTAATATTATTATATAATACCTAACAATCTTAAAGTGTATCGTTCTCTTGAGTTTTAACAGGTTGCGAAAATCAAGAAGGTTAAATTTTCAATTTTATGAATATTAAATCTTACATATACTAATGATTTGAATTTCATTTTGTAGATATGAAAGTTGGAAAACATGAAACTTTTTGAATACAAACAACAAGATTTGTTATCGGTCTAATTTTGAAGAAATTATTAAAAGCAAGAACTTGGTGATGGGAGCAACAAGTTTGCTTGCCTAATTCATCTTATGGAATATTGTGGACAATATGTCAATATGGCTGAGGCCGGGAATGTACCCTTTGGGTCAAATTCCCAGTGGGTTTAAGACACGAGTGTCTACCACAAATTTATCGAATTTTGTTTCGATATAATATGTCGAATGACTTGAATAATTTGTTGGATTCATCGTTGAAAGGACGACAAAAGATGGTGGTCATAATGGATTCACCATGTATGGTACATGAAGAACCTCAAAAGTGAAAGAGGAGATGATTTTCGCTTGTACTTAAACTATATATTGAATAGTTTAATGTTCATTGTAAATGATTATTGTACAAGTGAATAAAATTATCAAATAATGGTGGAGAATCATAAGAAAAATATGATTTGTTAAATCATATGAATTGATTAACATGAATAAAATAATGAGTTTATTCATGTAATAATGAATCATATTAATATGAGTATTGAATTCATTCATGGATTGAAAATTATAAATATATTATTGATTTGAATGATTCTTATTTTGAATTGATCATCATGAATTGATGAATCATATAAGTTGAATGATGTAACGATCTCATTCACGAACTCATAAATATGAGTTGGGCATGATCAACGCAATGAAAATTGGCAGTGTCATTCATGGATTGATAAATCATGAATCTAAAGATAACGATGTTATTCATGTGTTGAAAAATCATACTTGGATATGATTAATTATTTTGATTCATTGAGATAAATGATATCAATATGAATATGAATAAGTTGAATGAAATAATGTTTTCATTCTTGAGTGGATAATGATTAGGTTGAAATCATATCAACAAACTAATGAGATCAACATAATAGATATAAGTGATGATCTAGTTATGTTGCAATCTCAAAATAAACTTTGGACTATCAAATCTCAAACAGTATTAGCTTGACATGATTGTTTGAAGTCATATTTGTTTAGATGGAATTGAAAATAATAATCTTAACATTATTGATGATTGTTGCATGTGCAACATGAGAAATAATGTAATTGTCGATACATTATTTGATACTCATGATTTCACTAATAATTGATTCATAGAAAAAAAATTGTTTGTCCAAAATATAATGTATGTGGACAAAGGTTGTATAATCGATGACGCGATGGGCATGAATAAAAAATGTCATTATGTGGATTGATATCAATGAAGAAGAGTCTTTCATTTATATGATTGAGTCATATAATGGTATGATAGACTTGGTCAAGTGAATTATAATTTATACGTGGATTAATTCACTTGGATCATCTACCATCTTTCAAGATTGGTAAGCAAACACAAATGTGAATTTTGTGTAATTAGAATGTCTTTCAAATTGTTGAAAGAAAAGTTGAACCTCTTGAGCAAAGTCACATTGAGATTGTGATTGTGATTGACGATTTGCTCGAATAAGAGATGAGAATAAATATTTTGTGACTTTCAGTTTGATTTTACAAAATATTATTGTGTATAGTTGCTTAAAAGCAATAATGAAGATAAAGTCAATTGTTATGACTTTAAGATGAATATGTTGAAATGGTTGGTATATGAGTATCGAACACGAAATATTCATATTGTAACACAACCAATTAAATGATGTTGCTGAAAACAAAATATCACATTTTATGAGAGAAATATGTGATATTTATAAGTTTTTGGGTCACCACTATACATGTGGGGCAATGATTTTTCAGCAAATTACCTTTGAATAAGGTAATACAAAGAAAGTTGATAAAACTTTCTTTAAGTTAATAAGAGGAAGAAAAATTTCCTACGGCTACTTGGAAGTGTGGGGGTGCTTAGCAAAAGCTTAGACTTCGACTCCAAGGAAAATGGATACATGAACAAAATTATTGAATGTGTCTTCAATGGACATGCAACAGTAGTGCATATAAAATTCTCGTATATGATTTTGAAAAATATACATGTGAATATTATATTAAAGTGTAGAATTTGTATATTCAGACAAACGAGATGAATTGAGATCTAATAAATGAATTCTTGAGAATTGTGAGAAAAATTCTCAAAAAGGTGATGAGCTAGCAAGGTCTAGACTTAGCAAAGAGCAAGATAGAAAAATCATTTGATTATTTTCCAACTTGTATGCTAGAAGCTAAATGTAACACTAATAAAGATGTTATTATATAGCTCATACATGTGAAAGAAACTGGTGCAAGTTGGTGAAGTTCTGAGATAGACTTAAACATGCACCTAAATAGTGACATGAAAAATATTTGACATCTTTATGTTGTCAATTAGATTCCTTATCAATGAGTGTGACATATGTGAAAAGAATATGAGAATCAATGTTGCAAGAAAAGTAAACTTATTGGTCACACGATATTGATAATCTTTGAAAAATTCAACAAATGTTATGGTGTTTAGCTAAAAAATCTATTGATTTAAGCTAACACTTGTGAAAGAACAAAAATGAAAGTATCTCTCAAAATGAGTATGCAAAAGTGATAGGCAATATCATGTACTTAATGACATGTACATGGAGATGTTGCATCTATCTTAAGTAGACAAACAAGATACATTAATTATCCAAAATTTGGATATTACCATGTTATTATGAGAATACTAATGGATTTATGATTGAATCTTGATTATGGTCTACATGATGATAGATATTCAAAAAGTGTAAGAGAATACACATAGACAAGTTGAATATCTTATATCCATTGGTAAATAGGTGTTGCCATAATATGTAAATCCTTCGAACAAACTACGATGAGTAGATTCAAAATGGAATCTGAGATTGTGAATATGTTGAATAGACATGAAAGTCTAAACATTTGTTGAAGGATATTATCAAGGGTAATGAATAACAACAAGTCTAGACATATATGTCGAAGACATAACGTTGTTAACCAACTTCTCAACTATGGTGCAATGAGCATTGACTACATAAGATCTAAAGAAATTACCGCGGAACTAGTGATCAACTAGTTAATTGAAGATCAAGTTGAGAAGGCATCTAAAGAAATGGGACTTAAGCCCATGAAATTGTATAGTCAAGACAAAGGAAACTCAACCATGTTGACTGGAGATCCCAAGATCATGGTTCAATGGGACAACCTAATTGTTAAGACTGGTAAGGTCACTGTGGGGGTTTCCCCAGTCCTATCTCTGTGATGCAAACAGTGACACCCGTATGGAAAGGTTAAGCAATTGAGCTTTTATTGATTCTTATGCGTCGAAAATATTGATGTTTCGAGCGGAGTAAAGCGGGTTACTCTTAAATAAGAAATCACCTATGTGAGAGAGAAGTGGGGTCGCTTCAAAGGAGGATTGAGGGGTTAAATCCTTTAGAAACTCTTGCAGAACCAGGACGATGTTCACGACCAAAATGAACATAACCATGAGAACCGAACTTGGGTCAGGAAGATACCTGCGTGAGGCATGTTATCATTTACACAAATTGCAGAACAATTCAAAGACATCGCGTCTATTGGTCAGCCAGTAAAGTCGACATGTTTTCACAAGGGAAGGTTCAAAGGTACCCCCTACCTATCCTATACAGGTATCGACTGGAGAATCTATCACTATATCGTGTTGAGTCTACTCGTGCCCTTTTTCTATGTCGTTTTTGTTAGCGTCACTCAATTTCATTCATGTGGGGGATTGTTGAAAAATATGAATTAATTCATATTAACAATTATATGAATGAAATTATTTTTTATTTCATGATTTAATATCCATTATATGCATTTCATTATCTTGAATGCATAGGTTATGAAATCATGGATTTATGGCTAAACTTTTCATTTTTTCAAATTAATTTGCATTGATTTAAGGAGTCCTTTGGTTGAAGAGTTGTAGACTATAAATAGATGGTCACCTCTCTTTTCATTTTACTCATCTCAACACCAAGAACATGAGTTCTTGGTTCTTCATCTCTTTCTTTGGTCTCAAATATTCTTCGTAAGTATGGTGATAGAGAAAGTCACAAGTTCAAGTTCGCCGGAACTAGACCTTTGGTGTACGGTGCTAGTTCGAAGTCGTTGTATCCTGGGAGGTGTACGCTCGTTGATTCCAACACCCGAGGGAGAGCGAATACACTTTAAAGAAAGTGTCTAACACGTCTCGACTTATTTCCCGATTTTGTATCGATTAATTTGTAATAGTTTATGCATCTTTGTAATTTTCATATTTCATTAGTATTTTATAATTTATTCATTTCTACAATTTATTAATATTATTATATAATACCTAACATCACGTGATAATCGTGTTTTTCGAAGTACACTTACATAATATTACCCCTTAAAAAGTTATATATCTGTGAACTATCTCAAACACGTGTTGTAGATAAAGGAAAGACGCCATGATCGCTCATCTGCTTCCCTTCTTCACACGTCCACTACTTTGCGTGTGTCACAATGATTTGAACCCATTAACTCAGTGACTCACTTGTTTTGATTCATTTTGTTTGAATTATTACGATCATTTCCAGTTGTTAGAGAAAAGGATCAATCCACCAAATTCAATCCCAACTCATAGAACTCAATCAATCACATCGTTACACGTTGAATAAAAATGGGAGCAATAATGAGACCCAACTTTTGTTGTCTTGTATACACAAACATGTCTCGTGGACTTGGAACAGTGTTGTGGCATGGTCCATTCCCATATGTCATTCCTTTTAGAGATAAAACGTGTACGGGGGAGATTATGCCATATACATTGTCGAATAAAATATGCAATATCATTACTTTTGAGAATAAAAAGTCTTAAATAAAAGAAAGGGATAATTACACTTTACTCATCCTAAAATGATCACTTTTACATTTTTTTACGGTTAAAAAAAAGTTTACATTTTACTATTGTTAATTGCGTTTTTTACACTTTGCTCTAGCAGTGTTAGATTTTGGATAAAAAATTTTATTTTATAAAAAAAGATCAAAATACTATTAGGGTTTTCTTCCCTAACTAAGACCAACCTCCACTCAAATCCGGTCAGACCCGGTTTAATTATTAATAATTCAAATAATATTAATTAATAATTCAAATAATATTATTTATTAATAATATATTGAAATTTTTGAATTGCACGACTCTCTCATACGAACTCCATTTCGGGCTCAGAGTGTATCAAATCGAAGATAATCGAAAGATTAACAACTTTAATGAAAAATTTATTTACTAATACTTAATATTATTTTGATATTTAATAATTAAACAAGATTAATTATTAATAATATATTTAATCATTAATAATATGGTGAAACTTTCGAATGACATAACTCACTCATACGAGCTCTGTTTCGGGCTCATAATATTTCAAATCGAATAAATCATAAGTTCAACAATTTCGAAGAAATAAGTTTTTGTCTAAAATTCCATCCAACGACAACAAATTTTTAACTCTTTAAAAAAAAATTCGTCCAACATTTACCAACGTTACAGCAAAATGTTAAAAAAAGTTAATAATAATTAATTATTTATCACGTAAATTTAAATAAATTATTAATAATATATAGACAAATACTTCTTTCTTCAAAGTTGTTGATCTTCCAATTCTCTTCGATTTGATATAATATATGAGTCCGAAACAAAACTCGTATGAGAGAGTTATGTTATTTGAAAGTTTCAATATATATTAATTATTGTTATTATTATTATTATTTATAATTAGTTTTATTATTACTATTAATTGATATTGTTTTAATTGTTAATAATTTATAATTGAAAAAATGATTTACTTTTATTTTTATTAAATAATTATAATTAATAATGATAAAAAAATTTTATTAATAAATATTATTAATAGAAATTGTCTATTATTAATAAATATTATAATTTGATGAATAATGACATCAATTTGAAATTTTGATGAATAATTGATGTCAATTTCGACTTTTCATACAACACGAAAATTTTCCATCTAAAATCTAACACCGCTAGTGCAAAGTGTAGAAAATACGCAATTAGCTGTTGTAAAATATAAACTTTTTTTTAGATGTAGTAAAATGTAAAATCGGTCATTTTAGCTTGGGCAAAGTGTAATTATCCCTAAAATAAATTATATTAAAAATAGGAACGGTGTGTATAAATTAAAGAGTCAAACTCAATTAATAAGTTTGAACTTTTAATTGTGAGGTCTGACATGATATATGCAGCCTAATTTTACATGGTATCAGAGCGGGCTGATTTGAGATTGTGTTGGTGGTCTCGCCTCCTTGTGGCTCTGCTCCCATATTGACCCGATATCGTGCTCCACGTAAGAGAAGAAATAAGCTCGTGACAAGTCCTACTATGGCCTCACGCGAAAGGGTGAGTTGATAAATACACACGTGTAGATTACATGAAAAAAGTATAAACAATTTGAAAATAAAAATAGTGTATATAATTAAAATTTAAATGTGAAGTTCGATATGATATATGCAATTCAAATTCACAGTTTTTGTCACTTGAACTCTAATTATTAAGCCACAACCTCAAATCTTTCCCATAGTCATTTGAATGATATTTACTTTATACTTACGTTTTAATTAGGTTACGTTAATTCGAGTCATTAATGAGCCTAAGTGTGTTTAGATTTTGAAAAAGCATGTTTTAAGCTTAAAGAGAGTAATAATGTTAGCCTCCAATCTTTGGTCAATAGGACACCTAACATAGCTTTTGAGTTAATTTGAACAATAATTGAGGTTTTGTTAAGGGAAGACTAAGGACATGCCCTAGTCCTATAGCTAAGGGTTTTTAGGGTATGTAAATTGGAAAGTGGTTTAGAGTGAGAGAAGCGGCTGCTTTTAATTGTGCATGAATGTAATTAATAGATTGTGTGAAATTGATCCCCATCCACACATTACCCAAACGCATTTATGTTCTCTCTTTTTTTTTTTGCTACAAAACAAATATACATACCATTAAGAGGATGGAAGAAGGTTGTTACTCTGACATCTACAATTCGAGGCCGGTCACAATCACGACGTTACATTTAGCATAACTTCTGGTAAGTGGTGATTCAAAAAATTTTAAATGGGAATAACATTTTATAATAGAAAAAATTTAAAAGTACTTAAAATAATTTTTTTATTCATACATGATTTTTCATATACCTATTTTCTGGCACTAAATCTAATGTGATGACGATGTACTAGCTAAATTCTACTACATGTCATATTTTGAAACAATAATTTAAAATCACTTCATTATCAATTCTAATAAATAATGTCATAAGATTAGCATAACTTTTTATAGGAAGTTCAAAAATCAAATAAAATAAGAATAGTCCCTAAGGCGACATCCCAGCAGTTTGAGGCTCATGATTTCTCATGGAGGCTGTGAGTATGAAATTTACTAAGTACATGGGATGGGGATGGTTTTTTGGTAGAATAAGAATATTATGTAATTATTCTTTAAAATTTAAGAATGAATTACCTCGGAGATAGAAGAGAAAACCACATCTTTCCAACTTAACTAACAAACTCTTTTGGTTATCTAGATGTTTAAACTAATGTATACAAATTTAAAATTACTTATTAACCATACATAATTACACTCTACTGCATTTATCATAAAAATGATGTTATATTTGTCTCTCCAATACAAAATAAATTCCAACAACATGTTATTTTGGCATATGCTATATTTTCATGCATATTTGGCATGAAAATGTAACATATGTCATTTGTCTCTTACAAAAAATCATTTTATTATTACTTTTATTATCCAAATATTACTTTTACCAATTAACCATATAAAATAATATATTTCATTTGTTTATTTATAAAATATTAAAATGACACAAAGTAAATAGCATATATTATACGTGGTTGGAATGATATATACAACATATGCATGCTACAAAAATAGCACATACCATGAAATTTAGGCTAAATATAACATATCATTGAAAATGCTCCTAATTAAAGGCATTTTTTACTTTCTATATGAAAAAAAAATCCTTATAATTTTATGGAAAAAGCAGTAACGTGTAGAAAAATATAAATAATTAAGGTAAAAAGATTTTTTGTTACAAAACGCGAGTGGAAGTGTAATTAGGGAAGGACTCCGCTACAAACCATCATTATTATGCAAATTTTAGAACGGTTTGTAGCCATTGGATCGAAGACATGAATGTAAGAGATGGGGATGAGAAAAAACAAATGAAACAAAAGCTGAAAAATAGTCAACAGGGACAATCGTGTCTTTTGCTAAATAATTAATGTTTAATGGTCCTAAAATTAAGGAAGTGATAAACACAAATATTCTATATATTCATGTTTTGAAAACCATTTATGCTCATTCAAATCAAATCAACAATGGAAGCTTTATATATATATAGATGCAACGATGATCGGCGACGACTCACTGGTATACGGTGAAACAAATCTCGAAGGTGACCAACTTATACATTTAGGATTCTTCATCTCCATCATATATATACATGTTTCTTCACATCCATTATATATATATATGATGAAGATGAAGAAACGTACATATACACACAACAAATATATATATATTTCTCATCTTCATCATACATACGTATATACGTTTCTTCATCTTCATCATATATATATATATATATGTATGTATATATATATATAGGGATACATTCGGCTGAGAACCTATAATTATGTTAGAACCTGAGAATAGACCATGACCATTTGATTTTTATTCATCTAACGTTAGGGATTCATGCGTTTAAATAAGGAAAAAATGACATATATATTCAATGAGGGTTAGTTTGGGAATACAAAATATTTATTTGTAGTAACCAAATCTAAATACATGTAGGACCAAATATAGTTAATAAAGTTAACTAAATCTTTTTAATTTATTTCTAAAATTAGATTTCTACATGTATGATATAATTTATTTTTAAATTATATTCCTAAATTTAATCTTTACGAATATATATAATGATTATTACTTTTGTCCGAATCTAAGTGAATTATGTCCAACACAAATTATGAAATGTCCTCTAAATTAATAACAAACAAAACATGGTCCCGCATTACAATTACGAGTAGCAATACTGTCCAACCCGAATTGAACTATGTCCATAATAGACTGTGTATGTCCTAACAAAGATTATGAAAGATATGATCCATACTTACCCCTAAAGTTGTTAATATTGTCCGTCGAGAAGTGAACTATGTCCACACGAGAACATCTATATCCTACCACAAGTTATGTATATCCTGGTGTGGATATACATGTCTGATTAATATAAATGTCTGTTTGTAAGTGAACTATATCCATACCATAACGAAGTTTGTCCACTAGAAGATAATGGAAAACACCAGAACATGTATGTCCATAGCATAACATGTATGTCCTAACAAGTATTATGAAAATAGGGTTAATGCTTATTACTCAAGTCTTTAATATTGTCCATCGAGAAGTGAATTATATCCACACCAGAATATGTATGTCCTACTGCAAATTATGTAAAAAACATAGTCACACATGTCCGATTATTATAACTGTCCGTTTGTGAGTGAACTATGTCCATATCTGAAAAAAAAGTTTTTCCATATATTATTCAACAAAAATAAAAAGGGATAAGGAAAAAAGTAAAAAAGGGAAGTAATTAATTTATATTATTCGTAGAAATAAAAAAGATAGAAAAAAATAAAAAGGAAGTACTTAATGAATATTATTTTGCAGATAAAAAGGAAAGTAATTAATCAATAGATGTTATATATGTCAACTATGTATAATGATGATTGTGTCCTCAATGGGATTATTTGGGCCAAAAATTCAATTATTTCATCAAGCAAGATCGAACGGTTGGGTCTTATTCTCAGGTTTTAAAATTGGATGGAGGTTCTCACCTTATTTATGCCATATATATATATATATATATATATATATATATATATATATATATATATATATATATATATATATATATATATATACACACACACATATGTATACATACATATATATATGATGAAGATGAAGAAACGTATATACACAGCAATCATCAATTATTTTGTAAAACAAATTTTATTGAATCAATCTAAATTAAAAATTTGCAGACCACTCCCAAATAGCAGAAAACGGTGAGAACTAATCAATTTGTTCATCGGACTCGAGTAAGGGAGATAGCGACTCACTGGAGCAGGAAACCGAAACTGAGGATCTTGATGATTCGAACAGAGAGGATAAGTACCCGCCTGAAATGTGGCCACCAGAGTCAGACTCGAATGAAGACTCAAAAGAAACAAAGTACGGTTCAAGCGGGGATGACGAACCCTCTGCTGATGATGGTGGCAGTGGAGAAGAAGGTGATTTTGATGACGAAATGAATGACAAATATGTAGGGGATGAAGAAAATTAGAGTTCATTATGTTTGTTTGTCTTTCAATTGCTTTTCTTTTATGGAATTCTAAACTATATTTTATTTGAATTAGTAATCGTGCAAGATTTTTTAACTACTATTTTGGTGTTAAATCTTATTATTCTATCATACATTTAAATGTCAAGAATTGTTAAAATTCTAATTGATAGAGTTGAATACATAAACATATTTGGACAAACAATTTACATTATAAAAATCACAACTTATAAAATTCATACCTTACACATGAAATTGGTTCATGATTTTTGTATCACGAGACATTGAAATGTGTCATGCCACAATAAAATGTGTCATGAAAAATTAAGATATGTCCTGACCTTTGTGTCACGTGGTATTAAAACGAGTCATGATTAATGAAAATGTTTCATGCCATTAGTGTCATCCTTATGTTTGCTATTGTTTCGTAACATGAGTCATGATTACTAAAAATGATTCATGTTAGTTTAAAAAAAAAATAGAGATTAGTGTTTATTTTATAAAAAGAGAGATTTATGTTTGAAATTGATATATTATGATCAATCCCATAAATTATGATAAGCAATTCAAATTAGAGTAAAGATGAATATTAATTGAAGATAATTATGATTAGCTTAAATTTCGTTGATATTTTAAATGTTGAATAAATGGTGAAGCTAAAATTACCTATCTGCCCCTTTAGTGACGCAAATTGTCTCAATTGTAAAGTGATTTGCACAAAATTACTTTGACTTGCCATGAGTTAAGTAATTGAATCGTGAGCGTTGAAAAATTTAATGGATGGGTAAGAATTGTTCTAACATTTGCACAATAACAGTAGGTTTTTACCCGATTACGACCATGTAATTATTCCCTTGATATAAGGTTTCTGGGCCCAACTCAATTTAATAAGTTGAGAGGAGAGGCCCATTCAATCGAGTAGGAGTCCAGCCCAACATACAGGTTCCATCCCCTTCCCTGCTACAGTGGCTCGAGACATGTTCTGGGAGTTTCCTCTATGGAGTTCACTGTTCAGTCCAATCCAATCCTTCAATTGGTCTTTGGTTGAATGTGTCTTGCTGCCGATTCTGGGTATGTGCAAGATTGGAACTTTTTGGCTATTGAATCAGGTACGCAATGACCAACGAGTTTTTTTCTCTGTTAATCGGTTGGTTCATGAAGGGCCTAGGGATTTGTCAGGAAATGGTGATGTTTTGTTTTCAGTTTCATTTCTTTCCTCAGAAAATAACATGTTTTGGTTTAATGGGTATGTGCTGTTTCTGTTTCTCTCCCTCTCTCCCTCTTTTATTTTGTGTATTGCTTTACTTGGATGATAGTAGTAGCATCCGTACATTTATATGTGTAGTTCTCTTCATTTAGTGCATAATTTGCTTGTGTATTTGATTGATTGATCAGTCACAACTGAAACCAAAATGGGGAATCCAGGAACCTATTTCTCCTTATTACATGATCATGTACGAAAAAGCAAAGGAGATCAACTATAACTTGTGGTCTGAGAAGGAAATGTTTGAAAACTGAGAGATGATTATGCACTGAAAAAAGAACAAGATCAGGCTATGACTTTGTGGTTTGAGAAGGAATACACTGAGCAAGTTGATTATCCAGGTTAGTTCTGATGATGATCGCGTCTTCACTTCTAGGAAAGTATTTGACGCTTTATATAGTGCTACATCGAAACTTTCTGTTTGATTCTGCTTCCGGACCTTGTCTGGTAACTACTGCTCTGGCCTATCCCCTTGTCCTGCTCGAGACCCAGCCTCCCTATATTTCACTTTCTGCAGCTAACTACAGTTACTATACTTAGATTAAAAGGAGTCTATTGATTGCATTTCTATTTCTTCTCTAAAGTTACCTACTTCCGATTATATCCATATTTGTTGGAGATGCATCAGTCAAGAACTTTATGATCTCAACCCAATTCAAAAGAATGTCCACCTTTCTTAGACCAACACTTCAGGACACCCCTACTCTAAGTCTGCATGGATGCTGCTAGCTAGCACCTCTCCTCAAAATCACATCCATCTTGAGCTACTATGCCTTATTTATTGATGTGCAAATCAACCCCGTTTGAATACCCGTTGGGCTGCTAGGAATTATAGTTGATGCAATCTTATCTAGTTTGTGCTATTACCTATCGAAGTGCAGCAATACCGTTGAGTTCTTCTAATGAAATATTATTTCGTATCATAACTTCCACGCAGTTTCTTCCCTTGTGGTGTTAGGACATTCTAACTGTGGATCCTAAACAAAAATTGCTAACTACCTCAATGCCTGCTAACCCCTTAAAGGATATAATCATTTTCTTTGTAAACCATGGTGGTGCTCTTTCTGGAACTTCATTTGACCTCTTACTTTCTGTAGAAATTCTAGCTTATTTTGTTGGCCACTCTGTTCTGTTTTGCATTTGCTTGCTTTATATTGACAATTTGAAATAATATACTAGTTCAGTATTTATTTTATATCTTCGGCTCATAATATATATAGATAACTCACTAAGACCTATTTTAACTCCATGTTTATATGAGTGAAAACAGCAAGTACGTGCCATTTTGCTTGAGGATTATGTGTTTGGCTGTAATAATTTTAAATGAGAAAAAGAGAAGAAATTAGTTCTGCCTTTGATATTTGAAACGCTACAGTAATATATGTTTTTGAATATTAGAAACTTCTTTTTAGAGCTGGAAGGATACAAAAGAATATCACAATAATCTGCAAACACAAACTGCTTTGGTAAAAGCAAAATATAAACATCTTCTACGAAAAATTTCACGAAACAGCTATCTATATATGTTGTCTTTCTTGGGAGCCTGCTCCATCATCTGTCGCATACTTCATCGTTAATCATTGATCATGATTTCACCTCATAGTACAGAAATGAATTCCTGCAGTGACCATCTCTAACAGCTTTTCTGTACATGTCTCCCTATAATAAGAATCTTAAAACAAGATATAGAAAAAGTTACCAACCATCATAAAGCTCCTCGAGAAATCGGATATAACCGATCACCTTCTGGTCTTCTCATCATTGTAGAAGCTCTTTCCTTTCATATATTCATACATTTGCGCATGTCACTTCCTGACCGACTTCTTATGAATCCATCAAGTCTTATTGTGGATAGGATCTGATCCCCTCCGCACCCTTCTTTTGCTTGATTTGTTAGGATCGGATTTCGCAGCTTCCGGTGCTGACTTCTTTGTGCTTATTTCGTTTGTGGAAACAGCCTTTAGAATTCGCTGGTTCTGTGGCACTAACCCGTGGTCTTCATGGCTCTGATTGAGGACAAGGCCTATATTTCTTGACCCTGAAACTCTATTTGCATGAAATGCTAAGAATCCAATACAGATGAGAAGGACAAGCACGGGACGAGTACTGGAAGCCATGGCTCCGTACTAACAAACAAGAATAGAAGTATCTTTCGTTTTTGGTTGGAGTAGTAAGAGAATACGAAGGCCTAAGATTTTAATCCTTCTATTCTCGCATTCCACTCCTGTAGATATAAGCCTGCCGTTTAGCTCTTATTGGGTTTGGAGGGCGCTTTAAAGCGTAAAGCAGGTAGGGCCCCAAAAACTTAAGAGGAATTTTGGATTCACCCAAATCATAAGCCTGCGTTGTAAACAATTTAAGGCTGTCGTGGAAGAATCTAACAAGGATGAATAAAGGTTTTGGAACAATACCCTTGACAAGCCAAGTATCTTTTTTTTATGTGTTCCCTACATCTCTATCATTTTCCCTGCTTTTGTCTGCAAAATTTGTTCAGCTCACTGTCTTGGACTGTTCCGCCTTGCCACATCAGCCAACTATGCTTATATGTATATGGACCATGCTCTTGTATGATCAAACTCAAAGCAGCTTAACTGAACGTTAACAGTGTGTACTTTTTTGGGTCTGATATATGATTTAACCTTTTTTTTAACTTCAATATAACCTAGTTTAATCCCTTACCATCATGAAGATATGGGGTATTCTGGTAAATGGCAGTTTCTTTGTTATTAAGAAAAGTGAGCTTCAGTTTTTGTTTTTTTAATGAGAATGACTAGGAAGACACAGAAGCCATGGGCCACCCAAAACCAAAACAACTAGATTACTACAGTGGCAAGTCATAAAGAATAGATGGGAGGAGAGGATTAGAACAGCCTCCAAAAGAAACAAATGCTTGCTTTATGCCATTCTTAAGATCTCCTTCTCTCTTTAGAATTCCAAGCTCTCTTCTCAATGCAACTCAAATAAGAGTACATGGTTTCTTGTGCTAAATGTGCTTCTTTATGCTTTTCTTTAATCTCTTTTTTAGCTCAAAATACCCAATTTAGCATTCCAAATAAATGCTATTCCAGGCCCTCTTATTTTGTATGTTGTACTTATTTATTCACGTAGACTGCCTTTTCCTTTATTTCCCTCTAACTAATTGTTTCTTTACTGTATTATTATAATATGATTTTGAATACCATATGCAACTAGGAACATTCTAAAGCATAATTGGGTGATGATTCTTAAGATGGAATGATGACTGGTCAAGGTCCAAGAAGAGCCTCAAATGTGGCGTGTGGTGTTAATGTGTGGATCATCTGCTTTCTTTTCCCTCACAAATTAAAGTAAAAGATTTAAATGTGTTGTTGCTTTCCACTTCTCATTTTTCTGGAAACACATTTAGAGATATTGAAGTTCCATGCAGGAAACATGAACCCAAGATGCATTGATCTTTATTTGTTGCATGAAAGCTTGAACATGGATCATGTTGCCATGTCCGCCTTGTTTTGACTGTTACATTGAACCTTAACCCAAGTATTAAAATTTGCATCTTCACGCATTCTGATCCAACCGTTGGGTGGCTTCAACTCCAAGCCAATTGGTACTATTCCAGCATCCTTTCTTTCTGTTTTTTCTGTTCCTTCTGATATGGAAACTGATGAATGCTGGTCATGGTGGGACCTTGTGCTGGGGTTATGGTACGGGTACGTACTACAAGGTAGCCGACGAATAAGATGCTCCTGTTTGCTGTTAAAGTTGAATATAACTAGAATTCTAATTTGCTGGTAGATCCCACCTCAAACATTAGATATTAGCACATATTAAAGAAAGGGAAAGTGCAAAATCACACAATGCGGATTTGTAGGTTCTCGAGACTGGTCTTAAAGTTGTGGCCTTTCTCGGTACTTTGATTTAAATCAAAGAACCCTCCTAAATGGTTCAGCAGAGGAAGCAGTGTACAGTGACAAGGCAGGCCATCAAAGAAGAAAAGGAGGTAAGCAAAAGCAAGTAAAAGAAGGTAAAGGCAAAGTGAGTTTGTGTTTCATACAGATCATATCCCCCATCCATCTCTCAACTATTATTCTCCGTTTGTTTGTTTGTTTGTTTCATTATCGATTTGGTTAAATTGCTCAAGCTATATTTACTGTGTTGTTTCATGGCAAACAGCAATGGCGCTGAAGGTTAGAAGATGACTGAGGACTTACCATTGGCACCAAGGTTGGACATATATTACAATACAGCATGCAGTGTAGCTATTTGTTCTGTTCAATTGAGAAAAAAACATGAAATGGAGGTGAAAATAGAATGTACCAAACCAGTATGCTAAAGTTTGAGATGTTTCCATGTACCACTTTAAGGTAGTTGTCATAGATCATCATCATTGCACCTTGTGTGTTTAAGAATAAGAGTCATGATCATCCCCTATTTTGGGAAAAAACATATTCTTGCTTGCTTTGTACACACTGAACAAAACTAAATTGCTTATATTCCTATCCCATCCTTCAAATTAAGTAAAAGGAAAAAGGGTTTGGACGATATGAACTGAGATGTATTAAAGTTTGATCCATTTAAAATATCAAGTTCATAAAGAAAAATGGTTTCAAGACATTGATCATATAGCGACTGAGATTAACATTACAGGCTGTGCATAGGACAACATATATGGTTTTTGGTTTATATGTCATACATGTCGAATATGAATCGAACTCTCATAGCATGTTAAAGCAAAACACAATGCACTTGTGAAAACCCAGGAGAGGATTGAAATGATAAAATAGAGTGTAACACAAAATACAAGAACAAGAGAGTATTCAGTACATGAAATAAAGTGAGTTTTTAGAAAACATGAGTTCAAACATTAACTTAGATGATAATGAAAAGACTAATAAAAGAGCACATAATTACATAGTATTATCCAAAAAAATGAGTATATGGCAACATATTTACTCATCTAGGACTTAGCTTCTTTGAGCTGCTTAAGGTAGAGATTAATACAAACAAATATAACAGATCAAAATTTGCAGATTACAGAACATATCAGAAAAGTAAAACAGAACTTTTTTTTTCTTTTTCCCTCTGTGGTTGATTTGTCTGGTTGAAAAAACCTTTGCTTACTGATTGTTGACTAGATTTGCCAGATCAAACTCCATCTATACAGTGTGTAAGGCTATTACTTGAGCTTGCAACCATTACAGATCATACATGTTCCTGCTGTGGACTAACAACCGGTGTTGATGCAATCGCAAACTGCAGACCTCTATGCTGCCCCGATTGCAGCACAAATGCAACTTGCGTAGCTGCCAATGCCGCAGCCTCCTGTTTCACCCAAATTATGTTGTAAGACGATATTTACAACAACTCCAATGCAGCTATCAACCATGTATGTTCATGCTAAACATACGATGCTCACAAAAAGGGTGGAAGTAAATGATTATTTCTCTATAAAATTATGTGTGTTCATGCTAAACATACAAGTAGAAGTGAAGGAGAAAATGACCTGTCTTTGAGTTTGTCTTCGGCGATGCAGTATACTGATGGCCCAGGCCATAATGTAGCAAGGCAAAAGAAACCCAGCTGCCCGAAGCAAGAAAAGCTGCGAATGACAGTCCAATTCATCAATTTCTCTAATCTTTGAACCAAATAGAAGATTATGATTCTAACACTCAAAAATAAGTTTGCACCACAAAACTGGACTGTATCCAAAAGAGGAAGAAGACACAAGGCCAGATTTCACTCACAGAGAAGGCATTAGATGCATCGTCGTCGTCGTCTCCATCAGTTTCTGTCACAGTCAACGCATGTCGCAAGAGCAAAAGTGCCATCAACTGCAATATGTAGCCAACTAAGTTTAGTTAGATAATATGGGACACCACATTGGCCCAAAAGACCTCATATGGGACATCACATCTAAACCTATTACCAAAGTGTATATCAATGTGAAGAGAGGGGGCTTACAATCAAAGCAACTGAACGGCAAAAGGCAGCTCCACTGGCATTTGAAGCAGCATACTCGTCATATTCAGCTTCCAAAAAGTGACGCTCTGCCTCTGCAATTGCCAAGAGGCGAGGATCACTTAAATCCAAAGGGGTACCCGAAATTGTCCAGCCTCCACTGAAAGGAAGATCCAGATCAGAAAAACATCACAAGAGAATAGAGCAAAACTAACATTTGTATGCATAACTAGTATGGTGTACACTGAATTTGTATGGAATAATATATCCAAATAAACGTACAAGAAACATTTGACTTACCCAATTTCAATGGCAATATCTTCAGGGCGAGGTGGAGGAGGTGGAGCAGTATAACCAGATTGATAAGGCTGTTCATAGTATATTTGCGTAACTATCAATTAGATCAGGAAATTTGAAGCTCAAATGTTGTCAATATGACACATAATCTACAGTGATCAGGATGATCCTTAAGAGGCTGAGAAGCGTATGCACGTGGTGAAAGGTAAATATAACATCTTCAAAACAAGCAGCCAAACTCAAAACTCAATAGGACGTGAACCATCTAAACACGAACCCACGTGAGACAGATGAATAGACTATTCGTTTTTTGTAAAAATTACATTCACCAAGAGATGCTGAAGCTACGGCTTACCTGATGACAGATCTCACAAATTATATCTCCTTTCTCATTGCACCAATGCTGAACACACTTTCTATGAGCATACTGCAAAAAAGAAACACACAGGTCACCAAATATCCACAGAATTCAAACAAAGAAGACATAACAGCTCAAATGTCGATTGTTGAAAATAAACATCACCACAGTTCATAAAGAGACCAAAATAGTCCATCATGCAACATTATCAAATCCACTCGCATACTCTATAAAAAAAAGCCATAGCAAAATGCAACACAACCACATCAACAACCAAACCCATCTAGCTCTTAACCTCCAAGGAGACATTAAAGACCCACACCAGGCTCAAAAGCCAACATCTCATCCAACTCTCAAAAGGGTATTCTCATATCTAATCAGAGATATACCATATAAACCATTCACCACAACATAAATCACAAGAAACAATCCACACACATGCAATTCACAACTAAAAATCAAATCTTTTTCACATGGGTAAGTGAGAAAATGAAACCTTGAGGCTCAAGTGGACACATAAGAAACAATGAAGACCCACACCACACCATGCTCAAAAGCCAACATCTCATCCAACTCTCAAAAGGGTATTCTCATACCTAATCAGAGACCATAAAAACCATTCACCACAACATAAATTGTAACAAACAATCAACACACCATGCAATTTACAACTAAAAATCAAATCTTTTTCACATGGGCAAGCAAGAAAATAAAAACCAAACCTTGAGGCTACCACTGCAAGCGCAGGGAGACTCCAGAATCTCGAGATAATCACCCTCCTGGCAAATGCGGCACTCGGCAGCCTCAAGAAGGGGCTTGTCCTCATCCAGACCCTCATTTTCCTGCTCCTCAACCTTCTGGTTGTCCCTCGCCGCCGCGACCACCGCCGAGGAAGAAGACGGCTCGGAGGCAGCCTCTCCTCCCTCCCCCAACACTGGCTTCATGATCCTGTCCACATACAACACCAAATGATCGCTCATTTTCCCCTCCGACCCTGAAAAAGGTTAGGTTTTATTTTTCAAATTCCCTTCTCAAATCAAAATGTCAAGATTGGGGTTTTTTTGTGAGGGAGTTGAGAAAGGAACCCTAGAAACCAACGGCCGCGGCGGGGAGAACTGCGGGCACGAGGTTTCCGAGAAAATCAGAGACAAGGAAAATTCGGAGTCAGAGAGAAAAAGAAATATTGAATCTTTCACTTCGACAATTTAAACGATTTCGATTTATACTCAACACCAAAGCGCCTCACCGGCGGCCCGCGTTTCCCACGATTTTTAAGGGAATAATTATTTGTGTACCGGAAATAAATTCAGTTTTTTTTTTTGCTATTTAGAGGAATTTCGTTGAAAAATCTCGTTTTTAGTGAGGTAAATTTACACCCTTGGTGATTAATTATTGCTAACTTTTGTAACCTTTTATAAAGATACGTGAAATTTAAATGATTTTCAAATTTTAGAAAATTTTGGATTATGAAAAAGGTATTTTAGTCATTTTATGATTTTCAAAATTTTCAGGTTAGTTATAATTAAATGAAAATGTATTAGTTCATCGACATTAACATGTAATTTTTTATAATTTATTAATTTTAGGGTTAGATGGTTGAACCTCAAATAATGCCTTTTACTCATTCAATCAAATTTCTCTCAACAATCACATGAATAATCTTGTCTTTTTAGCATTATTGAGCATCTATTTTACGATCTTCCTAATAGACAATTTTTTTCAGAGAAAAAACAATTATTTCCCACCTTTTTATGCTTATTAATTATTTTCCGTGAATTTGGATTAACATAACTAATATCAAAAGTTTGTATTGAATCATCATTCCGTGCTATAATGACTTGTATAAATATTTATTATTCTTGAGATATAAGTCCTCAATATAATATATGAACCCAACTTATTTCTCATTCATCATAAAAAATCATTTGCTTTTTATTGATAAATTTTAATCTTCTGATGAATAATAAATTCAATGACAATTTTATGACTTTTCACGGGGATATTTTACTAAGACTACACTCAATTTCAAATGTATATTAATACTAAATCGATCATTGAATTTATATGTTTATCTAAAATATACACTTTGCATGTAAATTTTATTTCATATCAAAATTCAAATGTGTACCTTGCAATTGAACCTAAGTTCTCATCAATGGGCTATAGGCCCATAAAATTTTCTCATTTATTAAATTATTTTTTATTTTGTAGGTTACTTAAACAAGATCTATTTTTTCGTTTATATAATACCGTTATTTTCTTAAATTTTAAAACATGTCATTCTATTTAAAAATTTTAACATCCTTTCAAGTTTAAATTACAAAAATGCTCTTATTTGAAAATTAAATTTTCAATGAATTTAATTTTGTGTTACCCCCACACTGAAATTGAAAACCAATTCATCATATGGTTATTGTAAATTATAGTTCCATAAAAACCATCATGCTACATTTTTATTCAAGTCAATTCACAAATTATTGTTCAAATATAAAACATTTACACATGAATTTCACTAGCCATTGAGCTCCACAGTACTGCACTAGGTGAAACAAACTCTAAACACGTATAGTTACCTAAAATTAGTACACTCTAAATCAGTAGCTAATTGCATTATTCATGTCCAACATTTATTCCAAAAAAGAATAAGAATTGCATATACACATCAATAAATTAAACATAACCTTATCTGACCGACACATTATTTAACAAATCAAAAATTAATATTATGAACTGTGACTACAAGAATTTGGATAAATGATAAAGGGACTTCTAAAAACATTTTAAGCATACATATAGATAAAATAATGGCTTCTTTATATGTATCAAGTTGCAATTATCGCTTTTTATTTACGTTCCTATAGGCTATATAGCCTTTATTCATCACAAGCTTTGTGGTGTTTGTTGCATCATGCATGTCTATTCTTCAACAAAGATATGGTCCTAAAACTGCGATGGCGAAAGGAAAAAAACGACATAAATATGTCAGATTCTGATCATAGACATTTTAACTCCGTGGACGCTCACATGTCTCTCTCGATCAAGCCCAAACAACGACATAAACTTTCACAATACTAAAGTATTCAATAGTCTTTTGCTTATTTCATAAAGAAGTGTCCAAATAAAATCGCAAAAATGTGCCGAAAATAGTGTCGGTACACTTAATTTCCTTATATGTTTATTTCTCCATACTTGTTTTATGACAACTATGTTGACATTTATATATACCACGTACTTTTAATGCTCTTCATGACGCCAAAAAGCTTTGTGATGTCGCTTTAAGCAAAGATTTTAATTAAGACCGGTTGGATCAAGAAGTGCGTGCATGCATATGAATACACCATATATTTATCTTCCCAAAACCTACAATGATCATATAGTAAAATCGTGTTCAACACGTCTCGTATCCGTTATCACTTATTTTTGTGGGTTTCAATTTATAATGTTCGTATAACTACTCTAAATAATCATAAATCTTTATTTAAAAGTAACATGTATGTTCACGAGGTGGTAAGTTTGGCTCGTCAAGATTCTGATTATAAGTTTAAGTCCGAGAATTTGCTGCTCGTGTACTATGTAACTATTTAAATCATTAATAAAATTTGGATATTTTCTTTTTAAAAAAAAAAGAGATGAACATATAATTAATGTACGTGATTCTCTATTACTATTATTCTCATTTATATTCCACCACGAGGAAGATAAATTCCAAAAATCATTAAAAGAATCGACATTAACATTGTAAGATTCCGAAGAATATTTGTAAGTCCATATATAAATGTCTCCTTCTCGGATCATCTTCCACGCATTACACTTCCTCCATATATATACTAAAGCAGTCAATAAACTTTTATTTACGGGATAAAAAAGCGATGCAATATAAAGTAGCAAACGTGCACAAATTAGCCCCAACACTAATGTATCTTTTATTTTGTGTACCCCAATATTGACAACTATTGAGTATTTAGTATTTTTATATGTTAATTTAAGCTTATCTTATATTCTTTTCCATGTGTTGGATTGAAGACTAATTCATAATTTTATTAATATGATGCTTGATCCTTGCTAATGGAATTGGCATAGATTTGAGATTTGTTGCAAGAGATTATAATGGCAATTTTATTATTACTAGGATTGTTACGGTAGTTACACTTGGGGTTATGTGTTCGAGTCACGCTGCGGTATAATCATATCTTATAATTATTCTCTTTTAATTTGTGTTGGACTTTTCTCCCAATTTTTGTTGGACCTTTCTGTTGGTGGGAGTCAAGTGGTAATATGACTCTCTTCTACATAAGAGTGTGTTTTGAGTCACTTAAGTGTTGGACGTTTAAGTTAGCACTTTTAGGGGCGGGCATGGGTCAAAAATCAGGCCAAACCGGTCAAGAATCGGACTGGACTCAACGGTTCTCCATTTTAAGAACCAGAATCAGAACCGTTATCCATGGTTCCCGATTCTTTGCATCCGGTTCTGGTTTGTCCGGATGCGGTCTCCAGTTCCGTTGCCAAAGTGTTCACTCCTAATCACGTTTGAGTTCACACTTAAGCGACACTTCTATTAATGTTTACGGATTTGCATAGACGGTGCAAAAATAAACATGAGCAAGAGAGAGTTTTTGCAAAAATGAGCATGAGTGAAGGAGAGTGTTTGCAAAAATATAATGAATGTAGAGTTTGTGCAAAAAAACAAAGTAAAGAGAGACTTCTTGCAATTTTTCCTTTTCTTTTCTACAAAGTTTGCGAACATGGTTGTTGGTCGCATTGCTCATATGGCTTGTTCAGTTTCAGATCATCGAGAGTGGGTATTTGTTCTTCATGATAATGTTAGGTTTGATTGTCGGTTGTTATTACAATGATTGTTGACTTATTTTTTAGTCAAGAAGGATGTCGAGTGTATGATCGGGAAAAATGTCAAGATGTATGATGCATCATGTTGCTCGACATCCTGTATGTTGAAGCAATACATAGTTTCCTTAAATATAAAGATATTCGGCGATTGTGAATCTGGAAGATATCCAGCTGTGTACAAGATTTTGGGAAGTCTTGAGTATGTTATGATTCTGGAAAGCTTCCTGCCGTAATAGAGATTCTGCAAAGATATTCGACGAAAAGGATTTGGGAAATCAAGATCTCTAGGATTAAGGAAACCCTAATGCATTATGTGAGTCATTTTGAAAGCTACTATAAAAGCTAAGGCTTCACCCTTAGTAGCAGTTGACTTTTTCGAGAGAATATACAAAGCTCTTAGACGTGAAGGACTTGTGGGATGAGAGGTTGTGTATTCTTCAAAGGACATTGTGTATCACTACCAAAATCGAAAGATCAAGTGTGAGTGATTGTGGTTTTTGTGTATATGCGTGATTGAAGCGTCACAAACAAGTTAAACAACGACTTGTGACATCCGAGCAAGGAGAGTGCTTGTAGAGTGAAACCAAGACAGGGTCTTGGATTCAAGGGGAGTCCCTGAGACAGGTTTGCACTTGTAATAGTAGCATAGGGTAGTGATATGTGTGATGATCACCGATACTTGTATATTGTGACTTATTAGTTCATAGTGAAACCATTCCACTGACTGAGTGCTCCCAGACGTAGGTGAGTTAGCACCGAACTGGGTAAACATTTTGAGTGTCGTTGTTTATTGTTTTATAATTAATGTCCATATCTGCTTATTGACAAGTTGTTAAGAACATTATCTTAATATTGTTCGTGACATCTTGTTTAACTCGGCTAATCAGAATTTCACCGGTGAAGCTTATTATTATTATCTCGATTATCAAATAACGACAAAATTACATTTTTTAAATAAAAAAGTATGTAACCTATCTGTTATGGCAAATAACCTTTCAAGTTTCAATCCTTAATGTTATAACAAGCATCGGGGCATGTTCTTTGTCTCAGAAATGGATTATACTCAACTCATGAAAGAAAGGACAACACCCATGGGTGGTGGAATGGGGAAGATTCTCCTTTCCTTTGCACTGAATCTAGTGCTTTCTCCATTTGCTTCCCCATAAGACAATTTGATACTGTTTTCACTCAAGTCATAGAGTACCACGTGTTACTAGGATTCAAACCTAGAGATCGAAGTTGGTGTATATATAAGAAAAATGTCAAAAATATGTCATACGCTGATCCTATCACACATTTGCAAGACAGTGCTGCATAACTTTCAAAAGTGAATGCATAAACTCATGGTTTTATTGGAATGAGCTTGAGCCTACCCTACAAAAGTGCATTGTGACCTCGCGAGGGCTCTTTCAAGGGACAGTGACGGCAGGAACAGAGGAAGTAAGACACACGGCTCCCCCTTCTCTCTAGCCAAGGACCCTCAAAGACAAGGAACTGTCGTTTTAGGTAATGGTTGTGACATTTGAGTAGTGAGTGCACTTCCTTTTTTGGGAAGTTGTTAATTACTGTCACAAAAATGGACTTAAAGGCAAAAAAGAAGTATAAGAAATAAAACGCACCCGCTTGTCTTTTTCACTATATAAGCACTAATGAGAATGGAGATTTTTGTGTCACTACTAATCCAATGAGGAATCATCTCATCCCCGTTATAAATAAGTGCCAGCATTTTCAGTAGTGGCCAACACAAGAATAGAACAGAATAGAACAGAACAGCTCAAGTACTGAAGAGACAATGGAGAACCAAGAGCAGCCCCCTCAGGAACAACCCAAAGGCACCACCTTCCTCAGAACATGTTTCAATGGCATCAACACCTTATCCGGTATGTATACATGTGAATTATAAGACGAATTGATAAACAAGTTCGACCATTTACCTATAATTGTCCAAGTTTTTAGGTAGATCGTGTTTTAACATATCGTACATAGTCTATAGTGAATTTGCGCTTTAACATTCCGAAGTCCTTTATTTGTTGCAGGAGTTGGGATACTATCGGTTCCATACGCACTTTCGCAAGGAGGGTGGTCGAGCTTAACACTTCTCTTTACCGTGGCAGTTCTCTGTTGGTACACAGGGTTACTTCT
The DNA here is from genome assembly GCA_963920655.1 of Geranium rotundifolium. NCBI lineage: Eukaryota > Viridiplantae > Streptophyta > Magnoliopsida > Geraniales > Geraniaceae > Geranium > Geranium rotundifolium. The sequence goes on from OY987320.1 coordinate 24,450,324, forward strand.
GAAGCGCTGCATGGACACAAGCCCACTAATCAAGACGTACCCTGACATAGGTCACCTCGCATTTGGTTACAAAGGAAGAGCCATAGTATCCATTTTCATGTACCTTGAGCTGTATTTAGTGGCGATTGAGTTTCTGATCCTGGAAGGGGACAACCTGGACAAGTTGTTTCCGCATGCGCACTTGAAGCTCGCAGGCATCAGAATCGGAGGGAAACAAGGCTTTGTCCTGCTCACTGCACTTTTTATTCTTCCGACAACATGGATGAGGAGTTTGGGCATGATGTCTTATGTTTCTGCAAGTGGAGTGTTGGCCTCGGTGGTTCTGGTCGTTTGTGTTTTCTGGGTTGGAGCCGTTGATGGTGTTGGGTTCCATGAGAAAGGGGCGGCCTTGAATTGGGGTGGCATGTCCACTGCTGTCAGCTTGTTCGCGTTTTGTTACTGCGGTCACGCGGTGTTTCCTACATTGTGCAATTCCATGAAAGATAGGAGTCAATTCCCAAAGGTAAAGCTCAAAACATACATAAACAAAATAAAAAAATAGGAAAGACAACAAAGTGGATTATGTTTTCTTCGACCCGATCAAATCTTCACCTTTGTCAAAATGACACCTAACTATAGCGAAATGACACTTTCATACCCTAACTATTTTTATCTTTTTTTTAGTACCTTGACAATTTTTTTGTGACAATCTATGCTAAAATGACTAAAATACCTTTGGTTTAAGAAATCAGAATAGATTTGGTCCAATTTGATTTATCAAACCATATTTGAAATGGTTCAAATTTAATTTTAGATTTTGAGGCATAATTGTAATTGCATCTTAAATATAAACCAAATTGAATCAGAAATAAACAAAATTGAACCAACTCAATTTATGATTTCTTAAACCAAGGGTAGTTTAGGTATTTTAGAGATAGGTTGTTATAAAAAATTGTCAGAGAGAAAAAAATAGTTAAAATATGAAAGTGTCATTTCGCTATAGTTAGATGTAACAAAATATCATTATCCCATTTTACTATACTCTAAAACCAAATAAAAACTTGCCACATTCTGTAATATTTTTAATAATTTATCTGGGTTTGTGGCAGGTTCTGCTAGTATGCTTCATAACCAGCACCATCACCTATGGATCCGTCGCCATTCTAGGCTATCTGATGTACGGACAAATGGTGAACTCTCAAGTAACATTAAACCTGCCCGTAAACAAGCTGAGCACGAAAATCGCCATTTACACTACACTCATAAACCCGCTCACCAAGTACGCTGTCGTAATTACACCAATTGCCACTGCCATCGAAGACATATCTCCTCTCTACAACACCAGATCCATGAGTATTCTCATCAGATCGGTAATATTAGTTAGTACAGTGATCGTGGCGCTAACCATTCCATTCTTTGGCTCTGTAATGGCATTCGTTGGCGCGTTCTTGAGCGTTACAGGCTCCATGTTGTTACCGTGCCTCTGCTACTTAAAGATTAACAAAGCTTCGCAATCTTTCGGGTTAGAGTTGGTGACAATAGTGGCGATTCTTTTTGCTGCCTCTTTTGTTGCTGTATTTGGTACATATACTTCTCTCAAACAAATTGTAAGCAGCCTCTGAAAACATGAATATTCATGATCAAATAAGGACATTAAGTAATGAATGAGTTAATGGTACATTTCATATATTTCGATACTCATTTGAATGTTAAAATGTCTGTTCATTAAACTTAAGGATACATAATTAGTTCAATACTCATTAAATTGTTTTAGTGCATTAACTAAACTTCAAAAATAGTAAAAGAACATCTAATTAAGAATAACAATACACAATCAAAATTTATTTATGGAATTAATTACTTGAATCTACTACTATGTAATCAAATGTCCCAATAGCATGAACACATAAATCATGACTAAAGAACTTGTTAGAGTTGTCACAGTTCGGTTTTAAGAAAACTAAATTGATGAAATTCAATTCAGTTCGATTTTGAACATATGAGTTTTAGTTTGGTTTAGTTCAGTCTGTTATAAATCGAATCTCATGAAATTATCACATTTTAGATCATTTTTACTTATTAGTTTTCGTAAAATTTTTAATATTTAGGCTTATTTTAACTTATTTTTTGTTGGCTCAATATTTTTTTAGCCCAAACAATAACGATTGATCATTTAAAATGAATTACGTGTTCAAATCGATCGCATTTCAATTCAATTTCTGTATTATAAACTAAAATGACAAATTTTAGTTAGATGCAGTCTTAAACTATTTTAGATAAAAAAAAAATATTCTGTTCAATTATTTTTCACTTCGGTTCGGCCCTCAACCTGCACGTGGCTGAACCGTTGAAGTGTCCGAGTTAGATCTGCCCCTAAATCTAGTGGCTCCTACGTGGCCAAGCTCCAAGCTTAATGTGCTCTTCTGTCCCCTATCAACCGCACCAAGGACATTCCAGTAAATTCAACCACCACCATACCGTCATCTATGACTCCACTCTACCCTCACCCAAACATATCACCACGACCAGTCAAAACTCACCTATAATCGTTCGATTCTCATACTAACGACCCAGATTCAAGATTGACCATTGACACCGACCTCAGAAGTCACCGCCACGGTAGCGCTAGCACCAACGGACTCGGTCAGTCAATAAAACAAGATTTGCATTCACAACTTTGAGATGTCCACCCGCAGTGGCCCACGTCATAGCAGTTGGTCAGAGTGACAATTACACACGTGGCGATCGTTCATTGGCTATTTTCAGCCAAATCTTATTAATTAATTTTTTTACGAGTCGGCGTAGACCTGAAGAGACCTCGGCGAGGGAGTTCAAAACGACAGAGATCGAGTTTCAAAAAAAAAATACAGATCGAGAGTGAGTTTGTTTTCTCAGTCTCAGTCTCAGCTAATTTTCTCGCACTTTCCGGCATTGTAGAGAAATTAAAGGAAAAGGTGAGTTTGTTTGTTTCTCTCTTTGCACTCTTCAACTTTACTCTCAACTATCCTCCATCCTTGCTGTTACTGGCAACGGTTAATTTTTCTGAAATCGAGACTCGAGAGCTTCGTGTTGGTATGTAATTTGTTTCTGCTGGGAGCTTCAACTTTTCCAGTTCTGGAATGTGTGGTTCGCTTTGAAGCTTGAACTATTTGTTGCCTGTGAATTTCGGAGTGAATGTTACCGATCTGTGCTGATGACCTTTCCGGATCGAATGAGTAGTGGAGGAACGAATTTTGAAATCTGTCGCTCTCTGTTGATTTTGTTTTTGATTTCTGGAATTTGATGAATTCATTTCAGTTTAGCTGTATTTTTGGATAAGGCTCCAATGCATAAAGGTAGGTAGATTCAACGGTTGCTTTTTTTGATTTTTGTTTCAGTGGTCTAAGGTGTTGATTGTTTTTTTGGAATTCGTAGGGATTGAAGTGTTCAAGTATGAATAAAATGATATGAATGTAGTTGGAAGGATTCATCTGTTTTTGAATTTGAGTAATCTGTTTTTTTTAAATATAGTCTGAGGAATTCAAGTCTGTGCTGCATAGCTCAGTAATTTGGTAATGTAATTGTTTCCTCATAAAAAGAAATTTGTATCTCTGTGTTTGAATTTGAATATGCTTCTATTGCGCCACCTGAACATTGTGGTTCGTTCCGTTCCACTGGTGAAGAGAACCCATTGTGTTATCATTTGTAATGGTTTTATACAGCTGTTCAAATGAAAATGTAGTCGGTTCAATAAAAATGTCCAGCATCTGGCTTAATTCTTGATTTTAATGTATTGAAAATATGCTTCTTCAGTTTTACAATAATGATTTTTGTAGCATGAAATGAAAGTACATTTTTCACTGTTTCAACTTGTCATGGACCCTTAACAAAGTTCATTTTTATGATTTTAGATTGCTAATGCTATACGTTTATGACTTAGATACATGCATTTCATGGACTGGATCTAATAAGTTGATCTATATACATGTTTTCACAGGTTAAATGATCCAAACTGTAAGTGATAAATGCACCGTGAAGAACATTTTTGGACGTCATTTCATTTCTTCTGGGGTAATTTAGCTTCCAGCCATCAAGCTAGATGAACATGCTTAGGCAAGATGATAATTGGCTCCACTAAATTGTTGGCTCAGAATGTCAATATCTTTGATTAGCTTAATGCCAGGAAGGGGAGCATATAACATCAACTTAAATATATCATTCTTCCTCCTCTTATCCTTACTTCTTAGAAGTCTCTGACATGCTAATCACGTGTTTCTGGTATTCGGGCTTCTTCGACCTCAATTACTATGGAAATGAAGCTCAAAACTGTTGATTGCTTTGTGATAAGCAGAATGAAGAAATGGTATAGTGCGGTTGTTATTATCTCTTTGTTTATGGTGCTTGTCCTGAGATATGGCATCATGCAAAGTTCAATAGGGGAAAGTTACCTCACAAATCCCTTCTCCTCCAACACAACCAATCCTCTTGAATGGGTTCAAGGTACACTTCCACTCTCGCTTCGAAATCCACAGAATGCTTCCCAAGTGATTTCTTTTGATACAATAGCTTCCGTTCTTTTTGCTCCAAGAAATATATCCAATGAAGAGCAACAATCTTTGCGAACCTGGGACAAGATGAAGCACTTAATTGATTATGCTCAGGGTTTACCTAATGCAGTAGAGGCTTTCAAGGAAGCTGGGAATGCATGGAATAGTCTTATGGCTTCAGTAGAGGAAGAAAGACTCAGGTCTGCAAATGGAACTTCACAAAGGAAAGGAAAGGAGAAACAATGTCCTCATTTTCTTAATGAAATGAATGCCACAGCACTTGATAATAGTGTTTATACATTACGGGTACCTTGTGGCTTGACTCAGGGATCTTCTATTACAATTATAGGCATTCCAAATGGTCTTCTTGGTAATTTCCGGATTGACTTAACTGGGGAACCGCTTCCAGGGGAGCCTGATCCTCCTATTATCATGCATTACAATGTAAGGCTTCATGGTGATAAGGTGACTGAAGACCCTGTAATAGTCCAAAACACATGGACTGTAGCTCATGATTGGGGTAAAGAAGACCGATGTCCATCTCCTGATCCTGACAAGAATTATAAAGGTAGACAAAACCTTATTGCGCTATTCATTACTAAAGATGGAGTTGTGCATATAACTTGTGCAGAATATGCTCACCTGTAAACAGCAATAATAGCTGCTTTTTCTGAGGAGATGTTTGATGGATACTATATCTGGACTCCTATTTGCATCCAGTCATGAGAAAGAATTGTGGATTGCACTTTATTTTCATTCGCTTACTTTAGATACGAGGGCTGTATCTGGAGAGGATGCTTTATTTTGTGATTGTTGGTGAGGAAACATGAATTTCTGCGAGGTTCAATAAAATGGATGTGTAGTGTAGAGAAAATTATAACAAAGGGAATCTGAGAACCTGAAAGGTGAAAGGTGAAAATTATTAGTACTATGGCTGCGCTACATTTCAACATGAAATCATATTATGATTACTATTTCTTTATAATCTATACTTTTTCTTTGTTAAATAACTGACTTGTTTCATATTGCAGTGGATGATTTGGACATGTGCAACAAGTTGGTAGGTAAAGATGATAACCAGGGATCCAAGAAAATGCAGGAAGGATCTAAAAGTAGAAAATATTTCCCGTTTAAGCAAGGTCATTTGTCTGTCGCAACACTTAGAGCTGGATCTGAGGGAATGCAGATGTCAGTTGATGGGAAGCACACAACATCGTTTTCTTACCGTGAAGTAATTCCTTTGACTTCGTTCTGGTGTTCTTCCTAGCTTCCCCTTAATTTCTTTGGATCATATGTAAGTTCTCTAAATTAGTATTTTTTGGCTGGTCTTTGCATCAGACTTTGGAGCCATGGCTTGTTAGTGAAGTGAGGATTGTTGGGGACCTGAAATTAATGTCTGTTCTGGCAAGTGGTTTACCAACATCGGAGGATCTAGATCACACAATTGATATAGAAGCACTCAAATCTGTTCCTCTTTCCCTTCAAAAACCAATATATCTTTTCATTGGCGTTTTCTCAACAGCAAACAATTTTAAGCGTAGGATGGCTGTTCGGCGAACATGGATGCAGTATGCTGCAGTACGGTCAGGGGAAGTTGCAGTGCGCTTTTTTGTTGGTTTGGTGAGCCCACATCCAAACCCCTCTTTTTTGTCATTGAAGTGTTTATTTGTTATAGCCGTACATAATTCAAGATGATCTAGTAATTTAAAACATGCATACAATCCTTACTCTGAGCATCAGAATTTTGGCATATATTAATAAGCCTTATTAGGATGCTTTGAATGCATATTACAAATAATAGCTGTAGGGCTTTTGTTACTTTGGGATACTGCACAACAAACTAATATAAACAGGTAGAGCAGTTGTGAATGCCTATGACTGAATCACTAATCAAGGTTAAGGTGCATTGCAGCACAAAAACCAAATGGTAAACGAGGAACTCTGGAATGAAGCAAGAACATATGGAGATGTACAATTGATGCCTTTTGTTGACTACTACAACCTCATTACATGGAAAACCTTAGCCATCTGCATCTTTGGGGTAAAATCTTGTCCCTTCTTGAACATGGATAATCCTTCTTTAAGGCTTATTCACTTCATTTCTCCAACAGACTGAGGTTGCGTCTGCAAAGTTTGTCATGAAGACAGACGATGATGCATTTGTTCGGGTGGATGAAGTGCTAGCTTCCTTAAATAGGGTTAATGTGACTCGCGGGCTGCTTTATGGACTCATCAACTCAGATTCTCAACCACATCGGAATACTGATAGCAAGTGGTATATTAGCCCCGAGGTAATCCTCTGACTTATTAATCAAGGACATATGATGTGTGGGCTCCTATACAAATCTTAATTCTTGCTTTAGCAGCACAATTAGTTTCTCATGGCCGACGTTACTAACTTGCCCAACCCACTAAGATGCACTCAGAACTCTGGTTAGATTATATGCCAATGATCCTTAACTGACCTTTTGTTTTCTGCTTGATGAAGGAATGGTCTGAAGACACTTATCCACCCTGGGCGCATGGTCCTGGTTATGTGGTGTCCCGTGACATAGCAAAATCCGTGTACAAAAAACACAGAAAAGGCCAGCTAAAGGTAGTGACTTCAAACGAATCTCCTCGCCTTTCCCCTACACAATTTGCAGTGATTATCAATCAATTTTGTGCCTGCGTCAGAGGTCTTCAGATATGAACTTGTAAATAACCCCAATAGTAAATATGCATTTCTAATTCTGAAAACTAATTTTGAAATGGCAGATGTTTAAGCTAGAAGATGTGGCAATGGGCATATGGATTGCAGATATGAAGAAGGAAGGTTTACAAGTTCGGTATGAGAAAGAAGAAAGGATTTTCAACGAGGGGTGCAAGGATGGTTACGTTGTTGCCCACTACCAAGGCCCCAGGGAGATGCTCTGCCTCTGGCAGAAGCTTCAAGATGCAAAACGCGCTATGTGCTGTGGTGATCGATAAGCACTGTGATTTTCTTTCACCATTTTTCTCACTGAAGCTTCACAAAACTTGGTAACAAACAAGAGACCAGACTGAGCAAGGAGCTCATGGAAACAAGAGAGAAATGGGATATTCATCTTAACATGACTTACACTGGGGGATTTGTAACAATTACTGTAGGGGAGAGGGAGTCTGTGTACATAGGCGGCACGCGGTTGTAGGATCCACATAGGGTACCCTAGAGGTTGTTACAGTCTGATGACGTTGATCACATTCTTTGTATCATTCTATCTGCAATATTATGCATATGTAAGGACATGTTCATGACCTGTGAACTATAATTGGCTTTCATAGTGTTTCTCTTTGTCCTACTGGTTTCAGTCCCACCTCTCTTAAACACAAACTCATGAATGCAGCTTCAAGAAAATAACAATTTTTCGAATACCCAATATTACATATTTCCATTAAGAAATATAATTTGTTATACAGATACAAATGCTTCCCATGAGCAATGTCATGGTACACATGTCATCGATGAACATGAACTTTTTAGAGAACCCTGTTGAGTATCATATGGATACTAGTAACACAATTGCACGAAAAAACTGATCATATGTGGCATTTGGGACCCTAGCATGGGCAGATCCAGCTTAAAGACGGCAAAAACAAACATATGGCTTGCATGGATCCGACTATCGTGACAAGAAGCCATGGCGAGAAATAGCAATCTCAAACGCTTGCAATCTTTCCCCACGAGCAAAACCATTACGATCATATGATGAAATTTCATTGATTTTGAGTTCAATACAGGTCTTGATTAGGTCTTCCCCAACACGCATAGCTGCTTCCTGAAACCAGAATAGCATAGTAAAGCAAGTGGAAGCTTTCAGAATTCAAATAGGAAGGAAAAGATTAAAACAAGATATACATTCAACACAAATTCCAAAAGTAAAACCTTTCTTTCTTTTTGGAACCAAACTAAATGATATTTTACGAGTACTTACAGTGGTGCTACAAGGGGGATCCCCACGCACAGATTTCTGCAGCGTGTTTCCGTTGTACAAACACTTCTTGTTCTGGTCATCTACCAGCATAGCATATAATTGATTGTCCGAGCAGAACACTGAAAGTCTCGGCTTTGTAGCGGTTCCATTAAACTGGTTGGAAATTGAAAATCGTGATTCACATTGGATCAGCAAACTATAATTCACAAGAAATATGCCAAAACAGAAGAAATCCCCTTTCAACAGAAACGAAAGTGCTATATAACCAAATTCTTGTTTCCTCAGAGAGAGCATATGATACACAAACGATACCACTCCATGCTGCACATTCACGAATAATACATGGAAACGTACCTTTTTTAGCTTTCTTATATTAAGAGTTTTTGCCTTTTCCGTTCGAGTATTCGCCTTGCCTTTAATCACCAATGGCTTCACAGGGAAATCTGCAGGAGTGTAAAGGATTGACATTGATGCAAAGAACCGTGCATCATTACAAGTATATTACACGCTAGCTACTCATACACTCAAATATAAGGAATCAACTGCTTAACTTACTTCTACTCCGAACCGGAAGATGACCAAAATGTATCAATCGTGTCCCAAAGATGTCAGAAGACAAGAAATGCATAGCAAGACCATTCGAAACAGTCACACCAGGAGCCGCCATGCTTTCCAGTTCAAGCTCACATGAAACCCACTGAAAAATCACCATCAATTAAAGCCCAAACATCACAAGAAATCTAAAAAACTAAATACCTTGTTCTTTCAGGAATTTTATCGAACACCTTATGTGCAATCATCGGTAACTCACAAAATCACACCCAAACCATGAAATTTGTAAGAAGTCAACTCATTTCATTTGTGGGTTTTCACCAACAATCAAACAGAAACTTCAGTTCACCTTTAACAACACGAATCCGATTTTCTTCTAAGCATGTTTCAATTCTCAGCTTAGAGTTCGTTTTTCGCCACAAAATCGACATGAAGAAGAGTAAGATAAGAGCACGCTTCCTTCGTAAACATTGCAGTCACTAGCGGGCCTTAAGCCCATTGGGTTTTATCTGTCAAAATAATTAGGGTTAATTACAGTTTGCCCATACTATACTGGCGCGTTTTACAGTTTACCCCAGCTACAATAAAAAGTTCAAATTAAGACACGCTAATTGTATTTTTTTACAATTCCGTTAGAAATTGGATGAAAACCTAAAAATTTGGACAGATACTTAATTTTTTTCAAAAAAATTAGGTTTCCGTCCAAATTTTTAGGTTTCCACCCAATTTCTAACGGAATTATAAAAAAAATACAATTAGCGTGTCTTAATTTAAACTTTTTGTTGTAGCTGGGGCAAACTGTAAAACGCGTCAATGTAGTATGGGCAAACTGTAACTAACCCAAATAATTAATCAGAACATTAATTAATAAATTATATAAATATCCTCGTAATTATGAACTGAAAAGGACAGCTTCAATTTATGATAAGCATGATCAACAATGACCCGAACAGTCGGAAAAATTCCAGATCTTTCCACACCCTTCCATGGCCTCATGATTCCTTATATTCCACCAAAACCCACAACCTAATTCTCATTTTCACTCCATTAATCAATCTCTCAAGCTCTTCTTCTTCCATAAAGTTTCGATTTTAATTTCTCTTTCTCCAGAGCAAAATCAATGGCTTCCGAGGAAGTGCCGTCGGAGACACTGTCCTCTCTATTCGAGAGGCTGGTGAGGCACAGAGACCTCTCTCTGTTCATCCCCTTCATGTTCGGGCTGACGGACTCGGACCCAAGAACCGACCCGGATCAGGGATCAGAAACAACCCAGAGGGTGATCCTGATAAACCCAGTGACTCAGGGGATGGTGGTGATCGAGGGTGGTTCGAGCTCGGGGAAGAAGGGGCAGCCTCCGGCGTCGAAGGCGGCGATCGAGGCGCTGGAGAGTGTGGAGATGGAGGGAGGCTGTGGAGAGGAGTGTGCCATATGCTTGGAGGAGTATGAGGGTTGTGGGTTGGCCAAGGAATTGCCTTGCAAGCACAGGTTTCATGGGGGTTGTGTGGAGAGGTGGCTTGGGATTCATGGGTCTTGCCCTGTTTGCAGGTACAAGATGCCTGTGGAAGATGAGGGAGAGGAGGGGAAGAGGACTGATCAAGAGAGGAGGGAGGTTTGGGTTAGTTTCTCTTTTAATGGTTTGAGGAGGAGTGAGGATCTGAACCAGTCAACTGCTGGTGCTGATGATTCTTCTTTAAGTTCATGACTTGTCCAAAAGCTGATGGAGAGTTGGGGATTTTTTCTTTTTTTTGTTAGCTTGTACATAACATGTCTTTTATTTAATGTTTTACTTGGGATATGATGAATGAAATTAAGTGTGAATTTTTATCTTGTTCTGTTCTGGAGTGGCTGAATTTTGCTGCTGTGAAGAAGAGCTGATTGGGCCATGTTCTAATTCTGTGTTGAATTTGAACACCAATTTGTGTTTGCCTACCATATTAATATATGATGTTCTCGGTACAAATGGGTAGAAGATTGAGAACAGAAGCTACCATCCCATTAATAAAGATTTGAGAGTTAAAGTGATAATATTGGACCTCGTTTTACGTGTGGGTGTGTACTTTCTCATTAATCACTCAAAGTAAAACGGATTTGATATACTAAAAATTGCACGAGTTCGCGGTTAGATTGGTTGACGACCTGCATCACTCGCTCAAATTTTCACAACAATATAAAACTTCAAAAACAAAATTTAATTTCATATCAAACCTAAAATCCATTAAAAATACATATCAATTGCAAATGTTTTTGATAGTTTGAGCATTCAAAGTGAAAACGCGAACTTAATAGAGCGAATTTTTTTTTATAGAAAAGGAGTATTGGTGGTTACTAGTCATCAAGTTCAGTTTGTGGATGTGAAAAGTTGTTCAAATGAGCCTCCTAAATAAATGGGCTATCTTATTTATTGGGCTAAATTGATTAAATAGATTTAAAAATGTGTAGTGCGGGTGGGCCAGTTAACCATGGTTTTGATGTATTCAACCCGTAACCCTCCCGTTCTCGTGCGGGTCAGGCCATTTTCATCCGCAACCCGTCATTGAACCCGCGGGTGAAGCCTAACGGACCGCGAGCCAATTTAAGTGGGCGATTGGACCGATTTTTGGTTTGGAATATGAACACTCTCAGCAGCACCTTACCTTCCTTTGCTTTTGCTTAATTAATCAACTAGCCCTAGTGGGCTTTAGAGATTGGGCTCAATTTGGGCCGTCAATCTACAGTGTCCTTACAATCATTTTGGAGGATGACATTCTTCAAATTTCGTCAGCACGCCTCACCACACACCCACTTTTTGTCATTTCCTAAACAAACCATATTAAAACTGGGCTTGGATAAAAAAAGCATGGACATGGTTCTGGACCTGATCCAAGCCCAGAATAAGATATGGGCCTTTATATTCTGTCAAAATCCACATCCACAACCCCGAATAATGCCCACGTGTTTTTTTTTCTCTTTTCAATCTAATTTTCATGCTTTATATATAATCTTACTCATTGGAAGTTAAAACATCAATTAATTTTGAAAATTAAGCTTCTAAACAAGAGAGCTGTCTCTTTACTTACTATTTAATGTCATCACATTTGATGATGAGAAAAAGGTTAGAACATATATGTCCTTAAAAGGACACTTCAACCATTTTCAACTTGCATCACAAAAATACACATGAAGCTTTACCCTAATTATTTGTTGATTGACATTGCCAAAAATATACAACAAAATACAGACAATTGAGGCCAATGTGTTGGTCAGTTCCTATTTTGGAGGGCACATTGGTCTCTCCTGTCGCCGCCACCATCCACATAAAATCTATTGCCTCATAAATACTGCTATATACACATAGTACAGATATTAGACATGTCACATACTCACATGTGAGTTTGTTTTGCTACTAAATAATAATAATATTTATGGCATAATTATTTTATTTGAAATAATTTTATGTAGTTTAATATCAAAATTTGAATTCCGGCATAAGTTATCAAAATTTTATTTTAATTTCTGAAATCGAAAAGAATTTTTTGTCTCACTCTTATTAACTCAAATTAATTTATATTTGAAAAGAGTAATAAACCATAAACCCCACAATTTATTTAAGTTTTAAAAATGAGTCCTCACACTTTATTTGATTTTCTCTCTCCGCCTTTCTCTTTCTCTCCTAATTTTCTTTTGGTTTGATTTTGTGTGCACAGAGAAATAAAAAAAAGTCAGCCAACAAAATTGAGGATTTTTTTTTTCTGTTTTACTGGATAACATGGACCAACCTTATCTACACTCTTGTGACGACACGTGGCGAGCGGGACAGCCACTAGAAAAACTGTTCTTCTTTGAAACGGGGGACACGTGGAGATCCGCTATTTCATCGTGGATGAACGGCAGGGATTGAGTTGTGTGTCATTTTCACCTCGCTTTTTGCCTTTTCCGAACACGGTGCCCATGTAATTAAACACGTGGACCTACTTCCACGTGTCGAGTTGCAAGTGGTCTTGACAGGTCTTTTGTAGTAAGAATCGGCTATTACTCGGCAATAAAGCAAAACACCTTCCTCTCTCTTTCTCTTTTATACTTCATTTAATCTGTACTATGATATAATGTGTGTGGTTGTGTTTTTTTCTCACAAATATTATCTAAATGTTTGATTTGACTATGATTTTGTCCAGGTTTAATATTACAGATCTTCCATGTTCCATTTATTCTTTTTTCCAAATTTAATGAAAATAAATTATTCAATCTTCTATTACTCCAACCATGTAAGATGGATTTTATAATATTTGGTCAAATTTGTGTTTCTGATTATTGTTTATCCTTGTTCGTGTGTTTTCTAAATTAAATTGAACGTGAAAATCTTTATTTTTAAATATCATTGATGACAACGTAGTTATTTGAGATAAATATTTTCAACGCACCAGTGAATACGAAAATGCTGGTGATGACACAAAACACTGAAATTGAAGGTGAAGAATTTACTTTCACTCTCTTTTCGTATCTTCTTCCCTACCATGCTCGTTGAATTTTCGAATGTATCAGACATGTAGGTTTTAGATGAAGGTGAAAAATGAAAGAAGATTGAGTCTAAGGTATTGATCTGACACATTAAGATAAATTGTTAAAATAATGATTTGATATCTATTTTTTTTGCTTATAGACAGAAATTGGATGATATTTTACGGTTTTTAGATTGAATCTTAGTTTATTTGGTTCCAATAAATGAGTGTTGTTGAATTTAGACCAAAGTAACGAAAATGTAATGAGAAATTTGTTCTTTGAGTTTGATTCCACTAGGTATCTTGATTCTGGAGAGAGAAAGAAAGAGAGTTCAATAACATGTCACATGTGCTTGAATATTTCAATGATATCTAAAAATATTTTAATCATTTTGCACTGAAAGTTAACATAGTTAAAACAAGCTAAAAATATAACGCATAAAATATAAAAGAATTAGTAATCAAGTAAAAACTTTGTAAAGTCGACATGCTTAAATGAAAAATGTGTCAATTCAACCGTAAACACCGGAGATTATCCTTTATTATGTATCGACATCTAATCCACTTTTGCTAGGCATTCACCGTCAACAACTAACAAAATGAATGAGTTGTCTTGTTTTGATTTGTCCTTTTATAAAGCAGAAAGAGAGAGAAGACTTGGCTTGGGTTCACCAAGCCCTCCTTGTCACGCTCCTTGGAGCTTGACAAGATGCGCACATATTATATTCAATCAAAAAAGAAAGCTAAAAAGCGAGGAGGCGATTAATTGTATTTGAGATTGAGAGCACACACTTGGTGACATGGAAGAAGAAAAAGCACTATCTTTTGAAGCAAATTTGGAGAATCAAACAAAGATGAAAAATCTAAGGGCCACAACCACAAGAAGCTGTGGCTGAGAATTGCTTATGTGGCTCACGCCTCCTTTGTTAAACCCTACCAAATTCACAACACACAGACACAATTCACATTAACACATTTCCTTTTCCCCAATCTCTCCTCGTTTTTCCATTTTCAGATTATACCCACAACTCACAAACAGCCCAAGATCCAAGAAATAACTTGGGATTCACTATGTCAGAATTGAGGGACTCTTTTATCAAGCTTTTTGGGAAGACCATTTCTTTTCCTCCCTCCCATGTTTCGGGTGCTAATGATTGTGTTGCTGTTGTTGCTGCTTCTGATGGTTCAGACCACAATCTTTGTTCAGCTTCTGATTCTGAGCAGGAACTGGGGAGGGGTCAGGACCATTCCATTGGCCAAGAGCTCAATAAGGTATGCTTCATTTGATAAAATATATCTGAATCCGTTGGAAATTTTATATTTTGATGGCTGCCCATTGTTTAAGAGATCATTGATTTTAATGGGTTGGGTTTATTTCATGATTTGATTAATCATGTATATGGCTATGAATTATGATAGTGTCTCAATATTGGGGTTTTCCAATTTTGTAGCTTTGATGATAACAAGCATAAGTTTCTTTGTTACCTGCAATTTGTCTTCTCATGTTTCAGGAAAAGTTCATATTTTTTCTTATATCTTAGGAAGTTTCAGAAACATTTTTTGTATCTAGATTTGTGGGTTCTGCTTCAAACTTTTATTGTTTTGGGAACTTGAAGCATTATTGATTGTTGTAAGAATTTGTTGAAGTCTCATAATTGTCTGAGAGAACTGGCTTTGGTTGATTTATGATTCAATCACTTCAAATATGGCACACAGACATTTTCTATGAAGGATGAGTTTATAATTCATTAGTTTTCATTGTCTTCATGACCAAAAGATTTTTTGTCCCAAAATGGGTTCATCATGCTTGTTTCTTATTCTTCTGTCTTGTCGATCGTTTAGAGTTATGGCTACCTTCTGAATTTGAATCGATTGTCCTCAGGATCATATGTGATGTGATTACGATTTTCTATTGTTGTAGATTTTACTGCTATGATATGCTTCCTTTGTAGAGCACATAAGCATACAATTTTGCCATGACCAGCTTTTACGTTTCTCTTTCATTTGAGCTGATGGATTAATTTCCGTATAGAAAGTTTCTGCTTAAGCTTTAATAAGCGATGTCATAAGCAAACCTTTTTTCTCATTGCAATCTGTTAAATTTTCCAGGAACCTTCTACAGACGAACAAGAAGATGCTACTTCAGATCAAATCTCAGTAAAATTGAATGATGACAACCCCAGAACTCCCTCTGAACTTGAAGACTTGGAATTTTCACCGCAGGAGGATTCCAAGAATGGAGAAGAGGACGATAAGACTGAGAGCGACGCACAAGATAAGACATTGAAGAAACCCGACAAGATCCTTCCTTGCCCGCGATGTAATAGCATGGACACCAAATTCTGCTACTACAACAACTACAACGCTAACCAGCCTCGCCACTTCTGCAAGAACTGCCAGAGATACTGGACTGCTGGAGGAACCATGAGGAACGTTCCTGTTGGCGCTGGTCGCCGCAAGAATAAGAACGCCGCTGCTTCACACTACCGCCACATCATGGTTTCAGAAGCCCTGCAAATGGCAAGACTGAATGCTGCAAATGGAATGCACAATCCTAGCGTTCTCACGTTTGGCTCGGATTCTCCTCTTGGTGACAACAAAATGGCTTCTTCCATGTTGAACCTCGCGGAGAAATCACAACTTCCTATTCAAAATGGGTTTCAAATACCCGATCAGCGAATTCTAGCTCCTAATTGTGGAGGGAAAGATAGCGGGGATGATCATTCAAGTGGATGTGGATCTTCCATCACAGCTTCTAATTCGTCGGACAAGGTAGCCAATTCTCGTTTACAAGAAGCCGCAGTTCAGAACTATCAGGGCTTTCCTCCTCAAGCTCCATGCTTTCCCGGGCCGCCATGGGCTTGTGCCTGGAGTCCAAATCCCTGGAACTCTACATTGCATCCAGCGGCTTTCTCTCACTCGGCTTACCCACTACCATTCTATCCAGCGCCAACATATTGGGGATGCGCTGGTTTGGGTTCTTGGAACATGCCACTTGCCTCTCCACCATCCTCTCTCCCAGACAACTCAGCCTCGAACGTCACTCCTGGTTCTACAGTGCTAGGAAAACATTCGAGGGATGGGAAGACGCTCAATCCAGCCAGCTCAGAGAAAGAAGATCCCGCAAAGGAGAAGAACAATTCTGGAAGATCTGTTTGGATCCCCAAGACGTTGAGGATTGATGATCCGAGCGAAGCTGCAAAGAGCTCTATACGGGCAACGCTTGGGATTTGGAATGAGACGACAAGTTCTATGAGCGGTGGAGGTCTGTTTGAGTCATTCCAATCCAGAAATGGCAAAGATCAAGCCATGGGAGTATCTGCAGCTCTGCACGCCAACCCTGCTGCTATGTCACGATCACTCAACTTCCAGGAGAACACGTAAGTGGAGCTCAAGCCGAGGTTTAAGGCTTATGCTATGGTCTCGTGGCAAACCGAAAAGGCAATGAAATTGCTGCTGCTGCTGATGAGCTTGCCTTGCCTGCTAGGCTAACGAGGCTGAATATCTGATTGGCAAGGCTATCGAGCAGATGTACATTCGACTTGCTCTCGGAGTTCTTGCCATGACCTTGAATGTTTTTTTCTGGGTAAGTGATTGTGTCATACATCTGAGATGAGAGACATAACCAACACTCACATGAATCTTGGATGTAACAAGCCCAGAGTACAGTACAATAAAGCTTCAAAATTCTAGTAATGAACACTGTCACTCATTCATACTTCTCAATTATACAATCTGCATTTTGGTCTTCTCAGATTCCTTACCACAAAAACTGAATCTTTCCATACTTTATTATACTTCACTAAATACATGAAATCAGGAAATGAATGCCAATATGTCATGAGTCATGACATGTGCTCTTCAGCAAAACTCATAATCAGAGTATTTCAATGAAATTTGTGGGGCAAATGTTCTGTCTTAGTCTAATCTTCATCATATATTTTAAAATCATAATTTCAGCAGATAAATAAGAATTTAGGTAACAAAAGTCCAAGAGATTCCAAGCTATGTACCAAAAAAGTCACTAGAATATTGATGTTAAAGCTATCTTTCTTTTTTTCCTTTTTCTTTTTGTCTACTTTCACTCTTCCATTTGGAATTTTCTTTGCCATGGAGAAGAGAAAATAGTGTTTGGGCCACCAAATACACTGTCAAGTTGGGCATGGTGTGTCTGTGATATATCAGCCAGAACTGAGACACTCAGATATATTTCATTGTTGCTATCAGAGAGTTGAGGCCACAATTCATGCACAACCATTAGCTGTATACAATGTTATTTGGAACCCACTCATGTGCATATTTCTTTTTCTGTCCTCCTCCTAGTCTTGTTCCTTTGTATTAATTTGGAAACCTCTTTTTGCACCCTTTAATTTCTCCAAATGTCATATCAGAATATCTTCATTCCACAACCACATATATATATGCATCTTTTCTTTATTTTTTACCAACAATTTTCAAGTAACATCTGAACCAAGCAAATTATGCCAACAAATATTAGAAAATCTGTCCAATCTAGAGGTTGACATCAAAACCTTGCTTGGTTCTCTGGAATAGTCCCATAGAAATGATGAGAACTTGGCTGTGGTTGATTTTTTCGAAAGTTGGATTCATCTTTTTTTGGCCTTGTGTTTTTGATGTGAGAAGCAAGAAAACTGAAAGTCAAGCAAACCCACTTCAGAACTTTCTAATTAAAACTCAAACCCAATTTGGACAAGTAGCATCAAGAAGAAAATCTTTATACCATTCATCTTTCTTAAGGTGGAAATGAAATGATTTTCTTGGAAAGTGATTCACAGGAAAAGTCTCTTTTCCAGGTAAAGTAGTGGCATGCTCACCTTTATTTCCCACCAAGAAAAGAAAGAGAGAAAAATGAAATTGCATAGGAAATATTGATATATATCCGTTTGCTTTTATCTGGTAGTGGAAAAAAGAGGCTTATCTGATAAGTAAAATAACATTATTAGTAGAAAACATTTAGCAATGACAAATTCAGCAAATTAGACAGCAAAACACTGTTTCATGGATGGGTTGGTTTGTCTGGAGTGTGTTGGGTTTCAAGAAGCCCATTACACATACAAACTAATAGATCCGATAGCTAAAAGTCAAGCCCAAACAAGAGTCAAACCAAGTTTCATTACACACCGAAACTGAAAGCTAGGAAATTTCCTTGAAGAAGAGAGTATCATTTACGTGGTCTAACATGTACACTACTTCATAATATTTATAATATTTGTTTGACTAACTGGTTAAACACTGAGTTCTTAAAAATGTAGGTTTAATCATCACTACGGTATTTATTTATTTTAATTTTATATATCTCAATCTCAATTAGATATTTCTTAAACGCAAGAGTCAAGTGACAACATTAGCTCATTCTATAAAAGAGTGGGTCTTAATTTCAATATCGATGCATCAATCTTAAGTAGGAGTCAAGTGACAATTAATCTATTTTGGGTTCACTTTTTTATCGGTTATAATTTATAAAACGGAGCAATGAAATTATGATATGATTTTGAACCGAACAAACTTGGTTCTTTTCGGTTCAATTATTTTTTGGCAGTCATATTATTAAGAATTACAAATTTGGTGCTCTATTATTGCAACATAACATAAACGAGATTAAACCTTAATGATCTAAAAAATTATTTCATGATCTTTTATTTATGGTTACCCTGTATTTAGTGCATTACGCATGCACATTAGTATTAAATATAACTCGGGGATCGAGCGAGAGATTATGTATTTAGGTGCAAAAAGAACTAAAATGGGCAAGTGCGCACAATCAACATAACAATGCAAGTCAATGTTGGTTGACACCCATCAGCCAGGGGGTTGATGCTCGTTGGTCAAGGGGTCGCCACCGTCAACAATAAAGAAAATGAAAAATTTGTTGACGATATATACCCGTTAATCGATTTTGCGAATGTCATAATTTTTTTTATCTTATCTTCGATTGAGGTCTCGTCGGCGAAAAGTGAAAGGTCTCTTAAAGCTTGCACTGTGAGCATATTGATGGATATAATCATGTCGTAGGCACACACACATGTTGTACGTAACAAGTATAAATAAATTGATAAGAAATGAGATTTAAACAAAAGACGCGGTTTTTACGATTTGATTCTTCACATTCTTCACTACAGTCTAGCAACATTATACTAGATATAATAGAAAGCAACTCAAACCTTCATAGAGAAGAAGAATAAAAAAAGAAACTATATTTCACTTTTAATATCGTGTTGATAACACATTATAATCATGTTATAAAATTGAGAGACAAACATGGATGAAAGGAAGCTACAAATCAAACATACATGTAAAATGCACAATATTAGTACAACCAGTTCCTCTCTTGTTCTTATTATTCATTCATGTCTACAATTTTGCAATAGACACTTGTAAGAGCAACTTCAACCATGCCCTAAAACCTTATATATTTTTGGGGAAATTTGAACTCTGACACAAGTCCCAAAACCCCATCTCGTTTATATCAGTGGAGCCCTTTAGCAAAGCCCCCTGTTTTTATCACATTTTTATTCCACTCATTTTTCACTTTTCTTTTGCACATGAATGAAATAAATTGTTTTGCATCATTTTAATAGTAAATTATTGAAAGTAGTATTGACGTGATGATTAGAGACATTTTTAGAGATTTGAGTTGAAATTAGACGGGATGCAACTTAAAGTTTTCTTATAACTGAGTAATGATGTTAGGGTTTTGGGACCTTGGGTTGTAGTTGCCTTGAAGTGAAAAAGTGTAGGTGATGTTCAATCCTAAATTGTTACCACTTATTGCGCGACCGTTTACATTACATGTAAACATAAATTGCCTATCATGGGCCCTCATTGACCTCCAAAGACTTGGTAGTAAATTGTGGATAAAATTGTGTGTAAAATTTGTCTCTTTTCATCAATTTCCAACACAAGGCTGAATATGAAAAGCAGTTCTATATAAATGCCATGGTCCAACCCTAACTAGTCTCTTACATATATGTAACACACATGGCCACTTGAAAGCTTATCTTTAATATTTCCCATTTGCTCAACAATGGTGATCATCAAGGAGCTTTAACACATAGTTGAGGTAGCAAACTCTAATACTAGTACTGATTTGACACTGAGAAACTTTATGAATTTGCATTATTTTGCCAATGTGGTTGGGCTCAGTTGTGGCCCACTACTGAGGGGTGGGGGCCTAAGGAAAAGGCCATGGGCCCTTCATGGGCTCACATTCATTACCTCCCACTTTCCAGACACACCCCCAAGTCCCCAACAAGGCCTAGCCAACCTACTACAGTACTCAAAAGTCAACTCCAATCCCAAGCTATGATCATCTCCAGCTCAACAATCAAGAGTGTTGTGCTGCAGAGGAGTGAGGAACAGTTGAGTGGCACAAAAGAGACATTGGAGAAACAGTTTTTGTCATATTAATTGGATCATGAATGAGCTAATGTGACATGTTTTAGAACAAGAAAATCATCCAGTTTTGGCCTTGCAGGAAATGTGCCTGTGTTTTCTGCAGCTGATGAGGCCCATGAGAAAATGATGTCATTTGTTCTTGTTCCTCACTTGTCTTTCTTTTTTAACCACTCCATCATCACCATATATTTCTCACCATCATGCTATCTAAGTGCCAGACAATCCTAACAAACTAGCAACAACCCCACAAATCAAACTAATTAATCAACCTTTTTTTCTTCGATTTTTTGTCTCTATGTCCATCTCCAAAAACCAATTATAAGTCATATAATTACTTGGTATTAAAGAATCAGATGAATTTGGTTTTAACATCGTATCATAACTCAGTTTACTTTTACGTACTAACATTTTGTAACATTTTATTTCAGGCGAAAGATTCGTGATTTATGCAAAATAATTGTTATATCTTGTGACTGTATTCTCGTACATGTTCGATAGATTCAAAAGAATATATTGTTTTGAGTGTTACCCAAAAGTTAGGATCAGGTGGAGGAGGGAACAAACTGTCTTTCCATGGGATTTACAAGTGGTTTGAGGTTGAGAGTGTGTGTGTGTGGGAGTAAGGAGACATTCTTTCCACCCAATTGGCACATCAATGAGGGGATTTTCTTCCTTTCTTTCCTTTTACTTGTAATAGGATTTGAAGCAAAATCAACATTGAGTTGCTAAACTGTACTTAATAATATAGAAGAAAAGAAAAGGAAAAGAAGCCCTTTGTTTATTATGACAAGTTCAAGTGGCTCCAACTCCAAGAAAGTCAATGAATGGTGGTGCAGCTGAACTAGCCAAGTGATGATCCTCAACCTCAACCTCAACCTCAACCTCCTGGTCATCATCATCAACACTGGCTGTTGATATTGATGTCACTTGGTGATGCTGTTGTGATGAATTTGGGAAGCTGGTCATCATGTAATTAGGGTGGAGGTGGAAGTTGAGGTAGCCTGACTGTTGCATTGCTTCCATCATGTTGAAGCTCATCAATGGGGGATGGTGACTGACACTGCCAACACCTTGTGATGATGAGTGATGGGTTTCATGAGCACTGTCCCAACAAGACACACTGTTGTTGCTGTTCTGTTTCATCCCCATCATGTCAATGCTGTTCTTGGAGCCTGAAAACCCATAGACACCCTCAAAATCAACAACCAACAATATATGACCAATATCATATCATTAATGGAGTTAATGAGAGAAGGATGCATCATTCATCACAACTAATTAGATAATTACCAGTGGGATGAGAGAAGAAATCAAAAGGGGCATGTTGAGCAGAAACAACTCCATTGAAGAAGCCTCCATGTCCATGTCCATGAAGATAAGAAGAGAATGAGGAAGATGTTGGTGGAGGAGGAGGAGGGTGTGAGAGTGAAAGTGTTGAAGAAGAGAGGTGCTTCCTCCTCCTGTAGGCAGAGGATTGTTCTCTGTACTTTCTGGCCATGATGACATGCCAATGGTTCTTGACAGCATTATCAGTTCTACCAGGGAAGAGCCTTGCAATCATGGCCCACTTGTTCCCATACAGTCTATGAGCTGCCATCAGCCTCTCCTCCTCCTCTTCTGTGAATGCTCTCCTGTTTATCCTTGGATCCAACTGGTTGAACCATCTCAACCTACAGCTCTTACCTGCAATTTGCAATTACAAACAAACCCATTCATCAGTACTCATCATGTACATATGCATATCATCATTAAGGATATATATATATATAGATTGTTACCTGATCTTCCTTGTAGCTTGTCTGCAATGAGGTTCCAATTCTGAGGGCCATAGAGAGCAACAAGTTCCTTGAGCTTGGAGTCCTCAGCAGGCCTCCAATGGCCTCTGGCACAAACCTTATTACTTGAGTCTCTCCCACTACCACAGCCACTGTCTGTTGCTGCACCTTCCTTGTTATTCTCATGACTAGTAGTACTGTTGCTGTTGTTCATCATTTGATCAGAGCTATTGATCACCATGTTTGTGCTTCCATTCACATTGTTGGTTGTGCTTGTTGAGCTAGAGGTCATCATCATCATCATCCTCATCACCATCTCCTCCTTGCCCTGTCCTTGATGGTGATGGTGATGATGATCAAGATCAATATTACCCAAAAAGGAGATGGGGGCATGATGAGGATGGTTGAAGTTGGGAGTGAGAGAGAGAGAGCCCATGTCAGCATAGACCATCCCCATGGAGGGAGTTGGAGAGGAAGAGGAAGAGGAGTTGTAATTAGGAGTGGAGGTGGAGCCATTGTTGTTGGAGTAGAAGCAACACCTCAGGCCATCACTATTGGCCATTCCTCTCTCTCTCTCTCTCTCTCTTCAAGTGGAGCTGAGGTGATGTATGTATTATAAGAAGAAAAACAAAGTGTTATATATAAAGAGGCATAGAGATATGATGATAGTATTGTATTTATAACCATAAATGAAAAACAATTAACACAGAAGTACTGAGTGAGAGAGAGGTGAAAATGTTGTTGTGAGAAGCAGAAAGTGTTGTTTTTTAAAACAATAACTAGTACTTAATCTCTCAGATTTTGTTTTATAAATAGCATTTCTCATCTCACATCACTCACACGTGTGAAGCAGAGATGATGAAAGAGAAGAGAGAAGGTTATGACAGCAAAAAGGGTCTATCTATCTCTCTATCTATCTGCAATGTGTTTGCGCATGTCTGCTTCTTGCTCTTCCTATACTTATTAGCTATAGCTACAAACACACACAGACACAGTTGTTTAACAAGCTTGTGATTATAACAAAGTTTCAGAATAACACAGTGTATATATATATATATATATATATCAGAATATACTGATCACAACTTTAATGCACCCGTCTCAGAAGAGACTGTTATCAAACCATTTGCCTTGTTAAATGCTCATTGTTTCATTTGTAAGATACTAGTACTCATCACAAGGAGATGTGTTGTCATTTATGATTGGATTAAATTAATTGAGTTTGAATATCTGCTTCACGATTTATTTTTAAGCGAGCTGAATTTTAACATGTTATCAGAATTTTGTAGTATTCTATGAACACTTTTTCAGGAACAACTGCTAATTTTTATCTCTATTTTTTATAAATACGAGAAGAGGTATCACATTACTTTTATGAAATTCAGTATGTAGAATGATATACATAGGTATGTATGTTGATCAACACAAATAGTTTTCGGTGAAAAAAAATATATTGAATACTAAAGATTATGTTAAAATCAATCAACTTAAGTACTTAAAGTTGTAAGTGAAAGTTTCGATATACTTATTTGTTAGTGTGCCGTTTTAAAAAATTATCTTTCTCAACTAAACTATACTTTATCTCTTTTTAATATAATCGTTTTAATCGATAATAAAGAAATGTACGTAGGAGCACAGATACAGTGATTAGAAACATGACTCAAGAGCAAGAGAGAGCAAGTCATGAGCCCCCACAAGTTAATGTGAAGCAGTGGCCATGAGTCTCCATCACCATCAGTCATTTTCTTTTTTAACTCTGAGGGAGAGAGGAAGGTTATGAAATAAACTGGGTTTCAGTTAACCACCTGAAGTTGACCCAACAACCAAACCCTACACTTTGTCATGGCTCTCATTCATTCATGTCTCTTCACTTTAATTTCCCTTATAACAATCCAAAAACACACCTCTAATCTCTCACATCTTCTCTCTGTCTCCTTCTTGGAGTCTATAGCACAAAACCCATCATTTCAACACCAACATGCATGTGACTAATGTTCCTTTCCTTAACTTTTATTAACACATGAGCTTTTATGGTAAAATTTTCATTATGGTGTGTGTACTTCTCTTAAGCTTTAATGTTAGCTTATGATACTATTTCTTAGGCCCAGTTCTCATCTATGAATATGGATATATGTATATGACCCATGTAATTAAAAGCTTAGCTGCTCTCTCTTTCTCTCTCAAAATACTCAGTAAGAAGACAAAAGAAATCTACATATATTCTAAACAAACCTCAGTAAAAACCAGTTACAAGGATGGCATATATTTTGCATGTAAGGAATGTCCTCTACCATCCCAAGAAATATATACAAGTTATTACATATTCAAAAAAACATTCAATTTAAGAAGAGGTACAATTTTCTTTTTTACTCACCTGTCCTTTTCCCATATTTGTTATTGCATGAGAAATGATGTCATAAAATAAACTTCTCTAAAAAAATATGTACTTGGACGTTTAATTAACATGAGTTACTTGTCCGACCCTAAAAATAAGAGTCGAGAAAATAGAGTGTGATCCTTTCATGATCATAAAAATATTTTAATTTTCAACGCTGACGTGAAATGATACGTACAAGTATTTTAAATAATATATCATCATAATTTAAGGTCAGTGCAATAATTTAATTTTTATAAATTGACCGATGAATGAATTTGGTTTAAACAATCACTTCACTCAATGAATTTATATTTACGCACATGAATATTGGATGTGGATACACTCGGCTACAAACTCATATAAAACGTCAAAACTAATGTAGAACCGTCAGATCTGAGACGCGCATTGTCTCAGCGCGCGACATGTGGCAAGGTCCATCATGTTCTACAACATTACACTACATGTTCTACAATTTTCACGCTTTGACGCTTTTTTGTTTGTTTGTAGCTGATTTTCCCTCAATATTACATAATCAGTAAGAAGGAATATACATATAACATAAAGCCACAAAGGCGAACAAACCCAGAAAATACAGATAATCATGAGCTACACAAAACTGTCTGCGGGTGCACTCTCCCGTTTCTCATCAACCTGCATCAGCGTGTAGAAGCACAAGATATAAAAACAATTATTCACACATAAATGAGAAATGTGTAATGGATTGATGACATGAGTGGACTGGAAACCCAAATGCAGACGTTTGTTTGCATGGAGTAAAATGTGACAGGCAATGAATTGAATGTAGCAAATGGAAACAAGAAATGTGTATGGGAATAGTAGGTGGTAGGAGTAGGTTTAGGGTCAAAAGGCAACTAGGCTTGAAATGGGAAAGAACCCAAACAAGAGACCCCAAAGAATGGAAACGAAGGTGAGGGACGGTCTATGTATAGACCCCTCTGAAACCATATAGGGTCCCCTATAGTACCCTAACACCAACAAGCCATTTCACTCACCCACTCTTATGGCTCATGACCCACCACACCCTGCACCATGCCAACTTCATTTATGGTGCATTCATTATACATATGTGAAACCATATACTATAATATTAATATACATACACCTACTATGGAGGATATGGATGTCCATATTCTATTAATTTTTAATACATTTATATAAAAATATCGTTAAAACTTTTGGCAAATGAGTATCGGTTACGTGAATGCATGCCCTTGTCATTGAAGTTGGGCAATCATTTGAAATTTAAATAAATATGTGAATACATGTATGGCCATAAATTAACAAGGGTAATATGGGGTTTTTGGAGTATTGACTATTATATGCTTAGTTATAGTAAAATATAATACTATTCTGTATTTTATTTTGAGTAATTACATTTATTTTCTAAGCTCAGAGTTAGTCGCTAGAGAAATAATGACATAATGTAGCACAAAAATAGTGAGAGCATGACATTAACAACATTAGTAAAGATATTATCCATCAAGTAAAAACCAGAATGACAGACACAACATTTGATCACGTAGCTGCAGAGCTTTCAAGCATGTTACTGCAACCTAATGCTCTTGTGCCGAACCACGCAGCAGCTAAGTAGAAGCTGAAAACAATTGAAATGTCGTGTTTAAGAGATTATGGATATTAAATACTGTTGTGTTTTGTACTACAGAGAGCACTCGAAACACAGTTTGCCTCTTAAGTGGAGAGAGTCGGTACAAAAATTTTTTAGTTCACTCGTGACAAAGAATTCGGAAATTGAACCCAAATTACAATGGGGATCCAACAACGTTCATATCTCAGTTGGACGAGTTCTACAAAGAGAGCGTGATCCCCCACTGGCGTCGAAGTTCATAACCACATAAAGTGGTATAAGTAAATGCTCCGAACAATCCTAAAGTGGTAGTATTTTAATTACTTTTATTTCTTTTTCAACACTATTATTTAACGGCCATGCAGAAGCTCAATGATTCCTCTGTATCTCGACCCATATCATCCTCTAATATAATTCCGAGCTCGAGAACTTGAACTCAACTTACGTTGTATTCACAATAACGATAATTTACTTTTCTTTTGGAGTTAGATTAATACTAGTATTTTATATTTCAATACATTTCTCAAATAATTTTTAATAATTTAAAAGCGTGAGGGTTTGGAATATCTAATTACATATTCCAAGCCCGTTATTCTTTTAAAAACAAAATATGTTATTCTAATCGCAACGCATATAGATACGTTTTTTGCCACTACAGTGTACCCGAGTATATGTGTTTTTATTGTTAATGGTCACGCGTTATCAACAATGTGCTCATGGCAACGTTCATATGTTATTGCTAATGTCAACATTTTTAACCTTAATGGTAGCGTTCGATGTACGTTGCCATTTTGTAAAAAAAATCAAATGTGAACTGAATTATGATGAAGTTTATAATTAAAGAGAAATTAGGTAATTTAACGAGGATTAGTTCATAAACCAGATAAAACAATCATAATATTCTTACATTCTTAAGGTTTTTAACAATAACATGTTTTAAATCATAACGTTTTTTGAAATAATAATTTTGAAGTGAAAGACTCACGCGCATGATTGTGAGGAAAAATAAATCAAATGGTCATATACAAATAAAAAAACAAAATTAACCGATAACATTGATATTTTAGTTGCAGAATATGTCCCAGTATATATGACTAATTTTACATGGCATGACGTTGATTCAAGCCTATGTCTGCGGGTCTTCCATGCGACCGGCCTTCTGCCCTCTTGTGGATTATAGCACATATATACAAATCTAATCATATAATGACTCACGCACATACAAAATTGAATTTCTAACGTGAGAAAGTGTTCAAATAAAATGTTTATTTGTACTAACTTGAAGCGACGATTGTCTTTTTAACTGTAGAGCTCGACCGAATGTGTATGCCACATCCGTTTATTCATAATAAGCAATCGAACCTATTTTTTCAACACCCTTAAATTGTAACCGAAATGAAACTCTGAAAGAAAAAGTTGAAAAGGTTGTAGTCTAACAAAAGAGAGTCACATGGGTTCGAAAAGTTGTTGGCAACTACTCTGCAAATTCTTGAGCCTTTTTCATTTAAAAACCATCTCAAAGAGTGAGTCTCTCCTTACAATATACAAGTGAACACCAAACACCTTCCCAATCAGCACAAGCCAACACAAATATTCCCTTGTTTAGTTATGATTCTGACAATTATGAGATTTGTGAAAGAGAGATGTGAATGAAAAATGAAAAAGAATGATGAGATTATTAGGTATGGGTTAGGACAAATGTTGTTTGTGTTTTGTGCATGCGAATCAACACACTTCTCATATTCCAGAGTATCATGTGTTACATTTTCGTAGAAAGAGACAATGGCCCATCTGGTCTCCAACCTTTCAGACCAGAATATATATATATATACACTACAATTTCATTAAAAATTAACCAATAATAATGATTAAAAATCATTTTACACCGAGAACGAGTCGCGGAAACAGAGACAAATCATTCTTCTTGCATGCAAGTCGAAGACATATAAAACAATAAGTTCACGCGAGACTGATCTATGGTCTACACATGAAAAAAAGAATATGTGAATATGTAAATTAAAAATAAAATATGGACTAAACTCTAATATTTTATGACGAGAATGATTTTTAGTAGTAAATATAATAAAGATAAAGATAAGTTATTGTTATGTTGAAGACACGTTTAATTTTCCTTTCAATACACGTTGAATTGAGAAAGAATCAGATCACATGAGACTGATCTATAGTCTACACATGAAACTTAAGAAATAAGTAAATAAGCAAATGAAAGATAAAATATGGACTAAGCTCTGATATTTTATCGACTACAATAGTAAATATAATACAAATTTTATTTGTTTCTTGATGTTATGACCAGATAATAATTATGAGAAACAATCATGTAGAGACAGAGTGGAACTTCGTCGAGGTAGAATGTTTGTGTTCAGGTGGAATTTTAATATAATCGCTTGGATTTCCACTGATCCAAAACCTGAGATTAGTTCGAACGGTTTGGCCGTTTCGGATGGTTTATCCTATAGTGTATCCCTAATAATTATATATGCTTCCATCATGCATATCATATCTGAAACCATTATCTTGTATCTTTTACCTCTGCAGAAACCAAAGGTGATTGCTTCCTGGTGCTTTTGTTTGTGACTGTGATAGCCTTTTGCTTTGTTGTTTTCTTCTTTCCCACGTGTGGGACTTGCACGTGTGGGAGCCCATTATTATAGTGAGTACTGGCTCTTTCTCTGACCCTTTTTGTTCTGCTACTCTCTGCACCTCTGAGCTCTGCTTATTCAAACTTAGGATACCTGCAACCAAAGCAAAGCAAAGCAATGCAATATATGCAAACCCTCTCTCTCTCTCTCTCTTACTCATAAATATTGAAACTGGAATGCCAACAAAACTTTCAATCTCACCAGCTCAACTCAACCCCATTCCATTTGGATTTTAGACACTCTACTACAACTACAAGCAACCCAGTACAATTATTCAATTCAACCCAATTTACTACACAAGAAAACAGACAAGGGTTTGTTTAATTGCACAAAACAGGGCACTATTTATTATATTGCGTATATTTATCACCCTCACTGCATTATTGAGTAGCATTATCACATCAGCAAGTGATTATTATTATTATAGATGGACATCATCTCTTTGTTGTATATATAGGCGTGTTAATGTTAACTGTTAAGGTTATATATACATCTAAAATATATTAAACTTGTTACTACTATTTAATTATTTTGAAACTGACACCCTTTGGTTTTAAGCTAGCTTTTAGGTGATTTGAACTTTTAATTTATCGTTATCAACTTAATATCATAAATACACATGTCTCTACCTACACGTGTTATTACATGGTACTCCTAGATAATTTGCACGTGAGGAAATTTTTAGTATACTAAATCTAGGCAAAAGTAGAATATACTCACAATTACAGAATCAACAAGGATAAAATAGTACATATATAAATGAAGGACGTGATGATCACCGTGTGTATCAACATTGTTAACCCCGTGTCGAGCTAAAGAATCTGCAACTTTGTTTCCCTCTCTGTAAATATGAGTGACAATCGTCTTCATTTAGCTGAGAATATATATGCAATTAGACCAATTCAAACGGAAGCTCCAAGAACATACTTGGAACGAGTTTTGAACGTAAAAACAACATAATTAGTATAGCCAGTTCGATCTACATGGCAGCAATGAGCTCTACCTCGAAAACAAGCAATGAATCCTTATCCAAGTAGAGAGAAAAACACCACGAGGAAACCATATGAGATTTCTATTTACATATACCTCCACGGCCTGCCACTCTAGGAGCACCCATGGCCGATCCATCTACATTGGCCTTCATCCAATTTGTCGGCAAAGGGGACCAAAAGACCGAGACAATATGATTACATATTCCCTCGGTCTATAACAATGTAACCCAGAGCATTTAATATTGCAAAATGATTCACCGATTTTGACTAACAAATTCAAAAGAATTCAACCTCTAGCATAGACTTTCAAGATCGAAGAGAAATACGCATGTTCAGAGAGTATTACCATAAAATATAACTTTGTTTCTCATTTTTAAGTTGTGACAGTAGCTAGCTTAATTCCAAGCCGGAAAAACTTGAGCCCCAAAATCTACTGATAGACCATCGACTGCTAACTGATTATAAGAGTTTTGGTTTGTGACTAACTGATTCAAAGTATGATTAAGTTAAACATATAAACCATACCCATAAAAGGAGGTTTAGTAATGTGACTATGTATAATAAAGCAGAACAGTGTACTTTTACATTCAGTAGGGGTCCATTCAGGTACATGTGTACATATTCTGGTGTATATAAATACCAGCTCAGTATTAATTTATTAAAACATTCTTCTGTTCAGGTAGTCTTTTTCTCAACCTGGTCTTCTTTTTTGTACTAAAACCTAGTTGGGTCCAACAAAATCACTATTCCCCTACTTCTTATATACATTTCAGCTAATACATGCAATTTAAACAAAAACCATGGAATATAATGAAAAAGCATAGAATCAGATACCCAAAAAATAAAGCAAGTTTGAGAATGAGAAGGGCAATGTGGTGAACAGAATTACAGGAGCTTGTCAGGTGATGTGAAGCTTGAGTGAAATGTTGTTAACTTGCCAAACCAGAAAGCAAGATTGTTGGGGGAGTGCATGTGTTTGTTTTATGCCTATAAGCTGTGACTGTGTGACTCAGTCTCATGAAGACTTTGAAGAGAGAGAAGAGAGAGACATGCTTTTGGAATGACTCCCATGTAAGATAGTGAGTGAAATAGATATTGAATCATTATAAAATTCAAAATCATTAGGGAACCATCTGTAGCTGTAGCTATAGCTATAGGGGGATTGTGAAGAGGTCACAAGAGAGATGGGAATGGCCCCCACCATATTCAACAATGGTTTTGCACCATGAGATTCTCTTGGGTCTCTTTCCTTTACCCATATATACATATAATGTGTACATATAGTGTTAGTGTTACTCAAGCCACAAGTGCATATATATAGTGCTAGTGTCACTACATGATAGGGATAGAAAAGAAAATAATGTGTAATAGATATGGTTCAGTTGACAGCACAAAACAAATAAACACATTTATTAATTGAAGAAATATATAAACAGTACTAGGAGTTATTAAGTTAATCGGTTATCGTTGTTTCATAGGATTGATTACAAACAACCCCAAGAGCCGTTTGTCACGAAGGGTACCCCATGGGAGGGCATGGACCATCCAAGAAATTAATGATATGTTTGTGGGCTATGGATCTTGTTTTGTTTGTGTGACAAATCCAAGACTGCACAAGATTTTGCCCAATCCTCTAGGATTTAGATTCATAAGTTATGTAGAGAGATTCACATTATAATGTGAATAATGTACAGCCCTGGCCAGTAACCATGATGGGACACAATGGGTCCTATAAGAGTCATGCAGGGTACTGAAAAACTGAAAAGGGAAAGCCCTAACTCTCACCAGTCAGCCAGCTTGAGCTTCAAGCATGCAACATTGGAGACCCACTTTATTTCCCAATAGGAATGGTGATCTATCTGATCTTCAGAGACATAAATGATCACCATCCCCACGAGGGAACAGAGATTTCAGTACCTTATCACATAACTACAATATTACTAAGAGAAAAGACATTTTGACTCATTGACAATACCATCAAAAGTACAACTATAGGTTAAAAGGTAATTTTCTTTCATAATTTAGGGATCAAGAAATGGACTCACACAATAATCTCTCTCCAAGGAGATGCTTCCGTACACATCCTGTGTGAATTTCAGCAAAAACCTGTGCATAAATGAAAAGGGTACCAAATTTGACCTCAATGGTTCACAGAAATTCATAGAACACTGTTCAAAAAGAGCCAACCAAATTAAATTTGAAAATCTAGGTAAGCAGTACCAAGAAGATAATGCTCAAAAGCATAGATCAATGAATTCATTCAAGTCCATTACGATCTTCCACAACTACCCTTTACAAGTGGAATGAGACAAATGTGTGAAGACTCATCTTGCCAAAGTCCAAACTCATAATCATATATCATTGACACATTCATAATCATTTTTTATAAGTCTCCCACTTGTTCAATTAATTTTAAAAAAATTCTTTATGTATGATTAACTTTTAAATGTTTTTTTTACAATACACATGCATGATGGACACTCTATGCATGTGACATGGCATGGCTTCATGATATCATCACATATATATTATTATTATACAAAATCAGTAGCTTATGGGAAGAAGGAAATGGTGATGCTGACAGCCATAGCATGTGTCCAGAATTTCCACATGTGACAAACAGAAGCCTAAAATGTAAGGATCACTATATGCTATGTTGTTCCAAGAAGGTTCAAGTAACAATGTGGTTAGTTGTATAAGAGGACACAGCTATTGGATGACCTATGCCCACAAAACCAGCTGAAGTCAGCAAGATTCAGAAGCAAGAAGCAACAAGACATAGGCAGCTTAGCTAAGCTATATAGCCTACAAGCTAAGCTAGGTGTTGCACTGTTGCAGAGACAGCAATACAGTAATACAGAAAACAGATACAGAGAGAAGGAGAAAGACAAAGATCTGATGACATAGTCATAGGGCTCATGGTTTCTTAAACAGAGTTCCATGAGTTCCCATACAAGGAGATGAGACTAGAGAATTATGATGCCAGATATAGATTATAAAGATGTGTAGTTAAACTGCCATAAGCCTTAACAGACTGCAACCTCACTGATTCAGAAACCATTACAAGATATGAGGTGAGAGATGATGACCTCATATCCAAGATTTTTAATACTACTTGTGGCAAATAAAGGTTAGTTTGCACTCTTTTTCATGTTTTCTTTCTCAGATGTTAACAACTCAAAGCAAAAAGGGTTGTATGAAATAGACATATTTGGCATTTTCAAGATGAGCTTTTCTTGAAATTGGGTTCTGTTCTATGGTGAATGATGCACTCTGGTCTGAGTCAGCCTGCCTGGCTTGGATCACAGTACAGAGTATGTATAAGTATAGCTATGCCTTCAGAGAAGGGCACAGTTGAGTAAATGCCAACAGGTTAGGGGGGTAGGGTTGGTATTTTGGTTGGTCTGTTTGGAGGATACAAAATTTAAAGAAGTCTAAGAAGTTACCTAACTGTACATAGGGAAGAGAGGGCAAGGGTTAGCCATTAGCCAAGATGGAAGAAAAAAAGGACAGTGTTGATTTTGTTAGAGATTTTCTTTCATTGATTGGGGAAGAGACATAGCTTTACTAAAACAGAGGACTTTTGTCTGGACTCTAGACACATGAGAGGATGCCATGGTCATGACCTCATGGATATTGGATCCTCATCTCATTATTTCAACTCTTCAAATCAAATAAAATAGTAACAGCAGCTACAAGTTACCTTCTTCTATTTAAAATCATGCTGAAAATGAAAGTGAGAACAAATCTGTCTAGAGCTATGGAAAAACAAGTCAATGAGAAAAGAAACAAGCGAGTGGCAATAGTAATACCTGTGCATAGAACCTCCAAATTCTGTTTCTTTACTGTTATTTTACATAGGCTCAACTTGACATTTTCAAGGATACATGTTTGTACCCAAGAAACTTTTGTGCTTGCTCTTCTTGGGGTGCATGCCAACTCCATAGGACCATAACAGTTGCATTGGCAGTCACATTTCACTACAAATGATGTTCCTGATAGCCAAACATGACATACTAGGAGTACATAACATGATAACTTAAAAATGGTGGCAAAGGTTCCTTTTCCATCTTACCCTGATGTGTCCATGGCACTGGTAGGTCCGGTTTGGGTTTAGTGGATTGTCCCCTTTTCAATACTCAACCAGAAGCATCTCCAAGAAGTAGCAATGGCCACTTATTGTTGATAAAATGGACAAGACTAGGGACATTAGACATTGATGTTTTCTGGTTACAGGTAGACAATGACAATTTATTTCCCATAAATTCAAGTTGGAAAGTCATCAGCAGCTGCATATATATAGACCCCACTTGTGATTTTCTTTGTGCAGATTGATGTATCAGTTAGGCCCCATCAGGTTGGTTTTGAACCCCTCCATCACTAGCATGCCAAACAAGGAGCTTTACTACACTGGCCCCCGAATAATTGGTTGGAAATTTACATGATATATCATTAAGTTAGTGCAATCTAAGTTCTGTAATAACTGTCAACAAGACTCATGTGGAGTTTCAAAGAAACAGGCCACCACAAAAACCAACAATAGGTGTGAAGACTGAAGAATAGAAGTTACAATTACTTCCTGTTGAAACAGATTCTACTGTAGCAATCATCTTCATCAGGTCAGGTCAGGTCAGTAAACTGTAATTGGATAAGGCATCCTCAAATTGGTCAGAGGATTTTAGAGCTCTTCTTGCAAGGAACTAGAATCAAAAGCTAAGAAACAGTAAAGGCTTGAAGTTGAACTGTTTGCTAGCAATCATGTGGATGTATGTGGGGATTGTGGGGCAATTATTTCTGGCCTTTTGTTTTTGTAAACACCTATATTAAAAAATTGAAGCCCCTTTAAAGCAGCCTCTGAGTATAACATGATACACTTAAAAACCATATCATATGTTAAAAATCCAATAAACTTCCTATCATGTTCCCTTCATTCAAACTTTCCAAAGCATGCATGTGTGGAGCAGATTACATGCTTATGCAATACAAGAAAAAGTCCGCCCCATTTTCAAGCTTTACCTTTAAGTATTGTATCTAAGGTTACTCGGGTTCTCACTTATGTACAAAAACAAGATTATTTCCAGCTTGAAATCAGAGTTCCAACTTTATATTACAATCTTCCCTCATTTTCCAATTGAATCTAATTCATTCCACTCTTTTAAATCTGATTCTATACTAATTATGATTTATATCTTACCCATTCATCATAGTACCTTTCTACTTACATATAGAGCCTAGTGACATTTCTTAACAACCAAAATAATACAAGTCACGGTTGGTAAGCAACCAGGCTGGGATCTAACTTTTTCTCGATTTGGGCCCTGAAACATAAAAAGCCCAAGAAAGGGACTGGAGAGGCCTTATGTGAATTGCCAAGTTGATGCACCTTTGAATCCCTTCTGTCATTAATGATAATTAAGTTCTTCCTACAAATCTATTGAGGGAGAGAGAGGGAACAAGTTTCATGGATGCCACCAAGATACATGCAGCACCCACAAGTTTTCCATAACAGACTTTTGTGGAATTGTGGTCAAGGTGAAGTCACAGAAGTATTCTGATGGCAAACAGATGAGGCAGAGGTGTTATACTTAGCTCAATTTACAGCCCATTTCAGGTCCCCTCCCCTTTACATGACCGCCTACCCAGCTTTTATTAGCCAATTCCTTGCATTCCATTCAAGAGAAAGAGTGCAATATCCATTGCGACACGCCTTAATTCAATATAAGGTGTAGAATACCCTTAAACTATGATAAGAACATCTCAAACTGTCAAACATCAGTCACGGATTCCCCTTTCATCACTCTTCACAATGCTACAGTGGTCATGATACTCAGAAATTCAAAGCAAAAGCTACCAGGAGCCAGCTAAAGCCACAAATAGGTGGAAGTAAATCCTATTTAACCTAACCTTTTGAAGCATTGTAAATAAATCAGATTGCATTCCAAACCCTATCCCAGCAAATAGTTAGCCGGAGTAGGAGAAGGAGACGCACAGAGGCTTCTATTAATAACTTTTAAAAAATGCTTAACCAGAATCATGAATAAGGCATAGCTCTATCCAAC
The DNA here is from genome assembly GCA_963920655.1 of Geranium rotundifolium. Taxonomy (NCBI): domain Eukaryota; kingdom Viridiplantae; phylum Streptophyta; class Magnoliopsida; order Geraniales; family Geraniaceae; genus Geranium; species Geranium rotundifolium. The sequence goes on from OY987320.1 coordinate 24,486,697, forward strand.
AGCAAGTGACATCTAGCCATCACTCTGTTAGTCTCGACTCCACATTCTTCTCTGAGCAACAAAAGCAACGTTCCATTGTAAATCCCAGTCCTGTCTTCACTATGCATATTGACATGGGCTACATAATAAGTCATGCTCGAAACCAACAACAGGATTGTCTAGAGACTAATTGTAGTTAAAATCCTATGCATGTGTTCCTTGATAGCTTCTAATATACTAAATTGCTTACAAACAGTTGAAGCTGAGCATCAAAGAACACTGATTCAGATAAACAAAATTGTGCAGAATTGAAATCATGCCATATGTTTACAGTTCATAAGCAGATAGACATAACCAGAAGAAGCAAAGATTACTCAGCTAGACCGAATCGCTCACGGTGAAGATATTGCCCAGGCCTTGCCGCAGTATCGTCAAGCTCGAAATCGAATTCCTCAAATCCAGCTGCTACGCAATGATCCTCGGAGGAGTAAGCAGAATTGGAGCCTCACTGAAAGCTCTCTGATCGAATACGTAGGAGATTGGCGATGTAGGGATCGACATTGAGGTCGGAGTTGGTGTGTTTGGATAGCGGGAAAATGCGTGTAGGGCTTATGGTTTGGGATAGTTTTGAAGGTTTTAGCTTTGAGCCCAGAAGAGAAGGGGATTTGTCATGTATTTGTAGGGGTGCCCGTTTTAAACCAAAAACCGACGTCGAATCAAAAATCAGACCGAACCAAAATAATAATAATAATAATAATAACTGAAAACATAATGGTTAGTTTATGATTTTATTTTTAAGTTAATTAATCAATTTTGGTTCGGATACAGTTTATATAATAAAAAATTGATGATTAACCAGATAAACCGAACCGAAATTCCACTTACCACTTATTGCACCCAAAATCATCCTTGTATTATGAAGTTTCCCTTTTTTATTCTCATAAACGATTTCACACAAAAATTCATGCCTAAATTTCGATTTCATTGTGGATTTTTTAGTTATTTAAAGTTAATGTTTATACACATCCTTAATTATCGTTAATTTGAATAGATAAAAAATTGACCTAAATGCAAGGCCCATAGAATTTGGTCGGTTCGGTTTGAACCAAAAACTGAAACACTTTTTAGTGGTTAAAAACTGACCATTAAATTATATCTGGTTTTGGTTATGGTTTCAAAAATTAAGAAAACAGTGTTCTCGATTCGGTTCAATTTTAGACCATTTAGTTTGTTTAACCGGAACATGAACACCCCTAAAAACTACAAAATATCACCGTTAATTATACGATTTTTGCACAAAATAATGGTAAATATTTTATTATTATTAATAATCGACACAGTTAACTTATTAAGTTTTGTAAAAAAATCACGATAAACAAAAACTTGTAATTATCACCGAGGTAGCTGAATTAATTTAGAATCGTTGGTTAAAATTATTAGAAACCTTTTATTATCATGTGAGTATCACGTGACTTTAATTACTTTTTATTATACACGCGAACTTCTCTTAATTCTAATAATAAAATAAATTGTTATAATGTAATAGGGGATATATAGGTGTCATCTTTCTCGCACACATTTGAAATTCTTCTACGATAAAATAAACAAAGCGGCGGTGTCACATTATTTCTCGAGTGTACAATACTTGTTAATGTTAAATCTTCTTCATACATGTAGAGAATCATGATCTGTTCTCAAATGAGAGAGAAAATATACTCATTCACATCATTCGCAACAATGAAAAGGATGTCAAGGTACTCATCGGTGTAGTCATCAATAGTGACAATGATGCAGAATGTGGTGGAGGGGATGATGTTGAAGACACATTTAACAAGGCCGTTGGCACAAAAATGGACGACAAATGAAAGAGTTTTCTTGGTGTCGTCAATGATGTAACAGTTGGGAAACTCCCAAAGGTGGGAAATTTTTGGGTTTATGAAAGGTGTTTTACGGACACCAATTATGCGCAAGTACACACTATCGTTACAAGTAACAAAATCGGTAAGATCGGGTTAAAACCACTATCATATGAGGTTAACTTGATTTAACGAGTGTCATCGAGTGCAAATTAAAACGAGTAATCACGGGTGCTAAGTTACATTGTAAGACAATTCACAGAAGAACATACAGGTAACATGCAATCATTCTATACCATATCACAAGCAAATACTATTCAACCTCACAGTACTAAATTCAACCTAGACTCAAGATGTAAATTATACCTCTTGATCTATAGCCCATCGTGAGCCTATAAAGGGCCCGGCAACTTGGAATGGGGTTTCAAAGAGTTGAACGCCAGAGACATATTGTGTCGGTTGCTCATTGGCCCTCTCGAAACGACATCACAACTCTCACGACAACTTGGAATAACCAATCACAAGCATGAAAATATAAACCTCGCATTCAACAAAGCATGAATATACTTAATTAATATAGATTCTATTAAATTGAAATCACAAAATTGGTTTTACAAATCTGAGAATACAATTTAATTATTCATGCAATCAGATATAATATCATGTCCAAACAAATATCGACTCCCCCTCTCGATATTGGAAATGGCCTAGACTCGCGGTGTCTACTATTCTTCTTGCAGTATAGCACACCGCGAGTATGCATGAGGTGCACAATTACAAATAGGGGTTCCAAAAAGTTGAGCCCCTTAAATTGTAAAGTATTGATAACCCGCCGACACTTTCAGACTTAGAATCGCATCTCTCTCGCAATAATACAACATTCTTGAGTATCACACTCGTTCTGCCTAAGTCTTGTCCACACTCCACACTATACTTTCATGAAAGGTGTTAGTTCTGGACTATACCTAATATAAGAGAGTGAGCATTATTTTACTTAAAATCAATCGGACACCGTAAAATATACCAACGGTACATATAAGTATATTAGTGATTGTTATTTAAACCACATTCATGAATTCCAAGTTCTTTTCCTTTGCAAACAAGCATCCCATGAAAATACTGTAAAATATAAAGTAATGAAGAGAGAAATGATTGAAATCCACATTGAGACTTGTTGTATTACCTTCTTTATATAAGTGTTACATGTACAACAACTAAACTATAAAGATGGAGTCAAATATGAATTCAAATTATACAAAAAATTAGGTAGACTCCAACTTACTCAATATTATATGGTCAAACAAATATTTACTTTAACACCCTTCCTCAATCACAACCGTGAAGATTGAGATTGTGTCGAATTACCGAGAATTGTCGCGCCGGCAAAAGTTTCGTAAAGCCATCTGCAATTTGATCTTGAGAAGAAATAAACTTTATTTCTAGTGCCTTGAGAGCCACCCGCTCACGAACAAAATGAAAGTCAATCTCTATATGTTTCGTACGAGCATGAAATATAGGATTTGCAGTGAGATATGTTGCACCCAAGTTGTCACACCACAGACATAGGGGACGGTCCTGAAAAATGCCAAGTTCTCCAAGTAAAGATTGTAACCATATCACTTCTGCAGTAGCATTTGCCAATGCCTTGTACTCAGACTTTGTGCTTGATCTGGATACTGTGGCTTGCTTACGCAAACTCCATGAAATTAGATTTGGCCCAAAAAATACAGCATAACCACTAGTTGACCGACGATCATCTGGACAACCTGCCCAATCAGCGTCTGAGAAGGCACTAAGCAACACAGATGGAGACTTGTGAATTACCATGCATAGCGACATTGTGTGCTTGAGATATCGAAGAATAAGTTTCACTGCAGACCAATGTTGGGTCGTAGGTGCACTAAAAAACTGACACACCTTGTTGACTGGAAAAGCAATATCAGGACGAGTAAGAGATAAATATTGTAATGCACCAACAATACTATGATAATGAGTTGCCTCATTTGTACTCAAAATCTCCCCTACAGACCGAGATAGCTTTTCAGAAGAACACATAAGTGTGGTCACAGGTTTGCACCCCTCCATGTTTACCCTTTTGAGAAGATCAAGAATATATCTTTTTTGAGATAGTGTAAGACCTGAAGATGTATGGGCAACTTCTATGCCAAGAAAAAAATGCAACTTACCAAGATCTTTAATGGCAAAAGCAACTTGAAGCTGTTGAACAACATGCTTGGAGAACAATGTAGATGAGCTAGTAAAGATGATGTCATCCACATATACTCAAAAATAAGCCATGTTTCCCTAGTTATTATAAATAAACAACGAGGTGTCAGCCTGAGATGACACAAAACCTAACTCTTGTAACTTGCAACTCAGTCGAGAGTACCAAGCTCGGGGCGCTTGTTTTAGGCCATAAAGTGCCTTCACCAACCTACAAACATGTCGCGGGCGATCCTTTTGTTCATATCCTGGTGGCTGCCTCATATACACCTCATCTGCTAGGAAACCATGCAAAAAGGCATTTTGCACATCAAGTTGTGTCACACACCAACCACGAGAAATAACAATGGACAACACAAGTCTAATGGTTGTTGGTTTCACCACTGGACTGAACGTGTCTTTGTAATTGATGCCATATTGTTGTTTAAAACCTTTAGCTACAAGACATACTTTGTACCGATCGATCGAGCCATCAGCCTTCCTTTTTACTTTGAACACCCAACGACAGTCAATGATGTTTTGTTGAGGGTGCGAGGGAACAAGTTTCCATGTATTATTGCGCAATAAGGCATTGTATTCTTCATCCATAACTTTTCTCCATTTATCATCTTGCATGGCATTAGTGAAAGAAACGGGCTCAACGGCGGCAGTGAGAGCGCGACGTCGGTCACGTGGATATGGAACAGTGCCGTCTGTGACTTCTTTTGGACGTCTGATATTGTCTCGGGCTCTGGTTTGCATAGGATGAGTTGGAACATCTACAACAGATGGCCCGACCTTAGTAACAACTTCACTTGAGGTAGTAGGATGCGTTGTGACATCAGTGAGGTCTGCAACACTGACATTTAACTGCACAGGTTCATGATTAGTAACAGGCACATCAGCATAAATATGTTCATTAGTCATATGATCACTCCTAGCTCTAGACGACGAAGAATCAATAGGAGGTGAGAGTGGCAAAGGTAACATGAGAAAAGGTTCAGATGAACTTGAAACATGTGGAGATACTTCTTTATGAGCAAATGAAAATACATTCTCATCAAACACGACATCCCTGGAAATGTACACCCTCCCGGAAGAGACGTGTAGACACTTTTACCCCCTGTGCATAGAACTATAACCCAAGAATACACATTGTTTAGAACGAAACTCAAGTTTGTGCTTATTAAATGGTCGAAGATTCGGCCAACAGGCACAACAAAATTTTTAAGAAAAGTATAATCAGGTTGTAGTCCAAATAGTCGAGAAAGAGGAACAAATGAGTAGATAACTTTACTAGGTGTACGATTAATGAGATAACATGCAGTAAGAAAATCCTCATCCCAAAATTTAAGAGGCATAGATGAAGGAATTATTTGAGGGTTCCAATCATATAATTTCATACCCATACAAGAAATTAACCTCAAATATCCGAAATAATTTGGATCTTGCATGATCATGAATTGATCACGAGATCTTAGACTAGAATAAAACTTTAAGTTTACCTTGATTCAAAATCTCTCTGTTACTAAATAATATTTAGTAACCTCTAAAGAACGTCCACACAGGAAGAGCAATCCGGGGATACTCACGACGACCCTTGCTAGAAGATCGAAACAAACAAAACGGACGGAGCGGGGGGGGGGGGGGAGGTGGCCGGCGGCTAAGAGAGAGAAAAGAGGAGCTAGGGTTTGTGGAAAAATAATTCCCTTAATTTTCAAATCTGAAAATTACCCTTTTATAACCCTTATTTGGACTTTAATTAATTAAAGGCCTTAATGGGCTTAAAGCCCAAAGCTTTTAATTAATTATGTAGAGAAGCTCATTCTGGCTAGGCCCAGCTTAGCTAATTTAATTAAATCTATTTAATTAGATTATAATTAATTAGTCCTGTTAAACCGTTCTTGATTTCCAGTTTAGTCCTAAACCGAAATCGGTCTAATTCGGTTTAATCCAAAACCGGATTTTGTCTCTCTCATGATTCCTCCATATGATTCCATCCGTTTTACTCAACCTTTAGTGTGTGACCCTCTAGGCTCACGACACGTCGTCGGACTGGTAAAATTACCATTTTACCCTTTCCATCATGAGTGGCCTCTAGCAAGACATCATGATTACCCAACGCTTGTGATTATCGAGATTTCGACTTAACCTTGTTGTACATGAATCTATCCTTTTATCCTCTTGATATCTTTGACAACCACGAGGCATAGACAAGTCATCCTCGTTCTATTGTCCTGTTTTTTGATTCTGAGTTAACTGAATTATAACTGATACTACGTATCGACTGCATGGTCATGCTATTGTATTTCAGTCATACTCATCAAGTGGCCTAAACTGATATCTGCTCACACGTCCGTATGAGGAATAAATCCTTCAGCGATCCATTGAGTCAACTTATGTGACTTGTGATCGAGCCAATCACAGTCGTTATTGTAACCCTTTTACAGGAGACGTTAGACTGAGTCAAACTCGTCACTCATTACATATTGACCTCAATGGTCCTTCTGTCTGAGGATGTGATTTCATGCGCCGACATATGAGTATGTTCATGATTGTGTCTATGTAACATACTCATGATCGGGTCGTCCTATATCACCCCTGACTGGTGATACTATGACCTAACTCTGGCCCCTTCTGGCCATGATCAGTAGAGCGTGATCATTTAGAGTTAGCCTCATACCGATCGCTTCTTATGAAGCTATTCTGATCGGGGACTGCTTAAGTAAGATTTTATCTAATTTATATGTCTACTATTATGTGTTGACACATCAATGATACAAATCAAATCATACTTACGATATTACTACAACACTTAGTAATATGTGCCGATTTAATTTCAACCAATAATCTTATTATATGAGTAGATTGAAAATACATTGTGCTAGGGCACAAAATCCCAACAATAGATGCCTGAGCAAGAAGAGATAGACCAACCTCCACAATATACCTATGTTTACGTTCAGCTGACCCATTTTGTTGATGCGCATGAGGACATGAGACATGATGAGTGATCCCGGCACGTTGAAAGAAGGAGTTAAGTTTTTGATATTCACCTCCCCAATCAGTTTGCATATAGAGAACGTGTTTGTTAAATAATCGTTCAACAAGAGTTTGAAATTGCATAAAAATTGCAAAAACATCAGATTTATTTTTCATAAGTGAAATTGTCAATGAAACTGACATAATATTTAAACCCTCCAGAAGATTTTTAGTTGCTGCTCCCCATACATCTGAGAAAACAAGCTCTAAAGGAGATGATGAGATTTTATTAGAAGAATAATAAGGTAGCTGATGACTTTTACCCTGTTGACACGCATCACAAACTGATTGTTTATTTGAGTTTACAAGACATGGAAGTTTAAAATCTCGAAGGACTTGCTGAACAATTGGAGTGGAAGGATGACCCAAGCGACGATGCCACTGGTCTGATGTTGGTGTAACAGTGAAGGCTGACTTTAACGATGGCTTGTGATTTGGTGCAAGAGGATATAACACACACTCACATTCCCCGCGCTAAGAAGTTTCTTCGTGGTTCGATCCTTAAAAAAAATATTATGGGTGAAATTCAAGAAAAACATTATTGTCTCTAGTGAACTTATGAACAGATAATAGATTCTTGGAAGATGATGGAACATGAAGTACGTTGTTAAGGGAAAGAGTGCGACGGGGAGGAATGAGTTTGGAGTGACCAATGACTAATGGACATACCTGCACCATTGGCCACGTGTACTTGATCATTACCATGATACTTCTCTTTTACGGTTAGACGATCCAGCTCGCTCGTGATATGATCTGTTGCACCGGTGTCTGTGTACCAGTTTGAATCTATGGTATATGACGGTGTGAGATTTGCTGCTGCGGCCATCCGGGGATCATTAGGTTGATATGAGTGATTGAACCTATTGTAACACTTAATTGCAATGTGTCCAGCCTTGCCACATATTTGACATATTGGACGATTGCCATTGTTTCCGCCACCTCGGTTACCTCCATAGTTGTTACCAGCGTAGGCCCCTTTAGGATTAAAGTTGTTGCCACCAGTATTTTTCTGATACGTGACTTTGTTCTAGTTTGGAACCGCACTTTCTTCATGAGGTACATCGTTCCTTTTCTTGTTACGCCCACCATTGTTCCTGCGAAAAACAGTATTGGCCGAAGCACCTTGAACCTGAAAAGATGGATCATTAAGTTCAAGTCGTACATCATAAGCCTGCAGGTGAGCAAACACATCATTCAAAATGACATGTTCAATCCTTGTTGTCAAAGAGATCACTAAAGGATCATATTTAGAATCTAAACCAGCAAGTATATATGAGACAATCTCATCGTCGCTCATAGGCTCGCCGACCATGGCTAGGATATCAGCATATCCCTTTACGGTGTTAAAGTATTGTGATGCCGTCATATTTCCTTTCTTTGTTGTTGCTAGTTGTCGTCGCACTTGCATGATTCGAGCTCTGGAGCATGATGAGTACATGCGTTCCAAAGCTTGCCATACTTCTGCAGATGTGGACAATAACATAACTTGGGGAATCATGTCGATGGAAAGAGATGACAAGAGAGTGCTTAGGATTGATTGATCCTTTTGCAGCCAGGTGATATATTCGGGGTTTGACACCTGAACTTCTTGAGAGTTTACAATTTGGGTGATCGTTTTGGTGGGAGCAACGATCCCCATCCACGAAGCCCATCACTTGATGGCTCCACAAATATGGGAGGAATTGGGCCTTCCACACCAAGTAATTCTCTCTGTCAAGCTTCACAGAGATCATCGTTGTGAATGACGGGGATGGGAGTATATTGGTTGTCATGACGGAAGCTTTGATCGCTAGCGCTCTGATACCATGTAAAATATAAAGTAATAAAGAGAGAAATGATTGAAATTCATATTGAGACTTGTTGTATTACCTTTTTTATATAGGTGTTACATGTACAACAACTAAACTATAAAGATGGAGTCAAATATGAATTCAAATTATTCAACAAATTTGGTAGACTCTAACTTAATCAATATTATATGGTCAAACAAATATTTACTTTAACAAATGTTAGTGATTTTTTTCAGTGGCATGTTTGGAATTGCACAGTCATAATCAAGCAATGAATGTATTTGTATCCCAATAACGATGTGTTGAGAGAGACATGAAGAGACAAGACAATATAAAGAATATCGAACGAAGTGTCCAAGGATTTGGGTTTCCTGATTTCTGATGTCCGAACAAGATAGTGATTTTGTTTTTGTTTTGTTGTGTACATGGAGGAATTGCTTTTGGAGATGTGAAATGGGTGGGTTGCATGTGCCATTACCATTACCATAGACCCTATATCTCACTACTTCCTTAGCCACCTTTCCTTTTCTTTTTTGCTTATTACACAAAGCAAGTGTAAAGATAAGGCTCAGCTGAACTGAACATGCAAGCTTATCCACCATTTTCATGTATTTCGTGCCATTCGAGAAGATTAGGTATACGTGTTGTTCTAGACCAAGATAAATATACGAGGTTCTCTACTATTTCTCAATCTCATCCCAATGTAATGATCATCCTCTCGATTAGCCAATAATAGTTGTTTCGATAGGCTTATTGTATCACAAGCTAGTTAGAGTACAAATTTCTCATCTCGATTACGTGACTCAAGTAATAAGTTTGAATCTCTATGTATCTGTTTAAAATTTAAAATAATATTAAATTTTAGTCGCTTTCATCAGGCTGAAAGCTTGTCTAAGTTGCTTACACTTACAATTTTAGACATAAAAGTCGTCAGTTCAATAATTTAATAAATCCGAACTTCTAATTAGTCAAAAGTTATACATCATCGCCATCTTCAAATGAAGTATTTTCTATAGTAGCACCATAAATAACACACAGCAAAACAGTGCCCAATACACCGACAACTCCCATCATTTGAAATGTGTTCAACGTACGATTATAAAATCCTTAGAAAAATAGGATGAATCGAAATATACCTGCTACACCAGAACTAGGTGTAAAAAAAACCAACCAGACTGGCCCAGTGGATAAATCATAAATGCAAAAACAAACACAACAATTGGACCAGAGAATGCGATTGCATTATAAGGTAGCAATTGAACAGATTGAGCGAGTTCAAATTGACGTAACATAAAAATTTATTAGTCCGAGAATACTGTTGAGAGCAACAAAAGTCCACAGACCACATAATTAGCACCGACGAGTAAAATCTCCCCTTACTTGGGGACCCATAGTAATAACAAAGAGTGCTAAAATGTTAGCAGGAGTGGCATTAGGAGTCCATTAGAGTAGCTAGCCTCACACTTGATTTCTCTTTGTGCTTACTTGCAGACCAAGTTAGGCACCAAACATACAAACCACAAACAAAACTAGCTTGCTCCATTTTGGACTTTTGCTTCACTTGTTCACAACCACACAAAATGGGCAAAAAATGGACATGGAATCAATAAAGCAGTCCCTTCTCATTACTAATACAAACTGGAAAAATTACAGTCTAATTACTAATTAGCCTCAGCACAAACTATTTCAAATATAAAAAAACATGCAAAACAGAGCATAATGGCCTCAAATTACATGCTTTCAAAAACAAAAAAGCTTCTGAAACTTCAATTTCAAATAATACCAGCGGCGGGTGGTTAAAGACCACCTCTGCCCTCCCCTGCTTCTTCACTTTCACTTCCACAGCAGAAGATAATAGGAAAATGAAAACAGACCCACAAGAACTAAGAGGGTCCTAATTAAATTTAAAACCCATCAAGAGCCATTATAAAATAAGCCCATTCCCAACCAAATGGTCCCAATTAGAGGCCATTGGGGCTAATTGCTAATCACCATTTTGCCCCTCCCCTAACATAGTCTATTTATATCATATATTTAATAATTAAGAATTAGGGTTTGGTGGTTTCAGCGGAATTGGGCACCACTATAGGTCTGGCCAAAGGACCATCCAGCAGGAGCAACATTGTAAGAGACCACAGTTTGGCCATCACTGGTTGTGACCTTAAAAGAGAGGCTCTGTCCGTTGAGGTAGTTGTTGCTCTGCCAGTTCTGTCCCCAGTTTCTGGACATTGCTTGCCACCCACTTCTTGACCCTTTGACAGCCACTGAGTGAACATCACCTGCTCCCCCAACGTTTGTGATCAGCACAAGGTTGAAGTAGGAGTGTCCGTTGACTGTGAACCTTATGCCTCCCCTCCTTCTGCAGGGCACCCTACAAGAACAAACCCAGAAAAACCCAGAAACGTTTTTAGCCAATTGGGTCAGTAATTGAGGCAAAGTTTTGGTTTTTAAGGTGATTAGTGATTAATTACCTTCTGTAGGAGACAGGGACAATCCCAGCTCTGTACTGGGCAATGTGTTGGAAGACAGGCTGGGAGAGGTCAAAGTGGTGCTGGGGAGGGTTGCACCAACCTCCAGCATTGTTGGGCAAGGCATTGTTTGGGGGGCAGAAATTGGTGGCAGTGACAAGGATTGACCCAGAGAGGCACCACTTTTTGTCATTCACACACTTGATCTCAAAGCAAGCTCCACAGTTCAGCCCATTGTTGAACATAGCTGTGCTCAGAGCTGCAGTGTTGGTTCCATACCCTTGGCTGTACAGGTTCCCATACCCACAAGCTCCTCCTGAACCAAAAAAAAAACCCAAAAATTCAACAATCACCAAATTGGTCTTTTTTAAGGTCCTCCACACGACAAGTGAATGCGGTAACCGTTTAAATAACAGTCTGGTCTCCACCTTTCAGTTTAAGCTTTTAAGTGGGTCGGGCTTCTAACACTGTATTTATATAGTTATATACAATACATACCCATGGTGCCAGAAGCATCACCACCGCCATAGAAAGTGGCATGAGCATCAATCCACCCACCCCCACCATACCCACTAACAGATGACACCATTGCTAGAAAACCCACCAAGAAAAAACCAGATAGAGCCATTGTCCTGCAAAAAGGAGCAAACTTTATTATAACCACAGAAGACCCCAAATTGGTTCAAGAAATGTACACAATACAGAAAATCAGACCAAAGAAGAAGATAAGTGAAAGGTTACCTGAAGATTGTGTTTGGGAGTGAAGAAAAAGGGAGGAGGCAAGGGGCAATATATAGAAGAAGTTGGGGGTGAAAATGGGGGAGACTGAACCACCACTTTTTCACTAACTAACCCTTAAAAGCAGTTGGGACCAAAAACCGCCACTACAAACAGAGAGGAGGCCAGAGCCTGAGGCTGATAGCTTAGGCAGGAGGGTAAAAAGGTAATTTGCAAAATATGAAAATTGTAATAAAAACATTAATATTAAAATAGAAGCATGTGTTTTAAGACATTGCAGGTTCAGGTTCAGGTTCAGCTCCTATCTTCTCCCCCTTTTTTTATTGTCTTTAATTTTTATTGTTTGTTATTTTTGGTGTGATTGATTAGTATACCATTAAAGCTCAACGGCTGGAGTGAATTTAAAATTTCTTCCGACACTGTTGTCTATCTTAACTAGTAGTTGGTTGGGTTCTGTAACTTTTATATTGTTCTTTTGTGTTACTAACTAATAAATGTATATAATATTCAAAGCACTAATCATTTCAATCATATTTATAAATCTAGGGATTGCAAAGGTAAGTATAAATGTTTAAGGATCTTAAGGTGTTTATTCTAAGAAATCTATAAAATTTATATAAACTATATTTGAATATCCAATTGTAACCAAATGTTATTGAACTTTTTGGGTGATATTTTTGTAAAAAGGTGCTCTCTTATTTGTTAGCGGCAAAATTGTTCATATTTTTTCTTTGTAAATAATGTATTTTTTAAAAAGGGATAATTCCACTTGACTCTACTTAGGTTTTCAGAAATCCTACTTACATTCTCTGAAGAAAAGATGCTAACTCACAACCTCCATAGGTTTTCTAAAATACCACTTAGCCTAACTCTATTAAGTTTTCTGTTAATTTTTCTGAAAATGAAGAAAATGCTCTTGTATTTAAAAAATTATTGAAACTTTCAAATGACATAAGTCTCTCATACGAGCTCCATTTTTGGCTCATAGTATATCAAATCGAACAGAATCAAAAGATCAACGACCAACTCTATTAACTTTTTTTGAAAATTCTGTTACTTTTTTTTGAAATGACGAAAATGCCCCTATATTAAAAAAATTATTATAGCTTTCAAATTACATAAATCTCTCATACAACTCCATTTCGGGCTCATAGTATATCAAATCGAAGAAAATCGAAAGACCAACAACTTTAAAGAAATATTTTTGTATTAATAATTAACATTATTTTAATAATTGAAATAATCATTATTATTAATAATATATTTAATTATTAATAATACATCAAAACTTCCGAATGAAATAACTCTCTCATAGGAGCTCCGTTTTGGACTCATAGTATATCACGTCGAAGAGAATCATAAGATCAACAAATTTTAAAGATTATAAAAAATTTGTTGTCGTTTGATGAAATTTTGGACAAAAACTTATTTCTTCGGAATTGTTGATCTTATGATTCTCTTCGACTTGATATACTATGAGTCTAAAATGAAGCTCGTATAAGAGAGTTATGTCATTCGGAGGTTTTGATATATTATTAATGATTAAATATATTATTAATAATAAAAAAAATATTTCTTCAAAATCGTTGATCTTTCGATTCTCTTCGATTTGATATACTATGAGCCCGAAATGGAGTTCGTATGAGAGAGTTATGTCATTTGAAAGTTTCAATAATTTTTTTAATATAGGGGCATTTTCGTCATTTCAAAAAAATTAACAGAATTCTAAAAAATTTAACAGATTTGGTCATTGATCTTTCGATTCTTTTCGATTTGATATACTATGAGCCCAAAATAGAGCTCGTATGAGAGAGTTATGTCATTTGAAAGTTTCAATAATTTTTTAAATACAAGGGCATTTTCGTTATTTTCAGAAAAATTAATAGACTACTTAACAGAGTTAGGCTAAGTGGTACTTTAGGAAACCTAGGGGGACTGTGAGTTAACATCTTTTTTTCGGGGGATGTAAGTGGGATTTCTGAAAACTTAGATGGAGGTAAGTGAAATTATCCCTTTTTAAAATGATGAAATTGCCCCTAAAATTAACAATGATTTTTTTAATTAAATATTTTTCTCCTAACTAAAACTTGTGTAATTTATCTTTTGGTTAAATTATTTTTTATATTATATTATGAAAATAATTCTTAATTTCATGACCAATTTCGTCATTTTTATAAAAATTACACATTTTACAACAAAAAAAAGAAACAACAGTGCATCTTTTTATCATTAACAAACAACAGAAAACTTGCAAAAATATAATTTAACATGACACATTTTTACAATTTTCTCTTAAAACAATGTAATTACAAACATATATATATATATATATATATATATATATATATATATATATATATTATAATTCAAAATAAGATATAGGTTGCATGATAAAATTATTTTAGCAGTTTTAGAGTGGTTTAGTGGTTGACACTGACTTCAGAGACAGTATTAAAGTGAAGTGAGTTTAAAGGTAATTAGTTAGAGATAACGATGTAATATTTAGAAAATATATATTAAAAATATTATTCTACCAACAACCTATAAAAAATATTTTTGTATTTTGACATATTGCAGCCTCAAAATTCAGAAAGCACATGCATTGGTTCAACAGTACCAACTTTTGTTGGGCATTGAGGTAAGGTATTGAGCCATTTACTAGGAATTGGTTGGTCAATTTAATATCCAATCTTATTTAGATCAACTAAATCTAATACATGTTTTTAATTTCTTATTGATTGTGTAATTTTGAAGTCGTGTTCGCCAATAAATACCAAAATTGTAATTTAATTTACTTATCATTGTGGGTCCCAAATTTGTGACGAACATTGTATATATATTTACAACCGTTCACATTAAGTTCATGGAAGTTAAGAGCACATGGGTGATGAAACACAGACCTCACATCTCTACGATAATTGTATCGATCAAACGTGTATTATTAATTATAATTTGATTTGAATTCAAATGTAATGTTAAACTTATTAAATAAATAAACTGTTTAATTCTAACTCAATATATTAGAAGTTAATAAATCTGCAAGCATGTTAATTTTATATCAAAAGAAGTGTTCATAAACATTCTTACATAAAAACACTATGTGCAGATTGTGATTTAAATTATTGTTAATTAATCAGAAAAATATCTTTATTCAGTATGAATTATGAATACACCAGAATTTTATTTTAATTTATTGGGTTGCAATTTTATTCGAACATGAAATAAATGTTTCAATTTAATGATATTAATTTAATTTATCCTTTTATTTATATCATCAATTAAAAAATCAATTCTGAACAGATGATGGTCAAAGCAGGCATGTGGCATCGAGTGTGATTTAACACCACTGCCTAGAGGGTCACACCCTCAATTTTCAATTCAAATTTATCCAAAATCGTGATAAATAAATAGTTTTGGAGCACAATATCAAATATGTTTTTGTGTTTCTTCATTGGTAAGCCGAGAATTCAAACTTCTGAAAGTATATATTTATTTAATCAAAAAGTATTCTATTATAACTTTAGGGTATATACAATTCTGTAAGCAGAAAAATCATATTGTTTGGGCACGAGGTAATTTTAGCAGAGAGGGCGTTCTTGAATTGCATTTCAGATCATGTTCTGCCTTTTATCTCATTTGTCTCGGGTTTGTGTAAATTCATTTTATTTGACTTTCTTTGTCCGTTAGAAAAACTAAAATTCATTTAGGTCAAAAACAGAAGTATACTCTTTTCGTTTTTAAAATAAAATTTGCCCTCCCCTGACTTAATGGGATAAGCATTTGCTCTTATTAGACATTATTTACTCCTTTTAAATCAAAATTGAGGCCCTCACAGCTTAGACACAACGATGCAATTATTAGGTGCACGCTCTACCACTGAGCTAATAGCCCATCGTGAAGGGGCCCCCGTGGGGACCCGTTATATCAAAAGAGACTTCCTTGTTCGAAGACCAAACGAATTAGAAAATTGTCATTTATTCTAAGGTATAGCATTGTATTCATGTGTTTCATTTCATAGGTGCTTTCCAGCCCACGCCCATGTTATGGTCGATGAAGAAGATTTCGCAGTAGGTCTTTTGACTTTAATGAGGAACATTTAGTAAAATACGTTAATTTCAAAAAAAGAAGAGATTGCACGCACTAAAGAATTTGATGTATATCGATTTAACAGGGGGTTCTTTATCTCTATATCTCCTTTTTATTTGTGCGGAGGGTTTCTCCACTCTTATACCGTATTATGAGTCGCGTGGATGGATTCGAAGATGTAAAGTGGCTAGAGGGGCCCCATATGTCTCATAAATATTTTTTTGACAACCAGGTTTATTTTATAATCAGACGATAAAAAGACAAGCAAGTATAATTAAAAAATCATTAGGTATTATGAACGGGATTCAGAGAAAGAAGTGAACGGAGAGAAGTTTTCAATATGTTTAAGCTCGAACATTACCATCGAGGCCCGGAAGGCAGTTTAGTCGGTGCTGGATTTTAAGGAGGAGTCGGGTGGAGTTATTTATTTAGAGCTCCCTAATATGATTAGAGAGTCATGGAGGGAGGCTTTGGGCACATTTTGGTGAATATGAGTTGTTTGGTATGCATGTTGTTGAAAGCAAAATATTTTCCTACTAACAGCCTCATTAGGTAACAATTTTACCTATGTGTGGAGAAGTCCTCTTCAAGCTCAAGATCTAGTGAGGTCGGGATGCATGATGGCTATAAATCTAGGTGTTGTTGGACTATTGAGCGATACTCGGTTACCCCTGGAATGAGCAATTTCAAAATCTATTGTTGAATGGATTCACTATGATGAAGCCATGAACTTGTTCTTGTTGGGGATTTAGGAGTGGTATGTTAGGTTCCTTGAATCCATGTTCGAGAGACAGACAAACGCAACATTCTAGCTATTCCAATCAGTCATTTTTCAGACGAACACATGTGTTATTGGACGAAGGAGGCCTCCGATATGTACACGATAGAATTGGTGTACCTCTTGTTTCAATTAACAGAAGGATGTCAGACCCGTGAATCAAAATTATCATATTTTAGAAGCCTTTAGCTTGAAAATTGGTATTGTCAAAGATTAATGAGCTCACTTGAAATTAGATTAGGCTATATATGGAATGAGCTTTATATATATTGTGAACGAGTAGCTTGATAGCTATTGTAGGGATTATCGGAGATGCTCTAAGGTTCTGAATATTTTTATACAAGATTTTGACTGTTTTGGTATAAAATATTTATTTTTTGGAAAAGTCTTAACCATTTCCCTTAAGGATTCACTTCCCACTGTTGTATTCATTGAGCACAAGATTTAATAGTTTAATAAATGAGTACAATTCGAGCCCAACCTATCAAAATTTGGAAAACTTGTAAACCAATTCTTTTGTATCTATATATACATGAAAGTTACATTCAGACTCAACTAAGAAAATAAATAATCAAACTCGAATTAGCTTTTGTTATATTTATTTAATAATTATTAAAATTAATTTTTAATTATTTATTTTATTAGTTAAGTTAAATTTTTAGTATGAAAATTTTGCTTCCCCCGTAAAAAGTTTCAGTACCCTCCACCGCATACAATATATAGGGCACATTCCAGTACAAACGATTGTAGATAGTCTGAACGTTTGACAACCGTTGGATCCATGCGGATCTGAACGTGCGTTGTCTCAGCGTATGACAACAAGAATCTACATTGCACACTTGAAGGTTCTAAGGACTCCATCACGTTTTACAATTTTGCTCTACACATTTTATAAGGTTCTACAACTTTGCACTACACATTTTACACGATTCTTCAATTTTGCACGGGGTCCATCACGTTCTACAACTTTACACTACACGTTTTTACAAGGTTCTATAATTTTGTACTACACATTCTATAGTTCAAATGTTTGGACACTCAGAATTAGTTTATATGGATTTCTTCTCTAACTATATATTATTGCGGGTGGCACACACGTGTCACATCTCCAACTTGCAATCCAACTGTTATAATTTATGTTGCGGGTAGAGTGATTTTCTATTAGCAATTTACCCATTAACTTATAGGTGAATCAGCCTAAATCGAGTTGCACGTGAAAGTTGCACACCCCTAATATGAATGTTTCATAAACGTTCATGAAAAGATGAGTTTTTAAGAGGTAATTTCATTTAGGTCACTAAAAATATATTTAGACTCACTGTTATAATTTCCGTCATTTTCTCTTTGTTATCTCATTTACGTGTGCGGCACGTGACCACCATATAAACACATGGAACTCCAAATCGATATAAAAATTTTGAACAGTGAAAAGGAAATGTACCCCAAGAAAACGAAAGAGTAAAAGAAGAAAAGTAGAAGTGGAAACTGCATGTGCAAAGGAAAGGTGAAAGCGAATTGCACATGCAACAAACTTGTCATCTTCTGTTTTGTCTGAAAATAATAATATGGTCTGATTTTGACAGATTCTCCGAAACAGTACCCACAGCAACAACGATCGTGGCCGTCCATCTTCGGATTGGAGAAATCAAGAGCAAGGGCTTGTTGGCACGAACACCCATGAACAAGCTCTCTGCAACATGCATGTCTGTGGATTGGATATCCAATCACCTTTGCGATATATGTGTCATCTACATTCCACATGTTCCATGATTGGTCCTCTAAATAAACATAAACTACAACACTCATCACTCAACCATGCCCAATCTCAAACATTACTATTTTGTTTTAGATTTAGCGTCAAATATTAAAAATAAATATTAGTTAGCTCCCGGTGAGTGGACCGTACCCTAAACCGACACAAGTAAACAAGTAGAGTATACTAAGACGTTTGAGAGAACCATGTCGAAGGAACTCGGCAAAATGATCCTGTAGCAATTTTGGAAGAAGGGATGTTCTCCTATGTTTTGAGTAGGAAAACGGTAGCCACTGTTTATTGAAAACACAGGACTCTGTCTAATTATTTCACATGAATTTTTTTTCAAAAATAAAGTTTATCATTCAACAACATTTCATTCAATAGTATTAAATTAGCTTGCTTGTGTATATATATATATATATATATATATATTTATAATTCAAAAATACGAAATAGTCATTTTAATCATATATTTAAAATTTATTGAGTTACAACGCTTGTGTTTCAATTTTGAATAGGATAGTTAAATAATTGCTTGATTTTGCAGTTCAAAACCAAAAGTTCTCTAGTTCTAACTAGAGATGGGATGGGAATTTTAAATTTAGAGTGGGTAATTAAAATAAAACTGTACTGGAATTAGAACCAACCATTTGATTTTTAAATTGAGAAAACATTTGATATGGTTTTTAAAATTTAGAACCGTCGGGTGACGACAAAAACTAGAACCAGTCATAGATAAAATTTATCTTTTATTAATATTTTATTTACATGATTTATAATTTAATTGGTTATAATGATTGAATTTTATCGTTCAATAATTTAAAGTTTTTGTGTATAAATTGTGATCAAAATTATCTAAGTCGGCCCATAAATGTCGACTAATTAACAAATTAATATTGAGAATCATACGATTACAATAGGAAAAATCGAGAAACCAAATCGAAGAACCAAGTTTAGAACTAAACCGACTCCATATGATAATTTTGGATCCGATTTTTGAATTTGAAAACTGACAAATCCGGTTTAGTTTAGTTCTTGACTAGTTAGCTCTAGTTTTAAAACCGTGTCCACCCTCGCTCTAGCTAAGATATTTTTCCTTCACCATTAAAAATATTGTTTTTATCACTTATATTTAATGTTCTATTCATAGTTTTCTGAGATCCAAAGTATATTTAGTTCGCTTGAGTTTTAGACTTAAATTTAGAATTGGTTACGGGTGGTTCACTTAATTTTAGGGAGTTTTTGCCAAAACTGGTCAAATGTGATAAATTTTATTTTTCACATATACTTTATTAAAATTATTCTATATTTTTTGTTTTTCATAACAATTTTTTAAAAGTATTTTATTTTATTAAAATTTTGAAATTACTATTTTTATTGAATTATATGAATATGAGGGTATTTATAATATTTATTTTAATACAAAACGAGTTTTGTTAATTATTTATCTAATTACTATTAATTGAGTTCTCATATCTCTTTATTTTTAGCTTTGATCCAAAAAAATTCTCAAAATTTAGAACCTTGATTATAGTGAATGAATATAGCCAGAAACTCAAATAAAGAAACCCACACGTGGGTTGCATTTAAAGGAGAAAACGACCGATAAGTATATATTTTATTTTCGTGCCGATTTAATGGAAAATTAGGAACTTTTTTGGCAAAGAGATCATATTATTATTCCCTGTGCGACTAACATATAAGCCATGAATTGTCTGTTGACTGTTAGTTAAGCCCTAATCAAACTTCATTTTATAATTTAACTTGTCTCAAACTTACTTAGAAATTGGAACAGTATATTAATCTCACATCAAACTATATATGTGGCTATTAAGACGTTATTTATGACACACGAATGTTAACAGCGACGTACCAAAGCAGGTGACCAGTGCACTACCATTGGTACGAGATTAGTAGCGCGATGAGCTGTTAGGAATTCCGCATATAAGTTCAGGTCCCATATATTAGAAGAGTGTGTTATAAGAAAAGTTTATATATACATTAAACTCAAGACCTAGCAAGTTAGTATTTTTGATCAGATGTGAGATTTAATGTGTGTACGTGGGCTTTTCTTGTGGTGTGCTCTTTTATGATAAAACTCAATTCTCTCCAACATGGCCTTGGCATGTCAATGTTATAAAATTGGCGGACAGGTAACTTCAGTACACCGATGTTAGTTAGCTAGTGACGAAGTGGTAAGGTAGGTACACCGTTATTACTAGTGAAATCTATATACAAGATACAAAACCAAACATATTATGATTTTACGTATTCATATAATCATATAATCACTTGAACCAGATAATATTTCGCTTGCGTTATGTTGTAGCTCTTTCTTTCTAATATGTTGTTTTTACTGTGTCTCCTTTCGCACAATTGACAGCTCGACATTAAGCCTACCAGTTAGTGCATGTAATGAAAAGATTTGAACAATATGCATCTCTTTGAGTCGTTAATTGTTACCCTAAAAGTGTAGATGAAGAAAAGAAGTTACGATGTCACATATCAATCAAATACAAAAATTAGAGTAAATTAGAAAAACTATCTATAGAAATTACACAATAAAACAAAAATTCAAGAAGGTAATTGTGATAATGTAATGACTACCCTTATAACCTTTTGAACAAACAATATATTTGTAATAACTGTTTTTACAAACCATTAACACACAATTTTTATCTTAGATTAAAAAGCGAGTAAACTCTTAATCAGTGAGTCAACCTCAACCTGTGTGTGGTTGAGTAGTTGAAAATACATGGATGTAAACAAATAAAAAAGTACTAATTAATTTCATAAGCATAATGTATCATTCATTGTTATTTGCAAGCTGTAAGCAATTAATTTTGTTGTTGTTTATTAACCTAAATTCCAAACTGAAATTAATTAGGTGGATCGAATAAGACCAAATTAGATCGGACAAGATTGAAATTAACTTATTTAAATTGGAGTAGACGAAAATTAATTGATAAGGACCGATTTAGACTGGAATTAATTTAAAATTTGCTAGGTTAACCGATATTTTCACTGATATCAACCATTTTATTTTAAAAAACTTGTAAAATCCGATATAATTATGATATATCACCCGATATCAGAAATATTCATAACACTAAGTAACTAATGGGTAAAGTAACAATAGCCAGAAGTAGCAAACCTAACTACCTCAGCCTCCTTTACTTCAATAATTAATTACTCCAAGTTACAGGTAATATATAGTATATATTATTCACTGTATATGCCTTTTTATATTTGATCAAGTAATTGTCCTTTTAGAGCTTCTCCAACTACTCATCCACTTTTGCATTCAGTTACCTTTCAAATATGCACATCAAATAATAAATCGATAAACAAGTTTTAACCCAAGTTTATTTTTTTTGGGGTTTTAAACTTATTTTACAGTCTGATTCTGAATTTCTGATAAATAAATGTTATGATAATATTAAGTATGCACCAAAAATGTACATGCATTAAATGGTCCTCACTGGTTACCATCTTCCACAGTTGAAAGGATCAGTCATAAAGGGAATTATATATTTTAGGTCAGAGATTCGAAACCAGAAGCCATGAAATGAGTTATTACAAAAGCTTGTAAAGTCAGCATCAATGGTGTTTTTCTTCTGTCATCGTCAACAACCAACACGGAAGAGTAATTGTGGTTGCTTTCTTGCTTGCTCTCTTTCGGCGAAAATTTATGTTGTTTTCAATTTGTTCCAACTCTACATTCTAAATTGTGTAGACACATTTCTCTATGTCCATGTAATTGTCTCTGTCCCATTGTGTCTACCATGCATGTGCTTCTCTCTCAATCACTCTAAAAGAGGTTTGAATCCAACACTTCTGTATACTTTTTCGCTAAAAATATGGGGATGAAACTGTAACTTTTTTGAAGGAAAAATGAATTTTATTAGTTGAATAGTAATTAACGCGGCTTGAGCTGAAGTTACAAATAGCGATATTTAACAAACAGCTGAAGCTACTGTTTGTTAAAACAAACATGACCAATTCGTGAGTCATTTGATGATGAGCAAAACAAAGAACAAAAGTTCTGATAATAGATAGTACGCAACAACGTTCGCTAATGATTCCTCCAAAGTTTTTCAGCTCGGCTCATTTAACATCATGTAGAGTCACGACCTCCAACTCATACGGATGGGGAAACCTCGTGATCTTGCTGCGGAATATTTTACACAGACATCTCTGATAACCCCGGAGACCAATCAACTCAACTAGTTAGCATTATGCAGAGGCACGGTCTCCAACTCATACGGATGGAGAAACCCCGTGATCTTGCTGCAGACTGACTTAAATCAACTTTCTCGATCAACCTTGCGATTAATATGGACATCGCGAAATTCAAATCCTCCCAGCTCATTGGTTTTAACCGGATCGACCCATCGACATCAGGGACCCCCGTTTCCTTCCAGTACCGATTCCAATAGGACACGTATTGAATTTTGAGCAAGCCGAGACCCCCTAGTTCGGTATGCTTGCATGAGTCTGCCCACCGACGCCAGATAACTCCGGTTCCCTCACAGTACCGGCCTACCAACCAACCAAAAGCAAAACCCCCAGCTCTCCATGCTCGTCGTCGCAACCCAGGCGTGACCCATCTGCAACTTCAGCCTCACCTGCCTCAGCCCATCCCCAAACCACCCGACCTCGCCTCCATCAAAACTTGATCTACCACCCGATCATGCCTCCATCAGACCCAGATCTACCTCCACATGAGCTCTGCTTCTACCGTCCCACCACGGTGACGTCGCCACCAGTAACACGCAGACATCAACACACGTAGGAGATCGGCGACGCGAGACTTCGCCCAATTGTGACGAAACAAACCCTAGGAATAGGGTATAGGCCGATGCTTCCGCGCCTAATTTTTCTTGGGACGCAAAGAATGACCAATAGTATTAATTATCATTAGGGTTGAAAATGAGTCGAGCTTTTAACGAGCCGCTCGAGCTCAATTCATTAAATATTTGGTTCATGTGTGATCGTTACATAATCAAGCTCAAACCGAATTCGAACTCAAGGTTGGGCTCGTTTAATAAACTAGTCGAGCTCAAACTTTTCCTTTTAAGGCTTAAAAACTTTGCAAACCGACTTGTTTAATATTTCACCAATATATATTTTTTACATTTTAATAAATATTTAAGATGAAATTAAATGAGGTGAATCGAACGAGCAGTTTGATAGTTAGTAATTCATAAATTTATTTTTATTTAATATTATTTTTATTTTTTAATGAATATTTGTATTGAAAATTAAGTGAACCGAGTTATACTCGAGCTTTCCTATATCCTTTCGAGTCGAGATCGAACTTAGTTGTATAAGTTTGTTAGAGCCCGAGCCGAACTCGAGCAAAGCACTTTCTTCATAGTCGAGCCCTGCCAAATTAAATGTCGGTTAAGTTCATTTGCGCCCTCAATTATCATAATTAACATATCTTCGGTGGAGATCAAAATTTGCCAATCCGATTACAACCATATACATGTATACACTTTTAACAAAAAAAGTGGTGAATGCTAGAAATTCATTATCAGACATTTTTAACCTGCAACTTAGTAATATGTCATTAATAGGGAAATATAAAGAAGCAACATGTGAAACCCATAATATACATTAATTTGAACATTATAACTTACTCAAACATTAGTGACATAGTAAAAAGGGCACTTATGTGTTGGTTCACTTTGATAGCTATGGTCGGCCATTTTGTTTTGGTAAAAAGTTTTGCCTCCATTATAATGATTGAAGGCAACTCTATAGACATTATCCACTTATGGTAATGTTTTGTCTATTCAAAGATGTGAAAAAACTGAACATGCCTCGACGACAATGGCATGAGGACATTATGCACCAGACACACACAACACCCCTACCTAATTACCATCCATTCTTGCCAAATATCATGAGCAGTGTATCTAGGGGTGTCCAAAAGTGCCCGAAAACTTGATTGACCCGGCAACCCGCCTGGTCCCGAGACCCGTTTGACCAGTGGCCCGATGAAAGCAGGTCGGATCTGAACACACCCACCTCACTTTTAATCGGGCAGGTATTTCACGGGCGGATGAAGTGTTACCCGTGGACTACCCGACAACCCCAATACAATGCAAAACCAGCTCAATATGATACCTCAAGCCTACAACCAGAAACCATCGACCTTACCGCACAAAGTGTGATGCTCAACCTCTGGGGTGTCTCCTTCGTGGACTTATAGAAAATTGTGAGATGCTCAATCCAATAATATCTCTCCAATCCCTTTTGAATGTGTTGGGGGAATTAGGTTCAGGGATAAATTTCTTGCATGTAAACAATAATACATTTAAATTTATTTAGTCAAGTGATTTTATATTTGGTTTTGTAAGGTACTAAGGTCAAAGAAACATTAAACAGTGAAAATAGTTATTATGTTTATCATTCTAAGGTTTGTTCTGTAATATATTTCATGCTGCACTAGCTTTTGTATCTCCCATTCTAAGCTTTTGGGCTTATGATGTTGCAGGTTATTAATTTGTGTTCATCCTATATATGCTGATTGCTTCCTATACATCTGTCATTCGGACTGAAGAAACTGAGATCTTCACTAGCACTGTGATTAACCAAATTCTCAAACATACTCTCAATCGAGTATGACTCGGTTGTTACAACTGGTACAGAATTCAGGTTACATTACTTATTCGTGCAACCATCTCGAAAAGTCAGCTATTAGATCCTCTACCGAGGAAAATGTGCATGCATACATAACTAATTATGGCCATCAGCAGCAGAAGCAGTACTTTCTTCCTTAGAAGGATCATGTTCATTTGTGCTTGTGCTTTGGTCCTGAAGAGGGCTAGGATCATGGCCATCATCATCTGTCATAATAAGGAGGATATTGAGCTATTTAGATAAAAGTTTGTTTTCATGCTATAGAATAAAAATGTTGGTTTGAAATACCTTCACCATCACCATCAGCAGGAGCATACGCTGAGCGCCTTGACCGTGCTTGATGATGTGCTGAAGGCTGGTGAGAACAAAAGGCAATTACTACTTATCTATACACCCTATGCAAGGTCAAATTACCAAAGACAAAGCATATTCGTGCAACATTACTATTGCTGAGTAGGCTGCACCAGGCTACATTTGTGCAAGGATTGGGCAATGAGAGTGAGAATCGGCTTAACTTGTATGTAACTTAGTTTCACTTTGATTCTCATTCTCAAGCCATTGCTCGATTCCCATTTTGCAAAATGGCAATGAAAATAGGATGACATTAGAGGATAAGAATGAAGAGAGAGTGATATGAGGAAATAAGTATATGTGGGAATCAGAAGAATTTTGCATAATTCATCATTTACACAACTAGAGGAGATGGTTTATGCTTTCATTTCCACACCAAAACTATCCAAAGGCAACAGCAGACACAACAATAAACATAGACCCTGAACTTTCTAAATGAACATGGAAGGTCTAATGTAAGCACGTTGTTATGCATCAGACTCGGAATGTATCATGTTTCTAATAAAAATTTAACAATCTACAGTAAGCAAGATTATCCCCCCCAAATTAATTCGATAAATCCAGAATATACAAGTGTGAGAATTTACTTATGCACTGATTTGTGAATGGCCGATATTTAGACTTGGAAATGATTAATTCAATGTGCAACATGAAGAAAAAATTCCAAGCAGTATAACAGAACATACCTGCAGTTTTGGGCGGAGGGCTTCAAGAGGTCCTTTTGGTTTCTGTGCTCCTTGCTGTTCACAAAGTTCAAAAAAGAGGCTGCTTAATCAGGTCAACCTTCAACGCATATTGCAATATATCCATATCTATTTTAAGTTATAAACACCTTCCAAAAGATTACCTTTCCCAATGCCCAGTCAGCAGAGTCGAAATAAGCCCGTTCATGGTCCTGATAGCAAACAAAATTTATGTGTTATTCTCAAGCCTCAACTTGGTAAGATATTGAACAATAATTTCATAAATAGAGAAGAAGGTTAATGACCTTGGATATCAGTGGAGGCTTCTTTGGTATTATTCCTCCATACTTCTTCTTGATGACATCCGCCTGTTGAAAGAGATAATTTAAGTTATATGATTCAAATAGTGAAATACACAGAAGACAATTCAAACAATATATAGCATGATGCAATCAAAACCATATTATGCTGATACACAGACGTGTGGAATGGAGGAGTTTTCATGGTACATAAACTCAGATGTATAATGTCACATTTCAGACTTCTAAAATGGCATTTAACAAATACCTCTTGCTGGGGTGAAGGCATAGACTTTTCCGTATTTTCATCAGTAACTTTTGGGTCTTCTTTGGGGTTGTCACCTTCAATTGGAAGATTGTCAACCGGTTCCTGCTTCTTTACTTCCTCAATGTTTGCACCAGACATTTTATGTGATTCTCACGAAACAGCTGCAATAAGGCCAGATAACTATAATCACTAGTCAGTCACACCCCAATCATTCCCTGTATTGTTTGAATGTACAGAAGTATCTCTCAGTTTCAAGATCACACTCATTTTCATTTTACCCTTGCCTCCATGATACTCACACTAGACAGTTGGACCATTGGCTCTGACAACATGAATTTTGGATGTTAAGAATGATTATGCATATTATTTGGTTAATAAATTTTCTCTGTTACTTTTATGATGATATGATCTTGAGTAATCACTGTCAGAAACCTCCAAATTATCTGCTATTAACTCTCAACTCTTATTTAGTACAAAAATAACAGGAGTGACTGAAAATGGTAGAAAGGACAGCCTTCCATTAATGTGTGTGGTTGTCTTGTCTATGGAGGGAAGGAGACATTGAGCAGCATAAACCAAGGTGGGACAAAATTAATGAGAAATAAGATCCCACCCATGGAGCCCTTATGTTTTCACTTATCTCTACCAACTTTGGAAGAACCATTTTTTATTGACAGGGAAGAAAACACTTCTTCATTTCTTTGCAACTCATTCTCTCGAAAGCCTAACAGAAAATGAGAAATATTTTTCCCTCGCTCCCTCAAACCAACACTGTCAACCATGACGTTTATCTACATAACTAAGCTCCTATGACGTTTTTCTGTATCTTATAGCACCAAATCCCAGCTGTTTTAAACTCAGTCAAATTAAGCACACTATATATTGTTTTCCGGCTTTCAGTCCACATACCGGCCGGATTTTGTCAATAGTTTCCTCTATGACCGTGGATGGCATTCAATGCCCTTCTTCAATCCCTATCATCCATCTTTTGCACAAAGCAGTATAAACTATAAATTTGATCAAGAATAGTCCAAACAAAAGTCCCTTTCACCAGCATCAACTTCACTATACCATCAAAAAGTTCAAAGACCAACATGTATTCTTCAGATTCAGATATCATAACGCTAACCACATCATTTATAACAAACATAACAGAGACCATCAATTCAGGCACGACAAATCATTCACTTTTATAACCACTGTATATAGAATGTTCAGAATTCCAGTTAATACATTCAGAAACACAATTCATGAATACATAGTGTTGCAACAAGATGGTGATTGTATTTCAAGTATCCTTTAAATGAGAGGCAAGCAATAATAATAATAATCTTAGTTCAACTAGAACCAAAAGCAGACAAGTGACCTGTGATCCAAACATGAAGATATATGAAAACAGCATCAGATAATCAAAAACAAACACGACCCAGATTGAAAATCTCAATCACTGGCCCACTAAGGCCATAATCAAGATTGCACCACACAAAAACATTAAATAAAATAAAAAAGATGATACTTTTGTCCTTCAAAGTCAATTGCATTCCCATTGAGCCTTAAAAAACAACAATCAAAACACGACCCATACAATCAAATCCTGAAATTAGCAATTCCAGACCAGAGACGCAGATGGGTTCGGTGCTTCACCTGAAGCTCAAGGAGAAGAAATTGGAGATTGTTGCAGAGCGAATCGTCTTCTTCACCGCCACGTTCAGTCTCAAAAATGAAAGCGTTACAGGCGTTAAGTGTACGCACAGCACATTCTAATGGGCCAAAAGGGCCCGAATCTTCATAAATTGGCCTTAGTGGACTATGTCTTAGGCCCAATAGCTAGATACTGAAATGGCTCGGTGTTTTAGGCCCATTTGACCTATTGACTCAATCAGGAGGCTGGCTGGGAAAGTTGACTTTTCTTCAACTCTGGTCAAGAGGTTTATGTGTTTTTGTCAAACCTGTTGACCATATCTTGTTACATAGTGTGTTAGGCTTCACAATATGAAAAATCGAAACACTCCTTTTCCAAGTCAAATTATGCAGATTTGAGTACTTAATTATTGCCTAAACTTGCTTAATTTTTTTTTCTTCTTATTATGACTGTTGATGGAGGACCTAACTATTCGGCAAGATGTGGGGATAGACATATACACATGAATTCATATTTACTTGACCTTGCTGCAAATGCTAAGAAAGCATGTGAACTTTGTAAATATTTTAGCTTCATTTTTTAAGACAGCTTTAGATTTTCTTACAGACCGAGCCGGAAAATAAAATCTCATTATTTAAAATCGTTTGATAGACTTTTGGTTTATCATTTGATAAAATATATTATTTGCTTTTATTGGACGGTTGTGATTGAAAACAATGCAAACACGGCCAGATTTACGCGGTGAAGGAGCAAATAATGTGTCACAAATCATGGCAACAAGCGCGGCTAGTGTTGGAACGATGCCAAAGTTTAGTTACAAACACACAAAAACATTTTTTAATGACATCGCAAGAAACAGAAGTACAATATAATATTCATTCACCAAAGTAGTAGAATGTTTTGGTCAATGACATCAAAATATGGTCCAAATTTGATCACTACCACAACCTCTATAAATCCAACACCTTCCCCATCACTTCTCTTCCAACCAAACCAAAAACAAACTACAACTACAGCAGCTTCAAAACCCATCAAGAAAATGGCAAAAGATGGAAAGAAGAAGGGAGGAGAAGCAGCTTCTGAGAATGGTGAAGCACCCCCAAAGCCAAGCAACAGAGGGCTCTCCATACTAGACTTGATCCTCCGCCTTCTCGCGGCCGTGGGAGTCCTTGGAAGTGCCCTTGCCATGGCCAAATCCAGCCAAACCCTCCCTTTCTCCACAAACTCTGCTCACTACACAGCTAATTATTATGACATTCCCGCCTTCACGTAAGTTTCTAACACTTTTGAATATGTGAGTCTATATCACACATCAGGAAAATGTAAAGGGTTTAAGGAAATTTGATGTACACATTAGACTCGTGACATGATAGGCTGGTGTCCAGTATGTATACTAATGTGTCGCGTATGTGAAACAGGTTCTTTGTGGTTGCAAACTCGATGGTGTGTGTGTACATAGTTGTGATCTCAATCCCCTTATCGATCTTGAACATCATCAAGAGCGCGGCAAAGACTACTAGGATCGTTTTGGTCATCCTCGACACAGTAAGCAACAAAATCAAGAACATAATAAACATAGGATTATGGATAATGTGTGTTTTGTACTAAATGGACATGTGTTTTTTGCAGGTGATGTTGTGTCTTCTCACTTCTGGGGCGGCTTCTACTGCAGCTATTTCTTATCTTGCACACAATGGGAATTCACAGGCCAATTGGTTCGCGTTTTGCACACAGTACAGCTCCTTCTGCTCTCAGATTTCTGGTGCTCTGGTTGGATCTTTTGGGGCTGTTCTTGTGCTTATGATCCAAATCATCGTATTATCCGTGTCAATCTCTAGATGCTAGCTGAGTTAATTTTGTTGTTTCATTATTCATCCATGTATGTTCATTATGTTGGTTTTGCAAGATGGGTTCTGCATCAAAATCTGCAGGAGTGGAGCTAGTTTTTGGTTTTAAACTTTGAAAGTGAGTCTGTTAATTGTGTCCAATACCAAAAGTTGTTTTGTTTCATTTGATTTAAATGAAGATTATTCAATATTCATCATTTATTTCGCGATTGTCTTTGTTAGCGTTGCACATTAAAAATTCGTGAATCTTGTCATCAATTAATTGGTGCCTTCACTTATCAGCAATTTTTAGGTTGATCGAACTTTAATGTTTCACAAACAAAGTCCATCGTAAGTGAATCTTCTCATAAAAATTTGCAAGTGAGGAAAGATGTTAGTGTTTTATGTAAATACTCGCGTTCTGCTTTGCCCGTAAATAGAGGTGTTACATTATCATCACTTAAAATGTTTTGGAACTTTATACCTATCAACTTGACATTTCAAATGAATCATACTCGAACAGAGCTATAAATTATCTGGCAAGAACCTCTATGTTGAAATGAAGATTTGAAATTGTACACTTTATATATCTTATTTGGCAACATATATAATAGCATTACTTAATTATCATTCACTCATCTCACAAGTTCATGGCACTCCCATTGCAGTGTCTAAATCATTCTAAGATCTTCTTGCTACAGTAAGCTTCAATCCATGCTCCATTGACAGAACTGTCATCATCCTGTACTTCACAGGATGATTAGGCACCAAACTGAACTTGAAAAACCTGCATAAAATGGCAAGTGCCATCTTCATCTGAAGGTATGCAGAGTCCTTCCCAAGGCATATTCTAGGCCCAGCCTGTAAAAAAGAGGAAGGAATCATGAAAGTTCTTCAAACCCAAATCAGTGTGTTAAGTATAGATCATGATCCAAACACTGTTTTGAAAGAATGTACCTGAAATGCAGTGAACTTGAATGGAGATGCATTCTGGAAAAACCCATCTTTGAGCCATCTCTCTGGTTTGAATGTAGCTGCATCAGAGCCCCAGTTATACTCCATCCTTCCCATTGAATATGGAACATATGTCACCATGCCTCCTGCTTTTACTCTTGTTCCATCTGGTAACACATCATCCTCCAAAATTCCCTTAGGGTCCTGCAGTCATAGAAATGCTTGTTCATTGAGTATGTGCTTTCAGAGATTTTAAAACTCTACTCACTTACAAGTTTGAACTGATAGGGGGAGATCAGAACTTTGCTTATCAAATAAGGGACATTAAGCTAACATCATTTAGCTGATTAAAAAGAACAACATTATATGAGACTTTGCACGTGAAACAACACACAAGCACAATCAATAAATCGATTCACATCCTTTTCAGACGTATTATGTGAACTCCGCACGAGAAAAGACAAAGATCATTTGGATCCACATCTTCTAGATTTTACAACATTGCTTCTTTTTTTTGCTGTTCATGGTTTTGATTTGACAGAAGTCAAGGAGATTCATACCTGAGGAACTGCTGGATACAAGCGGAGCGTCTCAGTGATGACAGCATGCAGATAATATAATCTTCCCAATGAATCATAGTTTAGGAGTCCTGCATATTGTATAGCTCTTTGACTGAAAGATCCAGGATCCTCAGTATCTTTCTGAAGCAATGTAACATTCTCTTCTTTGGCCCTATCTTCTTCCAACTTCACTAGCTCTGAGTACAGCTTCTCAGCCACATGCTCATGTGTCATCAGCAGGTATATTGCCCATGACAGGGTTGTTGCTGTCGTGTCGCGACCCGCGATCACAAAGTTCAGTATAACATCTCTCAGGCTCTTGTCAGTAAAATTGTTCTCCGGATCTTCACCGAGCTCAATGAATCTTGACAATATATCATGCTTCATCTGATACATACATAGAGTATCATGAAATGAGCCAGGTGTGTGATATGATATGATATGTGTAGAGATAACTTGCACTACAAGAAAGCTTCATCATGTAATTTACCTTTATGTTCTGATCATGGTTTGTCTTTCTTGATTCTTCAATCTCTGCTTTCCTTCTCCTTATGACAGAATAGGTGAAATCGTCGATGATTTTGATGCTCTTGTCGAGTAGAGCCTCTGATCCCACATTGATAAACTTCTTCACTTTCCACAATGGATCTATGAACCTCAGTGTCACAATGATGTTTGCAGTGTCGAAAGCTCGAGCAAAGCAGTTTTCGGGTAAATCAGGAGCCAGAGTTCCTATTTCAACCCCGAAACCAACCTTGCATATTGAATCCAGAGTCATCCTCATCAGCAGTTCCTACAAAACACAAGTTCTTAGACATTTAGAGTCACAAAATGGCCTTACAATCACTTTTTTATGTGAAAAGTTTTGTGGATCACCTGCATATCAACTTCTTGGGTTTTAAAGGATGCGCGAGTTAGGATATCGGAGAGCTTGAGGCTATAATCTCTGAAGACTATGGTGCTGAAGTCCCTAAGATTCTTGGATGCAAACTCAAAGCTTGCAGTTTTTCTCTGTCTCCTCCAAAGCTCACCATCTACATTGAAAATCCCATTTCCAAGCAGCACTTCCATGTATGAATGATACACTTCACCCTTCACAATTTCACATCAACCTCTCAAATTCTCAAAACCATAAGCAACCCAAAAATGAAAAGAAAAGAAAACATGATGGCATAGTAAATATGTTAATTTTTGTCTTTAGACTAGTTTTTTAATCAACAATACCGTCAACATGTGAATCAGAACTAGTGAACTCATGCTTATTATTACATGAGATATCTGTCACTTTTTGTCTCTTTAGACCAATTTACCTTGGGATAATTGGGGAAGTTGGTCTTGAGAACATGTTCTACATTTGCAGGATCAGCAATGTAAGTGTAGGTGGTGAAGGGCATGGGAACCACAACAGTTTTGGACTCTGACAAGTACTTGACAAGCCAATCATGCATCCTGTCATAGTTTGTGAGCTGCTCGATCGCTGCTCCCACGAGTGGCCATGTCTTGGGGCCTCTCTTGTTCCTCTGGCTCCATCTGTGGATGAAGATCCATGACAGAACCATGCAAGCCACCATCAACATGCTCATGTTTGTCACCTCCTCAGAAACAAGAAAGAAAAAAAAAGGAAGTGAAGTTTTGATGATATTTTGTGGGATAGATGAAGCTGTTTCTTATAACAGGCATAAGAAAAATTAGGAGTCATGAAGCTTATGAGTTATCTGTATTTCAACAATCTTTCTGTGCTGAGAAGAGACTTTCGGATTATTTAATGTTTCATATCTTTTGCATCCTTAAACAAAACTCAGCCTACTTCTCCTACAAACTACTAAAATTTAATGGTCATTCAAAAATTGCAAGGC
The DNA here is from genome assembly GCA_963920655.1 of Geranium rotundifolium. NCBI lineage: Eukaryota > Viridiplantae > Streptophyta > Magnoliopsida > Geraniales > Geraniaceae > Geranium > Geranium rotundifolium. Next base: position 24,520,482 of record OY987320.1, read on the forward strand.
TTGACCAATATCTCAGTTTCATATTTCTTTAATAGTATTATTAATAAAGAACAATCAATAAATTTCTGTACACATGATCTCTTGACCCTTCCTCATAATGCTGCTATGATCTATCTGGATAAGCATATTAATTGACAGAAAGTCTACATAATTTAGTGCACACTTTACCCATAGACTTGGTTTTTTTATGGAATTAAGAAATTGGGTACAGCTTGTTCCTTGTAAACTGCTTGCAAAACTGGATTTTGGCATGTGGGTCATGCTCATATTTTAATTTAAAGAAGATAATGATGTATCAGAATCAAGATTCAAGAAGACTTATAAAATTTGATACAGATCTTCACATAACAAGAGCTGTGTGTTATAGAGTACAGTTCAGTTTGTGTAAAGAAGAAGCAAGGTCAACTACAAACAATTTTTACAAATTTTGTCTCCTATTCTTTCTGTCTTTTCTATGTCACTGGAACTCATAAGTCATTGGGTTCATTAAAAATGGCTGGCTCATTTGGAGCTTCCCTGAATCCGAGTACTGGCACGACGCGTCGCCTAGCTGAACCTTTTGAGGTTGGACAGTTCCAGAAACATGTCCTGTGTTGTTTTGGAAATGAAAGGAGGATGTATTGTATGAATGGTCAGTTAAGAGCTGTGAGATTGGACCCAAATCCATTTCCAGTATGTGAGACAGTGACCATGTTCTAGGCATTTTCAACATTTCTTGTTGCCCATTAGCCCCAATACTATGTTCATTTGTTGCTGCTAGTGATGTTTCTGTTGCTGTACTAAACTGAAACTGAAAATTTTTGTTGTCCACCATTTTCTCCTCCAAATCAGCCCTCCCCATGTGTCTCTTCTTGTAGATCCTACACAGTACCCAATCGTCCAGCTGAAACACAACAAACAAAAGTCTAACTCAGTACAGTACTGTATTAAAGTCTGGCCTACTTAAAAACTCAAACTGATCCAAACAGATCATATATGAATGATCCAAACAGATCATATATGAATGATCAGTGAAAAGACGCTTACTCTCATGGATCCGATTCCCTTGGCGGGTCTTTTCTTGGAATCTAGTAATCGATACTCGTGCATGATCCAATCGGTCTTCACGCCCTTGGGAGGCCTGCCCTTGTAGAAAACAAGGGCCTTCTTGACCCCAACATACTTGCAAGCACTGTAAATGGCCTTATCAGTGCCTGTGGCCTTCCAATAACCCGACACCGTGGCCCGATTGGGCCTGACCCCGTTCGGGTACTTCCGGTCACGGGGAGTGAAGAAGTACCATTCATTCTCTCCAAACTCAGCCTTCTCTGAAAATCCATATTTCACAAAAGGGGTCAATGTAACAGTACTATACAAGAAACCAATCAAGAAAAACAAGATTTGGTATGAACATGTAAATAAGAAGTTTGTAGGGGACTAACCTGGCAATTGCCAAGGATCAAACTTGTAAATATCAACTTCTGGGATTATGGAGACAGGACATGGCTTGGAGGTTGCTTGGTTTCTAAGGTAGTACATGATCAATTCTTCATCAGTTGGGTGGAACCTAAACCCAGGTGGAAGATCACATGAAGAACCCATTTATTTATTGAAATAAAAAATCTTGAGGATTTTTCTTGTCCAAAAAAAGAAAAAGAAAATAGTTTTTTTCTTCTCAAGAGGGGTGTTTGGGAGGTGAGAAAATTCAAAGGGGTGAAGAGAGAAAAGAGGGTGTTTGAAATGTTTCCAAGGTGTGGGCTGCTCCTTTTATTTGTGTTGGGCTTTTGTCGTTTTGTGGAGTGATGAAGCTGATTGGTTTCAATTTCTTATTACTTTATTAGTGTTAATTGGAATATTCGAATCTTAAATTCGAAAATAAACAATTCAACTCGATTACATATACAACGCGTGTGTAATTAAATAACTAAATAAGTAATAATAAATTAAGAGTTTTGTGAGTTTCATAAAATTTTGAAAAGTATAGGCTTTTGTCAAACTCATTCATTGAAGAAATGAGAGTTTAAGTTTAATTTGGAATTAATTGTTGTGAAACCAGTCAAATACCAACAAATCGTTAAAATCTCATTTTCTTTGACCGTTCCACCGTTATATTTAGTAGTGGGATTGGGCAAAACCCATTAATGGTTTCACCTTTTTATCTTTTCTTGTAGATATTTCTTGTGGTGGGCCTATTGTCAAGATCCAGCAATTTCTAAAAGATGGTCGATTTTTTATTATTAGTAAAGACTAGCTTAACATTAATTTATTTGATATATTTATTCCATACATAATTTTCAATTAAAATTTACAGTGAAAATTAAACAAGATCCGAGGTTAGATGTTTTTTTACGAGACGAAATATATATAAATTTAAGTAAAAACATTTATAAGTCTAGTCGTATTTAGTTTAACATTTTATATACAAACCGATGTTGTTGTAATTTAAATAGGGGCAAAATTGTAACTTTACCACTCAACCAGAAAAATCCTTTAATAATCTTACTAATACTTTTGAATATTATTATTTAAGTGAGGACATATACAATTCTCGAATTTTGGATTAGAAATGTGTAATTTCAAATTCTCGAATCAAAAAGAGTACTAGCTCCTCCGACATATCTTTTTTACACCCTCGTGATAGTTGGGTGGGGCAAATAAGCTCAATTAAGAATGACAGAATTCTTATTGCCAATGGGGATCTGATGCCCTACCCTTCCTCGGGGCGAAGAATTCCTAAACTCCCGAAATGTACAATTTTAAATTCTCAAATACATAAATATGTTTTAACGTTATTTTTTGTTGTAGACGAAAAACATGGTATTCACGTCTTCGGAAAATCTTTATCTCTTTGCTAGAAACGGTGATTCAAAATTATCAAATCCGCCCCGAACTCGCTCCTGTACCACCTCTAAACCCAATCAAGTGTGAAAGTGACACGTGGCACTTCCGGAAAGGGTGGAGAAGGATAAGAAGAGAAGAGAAGAGAAGTGGTGGTTCTTATCTAGCCACGTCATGGAAATGGGTCCTGATTGGCCACCTGATTTGGACGCATGCTGTATGATTGTCAATTTTTCGGATTAACATGGATTATTGTGTACGTGGCATGATTGACTTGAAGATTTGGATTCACACATATCGTATATTCGTAATAATAATGAATTAAAGGTGTTTGATTAATTTAAGGCATCGTCGTGTGTGTGTGCACGGGCATGTGTACGTACAATATGATGTAACATCGTAGCAGGTGGCTCATCTTTGACTTAAGCAATTTTGTTTTCTCTTTGTATTTTTCGATAAGGTTAAGCTGTTACTCTCATAAATACCCAAACCGTGGCAACACATTCTTTGATTCTCGATGGTTGAGCCATACAATCCCATATGCAATGGACAAGGTTTTTTCTCTATCATTAGCTTAATTTTTTTGGAAATCTGTGTATAGCCACGATAAGTTTAAGTACTCATTTTTATGTTTATAAATGTTAGCTTAACTTTTTTCAGCAAACGTTAATTTTATTGTTCATTTTTGTTCTATGTTTTATTGATTTTTTATTTTATATTTGATTTGGTTGGTTGCTCAAAAAATAGATGAGAATGTCTTTTTTTATTTATTGTTTTTTTTTTTTTTTTTTTTGAAATTTTATATGTGATAAATTTTAATTATTTTATTAAATATCACAAATAGTTGCGCGGTGCTACACTTAGTTTATATTATATAAAATCATGGTATATATTAATATACTTTTTGTGTCAACTTATGCTTGCCCTAATAGTTGGCCCTGCTGGTTTCTTACTTTCAATCATAATTCGAGACAACGTGATGTATTATTCAAAAATGTGATTATTATTATTATTATTTTGTATAAAATCACGGTTAACTTTATTTCTTGAGCACAAACTATACGATTATTATATTTCTTTTAGTTTTAATCACTGAATGATTGAAACTAGCCTCTAACTTTTTAAAATTTTAAAATATATCATTAGTTTTTTTACTCTCTTTCTTCAATTATGGCTCTCATCTCTTTAGTTTCTTCAATCATGACACCACAGAGCCAGCCACACTTCTGAAACCAAAAATGTTCTCAGCAACAACAGTTCGAGCAACTAAATTTCAAAAACATTATCAGACACCATTTACAGCTGAGCGATTACACAAACACACCCCTAACAACATGAATGATCGATAACATGAATCGAGATAGAAACTACATATGATTAGCCTCCGAATTGTAGCCACGTTATTAGTGTAGTCGACTTCATAAAAAAAAGACGAAACGCTTTAAAACAAAAACCAATTCCATATCCAAATACCTCAAAAAGAATATGAATATGATCCATGACCAACTCTAGTCCACACATGTGGGCTCCTACTTTTATATCCTTAACGAGGATAGGGTTCATAGGAACCTATCAAAGCATCTTCAATTTTTTTAATAGATACGGTCCAATTATTTATTTATCATTAGCTTTTATCTTCTTGGTCGAGGTGATGATAACTAGGCGACAAAATTTGAAGTATATATCTATCCTTTTAGGGAAAACACAAATATTATTAATTAACTAATCCATATACCGCCGGACAGTCAAAACAATAGATGCTAGGACAAATTCCGTACCGTGATCTCTTGTACTGTTAGATAAATTCTACATGACTAGTTTATGAGCCACAAATTTACAAGAGCGACGAACAAAATAAATAAAAACACATGTTCTAGAATTGGACATTACGCATCACTTATTGCTAATGATACTTTCAAGAATATCCAATTCGATCCGTTTAACAATATATAAAGCCACGGCCTCGAACTCATGCAATACATGCAATACAGATAGATTAGTGACATTAATTACTTCCAAACACCACTGTAGAATTAGTCTGGTACGGGCCTGTTTCTTAGTTTTAGTAGTGGGCCGAGATATCTAGTAAAGCCCAACTATGGTTATTGGTGGGTCTGGTCGCAACGAGAATTGGATTTAAAAGACGACACAGAAAGAGTTTATATTTGAGTAAATTTGAACAGTAAATCAGTCAAATGATTTGCATTGTTATAATTCATGTGATCCAAATTATCAAATTATTATTTTATTTACTATATAAAAGAGATAAATCAATGGCATAAAAACGGTGTATTTAACGAGATTTTCATTTTAGTACGATATTCTTTCAAATGCATAAATTTATGCGTTGTGAACTTAATTTTTGTTTTCATCATCTTACCCTAATTCCTTTAAAGCAGATAAAAATATTACTATATAACTTTTGAATTTTACAAAATGACAATAATGTTATTGATATGAAGTTAATAAAAATAATAATTAATATACGGGTTTAGTCAACATTTGTATATTAGTTAACATTATAAATCATGACAACTCATCATATTCCATTTTTCTTGATTTGTAAGGGAAATGTGGGGAATCGGCTTGTTTTGCCTGAACATTAGAGGTGTTTTACCAGGTGTTTGCTGTAATAAAAAAAGTTTTAAAAATTGCACGATACAGGGATTTTCAGGGTCATGACAGAAAAATGGCAGATTTCTATTTTTGTATTATTATTTTTCTAATATAAATTCATTTACATATGTAATAATATTATGGTCCAAATTATAATATTTTCAACTTTTTTTAGAAAAAAATATTTATTTTGGACAGAAACGACTCAAATTGGTCCAAAATCAGTACAAAACCGGCTCAAAACGGCTAAAACGTCACGACGTAGCGCCCGTGTGGTTTTGGGGGCTATGGAGCCGCCATGATGTCAATGACGGACGCCATTTACGACACTGGTAACAGGTGCACGGAGTTTTTCTAGCCAGCTGAGGTGGAGGCCGTAAGGCTTGCATAAGCATTATGGCGTTGCGAGTGGAATGGTTGGAACGTAACTATCTTAGAGTCATTGCTAAGACATAGTTTGCAGGCTCATTTCGACCAGGTCATCCAAAAGGTTCGGTTGTGTGAATTTATCTTCGACTACCACGTCTCATTGTGAACATGCCTCTCAGTTTCTGTTAAGTTATCTAAAAAATACTGCATTAAAGCGGCATATATACTTGTTATGTCAGTTCATTGTAATTTTATAAAAAGTTGGGTGCATCAACTTTCTTATCGACTATCTTTGTTGTTGTCGGTAATTTTTGGTATATCAGTGAATTACAAATAAAAGAGTAGAGAATAATTGGATCGTAGCCGACCAGGCTGTACAGGGCTACTGTAGCTACGAGGTGGTGAAGTAAATGAGGAGAATTAAAAAGCACAGAAAGATAAGAAGGGGATGGTGACGACATAAGTGAGTTTGGTTGTTCACTTGACGACACATTCATAAGCATCAACCCAATAATAAATAACATTAAAACTACATTACGGCTCCTAACTGACACAACGGTCCTAAATAATTGGAAAAGTGGTACCCACACACGACATGACAAATTGTACTGCACCACACTCGACCCCCCACACACCACGTAACCATTGCTCCTCCTCATTAATTATCACATTCATGTCCTAATGTTCAGCTTGGCCCCACTTCGACTCCTCCACGTGTTGCCCGTTTATTTGCCTTTTATCATCAAAGTATTTTATCACTCCTTAATTTTGAGTTAATAGCATATTCAACTTAGAAACTCAGAATTTTATCAACAATTAACAACTCAAAATAAGAGTCAAACCAGCAAATATCATGTCAACAGTGCAGCGGTGAGTTTGAACATTTTATAAATAGAAAATACATATCCCCAGCCTCAATTATACTTTTACATTTATTCATTTGTTTCACTTAACACTAATGGATTAAATCTTATTGAACTTTGAGAAGAAAGACTAAATTACCTTCACCATCACTGTTACAAAAATAATACAATAGTTTGGTATGGAATCTAGATTGCTCGAATATTGACAGCATGCATAGTGAGCGCGTTGCCATAATATTTGATGTGTACATACTTATGTGTGTTTCCACTAGTTATGACATCGTATCATGTACACCGCCCTTACATAAGAGGTGCACATCATGGATAGTGTGGACAACGTTTTTATTGTCCCATTACTCAAAAATTGTCATGTTGGGATGACCATCATGTGATTATGTTACGTGTTGTTTCTATCATTGTGCTAATTTACAGGTTCTTTGTACTTATTATTTGTGTAGTGAGCATCATCCATCTTACCGGAGTTCGAATCCGAACAACAATCATTAGTTTTCCTATTGTTCCATATACAAAGAAACTGGTGAAAAATAGAAAAGTTAACCTTAATACAAAAACTTAAATCATAACGGACCTAACATTTTTTATGTTGAAGAAGTAACGAGCCTAACATAATAACCCTAATTGACCCCGATTTATACTCATCATCTTATATCATTACACCGTCATCACGTTTGAGTTTTTTACGAGTACGAACGATTGCAACTACGATCAAATCTAATATTTCCAGAGATATTTTTGGCATTATTTTCTTAATCACAACAATAATATATAACTCACAAATTTATACTGTTTCCTTTTATCTATGAAACCAAAAACTTTAGGCCTTCTCAGTTATTGATTAGGTTATATATAATTGTAAATTAATTAATCTCCAATCTTTTTGCATTTTTATCGTCTCCTCATTAACCTTACTCGGTGTCCAATGTTTCACCTTGACATTGTTTTGATCAATGTTGTCATAAACAATAAAGCAAATTTGTTTCTCGGGAGTTGGATTTAGGGAATATATTGTACGGAATAGAATGAAATGATGGTAATTATTGTACCCGACACTCAAAAACATATACTGCAACTTTAGCTGAAAAAGGTTTGGTTTCTCGGTAGCTACTCATTTTATTATTAATAAATAAAAAACTTTATACAACATATAATGTTAAATTTATTTTCTTGTTTATTGCACAATTACTATAATATTGATTTTACTGTATAGTTCGTGTCAGTGCCAAAAATGGATCCACGTGACTGCATTTCATTTCTTGCATTAATTACTAATTACACTCACCACCACCCTTGTGCTTGCAAGTTGCAACCACCACTCAAAAAGACCTCCAAGTATTGTCGAGACTGTCAATATATCACCGGGTAGGCTGAAAACCTAACCGGCTAGGTTAAATTATATATGTAGTTACGACGTTTTTCGAGATTGGCTAATTTTGAAGAAACTGAAGAATCATGTTACAAAGAATGTCGAAGCATCTGTTACGACATCTTGTGTGACATTGTTGACGGCGTCTCGGCAAGCATCCTGATCGACAGAAATCAGGAAAGTGCAGACTCGGCAGTGCAGCAAGAAAACGATTAGGAAAGTGCAGAACGACTCCTAATCTGAAAAGAAGAAAGACGGTGATTAAGAGGAAACCCTTGAGGGTTAGTACTCATCCATGATTGCTATAAAAGCTTAGGCTACCCCCTTAGCAATTGTGTGGTTCTTGATTTGTTTCCTAGCAACAATTTGCAAGGTTCTTAGACGTGAAGGTTTGCGGGCTGAGAAATTGCAGATTGTGCTTAGGACTGTGTGTATCACATAACTATAGAGAGTTAGGTGATTGAGGGTTTACTGAAAGTCGTGAGTTGAAGACTGCACGCAACCACCAAGCTTGAAGAAGACTTGAAGACGACAGAGCAAGGCGATTGCTCGAAGAGTGGAATCAAGACGTTCTTGGATTCAGGGGGAGACCCTGAGATAGATTGCACTGTAAGACGTAGCATAAAGTATAGATCTAGGAGGGATCACAGGTACTTGTATGTTCTGACGGATTACTGATAAGTGAAATCTTTCCACTAGGCTGAGAGCCCCCAGACGTAGGTGACGTTGCACCGAACTGGGTAAACAATCTGCTGTGTCATTACTTAGAGCTTTATATTTATTGTCCTGCTTTATCTACGCAAGAAGTCAGACACAACGTTATAGCATTCTGTGTAACATTGTGTGTGGCATCTTGCACGACTAAGTGATCAGAATTTCAATTGGTATCAGAGGGGGCACCTATAGCTTTAGGTGAGTTCCTAAACAAATATTTTGATCAAAGATGGACAATACCAGAGAAGGAGGATCCATAAATCGACCACTTGTTCTAGATGGAAGCAACTATGGCTATTGGAAGGCTCGAATGTGTGCCTTCATGAAGTCACTAGACAACAAGACATGGAAGGCTGTACTCAATGGTTGGAATGCACCACAACTCAGTGACAGTGATGGCAATCCGATCGGCCCAAAACCAGAAAAAGACTGGACCGATGATGAAGATGAAGAATCACTGGGAAATTATCGAGCTCTGAATGCTATCTTCAATGGTGTTGACAAGAACGTGTTCAGACTAATCAACACATGCACAACTGCCAAATCAGCATGGGACATCTTGGCCGTAGCATATGAAGGAACAACTAAGGTTCGAGAACAGAAACTGCAATACCTGACTACCAACTTCGAAGCCCTCATCATGAAGGAAGATGAATCAATTGCAGATTTCAATGTTCGCATTCGTGATCTAGCCAATGAATCCTATTCTCTGGGTGAACCAATGTCTGATGAAAAATTGGTAAGAAAAACCCTACGTGCTCTTAGTCCTAGGTTCAAGATGAAGATCACAGCAATTGAAGAAGTTCATGACCTGAAGGTCTTGAAATTTGATGAGCTGATGGAGTCTCTCATGACCTATGAGTTGTCTCTACCCAACATCGACAAAAGGAACAAAGGAGTTGTTTTCAATCTAATCTTGTAATAAAGATTATTCGTTGAATAAAAATCGGCATTCATATTACTAAGTGTTGTAGTAATATCTTAAGTATGATTTGATTTGTATCATTGATGTGTCAACACATAATAGTAGATCTACAAATCAGACAAAATCTTACTTAAGCAGTCCCTGATCAGAATAGCTTCATAAGAAGCGATCGGTATGAGGCTAACTCTAAATGATCACGCTCTACTGATCATGGCCAGTAAGGGGCCAGAGTTAGGTCATAGTATCACCAGTCAGGGGTGATATAGGACGACCCGAATCATGAGTATGTTACATAGACACAGTCATGAACATACTCATAAGCCAGATCATGAAATCACATCCTCAGACCGAAGGACCATTGAGGTCAATATGCAATGAGTGACGAGTTTGACTCAGTCTAACGTCTCCTGTAAAAGGGTTACAATAACGGCTGTGATTGGCTCGATCACAAGTTACATAAGTTGACTAGATGGATCGCTGAAGGATTTATCCCTCATACGGACGTGTGAGCAGATATCAGTTTAGGCCACTTGATGAGTACAACTGAAATACAATAGCATGGCCATGCAGACGATACGTAGTATCAGTTATAATTCAGTTAACTCAGAATCAAGAAACAGGACAATAGAACGAGGATGACTTGTCTATGCCTCGTGGTTGTCAAAGATATCAAGAGGATAAAATGGTAATTTTACCAGTCCGCCGACGTGTCGTGAGCCTAGAGGGTCACACACTTTAGGTTGAGTAAAACGGATGGATTCATATGGAGGAATCATGAGAGAAACAAAATCCGGTTTTGGATTAAACCGGTTTAGACCGATTTCGGTTTTGGATTAAACCGGAATCAAGAACGGTTTAGTAAGACTAATTAATTATAATCTAATTAAATAGATTTAATTAATTTAGCTAAACTGGCCTAGCCAGAATGGGCTTCTCTACACAGTTAATTAAAAGCTTTGGGCTTTAAGCCCATTAAGGCCTTTAATTAATTAAAAGCCCGATTAAGGTCTATAAAAGGGAAATTTTCAGATCTGAAAATTACACAATTATTTTGAGAAACCCTAGCCGTCTTCTCTCTCTCTCCCTGCCTAGTTTCGGCCGGCCGCTCCCTTCCCCGTGCTCCGTCCGTTTTGCTTGCTTCGATCTTCTAGCAAGGTTCATTGCAAGTATCCTTTGGATTGCTCTTCCTGTGTGGACGATCTTTAGAGGTTACTAAATTCTATTTAGTAATAAGGAGATTTTGATTCAAGGTAACAATTAATTTTAATCTAGTCTAGATCTCATGATCAATCCATGATCATGCAAGATCCGTATTTAATCATGGAACTTTGAGGTTAATTTCTTGTATGGGCATGAAATTAATTGTCTGGAACCCTCAAATAATTCCTTCAGTGGTATCAGAGGCTGGTTACGCATGATTTTGTATTCGAGCATGATAGGCTAGATTTAATTTTGCAATTTAATTCGGTATTGTGAATTGGAAAATTGCAAACTTTAAGATTTTGGTTGATGAATTAATTGCTGGAATTTTTTTTAATGTTGCTGGAAAAATTATTTTGATCGAGATAGATCGGGATCGAGACCCGTGGAAGGCCGAGGCTAGCCGAGAGGCTAACCCCGGCCGAACCACTGGCCGATCGGCCAGCCGGGAAGGACCGACCAGATCTGCTCATGGCAGATCTGGCCGAGCTCCTCGGCTCCGGCCAAGGAAGGGCTTCGGCCCGACCAGACCAGGCCAGGCGGCCCGCCTCAGCCAGCCCTCACGGGCTGGTCGGCCACGGCGCGGCCAGCCCGGCCGGCTAGGGTTTCGGCCCAACCAGTGGGATTTGGGTCAGATCCGACCCAGAAAAAATCCAGAATTTTTCAGCAATTATTAATTAAAATTTCAGACCGGTTCGGTTTCGATAAACCAGCGCGTGAACCGATTTAATTCAAAAATTAACCGGTTCAAGAAACGGTTTAAATAAACCGTATTTTATGATTTAAATCAAGATAAAATTGAAATAATATGCTTGCTTGATAATATGATTGTTTGATAACACGATGTTTGCAACATGATTGCTAAGTTAGCCCGAATTTAGGATTTAATTTCGGTTTGCAACCTGCGAGTTGCTTTTGGGTTGTAATTTATTAGTGACCTACGTGTCACATCATTTATTTTATTTAAAATTAAATGTAAGTACGAAGACCCAAGATGAGAAGAACCGAAGAGAAGGACGGTAATCCCGAGGAGGCGTGGAGCCAGTGGAGTCCAGGAGAATGAGGAAAGACAAGACCTAGTATAGGTTCTAGTTTATTCCAGTAGGGTTAGCGGGCTAGCTAAAGCAAATTTACATTTATGTTTATGAATGCATGGATGGATGTGTGATTTAATTTTCATAGGTTCATGTTAATTAGATCATCACCCACATGTGTAAAGATTAATAATCAGTCAATCACGCACATGTAAACCGGAATTGAAATTATCTCTACATGGATTTGTAGATGGTAAATTCATATTAAGATCAAATTGTGATCAGTGATAATGAATATTTAAAGGCAAATAATTTCAAGTCAAGCTAGATACCGCCCACTTTTCATCACTTCAATTAGCTCTCGGACTCATGGGTAGATACGATTAACGTGGATTCATGAGAAAGGGTTCTAGTAGAAGATGGACCAGTTTGCATGGTTGTGTGCGCATTAGCGTAGTAGTCATGCAGATTGGACCATGTGTTGAAAATTGGTTGACTTGTCTGCGATTCTCAGATGATCTAAGCCAGGGTATCAGATATAGGGCAATGCCGTATACACACAATGTATAAGCCCTAGCCAAGAATCACATGGAATTGTGAAAGGACTGGACTGTCCTACTCCAATGTCCAAAACTGGGGCGATGAGATTAACTCACTCTAGTTTTTGGGTATGCGGAGATCTTGGTTTAGATTCAGACACAAGAATCAGATATATTCATAGTCAAGTGTCTCTTACTTCAACTTAATTAAAATCTGATCGAGTTTGTTTTCATGTATAGATTAGATGGCAACCTCGCTACCCAAAGCAACACGTTCTGGCAGTGAAGCCTTAAAGTCTCTTCTGTCGAATAACAGGCTGACTGGGACCAACTTCCTACAATGGGAGAGGAACCTGAAGCTTGCACTTCAGTATGACAGACAGGAGTATATCCTTACAGACAAGCCTTTAGTAGAGCCTGCTGATGATGCCACCGATGCCGACAAGAATGCTTTTGAGAAATACAAAAGCGATCGACAAGACGTTGGCATCCTCATGGTCGGGTCCATGGAAAATGAGACCCAGGACCAGTTCATGCATCTCATGGGAGAACCCCAGGAGATGATGGAGGAAATCAAAATTTACTACCAGAAGAATGTCCGTGTCGAAAGATACGACACTCTTAGGGAAGTATTCTATTGCAGACTCAACGCTGGAGAGGCAGTTAGCCCACACGTCCTTAAGATGAAGCGGCTCTTTGATCGCTTGGCCAATCTAGGTCATAAGTTCACAGAGCAGCTGAAATCAGACATAGTCCTGATGTCGCTTCCAAAGGCTTATAGAGATGTGATCACAAATTACAATCTCCATAATATGGAAAAGACCATCAAGGAACTTCATGAAATGTTGGTGACAGCAGAGAAAGACCTCAAGGGCAAAACCCCTGAGGTTCTCATGGTCAATAAGGCTGTCAGTTTCAAAAGAGCTGGCAAACCTAATGTCAAGTCACCAGGACACTCCAAGAAGGGCAAGACACCAGCAGTGTCAGGTAAGGGTAAGGCGCCAATGAGCCTAGCTGGGCAGATAAGGGCACCAAAAGGTCCGAGAATCCAAGCGGTTCCTAGAACCGAAGGGAGCACCTCGACCTCAGAGGTGGTCTGTTACTACTGCCAGCAGCCAGGACATTGGAAGAAAGATTGCAGGCAGCACAAGGATTATGTGAAAAGCTTGCAGAAGGGAGGACACCCTTCAGGACCTGAATCAGGTATTTACGTCGTTGAGTATAATCTCATAGCTACTTTCTCAGATACATGGGTAGTTGATACCGGAGCAGAATCTCACATTTGTGTTAATCTGCAGGTTCTGGAAAGTAGAAAGCTCCTTGGGAAAGGCGAGCGGGATCTGAGAGTCGGAGACAACAGTTCGATGTCAACGACGGCTGTCGGTTCTGTTAGTCTTAGGATGCCCACAGGGCTTGTATTAGTTTTGGACGATGTCTTATGTATACCTACATTTTGTAGGAATATTATTTCAGTGTCCAGTTTGGACAAACTTGGTTTTGTATTTGCCATAGACAATGGCTTGTTTACTTTATCAAGAAATAATATCGTTTACGACACTGCATCTATGGTTGGTGAATTATATATTTTAAATACTGATAACACTAACTACAGTTCAAACTATAACATAAATAAGAGGTTAAAGTCGGATGACTCAAACCAGACAGTGATGTGGCACTGTCGTCTAGGCCACATAGGCGAGAAACGCGTCTCGACACTTCATAAGTGTGGGCTCTTGAGCCAGTTTGAATTCACACCAATCGAGAGATGCGAATCCTGCATTATGGGCAAGATGACAAAGGCGCCTTTTGGCGGCTTAGGTGAAAGGGCAAGTGATCTCTTGGGCCTAATACATTCAGACGTATGTGGGCCCATGAGTACACAAGCCAGGAGAGGTTTTAGATACTTCATAACCTTTACCGACGATTTCAGTAGGTTTGGGTATGTCTATTTAATGAGACATAAGTCGGAGTCCTTTGATAAATTCAAAGAATTCCAGAATGAAGTACAGAACCAGCTTGGTAAAAGTATAAAGGCACTTCGTTCCGATCGAGGTGGCGAGTACTTAGATCAAGAGTTTCTCAGTCACCTAAAGGATAACGGTATACTCTCAGAATTAACCCCGCCAGGAACCCCTCAGATGAATGGTGTTTCCGAACGGAGGAACAGAACCCTGCTAGACATGGTTCGTTCCATGATGAGTCACGCCGACCTTCCAGTATCTTTCTAGGGACATGCCCATGATAATCTAGCTGACCCCTTAACCAAGGCGCTACCGCAGCCTAAGCATGAGGAACATGTCAGGGGAATAAAAATTGGCATTCATATTACTAAGTGTTGTAGTAATATCTTAAGTATGATTTGATTTGTATCATTGATGTGTCAACACATAATAGTAGATCTACAGATCAGACAAAATCTTACTTAAGCAGTCCCTGATCAGAATAGCTTCATAAGAAGCGATCGGTATAAGGCTAACTCTAAATGATCACGCTCTACTGATCATGGCCAGTAAGGGGCCAGAGTTAGGTCATAGTATCACCAGTCAGGGGTGATATAGGACGACCCGAATCATGAGTCTGTTACATAGACACATTCATGAACATACTCATATGTCAGATCATGAAATCACATCCTCAGACCGAAGGACCATTGAGGTCAATATGTAATGAGTGACGAGTTTGACTCAGTCTAACGTCTCCTGTAAAAGGGTTACAATAACGGCTGTGATTGGCTCGATCACAAGTTACATAAGTTGACTAGATGGATCGCTGAAGGATTTATCCCTCATACGGACGTGTGAGCAGATATCAGTTTAGGCCACTTGATGAGCACAACTGAAATACAATAGCATGGCCATGCAGACGATACGTAGTATCAGTTATAATTCAGTTAACTCAGAATCAAGAAACAGGACAATAGAACGAGGATGACTTGTCTATGCCTCGTGGTTGTCAAAGATATCAAGAGGATAAAAGGATAGATTTATGAACGACAAGGTTAAGTCGAAATCTCGATAATCACAAGCGTTGGGTAATCATGATGTCTTGCTAGAGGCCACTCATGATGGAAAGGGTAAAATGGTAATTTTACCAGTCTGCCGACGTGTCGTGAGCCTAGAGGGACACACACTTTAGGTTGAGTAAAACGGATGGATTCATATGGAGGAATCATGAGAGAGACAAAATCCGGTTTTGGATTAAACCGGTTTAAACCGATTTCGGTTTAGGATTAAACCGGAATCAAGAACGGTTTAGCAAGACTAATTAATTATAATATAATTAAATAGATTTAATTAATTTAGCTAAACTGGGCCTAGCCAGAATGGGCTAAGCCAGAATGGGCTTCTCTACACAGTTAATTAAAAGCTTTGGGCTTTAAACCCATTAAGGCCTTTAATTAATTAAAAGCCCGATTAAGGTCTATAAAAGGGAAATTTTCAGATCAGAAAATTACACAATTATTTTGAGAAACCCTAGCCGTCTTCTCTCTCTCTCCCTGCCTAGTTTCGGCCGGCCCCTCCCCTCCCCGTGATCCGTCCGTTTTGCTTGCTTCGATCTTCTAGCAAGGTTCGTTGCAAGTATCCTTTGGATTGCTCTTCCTGTGTGGACGATCTTTAGAGGTTACTAAATTCTATTTAGTAACAAGGAGATTTTGATTCAAGGTAACAATTAATTTTAATCTAGTCTAGATCTCATGATCAATCCATGATCATGCAAGATCCGTATTTAATCATGGAACTTTGAGGTTAATTTCTTGTATGGGCATGAAATTAATTGTCTGGAACCCTCAAATAATTCCTTCAGTTAGAACCGAAATTAGTAACGGCGCACGGATAACGTGTGCCGTTACAAACATTTGTAACGGCGCACAGGTACAGTGCGCCGTTACTAGCGCACATTTGTAACGGCGCACATAAATGTGTTGACCGTTGACCACTTTTATTGCCGTTATGGAAAACGGTCGGAAATGAAGCCGTTGTTGTTACCGTTAGTTTGTAACGGCGCATCTTGGTATGTGCGCCGTTACAATAAGTTTTGTAACGGCGCACATACTATTGTGCGCCGTTACAAATGTGTATTATAAGTTTTGGAAGAACCTCCCCTTCTTTTTCCTACAACATATCTCACAATTACTTTTCTCCCGACAAGGGTAATTTCGTAATTTTGAAATTTTATAAAATTTTCCGAGCACCTTCAGACAAATCTCCCGAGAAGGTATGTACAAATTTTTAAATAATGCACTACATATAACTGCAAATTTGTATATGATTTCATCGATCCAAGTTTAGATTTTGTATGGTTTTGCTTGTATGAATAATTTGCATGTTAAATTTATTAAATTAGTTTTGGAATTGATGAAATAAATTACTCGATTCCATGAATTGCATGATAACATTAGAGTCAATTCTCCCGATTCCATTAATTGCATGATAACATTAGGGTAAATTTTCCCGTAATTGTTATTTGCATGATAACATTACATTAGGTTATTTGATCATAAACCACCATAATAGGGTATGTTGGACATTTAGGACCTAATTAGGTGTATTTTGGTCATTTATGACCTAATTAGGGGTAATAAGGTCATAAATGACCAAACAAGGGTAATTAGGTAATTTATGTGAATTAGAAGATACGTACATATTTTTAAATAATGCAATATTATGTAAATCAATTTTCAACCGAATTTATATATATTACATATATAGAATGGATCGGAGATGGATGGGATCCGTACAAATGAGTGAGGAATGGATGAAAGGATTAAGCAGTTTTGTAAAATTTGCGAGGAAAAACGCTCCAAGAGATGGTGTGGGACGTTTCAAGTGTCCATGCACGAGGTGTTGTAATTCTTCTTGGCACGATATGGACACCATTTGCGATCATATATTGAGGAAAGATTTCCTTAGATCGTACAATGTGTGGTTCCATCATGGCGAAGCCGAAGGAGCTAGCTCGAGCCGGAATTGGGATATCAGTTTGAGGGAAACATCGGCGAATCAGCCTTGTTCGACGTCGGACAACAATCCAGCATACGTTGATCCTGTGCATCAGCTCGTGGATGATGTAGACCCGACTAGAGATGTAAGGATTGAAGAGGACGAGGACGAGGACGAGGACGAGGACGAGGACGAACAACAGAACATTGGAATAATAACCGAAGTCGAGGAGGGAGTCGCTAAGGCAACCATGACAGCATACAACCGGTTGGTGACGGAGTCGCAAAAGCCGTTGTACGAAAATAGTGAGGATACTTCATTAGCAGCAATGTTAAGGATGTTGTCCATCAAGCAGAGCACCGGGATGTCTGACGAAGCTTTTATCAAGGTTGCCAAAGATTATTGTTCTACGTTACCCCAACCTAATACGTATCCATCTAGTTATGCAGCGGCGAAGCAGAAAATGAAGACAATCCAACTGCCACACGTGAAATATGATGCATGTCTGTACGGATGCACTTTGTACTACGGAACACAATCGCAACTCCAGACAAATGACGTTTGTGGAGAAGCACGATACGCTAAAGTGGGAAAAAAATTAGTTCCGAAAAAGACGTTGTGGTACTTCCCATTGACTCCTCGACTTCAACGTTTATATCTTGCCCCAGAGACGGTTGAGTGGATGCGATGGCACGGGGAGCGGGAGAATGAGGACGATGAAATATTTGTACATCCATCAGACGGTGCGGATTGGATTTCTTTTGACGCTAAATACCCAGTATTTTCTGGAGAAATACGGAACGTGCGGCTGGCGCTGTCATCCGACGGGTTCTCTCCATACGGGCCTAATGCTGCGAGTTACAGTTTGTGGCCTATAGTCGATATCCCGTTGAATTTTCCGCCGTCGATGGCTATGAGAAAAGAGTATAACATCCTCACCATGTTGATATCTGGTCCAAAATCACCGGGAAAATGCTTAAATAACTTCATGCGTCCGCTGATTGATGAGTTGAACCATCTATGGGAGCACGGAGCTGTCACGTGGGATGGTTCTAAGAAAGAGACTTTCATCATGCGGGCTGCTGTGATGTGGACAATAAGTGACTTCCCGGGTTTGGGAATGTTGGGGGGCATCCAGACTAAAGGCTATAAGGCATGTCCTTTATGCTTGGACGAGATCGATTCTGAACACAGTAACTCAAGAATCTCTTACCAAGGTGCTCGTAGGTTCTTACCACCGAAACATCCGCTGCGATTTCAGCCGCAGGCCTTTAACGGGAAGACAGAGACACGGAGAAGGCCTACCCGGCATTCAGGGGCTGCTGTACTCAGTGCGATTCTACGTCATCAATACCCACCGCCTAGTCTTCATCCGAAGTTCAGTAAACGATAAGGGGGTGGTGTTCCTATATGTTGGTCTCATAAAAGCATTTTCGGGGAGCTGCCTTATTGGAAAACTCATAAAGTCAGACATGCGTTGGATTTGATGCATATAGAGAAGAACGTATGCGACAACGTCATAGGTGCAGTTCTTGGAATTACAGGGAAGACTAAGGATAACGTGAAAGCCAAGAGAACTTACGAGGAACAGGGTGTCCGGCAAGACCAATGGGTGCAAGACGGGGAGCTCCAAGATGCACCTTATGGCGTGGCGGGTCGTGATCGGAAGGAAGTACTGGAGCATATAAAAGATGTTAAGTTTCCCTCTTGATATGCGGGAAGTCTAAAGAGCAAGGTGAATCCCGATGAGAAAAAGTTCCTCGGATTGAAGACCCACGATTGTCACGTGTTGATGCAACGTATCTTCCCCCTTGTCATTCGAAAGTACGTTCCGCCTTATGTGGCAGAAGCATTAACAGAGCTGGGCAAGGCCTTTCAATTGTTGTGCACAAGGGAACCGAGGAAAAAAGCCCTGAAAAGATTGGGGGAAGATAAAGTGATTCTAGTCTGTAAGTTGGAAACTATTTTCCCTCCTTCATTCTGTACAATTATGGTTCACCTTCTACTGCACCTCCCGGATCAAGTTTTGCGAACCGGCCCAGTTCATTTCACAAGGATGTTTCCAATTGAACGGTATGATCCTTGAATTCGAAATATAATTTCCAATTACCATTGAATTGTATAATCAAATATGACATTAACCTTCATAATTCGATTGTAGGCAACTTGGCGTGTACAAGAAAAGTGTGCGAAACCCGCGATATCCAGAAGGTTGTATAGCCCAACAGTACTTGATGCACGAGTCTGTCACCTTCCCTCAGATGTACCTTAACCGCGCCACTTCAGCCAGCGAAAGTTTTGTTAGTCCAGCTCTAGGTTTCAACTTATCAGTTGTTTCCCCACATGTACAAGTTAAGAGCGTGGTGCGAAACGATAAATTGAGCACATCGGAGATATTCTGGGCGAATTGGACAGTGATTGAGAATTGTGCCGAAGCAGATACATTCGTAGAATCATATCGTGCAGGGTTCCAACGAATACATCCTAGGAAATCTCTTCAGGATCGAGTCATGTCCTTTGTCTTCGAGTGGCGCAGAATTGTACGTATTAGAAATCAGTTAACTTGAATTACCATATACAAATTTTAGGGATAACTCATTTATATTCCGTGTGCAGATGAGTGCTCCAGGGTGGCAACAAGAGTTGGTACTACAATCTAGAGGTCCTCGTTCGTCTGCCATTTATGCGCAGTGTACTGTTAACGACGTCAAATTTTTATGCTTGAAAATAGACCAGGGCCGGAGAAATCAAAATTCAGGGGTCATGATTGAAGCAAACGACATATGTTACTACGGTGTTCTTATGGACGTATGTATCCTTACCTACTCGGAAGGCATGCCAGTCGTTCTATTCAAGTGTCGGTGGTACGACGAACGGACAGTTAGAAAGGACGGAAATGGATTCATTTCGGTCAACACGTCCACAGATCGTCACAAAAAAAACCCATTTTGCCTTGCTTTAATGGCAAAACAGGTATACTATATCGACGACCCTAAATCTGGACCGTGGAAGGTTGTCAACGTCGTGTCGCATAGGGGTCACTACAAACCGAGCAGTTTAGCCCGTGCCGGTGACGACGACGACCTGGAGTTTGAAGTCGATGAACCTTACCAAGAAGATCGAATTGACATCGTCACACCGGGTGGTATCACTATCGACCTAACAAACTTAATCCGGTATCCACCGCCAGTACCTCCAGCTGAGAACGATGAAGAAGACGAAGAAACCGAGCACGACGACGAAGAAAGCGATGACAGCGATTTAGAAGGGCATGAAGATTATGATTCCGCCGACTCTGATACTTAATATGTATATGTATGTTTGATTGGTTATGAATAAATAGTTTTTTTAATCTATCATCTATAAATAGTCATTCGGTCAACTCCGACCGAAATAGGGGTAATTCGGTCAATTCCGACCGAAGTAGGGGTAATTCGGTCATTTCGACCTGAAAAGGGTAATTCGGTCAACTCCTACCGAATAAAGGGTAATTCGGTCAATTCCGGCGGAATTAGGGGTAATTCGGTCAATTCTGACCGAATTAAGGTTCATTCGGTCAATTTGACCTTAAAAAGGTAATTCGGTCAACTCTGGGCGAATTAGGGGTAATTCGGGCAATTTCGACCGAAGTAGGGTTAATTCGGTCATTTCGACCTGAAAAGGGTAATTCGGTCAACTCCTACCGAATTAGGGGTAATTCGGTCAATTCCGGCTGAATTAGGGGTAATTCGGTCAATTTCACCTTAAACTATTTTTTTTCCTAAGTGTGGATTTGTAACGGCGCACATTAAACAATGCGCCGTTACAAATCCACACTTAGGAAAAAATCAGATAGTTGACTTTTGTCCTTTGAAATCGGGTTTTCGATCCCGATCGAGATTCATACGTTGAACATAGTCAAATGAAATTATGAAACATGAACTAACAAGTCATTGCGCTCAAATTGGTACGGTCGGATTATCTTTTGGATCGACATAAATAAAATAATATTATTTTTGAAAGTTTGTAACGGCGCACTTTACCTATTTGCGCCGTTACAAAAAGTTTGTAACGGCGCACTTGGCCTATGTGCGCCGTTACAAAAAGTCAAATAGGCCAGTCAACTATGTTGACTTCCCATTGACCGGTTAGATCTAGGTTCATACATTATCGGAATTGAATGAAATTTTGGCATATGAAGTACACATTCATTGCGCTCCTATCCGTACGGTTGGATTAAAACTTTATTTTCAACACATTCCACTTTCGTTGAAAGCGTGAGTTTAGGGTTAAGGAAGGTAAAACTCACAAAAACCCTAAACTCATTGATGATCAAACGTTCGGTAGATTAATATATTTTATGTTGAATCGAAACCGTTCGATTAGTTGGAAATTACATATACGTGGTATAGTACAAATTTGAAGAAAATCAAACCACGGGAAGACCGCTTATCATTCACGATCGAGTTTAGGTTAAATTTAGGGTTTAGGTTTGTAACGGCGCACATAGCTATGTGCGCCGTTACAAAAGTGGCGCCACGCGAAAAATCAAATTTTAAATTCCCGCGGATATTTTGGTTGTAACGGCACACATGGGTATGTGCGCCGTTATAAATATGTTGACCGTTGCAAAAGTTGACCGTTGGGTTCAGACAACGGCCAGAAACGGCTCGATTTCTGACCGTTACGGTTTGTAACGGCGCACTTAGTGATGTGCGCCGTTACACCCAAATTTTGTAATGACGCACCCTATTAAGTGCGCCGTTACAAAATCGCAGATAAATATTGGGCAGAACCCTTTTTCTTCCTCCTCTGTTTTTTCTCCTTCTTGATTCACTTGTCGTCGCCGTCCCGTTGCCGTCGCCGTCGCCGTCCCGTCCCTCCGTCGCCGTCCCGGACCTTCCCGTCAAAGAGGTAAGTGGAATTGGAATATTTTAGATAACTTGATATGTTAGATATGTTAGATTTGATATGTTAGATAATTTATTTTTTTGAATTGGAATTGTGAATATATGTTAGATAATTTACATATGTTTTTGAATTGGAATTGTGAATATATGTTAGATAATTTATTATTTTTGAATTGGAATTGTGAATATATGTTAGATAATTTACGTATGTTTTTTACATAATTGGAATAATTTGCATATGTTAGATAATTGAATATATTGTGAATTTTTTTAAATATTGTGAAGATATTTGTTACATAATTGGTAGATGTTGTGTTAGATTGTATAATTGTTAGGGGCAATTTTCGAATTATGAAAAAAATTAGCCTCTTAGGGGCAATTTTGGAATTATGAAAAAAATGTCCCTTAGGGGCAATTTTGGAATTATGACAAAATTAGCCCCTTAGGGGCAATTTTGAAATATTAAAAAAATTGCCCCTTAGGGGTATTTTTGGAATATTAAAAAAATTGCCCTTTAGGCGCAATTTTGGAAATATGAAAAAATTAGCCCCATAGGGGTATTTTTGGAATATTAAAAAACTTTCCCCTTAGGGGTATTTTTGGAATATTAAAAAAATTGCCCTTTAGGGGCAATTTTGGAATTATGAAAAAATTAGCCCCTTAGGGGTGTTTTTGGAATATTAAAAAAATTGCCCCTTAGGGGTATTTTTGGAATATTAAAAAAATTGCCCCTTAGGGGCAATTTTGGAATTATGAAAAAATTAGCCCCTTAGGTGCAATTTTGGAATATGAAAAAATTAGCCCCTTAAGGGTATTTTTGGAATATTAAAAAAATTGCCCCTTAGGGGCATTTTTGGAATATTAAAAAAATTGCCCCTTAGGGGCAATTTTGGAATTATGAAAAAATTAGCCCCTTAGGGGTATTTTTGGAATATTAAAAAAATTGCCCCTTAGGGGCAATTTTGGAATTATGAAAAAATTAGCCCCTTAGGGGTATTTTTGGAATTTTTTTAAAAATTGCCCCTTATGGGTATTTTTGGAATTTCCAAAAAATTGCCCCTTAGGTGCATTATTGGAATTTCCAAAAAAATGCCCCTTAAGGGTATTATCAGAATTATTAAAAAAATTGCCCCTTAGGGTAATTCGGGCATTTTCGGCCGAATTACCCTATTCTTTCGGTCAAATTGACCTTAAAAGTGTTATTCTGTCAATTACAGATAATGGAGCCTAGACGTAAGGCACCTAAGGCCAGGGCACCTAGACGAGCCACCATGGACATTCCATTTTTCGAGGCTTCGCGGGCGCCGGAGTTACATGATGACATGTACACTCCGTCACCGCCGCAGCCGACTCAGCCCACTCAGCCGACTTATCCGGGAGATACGGAGGTTGGCTGGCAGTACGAGATCCCGGATTATCGGAGTTTCCAGGAGATGCTCGGAGACGTCGCAGGACCCTCCGAATCTGACTTTGTGCCGGATGATTCAGAACTGCCGCTGAACGAGTGGAGGCTCCTTCCCCTCGAGTACAGAGAGATTCCGAGGTACGAGCTGTACTTCGATTACAAGGTGGAAGTCGACTGCCTGAACACGAAGAGCTGGGAAGCCAGGGCAAAGAAGGACCAAAAGATCGACATCAACATCGAGCACGATGAGAGAGCAGTTCAGAGGAACGGAGGTCCATTGCTCTTGACGTGGGAAAACAGCCGACCACGTGTCGCAAGAAGAATCCTTTCGGCCGAAAGGGTGAAGACGATTATAGGGAAATTCGCTCGGGAACGCGACGCTTCCTACCAGACATTTGGGGATTTGCCGGCGTCTGAGTTCCAGGCGTTTTGGAGGAGTTTCAGGGTAATTTAAACCTTTACTCTAATTCTTTTTCAAATGCTCGTATTATAAATATTGACGTGATATTTGTGAATTTCAGCGTTTGTTTGCAGTGACCGATTCGGTTGAGCTTAGGGGTTGGATTCGTGAGGCGGCCATAGGCGCTTACAAGGAGCGAAAATCGAACATGAAGCGGTTATACAAGCTCTACGTCGACCCTACTAGACTGGACCGGAATGGGATTCCCAAGTGTCTGAAAGGGAAGAAGTCTCAGTGGCAGTGGCTCGTTGAACATTTCGATGCCAACGAGGTATATTACTAATTTTTTTTTAATTTTTACTATTTTTGATGTGAATTTACTTTTATTTTTTTTCCAGGAAAATGTTGGTACTCAAATGAGTGCCATTCGGAGGAGCGAGAACAAATTAAACCACCACACTGGTAAAGTCCCATTTCGATAGCTTTGGGAGAGGATGTCGGAGGCCGGGGAAGTGGAGGTCTCCAAAAAGTTGGAGGTCTTACTGAAGGCTCACAAGGCCTTACCTAGGCCTGGTGATGATGCACATGAGGGGGAGGAGGGACTCAACCCGAAGCTTGTAAGTTTCAATATATATTTTTTTATTTTAATATTTAAATTTATTATATTAATCAAAAAATTTTTGCAGCTTTACATTAAGAATGCGCTTAGGGATTGGAAGAATGAGGAGGCGAACTACAACGAGGATGGAACGCTGAACAAGATGACCGACGCTGAAGAGGATGAGGTCATGCGACTAGCTGCCGAGCATGTTCGCGAGATCGAGCTTGCCAGAGGAGTTACCATAGAACCCTCTAGAGGACGACGCATTCGGGGTTGCGGGAGTTCTTACGAGGCACCGCCGAGACAGAGAAGACGTTCGACCTCCTCCGATGGTAGTCAAGCGGAGATTGTGGAGCTCCGGACTCGACTCAGCCAACAAGAGGAGGTTATTACGGAACTTCGCGCTGAACGTCAGCAGAACGCCGCCGAAAAACAGCATGCCGAGCAGATGTTCCAGTACTTCCAACAACAGCTGAAGTTACTCAACCCTGATCTCGCCCCTCCACCTCCATTTAACCCGAATAGTTCTACAGATCCTGGAGGCTCGTCGTCATAGATTTTATGTAAATTAAATATTTTATTCAACAATTTCAGTATTAATATAATTTTATTTTCAACTAATTCAATATTCATTTCTAAATAAAAATAATAATTTTTTAAAAAAATAATAAATATAAAATTTATTTTATATTTATTATTTTTTAAAATTTTATTTTTTTAATTATTCTGCATTATTTGTAACGGCACACAAACGGCGTGCGCCGTTACAAATGTAACGGCATTTGTAACGGCGCACTGACGGTGGGCGCCGTTGCAATTAATGACGGCGCACGCCGTTTGTGCGCCGTTACAAATGTAACGGCGCATAAACGACGTGCGCCGTCACTAATTGTAACGGCGCCCGCCGTCAGTAAGCCGTTACAAACGGTGACGGCACCGTCGCTTTCAACAACGGTGACGGTAGCCTTTGTAACGGCGCACTAACGGCGTGCGCCGTCAAAGTTAGTAACGGCGCACCTCCCTTTGTGCGCCGTTACTGGTTGTAACGGCGCACAGAGGGCGCGTTTTGCGCCGTTACAGGTTGTAACGGCGACACTGTAACGGCACACGTTAATTGCGTCGTTACAGATGTTTTTGTGCGCCGTTACAAACTGTAACAACGCACGAATCCTCTGTAACGGCGCAGTTAACGTGCGCCGTTACAACGTAAAAAACTGATAGTGTATAAAACTTACTCTCTTATGTTAAAATCTAAAAATAGTTGTAAAATGATAGACGATATGAAAAGGGAAGTGGGATTTTGAAGACATAAAACACACAAAAATGTTCAGAATATTTGCATAACAATATTACAAATACTTTCATATGTCCTAGGAGGAGCACTCAAGGAAAGCGCATACACACATTAGAGCCCACCTTTGATCCAAAAGACTAGCCTAGTGAGTCTATGATCTAATGTGTATAGAAACCCTCCTTATACTCAATACTCTTCCAATGTGGGACTTTGAACTCACACATGAACATAACAATCACAACATTTTAAAGAAAAAAGAATTGAACCTCAAATGCATTCCAGAGCGGAAATCACAAACAATCAGCATGGCATCAGTTTAGACCGCCCGTCTGCTTTTTTTATCATTGGGTTTGAAACCGGAAAAAATACAAATTTTCAAAGAAATAAGAGTTTAAAAACAATTGATGGTGGAGGGAGACATAAGATAATAAGCGGAGTTTGAATCTATAGTGAATTCATAGTATAAGCATAAATGTTTTAGCATCAAACCCCAAATCAAACAGACCAAACCCTAAATCAGTGAATCAAACCCTAAACTCTTTATCAGACACTTACCTGGTCCTGAGGTTAAAGACGAGGTCGTCTCGAGATGGAGGAGATTGGAGCTCGACCATATGGTGGTGATGGCGAGCTGGAGATTCAGGCAAGCAGTCGAGTTGGACGGACCTTAGTGGGGCTGGACGGCGAGGTCGTGAAGAACGACGACGGAGCTGGAGGCGACGTCGGTGTTGCGAGTCCGATGTGACCTTGCAATTACACTTCTGTCCCGCAATTGAGCACCGAATTGTCCTTGTTTCGGCTTTCGAGAGCCATTTTTTTTGTACTTTTTGATCTTTTGTGGAATTTTGACATTTTTTAGGTGGAAGGCACAATTGGAGCATAATTGGAGCTGAAAATCGGTTAAGAAAACTCTGCACAATAGTTGAAACTTTCCGGTGGTTTAGATTTCTCATTCGAAATCCGATTGGGGCCCATAATATGTCGATTAGAATGGATTGTGAAGATCTAACACATTGAAGAGGTTTTAAAGGATTCACGTTCGTGCCTAGGTGAGGCACGATCGTGCCTTAATGAATTTTTGGCCTAGGAGAGGCACGATCATGCCTTAATGAATTTTTTGCCTACGTGAGGCATGATCGTGCCTTAATGAACTTTTGGCCAAATCTTACTCGGAAATTTCGTAGCGATACACGATATGGGTCATGATTCAGATCTAACACGTCATGCCCGATCGTGACTCCTTCAGGCAAGATCGTGACTCCATAAGGTAAGATTGTGTCGATTTAAAGTACGAAAACCCTCATTTTCAGCACCTTACACCCACATTTGAGCTACACACTTAGTTTTGAGAGGGTTTTCGACTTTCCAAGGGTTTATAGAGGAAAAGGGGTCCAAAAACCTCCCTTGGAGGCCATTTTTGGTGCTCCAATGGAGGGTTTCCACCACCACCACCATAGGAAGAAGAAGAGAAGGCAAGAGGATGCAAGGAGAAGCTAGATTGGAGAGTTTTGAGCTTCCCAACACCCATGTGCTTGGGTTTGGGTTTGTAATTTTCTTTCCTTATCTTTAATCTAACTATTTCTTGTATGTGAATGCATGAGCACCATGATTTGGGGCTAAAAACCCTAGGTCATGGAAGCTAGACTTTTGTATGGATTGATTTTGATTGATATCGAGGTATTAGTTCTAGGTTGAAGATTATGATGTGTGTTTGCCTTATTTAGATGCTTGTATATTGACTTAGCAACTAAGGATGCATGTTTAGGTGACTAAGTCGAGTCCGAGAGGGACGGATATTCACGGATCTAGGCTAGGGGTTCAAAGCCGTGCGGAGACGCCCCGGATTAGCACTTAGCCTAACATTGTCGGCCAAATGCGGTTTTAACGTTGGTTCGAACCCGAGAGGGTAAGATTTGATTCAGAATTAGGTCAATCTCAATGCCGAGAGGCGAGGTTGATATTTATGGCATAAGTTCTTCACTTGACTCACCAAAATAACTAGTATTTCGTTAATAATGTATAATGACCATGCATGTCTTGTAATTGATTGGGTTTTGATATGTTGTGTGCATGCTTGTTGAGTCTATTATGTTAGACTCGGGAGGTCGGATGCCCAACGCTCACTTTTCGGTTCGAAGATTGTTGGTATTAATGCGATTAGCTTACGATCTTCGGTTTACGCGTTGAACACACATTTGCATTGAGTGACATTGTTTAAATGTGGTAGCCCCCATAAGTGCGCAAGACTCAGATTAATTAGGCTGTTCCCAATGTCGAGAGACGTGTTGGGTATTTAAAACATAGGCCAATGAAATGCATACTTGTTATCGATGTCTCATTTGGTTGCTTGATTGCCTTGATCATAATGTCTAGTTTATTAGGTTCTCGAATCCTCGACTTCTAACCAACCATCTACCATCCGCCTCCCCCATTTAATTTATTGTATTAGTTGTAGTGTAGTTGTAATTGTGTACTTAGTGTAGATTAATTTCTCTTATCGTGCAATTTACTTTATCGAGTCGTGTCGGGAAAGAGAGCACGGAATGTCCAATTGAGAGACCCCATTTTGGTTCCTGAGGATTTGACCGGGACTTAGGCCGGAATATAAATGTACTTGTTCAACCTCGTGTTGTTGCGCAAGTGGGGAAAGGCGTGAGGCGAAGAGCACCCTCACTAGATGGGTGTGCTCGCGAGCCACTTTTTCCCCCAACAATTGGGTCAGAGACTTTAGTCCGAGAGGATCGACGACGACGAGGAGCGCGAGGGCAGAGAGCGGGAGGGAAAAGATGTGGTAAAGTGACTGAAAATTCTTCGAAGTCTTGGATTAATAGAAACTCTTTCCCGTCAAGATATTGGCAATATTTCGCCGGCTAGGAGGTCACGTGCATTTAAATTAGACATGTGCCACCTAGCCGGCGGGATATTTGCAATTTCTCACTAGGAAATAGTTTACACTTTAAACATGAAATTTTAAAATTTTAGATTGAGATCGATTTGAAAATAAAATTGTTCGAAATTTTACCTGACATAGAGAAATATATCTTCAGTTTCATTCGTAAGGTTTGATTAAAAAAAATATTTTGACAATATTGAATCGTCTTGAATGTAGAGGTTTAGAGTTATGGGAAGTAAGTGTTTACATACCCTAAACATACGTTGTTCACATCCCGAGTGTAAGAAAATTGAACTATAAAAATTGAAACCGTTGGATATGTAGATTATGATGGTTTACCTATGTAAACTAAATTTTAGCCAAATCGAACCATAGGATCATAGCCGATAAGTCGACGAAGTATTTAGTACACCATAATCTATATCTTTTCTAGCGAGACTTTGACCAATATTTCGCTGGGAAAGAGTTTACATTTTAAAAATGAAATTTTGAAAATTTAGATCGAGATCGATTTGAAAATAAAATTGTTCGAAATTTTACTCGACGTAGAGAAATATATCTTCGGTTCCATCCATAAGGTTGGATTAAAAAAATATTTTGACAATATTGAATCGTCTTGAGCGTAGAGGTTTAGGGTTATGGGAAGTAAGCGTTTACATACCCTAAAGATACGATGTTCACATTCCGAATGTAAGAAAATTGAATTATAAACATCGAAACCGTTGGATGTGTAGATTATGATGGTTTACCTATATAAATTAAATTTTAGCAAAATCGAACCACGGGGTCATAGCCGATAAATCAACGAAATATTTAGTCAACCATAAAAGTCAAAATTTTATAAAAGTCTCGCCGGGAAAGATTTTATATTTTAAAAAAGAACTTATCATTAAATTTTATAATTCTAGATATAAATTTATAATTAAATTATACAATTGGGGTTTAGGGATTGCTTGTAATACAAATTTAGAATTAAATTTTAATTTCATAATTAGGGGTTAGGGTTAGAAATTTGTGATTTGGGGTTTAGGGTTTAGGAATTTGGGATTTAGGAGTTAGGGTTAGGATTTGGGATTTAGGAATTTGTGGTTAGGGGTTGAGATTTTGGGTTTAGTATTAAAAATAAATTTAAATTATAAATGAGATTGTTTTAGGATTGGAGGTTGCGGTTTACAATTTATAACATGAATTTAATTATATAACTTTTAAATTTGTAAGAATATCTCACCTAACCGGCGAGATATTGGTCAAAGTCTCGTCGGGAAAGAGTTTATATTTAAAAATATTTTTATCATTAAATTTTATAATTCTAGAAATTTGAAATTGTAAAAACCTAGCTGGTGAGATTTTGATCAATATCTCGCCGGAAAAAAATATGTATGAAAACATTGACCATTGACCATCCTAACCTAGCCGGCGAGATATTATAAAGTCTCGCCGATTAGGTTATATCAGGCCAGCGAGATATTCAAAAATTCGCGTGGAAAAAATATATACTAAAACGTTGACCATTGACCATCCTAACCAATTCGGCGAGATATTTAAAGTCTCGCCGGCTAGGTTATACCAAGCCAGCAAGATATTCGATATCTCGGCGGGCTGGTGTTTACCAAGCCGGCGAGATACAAATCTCGCCGACTTGGTTTAGCCTATCCGGCGAGACTTATCAATATTTGCTGGGAAAAATCATATTTCCAGTAGTGAACCCATGTCAATTTAATTATTTAATGTCTTAACATTTATCATTTAGTGGATAAAAATTAAGATTTTGAAATTACAAAAGTTTGATCACAAGGATCATTAGTTTTTATTTATCATCAGCTAAGCTTTTGTTCATTTTCTACATTTATATTTAATTACCAAAGTATAAGCACAAACATCCTTAAAGTTGAAAATTTACACAAACGGGTAAATCAACCCAAATTGTTCACGAATTAGTTTTAAGATCAAACCAAATTGAATCCACACACAAATGTTTGTGTACAAATAAATGTATGACTAATTATAAGTACGATAAACAACTACATTTGTTTTTTCACATTCAGTTTTGTACAATTATAGTTTCATACAAAAGAATTTATTTATAACTAAACAAAATTTAGCAAAAATAACTGTTTTTTCTAAAAGAAAGCTAAAGGTATAAAAAAAATTGGGGGCAAAAATACATTTCATCAGAATTTTGGTAATTTTACAAAACATTTACATATGCTAGAATTTAAAGAATGGTATGTCCCAAATAAAATTCTATATTATCAATGCGTAATTCTCCAATCTTGGAGTCATATATTCATATAAAGATGACACTTTGATACACCTAACTATAGGAAAATGACACTTTTATATTTTAACTATTTTTCTTTCTTTCTAAATACCATAACAATTTTTTTGTGACAACCTACATCTAAAATGGCTAAAATAGCTAAACTACTCTTGGTGTAAGAAACTATAAATTGAATTGGTTCAATTTTTTTTTTATCTCTGATTCAATTTGATTTGTACTTAAAATGCAAATATAATTATGCCCGAAAATGTAAAATTAAATTTGAACAATTTCAAATATAGTTTGATAAATCATATCGGACTAGTTTTATTTTGATTTCTTGAACTAGAGGTATCTTAGTCATTTTAGCATAGTTTGTCACAAATTTTTTTGTTAAGCTAGCTACTAAAAAGAAGATAAAAATAATTAGGGTATGAAATGTCATTTCGCTATATTTAATTATAACAAAGTGTTATTATCCCTAAAATAATTGAGATATAACCTAGAAACGAGAAGTTATAATAAATATGGGTGGACAAAGAGCCCCATAAAACCGAGAGATAAATAGGCAGGACCCACGAGTGTGAATGTTGCTACAGAGATAGAAAAAGACACTACACTTGTTGGAGTAGTGCCACCAATATCTAGCAACCCACTTTTCTCAAAATGATATTTACTTTCTTTCTTAATTAGGATATGACCCCAATTTAATTTATATTATGTATTTTCGAAATTATTCAACATTATCTAACTCTATTCTGTGAAGAACTTTATTAGGTCCCAAAAAATAACATGCATTGTAAAAAGGGTCTTCTCAAAAAATAACATGAATTGTAAAAGTGGATAATTCGTTGCTCGTGATGTTGCTCAAAAGTTGTTCGGCGGTGACCTTAAAGTTGTTCAAACCCGTCGACATCAAGCTCTTAGTTTTATCAGGTTGATGATGTCAAGAGAGAGAGAGGCTGGAATTGAATTAAGTTTTAGTATATTGATTAATTTGGGTTGATTTGGCATGTAGATAGCTAGAAATAAAATTTTGATTCTTAAATTTGTGTTTTCGCTCAAAGAGAATCAGTATGTTCAAAGATACACAAGTTGAATACACACTTGTGGCAGTAGAATGAAAATTTGATGTCCAAATAAGATGTTTTGGTCATTGCAAATTCAAAAAATAAATCGAATGATATTTTGGTCATTCCAAAATTAAAAAAAAAATTAACAGAGTTAGTCACAGTGACATACATTTTTAAGTGACATGTGAAATTAAAAAGCTATCCAAGTGACATATGTAATAACTCCATATTTAATCGGGCTAAATTATATTTCTTCCAGAATAAAATTACTTATTTCTTTCAAAATAAAATTACACACTGCCTGCTCTCAGTAACCCAACTTCAAACTAAGAGCCAAGTAACAACTTCATATTATTTAAATTCATCTGAAATTGGAACATACTATGTATATTCAATATATTTTGTTCATAATTAAGTAGGAAGCATTACATTGATAACTAAATGTTTCGTGAGAACATGAGAACAACTGAACATTAACTTATTTTCGATGGTCAAATATTTTTCATTAGACGTTCATTTTCATTTGATATAATCTTTTACATTAAACATTCACTTATTTTCAATAGTTAAGTTTGTTTTCATGTTTTTACAAAATAGATTTGATTCTTACGTGATTTGTTCTCTAATTAAGAAAGATTTCTCTAATATGTGTTGGTAGGGCCATGGAAATTGACGAAACGGGAGGATACGAAAAAGGGTGAACAGGAGAGGAAGAAGAAGGAGACAAGTATATGCCAAAGTGATGCACGAAAATAGCAATCATGCTTGGCTTCATTTTATTGAAGATTGAGTACTAATTTTCATTACTATTCAAACCATTTTTATCCATCCCCACACGGCCAGTGTCAGCGTCAAGGTCCCACATTTATCAATCTACGTTCACCTACTTTTAGCTGCCAATGGACCCATCAATTGTACCTACAAAAAAACCCAACAACTCACATATATAAACCTAGGTGAAAATATATGTGAAAGGAAAAAACAAATTAAATGTAGAGTTTAGGAGTACATCACAATAATCATATATTTATATGATATGACATGATATATTTAGTCATAATGTTAAAATTAATATGGCATTACATGCAGGTTTTTATTTGAAATGCTGAAAATTGGATTAAAATACCAAAAACACTGTTAATTTTGATGGCTTGATGTTAAATGCACTAAGTGAGGACTTTTAATATAGGATCTAGGCCAAACTAGATAAGAAACCCTAATAAATATTGAATAAAAAAAACCCTAGTGCATAATATTAATTAATGGGCTAACCCTAATGTGCTTAAAATCTAATAAACACGATTTCTCAAAGGCCAGTCATTTTTCTCATTAGTTGTTAAAAATACTTTTTATATAGAATCAATCTAATATTATCATGACTTGTGCATGTTTAGAGGGAAAGTGATAGTTTACTACGCCTAGTTTTGCATCTTTCACATTTTGATATCCTAATTTTTTGTTTATAGTATCCTAACTATCAGTTTGGGACAACATGATATCAAAATTCTTCTTGGTGAAAAAAAATCAAAATTGAGGGGACAATTCGAACTGGAAAACCACAACTGGGCCGGCTCAGTTGTGGTTATTGTAGCAGGATCATTTCCTCCAGAAAAAAACCCTCGTGTTCGTCTTCTTCCCGAGGTCGTTGGAGGAGCTGGCTTCTCCAACGACCATAAGCCAACAATTATTTACTTAGAGCCAACCGTCCTCTGTTTATTTAGCCATTTTGCTCTATTTACTTAGAGCAAGTGATACTCTATCAAATATTGCCAACAATTACTAGCTATATGGACTAAATAATTCTCTTGAAGTTTATGACTTTTTGTGCTCAATCAAACCATAAGTTTATAATCAATTAAACTGTTTTTTTTTCTTCTTTTTACTAAGTTATAAATTGAGCATCGTAGACAAATTCTTGAAAAGAAGGACCCCCCCTAATATGTTTCGCAACCGCAGACCTATATGTATAATTCTATAGCTATAGCTATTTGATATTCAATGTATTGTCACTGTCTTTGTTATGTTCGCTTTCAATGCAATGCTCTGTTAAATCAACTACAGTACCTTCTCCTTTCTTACTGTTTTATCTTCTTCAATTTTACCATCTTTTAATTATTATTATCCTTCGCATTATATTCCCAATCCCTGTACTAAAACTGTTTATGCTGATCAATTGGAGCCATGTAATGTAACAGTGTGTTACAGTGACAGAGAGCTTTATATATACACATTTCCTAACACCAAATTTTAAAAAGAGCTCTTAAAACAACCTATACATGATCAGGATTATAATTAAGGATCCTATTTATTTACCTAGTGTGAGACAGATATTAATAAACAATATAATATACGATTGTTATTTGGGATTTGGCTACTGATTCGGATTTAGGATTTCTCAGGTTACTGAAAATTTTGGATTTCTCTGGCTATTGAAATTTTCTGCTGGTTGAGATATTTTTTTTATTTTTTATTAATTAATTGGGGTTGCGTATTGTATAAAAATCGCAGTTTGAATTCGGGCTGCATACAACACGCTCGGGCTGTGACTCGTCCGCTGAGTTTTTCAAGTTGCCTGCTGCACGCCACCAAGTCTTCTGGCTGCATTTTTCAGGCTGCGTACTGTACACAGCCATATAGGTGTAGTGAGTATATCTGACGCATATAAAGATAAATCCATATATACAAAACTAATAAATATTAATTAATAATAGGGATAGTGACACTTTGTTACACTTAACTATAGTGAAATGACACTTTCATAATCTAACTATTTTTGTCTCTTTTTTAGTACCCTAACAAACTTTTTGTGACAAACTATGCTCAAATGACTAAAATACTCCTGATTTAAGAAATTAAAATAAAACTAGTCCAATATGATTTATCAAACCATATTTGAAATGGTTCAAATTTATTTTTACATTTTCGGGCATAATTGTATTTGCATCTTAAGTACAAATCAAATTGAATCAGAGATAAAAAAAATTGAACCAATTCAATTTATAGTTTCTTACACCAAGGGTATTTTAGGTATTTTAGAGTTAGGTTGTCACAAAAAAAATGTTAGGGTACTAAAAAAGAGAAAAAAATAGTTAGGGTATGAAAGTGTCATTTCTCTATAGTTAGGTGTATAAAAGTGTCATTATCCCTTAATAATAATATAATGTATCAAGTAAAATATTAGAAAATATTTTTTTCTCATATGTTTTTAGATTTAAAGAAAAAGGTACAAATATATAATGATTTCCAACTATACATCATTTTCACCTAACTATACAATTTGAGTCATTCATCTACACTCAAATAAATTATCATATAGAAAATGTTAATTTTGAAAGTGAAAGTATAAAAATGCTCGAGTAAAAATCTAACTATCAGATCTAAATAATCTAATCTTAAAATCAAAAAATTATTTTAGATTTAAAATTGAGATACTCAAACAAAGGGCAACATTTAAGACTTCTCATTTTTAAAAATCTTTTTCTCGAATGTCGTTATATATAGAAGGGAAAAGTACAATCATCACCAATACGTCATTTTCACTTTACTACACTCAATTACGATTTAAGTCATTTAGCTATACTCAAGTTTCATAAATTTCTATATTTTAATTTTTGGATGGAAAATGTAAATTTTGAAAGTGAATAAACAAAAATGCTCTTGAGATAAAATCTAATATTTTAAAATTTAAAATTTGTTTAGATTTGACAATCAGATATTCAGACAAAGGGCAACATATTAGACTTCTCATTTTGAAATATAACATTTTTCATCTAAAAATTTAACTTACAAGAATTTATATTGAAACTTGTGTGTAGTTGAATTATCCAAACCGTGTGCAATTGTAGAAAGGATGTACAGTTTGATCGTTATCAATACTTTATCCTATATAGAATAACACAAGTAGAAATACATCTATATATAATTTTTTTTTGGTATTGAGAAATACGGGTTTTCCCTTCAAATGCTGACAAAGGGGTTAAAAGATCGATAATACGGATCCCCAAATATACGCCAATTTCATTTAGTTACAGTCAACTACGATTTAAGTCATTCAGCTATACTCAAGTTTCATAAATTCTTGTATTTTAATTTTTGGATGGAAAATGTCGACTTTGAAAGTGAAAAAACAAAAATGCTCCTGAGTAAAAATCTAAATTTCATATCTAAATAATCTATTTTTAAAATCGAAAAATTACTTTAGATTTGAAAGTCAGATAGTAAAACCACTATCAGATTTTGCATTAGTGACGGCGCACGTTTGGAAAGTGTGCCGTTACAAATATGGTTTGTAACAACGCACGTTGAATGTGCGCCGTCACAAAAATCAGCGACGATGCATAATAACCGTGCACCGTCAATAAATATGTAACGTCGTACGAAAAATTGTGCGCCATTAGGAATTTCACTTTGTAACAAGGCACATTTGAATGTGCGCCGTTACAAAAATATTGACCGTTGACCAAAACTTTACCGTTAGACGTTAACGGTCAGATATCGAGCCGTTGGTGTTACCGTTAGTCTGTAACGGCGCACATGGGATCGTCCTCCGTTACAGATGAATTTTGTAACGGCGCACTCTCCGATGTGCGCCGTTACAAACAAAATTTATAAATGTTGGCAGCACCTCCCATAGAAGCTTCACTTTTCCCTCCCACAACTTCTCCCACACGTTTTCCTCCCGAGAAGGGTATTTTCGTAATTTTTATGAAAGTTTCCCGACTATTTTTAAAATTTTCAAGTACCATATATTAAGTCTACCCCACAAATACTAGCCTTCTTATTATCTCTCTCTTTATTAGCTATTGGATTCGGAATTGCGGGAATTAGGAGGTATGTACATTTTGAAATAATGTATTTAAATTAAAATATTTTAGTTCATGTCATTTATATAAATATATTACATAGAATGGATCAGCGATGGATAGGATCCGTAAAAATGAGTGAGGAATGGATGCGCGGACTAAGTAATTTTGTGAAATATGCGAAGCAGAACGCTTCAAGAGATGGTGTGGGACGTTTCAAGTGTCCGTGCACAGGTGTTGTAATTGAGCTTGACACGATATGGACACCATTTGCGATCATATACTTAAGAAAGAATTTCTTAGATCGTATAATGTGTGGTTCCATCAGGGCAAAGCCGAAAAAGCTATTTCGAGTCGCAATTAGGATATGAATATGATGCCAACATCAGGGTATCAGCATTGTTCGACGTCGGACAACAATCTAATGTACGTTGGTCCTGTGCAACAATTTGTGGACATAATTCTGTGCAGCAGTTCGTGAATGATGTAGACCCAAGTAGAGATGTAAGGGTTGACGCGGACGAGGACGAGGAAGGAGAGAACATTAATATAATAACCAAAGTCGAGGAAGCAGTCACTAAGGAAACCATGACGACATACAACCGGTTGGTGACGGAGTCGCAAAAGCCGTTGTACGAAAGACGTGCGCCGTGACTAGTGAGACAGTTCTTTAGCGGCGCTGTTGAGTATGTTGTCCATCAAGCAGAGCATCAGAATGTCTGACGCAACTTTTACCATGGTGGCCAAATATTATTGTCGTACGTTACCCCAACCTAATACGTATCCGTCTAGCTACGTAGTGGTAACGTAGAAGATGAAGACTATTGAAATGCCACACGTGAAATATGATCCATGCATGTACGACTTTTTCATTTTATATTTTTTAAAAGAAAATTATTTGTAACGCGCACATAATATGTGCGCTATTACAACTATAACGGCGCACATGCCATGTATGCTGTTACTATAGTAACGACACATGTGACATGTACGACGTTACTATAGTGACGCCGCACGTGTCATGTACGCCGTTATGATTGGAACGCCGCACGTGTAATGTGCGTCGTCACAAATCTGCCGTCACTGTGCCCAAACTGACGGCCACGTTTACTTTTGTGACGACACACATTCAATGTGCGTCGTCACAATTTGTAACGGCGCACGGAAAAACGCTTGTTTGTGCTCCATTACAGTTTCTAACGACGCTGAATATACGCCGTTATTAAGAAAAAAAACTTACATTACATTCTAAAATCTAACATTTTCGTCCAAAGTCTTAAAATACAAATACGAGAATTTGTATTGAAACTTGACTGTGGATGAATTACCCAAATCGCTTGTAGTCCTTGAAACCATTTGTCTTATAGATAGAATAACACAAGTAGAAATAGTTATATATATACATATAAATTGCAACACTTGGCAGTTGTACAAGGTGCACTGCATATTATATAGGTCCAACATTTAATACAACATTACATAGTTATACAATACTATAATGTATGTTATACAGTTTAATTTGGACGTTTAGACGTACATTTTTCCCTGATTTGTATTTGATACATACTCCCTCTATATATATATATATATATATATTTGGAGCAGTTAAGAATATTTATTTATTTTGTTTCAAGTGAAACAAATTTCACACCCTAACGTACATATAGACAACGTTTTTCAAGGCAACAACCTTAATTACACTGAATGGAAAAAAACACCTAGTTCCCAGGATATATTCTATATTGCACCATAGCTGAAGACATGATCATGAGATCCTAGTACCTACGTAGTCTCTGTCATAAAAAAAGAAACCCATAATAATAGTAATAATATAATGCAGAGCTGCAGCAACTGTAATTTATATATTATATATTTCTGCGTGCCGATCTGAAATGGCAGAGAGTTGTGCACAAAACCCTAGCAGCATATATAAAGAAGCAGAGAATGGTGATAAATATATATAGTTAATCACAGTGGTTCGTGTGATTGATGAGGCCCGAGTTATGTTTGTGCAGACATGAAGTCCAGAACTAGAAACAGATATATATATCGTTACTGATGAGCCTGTCGTTTCTCACCATGCACCAACTGTACCTATTTATTATATATCGCACCACTCCCTCATAAAACTCTGCCTACCAACCTGAACAAGGATAATCACTCTTTTATTGCTCATCACAATTTCGATATTGTTTTCTTGTTCCATTCTCGACCATGCACGTGTGTATGCATGTTTATTACATTTTTTAACAAATGGGTATGCTTCTTATTACTGATGGGAATTGGTAGGAACGACGACAACGGGTTAGATATGGAGCGGGTATAGCCATATTCGTATCTGTATCCGGTCGCTTGAGTGAGTATTCGTATGTCCGCTCGTTTATCCAGTACCTCATCTGATTGGTACCCAACAAATGTATAAATAAATTTTTATACGCATACCGAAATCTGAAAGTAAATTTACATGATAGAATAAATAGGAATCATATTTTAAGCTGCCTATATAAATGGCTATGTTTTTATTGTAATAAAACACGACAATTCACTGTTTCAATATTACTTTTATTAGTTTGTAGAGAAATACTGAACTGTGTTTTTCATTCATTCTAACAGTATAGTCGATTGAAAAAATAAAAATAAATACCATAACATTATAAAGTTCTTTATAAAAATACAAAATATAATAAAATTTTCAATTCAAACTACCAAACACGATAAAGTTTACTACTCAACGTAAAAGCATAAGAAATTGCGTCTAGGCTATGAAATCTTGTTTTCAGTGCAAAAAATTTACTAATGTAATACAAAGACATTAATTATAGCTAGGTAACCAGCCTGTACGTTTGTTGGGACTACACAGCATGTAAATTACCTAGCTACCACAAATATGGAATATAATGATGTTTTATGGAGGAAGTGGTTCGGGGGCAAATGGGTCACAATATTTTTGGTTGGTAGGGCCTAATTGTATTTATTTCCTTTACCCTTTATAAATTAATGATTACCCTCTTACACAATCTCAGTCTATCCTCCATCGATCGTCTCCACTATACACAACTCCCTCAAAAAAACAAAAAACTAGCTAGCTACTTAATTAGGCTATACTCCAACTCCAAGAGCAATGGGAAGGTCTCCATGCTGTGACAAGGTAGGGTTGAAGAAAGGTCCATGGACTCCTGAAGAAGACCACAAGCTCGTTGCTTTTATCGACCAGCACGGCCATGGAAGCTGGCGAGCCCTGCCCGCTAAAGCAGGTGATCGACGCTTCAAAATCGTAACGAATATGTATGTTGCATGACATGATAGTTGTTTATGATTCTAATAGTTTGATATGTATGCAGGACTGCAAAGATGTGGGAAAAGTTGTAGACTGAGGTGGACGAATTATTTAAGGCCCGACATCAAGAGAGGTCAGTTTAGCTTGCAGGAAGAGCAGACGATAATTCAGCTGCATGCTTTGCTTGGAAACAGGTGATTGAAGTCTTGATTTTACCAATGGTTTTCGTGCGATAAAATGACAAATATTTCGCATGATAGGACTTAACTATAGTTGTTTGTTACCTTATTATTTTTCTCTTTTTTAGTACTCTAACTGTAAGTTTAGAACAAAATATTAGCATTTAGTTAGAATTAACGCCCAAATATAATCGCTGACTTACATGTCATAAGGTTAAGTTATGAAATACTGTTTATACACTCGGTTGTAAAAAACAAAAAAAAGCCCCAAAATCAAAGAAAAGCAAGGTCTTCTTCTCAGGTGATTGAGTTCTCTTCTCAGACAAGTTTTAGGTATTGAGTAATTGGGTTTTTCGTGGAGTCGTGTCACAAATCTGTTGTAGATATACTATTTTTTTATAGAGTTAATTCGATTATAAATCAGAGACGAGGTGAGTTCGGCATGTCACTCTCTACTGTGAGTGTAGAAGAATAGAGAGAAAATAAATATCTCAATGACATACTTTTGAAATTTTGAACGACGAATTAATAATTTCGAATTCGGTTAACCGAATTAAAATGTATGTCCGAAACTCTTTTTTCTTTTATTTTAATACACAAATATGGAAGTAATTATTTGAATGGTTTTGTACTTGCATGGTTAAATATACAGTACTAACTCTTGCGCGTGAAAACTCTGAACAACGGTTTGCACAAGTATCCAAGAAAAGGTCATAAATATCCAGTTATATATGTACTTTGAAGTTAATTAAGTTGGAAAACTAGTTTGTAGCATAGCAGCTCAAGACAAGAGAGATGGTTCTGTTCTGCCATTTAACTTTATATTAGTTAGGATCTTCTTTTTGTGTCATTCAAGAATTAAATTATTCATATTTATGTGCTATTCACTTTTGTTTCAATGTGGCTTTTACATAACAAACGATACCATAACAAATATGTTTGGTACTAATTAATTTTAAATATCAAACCTAAAATGGACCTATCATTTTATGTATTTATTTTCTTCTAATTCCAATATTTGGATTTGTTAGGTGGTCGGCCATAGCAACTCACCTTCCGAAGAGAACGGACAACGAGATAAAGAACTACTGGAACACTCACCTGAAGAAAAGGTTAACGAAAATGGGCATCGACCCGGTGACCCACAAGCCCTGCTCGGGCACCCTGTGCGCCACGGCGGGCCTCAGCCACATGGCCCAGTGGGAGAGCGCCCGGCTGGAGGCCGAGGCCCGCCTCGTCCGGGAGTCCAACAAGCTCCTCTCCCCCAGCCTCAACAGCAAGTACAAGGCCTCGCCCGCCCCGCCGCCGTGCCTCGACGTGCTCAGGGCCTGGCAGGCCCAGCTGACGTCACTCTCCTCCCCGTCGGGCTCCGCGAACAAAGACCAAGCCGCCTCCGCCTTCTCGTCACTCGTCATGGGCTTCTCCGGCGCCGGGGAGTCCCCGACGTCGACCCTCACCTTCCCCCTCGGCGGCGCCGCCGGCTTCCCCGCGACGGCCGATGACGTCAGCGCCATGACGAACATGAACATGAACATAAACATGAACGTGAATATGAATAATATTCCGATGCTGCCCCTGAACGACATGTCGTACGAGGCCGGCAACGCGTGGTTCAGCTCGAACGAGGACATGCAAAACGACGACGTCGTGGGCAACGGGTTCCCCGATTTCCTCGTTGGCGGCACGAACGACGTCGTGGAGAGTTATGGGAACGGGACAGTGACAGGTCATCATGGGACCGGGTTTGTCGGAGAAGAGAACAAGAACTACTGGAACAGCGTACTTATGAATTTGGTCGCAATCAATGCCTCGTCGTCTAGTTCGGTTTCGCCTCCACAGTCGGGTGCTGTGTTTTGAGCGCTTCAAATTAATAATTAATTAGCCTGTCAAGCGTAATAATTAACGAATTAATATGTAATAATAGACTAGAGTACGTTAGTCTAAACCCATAATTAGACTTTTTATTAACTAGATATGACTATCATTTCTAATTTAGTTAATTTTAATTAGGTCATGATCTAGTTGTTATGTGATCAATTAGTTGATCGGCTAATAGGTAGTGTGTACTAGCTGTTGATATCATGTAGTCCTTTTTTTGGGACCATAATGATGTTCAAGTTAAGCTTAACCTTTCAGTACTTTTGGCAGATTTTTTTTCATGTATTTAATTAGCAGTAAATGCGATACATGTTATGCTTTAATGATTTTGAGACAATAATTAAGTTAACGGGTTGATACCTGTGGGTGTTGGTTCTGTAGGAGCACTCAACGTCATCGTTCGTTACCAAGGGGACACTTATTTTAAATATTCATTTGAAAATACTTATACAGTAAATAATCCTTCATGACGCAAACGGGACATTTTCTCGAAGGGAAATTGAGTTTTTATGTGCATAATGCATTGTATCGTGAAATTTAGAACGTATTCTAAATAGTTTAAAATTAGAAAAATATGATTATGTTTGTATTTACTTAAAAGTTACTCTTTCGGCACATTAATTTGAAGTGCAATATTAATTCTTTCGTCTTATTTATAATAATGGTTATTGCTCTCTCGAATCATACCTCCTCACACTATTTTTTGAAGTTTGCATTGCTCCTCTCTCTCATACAAACCCTACACCATCAAAGCAGCACTTTTGCGATCCTTTGTAGCCGAAACGCGACCAAGAGTGAAGTATGATCTTGAACTTTGATCGACTCTAATCACCCCGTCTTCCTCCATTACAGGGAACCCTTTAAATGATGTTGTACTTGCCATTTTGTGCCACAATAACCTTTGCATCCAGTAACATGGTATTCGAGGGTAATTCATCTATCTTTCGATTACTTATCTTACTTGAATTGGCGACATATTATAATTGGATTGACATTCAGAATTTTATAAAAGTAATTTGAGAATTTTATTAAGAATAACTATTAAATGTTTCTAAAAAAGAAAGAAAATATAGAGTTACATCAGACATGAATTAATGACAGTTGAATAAAGTGTCATCTAAATTTCCATCAAATTGGTGAAAACTCATATTCTCTGTTCGGACAAGTTCGTTTCCATCGAAGGTGGTTGGAAATCATTGACCTACATCAGATTTAACTCCAATACGAAAAAAGCAACTACTCATATAACATTTTTCTCAGCTCACATGCAAAAAGAAGTACCCATGGAAATGAAAGTTCAAGAATATACTTCACTTCAGATTGAGCTTCGACTACAAGTGACGGTTGCTTCGTCGACAGGGTTTGTGTGTAATAGAGAAAGTAAAAGAGTAAGCTGTGCTCGAGAGAGACCGTTAATTGTTGAGGAGAAACGGATTTTTCCAAGAAAAATCACATAACAAGGAAAATTCACGTATACATATTAAAACCCATATTTTACTCAAAAGACTAGGTTATTAGAATTTGGGTCTAACAATACGCTTCCAACGTGAAACCTGAACCCATGTGAAATCCTATAACAGCTACTGTAAATAGAGGGAAAGAGACCAA
Organism: Geranium rotundifolium; assembly: GCA_963920655.1. Lineage (NCBI taxonomy): Eukaryota > Viridiplantae > Streptophyta > Magnoliopsida > Geraniales > Geraniaceae > Geranium > Geranium rotundifolium. The sequence goes on from OY987320.1 coordinate 24,564,442, forward strand.
AGGTAATTGGTATAAATGCAAAGGTAATCGTACATTCTCAATTTTGATCAGCACTTTTAAGCTACCTTTCAAAGTTGTGTTTTATGTGAAATAAGAAATAATTATTGAATTAGGAAGAAAATTATTATTTCTTCCAAAATAGTTTATAATTAAATAAAATTCACAAACAATAATGATTTATCCCTAAAAGAAGTCATGCGGTAAAATTTTGTCAATATTGTTACCTCGTTTGAGCCCGTAGACCCCATAACTTAAGCACCTTTTTACCTTCGTTTTGACTATTGGAGAGCCATTTTTGCGCCATTTTACGCTTGGTAGGGGTTTTGGTTTGACTTGTGCAGAATGTTGGGTTTAAGAGCCTATTTCGAGATCGAATAGATGGCCGAAATCAACCTAATTAGAGCAAAACCAGTTGGATTGGCGCATAAACATATGGATTGGAGCAGAACCGGCTGGATTGGGGCAGAATCGAACCGAAATCAAGAAGAAGAAGCTGGCAGGGAGCATATCCGGAGGCATACATCACAAGCTCCCTTGATCAAGGAAGTGTAAGTAATTCCCAGAGAAACCATTTTGGAGAAGAAGTCCAAAGCCTGACTCAGTTGTCCAGCATTGCAAAGGTTGTCGATGATGGTTTTATATGTAACGATATTAGACTTCCATTTTCCGGAGCAGTTGAATAGCAGCGTCAAGGTGGCCAACATTGCGTAAGCCCTTAATAAGGGTGGTATAAGTAAACACATCGGGTTGGGTAAAACTATCCATCTTGCGGAAGAGAGAAAGAGCTTCACAAATGAGACCTTCATTACATAAGCCATTTATTAGAGTGTTAAAGCTGGCGGTGCTAAGTTTGAGCCCCAATTTGAAAATCCTGCCGATAACATATTACTCGAAATTCAAATAGTTCAAGTGACAAAAGCAATTAATTGAAATGTTGAGAGTGAAAATGCTAGGGGCAATACGTGGGGACAAATTCAATCCCCGAGAAAGAGAAATGGCATTCACCTGTTAAAGATACAAGAAATTGAAAGGACAGAGCTTCTCTTCTTCGTCGTCTTGACATCATATACAGAGTCTTTACCTGGGAGGTTCGTTCACGAATCATATTCATATTTCATTCACTCTTTTGTCATATATCACGAACAAGATGAGAGACAAATTAAGAGGCTTACTATAATTAATGAAAATTATTCAATAGTTTATTATTTTTTTCACCAAGGGTATAAACTATTGAATAATAGTTTATTTATACCGTAATATTTTTTTTATATTTATTCAATGCCGTAATAATAACAGTTTCTCGAAGAGCGTTGTAGTGAAATAAATCAATAGTAAATTATGCTTACCCCAAATTAATTTTAAAACTCACACTGTTAATTTGTGACTAATTTCGGCTAAAATTCGACCATCTGCACTTAACAATTATAAAAATTCCCAAAATTGCCCTTGTGGCTCTCCCAATTATACTGTGTGGTTGTGTGGTGCCTTATTATCATGATTATTTTTACTACATTGACGATTGTAGCAATTTAAAGTTTATGTTTTTGCAGATATTACAAGGTGGTGGTAATCGTGGTTGTGAATGTTGCAGAGAAAAGTGGTTTGGTTTCAGAACTAGTGATTATTGCATGAGTCTACAGATGGAGAAATTCTGAAAATGGTTCCTTTTAATATCAATCATTGTAATTGTTTATTCCCATCTATCGAGTTTTCGCAAGTCGAAATTGTTTTTGTTGTTGTATAGTTAAAACTACATGGGTCAAAATTCAGAATTCAAATTAACCTCAGTGATCAACATTCTGTGTAGAAGTAAAAAAATAAAAAAGTTGATTTAAAATCCAAATAAATTGATAGACAATGCAAGAATTTGTTGTAATTGACAAGTAATTTGGTGTTTTAGTCTTACAAATAATCTGGGTACCAGCAGAAATTTTTTCTACTTGGGTATATCAACTTTTTATCAGCTACCAACAATTTTATCAGCTACCATTTTCTCATACAATTTTATCAGCTAACAACAATTTTATCTGCTCAAAAATACAATTTTATCACCTCCAGAATACAATTTTACCCTTTTTTATCAACTATAGAATACAATTTAATGTAAGAACAAGCATTTCAAAATGCAAGGTTTTGAAATACACTCTGCATTACAAAACTTTATGGCACATACGGAACATATTAAACAAGAAACATCCTATTAAGTAACAAGCATAACAACTATACATGGAAAAACCAGAGGAGAACATTAGGCGTCCCATACAGTAAATAATGCGCAGACCTATATGGTATAAATAGTCTAAATGATATGCGTGATTCTGACCCTTCTCTAGCAGAGCAGCAGGAACACTTGTAGGGTCTAAACTCAACATGGCTGCAAAATAGGGACTTTTATCAGTATGAAGTATATAAGAATAGAAAGAATCATAATGTGAGGCATTCTCATAATAACATAACAGTGAACAAGTTACTAGATGGAAAAATCAAGTGCCTATAATATTTGTGGAAAGAATTGTCTGTACATTCCTTCCAACCATGCATTTCCACAAAACACAATTCAAATACAGAGCACACTTCAGTTAGACAAATAAAGGGAATTTTTCACTTTGTAGTTACAATTACAGCTTAACAGCATATTGCCATAGTGCTTGCACTGTTATCGAAAAGAAACATACCATGTAGTTCATAACGAAAATAGGAAGACTTGATAATACATGTTTCTCCCTCTTGTCGCTGCTGGCTAAATGACTACCATCCATATTATTTGAGTAATTCTCTTAACAGATCTTCTGGTCCATCTTCAATCAACATGCCCAATATCATCAGCGTAGTGGATGCATCAGCAGGGAAACCGTTATCAACTGATATTCGAAGAAGTTTCACTCCCTTCACAATTTCATTATTATAAAGGAATCCCCGAACCATTATGTTGTAAGTGCAACCATTGGCTAAGCAACCATCATCTTTCATGTTATTGAACAACTCTTCAGCTTCATTTGCCATCCCGTGTTTACAAAGGCCACCCATCAATGTAGTGTATGTTCGCACATCGGGTTGCAATCCTTTTGCAGAGAGACTACAAAACAACTCCCTTGCCATCTCAAGTTTTCCAGCTATACACAAGCCATTAATTAGGGTGGTATAGATAACAATGTCAACGTCCATCCCACTTCTACTCATATCCTGAAACAAAGTTATAGCCTCTTCAAGGTGCTTGTTTTTACACAAGTAATCCAACACAACACCATAAGTTATAATATTAGGAGGCACTCGACTAGCATGCATCTGGTGAAGAAGCTTCTGTGCAGCTTGTGGGTTCCCAACCCTGCAAAACCCTTTTATAAGAGTGTTGTATGTAACTGTGTCAGGAACTATTCCTCTTTGAGCCATGTCTCGGAAGAGTTTTGTTACTTGAGGCATACTTTTAGCTCTACAATATCCATTCATCAAGATATTGTAGCTAAAAACGATCGGTAGACATCCACAATCGACCATAACACGAAAGAGCTTCAAAGCCTTTTCCAACTCAGATCGTGAGCAATACCCGCATATAAGTGAGTTGTAGGTAACTCTGTCGGGATCCACCCTCCTTCTGATCATTATTGCAACAACACTTTGTGCTTTATCGATCCTTCCTTGTTTACAAAATGCAGCTACCAATACATTGTAAGTCTGTACATTTGCAGAGATACTAGTACCTTTCATATCACTCAACAATCTGGCAACTTGGTCCCACTGGCACAGATCGCAAGCTCCCTTGATCAAGGAAGTGTAAGTAATGACGTCGGGAGAAATCCCCAAAGAAATCATTTTGGAGAACAAGTCCAAAGCCTGACTCAGTTGCCCGATCTTGCAGAGGTTGACGATGATGGTGTTGTATGTAACAATATCGGGCTTACAAGTAGAGTGCTGCTCCATTTTCCGGAGCAGTTGAAGAGCGGTGTCATGGTTGCCAACATTGCATAGCCCCTTAATAAGGGTGGTGTAAGTGAACACATTTGGTTGGGCAAAACCATCCATCTTGCGGAAGAGGAAAAGAGCTTCAGAGATGAGACCTCCACTACAGAAGCCATTGATGAGAGTATTGAAGGTGACAGTGTCAGGTTTGAGCCCCAATTTTAAGGACTTGCCCAGAACAGATAACCCAAAATCCAAATGGTTCAAACGGCAGAAGCAATTAATTGAAATGGAGAGGCTCACAATATCAGGAGCAATTCGAGAGGAGAGATCAAATCTGCGAGAAAGAGTAATGGCGTGGGAGTGACAGCCGAGTCTGGAGACAAGTGTTAGCAGTTTCTTGAAAGGAACAATGGAATCAGAAGGTGAAGAATGAGATCGGAGCAAACGATCGAACAAGGAGAGGGAGCGACTCAGAGTTTGGTCGCGAGTGAAATTGGATTTCAACAGGCAATCGACAAGGTCAGAGGTTTCATCAAAGCACGACCTCGATCTCGATCTCGATCTTGTGGTGTACTTGAACAAATGCAGAGGAAACAGACGAAGAGTACCTGAACAATTTCTGGGAAATGAAACAACACAGCTCCTCATCGTCGGAAATGAAACAACACAGCTCGTCTGGGAAGATAGTGTTCTGTCGAATTAGAGCAACAAGTAATGAATTTTGATTTTTGGGTCATTGTCTTTTTCACAAAAATGAGGGTATTTTAGTCTTTTGATAAAATAAAAATAAATCAAATTATAACAAAAATGTTAACCGTGAAAATTTTCCTAAACATTGTCTTGCACATACCACATAAAGTGAAATTTTTGCAGACTTAGAGAACTACACAAGTAGATTTTGAACTTAAGAGGGGTTAATAAAACTCGACCAAACTTAAGAGTGACTAAATGAAATTTTCCCTAGTTTCTAAGGCTCCTTAATATCATGTTATTGCACTTAGCATAACAATGTTACCTTTCAAATCAAAATAATTGCATACAGCTCGCACATGAAGAACTGATTTTGTAAAATACCGAAATTACCTTCGAATAAAATTTAAATTTAAAGAAAAAACGAGTATAACAATTAAACCGAAAATTTTGAACCAGATCAAAGACCACGATTTGAGAATTGAAATAGTAACGGTTCAATTTTGGTTCAATCATTAGAGAACTGCAGGGTTGATGGTTTGGTTGTGGTTCTCTACGAAATAACTAGTTGGTTAACCAAACAAACCGAAGGCTCATATTTTACATCATCGAATCGCCTCTGAAACGAAGAACAAATCATATTTATTTTATCAGGGGTAGCCCAACATATACTGAGGCCTAAAAAATGTGGCATTCTTAAAAGGGAAAATTTTACATAACCCCTCTTAATTATGTTCAAGTTTTACTTAACCCCCTTAACTTCAAATCAACTTGTGGAGTTCCTTAACTTTGAAAAAGTTTCACTTTACCCTTCTCCATTAAATTTTTTGAAAATTCTATTAACTTTTTTGCAAAATGGCGATGATACTCTTGTATTAAAAAATTATAATACGTACAAAAATAATTTTGAATTCTTTTCTATAATGTTTTCATTCTCTAAAATAAAGAATAAAATTTATAAGAGACTTAAGAATGAATATATATATGATTCAACTCAAAACACGTTTAAATTAGGGATATAGTCAGGTGGATACCTTTAAAATAGACTGTTTTTCAGGTGGACATACCTAAAAATTTGTTTTGTTAGGGTGGGTACCTAAGAATTGCATATATTTTTTTTCACTTAACACTTTTCCGTCCATTTTCGTTAGATTTTAACATTTTTACTTGTAAAATGACTAAAATATCATTGAGAGTTAAATGAGTTATTAGAATTGTATTGAAAAGACTCAAATTCCCATCACTTCCTGAAGTTCACAACCACATGTTTGTCAATGGCAATGAGTGCCTCCGCCAACACCGATTTCATGTCTGTTCTCAACGTCTACTGCTTCGACCCTAAGGATTTTGGCAAATTCGCATCTGGGTTGAGCTATCACCGCAGCTCGTACTTGATCGAGGTCGTCGCGGACCTCGTGAAGAGCCTCCGGGCAAGAGGGTCTGAGCTCATGGTGAGGATCGAGAAGACGGAAACTATTATGGCTTAGATGGCCAAGGAGGTCGGGGACGAGCCTATGTATGCTCACATGGAGGTGTCGCGCGATGAGGTGAATAAGGAGGAGAAGATTGGGGTTGCGATGAAGGAGGAGGAGCAGAATAATATCAATAATAAATTTATTATATTATTTTAATAAGATAAAAGTAAATTACTTTTTAATTTGAACCGATTCAATTTTGAGTTTTAATTTGAACCGATTTGATGTACTGGTCTGAAACAGAGACTACTCAAAGTGAATTGATTCAACCATGAGTAATTTAGGTATTTTAAAAGTAAATTGTCACAAAAAAATTCTCATAACACCAAAAAGAGTTCATTAATTAGAGTATGCGACTGTCATTTCACGATACTTAAGTGTGACAAAATGTCATTAAATCTTGTTTATTCCTCTGTGTCAAGTTTTCATAACTTCAAATTGATCTTGTTGTATACTTAATTCAAAATTGAGTTCAAAATTTAGAGCTCAAATCTCAGTGACCAACATTCTGTGCAGAGGTAAAAGAAAAGTTTGATTTTGAATCCAAAGAATTTGATAGAATGCGAGAATTTGTTGCGACAAAGTTAATGAAAAAATGGAGAAGACCACGGTTGTCTAGAACGGCATTGCACCATGAAGTCTCAGTAGTCTGGAATCGCTCTCAAGGCCGGCTCGCCCATAAAGTAAGAAAGACTTTTATCTTGAGGCCCCATTCTGGAGATGCCCCAAAATTGAGTTCAATATAATTATATTATATAGCAGACTTAATTTTTTTGAAGCTCAAAATCCCAGCAACAGTAATTATTTAATGGAGAAGAGAGACCCCAAAATTGAGCCCAATATCATTATTATATCAAAATAGGCCCAATTGTTTTGAAGTCCAAAATTTCAGCGACTCTAATTAATAATTAGAATCCCTAATAATTGTTATTAGTAAATGAAAAGTGGGAAGTGCGAATGATAAACACAAAAAGTTAACGATTCGTTGTTTTGAATGAGGATGGAGCCGAATCGACGATGGCGCGGAAGACAAGACGCCGATGTAAAGAAACGAGGCGGCAACGATAACGGCCCAACGACTCTGCGGAGAAGAATGAGGGGAACTATATGTTGATTTTGTTCCTTCTCCTATATCCATTGAGATAAGTTTTCTAATAAACTCTAAACTCAAATATTCTATAAATACATGAAATAATTGGATTTTATTCACTATTATTTCATAAGGGCATCTCCAATGCAGTCTGCAAATTAAAATTTTTTTTTCTCCAATGCAGTAGCCAAATCTCCATCCATACCCCCAAATTTGCAGATCTGCTATAGTAAGTCCTCAATTTGAGGACTCACCGTAGTAGTCTTCAAAAATTAAAAATCAATATTGTATTTATTGAATTCTTTTTTGCAAAAAGAAAATCAAACCCAAAAATTGAAACCCATCAGTACCCTGGAAGACATGGCCGGACGAAGGCCGGAGGCGCGGAGGCTGGAGGCGCAGACGTGGCCGGAGACGCGAAGGCGCGATGCAGATGGGAAGAGAGAATAAAGAGAGATCGAGGGGAGAGAGAGTGAGAGATGGGCATAAAATTAGATTTTGGTTTTATTTAATATGTGAGAAATTTGTTTTATAACAAATTAGTAATTAAAAATTCCAGTAATAAATATATAGAAAATTAATATTATGTTTCTAAAATTAATATCATATTATTTTAAAATAATAAATTCATTAATTTTAATTTAATGATTATCAATTAGACTTTATTACATTAATTAATTAACTAATTGAATTAATATTTTTAAATCATTAATTTTAATTAACTAATTGAATTATGGGAGAGTAAAATTAGAGACTTTTTGTTTCTATTATTTACATAAAATTAGGGATCTTTTAAAATTTTAATTTCAATTTAAAAATCACGAATTTTAAATAAAAACTTTGTGTCGGAACCAAAATATCAGCCGGAAAAAAATATATCGAACAAAAATAATTATAAATCGAAAAAATATTATATAATATTTTATTATAATATTTTATAAATGTATAATATTTTTAAAAAATCATTATTAATTATGATTAGAAAAAATGAATAAATAAAACATGTAAAATTATTTTTTTTATTAAAATAATAAAAATTAATGTGACAAATAGGAATATTTTTGGAGATTGTGTTGAGAATAGATTGGAATGGAGATTTATTTTTTGTTAATGATTGAGTAATAAGTATCGGAGATATAATGATACGGTTGGAGATGCTCTAAGTTGTGTTTAAATATTATTATCTCAATCTCAAATTAATTTGAGTTCACCTCTTTTACTGAACGAGTTCTGAAAGTTTAGAGACTTTAGGTGTAAATATAACACTTTTTATGCATATTTGAATTCTTGTGGGCCCCTACTCTTGCTCTGGTTGTTGGAGTCATGAAAAGGTAATCAATCCAATTCAAAATTATCCAACTTCGTGATGTATATAGAAGCGAGAGCATAGCCATGTTCGATAATTTGGAACGTGTTTTGGTTTTCAATATATAAAAATTTGAGAATGAGATCAACAAATATGTGAACATCAACTTCATTCTGTTCGTGTTTTGATTTTCTTTTAGTAATTTATCAATTCATACACCGAATTTTTAAATTGTACGTATTCGTATCAATGTCATATCTTCATTAATCAACTAAATGAACTAATATGATTCAACATATGATAAAGTATAATGTAGTTGAGAAACTACCGTGTGTAAAAGATCCAAATTATTCTAACAGAAGGTGTAACATTGATGTAAAAGATTAATGAAGGTGTAACTATATATATATATATATATAGGTTTATGATCGGGTGCCAAACAGATCACGCCGTGCGAACCAGCTGGCTAGTGACACATGTGCGTGTATTTCCATTATTAAGTTATGTATTTCCACAAGACAATTAGCCAGTGTTTCCATTATTATAATTTGTATTTTCATAACCCGTTATAACCCCTTATTTCACTTAGGGACCTCTCATTAGGGCTGTCCATCAAATCGGGTTGGGTAGACTCGGCTCGGGTCGTACCCGACTCGGTTGAGGAGTCGGGTAGTCGGGTTCGGGTAGACTCAGGTGTCGGGTGAGTCGGGTATACCCAAGACACCCGATTCGAAATTGAAAACCCTAACCCCAAATTTTAATCTCAAATTGAAATCAGAAACCCCCAAATTGAAATTGATATTCGAAACCCCCAATTCGAAATTGAAAACCCTAACCCCAATTAATCCAAAATTGAAATCAGAAACCCCCAATTCGAAATATAAAACCCTAACCCCAATTTTAATCCAAAATTGAAATCAGAAACCCTCAAATTGAAATTGAAATCAGAAACCCCCAATTCGAACTATAAAACCCTAACCCCAATTTTAATCCAAAATTGAAATCAGAAACCCCCAAATTGAAATTGAAATTAGAAACCCCTAATTCGAAACTGAAAACCCTAACCCCAATTTTAATCCCAAATTGAAATCAGAAACCCACAAATTAAAATTGAAATCAAAAACCCCCAATTCGAAATTGAAAACCCTAACCCCAAATTTTAATCCCAAATTCAAATTAAATAATAACAACAAACTGAATTTGTACTTACCTGATTTGCAAACATGTGGTCGGCATTGTGTGCTTGAGTGGAGATGAGGCTCACCAACGGTCGATTCACAGTGGTTCATGCTTGACGTCGGTCTGTCTCAGGCCGCCTGAGACGACGAGAAAGGAGATGAGAGGACTAGAAAGGACTGTTAGGGCTTTAGAGAGAGGAGAGGCAGAGGGGAGGGTCGAATCAAAGGACGTGACAGCAAGGAGATGAGAGGAAGGCGAGGACGAGTCGAGAGGGACGACGGAGAGAAGGCGAGAGGTGAGAGGCGAGGCTCTGAAACGGACGAAGAGTGGTTCTCAATTGAGCGAGAGAGAATGAGAGATATTAATAAACGGTGAGAGTATGAGAGATGTGGGTGGAAGACAGAGTGCCACGTCGCGCATTGAGAGTTTATAACTCACACATCCCACATCGGAAAGGGATGAGAAAAATGAAGCCTTTATAAGCTTCAAACTGAAGCTTATAAATCAAAATTGAGAGTGGGCCTGTGGATGGGCTGAGCTCTGAAATGTGAACTGGGCTAGGTGGGTTTTGGGGGTGTGAAAACAGTATATTTTTATATATACTGTCGGGTAGTCGGGTATCCGGCGGGTGATACAATTGAACCCAATACTCGACTCGGTTGGCTTATCGGGTGGTCGGGTATCGGGTATGTCGGGTATCGGATTTGTCGGGTCGGGTGTCGGTCGGATTGTCGGGTGAGTCGGGTTGCCGGGTAAAATGAACAGACTTACCTCTCATTACACCCAGGGATCTCTCGTCACACCATTTCCCCGACAGGATTCATTGATTTCCTATAAAAAAAAATATTTGTCCCTTTGTTACACCCGACCCCTCGTATATCTTTCCCCCTGACATGGTTCATTGATTTTCTATAGAAAAATATCCGTCCCCTCGTTAAACTCGGGAACCCCTCGTTACACCATTCCCCCTTCATGATTCAGTGGTTTTCTATAGAAAAATACCTGCCCCCTCTATACACCCAGAGACACCTCGTTACACAATTCTCACGATATTATATAATATATGTCATAATGATAAAAACACCGACTGATTATTTTATGGAAATACATGACTTAATAAAAGAAATTAATACGAGCGAGCAGTTGGTTCTCACAGTTCGCACAGTACTCCTGGTTCGCACTTGAATGTGCTCCTATATATACATATATATCCCTCGGGTTGGATTCAAACTCCTTGCATTTGTCTTTTCCTCGACCTTTGGTGTACCACAATTAATAGCGAGGCTTCATGTTTGTTTGTACGGAGCTTCGATAACACACGCGTGCATGTTTCACATTTCACCAACGAACAAAGCTCTTGTCATTTTCGCAATAATATTTTATGACTAGTTATGTACTGTTCTATCTTTACAATATTATACGGTACCTCAACCTAGCCGCCTGTGTAACTGTAAATACAAGTTGCTAGATTAAATTCCTATGGATGGATAACTCAGCTAGAACTTAACTAGGTCGTGAAAACAGTACCGAGAATCACTGAAAGTGCGTCACGTGACGTGCGATGAGATGTTAAGAGCCGACACATGGCACATAATTAGTACGTACGAATTTTTTCAATCACTCGTTACACCACTCCCCCGACAGAATAACATTTTCCCTTTACATTATATAGTATTGAGCCTGCCCTCATTGCCATGTGACACCCCAAATTAGTTCTAATAGTTCTTATGCCTCTTGTTGTTCTCCTCCTCGTGTGCATGTACATATATACACGAGCTAGTGCATCTAGGCCACACAAAAAATTAAAATTAAATCCACTAAAAAGCTCCAAAAACATATTAAACTCCTATGTTACATTATTTCTCAATACACTTAAAATTTAAAATTAATAGATGGAGTTCTCAATATATATCAAAATTGTGAAAAGAAAATCATATTTCTTTAGATTTGAAACTATGATGGTAATTATATTTATTTGACTGAATATTTAAGACAAGAATGAGCATGAGGTTGAGAATATATATAAAAAAAATTATCAGCAAGTGAGGAGGGACATTTTATAAATACAATTGTACATTGTTGTACTACATATATAAAGTTTGTCTTTTGGTTCCCCGGTTACGATTAATAAGGGTACACTCGGGTATAAATTTATATAAAATATTCAAACGTCTATTGCACTAAATGTTCATTGCACTACACGTTCTACATGGTTATACAACATTTCAATGCATGTTATACAATTTGGACATTTTTCCATTTTTTATTGGTTTGTAGATGATATCTCCTCATGATTAATATATATAAATAGGGGTGGAGTGTCCAAACCGTCCTAACTACACTCAGTCGTTGGATTGCTGAAAATCTGCACATACGTTGTCTCAACGTGCGACACGTACGTAGCAGAGAAGTTCTATACCATTTGCGTCTGTAACATACATTTGGCCTAACATTCTACCGGGTCTACAACATTCTACTCATTTGCCCTAACATACTATTGGTTCGGACATTTGGGAATTTGTACCTAATGTAATCTTATACATATATATGTACACACATCTTGATTCCTTATAAATACAGCACAATGTGTCGCACCTTTTTCTCTGCACATTACGATTTGGTTTTGATCAAGTTTGAAGCCAGAAGTTGTCACGTCGTCTAAGTATGTTGTAAAACTTTGTTGTGAGGGTTGAAGATGGGAAGGTCTCCATGCTGTGAGAAAGTGGGGTTGAAGAAAGGTCCATGGACTCCCGAAGAAGACCTCAAGCTCTTGTCTTACATCAACCAACACGGCCATGGAAGCTGGCGTGCCTTGGCCTCCAAAGCAGGTCACATCCTCATCTTCATCAAATCTATTCAAATTATTCTTTCACTTAATTTATCACCTTAGTATAAATATGTGTGTACGTATCATAACATTCTGCGGCTACTAAGTTATTTTAGCCACAGAAACAGATTCTCCGTGGCTACAACTTAATTAGTAGCCGCGGAATGGTCCTTCTACCTCTACTAGCTAAGTTTAGTAGCCACAAATCTTCTCTTTCCGCGGCTATAACTTAATTGCCAAATATTGTCATCACCTGCTCCTCTACTATATTAAGTTATAGCAGACTTATATAGATAGTGGCGGAATGAGGTATTTGTAGCGGCGGAAATTCATAGTAGTGTATATATATGTTACTTTTTTTTCTTCTCTTTTTTTTACTTTTGGCATCGATAAAATATTTCTTATTTAGCTTTTTTTTATGAATGATCTCTTTCCAATTCCAGTTTAGACCATAGCACATGATCGTGTATTAGAAATAAAATTATGAATCGTGAACTTGGTGGTGTAAAAAACAACAGGCCTCCAAAGATGTGGGAAGAGTTGTAGACTAAGGTGGATTAATTACCTAAGACCGGACATCAAACGAGGAAAGTTTAGCTTGCAAGAAGAACAGACCATCGTTCAACTCCATGCGCTTCTTGGAAACAGGTCTACTCAATATATTCGAATATATACATATATATATACATATATATAAGTCCTATAATATTTCTTGACATAATCTTATCATTTGTTTATTTTTATTATTGTGCTCTATAGATGGTCGGTAATAGCATACCATTTGCCCCAGAGGACGGACAACGAGATAAAGAACTTCTGGAACACGCACCTGAAGAAAAAACTAACCAAGATGGGAATCGATCCCGCGACCCACAAGCCAATAAGTGGCACCTTCAAGGGTGTTAACCACTTGGCTCAGTGGGAGACCGCCCGGCTCGAGGCCGAGGCTCGACTCGCCCGCCACTCGACCAAGCTCCACCTCCCAAACCCTCAACAAAACCACCCTCATAACTTCATGCGTGATGAACAGCCGAGCATAGCCATAGGTGGTCCAATATTCCAAAACCCTAATAAAAACCTATGTGTCGGTCACAATCATGAAAACGATGTGTCACTGTCCGTGGAAGCTGATGGTGGTTTTGGTTTTGGTTTCGGTTTCGGTTTCGAGGGTTATATTAATTGTGGCGTGGACGTAATGGAGCGTAATTATCATGTTGGGAACGATTCTGAGAGCGACAATGGAATTATTATGAGAGGAAGGTGCGGCTTTGGGCATGGTGATGAACAAGGTAATGATATTAATGGTCGTGGTCAATATGGTGCCGGCTTCGAGGACAATAATGTTAGTACAACTTATTGGGACGACATCATGAGTATACTTCATGATTCTGCTCAGCCCTTATTGCTTGATCCGGCTTCTTCTTTTGCTTCTCCATTTTTCTTGTCGTCTTGAAAAGTATGTTGAAAGTAACATATCAAGTACAATATATGTACGTGTGTGGTCTCGTGTGTTTGCAATAATAATATGCGGTTTCCACGGGTGTTGTTGGGTGGTACACGATTCAGTTTTAAGTCAGTTCGGTAACGGATCAATTCGGTTTCAAGAAAATTAAAATAAAATATATGGGATCTCGTTTGGTTCCATTTTGAATAGATTGGTTTTTGGTTGGGTTCGATATTTTAGGAAATATTTTTTTTACGAAATTATCACATTTTAGACTGTTTTGACTAACTGATTTTCGGTTGGATTTTCTTCTAACCGATTTTCAAGAAATTCACATTTTGGCCCAGTCTTGACTGTTATTTGTTGGACTCTTTTGTGTCAAATTAATATATATTAATGAATCAAAATGAACCGTATATTCGAATCAATCAGTTTTATACGTTGGGTTCAGTTTTTTATCGGTTCCTATTTCATAAATCAAACCGATGGAATTTTGATTCGAGTAGGTTGAATCTAACCAAGTGGGTTCTATTAAGTTCGGATGTTTTATAGATTGGTTTGATGTGGTCGGTTCGGATAGTTTTACTCTCAAAACAACACATTTCTAACTTTCGTACACTATAATATTAACTTAACATTTGTATCCACCAATTTGTCATTATTCTCATATTTAATCATGATTTAACACACTTGAATGTATAAAAAAAAGGAGAAATTTGGTGTATCGCTGTGACAAACGTGTTTTATCAGTGTATCAATCCGTCAAAAATTAAGAGAGTGGGTAATTTATAATTTGAAATTTTAGAGTATGAAAATAGACTAGTTAATCTAAATAGATGGTTATAGCCAACTTATTACATATAGCAGCCTTATGGACATGGATATGATGGTGAGGAAAATAATGGAGGTGTGAATATGTCTCCAATTATGTTAATGGAAAGCTACATATGAGTCTTGATTTTATCGAGGGTCATCATGAAGTAACCAATAATTAAGATATGTATAAATTCTGAGCTATGCAGGGTTGGACCATCATCTCACATGAACACTTCATATACATAGATATCTACAATGGTAGGATTCAATATATCGGTACTTTTGCAAATGCAGGTGAGGAGAAAATTTGGAGCCGGCTCGTTCATAAAGCAGGTGAGATAATTGATTCAAGCTCACCTAAGAAATAGAGTTTAAATATAATAAAAAGACTCCAAATTTAAATATTTTAGGTTCATTTTGAAAACTAATGTCTAAAATAATATTTTATTAATAATTTTGGTTTTAGATCTTAAACATAGAAGCGCAGAAGCAGTCTACGTTACCTTTTGCAATAAAAGTTTATAAGTATGTCAGAATATAAAACCATAATTGGTCCTCTATCAGTTTAACCTTTTAGTTGAGTTGTTCTTCTAATATGGTATCAGAGCTAGCTTTACCTCGCGGACACGTGTTCGAATCCTAGAACGTGCAAATTATATTTCTTCTCATTCTCTTATTTCTTATTCTCATAAAAAAAAAGCTCCAACTCTCTTTACTGGCTCCTCAATCTCCTCTTCTACAAAAAGCCCCTTAAACGTGAGGGCGCAGCTGAAACTATGTTTGGCCAATTCGTAAGCCAGCAAGATCGACGGGCAAACTCTAATGAGAAATCTATCCCTGGGCTAGAAAAAATACACATGCAGTCGTAGATAATTCCCCCGAGCATATTCCTCGTGTGCTTCTTCTGCCGGACATGCTCCACTACCCTGAGGCAGTCTGATTCGACTACCACATCCTTCCACTTATTTCCTTTTGCCCATGACAGAGCCTCTCTGACGCCTACAGCCTCCGCCTCTTCGGCATGAAGATGTCTCAAAAACTGTCTAGAGAGAGCATCCACTAATCGACCCTCGAAATTTCTACAGACAAGTCCTGTGCTCCAAAAATCTCTCTATGCATCTATTCTTTTATCATGTGTTGTAACACTTAATTAGTTACTAAAGTACATATTATCAAAAACTTGGTTGAATAGAAATATGTAGATTTTTTATGGGTTAGTTCAGAATATTTTGGCCTCACTTTGTTATATTCTATTTAATTTGTAAGACAAATTAACGGTACCTTGATAATTTTAAAATAAATGGTAATTGTGTTAAATCAAAATTAAGCAAAATATAATATTATTATAATAATAATAATATAGTAAGAAGAAAACATTCCCAATTAATTTCTCAAAAATAATTCACCGGTTAACTTTAGTCAAAGAAGAAAATTGTGTATTTAAATTTAGTAAAATAAAACAAGGTTGTCCTAGTTATATAACAAAATAATGATACAAATTGGTGGTGTCAACCCACTTCCCTAAACGTAAGCGGCGCGATTAGGGTTTCGTCAATTATTGGCAAGTCTTGAGACGATTCTCATCTACGAGGTAGTTTTCAGGTGTGGCGGTGACGTCTGGACGGAGTGGTGGCATCGGGGAGACGGTGCGAAGGATTCTGGATAAGGAGAGTTTCACATGGGTGTAGGATTCGTCAAGGGTCTGCATAATCGACTCGCGATGCGTGGCGGTGGTGACGTTTTGCTCGGAGCGGCCGGATCGACGTCTATGAGGTAATGGTGGTGCGACAACAGTGTCCGGGGGGCGAAGTAAACCTGTGGGTTTCGTCTGCGTGCGCAAGTTGTCGGTGTGTGGTGCATCGTCTGGACGTGGGGTAGAGGGTTCTGAGTAGAGTGGAGGCTCTCTGGGAAGAAGAGGTGTGGGGTCTACGGAGGTACGTCCAGGCGAAGTAGCTGTGTGTAAGGTGGGGGTCTCGGCAGGGCGGCAGAAGCAGAACGGGCCAGGGACGGTGATTGAGTCGGGGAAGGGAACGGGGAAGCTGCGGAACATGGAGGAACAGAATAGTAAGAATAGAGGGTTATTATTTCGACATTATATATGAGAGAAGACGAGTCATGGAAGGGGTTACCGGTGGTTGGGCAGGGAAGTTTTGGTGGTTGGAATCTGATCGGGTTAAGTATGTTCTCCCGGTGCCCAACCGATGTTGGATGATTCGATACTGGGAAGTTTTGGGAGTTTTCTGACGCCGATGGTTAGGAGAACTTGGACTACTAAGGTTTCGTGACTTTTATTGCGTGGTTGATCGGCGAAGGTTTGAGTTGACTGGTTTCCAAGAATATCATGGACGTCTGGTTAATGCGTTATATAGCAAGATCACGAGATTTTTTCATCCACATGAGGTGGAGGCCGTGGCTCTATACGATGCCAAATAGGCTAATGTGAACATCTTTGGAGGCACCTTTAGTGATAGTCTTTCGTATAATTCTATGGTTCATAAATTAACCAGGGTTGATTGAGGAAACTGGTTTAAGGCAGTCTGCAGTAAGATCACGGGGTTTCTCCATCCGCATGAGGTGGAGGTTGTGGCTCTGTATGATGTTAACTGGTTCGAGTCAATTGGACTCCGGAGTTATCATGAATGTCTGTGTAAAGCATGTTGCAGCGGGATTACGGGGTTTTTCCATTCGCATGATGTGGAGGTCGTTGCTCTACATGATGTTAGACGGGTCGAGATGAATAACTTTGGAAAGATTATCAGCAATGGTGTTTTTATTTACTTTGCTCATAATCAAATGACTTACGAATTGACCAATATTGCTTTAACTAACGGTAGCTTGGATTATGATGACGAGTCTGTCCCACTATCTATAGTTTCAGTTGTCCGGCTTAATGCCGAGCTAATTACTATTTGATTAATAAGATTCATTTTTCCTTAAAACAATGATACAAATTGGGCCATTCGTATTATAAAATGTAGGGGTGTAAACGAACCGAGTCAAGCTTCAATTTGACAAGGCTCGGCTCGTGAAAAAAGTGTTCGGCTCGAGCTCGGCTCGGGCTCGAACGAGCTTGTGCAACTAAACTCGAGTTCGGCTCGAGAAAACTTAGATAAGCTCGAGTTTGGCTCGGCTCGATTCACTTAATTTCCAATACAAATATTCATTGAAAATAAAAATGAAATATATAATTAATTAAATATTAAATGAGCCAGCTCGTGATTGGCTTGACTCGATTTGACTCGTCTAATTTCATCATAGATATTCCCCAAAATTTTAAAAATATATTATTGAAAATATATAATATATTAAATATTAAACGAGCCGACTCGCGAGCCTGTCGAAGCTTAAAAGTTCAGGCTCGAATTCAGCTCGTTTATTAAACGAGCCTGAACTCGATTATAACGAGCCCGAACCGAATATTCAACTAGTCGAACTCAAGCGGCTCGTTAAAAGCTCGGCTCATTTACTATCCTAATAAAATGGATTGGACTCTTAGATATATATCAACCATAGCACATGGCCTGTTAAAAGAGAAAGGTGCTTGGGTCCGTCCCACAAACGAGTAATTTTCTCAAAAAAAAGTACTAGTCATTAAATTAAACTTTTAAGAATTGAGATCAGCTCATACATTAATAACATAAATGGTAATTTGAAACATAATTTAAAATACATTTTACATTTTAAAATGCATAATTTGGCAATCGTACTTTACAATTAATTAACCCTAATTAATATCATCTTTTCCATTCTAATAATATTATACATTCCCGATAATTTTGTTTGTGATGTTATCAATTCTTATGAGCGTTACTGACATAGACGTTCAAATAAATGTTTGTAATTAGTTCAGAGTCTCTGGAAAATATGTTGTATACTAATTGTATATTTGTTGTAAGCAATTTTTTGTAAATTTTTCTATCATCTTCAAACGATAGTATTTCGATATAAATTTAGACTTTTGTGACTACATGCAGCAAGCAAAATGAGTGGATAGTGTTGGGTTTTTATGCTCTAACACAATGTATTTTCAATCTAATCATGTAATACATATTATTAGTTGAAATAAAATCGATCATATTACTAAATGTTGTAATAATATCTTAAGTATGATTTGATTTGTATTATTGATGTGTCAACACATAATAGTAGATCTACAGATTAGATAAAATCTTACTTAAGTAGTCCCCGATCAAAATAGCTTCATAAGAAGCGATCGGCATGAGGCTAACTCTAAATGATCACGCTCTACTGATCATGACCAGAAGGGGGCCAGAGTTAGGTCATAGTATCACCAGACAAAGGTGATATAGGACGACCCGATCATGAGTATGTTACATAGACACAGTCATGAACATACTCATATATCGGCACATGGAATCACATCCTCAGACGGAAGGATCATTGAGGTAACTATGTAATGAGTGACGAGTTTGACTCAGTCTAACGTCTCCTGTAAAAGGGTTACAATAACGACTGTGATTGGCTCGATCACGAGTTACATGAGTTGACTCAATAGATCGCTGAAGGATTTATCCCTCATACGGACGTGTGAGCAAATATCAGTTTAGGCCACTTGATAAGTACAACTGAAATACAATAGCATGACCATGCAGTCGATATAGAGTATCAGTTACAATTCAGTCAACTCAGAATCAAGAAACAGGATAATTGAACGATGATGACTTGTCTATGCCTCGTGGTTGTCAAAGATATCAAGAGGATAAAAGGATAGATTCATGTACGACAAGGTTAAGTCGAAATCTCGATAATCACAAGCGTTGGGCAATCATGATGTCTTGCTAGAGGCCACTTATGATGGAAAGTGTAAAATGGTAATTTTACCAGTTCGCGGACGTGTCGTGGGCCTAGAGGGTCACACACTAAAGGTTGAGTAAAACGGATGGAATCATATAGAGGAATCGTGAGAGAGACATAATTCGGTTTTGGATTCAACCGGATTAGACCGATTTCGGTTTAGGATTAAATCAAAAATCAAGAACGGTTTAGCTGGAACAATTAATTATAATCTAATTAAATAGATTTAATTAATTTAGCTAAACATGGCCTAGCCAGAATGGAAAATTTTCTCGAGCAATCATGAGAGACATAATCTCCCTCGTGAAAATAGATTTATAAGACATAAATAGATTTTTATGTCTCTCATGGAAATAGATTTATAAATTTTTCTTTATAAAAGGAAAATTTTCAGGTTTGAAAATTAAGGAAAATTATTTCCAAAACCATAGCTACTCTCCCTCTCTCTCTCTAGCCGACCGGCCACCTCCCACCCTCCCTCTCCGTCCGTTTTGCTTGCTTCGATCTTCTAGTAAGGATCGTTGTGAGTATCCCCATATTGCTCTTCCTGTGTGGACGATCTTTAGAGATTACTAAATCCTATTCAGTAACAAAGAGATTTTTGAATCAAAGTAATATTCAAGTTTTATTCTAATCTAGATCTCATGATCAATTCATGATCATGTAAGATTCTTATTTAATGTAGAACTTTGAGATTAATTTCTTGCATGAGCATGAAATTAATTGATTGGAATCCTCAAATAATTCATTCAGATAGGTAATGAAATTTTTAAAACTTACCACAGTCATATTTTTTTTTTCATAAGAGGTTGAACCTCAAAAATGAAGTTAGTTTAGCTGAACATTTTTACTTGATGTGCTTCAAGCTTGTTGATTTTTTCTTCCATTTTCTTTCTTACATAATCTCCATAAATATAATCTCGAGCAAGTTGTTAATCAATCAAGTCCTCACGAATATTGAAGTAATGCACATGTGTGTTGGACCAAAGTTCAATGGGAAGACTACGAACATCTTTCAAAGTTTTATTTACACATTCTGTAACATTGGGTGTGTATCGTTTCCTGTTATTAAGTGAAAGTGACCAACATTTATCATTTGAAACATCAATGTAACGAACGGTTTTTGAGTTATTATTATTTGTAGACTACTCTTATTCCTACTAAATGTGTGCATCTTACATGGTTTTCTTGCAACACATACATAACATGGTTTATGAGTTATGAAAATATAATGGGGAAAAACAAATATTATTATGGACTTGATTGTATTGAAAACTTTTATCTTCTATGTAGAATATTATTTTCAATATTGTTGACATGGCCCTTGAATTGAAATTACTTGGTAGATGGCAAAGCAATATTTAATTTTAGTTTTGAATTTCAGAAAAATATTCAATTAATTATTTGATTAATAATGCTCAAATCGAGTCTTAAATCGAATATAAATTCAAGATTATAAATTAATCGATTCTAATTGAGTAGGATCAGAACCAAAACCGACGTAATCAAACCCAAAAGTGTATGTTTCTCGTGTGTTAATTCCAGGGGTTCTCATTTATCGAGAGCCAAAAGGTTCAGTCAGGTTTGTAGAAAGACAACAATACCCTCATCCCTTGTCGTAATTACTCCATCTCTTCGGTTTCAGGCTTTTTCATCAGCACTGCATCATTATTCAGGAGCTTCCATTGATTTCAAAGCTACAGACTTTCCGAGGATCTGCGTCTGTAACGGTAACGTAAATTCACTTCTCGTTTTTTTGTCAATTCCACCATATCTGTTTCCATTTATTTGTAATAATGGTGAATATCTTATCAATAGAACTATATATATATTGCATAGATTGTTCTGGGTTTTGCACTTCCTAAAAAACCCAATGATGATAAGTTTTAGAGATGATAAATGGGTTACAGTGTATGGTGTGATTCTTGATGTGTGCTGGTCATGCCCAATTCTGTATTAAAGGGTCTGCACACTTGAAAATGTTAAGAATTGCTTCAAAATTTGAGTCTACAGAACAAGGTTGTGTTTTATCAAGACACTTATAGTCTGCTTTTGTACAGTGATTTAGGGTTGAGGGTGAGTATATGATCATGATTTGATTTGTTTGTGTTGGAATAAAATCAGGGTTTTCTAATTTTATCCTAGGTTTATTACCTATTTAGTTGATTTTCCTATTATTGTTAGTATTTTCTATTTAGTTTGATCCATAGCCTATATAAATGACTCTTCCATATTGTATTGGACACAACATTAATATCGATAATATTATTCTCTACTTGTTGGTTACTATCAGTTTGGTTACTATATTTAGTCACCAACTAACGTGGATTGAATCTATGCCCTGATTTGGTTTGTGGTTATCATAGATCACAGTATTCTGAAAACACGTAGTTAGTATATTCCTTGTAGAGAGTAAATTACATTTCTTCAACATGGGCTCATTTTGTCTACTTGGAAAGCTAGACGGCTTGAGTTGGGGATTGTTACCTATGGTACCCTTTCACCTGTTGAGAAACTATGTTAATTTTAGATTGATACCGAGACATATTGACATGTAAAAATCCTATACATAAATCTTACTACTGAATTCCTTGCCATCGTCTAAAAGTTGTCATATTGTTGCCTTCTGATACTGCCATCCCGATTCCTGTCGTCCCTTCTTTCCCAACACCTACATAATACAGTCGCCAGTCATCTACATTACCGCCCATTTGAACCAGACATGGGGATCCCACTCCCTGACAATCCCAGCCATCCTCACCCGAAGGCTCGAGAACTGGATCTGTTTGAAGCCTCTTCCAATTCTTCAGCCCGTCTGAAGATTCTGCCAATCCGATAGTCCTCTTTCCATCTGCAGCAACACCTTCATATGCCATAAAATATTTCCCTTTTTTCTGCTTTCTCACGACACTCGGGTTCTTGACCCCTAACTCGTCGAAAGAACCAGTTTCTCCCCCTCCCATGATCTTTCCCAACTTAACCCATCTGATCCCGTCTCTGGATCTTGCTAGCCCGATGGCAAAGTGCCCATTTTGCACATCGAATGAGTGGTAATACATCCGTAAATCATCGCTGTCGTGCACTACCACGTGTGCTGCAGCAATGAACAGAGAATCCCACTCGTCCCCTGAACCCACATCGAGCAGAGCTCCACTGTGGTGATCTCCCTCGATTCTGGCCCAGTGCGTACCGTCCTGACTGCACGCCAACCCTGGCAGAGACTTGAAAACCTTACCGACTACACGGTTTGTATCCTGGGGATGAGATCTTTCTGGGTTCTGTAAAGAAATGTTTGCAGCTCCCGAGACATTCACTTCTTCGGAACTCACACCTGTGTAATAAAGCCAATAAACAGCACTGTACATCGGGCTGGACATGATCACCATCTCGGAAGGTTGAATGCTCCTCGTGTCGAAAGCCCACCAGCTCTTCCTGCAATTCATCACCATACCCGCATCTGTGTCTGCTCCTCGTGCCCAGTGAGTACCATTGCTTGAAACTGCTAACCCAATTGAATCAGTAGCGCTGTCTTCATCAGACCTTCCATGGTACCACATGTACCACCTTTCTTCATTGTCGCCAATGTATCTTTTGACAATTGGCGACCCAATTTCCGCACCATCCCAGGAACATTCGGAACCCAAATGAAACACCAAACCCCTGGAACACGTTGATGTGAGTTCTTGATTTGGTGCCAGAGTCGCTACAGGCTGTGCTGCTGAACTCGATCCCAACTCAATAGGAGGGTTCCTATTTGCTGCATTGTTACTCTCAATGCCTGGTTTTGTCGAGCAGTGAGTGAGAAAGAGGGTGTTGTTCCTCGAGTTGGGAAACATACCTCTTCTGTGACTTGGGAAGCTATTGCAGAAAGATCTGCTGCAAGCATGAAGAGCGAGGGTTTCCGGTTTGGTGGAAGGCCATGCTGGGTTGATAAAGTTTCTAACACTAGCCATTGTTCCTGTAATGGCACAGGATGCAAGAAAGTTGATAGTTCTGATCTTTACGATTGCTGCTGCATCCATTAGAGGACTACAGAAATAGAGAGGTGACTCTTATATATATGAAGATGGAGCCAGATACAAATGAATGGTGGTGCTTTGGTATGGTTTTATATGGGATGAATTACTTCTTTCTCAGGATCATCTCGGAAGTTGCCTTGTACTTTGCTATATTTATAAATGAACCCACACATTGTGAATTCTATTCAAATGCACCATTATCAACCTCTTTCTATCTTATTAATTGTGACAGTGGTAGAACAGTTTTTTCTATTATGCAGCAGAAGACTTATCTGGTAAGTGTCATTTCACTTTCAAAGGCATGTGGTCTGAGTGAAAAAATTGTGTTAGAGCTAAAATTTTCAAGAACCTGTAAAAGATCAGAGTCAATTTCAAATCTCGAAATTTGAGGGTCATTTAGGTATATTATAATGAGTTTGGGGATCAACGGGTGCTA
Organism: Geranium rotundifolium; assembly: GCA_963920655.1. Lineage (NCBI taxonomy): Eukaryota > Viridiplantae > Streptophyta > Magnoliopsida > Geraniales > Geraniaceae > Geranium > Geranium rotundifolium. Next base: position 24,588,439 of record OY987320.1, read on the forward strand.
ATTCAATGTATTTCAATTTGTTGAGCTTGTTTTTTTCTACTCTTCATCTGCTATTCTTCTTAATAATGCAGCCACCCGCAGAAAGTGTTATTTGCTATCTCTACCTGTCAAATGTCAGAGGCAAAACCATAGTCTCTATAACCTTTGGTTGACTTGTTAGATCACTTTGATACAGAAGAGTTTATAATAAGCTACACTTTGTTTAAATTATTTGCCAGAGTTGCGGCTGTAACAAGGAGGAAACTCGTCGCTGTTAGAGAGAACAGCTCATAATATGTTGCTCAGAATGATGTCTTCTTGATGATGTTTATTTATTGTACTCTTGTCTTGCTTCATATTCTGATCTAATCTTTTATGAGAAATGACAGAGTAAGTTTGATAAAATGGAATCGCATATTAAATAGCAATTATCCTTACTATATATTAATTACAAGTTTGGTCAGCTTCTGTGATTTTCCTTGTTGAGTTATTATTATTTATGTTTGACAGGCTACATTTGAGTGATTGGAAGAAGTTTTTTAGAACGCAACTTGCTGAGCCCTCTTTCCATTTTGACTTTGAGTTGAAGGTACTATATATTTACCTATCTTTCACACTTTGCGAGCCATGGAAGAATTGGTGAAGATCAGTTTTATTGATTTGCAAGTATCAAGAATATGTCTATACAATAATGCAGCTAATAATGGTATTACTTAATTATTTACTACCCAACAGCTCATGTTCCACGCAGGAACATGCATGCATGTGAAATCTCTTACAAGTTTCGGTTTTCTCAGTTCTATAGATTAATGGATGACTTGTTTTATCTGAACTTGCATCTGTTTAACATGTAAGATCTTTTCTCGGTCTAAGGATTGCTACTTGAGACTGAGTGTTAAGCACATTTCTAAACACATGCAAGCTTTGTACATGATGCTCGCGAGGGAAATGCTGGGGTACTGCCGAACTGTTAGTTATGTGGTTGAAAGCCGACCTTGAGTTTCTAGAAGCTTCTAGTACGTTGACTAGGTTGATAGTTAGATAGCTTAAGATTTTGGGTGTGACATGGCGATGGCAGAGCTAAGACAAAGGGCCGGCAACCATCAATGATGGTCCAGTACTACATTAATATATGCACACACATTGCCACAATATAGAATGTGAAATTGATTTTTTCCTATCCGTCGAATTGAATGCTAGCTAGCCTCTACTTTGCTGCAGTTGCTCTCACAACCTTATTGAAATGGCACGTTCTTAGAGTAATCCTTGTGATTGCGCTGAGTCGCTGACCCTGTCTTGACTAGTAATTCTCCATCATGAATGTTGAAATGGGCCGATACAATGTTTCTTTGAATTGATCTGGTTGATACTCATGTAAATGGTTATGACAGATTGTTATCGATAAAAGGGTTTGCTGTCAGGCGCAACAATCATGCATGCAGTGTGTCTCAATAAGGTACTGAGTTCTCTTTCGTTTTTTTTTGCAATGCAAATGTTCAATGTGCACGAAAATGGTAGCTAGATTCAAAGTGGCTTACAAAATATTCCTCTGTATATAAAGTTAAAACTAGGGAAGCACATTGTAGAAAATCTGATTATTTTATTAGCTCATCTATTCCTTAGGTTGGCCCATGAAATCCAAATTTTGTTCTGTATCTTTTTAATGCTTTCTTCTTGTGAATCACATGCCACGTTTCTTGCCCAAATGTTGGGACATCGGACATTCCGAGGTCAAATACTATTGCCAGAAGTTGTCACCTAATTATTCATCTCTCAGTCAATATCTGTAGTTCTTGAATTGATTGATTCTGGATCTTCCATGGGACCATAGTTCAGATGGCTACCACTTGGTCGGAATATTTAGTTTTAGAAAAAATCTGTCCAAAGTTAGGATTACGTCGAGATTTTGAATGAAATCGGACAGATTTATGTAAATAAAAAAATGCATGAAGTTTAAAACTGGTTTAAATAATTTCATGAGTCAAACTTGAAAACAGTAAAATGGTACTTATTTTATACTACAATAGAATATGCAGTGCAAATAATTTTACAAACATCTGTCATCATGTCTACACAAAATTGCGCAAAAAATAAAATATATGGGAACGTGTTGCAAGATTTTGAATTCGATATGAAACATTAATTTATTGCATTGCTATTTCTAGCTGTACGATTCATGCTACCAAATCTTTATTAAATTTCAAATTAGTGTATAAAAAAGTAGTTTACAGATAGCTCACAGGCTGGAGTGATTGGAAGATCATAGAGTTAGTGATGGCTCTGTTTCATTTCATATTAAAGAGTAAAGACAATGCAATGGTTTGTATCACTACATCCAATAATGTGTGTTTTACTGATTTTTTAATTAAGATTTTGATCCAAACCATGTGACTGAGTACCTAACAAGGATCTCTGATAATATGTGTCACTGACATTTTCTCAATCAAATATTCTGAAGAATATTTGGATGATGAAATAGTTTGCAACCCATTTGCTCAGTGGACTATAATTTATGAAAAAATTATGGAGCTGCTTAACATTAACATCTTCAGGCTGAACAATACGTATTTGATGTATACTTTTTTGGTTGGCAAGTTGTGTATCAAGATTTGGGCTCGATTATATTATGACGAAGCTAGACAGCACCAAACTTGTGATTTTTAAGAGTTGTTAGCACCAATCCGTATTTGATGTTAAGAGTTTCAAAAAAAGAACTTTGGTTGAATTGTTTGTGTTTCAAGCTGGTTTAATGTAGATGCCGATTTCTACGTCAACAAAATTAGACTCAAAATTTCGATACAATTGTATTTTAAATAAATCTCAAAATTTTATTACTCACTTTTGAAAACAGGGTTACTCATTTGCTTGACACAAATTTATTGAACAAATGGACTTGGGATTCATGTAGTATTATTTTTTGAAATTTTAAAGTTTAAATATTGAATTATGAGTAATGCTATACACATATATTGAGTATTCAGAACACGATTTACATCATGAGTATTGAGTAAGAAGTTAGAAATTAACACTCTCCTGATAATCATTCTTGAGTGAGTTTTCTCATAAGTGTGCTATGTTATGATCTAATCACAAATTACTAATGATTGAAAAAAGATTTACAAAACGTCTCTTATTTTGTTCACAACAAATCAATTTTGAACCACACAACAAATATATGACTTGCAACAAATTTCACATGCATTAGGGTAAAGCTAATTGTTGCCTCGTCTTCTAATTTATATTTGGTTCGGTTAATGCATCATGCATAATAAATTGTAAATGCAAGGGAGGGAATATACTATCTTATGAAATATGTGATGAAATTAAAATCTAAACTAAACTTGAAATCTAGTCCACCAAACATGGAAAAAAGTAACATATAAATTCAATTATCTAAATGAGCTTGGTTATCGGGAAATGGAAGAGAGGAGTTCATGATTTCTCTCAATTCATCTTTTTCCGTAGTAAAATGAGAGAAAAGAAAGGACTATTTTGTAGAAATATCTCGCGCGTGTCTATATATATTGTCTTCTTCATAAATAGATTAACCGTTGTTTACAATATGCCTTAAAACTTGGGAAAACAAAGACAGATGCATTAACAAATAGTAATGGAAAATATTTGAAGTTGGCTAATCTTTGGAGAGTATGAAGTGTTTTGCAATAATTGAATCTCAACTATTCCGAAATAACTATGACCAAGTTGGTGTAACAATGAAAAATCAAACTAATTTTTCTTACATATACAATAGCTCAAGCTCGAAACCTCAATCTTAATTAAGTAACCAGAAATTATTCCAACCAAACCAACGTTCCTCTATAAATGATTAACATCTATTCAAATTCTAACCATCTTGACAATTATTTCCAAGAAAATTGAAAGCAATCCACACAATGTATATATGAGCACTCTTGCTAATTTCATGGTCATTCTAAATCACAATTCACAAATAACAAAATTGTGCAGGGTCATATGATTGCCACCTCCTTTACTTATTTATATTCATGCCTTGAAAGGCATGTGCAAATATATATCTCATGAAATATGGGAGGAAATTAAAGTCTAAATTTGAAGAATGCAAATACTTTATATACGTAAATAAAATAAGCTGGATGATTAGTAGAGATAAGGATGAACAAGACCAATAATGATGACTCTAATCTCATTATGAACAACAAGATTGATAATGATGACTCTAATCTCATTATGAACAACAAGATTGATGTAACTATCCAAAACTTGATCTATCCGATCAATAAACAAGCTATCACTAATCCTAACTCTACACAAGTTAACTAATCTCTCAAGACTCTGTCAAGTGTAATGCAATAACAATTCCTAGCTAATTTTTGTATGTGTAAAGTTTGAATTGAGACCTCAATCTTAACCACTAAAAATAACAAATGAAAAGTTGATGCAGAAATAATTCACACAAGTTTTGTCCATGAATTAAACTCACCTCTCGAGTTTGTAATCGAGACTAATCTCATAATCTACACAAATCTCATAATCTTGATCTTTTATTATATTTAGGGGTAATGACAGTTGACTACACCCAACTATGTCGCGTTTCAAATTTAATACCCCAACTTCCAGTATTTCATTTGGGATACCCAAAAATTAAATAAGCGACAGTTAGCATAACGTCTGTTAAATCTAACTGATTTGGTCTGTCAAAAAGTCTAAAATGCCCTCAATGGTTTTGGTCTGTTAAACCAGACTGATTGGTTCAATTGATATGATTATGAAATGACTATTTTACCCCTAATTGAATACCCAATTTAACTAATAAGTTGAGGGCAAATATGACTTTTCACTTACCCAAATAATAATTATAATTTTTTAATAATTAAATATATATAATATTATTATAAATCATATTATTATTAATCTTAATCATTAATTAAACCTACTTAACCCTAATTAAACCCTTCTTCTTCTAATTAATCTAATCCATGCTCCCGTCTCCGCCACGCTCAGCCGCCGCCGCACTCAGCCGCGACTCCGACCGACGACCTCGACCGGCGAAGTGGAGGGTCAGGGTCGACGAGGTCGGGCTCGCAGTGGTGGGGGTCGGGACTGGGCTGGTCGGGGAGGAGGCGGAGGGTCGGGGTCGAAGGAGAGGAGGGAGGCGGAGGGTCGAGGCGGCTCTGGGTCGGGCGTCGGGCTCGCAGATCGTGGCGGCTCTGGGTCAAGCAGAGCCCCTCCCCTCCATCGCGATGCTCGCAGATCGTGGCGGCTCTGGGTCAAGCAGAGCCCCTCCCCTCCATCGCGATGCTCGCAGATCGTGACGGCTCTGGTTCTGAGTCGACCAAACCCAGATCCAGGCGAGCTCGGCGACGAACCTTTCAAGCGAGCTCGGCGACGAAGCAGTGAGACAAGGACCAACCGGAGACGCGGCCCTGGCGGAGACGGGCTCGCCTGGATCTGGGTTTGGTCGACTCAAAACCCAGATATGGGTTTCGAGGGCGCGACGGAGACCACGGAGTTCGGCCTCCCCTGAGCCGAGCTTCGGCCTCGCCTGAGCCGAGCTTCGGCGTCGCCGGCCGGAGTGGCGGCGTCGCCGGCCGGAGCCGGTTTAGGGTTTGATTAAGTTTAGGTTTAACTAGGTTTAGGTTTAATTAAGTTTAATAATAATATAATTAATTAATAATCAATTAATGATAATATGTATATTTAAATATTAAAGAATTATTATTATTATTTGGGTAAGTGAAAAGTCAGATTTTCTCTCAACTAATTAGTTAAATTGAGTATTCAATCAGGGGCAAAATAGTCATTTCATAATCATATCAATTGAACCAATCAGACTGGTTAAACATATCAAAACCATTGAGGGCATTTTAGACTTTTTGACAAACCAAAACAGTTAGATTTAACAGAGGTTGGGCTAAGTGTCACTTATTTAATTTTTGGGTATCTCAAATGAAAAATTGAAAGTTAAGGTATTAAATTTAAAACGCGACATAGTTGTGTGTAGTCAAATGTCATTACCCCTTATATTTATCATGAAATTAGTTAGATGCAAGGGTTCTCAATCTTACTATACATGAATCCAATATTGTAAATCTTTTTAAATTGGGCGAATGCTAACACACTAAAAAATGTAAAGTTAAACATTTACTATCACTTGATAATAGAACATGTGTCTTGTCAAATTAAATTTTTAAATAGAACGAATTTTAACTTTACTTTTGATAATAAAGTGGTAAGCTTTGTTGTACTTGTAGGTGTATTATTTAGATAATCAAATAACTAATAACTAATGGTTCAAAAAAGATTTACAAATACCTGTCTTTTATTTTGTTTACAGTAAGTCAAAATTAGAACCACACAGCAAATATATGACTTGTAACAAATTTTACATGCTTTCTTTAAGGGTCAGCCAATTGCTGCCTCCTTTACTCATTTATTTTTAGTTAGATGCATGCTTAAAAATGTTAAAAGAAAAATGGAAAGAATAAACACATATCAATCAAACGTGAAATATGGGAGTAAATTAAAATTGAAATTTGAATCGAAATCAAATCTAGCCAGGTCGTTTGTTATTTCCCTCATTTTATGTGTTCATTTTAGCTCTTTTGAATTGAGTGTACATTGTTTACCTTTGAACAGGGGTAATTACAATTCACTATTTATTATGCATGTTTTTCAATTCGTTATCATGTCTGTGCAAGCACCTCGGAGCAAATTTGTGCCGGCAACAGCTGGTACGCAAATACTTGCCTCAAAACCATCAATAATAAAAATGGAGGAACAAAGATGAGTGTTATGTTAGAGATTTAAATTTGAGTTCATTTTATCGTGACCAAAATCGTAATAAACATAACATATTGTAGCTTCTGAACATTTCATACAAATAGAAGCTCCTGTTTCAAACATGGAGTAAGTTTGCAGCGAACAAGAATATGCAACAAGAAGTTAAATTTGAGAGTGAATAAAAGTAAACGGTGATACAAAAACAAACTTCCTAAATAGAAGCTCCCATTTCAAACATGGAGTACATTTGATTTGCAGCGGACACGAATCTGCAACAACAAGTTATATTAAACTCAAGGGAAAATGAATAAAAGTAAACGGATACAAAAACAAACTTTAAAATATACTGTAGTGGATTGAAAATTTTATATGTATAAGAGTTTCAATTCTGAGACCTCAATAGAGAAGTTGATTGAACAATAGATCTCAAATAATCCACTCACAAGTTTTAAGTGTGAGTTAACCTCACCTCTCGATTTATAATTGAGATTAATCTCTCTAGATTTTATCATCATCATGATAATTATTTTATCTATAAAATAGCTTAAACCCGAAACCTCATGATTTGCAAGAATCTCATAATGATAATCTTCTATCATATTATGGCAATAACTTTGTAGATGCAAATGCTCATAATATACATGAATAATCTCATAACACGAATCTTTTCAATTTAGGCTACTTTTGAGTTCCGGACGTCAAGAAGAGTGATAATTAAAACATTTAAAATCGATTGATGGTTACGCCTCACAACTTCAAATTATAAAACGATCAAATTTTAATATTTACGTCATTGCGATCTTTCTTGTAGGTGTATTATATGGATAATCAATAACAACAATAACGAAGGGTTCAAAAAGTATTTACAAATACTTGTCTCTAATTCGGTTGACAATAAAATATATGAATTGTAACAACTAACAAGCTTTACATGCAACTTGCTATAAACAAAACAAATTTTACATGAAGCACTGAGTAAGGATTGTTGCCTCCTTCACTAATTTATATTCAGTTGGATTCAGGCTTAAAAAGTAGAAGAAAAATGGAGGGAATATGCATATAACAATGAAATATGGGAGCAAATTAAAATTGAATACAAAAACGAATCCGTCAAGATATATAATAGTGGGGAGGTATAGCCAAACACACAAGTATACTCCATTCTATCCACTCTCAAACGATCGTATACAATGCTCCATTTATATATACGATCCCAAACTCTCTCCGCACATCATCTTTAGTTGATAATAATTAGTTTCCTACTACTACAATAACTCGCTACCTCTGCATATATCCTTACCTCAAGCCCTTATATGGGCCACTTTCTCTTTGCAGGGTAAAAGATTGTCTGTCCAACTCTGACTCCGTGTTAAAGTAACTCGAAAATAATTTGTAAGCTTTTGTTCAAAAGATTGAATCGAAAACAGAACTGTAATATTAATTATGAGCAGTACAGTACGTCCAGAATTTAGGAAAAAAGCATGTCATTGTTGACATAGTTTCGAGCTAGATATGCGTACAAAAATGATGGTCCCTATAAGAAGAGTTTGGGTGAGTTCAAAAGAGATAAATTTTAAAATAAGAATGCATGATTGATGATATAATTAAATCTCTAACTTAATCCCAGCTAAATCAAATTTAAGAAATTGAACCCTAATCAAATTTGATGCATTTTACCCTACTTATACAAAGATCGCACCCACATTAAAAAAAAAATAGTTGATGACCAAATTGTGGTCTAAGATGCAACAAAAAATTCCAAGAATTTTCTTTTCTTTGAACCTTCAAAAATTCACTATGGACAAGATTGAACAGGGGTGGATCTACCGGGGGCAAGGAGTCATTTAATAAAAAGCTCGAGTCTAATACATCAGGATTTTTAAGACTCGTCAACCGACTTTCTTTGCAATTCTATATACATGGAAATTAAATTCGAACTCAACTAAAAAAATAAATAATCAATCTCGAATCAGTTTTTGTTATATGCATTTAGTATTTATTTATTATTATAAAATTTAAATTCGAACTCATTCCCGTTCAAGGAGAGTTGGGCATCTTGGCCGGGATGGGTAGTTTCCGCCCTAACCATCAAAAACTTGAATCATCCACGTCAGCATCAAATTTTAACTCTAGAGTTATTGATAATCCACACTAATTAATCTGTCCTCTGCTCCTCCTCCTGGCTCACAAAATGTATGACTTGTAACAAGTTTTACATGCAACTTACTAATAAAAAACAAATTTTACATGCATTGCTCAAGGGTCAGCTGATTGCTGCCTCTTTCTAGAATTTATATTCAGTTAAATGCATGCTTAAAAATAGTAAGAATAATGGAGGGAAAAATACATACTAATGAAATATGGGAGCAAATTAAAATATAAGTAGAAATGTGGCTTCACATCCATAACAAAGAGTGGCAGAAAAAGTGATAATGAGCACTCTCTAGCCCTCAAAACTTTTGCTCATTTGTAAATCACAAACTATAGATTTATATATTTGATTTATAAAAGTGGTGGTGGAGAAGGGCGAAGGGATCGTTCTAATTTTATCTCATTTCATTCCAGTAGCTCGACCAGTGTGCAATTGAGTACTAGCTAGCCCTTCAAATTTTTTACAAGTACATCGGCACTGTTTGGTATTCAAGCCCATAGTGACATTATTCAAGGTGTTGACGATATTGTGATGCTCACCAAGTTTGATTAAATGTATTCCATAATTCAAGACACCATTCCTTATATTGACTCATACCTTATTCTGAAGAAATAAAAATAGTAAGAATAATAGAAGGAAAAAACACATACTAATGAAATATGGGAGCAAACTAAAATCTAATGGAAATGTGGCTTCGACAAATAGTTGCAGAGAGGCTTCACATCGATCACAAATAGTTGCTGAGAAAGTGGTGATGAGTAGCTAGCCCTCACAACTTTCATCTCTAATCAAAGTATCTCATCTCAATTAGATCTCTTACTACATAAAGCTCAAACTCGATCTTAAACTAACCAAAACCAAAAGTTACTGAAACCAAACCACATTGGTCAGTGATAGGTATCAGGAGTATTAACCAGCTTGATTCCCCACTCTCTGTCTACACAGTGCTTCACATGATCAACAATGGTGGCCGAATCTCTCAGAGTCCCATCACAGTCGTAAAGCGGAGGGTTATGGAAGCAAGGCTCCATGGAAACATCTCGCTGGCAAGCTGGCTCAGGGATGGTCTGGTTCTCAGCCTTGCTCAATATCCACGGCCTCAACCCTCCCAGGCCCTGCGCCACATACCCAAAAGTCGACCACGCACTAGTCACCAGCACGTCGCTGAAGCTCAGCAGGTACATCTCTGTCAATGCCTTCACGTCGTGGTCTGCCTCTCCCGTCCTCTGGTCCTCCTCCTGGCTCGGCTGCTGCACCGCCACCAATTCTCCTGTCACAGTTGGGTATGCACGGAACCAGTTTGATAAAGTGTCTGAATAACCTGAACTCAGAGATGTTACCAGCACAGCTTTTAGGCTCTTTGCTGGCAATGGAGAGAATATCGAGCTTTGGTTGACTTGTGGAAGCAGTTTCTTGTTCTGGGTACATGCCAACATCTGATCTTTGATGTGCTGGAAGGGGCCGTGCCCCGGATCAAAAGTTCTGATCTGGATGCCAAGTCTGTCATCAGCTCTGGCCAGGTAAGATTGGTAGTATCTCGTGATTTGCCCCCAAACTCGATTCGAGGGATGAAAAAGGTACTGACCCAGATGATGAAACACGGTTTCCTTGTCGGGGAAGAGCTCTGCTAGCTCTTGCCCGAAAGACGGGTTCAAAAAGAGAGCTGGGAGGAAGTAATTGTCTGTTCTCAGTATCAACCACAGGACATTTCCAAGGTAAGCCCCTTCTCGATGACAGAAAAAGCGCTTGTCGTGCTCATCAGCATCCGAAGCAAGATGTATGTACAGAAACGAATTCGTCACATTGCTCATCATATTCTTCCTGATCATATTGCCATGACACTGTAAAGAATCTTTGTTAAACCCCTCAAATTGGTGAGAAATAGGGAAGTCCTGAGGGAGAATCCAAGTTGCGCCCGGAAAAGGGTCGCAAAAGAGAGTGGCAATGTCAGTGCCCTGATCGACAAGGAGGACTCTATTGGTGAGGAGGGCGTAGAGGAAAGCAGAAACCATCGTGACCATCCTGTTTCCCAGACCACTGAAAGCAATCCACACAATGTACGAGCACTCTGTGGGAGATTCCGATCGGTACTGCCCTGACTTGAGCTGTTGCACAGTCTTGTTGTAGGATTCGGTGTGCGGTCCGCATTTCCTGTGAAGCTTCTCATAGCTCCTGAGCCTTGAAATGAGATGGGAGGATGGCTTGTATGGAGAGGTCTCGCGGTAGAATGCAGATTGGTGCCTGCTCAGACACGACTGTGCGTCGAATCCATCAGCTAAAAGCCCTCCCAAAAGCTTGTCGATCGGCTCTTCTGTGGATGTTATATAATGTTTACATCTGTGAGTAGATTTGTTCAAATCAAACTATGGCCTTGACATTCACATACAAAAGCTGCACACATTGTAACAAATCACATGACACCTTATTCCATTTTCTGTGTTTCTACGTAATTTTACATCGATCATCTGAAAAACATAGATATACTTCAAAAATCTCGTCGAAAAAAGTACATACTTTCTTTTTAATCACGCCATGAAAATTATTTTTATCAAACAATATCATGAAACAAATCAAAATATCTTAAACACCCCATCACAAATCAAAGGAACTCATCCAAAATTTCAATGAACATGAACAGTACAATACATACCCATATTAGACAAATGATTCGATGAAGCAGTGCAAGAAAATGAAAATGGATATACCTATGATTGGTGGGGTTTTAAGGATTGTGGCTTTGGCCATTCGGAAATACAAGGTTAGAGTGTTTTGATAGACCACGAAGAGAGTGACCAAAAGGGGCAGAGCTAAGAAACAAGCGGCCATGAATCTGGTGAATCCATGTCTCTTCTCTGTATCTTCCACCACCTTTGATGGCCTCCCCATTGGAGCCATCTTCTGATCCTTCCTCTTCTTCTTCACTCTTCTCTCGGCTTCACTGAATATTTGGTGTTTTATTTTTAGGGAATTAGGGATTTGATTTATGGAAACAATAAGAGAAAATAATTAGTGGACTATTTAATAATTAAGACTTATAAATGTGTGGAATCTATTAAATTTGGAATGATATCAACTTGCACCATTTTAGATTTTATGAACATTGTTACTTGACAGTTTACTACAATGAATTACAGGTGATTTACAATTTATACTCTAACTATTTTATATATCTTAATTATTATTCTGAGACATTCAAAATTTCGAAAGTACGTAATTTAAATTTTTTTATCTCTTTTTCTCATTATAGAGAGTGAGAGGTTTAAAAGTGAAAAACTGAACCATTTTGTGGGAGACCGAATCAAACTCACCTTGTCAACGATCGAACCAAACACACCTCGCGATCGACTGAATCGAACCTCCTCGTCTCTGATTTGTGACCGAGCTCCACAAAAACCTAGTAAATCTATAGTAGACCTCGCCAGCGACGGCAACATGTTCTCGTAAATTGGCAATTCTATTTTTTCAGATTCAATTTCTATTACGTCGTGAGTTATTTCGCCGTCGACATTGTCGTGAGCTTGCCGGAGAAGAACTGTTGTATTTATTTCATTTTTGAATTTATTTTTTCAGCAAGTGGTGGTTTAATTTAAAATAATATATACTAATAATGATAATTTGTTCGTGAGTTATGCACTTATGCTTGTTTACTTGGATTATTAATAAAACTAAAATCAGAGGCCCAACTTCTGGGCCCAGCCCATTAAGCCCATTAGGGCTGGTAAATGACGAAGCTCCTGTGAGAGAGGAGAGGAAGGGTAGGAGCTGCTCTGCCATTGTTGAGCTTGAGGTATCAATGGCGTCAAGAATTGCGATGACGATGCTGAAGAGCACCGGAGAGAGCATCGGGTCCACCGTAGGGCTCCGTAGATTTTCCCATGTCGCGGCCCTTCCTCCGCCGTTGGATGGGGCTATCCACCACGCCCCTACATCCCCACCGTGCGTTCTGCCGGAGTCTGATCGGAACCCAGATGTGTACAACAGCGAAATCGGGTTCGGATTCGGATTTGGGTTTCCGAGCTTGCATTCAGGTGGATCCATGGAGCTCATGGCCGTGCCCAAGAGGAAAGTAAGCAACTTTCCACTACTTCAGTGGCATTAAAGGGTTCATTTTTGTTTGTTTTGCTATTTGTTTGATTTATGTTCAATATGATATCTGTTTTACCATCAAAGTTTTGATTTTAGAATAAAGGGTTTAGGGTTTTTGGTTTAATTACAAGTCTTGATTAGTAGTTCATGTTTTGGTTTTGAGGTCTGATATCAAAGCATTGGTGGTTTATGTTGTGTGTGCTAGATTCTTGTTGGGTTGTATTGTTGGATCATGATGAGATTTGGAGTAGAGACATTTCAGAGACTTTCATCTTACAGAACACAAAACTCACACCAATGGCTGCTTTGTATATGCTTTCAATTGGGTTCTTGCTTGTTCTTATTTCTTATGATTATTGGAATGTATGCACTTCAACTATATTCACTGTTTTCAAAATAAATTACTTCTGATTCTATTATGGTTCACGTGTACTAACATTTAGGCATTGGAATTTATTTGTTGTTTTTTTTTTCATCTCGGGAAGAATTATATTTTCTAGTGTTGATGGACCCTTTTTCTCGTGGCAGCTGTTTAATTCTTTGGGATATGGCTGTATTACATTGGCGTGTTCTGTTACATGTGTTGTATAATGGCAAATGGTTCTTTGGACTGCAGCACGATAAATCTATTGATTTTACTGCATCTTGTTGATGCATATCTTTTGGTATGATTCATTAGATTTGTTTTGGGGAAGTAATTTATAAGGCTTTGCTGATTCTTCAGGTATCCCGCCATAAGAGGGGCATTAGAAATGGGCCAAAAGCTCTGAAACCAATTCCAGTGATAGTTCGTTGCAGGTAAGAGGGTGGATTTTTATATATGTTTTGTTTCTTCCTTCGCAAAATAAGTGTCCCACGTTATTTGTTGGATGTCCCGAAATAAGCCACATTTCTTTCTTAACTAGGAAGTTAACTAAGTATGAATTATTTATACCATCATTGGTTTGAGTTAGTTAAACCACAAGCTGGAGTAAGCTAATCCGTAATCCTTGCTAAAAAGAAAGTAGGACAATGATAGACGGTATACATTTTATTTCCAGGTGAAGTGTACTTCATTGTTTGTTGCGGATCTTAAATTTGTTTACCATGTATAGCGCAATTTGCTTCATTAGTCATGGCCGATCTTCAAATTTTATGACCAGTTTTAGCTTGTAGACTGTAGTTAACAATCTCAGATTAAGAACTGATGTTGCTAGAACAAGGTTATCTTTCGGAACTCCATTACATGGCACTGGGATATTTCGGAACACTACAAAAACAAGATTATCTTTTGGGTTCTGCAATTCATCGTGAAAGGCTCTATTAGTGTTTTGATTACTGTCTTTGAAGCTTGATCTCGAAAAGCCTTTGAGTGGGTACTCATCATTTCATTTGCTAAAATGAAGTTCGATATACTTACTGGGATCACCAAAATTAATCTATGAAAGATGTTTACTTGCTACATTGCAATTCAAAAATAAGAATCTTCAGACTGTGCCTTCATTTTACTCAATGAATTGATCTGGGATATCAAATATACAGCTACTCAGAAAGTAATGCTGTGTTTCTGTTTTGGCTCATTATAAATTCATAATGGGGCATTTCCTTGTTGTAGGGGTTGTGGTCGGGTTAAGCTGCCACATTTCTACTGCTGCAGCGGAGATAGAGGGGACACGGGCGCAACCAGTTGATCGAGAATCTCCCGTGGAACTCCAAAAAAGATGAAGACCCTTTAAGCTCTATATTTGTTTTACTTTTCTTTCTAGTGCTAAAAACTATTTGCCATAAACAGCTCAAAGCTGCAGCTGTAGAAATGTAGATTGTAGTAATGAACTTTATCAAGTTTTCTTTTATATTTAGTGGTTATCCTTCCTTGTCATGCTCAAAGAAGAGTTGCAATCATGATCCAAAGCAACTAGAAACTAATAAAACATGAGGCATTTTGAGGTTGTTTTGCAAAATCATAGGGTCCTTTACAATGGAGTTTTGTACGTGATAACTTTCAAATGTTTCATATTATTACATTGGACTTTTGTTTGTATCAATTTGTTTTTGAAAATGATAAAAATATCCTTTCTCAAGTCTTAAACCCTACTCAAATCAAAATCTTAATAAATAATGCGACAATACTGTCATTGTATACATACAAGATCTTGCCGAACTTTAAGCATGCCGTCGATTAGGAAGATTGTTGAAGATCGATCAACTATCTAAGAAGGTGACATCATCATCATCATCATATTATTTATTAAGATTTAAGAAATTTTATCATCATTTATGATTTAGAGTTTTGAATTTAAAACTAGGGTTTTAGAGGTAGGGTTTAACGTTTTGGAGATTGAAATTCGAGGAATAATAAAATTAAGTCGACTGCAGGAATATGATTTAATTGAAAATCAAGCGCATATATAATATAAGGGACAATGATCTTGGTAGAACATCCGAACTTCCACCAACCAGTGGCGAGATTTGTCTCAGCGTACGACACGTAGCATTGAAGTTCTACCATGGTCATTTTGATAGTTCTACTAGTTCACAGTCACTCTCTATCGAGTCTATCTACTTCTACCAGTGCACACTAAATGCTACCGGTTCAGATGGTTTGTATTTCTACCCTTGTTTTTATTTGATTTGACTAATATTGTGTGGTTAGTTTTAGAGTTACAAACCAATAATATGATTCTTACGATAAATCTAATTTTAAAATTTGTTTTTAGGGTAAAAACTTGAGGAGTTGAATTGATTTCTTAAAGTCGAATAGTTAAAATTGGTAAATTATTAACAAAATCAATTTGTTCCCTTCCGAGGCTCTCCGGCACGGTCTCAAAGGGTTTAAGGAGGTTTTGACCAAACATGGGAGCTTCGATCTCCACAACCTTCTCCACCAATCCTCCCAACTCACCGATTCTCCAAAACTCGTTCTCCATGTCTTCTCCTTCCTCCTCCTCACCAGACCCCAAAACCCTAGATTCAGAACCCAAAACCCTAGAAACCCAAACCTCAACGCAACCCAATAACCCCCCATCGATGGACGCCGCCGAAAACCCAGAAAAGGAGAAGCTTGAGGACGAGAAAGAGCAATCGGAGGTCCCGAGGGAAGATCAAGGAGAGGAGGAGGAAGAGGAGGAAGGGGAGTGTGGGTTCTGCTTGTTCATGAAAGGGGGTGGTTGCAGAGACACCTTCATAGCCTGGGAAGATTGCATCAAGGAGGCTGAAGATCAGAAAGATGATATTGTCGAGAGATGTGCTCAGGTCACGGGTACACTGAGGAAATGCATGGAGGCCCACAAGGACTATTACGCGCCTTTGCTTCAGGCGGAGAAGGACATGGAGGAGCAGGCCAAGAAGGAGCTGCAGGAGGAGGAGGAAGCTAAGAATGTGACCGAGGGATCGGAGCGGGCCAAGAATGAGTTGCAGGTGGAAGAGGAAGCTAAGAATGTGACTGAGCGATCGGAGCAGCCCAAGAATGAGTTGCAGCAGGAAGAGGAAGCTAAAAATGTTGCTTCTGGCAATTGAAGGCTTTTAGGTGCTTCTCAATCATTGCTCCATTTGTTGTTTTTAGAATTGGTGATACTTTGATCTTTTTGTTATAGATACTAAAAATGCTGATTTAGAGGATCATGAGTAAGGAGGGCGTTTAGCTTAATCTCATTTGTGCCTTCCTTGGAATAAGTTTTGTCTACTCGGAATTCATCCATAAGCAAGATTATATTTTTCCCTATTATACAGCGCTATAGCATTTTGCACATCCTGGTTTTGCTTAGATGAGGTCAATCTCTGTCTTGGAACTTATGTTGTTTGGTTAATTTGATTTTCTGATATCAATTTTGTGTCTCTATAGCAATAGCACAAATAACATCAGAATATGTATGTGAGTTCCGTCCATTTGTATGGTAGTTTATACACGGAATGGTAAGCTCAGCCTATGTGTTATGATGATATTGTGTATATGAATCAGTGAATCTTACATATTGAATTGTGTCATTGTTCTGATTTGACAAACTTGAAGGCCGTAATATTCTTCTGCCCGTGATTTACCCTTTAGCTAATTTGTTGTTTCCTAGTTTTCATTCTCTGGTGGATGTGTGGAGAGGGGTCAAGATGGATCCATAGTTACATAGTTCCCTTGGTGAGGTATATTATTGTCCAAGATTATACGTCTTTTATACTTGTAGCTACTTTGTTTTTTCACTTTTGAATGATCGAAAACATGTGAACTTGTTAGAATATGTTTTGATATTTGTTCATTCATATTAACTCGGTTTTTATTGCGATGAATAGTCACTAATTGCATCTTCATACCATACTTGTTTGGTTGGCTAGTCTATCTGCTCACATTATACCTTGATGAAGTGTTTGGTAGCTGGAGAAACTGTAGCTGTTGCCAGTGGTGAACTTGCTGTGATTTGCATGTTTGAGAGATTGGAAAGGGGAAGCATAAATTCCAGCTTTAGGTTTAGCCATTAACAAACTCCTGAATGTGTTTATATTGCTTTGGAATATAACTATAGTAGATTATGTGAAACAAGACACTTTTGGCATGAATTGAGGTATCTGATCTGTGTCTAAGGTGTTAGCGAACTAACTGGTTAATGGAGATTGGAAATGCATTGTTGTGTGGGAGATTGACTTGTTTCATTCATATTCACTGTATCGACCTTCAGCATAAGTGTGTGAATTTTGATACTCTGACCTGCTGTATGTTCTTTTCTCGCAAATGCTGAATTATGCTTTTAGCTTCTCACGGAGTTATTTATTTATGTTTTGTTGTTATTTCTGATATGCCAACATCTTTTATGGATCTTAGCCACTTTCTTATGCCTGGTATAGATACTTGCATTCCTTGTTTGTGGCTGTTTTCAAGTTCTATAACAAACATTGAAACAGAGGGATGATAGGTTGAGTAGAGTGAAATAAGGCACAGTCTAGAACAAGAAGCTATAAGAAGATGAAGAAGGATAGGAGGTTGATGGAATGAATGTTGGTGTGTCGTATAGGTCCAAGAAGATATGTTGTGCCTGCGACTTGCAGAATTCAAAGTGAAGATCCTTCACTTACATATGAAGTTTCTTTGTTTAGAGGATGGTGCATTTCTGACTAAGGCGTGCATGGCTCGACGTTCATGGAATCAGACTCCGCTGCCAAATAGTATGATTTTATTTTTGCATAATGACGAACATGAAGTGAACTACTTTTCATTGTCATATATGCATAATGTACATAGTGTGAATCTGAAATGGAGTTTCTTTTTCTGCATATGGAAGAAATTAAAACACTGAATATACTCTTGATCACCCCATTTATAGTGTCATCAGTCATCATCTATATGTGTTCTTCGCATTCTTGCATTTGTTTATATTGCTGTTACTATAATATTCAGTTCACGCTCTCATCTTTGTCGTCAACATCGTAGTTGAATGGCAGTGGCACTGACTTGAATGCCCTGAACTTGCTTATGTTCGTCAAATGCTCATACTCCAGCCTACAATTTTGTCACAAGTCAATACTAACACAAGAAGAAAATCATTAAAGCCCGAATTAGTGAGATTCATGACAAAATTACTTACCTAAAGAAGTTCCAAACTCCGCGACGAAAGATCTCAAGACTCGCAACAATAGTGGTATAGGCCTGGCTATGCAGCGCAAACTTGTTCAGATCCAACACCGTCTCCACCCACGCCAATCGCAAAACAACGTTCACCACCTGCAACAAATTAAAAATGACGATCTATCAGTTCGAGTCTTTAGACAAAAAGATTTAAGCTAGTACTAATTGATGTTATTATGGACATACGATGGCTACATAGTAGATGCTTTTGTAAGGAACAAGAAGCTTGTCTCTGAGCCAAGGATTCTTGGATTTGCGGTTGAGGACACCCCAATCGTAGACCAAATCCCAGTAAGCGACAAAGATTCCGACACCAACTAGCAGAAGCCAAGCGACAACTTTCCATGCGACGCTGTCCTTGTTCAGTCCATACGCTGTTCTCGCGCACACGGCCACTATTGCCAAGAAATATTTTGATGCGTTCCATGCTTGCAGTCCATCTTTTTCTTCAATAAGCCTTCTCATGCACTGACAAAACACAAAAATACATATAATACATTATTAAACTCGTGTCAACCAGATTCTGATAGTACGTTAGAATTCATAATCAAAGTGTCATATTATTAATTAGACGCGACTCTTGCTTTTACATGTATTTACCTGACAGAAGCGGAGCCAAAAGGGGAGGCCAGCGACGATGAAGTAGAAGACGTTGAAGGAATCCTGATTCCGGCAAGTGTTGCGCCGGTGGCGGTAGTCACCCCAGCCGTAGTAGCAAATGTAGAACTCGAGACTCCTCAGGGCCTGAACTTGGCTGCACAACTGATCCGCCAATATGAAATCGGGCAGCGTGATCTTGAAGAAAGGAGCGAACAAGGCCCGAAACAGAGTTCTCAGGAAGAAGAACCTGCTCGACCGGTATATGATATTGATCGGACAGAAGAGGATAAGAATCACAACCTATACACAGCAAAACAAAACAAAACAAAACAAAAATAGTGTGAGCATATACATATCATAACATAAAAATGTAAATGTAAATGGGTTATAAATAAAGTAGTTACAAGAACTAGGAGGAGAGGAAGGAGCTCGGTGAGGGCTTTGTAGTCTTTAGTTTTTGGGTCCATTTGCATGTCGAGGTTGGCAAGAACACAAGCTAAAGCAGCTACGGCGAGGCCAAAACTCAACATCAACATGTCTCTGTATCCCAATTCTGTTCCTTGCTTGAATCCGAATATGAAAGAGTAGTTCACTCTGTATTTCCTCCACAGGTATATGTTTCCAGCGTACATTAACATGTGCAGAACGATGAATCCGAACAGACTGCGCATGTATAACATCAAATTTAGTCACGATCGATATCGAGTTTGTTATAACTAATGTTCAAGCCTTGCGTATGATTTGTACCTGTAAAGAGGAAACATAGTTTCCATGTACTGGGCGGTCCCGGGTTGATTCACGAGGTGCCGGACTCGGACTACAAGGATCAGAGCAAACAACAAAGCTGTTGCGCAACCCGCAAAAAGCCCTACATGTTTTTTTTCGTATAAAATATTATTAGTTAGTTTTTATATGCACATGATGCAGTCCAGTGCGAATTGAGTATAAATATGAACCGTCGATCATTTTTATATCGTATCTATTTGTTTCTACCAGTTCACACTTAATTTCTATCAGATGTAATGTGTTTACTACCCAGTTTGCATATGATTTCACTTCTACATACATAAATGCAGTGTTCTAAATAAACCTTAGGCGCTAGTTGGGAAAAAATGACCTTTTAAAAATTAATTGCGAATTAATTGAAAAATAAATCGGATGAAAAATTAATTGAGAATTACAGAGAATTAATCGGGGACAAACTAATCGGAGATTTATCGAACATGTCAAATATTTTTAGAACACTGTGTAAATGAGTACTTTGTTCGGCCAACACATTTAGAACTGAGGTTATTTTTAAACTTAGCAATGAAAAGATTTTGAATTTTTGTATTTATAAATATATATATGATAAACAAATCGATAGTTTAATGATCTTATAATTATTACCTGTGGTAAATGTTATTCTGTGCTTCTCTATCTTAGTTTTTGGTCTCAAGATGCTCATGCCTTTACTCCAATTTGAGTTTGAAAAATGCTTGATGAATGTGGCCTCTACTCTCTCCATTATCTTTATTACCTAAATTAATTATGATAACGTACACACACGTATTAATATATAAATGTAATATAACTGAAGTTAATTGAGTTATATTGATATACATGTATTATATATTTACATCTTCGGAGCTGCCGAGGTAAGATTTATCCACCATCTTCATGTAAGTTTTTGATGCATCTCTTGAAGTAATCTGCAATATATCCCATAATTATCAGAATTAATATATATAAATTAAAATATTTGATAATGAAAGAGACCGATCGATTATTTTGAGTGATTAAATAGGTTGATATTGGACATATACCTTATCGTACTTTTTCATGATCTTTGAAAATGCTTCGATATTCAAGAAACTGTTTCATAAAATTCACGAGGAAAAATAAATAATTGTACTAATCAAGAAGAAAAATTTCAATAATAATTCACAAAATTAATATTTTCCATATAGGTGTCTAAAAGAGATATATATATTTTCAATATATACTAAGATACTAATACGGTAATTACCTGTATTTTTTGAGAAGACATAGCTTGCGATAAAACTCGGCAAAGGCCATCTTGAGGTTGTCCTCGACCCTCCTAAGATTCTCAGTCGTGAAGCTCAGCTCCGTGTTCTTGGGAACTTTGAGGAAAGATTTGAGGGTAGTGAGAGGAGACTCCAGGTGGTCTTGCAGCTTCACATTGCTCAGTATCTCCATCGGAGGCGACCTCATCATCGGAACATCCCCGCCATTCCGATCACTCTCATGATCGCCCATTTCACTGCTCATCAACCCTCCCGGCTTCCCGTGAACGCTCGCCGCTTCATCTATTGACTCCATCCGCCTATGCACCCGTCCTAAAATACAAAATTTAACATAAGTACAATATATAAGTTCTCGAACTTGAATTTACAATAACCTAAAAAGATTTTAATAACCTTGTCACATCAATTTAAGTTTATACGTGCAGTTTGTAACATAAATACACCAAACTAAAAATATACTGTCCCATTTGCTTTTACATGGGCAATGAGTTTGGGTCGGTTGGTATTCGGGTTTTGTAAAGGTAGCTAGGAAACTTTAAAAAAATACTTACTGCTAGCGGATGCTCTGGCAAGATGAGGAGTGTTGGCAGCGAGTGCGGCCGCAGACGCCGCCACATTGGAAGCGAGCCTCTCCATCTCCCCCTCCGGATCGAAGAACACGTTCGGGTTCTCGACCTTGATCCTGAAAGCAATGAGAGCGTCCATCTGCTTGTTGAGCTCCCTAGCCTCGAGCACCACCTCGTCAACCTTGGACCTATAAAACTTGTCCACCTTATTGAACTCCTCGTCCAAGCTCCTGAAGAACTCGATCTCGCTCTCCTCCGCCGTCAGGCACGTCGTGTGGTACCTGAAGTTCACCGACCCCGTCCTGTTCATGTGCGCCAGTATCGCCTGGCTCTCCACGTCGTGGTGGCTCATCTCCCCGGCGTCATGATGCACCGTCTGTGCCCTCGCGGCCGCGTCGTGCCTGTGGATCAGCAGCCCGCTGAACGCCCTGTACCGCGAGATCTGCCTCGTCAGCGAGCTCGGTGGCGGCCTCTCCGCCTCCTTCTTGACATGGATCTCCTTCAACAGCTTCTTCAAGCGGTTGTAGTTCATGTACGCCTCCTGCCACTCCGGGACCATTTGCGCCGCGAGTTCCTTCCCAAACTTCATGTCGATGATGATGATGATTCGCCGTTTTTTCAGTTCTGACGAGAGACTGGTCGAGAATTAATCAGATAGGTTGGTATTAGCTGATGGTTCTTGGGTGTTGTATTTATAGACTTTTTTGGGTTGGAAATGTCAAAAAAGGTGTTATCAAGGGAAGTCACGCGTACACATTGAGGTCACAAATGTGGATGTGCAGATCATAAAGAGGGTTTTAATGATTTGAGCTGAGCTTTCATGTTTTGAAGTCATTGATCATTAATTCATTTGCTTATTTGACTAAGGACCATTTTGGAGTGATGTTTAAGTTGTTGACTTGTTTCCCAATATATAGTGGAATAAGGTGACCGGCGACACATCATGGTTACCTCATCCCTTACTCTTTTTATTTGTTCTCTTGTACGTGTTTTTGTGTGGTCGACAATTTACCAACATTTTTCATGTTTTCTTGGTCTTTTTCTTCCCTTTTTTGGTTATATATTATCCCATATCAGCTTCAACCATGTTTTCTTGAAATGACGTATCATATTTGTGTACGTGTTAAAGATCTGATCTAATTAACACATTATATTTAGCTTCAAAATATGTATCGAACAGTGATAGAATACACGTCCTTTTATACAAACAAGTTTCACGTGCAGAATTAATAGAGAGTTTAAACATAACGACCACTTGATATATTACGACGACAACAACGATTTAGAGTATCTAAAAACGTTCCATACTCAAACCCCAGAGCCAACCGAACTATGCTTATAGCAGCATGAATAACTGACAAATAAATAAACGAAACGCAACAGAACCCTCTTAAACATATATATACTCCGCCAACAGCAATCTATCGAATCGAAAAACAAACCTGATCTCTCTCGCCGCCTGAGCATGTAAAATGTAAGATACTAAATTCTAAATTTTGTCATATATCATTGAAATATTTTATTTGACCTAGCTAAATTCAAATGGGTACATAAAATATTAACTATTATATAGTTTTAATGTGAAAAACTTGCACCATATACGTACTAGGAGTGATATTAATTGACTTGGGGTGGTGGTAGAGTCTTGTGGTCCACCACAAGGCATTCCAAAAATATGGGCAAAGACTGTTCCCTATACGTTTTAATTATTTGCTCAAAACAGACAATTTCAACATCGTTTTTCATGCATGCTCGGTCTTGCCATCAAAACCGTGTCTTATTTGTTCCCATTTTTAACTGCTAAAAACGAGTGAAGCTTTTTTGGAATTCACACACATATATATATATACTCACTATCTTTTGAGAGGTTAGGTTTTTAATGACACGAACAATGTTGTTTTAGAGTGCTCTTCGTAAATATTGGTTCGTTGACCGAGTCACGACACGCGTCGTCAGAAGACGACGTATACGTGTTCCATGCAAGAGAAAGAAACGTGTCATATTGATATAATATACGTAGGTATATGCATGTAACACCGGGCTAGAAGTTTGCGAATTAATGAATTAATTACTAAGTTTTGTTTATTATTATTTTATTTATATATCCTCCCATTAAACTTTTGCACCTACGTATGCGACGACACATATCATCTTAAAAATATATATTAGAATACAATATAATTATAATAGATAATTATGAAATTATTGTTGATGTTCGTCATGAAAAATATATATGTGCTAAAAAACGTAAATATAGATCAATAAAGTCAAAATGAAATCTACGTATTTGAATTCTGGAGTTTCATGCAACATATTTATAATAACTAGAGCTAGGAAGCTTAGTTTCAAGAGTCGTTTTTATCATCCTCATAGTTGAATTGCAGTGGTATTGAATTCAACGCCAGAAAATTGCCATTGTTTGTTAAATATACATATTAATTGCTCATTTTCCAATGCTTATTAGTTTATATATTCAACCAAAAAATGGACACCTAGCTAGTTCACCAACACGATGAAAATTATATATCCACTAAATAGCATTGCGATGGATGATAATTAATGCTTTGTGGACACAGACACATATATGTAGGTGACCAGTTTTCGTATTTTATCTCAAGCTATATATAAGTGTATATATATACATACGCATATAGCTTTAAAAATAAATAAATGAGAAAATTGAGTTCTATGATATTTTTTTTTTGCAAGAATTTGTTAATGATAAAAATGTGGTCTAATTATTTTATGAAAATTGAGTTGTATGATATTCAATTCAGTTGCTGTTCTCGTAGTCTCTTTCATCAACGTTCATCACAAGACAATCAATTTCTTGGATCTCCACTAATTCAATTCACTTCTTCACGCTGCTCTTTCTTGCAAACGAATCTCTTTTTAGATATTCCATAATCTCCACCATAATCACCCACCACTTCTAAATCAGCCACTCACTCCACGCAAAATCATTAACAACAACAACATAGAACCCAAGGCCCACGCCATAATCACCCATCTACCCACCATAATCACATAACACAAAACCCTCACGTCTCGAGCCTCCACTACACCAATTATGTGTTTGAGTGACGCAGTAAATTCAATTTGTCACCCTTAATCAATATAAGGTAACACAACTATACTATAGGTGACACTTTAAATGTCACCCAATACTTTGGGTGACAATGAATATGTGACACCATTGGGGTGACACACATGTTGTAACCTAACACTTTATATGACATATCTCATACCAAGTGTTGAGGGGTCAATCGATCTCATTTTGACCTCGATAAACCCCTCATTTCGATACTTATTTGCCTCGTAATGGCCGTAGAGGGCCAAATAGGATTATTTTACGCTCTTGGTATGTTTCAAAGAATATATGCAGGAAAGAGTAAGAAGAAGGCTACGGTACGGGGCTCGGGATAGCGAGACTTTGAGAGCAAGAAAGAAAGGGGCAAAAATTGCACTAGGCACGATCGTGCCCCCCTGATGCACGATCGTGACTAGTGAAGGGCACGATCGTGACCACCCCAGGCACGATCGTGCCCCGACGAATATTTTTGGGGTATTATTTTCCCAACTTACAGTTCACTACCCCGATTTCAGTCACGGAGGAGCCACGATCGCCACCAGGAGAGAGGCACGATCGTGACTCCACAATCACGATCGTGACTCAATTCAAACCAAGCACGATCATGACGACGAAGAGGAGACCGTGGCGTTGACTCGAGAAGGAATGGTCCCCCCAGCGAAGTCACGATCGTGACTCCTATGGGGACGATCGTGACCCTCTCTGAGTCACGATCGTGCCCCCCATAGTCACGATCGTGACCAGGCACATTTCAGACACTATAAAATGATTTTTTGCCCTAGGGATTGAGGACACATTTTGACCAACCTAGCTTGTAGCCTCCATCAGCCACATTTTCCAGAGGAGTCACTTCAAAAGAGAACATTCTTGGTGTGCTTCTTCTTGCTTGATTAATCATTGGGAAGAGGAAGAATGGATAGTCTCCATTAGAAGTCCACCATTGGAAGCAACCAAACCTTTGGAGAAGGTCTTTTTCAGCACCATTCCATCAAGAAGAGGCCATTTTGGGAAGGACTTCATCATCCATCCATCACAAACCCAAGAGCATTTCTAAACTCTTATTCTTTTATTGTCTTATAACATGTTTTGTATTAGTTTCTCATTGTGTGTGATGATTTTGGATTTGAGCACGATGGTTGAGGGCTAAACCCCTTAGCCATGGGTGCTAGACATTGTAATTTGTGGATGAATGATATTTGATGAATGAGTTTTAGGATGACATGAGATGTGTGTGAGTGTTCTTATTTTCATTCATGCTTGCTAGATAGGCCTATTAGAATGTATGCTAGAGTTTTCGATCTTAGTCGACATTAAGTGTGAGGGGCTCAAAACCGTGTTTCGCGACCCCGACGTAACACTTAGCCTAAGTAGTATGTGTGTTTAGGGGCTACGTCGATCTCGAGAGAGACGGATAGTCCCGGACCTAGACACCACCGAGTGTTAGGGGATTGACGCCGAGCGGAGACTCCCCAAATTAACACTTGACCAACTATTGTCGGACGAATGCAATCCCGAGTGACTACGAACTCGAGAGGGCGAGGAGTGACTCGAGATTAGGACAACCCCAATGCCGAGAGGCGGGGTTGTCAATTAAGACTTAGGTCACACTTATATCACCTAATTACTTTAGAGTCGTTGTAGTAATCCACGAATTACACGTCTAGCACCATAGGCGCCTTTATTAATTGTTAATTATCAACATAATTTCTTGTTTATTTCGATAATCGAAAAATACCAAAAACATTAGTCGTAGCCTCGAGTTCCTTAACACAATCACACATTCGACTTAAAACCCTCATTAGTCCCTGCAGATCGACCCGGTTACTTACCGGTCTAAATGTATTACTTGTGATCGCGTACGCTTGCACGAGGGAACCTATCCGAGACGTGACGTTTTGCACGACACGTTTCGGCCCTACACTAAGGGTAACATATATATTGTGTCACCTTAACACATAATTGGTGTAGTGCTCCGTCATCATTGTCATGCTCAACCCATGACTTCTTGCCGCCACATCTCGGCTTAACAGACCCATCATCGGAATATGACTGGCAAGAGGAAGCTCCTCAGCTCAATTCCGGCAAGTCTGAATCAATCAACACAAATCATCAATAGTTCAATCGCTACCATCAATGGCAAATTCGATGACATCCTCGACATTTCAAACTCACGTTGGAGCAATATGGGATTCACGTCCTTGTCGGAGCTACCTCGACATCACAAACTCATCCCCTCGAAATCTCACGAAACAATCCGTTTATCTCATCAATCAGGAAATCTCGTAATCCGGAAATCCCGTAAGTCGGACATCCCGTAATCTGGACATCCCGTAAGTCGGAAATCTCGTAATACAACATATTGTAATCCAGACACCGCACGTGAGAGGAGAGTATCGAATGAATTTAGTTATCAGGCAACGGGCATTAGACATTTGGCATCATTGGGCATTTGCTATCTCGCCATCAACTATCAAGCATCTGACATCATTGGGTATTTGTTATCTTGCCATCAGCCATTAGACATCTGACATCATTGGGTATATCCTATATATCTCGCCATCAGCCATCAACCATCTGACATCATCAGGCATCTGCTATCTCGCTATCGCCATCATCCAGCGGGAAGCATCAAGCACCGGGCATCAGGCATCAAACATCAAACATCGGCGCGCATCCTCCATCCTTAATCCTCGCCGCATCACTTCGACATCATTCTCGGCAGCCGCAACCCTCGCCACAACTCAATACCATCTAGCTTCAAACTCAATTCTTGTTTCACCGTATTGAGTTTGAGGGGGACTGTTAGATTATATTAGGTTTCCTATATTGATGTTTTCTTTTCTCACATGTATTAGAGTTTCCTTATCGCTCTATAAATAAATGTATCTTGTCCCTCACAATTACACTAATCAATAATAAATTACTAATTATTTCTATCATAAAAAATAAAAATACAAATGATTACACAAATTTTGCTTAGAAGAAAAAACATAAAAAATTAATTTCATGATTTTTTTACAAATACACATATTTTTGTCATTAACAAAGGATACAACACCATATTCTTACCAAAGTGTCTTAGTACTAAACACAATTTGCCATTTTTCATGTAATAAATATTTTTGTTTAAAAGTGGGATATATATAAATTATCACTGATATCAATCAAATGGCAAATTTTATCTTAGTTTTGCTAATTTGACATTAAGTTCAAAGATGACTAGTACAAAACAAAAATCCAAATAATTAAGAGAATATTTGAGTTTCATACTTGGATTCATTATGATGACAAATAATGTGATTCCATTTCAATAGGATCCATAGTTTAAATCTAGGGATGTGACAACAAAATCTCCAATTGGGAATCAAATGGGATGGATATTGAATTAGCTAGAGATGGATTTAGAAGTTGACATTAATCAATGATGTTCCGTACGAGATTTACGGTAAAATGGTACAGAAAGTCAGACACCAAGATAAGAGTGTTAATTAATTAGGTACATATGAAAGGTGTTTATGTTTATATAAGCCGTTTAGCTTATTGCCCCAATTTAACCCTCTCTTCTCATCTTTATATTTTACAAATTCTGAACAATACATCTAAGAAAAAAGAGTTAAGATATTAGAAAATTAATATGAAGAAACAAAACTGTGTGCAAGAATTATTTTACTTAACTGATAAAATTTGAATTTGAAATCTGATAAACAAATTTAATGTTTAAGTTTTGAAGTATAATAGTTTGTGAAATAAAATTTATACACTTTTTGCACACAATTTGACATGATATAATATTTACATATTATTCTTTATTCAAAATTTTACAGTTTTATATAATTTCTTGTTCCCATCTCTTTTAAATTGAGCTTTAATAATAATATTTGGTACAACTTGTCTAAAACTTATCAGCCCACCTATCATCCGACAAAGTCTTGCATAATTTAGAAATAACTTTATTAACTTACTTTTGAAAACACATGGGATAATCAAACATTATTTTTCAATTACAAAATAATTAATTGTATTATTTTACTAATTGGATCCAACTTTATCGGAGTCCTCACATGCAAATTAGAAACTGCATTTCATCAGAATCTTTAACTAATCTTATCCGACTCACTTTTAAATTTTTAATAAGTATCATTTAGGTTAAGTCAAATTGCATGTAAATCGTGGTCAACTCGTGATGAATCATCTATCAATCATAGAGTTTTGCACCCTTCAATTTATGTATAGTTTTATTAATTGTTTTTTTATCAATGCAAACCCTGTTTATTTATAAAATATTTTATATTGATATATCCACGTATAAAGAAAATTTCACATAATTTCTCTCAATTATACTTTTGCATAAGTTTCACTTTATCACTTTTAGTTAATTTTATTAGGAATTATGTAAACTCTTTCGGAAAATGATAAAAATACCTATTAAAAAATTAAAAATTAATTAATTAAAATGACTTTGAACCTTTTTTCCTAATTACTTTTACAAAAATAAAGAATAAAAATAATATTATAGTATTAATGTTATTTTAAAAAAATACAAAAATTCATTAAAAAAATGACGCTTAAAATTTGTTTTTAATTTTTTTATGAATAAAACTTTTAAACAATTATTTTTACAACTAAAATAATTTTATTCTTTATTTTTTACCACGATTGTAAAAAAAGTAACAACTCATTTTTACTTATTTATTTTCTCTTTTTAATACAAAGGTATTTCTTTTACTTCACAAAAATTAACATTTATTTGAAGTTAATGAGATTTAATCAAGTGAAACTTGTGTTAGTTGAGAGTGGTCATGTAAAACTTTCTCTCACAAATAATACAAAGTTCAACGAATGAAATATATAATTCTCTTAATTCGACATATTTTTACATTAAGATCTATTGCATAAAGACCGTAAAATTTTATCAACTAATTACATGATTTGTATATTTTATAATTTTGTTGATGTACGCCAATTATAATTTTTTAAAGCTAAATAGTGTCTAATATTTTATCAATCAGTTTGACACGTTTCTTCCACTCATTTGTTGATTTTTGTTCCACTCCTTTTATCAACCATGACATGTTTTTCATCGGTTTGCTATTCACACGTGGTGATTTTTGTCAAAATTTATCTAAATAGTCTTAAATTTAATAATTTTAAATATTAATATTATTCATTTGTATACTAATTTACAGATAGATATAATATTTCATTTGTTAATTTTGATTAAAAACGACTATAATTTAAGACTTTGAGCCACTCAATCTACGCAATGTTTGACCAAATAAAATATAGAAGATTCGCAAAATCACACAATAAATTTGACAGCTGCCTGATTTCAAATTTAATAAGAAAATTTAAAATAAATAAAATCTGACTAAATAATTAAAATTATTGAAATGGAGCCGTGAAAGGTATATACATGCATGTATCTATCTATCAATTGTTTCAAGTATCAATTTGTGTGGCATTCATGGCGAATTTGTCATGGATTAAGAATTTTTTGTTGATTTGAATAATAAAACAATTGAAGTCTCTGACTTATGAAAAAGACTATCGGAATAAAAAAGATGTTTCTTGTCATTTTACTTTTTCTTTGCTAGATTCCTTGTACTTTGTTGGCTTCCTCTTTCACTCACAGAAATGGTATTGTCAGGTTTCATATTTATAAAACTTTTTTGGCTGTTGATACATGACACGATTATAACTTAATTACAATTAATTTAAAAAAACACCAGTAAAGTTTATTTTTCTTAGTTTGCGCATTTTCAGTACGAAAAGGCTAAATGTCCTTATGTAGTTTTTAAAGTGGAGAAATTTTTTTCATTTCACTTTTTTATAAAAGTAATTGAGTTTCGCACAATTATAGTTTTCGGATGATTTTGGGGACTTCATGCAAAATGTAACGGACTCTGTATCTTTAAAAAATGATAAGTTTCACGAAATTTGAAGGTCGTATGATAAGTCAAAATTGGGTTCGAAATTTAAACCTACTTTTGACTTGACAAACACACTCCAAATTTAATGAAACTTACTATTTTAGAAATGTATAAAAGTCAGTTGCATATTTTATGAAGACCCCAAAATCATTCTAAGTCTCTAAGTATTTGAAACTTACTCATTTTTGAAGAAGGTTAGATGAAAAAAAATAGCATGAATTTGAGAATTTGAAAGTCAAATTGAGAAAAAACAAACTTTACTATTGTTGTCTCAGATGTATTAAAGTTAGTGATAATCGTCTCAACTTAACTTTAAATCAAAATTATCCACTTGTAGAAAGAATAGTTGAGTCGCACTTCAAAATTAAGTGTTAAGTGAGCCATTATGTGATCAAATATGTTTTCTCCTTATTTAACAAAAAATGTTTTAATAATGTAGGCTCTTTAATTGATTCAACTTAATTCTCATACCAAATCAAATGCAAATGTCATCTTGAGTAACATTCACGACCCTCCAAATGTTGTTCACCTCCCACAGGAAAGGAAGCTATATATTAAGTATATAATAATATGAATTAATGAATATGAAATGATTACATATGCATACATACATAAAGATAAATCAATAAAAAGGAAGGTTCTAGTTTTTTATAAATAAATAAAAAACTCAAGTCTACTGACCTGAGTTAGCTCAGTGGCTAGAGCCCTACAATAGACTTAGAGTTCTTTAGATTAGGATTCGAATCTCAACAAGTTATTTTAAAAAAAAAGTTTAGTTGTTCAATTGAAATGTTAGTTTGTTAGTTGTAATATATATCGAATGTGCAGTTTATTGGTTGCGGAACCAACCGCCATTTATTTACCACATTCTCAAACTAGTTCATACCTAACCAATTTCCTTAGTTTTATGTCACCAAGAAACTTAGAACAGTGATATGGAGTGAATTGATTTTTTTATTTCACTAATTTGGGATGATATAATTGAAGTGTACGAGTACGTATAATATTTTGTCCAATCGATAGAGGGAGACTTCACAATATTTATTAAGTGGTAACAAATTTCATCGATCATTCGTCTTTGTCGTCGTCTTCATCATAATTGAAGGGCAAAGGCACCGACTTAAATGCTCTAAACTTTCCAATGTTCGTCAAGTGCTCGTTCTCCAATCTATACAACCAATAGAAAAAGAAGACACTCATACGTTAAAAACACGAGTTCAATGATCAAATCTATCAGAATCCTATCAACACGTCGTCAAATTTGTTCTCAAAACTATTTTACCTAAAGAAGGTCCAAACGCTACGACGAATGATTTCAAGAGCGGCCACAATTAAGGTCAAGGTTTGTCTATGCAGCGAGAACACCTTCAGCTCCAACACAGTTTGGAACCACGCAAACCTCAACAACACATTCAATACCTGCCGATTCAACACAATCATGGAACCTTAACTTTTGATTATGCAATTGTGGCTCATATATAACTAGTATTCTAAATATCTCCTACGTATCTGATTAATCTATAATTGGTTTCTTATTAATTTTCTAATAGTTTCATATTAGATTTCAGAATATTCTATTCGCTCGACTAGCTCCTAGTAATTTTAAAGGGAAAATAGAAAAACTCTGCTATATAAACCTTTTGCAAGAGAGTGTATGTATTTTGTTAGTAACAAAAAGTTGTTGTAAACTTTTGTGTGTGTGTAAAATGTACGTATTTGTATAAATAAAATGAAATAATTCACGAAATTAAAAATTAAACTTTTAAGAAATCATTTTTAACTTAAAACTAATTTTACAAAAAATTGAATTACAACATTGGATCACACAAGTTGTAGTTATAAGATATTTTTAGAAAAATAATTTTACAAATATTTATTTTTTTAAAAATAATTCTTAACATTAAAGCCGAATTTTTTTCATTTTTGTGTACAAATATATTTTGTACCGAAAAAATTAAAGCGGACGGCACCCTTTTGCGATTAACAAATAACTAATCGAACACTCATTTTCAAAAATGTGATAATATATAGTTGTATATAATTAACTGTATTTATTTTTAGGGATAATGACATTTTGACACACCTAACTATAGCGAAATGACACTTTCATACCCTAACTATTTTTCTTTTTTTAGTACCCTGACAATTTTTTTGTGACAACCTAGCTCTAAAATGTCCAAAATACCTAAACTACCCTTGGTTTAAGAAATCATAAATTGAATTGGTTCAATTTTGTTTATCTTTGGTTCAATTTGGTTTATATTTAAGATGCAATTACAGTTACGCCCCAAATTTTAAATTAAGTTTGAGTCATTTCAAATATGGTTTGATAAATTAAATTGGACACGTTCTATTCTGATTTCTTAAACCAAGGGTATTTTAGTCATTTTAGCATAGGTTGTCACAAAAAATTGTTAAGGTACTAAAAAGGAGAGAAAAACAGTTAAGATATGAAAGTGTCATTTCGTTATAATTAGGTGTAACAAAGTGTCATTATCCTTTATTTTTATTATAAAAAACTTGACTCGGTCTAAAAAATGTAACCTAATAGGTGAAGTATATATATATGATATGTTTATAGAAGGTTCTTATGATGATTTTAGTTACTATATCAAAATTTAAAGCTTACCATAGCTCCATAATAAATGCTGTGTCGAGGGACAAGAAGCTTGTCCCTGAGCCACCGGTTCTTGGACTTGCGGTTCAGAAGACCCCAATCGTAGACAAAGTCCCAATAGGTGCAAAAAATTGCTGCACCCACAGAAAAAACCCAAGCAACCACTTCCCATTGAACACCTTTGTTAAGGCTAAAAGCTGTCCTCAAGCACACGGCCACGATCGTCAACAAGTACTTGACCGCATTCCACCCTTGCAACCCATCCTTCTCCTCCACCAGCCGTCTTATGCACTGAAACCAGCGATCTCATATTCAGCATTAAAACCCAGTTAAGATCTCAGACTGATAGTTAAATAAAGACCCTAAAACTATTATTAAGCGATTATATATAAGCGAGACGATATGTTAAAGTCTGATCTACTTAAAAGATGGGGAATTGAGAGATGTATATATATGTGAGGTACTTGAAAGAGGCGAGTCCAGTAGGGGATGACAGCGACGACGAAGTAGAAGACGTTGAAGACATCGTTGTCGGAGCAAGTGTTTTTCCTGTGCTTGTAGTCCCCCCAACCGTAGTAGCATACGTAGAATTCGAGGCTTCGGAAGGCTTGCACTTGGCTTGTTAACTGATCGGCCAGTAAGAAATCCGGGAGCGTGACCTTGTAGAGAGGGGCTAGTAATGCGTGGAACAGAGACCTCAGGAAGAAGAACCTGCTCGACCGATATAGGATGTTCAATGGACAGAACAGCCCAACCAACACAAGCTGAACAACACAACAAAAACAATGTTAGTAAACTTAGTACAACTAATAATATAATGTTACTGTTTAATATAATCGTCTTAATTGCTGATAAAGAACAGTGTTTTTGTGTAGAGTTTGATGAACTTACAAAAACTAAGTTGAGGGGAAACAGTTCAGTGAATGCTTTGTACTGCTTTGTCATAGGGTCCATTTCCATGTCAAGGTTTGCAAGAACACAGACCAGAGTGCCCACAGCAAGAGCAAAACTCATGAGCAACACTTCCCTATACCCCAATTCACTCCCTTGCTTGAAACCAAGTATAAATGTGTAATTCACTCTGTACTTTCTCCAGTAGTATATGTTCCCAGCATACAACATCATGTGCAGAACAACGAACCCGAACAAGCTGTACAGAGGAAACAAGGTCTCCATGTACTTGGACGCCCCGGGATGGTTCAAGACGTCTCGCGCACGGGATATCAGAACAAGTGCAATTATCAGAGCCGCCGTGCACCCTGCAAAGAACCCTGCAACATTTTCCATTCAAATATAAGTAAGTAACTCTATCGAAAAAATCGAGGATCGATGAAGTTAATGTTAAGTCTTATTGTTACCAGTGGAAAATGTGACCGTGTGCCTTTCTTTCTTTGCTTTTGGTCTCAAAACCCTCATGCCTTTGCTTCGATTCGAGTTTGCGAAATGCTTGATGAATGCATTTTCAACCCTCTCCATTAGCTTTGGCACCTGAAAGATAAATTCAAATATGACTATTACATATTTGGATCTGTCAGCATCTCATGTTGAAAAGATTTGGAAATGAACATTAAAAACATCAACAACAAAAATAAAAATCTAAGGCAAGTCAGACTTAAAATTTGTTTCTGCCCGACTAACGCCTAGCGTTTCTAAAAATGCTGATAAACAGACTTGCATATGATTGAATTTTGAAATGATGTTTAACCATTGCACATTTTTAGTACCTCCTCGGAGCTTCCCAGGTAGGAATTGTCCACCATTTTCATGTATGATCTTCCTGCGTCTCTCAAAGTAATCTGCAAAAAAAAATGAACATATAAAGGACCAAATAAGAAATGTTTCATCATCAAGGGACTAGTGAGCTAGATCTCCCTAAACCAACCTTATCATACTTCTTCATGATCTTAGCAAACGCCTCTGTATTCAAGAAGCTGCATCATCAGATGATCATAATTAGTTTATAAGTAGTCTTGAAATGTTCCAAATCGAGCCAACGATGCTTACCTGAAGTTCCTGAGGAGGTGGAGCTTGTGGTAGAACTCGACGAAGGCCCTCTTGAGCTTGTCCTCGACCCTCTTGAGGTTTTCGTGGGTGAAACTGAGCTCGGTGTGCTTGGGAATCTTGAGGAAGCCTTTGATGGTGGACCTAGGAGTCTCCAAATGGTTGTGAAATCTCACATTGTTTAGTACCTCCATTGGGGGTGTCCTAACGGGAACAATGCTCAGCTCTAGCTTTTGCATTCCCACGTCCTTCTCGTTGCTCTCTTCGATCTCATTCTCGTGTCTCTCTTCGTTCCCATTGATGGACAATCCGCGCAGGCTCGAATCTTCATCAATGGAGTCCATCCGCTGGTGAACCCTTCCTGAAGATCAAACGCAACTGTTAGATTATATTCTAGTTTTCTTTTCCCACATGTATTAGTGTTACCTATTCCCTCTCTTTTCCCTTCTCTCTATAAATATTTGGGTCTCTTCTAATTCAAAACACACAATCAATAAGATATCTCTCATCAATTTTAACAGCAACACTTAATAATTATTGGTCACAACAATTTTCTTTACCATATCATTCACACCTTGTGACTAATAATAAGTGTACCAATTCACTATCAAATTACTTATAAGTTTGTCACTACATGCTCGTAAAAAAAATGTGTTACCTAGTTCGGTTTAAATTAATGTGAAAAGATTAAAATATTTTATATATTATTAAAATTTAAAAGGGTTAAATACAATTTATTCGTACTAAAGTTGCACGTTTTACATTTTACTACAGTTAAAGAGAAAAATGTAATTTGAAGTTAGTTGGATTCATTTTTTTACACTTTATTTTAACACCGTTAGAATTTGAAGGGAAAACCTATTATTTTTTTAAAAGACAAAAATATCCCTAAATTGATTTGAAACCAATTCAGCTTGGTTTGGCTTGAACTATAATAAACCAAAATTAGACCTTGTATGGACAATTAGACCAATTCGACATGTCCATCTCCTTCTTCTTGACGCTCGCGCTCTCCGGTGATTGTCTCCGACAATGAAGCTCTCTGCGACGAGCATCTCTTTCGAATAAAGTGTAAAACGTGTCACTTTGATACGAGTAAATGGTAAAAAGTAATAACTAAAATAATCTAGTCATATATTAGTTGCAGATGTGAGATTTGATAGGTGATCACGATATCAACGGACGAGGTGGGCACGAGTGTTGGACTTGACCTGCATGACGTGGGAACCGATCCATAGTTTAGTCGACAGCGAGCCAGTGGCTAATAAATCCTTCATGACTCGTGGACCCAAGGTTGAAGGTGAGTGACGTCGTGCAGCATGACGTCAACCTTAATTTTTTTACTTGTTATTTATTAATTAAATAGGTAGTTTCATCGTTAACGAAAAATAGGGTATCACATAAATGAACAACAAGTCGGTGTTTTATGTCTAATTTAATTGAGGATGTAAGACCATCTCTAACTCTGAGACTATCTTCTCCAACACAGATATCTAAATATGCATATTTGCTAAATAAATTGGTGTTAAGTGAAATACTATTATTTTTTTTATTTATGAGTGTAATAAATGGGTATCTAAATTTATTTTTATTTATGAGTGTGATTTATGTGTATTGTTTTTTAAAAGAAATAATTAATCTATTTAATTTGATTGTAAATTGAATATATAAAAACTATTGTATTATAACTTCATTTGTAATTTATTTCGCAAAATATACCTTTCATTAGAATCGACGACAAACAAGGATTTAAATAAAAATTCGACAACAAACATAGATTTTCAATTACAATAATAAATAAACGAACACGATTTTTTGTCTTATTCACTAAGAAGATCGAAATATTGACTAAAATTACTCGTTGGGACGAGTATACTAACTCGTATAATTAATTGTGTTTTATTCGATGTGTTATTTTTAATATTTTATTATATAAAATGTTGATTGTTATATGACATTTATTTTTAGTAAATTAATGTATATATTTAAATAATTTATTAGAATTAGAATTATATAAATATAAAAGGTAAAATTATTAAATAGTAAAAGTAGTATTTGATGTGACAGAGATAATTTTAGAGATTGGGTTAAAAAGAAATAGATATAGAGGCTCAATCATGATAATAATTTTTGAATGTATGGATATAGCATTGGAGATGGCCTAACTAACAAAGATTTTTATGTTGTGAAGTAAAGTATATGGTTGTGACTTATAATTATCATAAAATCCTGTCGATAAAAATATAAATCAGTACACCTAAAATTTGCCTAAATTTATAATGAGTAGGTGTACTTAGATGTAAAAACGAATTTTAAGTGACCTGCCAAGTTACAAACTAGTGATATTTCAAGAAATTTATAAAATTAGAAGGCAGAGAACTCACTGCTTGCCGAAGCTCTGGCGGAGTAGGGGGCGGAAGCGGACAGGGCCGAAGTGGAAGCGGTGACACGGGAAGCGAGGCGCTCCATTTCCTTATCCGGGTCGAAGAACCCAGACGGGTTCTCGACCCGGATACGGAAAGCAATGAGAGCGTCCATCTGCTTGTTGATCTCCTCCGCCTCCGCCAAAACCTCGTCAACCTTGGACCTATAAAACCCGTCAACCTTAGACAGCTCGTCGTCAAGCCTCCTAAAGAACACCAGCTCGTACTCCCCGCCCCTCTCCGACGCCATCAGGAACGTCGTCTCGTAGCGGGCGGTCCGTTCGCGCACGAGAATGGCGTCGCTCTCCGGGCCCGGATCGCCCGGGCCCGGATCACCCGTCTCGTGCCTGCGGACCAGCCCGCTGAACGTCCTGTAGCGCGACATGGTCCGCATCAGGCCCGTCGGGGCGGGGCGGGTTTTTTCCTTGTGAGCGTCGATGTCTTTCAAGAGCTTCTTCATTTTGGTGTAGTTCATGTACGCTTCTTGCCATTCCGGCACCATTTGCGACACGAACTCTTTACCAAACTTCATAGTGTGATGTGTTGAGAAAAAAAATGATGAGTGAAGAAATGGGTCTTTGGAATGTCTCTATATAGACCGTTTTGGTGGGTGAGTAGTCTTAAAGTTGAAAGCAATGCGTGTGAATCATATATAATGTGTTGTGTTGTGTCATTCTATGATATTTGAAACTTCAAAGGTTGAGACTTTAATATGTGGGTCATACGATCTTTGATCACAGATCGTAAATTCGAGTACTTATTCCTTGGATAGATAAACTTTATTAGGAATTCTATTTTAATGATAATGGAGACTCAACTGAAAGGTGGTTGGAGACCAATTCTAATTAACAAGTGACAAGATTTTTACTCACTGCAAGTTTGAGAAGAGCTATATATTTATTTTGTAAGTGAAAAGATTTTATGAGCTCAATATATGATTAAGTGCTTAGTTGATTTTTGAAGAGAAGTTCGAGAGGAGTCCATCTTGTCCATCAAAAAGAGAGTAACGCACACACACAGAATTATAATCTGGTGCGAAATACGAGAGAACGTGTAAACTCACGGGAGCACGACACGTGGCGTCGCGCTGACGTGGAAAAAAATTTCTTCCAACCTCTCGTCACACCACTCCCCCGACGGGAAACTCTTTCCCCTCTAGGTTATAGAATGAAATCCGTCATTCCTCCCGGCCACATGACACCCCATGTTGATTTTCACTGTGCGCTCCTGTACAAATCGGGTGTAGTGTTCAAACCGCCCGAATCAATACTAGTCATTGGATCGCTGAAGATCTACGTGCGCGTTGTCCCAACGTGGAACACGTGGTAGAGAAGCTTTACCACGCAACTACCACGTGCAACACGTGTTTAAGCAAGTAGTTTAAACACTTGAATTTGAGTTTAAGTCTTGCTGCTTCTCTTCCAACTTATGTTGTGTATTTCTTAACTTAAGAGTTAAGTGTGAATATTATACACTGATAGTGACATGACCTCTCCAAATGTTGTCACACTGCGTTGAACTTCGATTCCTTACTTTCTTTGTTGCATTTAAAGCATTTGTGGTGTAGCGTCCTCTTTGGGTTCTCAATGTTCATTTTCAAACCAAAGCAAAGACAACGATGTAACACTTTTTTCCATTTTTCAAACAAGGGTGGGTTTAAGAACTTTTGTGTCGGTTTAATTAGTATTCAACGATTATATATTTCTTTGAATATATGCTTTGTGCACATTAACATTAATTAATTCAAGGGATTCTAACACTTTCAAGATACATATATAGCTTTCGTCAAATGATATCTTTTGAAGTCCAATATACATGGTAAAAATCAAACGTTCGGGTCTCTACTTGGACATTACCATCACCTAGTGACATTGGAAGTCATTTGCATATGGATGCATTTCAGTGCGAATTGAGAATAATTATGTACCGTCCGAAATGTATGGAAGTCATCCATCTGGCAAGATTAATTTATATTAACGCGCAACACGTGACAGCGAATTACCGAATGTTTCTATTAGTTCACACTCACTTTCTATCAGATGTATTGTACTTACATCAGTTCACACTTACTTCTCAAATATATCGATAATCAATATTGTTAGTAACATACTTAAATCAAATTCAAATGCTCAAATATATCGATTAATAATGTAAGAGATTTATTATTGATAAGCTACTCTAATTACCATGTCTGTGGTTGTTTAATTTGCAAAGAAAAAGAATGAGAATTTTTTTAACTTTTTTTTATCAGTAACAAAGACAAACTGTTTTTTATTTTTTTCCCTGGGAATATTAGAACACCTGAGCTAAGTACAAATATTCAGACATTGTGAGTTTATTAATACCATAAACAAAGTGGTAAGGAGATTAGATGATCTAGTAGACTATATCGTAGTTTCCTGTAGGAATGGAAACGGGTCGATTTTTAGATGGATTATTCACCCGCTCTGGTCGAATACCTGCTCAAACATCTGGTGAAGACGGAAATTTTCCAATTCCCTACCCAAAAATAATTTTAAAAAAATTATCATATATATGAGTCTGGACAGGTCGACTTGTACCTGAGAAAATACATGTTATCCGTTTTCATTGGGCGGGACGTCGTATATATTGGTGGAATTCGGGTTTTTTCCATCCATAGTCGCGTACGTATATATGATCTCACAATTTGGAAGTCTTTATAAGGCAACATTAAGAAATCAGATACTTTTTGTGTACAAAGCATCAAGTTCCAATTCTATAAAGGGATAATTTTATATACAACCACTAAAATATACCGAATCTCACCCAACACCCCTTAAAAATATTATTCTCACTAGCACCCCCTTAAAATGGGCGAAAATCTCAGTTATCAAAAATTTGTTGAAAAAAGACAAAAATACCCCTCTCCCTCACCACTCCCTATGTCTCTCCTCCCTCCCTCCACCGTCGCCGGCGAGCCTCCCTCTGGCCAATCCCCTCCCGCCGCATGTCCACCGTTCTGGCGATAATGGCGAAGATTGAGTAGATGGGGAGGGAGGCGAGGTTGAGGGTTTGGAG
The DNA here is from genome assembly GCA_963920655.1 of Geranium rotundifolium. Taxonomy (NCBI): domain Eukaryota; kingdom Viridiplantae; phylum Streptophyta; class Magnoliopsida; order Geraniales; family Geraniaceae; genus Geranium; species Geranium rotundifolium. The sequence goes on from OY987320.1 coordinate 24,629,296, forward strand.
GGAGAAGGAGTTCAAGGTGAGAATGGAGGGGGCAGAGGAGAGGAGGAAGGGGAGGTTGACGGTGGCGGCAGAGGTGTTCGAGGTGGCGCCAGGAGTGGCGGTGGTGGAGGGGATTGGCCGGAGGGAGACTCGCCGACGACAGTGGAGGGAGTGAGGAGAGACAGAGGGTATGGTCAGGAAGAGGTGAGGGAGAAGGGTATTTTTGTCTTTTTCAATAAATTTTTGACAACTGAGATTTTTGCCCATTTTAAGAGGGTGCTAGTGAGAATAATAGTTTTAATGGTATATTTTAGGGAGTGGTATATGGAATTATCCCTTCTATAAATATTATTTGGATCTTTAAAGTTATATTAGTCATAAATATAATTTTGCTAAGTCTTCAATCAAATTTAGTTATGTCGTCAATTTCGTCGTTGTTGACTGATTCTAACGAAGAACCAAATGCTCTTCAAATGGTGGACCACTATATTTCGAGGCGGTCTCTCAAGAGTACACTTCAAGTCTTCAAATATTAATTAATGGTTTCTTTGAATGATTCGTAAAATTTATTTCAGTAAATACTGTATTTGAATCTGACTATGATTACAAGGTATATGATCTGCATCAACCCCAAAACTTTCAAGACTCATTTGATGTTAGTTTGAGAAAAAAATAGTTAAGTTCGAATTTGACTAAACTTTCTATATTAAGTTTGACTCATTTGTTAAACCAAGTGTAACTTTGAGTTTAAATTCGATTATAATTAAATATAACCAAATATGCACAATTAAATGTTTAATTTACAAATTCATCTTATAAGTATAGATACAAATCACAAGAAAGTTTAATTTATTACTCTTATTTTAACAACGACCATAAAAATGTAATGCATATAAAAAAAGGAGCACAAATATTCGACAAAGTTGAAAAAACGGAACCAACCTTTAACTTTGGTCAAGATATATGACAATTATGGGATCATTTTAGTATAATCTATATGCTACGTCCCAGTTTTTGAATTGTAAAACAGAAATTTTCTGTAACAAGACTGATTGCACCAATAAGTACTTTGATAAGTTGTCGTTATTTTCGCATTAAACAACTAAAATATATTTTGCCAAAACTCATTTATTCAAATCTTGGATCTGATGTGCAACTGTGTAAGGTTCAAGTCCTAGAATTGTTCAAAACACAAAGCTATGTCATTTGTGGGCTCAGCCTTTCTTCACAGAGTTACAACTTGCAATTACAGTGCTAAATGCTAATAGGAGAATGAAGGTTCTTACAGTATGATCGGACTGTTCAAGAAGCTAGAAAATTCCTGACTCGTGTATTTATACAAATAGCCAGGAAATCTTCACTTCCTCACAGAAATTAGTGTGGTGAACTCGTGGACGTCGGGTGCTCGAATGCACCGTCTGGGTCTCAGGTTGTCTTGCCAGTTTCTATGCAAGGAGATGAATAAACATGTGCGACGACAAACTTGGACGTGCATGCGCAACTCATGGATCATTTCCAGCAGTTTCTAGCTGAACCCGTTATACATGTGCCTGTGTATATATGATGGTAGCACTTGAAATCACGATACATTACTCGAGTTTGAAGAGCCTAGTAAGAACTCACAATCTGATGATCCCTCGCAGAGACACTCCTGCGGGTTCGCATAGAAATAATCTTCCTCCTTTGGCTTGTCCGGAACAACCCTCCTATGAATTGGCTGGCCCTGCCTTTTCTCATGCACCAACCGCACAGCATCACTAAACTCGGCCCATGGGAGCGTGTTATTCTGATATAGATCTAGCAACTCTACCAGTCTTCTACGGTCGAGGAGAATGGATTTCTTGAACCCAGAGAGCCTGCGTGAGCACCAGTTAGAACAAAAAAGGGGCTTCTATAATCGGTAAGAAACGGGCTTGCTTTATTTCCATTACCTGCGATGGCCTTCCACTAATTTCGCCATATTTCCATCATAGGTCGGGATGAAAGTGTCACTGTCTACTGAAACCATGAAGTCCAGAGCAGCCATTTGAGATGAATGATTCTGGAACTGCTGCAACTCCATTGGATCTAGCAGCGATTCCTTTTTTACCTGTAATTATACTTGGGTCTCAGATCCATGACAATTATGAAAAAACACAAGCAACAATTTAATATATATATGTCAAAGATATGCAGAAATGCAAAAGATCCAATCTAAATTATTAGCTGTTGATGTTCCTAAACAAAAAGTGGAGGTTTAAGTAGCCTTCCAGGTGGATGTCAAAAAGAGCACCACATTGGCCTATAATGCTTCTAAATGAACTGACTAATAATACAGCCACAATTGATTTAAAATACAAAATGTCTTCCCAAAAATATTCACCATAAAAGGAAAATGGTTACATCAAGAGAGGCAGGTTCGCAAGATAAGAATGTAATGAGATGCAACATGCGAGACAGTAATAACTTACGATTCGAGGAAATGCAGCTCTTAGTGCCGCAAGTCTACGCTCGCTGCCGTAAATCTCACCAGATGCAATATAGATTTGTGTGTTATTATCATATCCCAGAACTTGTAAAACCAATGCTGCCTCCTCCGGTGTAAGAGGACACAGACCTTGTTGTCTCTTCTCTTCAGACACTATCTCCTTCTCTCTCCACCTAATGTACGCATACCTGGATGAAGGGTTTAATATAATAACTGTGTCATCATCACAGTTCAAGCCAATTCAAACACCAAACATCTTTAGTGCTGATTAAAAGAAGTAAATATGTTAGGCTCTCTAGACATTGGAAAAGTTGAGGAAGTATAAGAGAAGATTCTAAATTGCAACTAAGCTTTCTCTTCTCCAACATTTCCAACTCAAGATGGAGCTTTATGACCAATATCTAATACGGGATGCAAAAACAGAAGAGGCAATGAGGCATAACCCAAATTGACCTTTCAAGCTGCCACCGAATGTTCTCCCATTTTACATAGTTTCATATGGATGTGAATGTGATGGCACAAAATCTCATCGTACTTATATCATATGAGCCTAACATGTCAATTCACATCTTAATCTCCGTAATTGTTCATAATCGGTAGGCCAACAAGTAACCGTTAAATCTTTTCGCACTGGCTAAATCGCCACAATCATATGGAGTCGCTAGTCCTAACAACCTTTTTTTAAGGGACTTTAATACTATTTCTAGTTAAATCTTATGAACCTAACATTTCAATTCACATCTTAATTTCCGTAATGGTTCATAATCATTAGGCCAACAAGTAACCGTTAAATCTTTTCGCACTGGCAAAATCACCACAAATATATGGAGTCGCTGGTCCTGATCATTTTCTGTGTCTTAACAACCTGTTTTAAGGGGTTTGATTACTATTTCTAGTTAGGTCCAAAAAACCTAGAAATGAAATAGAGGGCAGCCCTCTTCTACCATTTCAGTAATAGTTTATTTAACAGACTGAGATGATGAATATAATATTCAGGACTTGTTCATGCTGATATTGTCATCACTCAGATCTTCCCAATAGCCAGTACGTCAGACCTTCATTAGAGCTGAAAAGAACACAATCAACTATCTAATGGCACAAACCTCAAGCGTTTGAGCTCTTCAGCTTCTTCATTGGTGCAACCATGAGTGCAACCTGAGAAAGCCAACATGTCCATCTCGTATCTTAGGTGCAAAGCTACAAAAGGTCCATTCTTTTGAAGAATACGGACCAACTTGTAGCCCAAAGCCTCAATCTTAGGGGTGAATCTCAGTGAGTGGAAATTGACTCTGCACCTGAGTTTCTGAAGATTAAGTGGGAGACCGTTGTTAGCCAAACGAGCATCTGTCTTGTTGAAGTGTATCACCTTATTCTTGTTAAAAAGTGGTAGAATCTGCACCGTAGAATCAAATTAGATATATTAGAATGTAGCACTATGCAGCACAGATGCAGCAACCTCACAAAGTGCATTATTTACCCGACCATAAAATAAATACGTATCTATCTCTAAAAGGCAAAGATGGAACGAACCAAGCCAATCCTCAGTATCCTGTATGGATTTCATCAGACCAGCCTTTCACTTAAATGCCAATTATGGCCAAAAGAAAAGTGTTTCAGGAAGGAAACATGAAGTCTATAGGGATGAATGCCAGTGACTAAGAAACGACTACTGTATTTCTTTACACTCAACTAGGTGTACACAAGTTCATGAAGCTGGCATCTGGTGTAAGAATCAGAATGGCCTGATATAGAATGTGGGATATATGCGTGGGCTGCTCATTCAAAACAGAAAAACTATACGAGGTTTGTTCATAGGATGACCAAAACACTTCAACACTTTTTCTCATGATGGTTAAACCTTACATATTACCTGTTAGAGAAGGATCAAAGATAAAAGAAAATTTTGAAACCTAAGTAACAGATTAGTATGGAAGTTTTATTTCTACAAAACCTTATGTATGGAGGAAATAGCCACCTCTTCCACATAAGATGAGATGGATTAATTTTTCCCTCACAAATACAGCTTATTAAAAATTCAAATCAGCATCACTATCTAACCAAAGTAATAAAGCACGTCTTAATTTAATATTCAGGCAACCAAAGTGAAGAACCACCAAGTATTTATTCAAGCTCAAGCTTCTGAATGGATACATTATATAGACAGACACACCTGTTCCAAGTAGTATTTTTCACTTGACCAGCTGACAGGAGGCATCTCAAGTGGTTGGAGTCCATATTTCCTATTAAACTTCTATGGAATCCTCCTGATAATTCGTAGTTCATCTCTTAGTGAATCAATGAAATGTTTCACATCAAAGATGTCATCAAAATTACTGCAAAGAGAGATCCAAGTCAAAAGTGTACACAAAACTGGTATATAATGATTCTTGAGCCGAATCTATTCTCAGAACTACCAAGAAAGAATCAGTGACCCTAAGAACCTCCAACTCCGGGACAAATAAAAGGAAGTCATGGATTTTAAGAAAGCAATGAAGGTACCTAGGATCAGCCCAAAAAGATTTTTTATCCAGCTCCGGGACAACTAAAGTGAGATTTAAAAGCCGAGCAACAGTCACCATGTCACATATCTGAAACGCCACACAAGCCAAGTAACTATCTTAACGCGAGAAATGAAACTAGACACTGAGAGAGCAAAAAAAAAAGATAAATACCAACCGCAGCACGCATTTGGTTCAATCCCCCATTGCAGGAGACTATGAGAAAGCCATTACTTGTATAGTTCCCTGCAAATTTTCAAGTGCCAAATATTTTATTTTGTCACCCAAACAATCATGGAACGAAGAAAGAAAAAAAGCCCTCAACAGAATATTGATATAAAAGATATCCCTGTATCATAGTGATCACAATGTACCAAGTCCACCACGGTACGTGCATCGTCATGTAAGAAGAAAATGTTGAAAATGCATGCAGCTTTCAATGAAATTGAAGAGGAACAACTACAACAAGAGATAGATGTGAGTGAATTTTCCTATCTCCCGTTAAACATAGAGGAACAACCGCGACATCATTCAACAAAACTGTATTAGCAAGCATCTTGATCAAGCGCAGGCGAGTCGGGGTCATTGCAATGCTGAAAAACATCGAATATAATACAAAAGCTCCAAAACAAGTGTTGTTTTTCATTTCCTACTTAGACGGGAGAAGGAGCTGAGAGTGACAACCGTGCATACAAAATGTTAGACACTCCACAAATTAAGAACCCATATGAGGATCGCACAGTTAAGTAACCTAGCTGAACTAGCAGACAGGAAAATTAGCAATCTTGATCAATACAAAGCACTCTATCTTCAAATGCAATAACTAACCTTGTCCATGCACACCTCTCAACCTCCATTCAAAAACAAACTCAAGCATGACGACAAATTGAACATGTAACTTGTAGCATATGCAAAAAAAAGGAACTCACTAGCAGGAGGCAGAGGCTGAACAGCCTCCTGCACATTGAGGGCAAGCGGACTCATCCCAGCCAACAAGCGAGGATGCCATAGCCCCCCGACGGCCACCAACTGAACCACACAAGTCCAGACCAAAATGCTGGAGCACACGCGTATAAACCAGACCTGCAGCCTCGACCGCGCCACCACAACCTTGTCTACACCACCCTCAGACCCAACCTCCATTTCTCTGCCCCAAACCTCATTTCCGTTTCATTGAAACACCACAACCCTCCTTCACCAAATCTCAAACCCCCAAATCCCACAGAACCTGCGCAACACTGACCGCCAAAACCTAGCTCGGGAAGGACAGAAAATAAACAGACGATCGACTTTAACCGGTGCTGGAGAAAAATTCAGACTGAAGTGACTGAACCCTAAATCTGGAGGCAGCAGAAACCGATTAGCTTGAATTCGTTGCAGAATTTCAGAATCAGGTCAACAAAACCATGAAACAGAGAGAAGATCACGCTAGAGAGAGGAAAATTAAATGCTGTAGTAGAGTCTCACCAAACCCAGAACAGAACAACCGTCAAAATGCTTGCTTTCTTCACAAAATCATGTAAGAATATTCTCGTTTTGTCGCAAACTTTCTATCTCGGACAAATTTTCTCGGAAAATATTCGTCTGAGTTCTACTTGTGCCCAAGATCGACAACAGTTTTTGAGATTCTGGGAATTATTCGAATCAGTGTTGTTGCAGCCTTTTCGTCAAAGCCAAGATCCTCCGGCTCTGATTGTTCCCGTGAATTTTAACTTATTTTCGTCTAGTAATTACGTCTCATTTTCTAGGAAACTAAATAAATATTTTCATCGTGGTGTTTTAAAAATTTATCACTTTTTCCTATTATTAGTTCAAGATAAATTTTGATATCTCAGTTAATAGTGGTTTGACGGGTTGTAAACCATCATCGTTTCCTCTTTCTCGGAAATATCGTCTTTTATAGACTCTAGAACCCCTTATGTTGATCCAAGTCAATATTGACGCCTTGTTGGTCGATTATTGTACTTCACTATTGTTATGTCCACATGTAAGTTCAAAGTCTCATATCAGAAAATTACAAAATATAAAGGGAGTTTATATACACATTAGACCCTAAACCCACCAGACTAGTTTTTTGGGTCAAAGGTAGGCTCCAATGTGTACGTGGGTTTTCCTTGAGTGCTCCTCCTATGTAAGGTCTGGATCTCCCCAATAGTGGTATTAAAGTTTGGTTCGGTATACTCTTTCCTGGTTAAGTGGGTCGTGTACTCCTATAGCTAGTAAAACCGGGACCATGAGCTACTCCTCTCATGGTGAACCCCATATAAGATGGAAAGGACACTTGTGGGATTTGAGCAGACCAAGTAAAATTGAGGGCTTAGGAGGAGTCAGCCCGATGTGATGGGACTCAATGTGTAGGGGGAGGTTGTTATATTCACATGTGAGTTCAAAGTTACACGTCAAAATATTACAAGATGTAAGGGGAATTTATGTACACATCAGACCTTAGACCCACCAGGCTAGTCTTTTGGATCAAAAGTAGGCTCTAATATGTATGTGGGTTTTCCTTGGGTGCTCCTTCTAAGTAAGGTCTGAATCTCCCCAACGACTATCACTCATCTAGATAGCAATTATATGGTACACATTTTGAGCCAGTGCAAACTGCACGCCAACCACATCTTCATGCAACTCTTCCCGTTACACACAAAATTAAGAAAGAAAATTGATTCCACGTGTATGCATATATACACTACTTATTCATCAATAAAATCAAGTAGGTGAATCAAGTTTTCTTCGTAATATATTTAGATTTTTGTAATTGTATATATTAAGTGGTGAGCATATTCTAATTAGTATTATGAAAATATTTTTGAGTATAGAACGGAGATAACTCAACCTTATATTATGTGAAGGCTTGAAGCCTATTAAACTTATTTTATGTAACGAGTCTCGTCTCAATTCTCAAACAAAGAAACAGCTACAACAACATCAATTAATCACGGTAGGATCGGAGCTTGTAGCCCATATAGGCCCCGAGCGCCGCCACGACTGCGACCGCGACCGCCACCTTGGCAGCCATCTTGCGGTCAATCCTCAGCCCAGAAACCAAACTCCTCATCCCCACCGTCGGCTTGCACAGCGCCGCGAATCTTGTGGCCACCCTCTTCTCTCTCCCGCCGCCTGGATTTTGATCAGTTCCCGTTTCTTGATTCACGTCGATCTTTGATCTTCCATTTTCTTTGGAGAGTGAAGGGGAGGTGAGAGGCATGACGACGTAGAGAATTCCGCAGGAGAATTTTGCTCGGATTTGGTTGGAATTGACGTTGCTTGGGATCTTAGTTTCTTTGCGGAATCGGCTGATTCTTGATTCGTCCAACGGACGCTCGCCGGTTATGGTCAGGACATTCCCATTGTTCACTTGCACCCTCAGCTGTTGCTTCTTGAATTCTACACATTTTAATCAAATCGAATTGAAAAAATAATAATAGTTCATTTGAGCCACACAAACAGGGCCGTAGACGAGTCGAGTTTTTAACGAGCAGTTCGAGCTCAGCTCGTTAAACATTCGGTTCGAGCTCGAGCAGAATTCGAGCTCAAGGTTAGGTTCGTTTAATAAACGAGTTGAGCTCGATCTTAATTTTTTAAGGCTCATAGATTCGTGAGCCGACTCGTTTAATTATTACTTTACTATATATATTTATATTAATGTATTCATAAAAATTATACAAAAAATTATAATAAATAAATATTAGACGAGCTGGATCAAGTCGAGTCAATCTGAAGTTTACTCATTTATTATTTAATAACTTTTTTATTATTTATTTAACTTTTAAGCTCGAAATCGAACTTGTCTATTTTTTTCGAACCAATAGTTTGTAATAGTTTCCAGTAGTTTGTAATAGCCCGAAATCATCACTTTCCAATAGTTTGTAATCTATATATAATTTTAGATACAATACTAATTCTTTAAAGATATTTTAAATTAAAAAAAATGAGTTGTATACGTATACATCTTTCTAATAATTCGACTTTAAGTGTAGTTAACTAATTATTGAAATGTTTCAAAAAAAAATCTAAATATTGAAATGTTACTTTTGTTTTAAATTATATCAAATTATATACATCCATAAAACCCACTCGCTTTTTCATTAGCAGGTTCAAACCATCGACCTCACCACACACACAATATAAAGGCTCAATTGATTTTAACAGCACCTTACCTCAACAAGAATAGTTGTAAACGACCCAAATCCAAAATAATAGGAAATTGATTGAAAAATTTGAAAACTTCGTCATTTTTTTATCTGCCCATTAAACCTCTCCTCCATTCTAACACCGTAAGTGTGAGACTGAAACCGTTTAGTCATATTAATAAATAGATTATAGCTTGCTATCTCATTGTTCGGTGGGTCGTACCAAGGAGGTGAATAGATTATAACTGTGTCATCGATCGTTGGGTCCATATGTATATGATTTGAAAGTAAAGTAATTAGAAAACATAAATGTACCAAGAAGGTGAAGGACAAGAGTGTGACGCGATTCCTCTTTGTCCCATTTGCAGAAGGGTTCGAAATCTTCATAATAAGATTGCTTCAGACTAGCTGCTGATCCTCCCGCCTGCTTGCTGCTTCCCATTTCGATCGACTTGATATATAATAATGTGTATTTGTAATTGATGATGGAGATGGGTTGTGTATATATGGAGAGATCGATCAAATTAAAGGTTGGAGGTTTCTTATAGGTCTCATCTTCAATGATTCTTACTATGCATGTGAATCCTTGTGTACATGTTTTGCTCTATATCATGTTCATGTTCATTTTCGACTATTATATTCTTTTTGTTTCTTGTATATATATATGTGCCTTGCCTACTCTTCACTCTTCACCATCTACTTGTTCTCCAAGCCTGCCTCGTGTTTTTTGATGCATCAACTTTGGTTACATTTTGGTTCATGTCCCAAATGTGGAATTAGTATTCACTTTTTGGGCTATATTAAATACTAAAACTGTTTCTCGTATAAAATTAACAGAATCACAAATATTATGTACAAGGAGGCAGCTCATCATGTCCGTTTGGGCCCTGATCAAGAGTTTGAGCCGGACAACTTACCGGATTCTCTTCCGAGTACACATTTTCTCGTCGATACACTTTTTTGCAACTCTCAATTATTTACACTTCTGTGTGCCATTACACTTTACCGTTGATGAACAATTTGAACGGTTCTCATGTGTTCGTAGGTTTGTATATAAAAAGGATGGTTTTCTACTCGATTGTTCCTCCAAATAAAAAGCAATTTCTCATATATCAAGTTTGTTTTATTTGATAAATCTCATTTATAAAATTAATAAAAAGTTATTATACTTGTCCCCAAGGGGACACTACAACGACGTTTGAGCCTCACACTATTAGTAATTGTTTTGCTTGATTGCGAAGAATTTGAACCTAATAATTATATCTTTTACATTCATTGTCCATCAAGATTTAATCTCACAATCTCTCTTCTAAAAATGTGGATCTAATAAACCTCTTGAAGTGTCCCTCCTATTTGGGTCGCGCTAGAGTACAAGCATGTCGTTGGAGTACAAATGTCCGAACACATCTGTCACCACACGATGTAAAAATGGACGCATCAAATTCTTCATAATTAGCGGTGGCAAGTCAATGTAATTAAGGTGCTTATTGGATGGTGCAAGTGTCATTGCAAGCATCATCAAGGGTACGCTGGTATTTTCACCGAATTGATTGATTCGGTGGATCATCATTACACGGATTTCGGGTAATTTGAATTTATGGAAATCAATCACCGAGGGATTCTCTCTGAGTTCTGCAGCTTGAAGGAAACCTAATCTCCAGCTTCAAAGAAACTCGATCCTCTACGATTCTTCGTCTGGAACCCTAATTGAGGTTAGTTGTGGCACGTTTGTTTAAATACCTAGCTCGGTGTTGAAAGTTATTCACTCAGCTGTTGTTTGATCATTAGTTATAGTTTGATCTATTGTTCAAATGGCACCCAAGAATAAAAAATCCCAGAAGAAAGATACTACTCCGAAGATCAAGAGGACGGGTGACTATCATATATTGCATGCAATTTTTACTTGTTTGAGTATATTTGTTCTGGATTCAATTTTCTGCTATTATGGTTGTTGCATGATTGTCAAAGTAGTACAGTTCTCTATTACAATGGGGGATTTTAGAAATAGGTGGTTGTAATGTTCGTATGGTACATATATCATTTGACATGAGATAAAATGACATATTCAACTTATTGATTTTGATCAATTTGTCGAATAGATGGTACACAAGGGATTCTGTTATTAAATCATCATGCTGCTGTATTCTTAATTAAATGTTGTTGTTGCATTTTGTATGCAGTCTGTACACGAGTGAGGTTTTTTTATGCTGATGGTATATGTCATCTGTCTTCAACAAGTTAAGATGTGTCAACTATTAATACGATTATAATCTGTCATCTTAAACTGAACTTATGTCATATGTCATGTGTATACATCGTGTCATTTACATACGCATGTGTCATGTGGTTGTTGAGTTGGTAAGCACCCAAGTGAGTCATTGTTGAATATTGCATGATTTCTGATTATGTGGATTATATACTCACTGAAACAATTTAATTTATATACTGGAAAAGCTATGCATATGTGTCAACTATTAATATGATTATAATCTGTCATCTTAAAGTGAACTCATGTCATATGTCATGTGTATACATCGTGTCATTTACATACGCATGTGTCATGTGGTTGTTGAGTTGGTAAGCACCCAAGTGAGTCATTGTTGAATATTGCATGATTTCTGATTATGTGGATTATATACTCACTGAAACAATTTAATTTATATACAGGAAAAGCTATGCATATGGTGGTGGATGACTATGATTTTGAGGATCATGAACCCCTTATTAGTCGTTTGAAAAGAATGAGGATTGGGGCCAGCGGTGATGTTGGTGTCCGCTACTCGTCATCATCTGGTACTAGTCGATTCAGATGCAGACGTACAATTCATGGGGTAAAAATTCGCCTACCTAGGAGGGCATCATCAGTACCTCCCAGGGTGTCGGTGGGTCATTCATCTAATAGCATGCAGAGACCAAGTGGAGCTCAGGTTCGAACTGATACCAATGTACCTAACTCACCCACACAACCTCCTGCTCCTGTAAATGGAGGTCATGATCAGCAAAACGCAATTACTGGCCAAACGCCTCTGCTGAAGATCCACACTAGGTCATCACCTAATGGTTTGTATAATTCAATGAAGAAGTTTACTGCAGCACAAAAGGCTGATCTGGATGCAATGAGTTTTGGTCATATGGTTAAGCTTGGTATTAGTAAGATACCAAAGACTATTGGGTACTGGCTTGTTGACAACTTCGATCCGGCAAGCATGTCAGTATTGCTCCCCAATGGGAAGCAGTTGCGTATTACCGAACTGGACGTTCAAGCTACATTGGGCATTCCTCGCGGAGGTATTGACGTTACTCTAAAAGGACCAACATCTAATTATCCAGGGCTGATTGCGTGGAGGGCACAGTATGGGGCAACTACATCAGCAATTTTGCCTCGTACAGTGTACAAAAAAATGAGGGAGCAAAAAGATGGTGGTGTTCTCTTCCGTCAGAACTTCTTGGTAATGTTTTCTACTGTTATGATTGAATTTGGAACTAGCCGCTTTGTCAACCTTAAATTCTGGGAAGCTATTGAAGACACTGATCGGGTCGCAGAATTTAATTGGTGCGCTCCAATTGTCGAAAGTCTAATTCTCAATAAGTATGAATGGCAAGCTCGTCCTGGTGATGAGAGGAGTTGGTACTATGGTCCTCTTACATTTCTGCTGGTAATTGTTTTGATTTCACACTGTTTTTATTTGTATATTAACATTGTACATGTCACATACTCAGTGTTTATATTTATGTTGTAGCTCTTGTATCTGGATAGAATTGAATTCCAGCGGTTTACTAACGTCGTTCCAAGAGTGTATCCCACTCTTACTGGGTGGACGGATAACATAGTAATGGAACGTGTTGCAAGAGAAGAAGAAGACAGGTCGTTTGGGAGGGAATTCCTTGTACCTGATAGGGTTTCCATTCCTCAGCTCGAGGAGACAGATGGTATGGAGGTTGAAGGTGAAGAGAATCCTCCACAGAATAGCAGCCCATTGTTAATCCGTAACAAGGTATATTCATTTTAGCTTATGAAATAGTGATTTTCTTTTTTCTGGTGCTTATATAATATTTGATGCAGGGCATACTGGAAAAGATACATAAGTTGAAGAAGAATATTGGGATTAATTTAATGGAACTCAGCAACCTTGTTGAGTCATATGTGTCATGTTTTGATGTCAACGCGGAAGAAGATGCTACACCAGCAATGGAAACGGAGAACGAAATGGGCAATAAGAGTTCGTTAGATGACCCATACTGGTCAGACCCTCGTGTGATGGAAGAATGTGACAAGATATGGGACAGTCTCAAACGGAAAGATTATGCTTCACTATACCAAGGGATCAAGACAGGTGCGAGCCATGATGTTGGAGGAGATGGTCCATCGTTCTCTCTTGGTGTTGATGGAATAGGAACGCCAGATGTCGTCGATAATGGAGTTAGGCCTACATCAGATGGAGTAGATAATAATGATAATGCAGGAATTGAAGCAAATGATCATCAACAAGCTTGTTGAACAGAGGTCTGGTGAATATATTCCACGCATCAATCTCTAGATCTGTCATCGTTCGCATTGTTGGACGAGCTCCAGCGGAGTACTGTGCCACAAGCTTACAATGTGTTCGCCGCTGTGAATTTAGCACACCATTAAATCTCCACATGAATTCCTTTAGTGTTAACAGCTTACTAGCATTGAAACCGAACGTGCTATTCTGGCTCTCAGAACGTGAAGTAGTTCGTAGCAGCATTGCCATTGGATAATTCTTGAAATACGCTGGGATCCATGATGCCCGTATCGAATACAATGTTGACAATGCGTCATTGTTGCTTAGTCCATAGTCGTTAATTATTGTATTCCACTTAACTTCAAACTCCGTTGGCGATGGTCGATCAGTCCAAACGATGAAATTTAATCTTGAGTGGAACGAGCTCGTCAACGGTATGGTCTTCCGAACCTGTTTCCAAGGTTGTATAGTATTATGACCGCAAATGATACTATCAATGCTTTATATTCAAAAAAAAAATATGAAAATGGACCAACAAGTTTACCTTCTCCGGGAGTTTTCTCATTATATGCCACATACAGTAACGATGTTTTGTATTGGTGAACACTTGCCCTATAGCGTTTTTCATTGCGGCATCTTGATCAGTGATGATGCATAACGGTTCTTTACCTTTCATTGCTCGCATGAAACAGTTGAACACCCATATGAAGGATGGAATGTCTTCCTTTGAAATTAGTGCTGCTCCAAACGTCACACAACGATCATGGTTGTCAACCCTAGTTATCGGGCAGAATACCATCGAGTACCTATACATCCATTTCGTCGTCAGTATCAATATAGAGGTTTTTAACGTAGGCGCATAGCAAGTGTCATTGTGTAGGCAAATTATTGTTGTAGACACCATTAACATTTTTAACATGTGTCATGTAGGCGATTACAAAGTGTCATATACACAGTCGGTCATGGTATTATGTGTCATCCCAAAACTAAATTGTGTATCATCATTGCTTTTTAACATGAGGTATTCTTTTTTTTCCGTGCAGAAATGAAAAATGTGTAGTATTCATTTAAGCGTTTACCTGTTGGTCCCGAATGTGCTGTCGAATGAAAAGCTATCTCCCCATTTATCGTAATTATGTATGCAAAGTCCATCAGCCCAAAACAAACGCGTGAGTCTGTCGTTTTGGTCGTGGTTATACTCATAGTAGAGGTCTGGGTCAGCCTGTTGGTCACTGATAAACTCGTTGATTACAACTTGGACATCAGCCTCAGATAGGTGTAATTTCAGTTGTGTTTGACAGTTTCTGAAATCATCTGCAGTTGCTCCAACATGCTCTGCACCACCAACAATTGCACTGCATACGTTGAAAGCAGAAGTTGCACTTATGTTTGCCTTTTGACAGTCCATAACAAACTGTCTTTAGGTGTCATTCAAGTTCCTATTTCCCCGGAGCTGTTGGAAATGCTCCGCACTATAGAAGGGATGATTATGTGCTTCAACGAATTTTACCACCACGTATTTCCCAGTCGCCGAAATCTTGAACGATATCATAGCTCTGCAACTCGTGCGCGTTGTGATACATCTCCTTTTTGTGTACTGCCTAATCTCCTCGTCCTCATCGGCACATCTAGTAATACGCTCACCCTCTCTAGAGCAAGTCACATATTTCAGAGTGATTGCATTTCTCGATGATTTCTGAGTACCTAGTCTGGTCATGAAACCGCAGTATTTACCATAGGTTCTGTAGTAATCAATACCACCATTTAATGTTGCGAAAGACATTCCAATGGACGGTTTCAAACTTGTTGGGCAGTGTGGCACATAACCACCATTGACGTCTACTGACCATCTATCTGTTCGATCTGTTACTTGACCAGTTGCAATTACAAAATGTGTCATCATGCACTCCATATTATAAAATGTCATTCAGATCTGAAATATAGATGTGAATTACCTGTACTATTATGTGGAACTGCAGAATCAATCGTCACTGTTGTTGTTCCTAGACCAGTATGATCATCATCTTTTATTTGAACAATTTTTATTACAAAATGTGTCATCAAACACTCAATATTGAAACTGTCATTCAGATATGCAATATAATGCAAATTACCTGAAGTATTTTGTTGATCTGCAGAACTAATCGTCATTGTTGTTGTTCCTACACCATACCGATCATACTCATTGACAGTTTACTATATACTAGTTGAATGTTATTTATATACATAAAGCAAGAAATTACCTCCAGAAGAATTCGGTTCTGCCATGGCAGCAATGAGGTCGAAGGTAACAATGATTTAGAAACGTGGGTTACAGTATCATTTATAGGGATTGTGTAATCAATGATTCCTTGATTTCAGGAGACGATTTACAACCCCTCAAAT
The DNA here is from genome assembly GCA_963920655.1 of Geranium rotundifolium. Lineage (NCBI taxonomy): Eukaryota > Viridiplantae > Streptophyta > Magnoliopsida > Geraniales > Geraniaceae > Geranium > Geranium rotundifolium. Next base: position 24,645,245 of record OY987320.1, read on the forward strand.
CTAATTTACCAACTTGCCCCTGTTGACTATAATTTGTATATATTTTGGCTACGTTTCTATGTTTCATCTTCACCGGTATATGTTGTTGATCCAACGATTAACAACTATTCTAACGTTTGTATTGTAAATGATGTTTGTACTCTAGTTCATCCCCTCCTATTTTACCCAATACAACAACATAAATGGGTCTGCTTTATGTCAGTTGAAATATGTAAAATGGGTTGTACATGTTGAGTCGGGCTTCATATCTAAAAGCTCGAATTTATTAGTTGGGTTTGACCATTTTCTTTATACACAACTCTTTCATTTCATATTCTTTATACACGTGAGATTCAATAACTTCTCGCTCTCATTCTCATATACGCGTAGGGCTTATTTCTCTTTCACGCTCGTGCAGACAAACAAGACTGGACTTCTGCATATGGGCCGGAGTCCTCAGGGGGCGTACGCATAGGGAACCCACTAGCACAAGCCCAAATCAGTCCGCTCTGATACCATGTAAAATTGAACGGTACATATCAGGTCGTGCTCCACAACTAAGAACATATAAGTTTACCGTCTTAATTATCCGTAAAGCACGAAAGTTGTGAAGGAATAAACATGTGTGACTTGTGAATTGTGATGATCGATCATGGATTCAAAGTGAACCCAACTTATATTTCGTGTTTGCTGTACATAAGAGTTGATACTGTGGATATTTTTTATTCAGAAAAGTAATATATGCTCCCATTGATGGCAATTTTAAAATGAGACATGGGAGGAAATTAAAATGCTATTATGAATAATAAATTATTACAGTGTGGGAAAGACTAACCACAAAAGCAAATGATGAGAAAGGGTGCTAAAAACATAAGTCGAGAGAAAACTTAGGAGAGCGGAATTAAATTCGCATATGGTTAATAGTGTATGGGAGATTTATGGAATTGAAAAAGCTCAAACAAATTTATTTTATTTGTTATTTTTAATTAATACTTTGTATAATTTTGATCAATATTTATAATATATTCTTTTTAAAAAACAAAGGTTAATATTGCGACAGATTAAATAATTATTTAAACTATAATATTACATGTTTAAAAATATTTTTTATTTATGTAGTATTTATTAATTTAATCTAAAAAATTTTATACGACTTAGAATGATGTGAGTATATTAAGTTAGAGGTTCAAATCCTTGGTTAAAGATTTTTTTAACTTCTATTATTGTTTGAGTTGGGATGATATGTTACAACAGTGTATTTTTACGATAAATCTGTATATTTATGATGTTATAGATAGAATTAGTTAAAGTGCCTGATTGTCTTGTTATGAAAAAAATTAAAAATATATAGAATGCAAGATATATTTAGGTGATATTTTAGAGTAAATATAAATTTCATCAGAATTGAATGGGATAACAAAGGTTGTTAACAATTTCACCTAAAAGATTGGAGATTAAGATTAAAATCATTAATAATTAAACTAAGCTGATTTTCCACAAGAATTTTATTACGTACGCTTTTTGAACCTGAAAAATAGATTCTTGCAGAAATTAAATCCATAAACTAGATTGTTTGTACACATCACATGTGAAAAGTGTGAATAGCAAAGTAAAGCATATAGAATTGAAGTGTAATTTCCTATTTATTACATGGATGAGTTGTTTTGATTAAAGGTTTAAGGTTTTGCTGAATGTTAGATGCAGATAGATTTACTTCACAAATCATCATGATAGTCACAATGCATTAGCCAGATCACTGAGTAATAAATGAAAGGCGATAGTCCAAGTGGCGCGAGTAAAAATCCATATTTGTTTTAACAAACCAACTACAGTTTTCACCATCCATCAACATGTTTGTTGCAAAATCTTTCCATGAGATCATCAACCTAGCCTTGCTTCTCTCTTCAATACCTTCACAAGCAAAAGGCAAAAAAGAAGATGTAATAAAGACCACGTGAGAAAATGAAATGTTCATAAACTCATTGCAAGCACAGCTTTACGGGGGAAACTCATCATACAGCATAAACATTTTAAAAATTGCACTTGTTCCATTTCATAGATTTCGGTATGAGAATTCCAAATGGGATATAAGAAGTTCAATCTAGTAGCATATTTGATGTTCATATCATTATGGGTCGGAAGCCATTTTTAATAGATGTCAACCGAACTTTATTGAACTTTTTTTATCAGCCAGACTTTCTTGTACTGATTTATCACTGAACTTGTCAAGGTGTACAGTTTCAAAACGGGATATAAAGTTACCAGTATGGTCTCGTTACAAATATGTTTAAATGGCGTGTAATTTTGTGATACTGAATCAACATAGAAAAAATGGTCAAATTACTGGATCAGTGCAATGCATGTGCTTTAAACAAAACATGAATATAGGAAATGAAGGTGATAAATACAATATATGTGGCAAATGCAGCTCAGTATGAAAAGTAGCAATAAGTTCAAATAGTCAATTCATGCAGAACATTGCACAAAATGTTTTGATTCGTGCCCACAACCAAGAAGAGATTAGCAACTCAGACCGTGCAAGACGTGCATAACTAGCATATCCATTGACTATAGTGATGAAAATGCAGCTATTGTTCCTTTCTTTGCAAGAACACAACAATATTGTTTAGATTAAAAAGGATGATGCCAAGTGTTGAGAAAATTGACCATGTAAATAAGAACAAGAAAAATACAGAGAGAAACAAATGGTAAGTTTTAAACAGCTGCAAGTACCAGGGTAACGAGAGAATTTAGTAATTTACCTCTTCAGCAAATTTGATCAAAATTGTTGTTCGGGGTCGTTGCAGACCTTCCATGGGTACAAAATGAGCTGTTACTACGGCTGGAAAACCAGCACCATCCAAAACGCCCTTCAAAAGAGAGAAAAAATATACATTTGAGATTTAATTCTGCAAGATAAGATGTGAAATGAGCATTATACCAGGAGAGGACCTACCCTTACTATTCCAGCAACAAAAGCCCCACAGTTGAATGTTCCCATGTCTTTTGGAATTGAAATAAACCTACAATCAAAAGATAGCATAGTAGGGGAGACATTAAAACCTGTAGAGGCCAAATTTGTCTTTGAGCCACATAAACTATGTAGACGAGAAAACCTTACCTGTTTACAAGGAGCTCTTTTTCACTGATCATGTATTCATCTTCATGTTCAGTGCCTTTCTCAAGTGAATCTGCAACCTGATAAGATGGTGACGAAGAGGTGGTAAGATAGTGTCGTTGATATTTTGAGCTAACTTAAGAGAAATGGGGCAGAATAAACACCCTAACATACAGAGACAATAAAGAAAGAAAGAAAAAGTAAGATTAACCATGGGATAATTTATCATGCCTAATACCTTTGTTCTGAAACACCTGATTTCTCCCTGAGTTCTCCGTGAGAACTTGATAAAACCAAGTTGATCGAGTTTCAGAACTCGTTCTGGGTGGTTTGGTCTTACTGAGTTCTCACTCGATCAAACCGCGTCAAAGTTGGTCAATTTTTAGTTTTTACATATGCTTTGAAACTATTCTAGAATTTGTGCTTTTGTTTTAACTTGTTAAGTGGTTTGAAAGTATCATATTTTACTAAAATATTGCTATTTTTGTCATGGAAATTATATATAGAGGACAAATCAGGTGAGAACCGAACCTTTTTGTTATAACGTGAGAACTGTTGTTGGGCTTCCCTATACATATGAGTTTTGCCAATTTCTCCCCGAGTTATCATAACTTCTTATATTTTGTCTCGCAGAGTTCTCCCCAATCCCAAGTTTTAGAACCTTGTCATTTAGGGCTGTCCATTTCAATTCGGGACCCGACCCACCCGACGACCCAACCCGACTCAAACCCGTTTGACCCGAGACCCGACAAAACCAAGTGAAACTCGGGTCGGATGGACCCAAACCCGACCTCAATTGAGTCGGGCCTCGGGTGGGGTTTTGAAAACCACCGAATTACCCGACTCATCCGACCCCTTCTTCACAAAATGGGCCAGTTAAGAATTATTACACAGGCCCAGACCAGCTCACATATAATAGCATGACACAGCCCAGCCCAGCCCAACTATCTTGGCTGCCAACTCATGGAACATGGAAGTATAAACGTTACAAAACGTTTATACACTTCCGATGTGGGATGTTAATCTCAAAGAGAGAAGAGAAGGGCTCGGCAGAAGACGTGGAAGCTCCTTCACCGTCCATCGCGATCACACGAAATGATCTGAGTTGTTCGTTGATTGAGACGTGGCCTCTTCTCCTCCACCCACGAGCTCACGAATTGGTGAGTCTGTAATTAATGCGTCCCTAATCTCTCTCTTCGGCTCTTCCCATTCTCCTCGTTTCGTGTCTGAAAACCCTACCACGATGTCTCTCTCTCTCCGAGTCTCCGTCGCCTCGTCCTCGCCTTCCTCACCTCTTCCTCCCCGTCACGTCCATCCATCCCCAACTGCTCAATTAGGTGGCTTGCCGATTCAATCGAGCCGTTGGTTTGGAGCTTCTTCTTCACCACCTCAATACTATAAATCAAGCGATGGTGAGGAGAAGCTACACACCAACGTCTCGATTCTCCAGTGGAGATTCAACCGAACCGACCTTCAAATCCAACGGCGAGGAGACGACATGTCTTCAAATCAGGTTAGTTTTATTTTAGGGTTTCAAATTTGGGATTTTCAAAACTGTTAGGGTTCGGTTTTGGGTTATAAATTAGGGATTGGTTTTGATTTGGGGGTTAGGGTTCGGTTTGGGTTTAAAATTGGGGATTGAAATTGGGGAAATTGATTTGGGGTTAGGGTTTAATTCAAAGTCCGAATTAAATGTCAATTCTTGTTTGAAGTTGTAATTTGGGATTTTATTTTAATTTTCAAAACCGAATTAATTCAATTTCAATTTCAGATTTTAAATTAGGGCTTTTGATTTGGGGGTTAGGGTTCGGTTTGGGTTTAAAATTTGGGATTGAAATTAAGGATTGCTAATTTGGGGGTTTTTGATTACTGCATGCTATATTAATTAGCAAGTTCATAAACTGTAATTTACTTAGAAATTGTTATTCAATTAATTGGGGTAAATAAGTTTAGGGTTTATGGTTCGGTTTTGGGTTATAAATTGGGGAATTGGTTTTGATTTGGGGGTTAGGGTTCGGTTTGGGTTTAAATTGGGGATTGATTTGGGGGTTCGGAATCGGTTTGTGTTTTTTCTTGGGCTTCAATTGTTATTGGGCTGAAATTTCAATTTAATGGGCTGCTATTTTGGGCCCATCGGGTCTGTCGGATTGGACCCGACTCACCCGACAACCCGACCATCCGAACCCGACCACCCGAGAGCTTTAACGAGTCGAGTTTCGTGTCCGAGTTCCTGGACCCGACATGAGCCGAGTCGGGTCCAAAACCGGTCGGTTCGGATGGACCCGACCCGATGAACAGCCCTATGTCATTAACACGATTGAAAATAATTGGACTCATGAAGACTTAGGGAATTACGAAAACCCTTTTTTATCAGCAATATTGCCGGCATGGAGAATTATGAAAATCATAAATTTCTTGTCTTCCTCTATTAATATTGTGGAATTGTAAATCCAAATTATGTGTGTACAATAATAAGAGAAGAGTAGTGCAGCCGTGAACGAAGGCAAATTGCACAACCATGTAAGCTATTGTGTTCTTGTTCAATTACTTATTTAGTTATTTCTCTTGTTTACTTTTGCTTTATTTATGTCCCACATTGTTATACCTAAACAACTTGATACTTTTTTATCTCAAGAAAGGTAAGAATGTACCACTCACCTTTCCAAATAACACCTTCCACACTGTGCTATGGACAAAAGACAGAATACCCAACAACCTCGTCTCCCTTCTATTTCCCTGTGGTATCAAGAGAGCATCAGTGCATGACTATTGTATGTGCAATGAGCGCAAACATATACTATACTACTGGAGCCCAAAGAATCATCATCCGGCAACAATGAAAATCCTCAAATAATATGTTGCAAGGTATGCAGAATAAAATCTTTGAACAGAAATGAAGAAAGATACAACTCCAAGAGATTATGCTAGGATATGATTTGAGATTAAACTTCAACAAGTCAAAGCGTTGTTAATTAATAACTCTACAGTATTTATGGTTACCCCATGCATATTCTGAGGTTGTGCTGAACTATGAAATATGCAAGTAAAGATTTTGCTGGCAGTTCTTAAGCTGCAAATACTTTTTTTGACATGATAGTGGAACAATCTAAGTACGAAATGCTAGATATAAGAAGTGGACCCCAGTGTTAACAGTGTTCCAAAAATCTCCGACTTGTCCGATTAATCCCCGATTAATCCTCAAAAGGCCCTCTCCACCCGACCAGTGCCTAGCGTTTTTAGAAAGTCTTTGTACAACTTCAAGGATTAAATCATGTGATTTCTTCTAATAACAAAAAATCACAAGACCGAGTGTTCAAAATTTTGCAGACATATATTCTTTTTCCATTATATCAGACATATTAATCGTAACTTACAACTATCACATACATTATAGCATTCACTGTCAGCAATATAGGTTGCCGTGTAAAATGAATTCTTCAAAGTTCTCATGTAACAACAACAAATTTGAATCATATTCAAAGGAAAATGCATTTGAGCAAATTTAAAACTCCCACAAAATCATGTCAAACAAGCCAAGTAAAGTTCCAAAGTTGCCATACCTTCTCTCTGTGGCAAAGGAGTTCCAAGACCCGAGCCCCCACAGCATAGCCTGCATCCTCTAGCCTGCCCATTTGATAACAGACTATTACACGCTAATGCCCAAAAATTATTGACGAAAATAAATCTGTATAGATTGTGCAGTGGCAAGTGAATTGCACTGGATGTTCACATTAGATCTCCCAAGGTAGACCAAACCCCACCAACAACAATCCATTTAATAAAGGATTGCAGACAGTCAAAATAATATTGTAGACAATAATCCATTTTAAATATGATATAATGATTGCAGACAATCAAAATACATGATGGCAGAAAATCAAAAAATAAATTGTATCTCGAATATAATATATTTCATTACAGAGGCCTTAAGTAACTTACATTAAAATTGTACCCTCTCATTAAGTAAAATCAAAATCATTCTTACCTTCGTTCTAATTCAGCAATGTTGTCGACCTGGGTCTGATTGTACTGCACAAGCTCTGAAAATAAGAATGCAAATGCACTCAAACTTACCTGCAATGTACATTCATGATTAGACAAGCCATCATATTAAATCTAATCCAGAAGAAAAGACAATAAACAGGATAACTCTACAAATACATTTGGATACTAAACAGAATCCTAGCATGTGTTGCTCTTATTCTCCTACATTTCCTATAAAACAAATCAAAGGGTTAATGAACACTTAGTGTTGAAGAGAGGCGTTTAACCTCTTGTTTCCCCTTGCTAAGGGGCTTGTCAAGAACATTAGAGTACTGTTTGGCCTTCCCTACTCCAATCATCTTCTCTTTGATCTGTCTCTTAAGCCAGGTAGATGCAACTTCTTTTTAAAGGACTAATTATAAAGGGCTTTAAGCTGAACCAAATAAGGTCCAAGTGGTGTAACTCGCTTTGAAGTCTGAAGGTTGCAGCTGATCAACAAGCTGTCAAATAAGAGATGAATAGTAAGTATGCATGTTTAGCAACTCTTATCTGAAAGAGCATAACGTCCCAAAACCTTGAATGATACGAAATGGTGAAAGTAGCCACTGCTAACGTTAGTTTGAAAATGAAATTAAGCTAGAACAAGCATGTCATATATTTTGATTGGCATATATTGCCATTCAGGTAACAATATACAAAGCACAAGCATCCCCTTTTAAAACTAGAAATTAACTATACTATGAGCATCCACTTTTGACATGATACAAACTTCATTAATCACTAGCAGAACCAGATATTTTGCTCATCATGCATCACCACGACTCCAACAGCAAAAAACATCACTCCTCCAACTGCCAGTGCCAGACCATTTTATGTTGGATAGCAATTTTCGAACAACAATAGATCTCTATAGAATTTCAAGCCCTCAACATTCACACATTTGAAACAACGTACAGGTAGCTATAAAACCATCCACATAAGTCTTGATAATTATAATTCAGCATCAATCATCTAATATTGTAAAGTAGGATGCACAGTATATCAATAACAAAGTCAACACTTCTATAGCATTAATAGCGATGCAAGAAGCTCCAATAAAAGACAATCCATAGTGTCATGGATAAGAGCCGCCTAATACGTTCAGTTTGGACAACTGGAGAAGATGGCCGTGCAGTGAAAAGATAAAATCTACTAGAGGAGCGACTAGTTCTGAATTCTGCAGATTGCTATGGAATTTATCAAGTAGAATCATCATGAGCACTGATCTTAAATTCAGATAAAATCAGTATTATTTAAAAATCCCATAATTCAAAATTTTAAATTGCAAATTACTAAAATCAATGCAAAAGAAAAAAAACCTTCCCAATCTTTTCATTATATGGCAGATATTTGTAGACCATATCAAGCTATAACAATTAATTAAAAAACAACCTCCAATGTAAAAGAGAGTGGCAAATGGTTAAGGGAGAGGGAAATTACACGCTTCACACAGATCAAAAGCACAATCTGAAATCGAAGAGGGTCCAATCTTCCCAAACAGAAGCTAACCCACGAATAATCGAACCCCCAAATTCTTGAACTTTAAACTTTGTTCTACATCATCAGAATCTCATACAAATCAAATTATCTACCGAATCCATCAAACAATCAGCAATCTAATAAGAACCTAAAACCAAAAACAAATCTGAAATCGAGAGAGGACTCACCGGAGAAGAGGTAAGAGGGCGTGGAGCTAGGTGAGTGAGAAGAAATTGAGACTCAGTGGGTGCGAAAATAGAAATCGCGATTGTAAATCATTCCAGTATTTTACTTTTATTTTTCAATAGTATACTCATTCTTACATCTTTATTTCGAACTAAAAAAACTTAATTATACGCTCACTTAATTATTTTATTTTACATTAACTATAACTAATTAAATTTACAGAATTTTGAGGTAAAATGATTAAAATACTCTCGCTCGTTTTGAATTACAATTAAGTTGACATGATTGGTTCAAATTTAAACTTGATTTTCAAGTCTTCGCATGACAATTTTCATCTTTCGACTTGAAAGTTTCTGACCCAATTTGAGAATTTTAGATTTCAATATTTGAGTCAATTCCTCTTTAAGGTTGCGCGCGACGGCCCGTCGAAGGACGAGCCCAACCTTTCGCATCCTGGCAGCGATCCAGTGCATCCTCAGGTGGTTCGAGGAGGTCGTGGCGGAGTTGGAGAAGGTGATTCGGGTTCCAGAGATCGAACGAGGTGGACCACGCAGGACGACGGGGAGGGGCGACGTCGGAATCGACCGTGACGGAGAAAGACAACAAGAGGGTCGGGTTGTGGTGGTGAGCAGAGAGAGGGAGGGAGAAAGCCACGCTCGTCGTTAATTAGGTTCGAAGGGGTTAAATCAGCTGCACAAACTCATTGGTCAGAGGTCTAAAAATTTCCCGTCGGAGGTCTAAAAATCAAAATAAATCAGGTTTTAATTTAAACTGATCAAACTAACCTGATTTCAAATAAGAAAGAGTGAATGCATTTTGGTCTTTTTACCTCAAAATTCTGTTGGATTTAGCATGTTAAAGTTAATAGTAACAAACAATAGTTAGGTGAAGGCAAAATCGAGTTTTTTAGTTTGAAATAGTGATGCGAGAATGAAGAATGATTAAAAATAATGATGCTTTTTTTCATACATCCACCGTAAATAAAACTTTTCAGTTTTTTTTCTTCATTTTTTTTAAGCAAAACACTTAAAGTGGTCTGAATCACACATTTGCATGTTAAGGTGGTTCTAGGTCTTGCTAGGACCAAAATAAAATGTGCATATTAAGGTGGGTAAGAGAAAAATCAATTTAAGAGTTTAAAACAGTCTTTTGATATTATATTCAAACCAAAATCAGTATAAAAACAAAAATTAATAGGTATTCGATCTTGTCCATTAAGGCAGCTTTAATATATCAAGACAATTATTATTTTATATGGGATTAAATAGTGAGTCATCTGCTTAAGGACATGCATGGGTGAGAGATTGGTTAATCTTTAATTAATCAAAGATAAAGATTAAGTTATATTATTATGTTAGATTTTCTGGTAGACAAGAAAATAAAGAATCATAGGTACTCACGATGCATAATGGATTTGCAGCTGTAAGACTATACGAGAGTTACGAGTATCTAAAGGACTATATTAGAGTTATGAGTATTTATCAAATCTCTTCCTATTTGAAGGAAGGTTAATGGATCAAATGACGATGACATTCTCGACAAATAACTGGATTTTCCCCTTACGAAAAGATATGTGGTCATGACATAAGAATTATTTTGGAGACCTTAGTTCACGGAGCACTCACTTAGTCTCAATTTCTTCTCACTCACCTTATCGAACTCAATAGAAAACTGAAAATTAACGACATCAAATAATTAAATTTAGTAGTTTATTGTATAAAACTATTGACTCTAGAGATCATAATATGGTGAAAAAAACAAAATTGTTTCAAACGCCACAAAAAGGGAATCACCCCCTTCTTTTCTTTGAAATAGACAAAGGAAGAGGATGAGTTATTTACATTTCATTTGATGGTCATAGGAGAATTGAAAGTTAAATATCGACAATTTCATGTATTTTTTAAGAGAAAAATAGAGACGTCTCCTACGTTACCTGTATTGTGTGGAAGTAGTGATATGCTACCATCTTGGTCATGATTTGGTATGACAAGTTAACCATAAATCATACAAGTTGGATCCAAATTGCATGGTTAAAAGAGTTGTTGAAGCCTTCAAATACAGTACAAATAGGCAAAGCACACATAAACATTACAACATAATAATAAGGAAACACTTTCATAGTATCTCATCAAAGAGATGTTTCACACGTGTGCTTAAGCTTTGACATCATCCTTCTTCTTGTCTTTCTTCTTATCCTTACCCTCCTTTTCCTTCTTGCTCTTCTCTTGGTCCTTGTTCTTCTTCTCCTCTTTGGGTTTGCCATCTTTCTCTTTCTTCTCCTTCATTTTCTTCTCCTTCTCCTCTTTGGGTTTTCCATCACATTCTTCTTTCTTCTTCTTCTCCTTCTTCTCATCCTTCTTCTTATCCTTCACTTTCTCTTGTTTTGCATCTTTAGTTTTGACCTCCACAAGGCTTGCTTCCTTTGTATCCTTTGTTTTCACTTCCACATGGGTTGCTTCCTTTGCAACTATCTTGATACATTTCACTTTCTCTTCCACTTGTGCCATTGTTGATGCAACTTTGGAACTTGGACCCTTTTCTCCAGGAGAAACAAAAACAATAACACACTCATTAGAAAAGACGTACACTATTTTAAAACCAAAACATTGAACGTGTTAAACTATGACTATCCAAAAGATGGCGATTAAACGTGAAGCAATAAAGGATACATGAGAATGCAGGTCGAAGACAAATCAAACTTCAATATCATGCTAAATAGGTACAAATCTTAAAATAATTATGGGATAATGACACTTTGATACACCTAACTATAGCGAAATGACGCTTTCAGACCCTAACTATTTTTCTCTTTTTTTTAGTACCCTAACAATTTTTTTGTGACAACCTACCTCTAAAATGTTTAAAATATCTAAACTACCCTTGGTGTAAAAAACTATAAATTGAATTGGTTCAATTTTTATTATCTCTGATTCAATTTAATTTGTACTTAAGATGCAAATACAATTATGCTCGAAAATATAAAATTAAATTTGAACCATTCAATAACCATACCTGTTTGGGCAAAAAAATTGAAGGTTTCTTGGGTTTGTGAAGTGTTAAGGATGGTAGCTACTAATAACACACTCTTGTCTTGTCTATATATAATAGAGTTTTCAGCATATATCAACAAGGAATGTTCTTCCACAAACAGCATCACGCGCAAAGAATAATCTCAATTTTGGACATATTGTGCTTCACCTTCAAGCTGTAAGGTATCATCCATCAATTTCAACTTATATGCTCCATTTTGGTTTTGGAACTCTCAAATAGTAAATAAACTTTCAATTTTTTTATGGTTTCGAAAAAGAATCTTGTTCTTTCATGTAATCTCAATTTCTCCATGGACTTGTGGTTACTCAATGGCATAACCAGAAGCCCAAACCAAGCATTGTTAACGATGACCAACTAATAATCAAAAGCTAAACAATTCATAAACATTTACCAAAATCATCACAATCCTATATCTTTCGCACTAGTAGAAGTTATAGTGCAGTTGCATGTCTGTCAATGCCTATTATTCTGTATGAACTCCAAATCCATGCATATTAGACGAGTGAATATGATGGAACCACGTAACAAACAGTAAATGAAACATTAATCTCCCATTCAAAATCTGAAAAAGCGGGTTTCAAAGTATTACAAACAAAACTGGACATCTAAAACACTAATAGTCGTCCCCTCGTGATATAACCTCTTTGCATGTCGGCCGGAGTAAGATGGTATGCTCAAACTGAGATACATAGCTGCCTTTAGTATCACATAGAGGAGGATAAGGCTGCAACCAAATTGTAACAGTTAGTGGTCTACATCAGTATCAAAACAAAAATCATACAAGTTCTGACAAAAGCTAGTAGACTAAGGGGCGTCAAGCTTTACTACCAGTTCAAAATTATTCTTCCATTTCCTCTCCTTTTAAGATTCCCAAAATTTGTTCTTCCACTTGAAAATATCATTCAAGAAATAACCCGATACTAAAGCCAATATATCTTAATAGCAAATATCAATCAAGCTTATGAACCCTTAGAAAATCATAACTAGATCTTAACCCTGACATTCCCTCAAACCTCGTATTGCTTACACATCACAGCTCAAAGACTTTGATTAATTTCTAACCCCCTGATCTAAAACTAAGTTGAGTCCACCTTCTCTATGTCGATATCACTGTCTAGTCTGGTGTATCACATTACAATAGTAAAACCAACATGTTATTCAAAATATCCTGTATCATAATGTATGTGCATACGAACTATACTTAACAGAGCGAAATCAGATAGAAAAATTACACTCCGTCCGTCCCAAGAACAAGTCTCATTTGACTATCGTAAAGCTTAATAATTCAATGTTTAGTGCTCAACTTTCCACCTCTTACAGTCATGTACTACTCCTATGTTAACATTGGTAATCCATTGCTAATTAACCAACTAAAATGGAAGGAACTTAGGAACCTTTAGATGTCCTCAATATTATCAAATCAAAACAAAACTAAACTGTGTGAGCTCATTACTGAGAAATACCTGCACAATCCCAGAATCGCATAAATTCTTTAGTGCCATCAAATACTTAGTCTCTCCCAGCCGGTCTAAATATCGTCTGCAGAAGGCCAAAGTGGAAAAGTTCTTGTTTATTGTACCTAAAAGTTGCTTTGCTTTGGCCACCCTCAGTGGAACATGTCCAACATCAAAGTTTTTCATGTAATGGCTACACTCTAGATCCTCTCTGACATAACCTTTCCCTGTTCATACAGCAAATAAGCAATTACTTCATTGTTGCTCAGAATGTGCACGAATTGATACTCTTCCACAGCACATACAAATCTCAGTCAACTGAAGATTTACCTGTTGAACCAAAAGTTTCAATAGCGAAAAATTCACCCTCTTCCATTTTTGTCTGCTCCCCTCCTTTCACAATGGGAACAGATTTTCCAGCATGGATCTGATAGCGTCCAATACTATGTCCATTCAAGTTACGAATACTTTTAACTGCAAAAAAATAAAAAATCATTCACGTGTTATCTATAAATATATAGCATTTACGCAATTAGCTAAACATCTTTTGACAAATCATTTTTGTCAACATAATCCACAAATACTAGCAATAAAGGAAAAGAATGTATTTTGATGACAAGAAACTTTAGAAGACAACGCTAAATCCATCATTCTTTACAGGTGAAAGGCATCTTGTCATTTAACAGTACTAAAAATGTACAAAACAGAGGCTCAAGTCTCCCCTAAGTAAGGCAATGGTTCCACCGTTCAATCATGCATTATCATGCCCTTTATCATTACTACTTTCCATGTTTATTCAGGCACCGCAAGTACTTCAGTTTCTTTTAAGAGAATTCTCACTTTCCCTCATTGGTCACTGATCTCAATACATTTCACATCCCCAAACCACCTTAGGAAGACTTACTAATGATTGACTTGAATGAAAAAATCCAGTCAGGATTATGGAAAGCACAAACATGGTAGGGGGAGGGTAAAGCTACATTCATTGACAATTTTGCTATTTTGGAGAATCATTCAAATATACATATCTCATAAATCATGACTCCTTGGAGTTCTCTAACCTCAACAAAAATATCGCAAGGAGTGTGGAACACCTTTCATTTTGCGTACCGGTAATCAAGTCACAAACACAATGCACAAACGTACCTTGAAAAACCTTTCCATTGATTTCAACCTCATATGATTCCATGACTTCTTGGATTGCAGCACCCACATCACAGAGACGCACGTCAATTCCAGCTTCCTACACAATTGTGCATCAATAGGTAACATATTGTACACTATTACAGCCAAATTACCAGGATACTTAGGCATTTGAAATTTCACATCTCCATATAACCAAATAAAATGTTGGATAGAAAACAATACCTTGATGCCTGTATTTGTTGCTTCACGAGAAGCTTCAAGCAGTGGATCAAACATTGGATTAAATGCCACTGTAAATGCACAATCCACTATATATCCTGTAGAAGGAAGAAAAAACTCATTAAACTTCAGCTACCAGTCATATAGTGCAACTCTACCAGCAGTAAAGATGATAAAATGTATTACAAAATAAAGATGGACATTATTACCATCAATATGAGTTCCAAAATCCAACTTCATTACATCATCATACTGAAGTACAGTTTGATCTCCAGTATTTGGGGTCCAATGAGCAGCAACCCTGGCAATAAAAAGAGCTTCAGCTATATATACTTTACTCGACCGCTTAGAGAGAATGGAACCCAAGCCTACAATTTGAAATACAAACATTTTACCAATTCAGAGAACATCCTGTAGGAAATGCAATGCCTGCTTCCAGACCATTCTCTGAAATTAGCTTACGAACTGTGTTCTCCAATGTCTCGCAGAGGTCAGTCATCAACATTCCAGGCTTGATAATGCTTTTCATATATTTCCGAACCTAAGGCAACAGCAAGAGTCAGCTTTGATATAAGTAACCATAACATCTGACATTAAAACTTATATTAGACCTGGCGATGAACTTCGGCAGCTCGGCGAATTGAATTATATTTTGGCTTTTCAAGGCGCTCCAACTCCCTTTTCTCCTCAGATGTGGTTCTCCATAGGTTACTAACAGTGAAAAAATAAAATCAATAAAAATTGTTTTCTTAGACACAAGCTTCATGCCTATAATATATCATCACATAACTGACCCAGACCTTTTGACATATAAACCACAGCCCCCATTTGTCCCAATTTTGCTAATAAGTGAATGTATTTCTAACGATATAAATGCAGACAAAGGAAGGCACATCATCGAACATAGGGGACTTATTTGCATTCCCACAAAAATCATTAGAAAAAAGGCAATGTACTCACTCGTCTTTGTACTCCTGCACTTCACCCTCAGGAAACTCTCCAGAGGGAAATAGGTCAACAACAGGAATTGATGGTGGATCGGTCTGCACAGGGAGCTCTTTCTTTTTCCTGAATAACACATAACATAAGTATTTAAACTTTTAACTGAAAGTTCAACTGGAGAATGGATCCAAGCAGCTCAGAACAGGTCCTCACTTGCTTTTATTTTTCTTCTTTTTCTTCTTAGAAGTTTCTGAATAAGAGATATCGAGAAAGAAGTGTTAAAATATAAAATAAAAAGTAAAATGCAAAGAAGTACATATATTATATATCAGGATCACATCAACAAGTTTAACTTAAAAGAAAAAATAAAAACAGGTAATAACATATATCCCATGCATATTACCACAAAATCAAATGATCCTACTAATGAGAATAAAAAGGGAGCAAAGAAAAAGAAATTGTACCAAAACTTAACTGACTTCCTAGTGGGAAATATTAAAAAAAATGTCCCGGAAAAGGATAAAATTTCACTTGCTAATTCAGCATCTGCTGTGCACTCACTTTTAGTTTAGGCCCTCGTGTAGGTGCAGCTAAAATAAAGTTCAGATATTTACGGACAGAAAAACAAATTCACGACAGTTACACAACATAGCATGCCATATGACATACATTACATTGTGCTTTCCTGAACCATGCCATACACGTACATCAGGAATTTTCATAAAACCAAACACATAACTAAGACAAATACGATAAAGTCCATTTTTTTAGAAACCTCCCAATTAAACAACCCAATAGTGCAAAAACAGCTAGAATAAAAGAAAAAATCAAACTTTAACATGAACCCATCACCTTTCACCCCATCTTCATCTTTTTGCTCAGTTGTTGCAGACAGATCACTAGTCTCTTCGTCTCCGTTGTCATCGCCATCTTTGGGCTCCACAGCTCCATTCTCTTTGACAGGAATTTCTTCACTCAAAACTTCCTTCGACATGACTGTCTGAACGCAACAGACTCATCATCAATCAGTCAATCAATCAATCACAACAGTACCAAAGACATATCCAACCCAATCGTATTCGATCGAATCAAATTTTGCAGATGCATTCAATTGAACGACTCTTGGTAACAAATTCATAATAATTTGACAATATCGTTTTCAGTATAGAGAATGGAATAAGATACCTGGTCGGTGGTGTCGAGAGGCGGTGGAATCGGCGGCGGTCGGCGGTGGAAGCGGCGGCTAGGGTTGGGACGAGAGACCAACTCAACAGAATGGAAATAGAGGTTAGAGACTCGAAATCTAATAGCTGAGTCAGAGTGGGGTTGTGTTATGAGATGTTATTACTTGTAAGTTTAAGGGCAATTCTGTCCCGATATTTGTTACTAGATTCATTCTTCTCTCATGCATTCATGTCGGCACGTCTCATGATGAACTTATTTCGATCAACTTTAGTTTGTCTTCCATATCGATCACCATTTAAGTTTATGATTTTCTTGTGTCGTGTCGTTTTGGGGTGCCTACCGATTAGGGATGCCCTTGCTTCGAGCGGGACTCAAAAAACGATATATTACGATTGTCCTATTATTAGGCGTGTTTGGGCTATAGCGGGGTTGATTGGGTCGGGACTTGGTGTGCTTACTCGGTTGCTCTTCGTCTTAAATACCCGAGGGTTAGAGGTGGTGGAGGAAATGTCAGGGACGTTGTGGGCCATTCGGAGGAATAGAAACAGAGTGGTTTGGCGCGAGACGAGTTTTGCTCCAGACTGAGTGGCTTTCGAGGCGAAGAGGGTTTTGGGCGGAGTGGAGGGGGGCAGGTTTGGTCTCGCCTAAGAGAAATCTCTTGGTACCAATCCAAAGATGAAAATTGCCAGAGAAGGGGGCAGTGAAGTTGAATGTAGACGGTGCAGTCGTCGTTCAAATGCGAAAATTCGGGTTTGGTAGAGTGATCAGGGATGCTCGGGGCAGGGGTTATGGTGCGGAAATTTTGTCGAGGGGAGAGCGGGTTGTGTCGACCTTTCTCTGATGGAGCTCTTGCCATGGACCGCTTTAAAATGGGTCTAAAAAAGCCCCTAAGTGATTGTACATGTGGATTTGGATTGCCTTGGAATGATCATGCGGTGACTAATGACGATCAATTGCTAAGGTTAGCGCATTTCATTATTTAACTCAGGTTGCGCCAAGTTTTGATTCGATTATTTCTTCAGATCACCATTTCAATTTTAGTTTTAAAAAATGATAACTTTATGTGAAATCACCATTCTCATTTAATAAATTTAGTGACAAAGCTAAATTGCATGAAACATGACTTTTGCAAGCAAGTTACAAGATTTTTAAATACTATCACCACTGTTGTAAAATATATTAAATAGCAGGTTCGAAATTCATTTTATATAAATTGGTCAAACATAATTAGTTTATAATAAGATATGAACATCAAAACAAGGACAGTAAAATCATAATGGCCAGATAAATGAAGAGGAAATACATCATTAGGATAGAAAATGTAGGATACAACAAAACAATACAATTTATCTGGTCTTTTGCTACAAAGAACAGTTGGCTTTGCTGCACTAAAATGCAAAATAAAACATCATATAGTTTTTGCAAGTATTTGATTTACCAACTCCATAAGAAACATACACCATCAAGCAAGGAATTATTATAGGGCAGTATGATCAACTGTAAACACCTAATAATCTTATGCCCCAGTTCAATAATCACACTGAAATGAAATCAATATCTTAGGTGAGTGCTTTAACATTGCAAATACAGCAGATTGATGCGGCTCCACTCAGATATCAGCAAAAACACCAAAAATATCTCCGTGCACGTAATCGTTATCCACCAAGCTGACCAAGTAGTAGCTGCACTGGATCTGTAACATAACCAGGACACAACATTGTATTAGATTAGATTAATCAGGGCTGGCTCAACAATTCCGAAGGCCTAAAGCAAATATTATTCATCAGATTTTTTGTTTCCTGTAAAAAAAGTCTTCTGTTACAAATTGAGTATTATTTTGAGAATTAGTTTTTAAATTGGGCATAAAATATTTGCATTATTTAATCATTTGGGGCCCTTTGTTTATGGGAGAGCCAGCTCTGAGATTAATTGACATATTAACATCTGAATAGTGTGTGTGTGTGAGAGAGAGAGAGTGACGAACCTCTTCCAGCAACTTTCTGGATGGATCACCCTCAGCGAACAAGGAAGCCCATCCCTTAGACCAGATTTCGAAAGCCTCGTCCTTCCATACCATGAAGCTGGCCGGGTCGACGACAGTTGGCTGGATGATCTCCTTCGCGGGGAAGACTCCCCATGTCACCGCATTCACATCGGACTGACCAACATTAGATACTGCTTTTCCTTCCTTATTCACGGCCATGTATGTCAGAGATGGGAAAGCCTTGCATTTCTCGACAAGAGCATTAAGCTTCTCCTTTGAGCAGAAAAACTCCAGATAAGCCTTCTGATACACATATCCACCCGGACCTCCCCATCCTGCAAATCGATTATCATTCAAGCGATTGCACATGAGATGTTGATTCGTAATATCAATCTCATTATGAAGATAAGAGTGCAACATGTGAACTAGATAATGTTAACGGAAAACATTGAGGAAGTTTGACAAACCAATATTTCAATCAAAATAAACTGGATCAAACATAAAAGATTTATAAAATGAGATGTAAGGCAGTCTATGCATATCTAAGCATGTCCATAATAACCAGTAGGCACAAATTTCACTCACCGACGGCTGGAGAATCAGACTTTTCTCCATTCACTGCTGGCTGGCTATTGATTGTTAAGAAACCTTTCAAGTTAATCTTTCCCAATTGCTCATTTATGATCCTTGTCTCTGGTTGAAGCCCATCTAATTCTGACCAGGGACTACTTTTCAATTTACCAAGGCAGTACTTCATGAATTTCTGAGATGTGAAAATTCAGAAAGAGCCAGATTGGTCTGTCAATTTATGTCTGATTTACCTTCAAAGAGAAAAGACAGTGCATTATTATGTGTAAGCTATACCTCATAAATATCTTCAGTGCTCTTCAATGCAACAGCCCATTCATCCTGAAGTTTCTTGCCACGTGTCCGTGGTCGCATGAACTATCAAAAGAGAGAAGAAACTTTTTTATTGGGTTGCAAACGTCATGATAAAAAATGAAATATATCATCAATATATGGATCCAAACAAGTATCCACAAGACAAATAGTTGAAGACATGCAGTTACATATCAAGGTAATTGTTTTACTTGTGATACGAAACAATCGAAGTAAAATAGACAGACAAAACCTACCAAGGGTAAGAAAGTAAGATATGTTCAGACAAAAAACTCGAAAGTACGAGAGAAGAGCTCCGGGAGAGTAGCGAAGAATAATATTATTGCAAACCAAATACAAGAGAAAATAAGAGGATGAGCTCAATGGGAGAGTTGCAATCAGCTCAGTGAACTTGATTCTACAAGTCAGATTATAGAACATTCTATCATGTTCTTCCAGTTTCCATGGATTTTATTTTATGCACGAAAAGAATTTTAGAACATTGTAAAACCAGTCAATTTCGGGGTAATGCCGAAAAAGATGTTAGTTGGGTATCAGTAAGATTTTGCTGAAAATAAAACAATATAGCAAACAAGGTTATAGAATAAAACAAAGTACAGATTGCAGTGATAGTAACCTACGAGTCCACAAAGACAGGCGCAGACGATGTAAAACAGAATGGCATGTGTTCGTGACTGCTATAATGGTGGGAATAATTGTCACTAAGATCATATTATATTGACACAAAGTGCATTTCTATAAACAAGGCAAGATTTTCAACATACAAGATTTATTTGCAAAAGAGAGAAATAACACTAAACACCTGGAAATCCAAGAATATCTTGGAGAATTTTAACACTCATCACACAGGAAAAAATTATTTAGGTATAGCCATAGGATTTACCTGATGGTCAGTTAGTGCACCGTATGATGCGTTGCAGGAATCACCCCACCTTCCACGTGGATATTGTTCCCAGCCTATAGTCCTTGAAATGTAGCTCTTTGGACGGTTAGCCCTACCAACATCAGGAGAAATATCAGATGTTGCAAAAAAGATTACAGATACCAAAGTTATATATTTATATGTATATCTGATAAGGTTCCAGACTTCACCCCCACGAATGGCATTACAAACAAATTACATACCAGAATATTGGACGAACATCTTCTTTGACGCGGAAAACATTTGTAGGACGTCTCCATGGCAAGGACCTTGAAATTTTAGACTCCTCAATCAAACCAAGATTCTGCAATTTTAAGACTATCAGCATCTAAACCAGGCAATTATCATTGAACATTCAAACAATAGTATAGTATCAAGCCAGAAAAATAAGCATGTAACAGAACATAACCATTAGGATAGCCAATGCTGATTTCTCCATGTTTAGAGTATAAAGATGCACTGTTTTAATTCCATGCGCCAGAATCTTCTTGCACATTTCAGTTCCAAGATGAATTCCATAGGCTCTAACAGCTTCATCATTCTCCTTGATAGGCTCCAAGGCAGCAGTAACCTCAGCTGGTATCTGCAGTACGACATCAAATGTAAACATACAGTTGTTTCTTTTTCATCAGCAAATAAGTACTTAACAATGATAAGCCATCACTTCAAACATGTATATTCATGATTACTTTATAGAGTCAGATTTACATTAAAAGAATTAAGAACATATGGTTTACTAATTACCAAAATTCAAAAATATTAATAGAAGGAAACGCTTGACAAAATTTCCAGCATAAAACAAAGAGAAATATGGCTATTTCAAAACAAAATCTAGATAAAACATCTGTACCCGAAACAAGCCTGACATGAGAATTGATAGCATGTAACATAAAACAGTCAGATTGATCCTCCTATTTACTCATATTAGCTTCCACATCGATATCCACTCAGATATCAACCAGATCTTGAAATTCAAATAATTATCTAAGTAGTTCCATGAAATCCAAAGTAAATAGTTGCTAAACCTACACCCAACAAGGTAACAAGTTGGCAACAGATACTAATAACGATACTTGGGGGTAATTCACTCATCAATGGATTCAAATAAAAAAGTGTGCGTTTTCCTTTCCTAATGTTATACAATGATCAACCTTACAAATAACTATAACAAAACTGGGAAGAGAGAATGGGGCTTGCTTACCTTAGTTTTGCAGAAACCAGTCATCCGAATAAAGCCCTTGTAGTTATTAATGGGCATAATCCCAGGGACAATGGGAACGGTGATGCCAATTTGGTGACAGTCATTGACAAACTTAAGGAACACATCGGTATCATAAAACAATTGAGTAACAATAAGATCCGCCCCAGCATCACACTGTATAGATTGTTCAGATTAAAACACATCAAATTCAGCAACCAAGTAGAAACCCAAAAAACAAAATCAGCACCGAACAAAACAATAAAAAAAACAAACCTTTTTCTTCAGGTAAGCCAGATCGTTGTGATAGGACTCCAATGTCGCCACGCCATTGCTCTCAATCTGATCAGGGTGAGCCTCTGAGCACAAGAAAACACCAAAACAGACCAATCAAACCCACAATGTCATCAAAATTGGCAAATGCAATAAAAACCAAGAACCAACCTGGGTACCCAGCAACAGTGATTCCAAAATAGTCACCATACTTCTCCCTAATGTGTTGCACCTACAAAAACAGATCCAACCCAGATCAGATCTGTAGAGAAACAAAAGGGCAGACCCAGAAATCTCGAAATTCACACGAACCATACCAAATCCAGAGCACAAGCGAAGCCGCCCTGGACCTGGACGAACTTGTCCTGGCCGTGGGGAGGGTCGCCGCGGAGGGCGAGGACGTTCTGGATCCCATTACCCTTGATGGTCTCGAGGGCGTGGTCGATCCGGTCGACGGGCATGTTGGTGCAGGTGAGGTGCATCATGGTCTCGACGCAGACGGTGTTCTGCATCTTGTCGGCGATGTCGAGGGTCAGGTCGGCGGTGGAGCCTCCCGCTCCCCAGGTGATGTCGCAGAAGGAAGGGTTGTGAGCCACCATGCGGTCCATCCTCTCGAAGAGGTTGTCGACGCCGTCGTCGGTCTTCGGCGGGAAGAACTCGAACGAGAACACCACCTTCCCGCTCTCATCGGCCTCGCGGATCTTCTCGATCACCTTCATTTTGCTATTCCAGAATCAAAATGCTGGTTCGATTGGGTCGGAACCAGATCGGATCTGGGACTGAGGAGCAGAGCACTGCACCGACAGTGGCAAGAGAGAGAGATTCAACTGGGAATTGAATTGGGGATAGAGATGGGTTGTGGCGCAGCAAAAATGACTGGCGGAGAGTGACTATTTATAGAGGTTGTGGTTGTGACTTTAAGCGCTATGGGAATTGGCGAGGATCAGCAAGTTGGTAGTGGTGGCTGTAGTCACCAGTCATCACCAACCTCACCCAATCACCGTTAGCCACGTCGGATTTGTGGTTGTTGGATAATAATACTAAAGGATAATTCATGTTCATAACTACGATGAAGTTGAACACATTTTCACTTTAATACGGTAAACTTTTTTAAGTGTCAGTTCAATACGGCGAGATATTTTTAAGTGTCATCATCGTTAAATGAGACGAAAAGTTGATGTTTTTCGGTCACATGTTGTGCACGTGAAGGAATATTTAATTTTAATGGCAAAAATGCCCTCATCTGTGTTGGTTAAAAACGTTGACATCGTCTGTGTGTGGGTTTCACGAATGGAAGAGAGAGGAGACCGAAGGAGGTAACGTTGTGGGTTTTGCTGAAGGAGGAGGTCCGAAGCTTGGAGATCTGAAGGTTGGGTGTGTAAATCGACGAGGATGGACGAAAAAGTAGAGAGAAGCGGGGCCATAAGTTGCTATTGTGGAGCTGCAGCACCTGTTCGGACATCATGGTCGAAGGAGAACCCAGGACGACAATTCATGAGTTGTGGTATGTACTCGGTAAGTATGTAATTTGTTTTGTTGTTGATGGCTTCAATTTCAATCATTAGGCTTGTAGGTCAGAATTAGGGTTTGTTGGTTTTTTATTGATGGATTGAAGGAAGTAAATTGGGATAAAATTTGGGAAGAAATTTGGGGAAAATTGGTGTAGTTTACAACAAAAATTTTGGAAATTTTTTGGCGCTTCAATTCAAATCATTATGTGTAATAGGAAGGAAACATATGAGAAAAATCGGTGTATTGTTTAGTTATTGTTGGGAAAAAAGTGTAGTAATTGGGTGGAACAAATGGTTTAGTGATTTTTTGGGGAAAAGGTATTTAAATTGTGTTCTAATTGTGTGTTGATTGATTGAGAAAAAATCTATGTGCATGAGACATATAAATGCAAATATTTTGAGTGGGTTTGTTGGTTTTTTATTGATGGATTGAACGAAGTAAATTGGGATAAAATTTGGGGAAAATTGGTATAGTTTACAAAAAAATTTCTGAAAATTTTTGGGGCTTCAATTCCAATCATTATATTGTTGGGATTTTGTGCCATAACACAATGTATTTTCAATCTAATCATGTAATAAAGATTATTAGTTGAAATAAAATCGCATTCATATTACTAAGTGTTGTAGTAATATCTTAAGTATAATTTGATTTGTATCATTGATGTGTCAACACATAATAGTAGATCTACAGATCAGATAAAATCTTACTTAAGCAGTCCCCGATCAGAATAGCTTCATAAGAAGCGATCGGTATGAGGCTAACTCTAAATGATCACGCTCTACTGATCATGGCCAGAAGGGGGCCAGAGTTAGGTCATAGTATCACCAGTCAGGGGTGATATAGGACGACCCGATCATGAGTATGTTACATAGACACAGTCATGAACATACTCATATGTCGGCGCATGAAATCACATCATCAGACAGAAGGACCATTGAGGTCAATATGTAATGAGTGACGAGTTTGACTCAGTCTAACGTCTCCTGTAAAAGGGTTATAATAACGACTGTGATTGGCTCGATCACAAGTTACATAAGTTGACTCAATGGATCGCTGAAGGATTTTATCCCTCACACGGACGTGTGAGCAGATATCAGTTTAGGCCACTTGATGAGTACAACTGAAATACAATAGCATGGTCATGCAGTCGATACGTAGTATCAGTTATAATTCAGTTATCTCAGAATCAAGAAACATGACAATAGAACGAGGATGACTTGTCTATGCCTCGTGGTTGTCAAAGATATCAAGAGGATAAAAGGATAGATTCATGTACGACAAGGTTAATTCGAAATCTCGATAATCACAAGCGTTGGGTAATCATGATGTCTTGCTAGAGGCCACTCATGATGGAAAGGGTAAAATGGTAATTTTACCAGTCTACCGACGTGTCGTGAGCCTAGAGGGTCACACACTAAAGATTGAGTAAAACGGATGGAATCATATGGAGGAATCATGAGAGAGACAAAATCCAGTTTTGGATTAAACCAGATTAGACCGATTTCGGTTTAGGATTAAACCAAAAATCAAGAATGGTTTAGCAGGACTAATTAATTATAATCTAATTAAATTAGCTAAGCTGGGCCTAGCCAGAATGGGCTTCTCTACATAATTAATTAAAAGTTTTGGGCTTTAAGCCCATTAAGGCCTTTAATTAATTAAAGTTCAAATAAGGGTTATAAAAGGGTAATTTTCAGATCTGAAAATTAAAGGGAATTATTTTCCAAAACCCTAGCCGTCAATCTCTCTCTCTCCTAGCCGATTTCGGCCACCTCCTCCCCTCGCTCCGTCCGTTTTGCTTGCTTCGATTTTCTAGCAAGGGTCGTCGTGAGTATCCCTGGATTGCTCTTCCTGTGTGGACGTTCTTTAGAGGTTACTAAATATTATTTAGTAACAGAGAGATTTTGAATCAAGGTAAACTTAAAGTTTTATTCTAGTCTAAGATCTCGTGATCAATTCATGATCATGCAAGATCCAAATTAATTTGGATATTTGAGGTTAATTTTTTGTATGGGCATGAAATTATATGATTGGAACCCTTAAATAATTCCTTCATGTTTATGCTTGAAAATTTCATCCATCTATTTTGTGCACCTTTTCATGAGTTTCTTGCGATAATACTCACAGAAACTCATAATGGGCAGGTGTCGACCTTTAGTAATCCAAGCGTTAAAACACTCACTTAAACTATTAGTTTGACAAGAAGACTTAGCTCGTGGTGTGTAGTAAGCTTTGCACCATCCTTGAGCATGCCTTAGTTTCAACCAACTACATGCTTCTTTGCTCAATCTACCCAATGTATTCATTTCATTTTCCAAATCAGCCGCAGTAGCTGCATTTGCACACGCCTACAATTGAATTTTCAATTCTTACTCTTTAAACTTTGTGTACCAATTGTCAAATAAATGACGCATGCAATATATGTGCTCTACCCGAGGATACTCATCCTTAAAGACATGCACGAGGCCTTGCAAGAATTATCAAACAATAATTGACATCAATATGATTGTCGGTAATTAATTAACAATAATATTTGAATATAATTAAAAAGATCTAATACCTTTTGTTTATCGGATATGAACACCCAATATTCTTGATCATCACTTCCAAAGTCATCAAAAAAATGTTGTATAAACCAGCTCCAGGTCTCCTTATTCTCTTGCTCGACAATGGCCACAACTACCGAGAACATGCCTTGTTCGCATCTCGAGCAACAATTGATAGAAGGTGGCCTCCATAAAACTCTTTTAGATGAAACCCATCTAATCCAATGATTGGTCTGCACCCTTTCACAAATCCTTCTTTCTGAGCTGTAAATCGTAGGTATAGACGGTGAAATCTTGAAATAGGTGTTGGGGGTAAAAAGTTGCTCGTGCGGCGCACCCTTCTAGAGCGAGTGCTCTTCGCCTCCCGCCTTTCCCCTCACGCGCAACAACACGCGGTCGAACAAGTACATTTATATTCCGGCCTAAGTTCGGGTCGAATCCACAGGGACCAAAATGGAGTCTCTCAATTGGACATTACGTGCTCTCTTTCCCGACACGACTCATTAAAGTAAATTGCACAAGAAGAGAAATTAATCTACACTAAGTACACAACTACAACTACACTACAACTAATGCAATAAATTAAATGGGGGAGACAGATGATAGATGGTTGGTTAGAAGTCAAGGATTCGAGCACCGAAGGTGCTAAACATGCATGGTCTTGACTCACAATATCGAAATACTAGTTCAATTGGTTGATGTCTATGTTTAACCTATGTCTTGGATACTGTTCTCGCCTCTCGGCATTGAAAACGGCCTAATCCCGGAAAGACACTTGCTCTCTCGAGTTCATATCAATCCCAGGACCGCATTGGTCCGACAATATTAGGATAAGTGCTAATCTGGGGCGTCTAGGCACGGCTTCGAATCCCTAGCACTTTGTGATACCTAGGTCTGCGACTATCCGTCTCTCTCGAGATCGACTTAATCGCCTACACATGCATTCTACGCGGTGCTAATCACGATGCAAGTATTAAATTGAGGAAAACACACAACACAATCATTCAACACAACGGTGATTAGGAAATGAACCTATGTCATAATTACCAACCTCGCCTCTCGGCATTGAGATTGGCCTAATTCCAAGTCAACTCTTGCCCTCTCGGGTATCGAACCAACTCAGAACCGCATTCGCCCGACAATCTTAGGCTAAGGGTTGATTCGAGGTGTCAAGACCCAGCCTCGAGCCTCCAACCCTCAGTAGTTCCTAGGTCCGGGCCTATCCTTCCCTCTCGGGATCGGTCTAGCCCCTAAACATGCATACTAAGTTAGGCTAAGTGTTACGTCGGGGTGTCAAAACCCGGTTTCGAGCCCCTCACACTTAATGACACCTAGGTCTAAGGAACACCGTCTCCCTCTCGAGCCCGGGTAAGCCCTAAGCATACATTCTACGCGGCTCACAAAGCATACATAGATTAAATCAAGGTAAACTCACACATAACCATCATCATCCTAAAACTAATACCTCAAATAACAATAAATCAATCCATACAAGGTCTAGCTCCCATGACCTCGGGTTTTTAGCCCCAAATCATGGTGCCCAAGCATTCACATACATGAAATAGTTAGATTCAAGACAAGGAAAGAAAATTACAAACCCAAACCCAAAGACATGGGTGTAAGGAAACTGAAAACTCTCCAATCTAGCTCCTTCTTGCATCCTCTTGCCTCCTCTTTTTCTTCACATGGTGGTGGTGGTGGAAACCCTCCCTTGGAGCACCAAAAATGGCCTCAAAGGAAGGTTCTTGGAGCCTTTTTCCTCTAGGAACCCTTGGTAGGTCGAAAACCCTCTCAAAACTAAGTGTGTGGTTGAAATGTGAGAGTTGGATTGCTGAAAAATGAGGGTTTTCGCACTTTAAATTGCTGTTCTGGTGCTTAGGCACGATCTTGCCTATGGAGTCACGATCGTGCCTCTTATGGTGACGATCGTGACCCAAATCGTGCATCGCTACGGCATGTCCGAGCAAAATTCGGCCAAAATATTCATTGAGGCACGATCGTGACTCCTTTAAAACCTCCTCAATGTGTTAGATCTTCACAATCCATTCAAATCGACAAATTATGGGCCCCAATCGGACATCGGATGAGAAATCTACACTACCGGGAAGTTTCAGCTATTGTGCAGAATTTTCTTAGTCGATTTTCAGCTCCAATTATGCTCCAATTGTGCCTTCCACCTAAAAAATGTCAAGATAATGGCTCTTGAAAGCCGAAACGAGGACAATTTGGTGCTCAATTGCGGGACAGAAGTGTAATTGCAAGGTCACATCGGACCCGCAACAATAGGCTCCTTCCAAGCTTCTACTGGAATATGTTCAACCTTGATGTGAAATCTTGTTCCAGGGCTACTGGCCATAACCATCTCCGCATATTTCTGGAGTTTACCATACGGTGCACGTGCATCTCCTTCGCACAATTGTTTTCCTCGCCTAATAGCTCTATATAGCTTCGATCTGCTTGACACTAATCCAATGTCTGCCTTAATCATTGTTGTGAAATCATCTATGTCAACAACCTTGTGGTCTCGAATATACTTTAGGTACCTACAAGAGTGCGAGACAAAAGGTAAGATAATGACAAATGTAAGAATAAATAGTGTGATATAATAAAATAAGTTAATATGGTTTTACCAACCTGTGAGCAAGTACATCATAAGTTACACAATGGTTGTCTTCAACATTTGCACATGTACATGAGTGTTGTAGGTGGATTAATTTGATGCTAATCTGCTCACTACCTTGTAACCTCCCAAACCATACATAAAAGGTGCATCCTTCTCCTTCGCAACCAATTCCGATAACAAACCTCTCATTTCTAGTGAAGCCAAAACTGAATCCTTTTTCAGCACAGTAATTCCGTGCAACGCGTTGAAAGATTTTTGCATTCTGGAATATATCTCCAAGCCTAAGCTCAACGCCTCGGATAACTGAATTCTCGTCCCAAATCTTCACTGCTCTGGCCCGTGGACGACGACGCATAACTTCTTCTGGATGATCATTGTTCTTTTCAGTCTTACCAGGTCTTGTGTAATCATCATCGAAATGTGCTCATTAAACTCATCATCAATGAGTATATCATCATCTTGTCCTTCTTCGTCACCTTCTTCTACAAATGGTGCCTCTTCATTAATTTCTTCACACACATCTTTATCATCCATGTGCTACTGGACATCTTCATCATCTACGTCTTGTTGAACATCTTCTTCATCACCAAATTCTTCATTTTGATAAGTATCTTCTTCATTATTTTCTTCAACGGCAGATTTTTTATTTTCTGCTTTCACACTAACGTCATCGTAATGTTGGTGATGCCCTACTCCTTGGTACACTACAACTCGATGGTCAGTTTTGTCATCATTTCATTCTTCACTGTCGTACTCCAAATCATCGGATAATTCCTCCACAATATGAAAATTCCACTCACTGCCATCTATAAATCCATATTTGAATGTGTAATCTGATTCTCGTAAAGATTCAAGCTTTGTCTGCGTACAATAAAGAGTTTTTGATGTGTCATTTTTCTTCTTACTTTCAGTGCAGCCCCCCAATCATTATATCCAATTCCTAGTTCTTCCAATGATTACAAAAACTTTTTTACCGATTTCTTCAATATACACAAAAAGAAAAAAAGTTGTCAACAACCTAGCAAAGAAATGAAAATGGATATTAGACAAAATAATAAGAAATCATAAGCATCCATGACGAGTAATTAATTGGTTCCTGAGTAATGAAACAGAAAAATAAAAGAACAAACACCAAGAATCACAGGACAAACACCAAACGCATACAGTAGCACATGCATGATTTGAGATCTCTATTTCTCAGTATTAATAGAAGCAAAGCAAGGCAAAGCAAATAAAAACACATGCAAAATCCCCAAAATTCGAAATTAAGGTTTGACCTATGAAAAATTCCAATTAATCATGCTAGATAAAACTAGAATTCGTCAATTTAGAAATCAATAAACTCTCAATTGAACACTATAGATCAGACACCATGAAATTCGAACCTTTAAAACGAAACCCTAAATCTTACCTTCGCAGATTTGTCGTCCCCGTGTTCAGATTTTCTTCCATTTAACCGAACTGAATCAGAGAGATTCTCCCCAACTCGTTGCGTCTTCTTCACTTCGATTTCGCTCCAGCTCTCGCTCTAGCTTCACCTCTCGCTCTCGTACTGTCTGAAAGTAGTGAATCGATTTTGAGTGAAAAGAGTTAGCGTTAGAGAGTTTAAGTTTAGGGGTACATTTGTCTTTTCACCTTCAAGTTAACTCTGTATTTAATGGTGACGCTTAAAAATACCTTGGCGTATTAAACTGACACTTAAAAAAGTTCACCGTATTGAAGTGAAAATGTGTCCAACTTCACCGTAGTAAACATGAATTATCCCTAATACTAAATGAAAAATCATTGCTAGTAAAATACACAGCTCAGACTTATGGCCCTATGGGTGGGCAATTTAACAACTTTAGACTCGAAACCGGTTCTGAACTGACAACCAAACTGGACTAATAAAGGTGTAATAAAATGACCGTAATCATATTTAATAGCTCGGTTTTGGTTATTTTGTTTGCAACCTTTTATATTTCAATTGGATCGTGATAATTATTAACGTTCAATTTTCATTGGTATTTTTATAATTGCAGGTGTAGTGTTTTTGGTTATAAATCAGGTTTAAAGTCGGTTGACCGTGACTTTAAGATCGAAAATATTTGGTTCCAACAAGGTAAGACCGGAATTGAACCGATCAGAACCGAACTCAAATTCGAGCCATTTCTCACGTATTGGTTTCGAATTTAGTTCCTATATATTAAGAATTGAGGGGTTCAATTCAAGTCGGTTCATGTCAGTTCGGTGTCCACCCTCCCGATACCACTGAATATAAGGGTATTGTTAAATAAATGATATATAGATCAAAGTAACTTGATATAAAGGCTAAAATTACATCTATAATCCATCGATGACCGAAAATCAACGAGTTGTATTCGAATAGAATCGAAAACTGAACCAGAGAACTGGGGTCGGAATCAGACTATTTTCTCATGGAATAGTTTGGATATGATTCTAATAATTGGAGAGCGGGATAGTCCGTTCTGATCCAATTCCTAGCCATACCGGTTGAAAAACCATACTCACCCCTAAAGAGAATTATTATCAATGAATACGTATTTTTTTCAAAATATTTAAAAGAACAAAGAATAGTATAATACAAAAGTTAAAGGTGCACGGTTAAGAACATATACTTATCATGTTCTGTTAAATTTATGATATTATATACTAATTATTTAATTTGAGCGTCAAATTGTTAACCATATATATTTTAAGGGAAAATAAAACTACCTAAATATACACTTTTGACACTTTTTTACCCTAACTTTTTTTTTTCTTTTTTTCATACCTTATTTTTATTTTGGGACAACTTTCTTCAGAAATTTCAAAATACCCATGAATTGAACTAAAATTAAATCTGGTTTAATTCTGATCCAATTAAAAAGTGTGAAAAGACGAAATTGCCCTCAACTATTCATCAAATTTTCAAAGATATGCCACCTTTTCAACTATTCCTCTCATCCTCCTCCGCCACCCCCTTTTCACCGGCGTTTCTCTAGCATCCATCGTCCATCGTCGGGGTTTCTCCGGCATGTGGGGAGCACGGTTGACCGATGAGGCCTCCTAAACACCTCCGCCAAGGTGTCCGTCTCGACCTCATCATCCTCGACCCCTCCTTCTCTTCTTCTCTGGTGATTCTTCGCCGGAGCCGGCTATAGTTCTTCCTTTGCATGCTCCACAACACAAAATGGCGAGCATCGACGAGGTGGGCAGCGAGTATCGACGAGGTGGGCAATGGGCATCGACCAAAAGGGTAGAATGCGGTGCTCCGACGATTTTCTCCGGCACAGAATGGCCGGAAAAGAGATAGAGGGAGAGAGGGAATAAGAAATGAGTTCAAGAATTTAAATTTTTCACTCGCCGGAAAGTGTGCCGGAACATATTTTCCGGCACACTTTCCGGCGAGTGAAATTTTTGGCACAACTCTGGTCACCAGGTACGAAGCCCAGCAGGTAAGCTCCGGCGATCGACGATGCTCACGATGCTCCGACGATCGACGAGGTGCTCACGATCAGTGTTATGAAACTCGCCGGGACTCGGCCGGAGTCCAGTAGTTTGTGCCTCACCGAGACGAGTTCATCAAAACTCGCCTAGAACTCGGTCAACGTTCAGTCAACGCGATCGAGACGGCCATCCAAGGCGGCTATGAGGCGCCAGAAACCATTGAACCAGGCGGACGAGCCGTCGATCTCGCCGGAGGAAGATTGGGACGCGCGGAGCAACGATGGTGAGGATTGGGACGAGTCTCTCTGCCGCCGCCACTGAGATTTTGTCAGGAACTGACTCATGAATCAAGGTTTAATTGAACTTTCATGTGAATTTTACAGAGAAAAATGAGCTTGAAGATGGATTTACAGAGGGAATGAGAGCAGAGCTCAAGAACACACGCAGAGAAGCCAAAAAGGCAGTTAATAGTGGGTGCCTTGTGGC
This sequence comes from Geranium rotundifolium, assembly GCA_963920655.1. Lineage (NCBI taxonomy): Eukaryota > Viridiplantae > Streptophyta > Magnoliopsida > Geraniales > Geraniaceae > Geranium > Geranium rotundifolium. The sequence continues at coordinate 24,677,900 of OY987320.1, forward strand.
CAATCGGCTCTCTCCACGTGGCGTATGAGCTGGCCAACCATTTCTCGCGATGTGGCGTATCTTATTTGACTCTATTTACATCCTTACCATTGTATATTAATTTTTTTAAAGAAATAAATAAATTATAAAATGTAAATCCGCCTTAATTTATTAATTTTTATTAAATATATTTATTAAAAATCAATGTTATCTTTGGTAAGTTCTATAAATCATTATTAATTTATTAATGGTATGAATCATTATTCAAACCAATGTTCAATTCAATTTTTTTTTAATTCAAACCAATGTTATTTTGGTAAATTTTTTAAGACAATTTCGGTAAAGCATTGGTAAATCTATAATTAATATATTTTTTTATTTTTTTTGGGAGATCAAATCCAAATTATTCATTAAAATGTGTTCTAATTTGATGGTTAACTATATTTTGAGATATTTTTTTATCGAAAACAATTATAATTCCAAATTAAGAAAAAAAAAACCTAAAATAAAATATACTAAAATTATAAAATATGTATATCAATGGGCATTAAATATTATTACTTTTGTCTATCTATATAAATTATGTATATTAAATTATATTTTAATACGGAACGAGTTCGCCGAGTTTTTCCGAGTTCCGAGTTCTTCCCATATTTCAGCGAGTCGAGTTTTACCCCGAGTTCCGAGTTTTATAACCTTGCTCACGATACTTTGTTTTGATGAAGTAGGAGGGTCCAATGACATTCACTTGAGAATTTGATGAATAGTTTAGGGCAATTTCGTCTTTTCACACTCTTTAAAAAATTGGGCCGATTCTCTCCATTAGACCGGGGGTAATTTCGGTATTTTGAGAATTTTAGGGGTAAATTGTCCAAAATGGAAGTCAGGTATGGAAAAAAGAGAAAAAAAAATTAGGGTATGAAAGTGCCAAAAGTGTATATTCAGGTGCACAAATGTCATTTTTCCATATTTTAATCGTGATAACTTACGTGATATTACATGCTAATTGATTGATTTGAGCATCTAATGATTAATAGGTAACATTTAAACTACGAAACTTGACACATTCCGGAAATTTAGCATAAATAAGAGATTATTGGAACAATTTAGGACTATTTAGATTGATCTCTGTCTGCACTGCAGTCAATACTATGGAAGGGAATTACAAGATTGCCATTTGGTTGGTGAGTGGTGGGGTAGCAAACTTACCCTTCACCAACTGCTTGAGTGTACAAGTTTATATTCACATATCATTTACCAAACTTCTCTCAACTTCCATGTACAGGTAAAACAAATGTAATCACACAAAAAAGCTTGATTCATTTGACTTTTCTCCTTGCATTTAATCATTATTGAAGGTACAACAAACACGTAGATTTTTGGGGATGGTTTCATCACACATCAATTTTGTATTTCACTATTTCTTATCATAACTTGTTAAGATTTGCCCAAAATTGGTTCATGTTATAGGTAACTAATGTGGTGAAAAAATAACAAATACAGTACCTAAGCATGGACCTATAATCATGCAGAACCTTGAATTTGGGAAAAGGAAAAGCCAAATGGATCTTACAAAACAAAAATAGAAGGCAAAGGCAACTATAATCATGTAGAACCTTGAGTTTAGACAACGAGAGAAAGAATGTTGATGTAATTGTTTGGTAACTAAGTTGTTGTTAATCAAAAACTTTGCTCATTAAGTTTGCAATGTTTAACTGTAAAAATAAAAATTATAAACACATGGATCACGACTCAATCAAATTATAAATTTGAGTCAATCAAAAGAATTGAAATCAACCTAACAGATTCATCAACACACATCAATATAAAATGAAATCAGTTTCTCTTGTTCACATGCATAACAATACATTATCAAGCATTTTGCCAACATTAAAGACAAATTAAATTATCACATATTAGATGTTAGATGCGAGATAGTCCATATTATGTTCGACTCTTTTCGGCATCTTGTATTCGTAAGACATGTCTTTACTTGTTACCAATATAACACTTCTCATTAAATTTGTGGTTCTTGGCAACTCCTCATTTAGGTCTTACTTTCGACTCAACTTAAGACTTCTTACCTTTTTGAGGTCCCTATGGACCTCCACCATGTTTTCTCTAGCCACATATTGATTGGTAGCATTAGAGAATTTCTTGGAGGCACCTCTATTATCTTCCTCAATTCGAAGTTTAACAATTAGGTACTCTACATACATCTCTTTACATTTATGCACCCGATAGTTCTTGAACTCTTTTCAGCTCTGTGGTACATGTTGTAGAGTCAAACGGTCTCCTTTTTGATCCCATTTAACTGCACAATTGAGGCTCATTTGCCTCGTAATGGCTAGTTATGAGCCAAATATGATGTATTTTACGCATGGTTGTGTTTTGAGGGTGAATGCAGGAAAAGGGTGCAAAAAGGCCTAAAATTGAGGATCGGGAAGGTCGAATCATGGAGAGCAAGAAACCAGCAGCTCGAGGCATGATCGTGGAAAGGAAGCAAGGCACGATCGTGCCTAACCTGAATATAATTTGGAAGAATTTTGCCCAACTTACAGAGGCGACCCAAGATTTCAGTCGCGACGAGGGCACGATCGTGGAAGACCTTGAAGGCACGATCGTGACCAAGCCACGATCGTGCAAGAGAAGGCGGTGGCGGCTTTACCGATGAAGAAGGCACGATCGTGCCTGACCAGCACACGATCGTGACCTACTCTGAGGCACCATCGTGCCTTGCCAGGCACAATCGTGACCACAAACAAAAATGCAGAAACTATAAAAGGGGATGGAAGTGAAGAATTAGAGATATATCACACAAATCACTTTTGGCTCAACACAGCTCCACCTTTTCCAGCAGCCATCCCCTGGTGTTCTTGAAGATTCCTTGAGAGTTCATCCTCCTTTCATGCCTAATAGCTCATTTCTATCCCTCCTTACTTGTTAATCTGGAGTTATATGTGTAATTTGTTTGTAATTTCTAGTATGTTGAATGGTTTGAGCACCATGGTTGAAGGCTAAACCCCTTAACTATGGGTGTTAGAGAATATGTAATGTGAATATTAAGTTATTGAGGTATTAGTTCTAGGATTGAATGGTGTGTTGTGTGGTTGCTTACTTGAATACATGTATTGAATGATTGGCCGTCTATAATGTGTTTTAGGGATTAAGCTGAGCCTGAGAAGGATGGATAATGTTTGAATGCATGTTTGGCAAGATTGGTCTTTATAATATGTGTTTAGGGGATTACGCTGAGCCCGAGAGGGACGGATAATCCCGGACCTAGTATCCACCGAGGGTTGAAGGTTCAAGGATGTGTCTTGACCCTTCGGAATAACCCTTAGATTATTATTGTCGGTTTAATGCGATCTCGAGTTGATCATCTAACCCGTGAGGGCCAAAGAGGAGATTTGGGATTAGGCTAACCTCAATGTCGAGAGGCACGGTTGGCATTTAAGACATAGGCTCAACATTAATTTCAATCCAAAGAAACTAATTCTCTCGAACTTATTTGCTTTATTAATTGTTTAGCACCCTAGGCGTTTGTATTTTCTGACATCAATTTTGCTATTAGCTACTGTCTGGTTTGACCTTGAACACGTTCATTAATTAATCGTAGACCCCAACTTAGTTCTTGTGGTACGACTCGATTACTTACCGATCTTATAAATTATATTACTTACGATCCGTATGCGCTTGCATGTGGAAACCAGAGTGCAACGTTTGCGCATCACGCTTTGGCCCAACAGTAATTCTCAATGATCACATCCACCTATAAATATTCATCTACCTTCATATTCTCAACCATCCTACAGATAATTAACTAGAATTCTTGAAATTGACTAATCACAGTCTTGGAATCAATCATGAATGAATGAAGAAACTATGCAACTAAGAACTTCTCAGTGCCAACACCTTCACTTTTGTATTTTCGATCCAAACACACTCACAGTTCTTCCGACGTCTTTATCGTATTGTATACACGGTAAAGTGTATCAGACATCCTGTTTAGAATCATATTCCAACAAAGAAAATCTGAGTTGCTCCATGCATCAACGAGGAGGTGGGTTTCAGTATCTACATCCTCTCCGACAACGAGAGAATCATATTTTAGTAGAGTTCCAAGGTTCGTTATAGTTAAATAGAAGAACATCTTATGCTGACATGTCTTAAAACATAAACTAGTAAACTTCTAAGGTTTATCATGGTGGGATAGAGGTATAAGTAAGGCTTGGTAGTTAACCTCAAGTTGAGCATCATAATTGCTTGAACTGGACGGAACAACATATTCAACAGCTTTCGCCACCCATATCTGATTGACGAACAATGAAAGGTTAGATCAAATTAAAGCACTTGTTTTTTACATAAACAAATAATTCAAATAAGATAATCTAAAGTAAACAAATTATTCTAATGAATATATTATTATAATGATTATCCGTTTTTCATCAACTATGGAACGTGTTTCTTTGTGAGGAACATATTTCCAAAGACAATGGAACAATTTTTCAAAATCAGTGGGATGTGTTCGATTTGTTCATACATGTTCTTAGATAGAACAAAATCAAATTGAATCATCAATACCTACCAGATTTGTATTAATCGTCCAACACCGCTTACATAGTTATTTATGAATGATGATATCCAAAAAAGATTGTATGCTCATACCATGTTAAATCTTTGGGAAACTTGTGTTAGGATTCCACATGTGAGTACACATCCCCAGTGGCGGATCCAAGGGGGGGCCCGGGGGGCACCCGCCCCCCCTTAGCCCGGGAATTTCGAAAAAAAATTATATAAACTTTTTCCGAAATTTGGATATGCCCCCCCTTAAATTCTGATACGTATACAAAAATTGTCCAACTAAATAATAAATGTTATTTGGCTCAGTGGTAAAGGAGGAGTGTTTTATCCTTGAGGTCCTAGTTTCAAACCTTGGAATTGACAATATTTTTAATAGTTGTGTGTTTTTTAATGATCTTTGGGCCTAAATTTACTTTAATAGTTGGGCTTTCAAAATAGAACATCTTTTATTCTCTATTTACTTTTTTTAACACCCTCTTTTTTATTCATAAGTATAATTATTTTTCTTACTACCTATTGCATTAGTTAAATTGTTTTTTCATTTTTCATTAAAATCTTTGTTTTGTTGATTATGTTATATTAATTAAATTATTGTAAATTTGTGAATTTTCTAAGAAAATTTATGCAGAGATTAAGCCCGATGGTAGGTCGTTTGATATACGAATCAAACTCGAGCTCAAACTATTAGAGTTTGTAAGGCTAGCAAACCGCCTCATTTTGTATTTATATATACATGAAAGTTAAATTTAAACTCAACTAAAAAATAAATAATTAAGCTTGAATAAATTTTTGTTATATATATTTAGTAATTATTTTATTAATAAAATTATTATTTTTAATTAATTAATTATATTATTTATTAATTAAAGTTTAGTATAAAATTTTGCCCCCTTATGAAATTTTCTGTATCCGTCACTGCACATCCCACATCAGAAAAGTATGGTGTATAATGATAGTTTATATACACATTGGATTCTAGATTCACCAAGCTAGTATTTTGAGTCAGAGGTGAGCTTTAATGTGTATGTAACCTTTTTTTGTGGCATGCTCTTCCTTGTTAATGTCTGGTTCTCCTCACAACATGCCCTTATTTTAAAGGAGGGTGAAAGCCTCGCAGCTCAACACACTCTAAAACTTCATCCAAGGGACAAAGACTCTCTCTCCCACTCACTTTTAACACATTTTCACAACAAAATGACTATAAAACCAACTTTTATATGATACAACAGTAAAGGGTTACACAAATTGGAGCCCATTATTAGCCTATACTTATATATGCTATACCAGAAATGTATGAGATCATTTAGGAACATTAGTTGTGTCATGAATCTGATCAGCTGCACCACCAGCCTCCAATGCAGATACCTTCCCTCCCACAGCCCCCAACTGAACCGCAAAAGTCGCCGGAGCCAGAGCCGGAGTCGCCGCCCCCGGAGCTTTCCTGACCAGACCCTTGTTCATTTTTGCATGCTGAGCCCAACCCACCAGCCCCTTTTGTATGTGCTCCTCAAATATCTCCTTCTTGAATGAACTACCCATCTGCACATCACCAAAAACTCAATGCCACTCTCAATCACACATAATTAATCCACATTCTTAACTATATGTATTCACTCACCTGCGTTACAATGGCGTAGAGCGGTAGCGTACTATAGCTGCACAGGAACTGCACGAACACCCTATCGAACAACAGATGATGTTTAGTACTTTGTTACTGGTAAAAAAATGTTCGCGCACGATATTTCTGTGTGCAAAATGTATGTTATTTTGAACAGAAAATGAATTTTGGTCACTAATAAAAATAAAGTAAATGTTAAATGAAAAAAAGTTATGTGAAGAACTGACCCTATGACGAGTCTGGGGATTATGTAACCAATTTCTCCCATGACGCAAGAGTCAAAGCCGTATTGAACCTGCAACACAAGTAAAATCAAGCGTCTGGTATATATATATATATATATATGAAGTAATCACCATTAAATGAACAAGTCCTATGTTATGTATGTACCAAGATCCAGAAGAAGAATGCAAGCTCAAAAGAGTTCTGGAACATGATAATCTGGATCAAAATGAGGACAATCCGAGGCCTCTGGAACCAGAAGTGATCATCAGAAGGTTCCACCACCAACTCTCCTTCGATCGATTCGTGCTTCTCAGCAACTACATATGCTAGTTGTGTAATAACATGCTCCAGCTTCGTGCCAACCGCAAGTAGAAGCTGCAAAACACAAAAAATCATCAATACCCCACATTGAAACTTAGTGTTCCTCACCGGGATTAGACTGAAAACGACTGTGAAAGGCCAAAAAGTGTTTTTCTCTCATCTAACCAACCATTCTGACTTGCAGCTCGATAGTACAAAATAAGATTTTTTTTCCAAAAGTTACACCGAAGCAGATTATTTTTTTAAATGTTTTATTACGGATGGTTGGTTATAGAAGAAAAAAACCGACAAGCGAAGTTTTTAATAATGAATTTGATTATATAAATTTAATATCATTCCGAAGGCATTTCCAACAAAATGCATGTGTTTTGCAAATAAAATGGTAAGCTCTAAGTTATTTTTCGAATTCACGAAGTTCACAGTTACAAGCAGTGTTGTAAGAATTGGTTGGTGCTAGTCTATCAAAGAAAATTTTGTAAGGACTATAAAATGGATTTAGTTGAAAATTAATCAGAAAATAAATCAAATTAAATGATTAATAAAAAAATTCTAGAAAATTTGTACAAGTTGAAGATTTTTATAACACTGGTTACAAATTGCAAGAATAAAAATATGGCGGTTATTTTTCCAATTAACCCTTAAATCTTCAAAGAAGCAAAAATGTCATTCTATAAGTTAGTCCATTAGATTGAAACTCCTTTATGGTCCAAGAAGTTTTCGCAACTCAATCATGTACAATGGAATCATCAAAGATTTGAAACTTACAATGAAAGGAATAAATGCGATCCAAAAATACGCATGCCAGCCTGCACAGACAAAATCAGAATCAACCACAATAACACTTTCAACATATGATCCTTGTTCTTCAAGAATTAGCTCACCATATACATTCAGCATCAAGAAAACGACCACGAATAGCCAAAGATACCAACTGAAACAAACCAAACTCAAAAGTTATCGATCAAAACATAACATAATAATAAAGAACCAGTTCTCCTGCAGCTGCTGTCACTTACCTTATTCCCACAACTTTTCTGAAATCAACTTCGAACGCGCGAGTCATGTACTTGTGAAAATTGAACTTCGGGTTCCCTCTGCAATGTGTCTGCAGAACCAACACATTGTTAAAGTCCCAAAGATTAGAAACGAAGACAAACATGTGGATGTATATCAATACATACCATGATGAAACCGGTTCGCAGGGTCACATAATCTGATTTGGTCACAGATGCATAAAATTGCTTGAAAAATGAATGCTGCAATGAAATGAAGCCATAAGTTAATTAATGCGTGAGTCCAACACTTGACACGAAAAAGTCAGATTGAATCTTGATGACTTACCAACCAACCAAGTAAAGCTGAGATTTTTCCACTACCCTTAAACCGATTCTTGATGAATTCGTGATCTTGGACATTGGTGAACTTCTTTTTTCTCAGAACTGCAGAAACAAGAATGGTTATATATGAAAGAGCACGAAGTTGACATTGGAACATTGATGAGTTCCATAAGGAAAAGCATTACCGTCTTCGGGTTTCAGTTTCTTTTTCACAATAGAATCCTCCCAAGCTTTCCATTGACGAATCTATACGAATAACAACAGCTTTCAAGCAACGGTCTGAAATCTGAATATCAGACAAAACAAGATCAAGAGTATATGAGATATTACCTTAATTCCTCCAAAGACGATGGTCAGGGCGCAAAAGGTCACGTGCACAACAGCAAGCACAAAGATGAATATATGAAGATGATGTAGTGCAGTGGTGGATAGCAATGGAACCTTCCCCTGGAAATAAAAACAAACAAGTTTTGAAACGTGGATCTTCAGAGAGCGACACTTAAAGCAGATAAAAGTGTCTTTGTGACATATAATGGTTGGTGAAAGCAAATCTCTTAAACAAAACTATTGACATGTAAGAGATGTTGAATATATAACACTCATTCTGGCCCTTCTGGGTCTGACAGGTCAAGCTAACAAATCTCAAAAACAAGCATAATCAGCCAAAAGAAACACATAATCAATCTAAAAGCTCAAGATTAAGACGAAGACTTATAAGATCGATACATAAAAGCTACATATGATATATGGAAGCTCTAAAAACATGTTTAGTACTTGAACAAATTCACATCTTTCAAATATGGTACTTTAACAGTATGAAATCCTCATATGTAGAACTGTAACATGTATATAAGACCAGACTCCACGACTAAAAGGTCAACTATATTAGTTGGGCGTGACTATTCATTTTACATAGGCCATTTTATTTTCAACTCGTTCTACATGTATTTAACTTCTCATTCTCATGCTTATACGCGTGGGGCTTAATTCTCTTCCACGCTCGTACGCGTGAGACTCTACTTCAACACCATCCGCAGGAATTTAAGACTGTACCTTGTCAGTACAGTAACTAGAGGAAGATGTCTCGGAGAGCAGGTGACGACCAATGGGAGAAGAGAAGAAGAAACTCTGGGAATGGGAAGTGGTGGCTTCATGTTGCTTCTTGCAGGGAAGCCAGTGAGTATCCAAATTCTTGGGGATGCAGATTTGGGAAATCTTGTTCTGGAGCACAGTGAGGAGAAGAGATATAAACCCCAAAAGCATCAACTCTGCAACACAAATCAACCACAAGTATTGTCATCACCAGATCATGTACTTGAGCTCTAAACAAACAAAACTAGAGACAGAGAGGTGGAACCTTCTTTGATCTTCTGCAGGGCTTCGAAAAGCGGCTTCTGCTCCTTTTTCTTCAGATACTGCAAACCCAACAGACAGAACTTGAGAATTAGAGTTTTGGAGGAGAAATGTAATTTGAAGAAGAGATGGTGAATCAAATACATGCCTTGCCGGTGTAGTGGAGGAGCCTTTCGAGGGCGAAGGAGATGATGACGATGACAGTGCAGACAGCAGCCACAACCCATGTAGGAGTGTCCTCCAAGGTCGTCCCTTCTCCTTCTGCCATCTCTCTCTCTCTCAGATGTTGAGTTGAGCTTCTTTTTGAGAGATGAAGATTTGTTCAATGTAGTTGATGGTTTATGAGGCTTATTAAATACACACCCACATGTGATCTCACAATGTCACTGAGGTTATAGAAGTGAACAAGCCAAAGTTGCTACCAACCAAGAAGACTGGTCTTCTCTTCATTTCATTTGGATCTTACTCAGTAGTTAAATAACGACCGAGAAAGAAACAATAACATAATGAGCCTCTCTACCAACTAATCAATTCACTAGATAAATGGAGAAATCTCAAGTTGACACTTTTTTTTTCATTCAATTTAATTTAACTATTGCTAACTTCAGAATGTTTCCCAAACACTATTCTAACAGTAACTTTGATGAAAGTTTTTTCTCATTTCACTTACTTCTAAAAACGATTGAATTTTACACGCTTAAAGAAATGTTAGGGTATTCATATAAAAATGTAGTTGACTTTTATACTTTTCTTTTACACCAAATTTTATAAAATGTGGAGTTCATTTGATAAGTCAAAACTGAGATCGAAGTTAACAAACAAGTTTCCAGTAGAAAATTCGAGTTCAATTTTGACTTACCAAGTACATTTTCTATGAAGATGTCAAAGTCATTCAAAGTAGCGGTATAAACGAACCGAATTGAACCTCAATTTGCCAAGGCTCGTGAACAAAGTGTTCGACTCATGCTCGAACGAGCTTATGCATCTAAGCTCGAGTTCGGCTCAAAAAAGAAGAAGCAAGTTCAAGCTCGATTCGGTTCACTTAGGGGGGTGTATTTAATCATGATTTTAATGGATTTAAGAAGTCCTCTAAAGTCTTGTGGTATTCAATCATGATTTTAGAAATACTTTCAAAGTTTTGTGGTATTCAATCATGACTTTAAAAATACTTTTAAAATCTAAAGGTATTGTAAATGTCAATGACTTTAAATAATTCTAAGAAATGGATGACTTTGAATGATTTTGAAAGTCTTTGTAGGCATAAAAACCTCTTTAGAAATATCGTCTCAAATCATGAGATTTGCAAAGTCATTCCATTAAAATCATCAAGACTCTTTGTAGACTTGAAAGAGTCTTGTAATCTTTAAGAATTCATGAACTTTTAAAAGTCATTCAAAATTCTAATTGAATTAATTTTCAATACAAATATTCATTAAAAATAGAAAATATATAATTCATTAAACCCTAGACGAGCCAACTCAAGTCCGGGTTCGTTAATTTAATTACAAATATTTACAATTTTTTAAGATAATTAATTAAATATTAAATGAATCGGCTTGCAAGCCTATCGAGCCTTCAAATGTCAGGTTCAAACTCGGCTCATTTTTTAAACGAGTTTAATCTTCAACTCAAATTCAATTAGGACTTGGACTGTACCAAATCATATGTTTAACTAATTAAGTTCGAACAGCTTGTCTACAACCCTAATTTCAAGTCCTTAAGTATACATAAGTCAATCACCTGCAGAGACAGGTGAAATAAAAAAGGTGATCGAGTTTAAAATTTTGAAACAAATAGACATTATACTAATTTTACGACGAATAAAAATATTTATAAAGATAGGAAAAGTGAGAGATAGGAAATAACACTTTACCTGAGACAATTCAAAGTCAAATAAATTAAAGTTGTTGAATTTATTAATCGACACACCTAATTCACCATGAGTGAACAGTGAACCGCTGAAAAATGAACACCCCTAGCTTAAATCACGTTCTACTTGTTGCTGTGATTGTGCTTCTTTATCATGACAATTATTATTATTATTATTATTATCTCCTCGTTGTACATGTTGATGCGTTTGTCTGAGCAGCCAATCCCATGTGATGGATACATCAATCATATTTTCTAATTATTTGATTACGAAATCACTTAGAATACACATGCTTCGTTGGCCAAATCCGATCACTTGACAAATTATTCTGTATATAATTCTAATATAGAACAGAAACAAAACATGTCTTTCAACAGAAATATTAAATCATCCATCAGAATCAGAATCGGATTCAGAAGTGATATTCAAAATATATGCTGAAGCTGCGAGATCACCTAAGGGTCAACATCAGGATGACAAGAATGCAAAGTCAACTCATAAACCTGTAGACTGAGCTCAGACGAGCGATTAAAACAGTTTTTGACACATGGTATCTGTGGTAAAAATGTAAACTGAGTTCAAGTTCAATCCATATTCGAGAGACAAATGCAAGCAGCAAACATTCACATTGTAAGAGACCTTAACAGAGTACAGATCAGATTGAGTCCTCATTCTTCAGCGGCGCTGGCAGCACTCAGGTCCACACTGAGATCAACGGCCTGCGTACAGAAGCATTGCACGATTAGTTACAGAGAAAATTAACAGACTTGGTGAGATGATCGGGATGGCAAGGTTCGAGTTCATACCTTTCCGGTTATCATAGTATACATGTTAAGAACATCAATGACAGTTGATTCAAAGTGGGTTGTTGCATCGTAACTCTGTTAAAATGCAGCACATGGTTAAAATAAGTGGTATTTATAGTATAAGCTACAAAATAATACAGGGTTTGAGGGAGAATTTAGAGGACGTGTAATTAACTCACCGTTGAGATGAAACAATTGTCCAGATCAGGTTCATTTACTGGTTCATATCTGTCGTAGATATCAAAGAAAATTTCATCAATAGGCCCAAGAAGGTCAAGTCCTGGCCTCAGTTCAACCTCAGGTTGGTCGGTCTCTGCCTCTGTTGATACAAATGCAATGAACTTTCCCTTTGGAGCAACATTGTGGGAGTATGAACAGCAGAAAAGATACCTGCACAAACATAAAAGAATCAACAAAAAAGATACATCACAGCAATTATAAACATCAGTGGCTCAGTCATAATGTGTTGATTTAAAAATTGGTGAAGGGTTAGATCAACCAATCAACAATCTTCAAAGCAGCAATGAAATATATTCTGATCCCAAAAGGTCTAACAATTCATTCCCTCTCCTCCCTCTGTCAACACCACTATCAACTATGTTCATGCCAAAAAGATAAAATAATACTTTTTGCCCCAAAATGAATATCCACTTTCCCTTTTTAAGGAAAAGAATATTTCTTTAAGTTATCAAAAAGATAAATGATATATTTAGAAATCGTATATTTTCTTACCCATGAAAGACAACCGGTGTTTAAGCTACTCTATGTTTTATTCCCACATAAAATATACAAAAAACACAATGCAAGATAAAACTATGGAAGAAATTAAACCTAACCCTATTGATTCTTCTGATGAAAGAACATATATATTTCAATGTAAACAAGTTCTGGAAATAATGCAAGCAAACTTACATGTCTGATTTGCGACCCAGCTGCTTCTGAGGTAGGATAACTTGCACTGATTGAGAATCATTGGTGTTGGGAATAGGATGGCTCATAATTGCAATAGCCCTTGCAACCTTACCAACCTTCCTAACCTGTTGAAAGGATTACAGCTCAGTATAGATAAAAAAGAAGGTGCCAAGTCCATGATCCAAATTAAATATTGCAACAACATGAGGTTTGATATTTACAATATCCATCACCTGCTTCACACTTCTGCAAAGCAACCAACATAAAATTTAGATAGTTTTCACCAGAAAGCACTTCACATACAGCTATACGATTAAGTTGGCCTACGGTCAATACAAGTTGGACTGTTTGTATACTATGAAAACCACTAATTGATTGAGGCTAGAATGAACTGAAATAAGTGTTAGAACTATTACCTTGTTGGGTAAGTAGGACGGATCACAAACAACCTTTTTGCACTTAGCAGTTTCCCCCTCTGATGTAACGCCGGTTACTTTACCTTCCTCGTCAAACTCTACCTGGTAGTAAAGTGATATGTATCATACTTCATGTTTAGCACGCCACTAAAATCTACATGATGTTCTCCTTAACATGTGTGTTAAAATAAAATGTAAAGGAGGCCAGCATCAAATTTGAGAAATGTAAATACCTTGCACTCAGGTTTATTCAACATATATGTACCACCATAAACAGCGCTAAGTCGTGCAAACGCCTGCAGAAATCGAAAAATAAATCAACTTCCATACAAGTTCTCTGTGAGACGAGAGAGGGATAGGATGCAGAGATTTATGGAACCTGTGGGAGCTCTCCTAATCCATACAAAGGGTAAATATATGGCGATCCCCCTTGAAAGCGTGCTAGAGACTCTGCATAGAGCTATGTCATGACGGGGAGAAACCAAATCAGTTATTATATTGTAAAAGAAAGAAAGCTTAGCAATAAACCATGAGGAGTTTTTACCTTCATCCGCTTCACAGTATCCAGAGCAGGTTCATTCAGGTAACGGTCATCTCTATGAAGAGCCAATGCATGACCAATGAAGTCAATAGTGTTATCATCAAGACCATACTTCCTGCAACAAAAACAAGTCGGGAAGATGAATAAGTTGTTGTCAACTTGTTTCCCCATTTTAACCTACGGTTGAACAGCTGATGCTGAACTACTAAACAAAAGGAATTAGTCTTCACAAAACGGTCTTCGTATCTCGTATTTGAAATGTGTACAGATACAGACTGAAGTAAACATCATGAGCAACCATAATAACACAAACATAAATAAAGGGGGTAACTAAAAACTCAGGCATGCTTTTTGTAATCTTAGTTCCCACTTCATGCATGCATGCAAAAGAAAAGGCAACATTTGAGATAAATGTACTTCTTGAGCATAGACAAGCAAACATTTTCCATGTCTTGACAAAACATGTAGACGCGTGCAAAGGCAAGCAACAAACAGGAGCTTACGCAATAAGTTCTTTAGTAGTCACTCTTGTCAAGTCCATCCCCTCATGTGTTCTAGGATCACTTTCGTCATAATCCTGAACATATATGAAAAACTTGCGAGCACGGCGTTTCTCAAACAAACCCATAAGCGGGGATTTGAGAGCCTCCATGTCTGTCGCTGGCACTTTATGCACCTATTGAGGAGTGTTAATAGAATGAGATGAATGTATATAAAATTCAAAGGGTACTTGGTTGGCAACATCTGAAGAAAACATGTACCTTTCCTTTATTGTACACAAAGCTTCCATCCACGGCTTTGAAGGAGAGATACTTTGTGACATCTGTGTGGATGAGGACACGCACGAGAGTTCCGTTTGCCATCATAAACTAGCCAAAGAGAATCAATCAGAATATCAGTACACTAAAGAAATTTCCATATGGTCTAGGAACAAAGACAAGATAAGTCAATCAGAAGAAGAAACCTTTGGGATCATATCCACATTGTAATCCCTGCTAGATCCAAGATGTGCCGGGGGCTTATCATTTCCCCTAAACCTCTTCCAAAGCTGCAATTACAGAAGTACGCACAAACCATTAAGAGTATTATTTATTTTGCAATTATTCCCAAACATGTGAATACACATTTGCATAACCAAACCTGAATAAGATTAAGCGAAGTAGATTCCCCTCCATAATAGTCATTCCGATCCATATGCAGGACCTAGTGTATTGTATGCGAATAATCAATAAAATGATTGCAGTACAAATAAAGATTTGCTTCATGCACCAATTTAAACATAAATCAGATATTATTGGTAAGCCATTTCAGGACTAAGGTAAACTCCCAGTCCCAGTGATTGATGAGAACCATCTACGAATAGATATACTCAACAAGGAAACAAGAGTTCAAAAGCTTATTAATAATAATACAACTGATTAAAGAGCCACAAGCACATGAGACCCCAAACTTATGGAATCAAGTGACAAACACAACCATGAACTCCACTACTTCAATAGGATTAAATAAAACAACCTGCACTTCCACTGCCACCAACAAAATCAATGGTGACTGACCAAATCAGGGACTGAAGCCACGAAATGGTATACCAAGAGCAACAATAGCTAATCAGATACTCCAAGCTAAGAAATTTGACTCCTCTATGCCAATCAAACTCAATATCAAGTGATACCGAGCAGATTAGGATCATTTTCATAAGCAATTGAGAACTTAGTCAGTAAAATCAGATCATTTCAGTGAGAGAAACTAAACAGCATCAGATCAAAACACAAAAAAAAAATCACAAATCGAGAATTCAGTAACTCAGCACCAAGCACCAAGTTCAAAGTTCAATCAAATACCAACAAACCAAACATGCATCGGTCAGATCGAGCAAGAATCTCAGTAAGCCAACACGATCCACAACAGTTCAAACCAATCCAGACTTTCCGAACAAATTCAAAAACTGCACCGATCATTCAAGTCACGGACGAGTCAAAGAAGAAGAGACCTTGAGGCCGTCGACGGAGAGAAGGCCGCTGAGAATACATTCCTTGAGACCAGTGCCGAGCACTATCACGTCGTACTCTTCATCCATGGCGGTTCGGTGATTGAGATCAGTCTCGGATCGAGATTTGAGAGAAGGTTAGGGTTTTGAGAGTGTATATATGTGTGTGTGTGAATAGTGAGAGAGGAAGAGAGAGTGGTGCTTTGTGTTGACGATGGAGGTGAGCTCAGGGACGAGACCGAGAAGCTAAGGACATTGGGCTGATTCCACGGAAATCCAAATCTCATATTTACCGAAATGACCCTTGTATTAATTAAGGATAAATGTTAAATACATGGGTTTAAATTTTAAAATTTTAAGCTAATTAAATAATTGTCACAAATTATAATGGTTCAATGGAGGCAAAATGATTTGACGAATTTATGATGTTTTGATTTAATTTGAAATAATCGGGTTGAACAATTTTTAAGGATTAGGTAATTTTTTGAGTTAAAACATGATTTATCATAGTTTTTTTTCAAACAATTATAATATTTCTTATAAACTACTCGAAAACCCCACTCCTTCCCTTAGTTTTGATTACTAAATTAGCTAATTTTTTTAAATAAAAAACAATTTTTATTAATTAAATAGCAATTAACTCGATATCAAGCTTGAAGTTACGGATGGTGAGACATACCCCTCGCCATAATCTCATCTACTATTAGTTAAAACAAATACGGCCAATTCGTGAACCATTTGATTACAAGCAAGACAAATAACAGAAATTCCGATAATGGATAGTACACAACACCGTTCGTTAATGATTCCTCCAAAGTTGTTCAGCTCGGCCCGTTTAGCATCATGTAGAGTCACGGCCTCCAACTCATGCGGATGGAGAAACTCCGTGATATTGTTGTGTAATGCTTTACACATGCATCTCTGATAACCCCGGAGGCCAATCGGCTCAAACCAGTTAGCATCATGCAGAGTCACGCCTTCCAACTCATACAGATGAAGAAACCTCGTGATCTTGCTGCATACCGACTTAAACCAACTTCCTTAATCAACCCTTCGATCAATATAGGTATCGCGAAATTCAAATCCTCACAGCTCATTGAGTTTAACCAAATCAACCCATCGACACCAGGGACCCCCCGTTCCCTTCCAGGTACCGATCACAATAAAACACGTATTGAATCTTGAGCAAGCCGAGACCCCCTAGTTCGGTATGCTTGCATGAGTTTGCCCACCAACGTCGGATAACTTCGGTCCCTCCCAGTACCGGGCTATCCCCTGCCCCTGCCCCGCCCTGCCCATCTCCTGCTCAACCCCGAAAGCAAAACCCCCCAGCCCTCCATGCTCCGTCGTCGCAACCCAGGCGCGACCTATCTGCAACTCCAGGCTCACCCGTCTCAGCCCATCCGCAAACCACCCGACCTCACATTCATCAAAACCCGATCTACCACCCGACCACGCCTCCATCAAATCCAGATCTACCTCCATATGAGGTCTGCTCCTACCGCCGCACCACGCTGACGTCGCCGCTAGTACCTCACAGACGTCGACACCCGTAAGAGATCGGCGCTGCGAGACTTCAATCATTTGTGGCGAAACAAACCCTAAGAGAAGGGTACATGCCGCTTTTTCTCGATAATAACCCGACTAAATTAGCTAATCTAGTTTGTATCATGGTTTTTTTATTGAGAAATTCAGATATTGTTTAACATAGGGGACAACATGGGCATAAATAACATTTTATCTAGCTACTTTACACTGTGACTGAGTGAGTAAGCAATTGCTCATACATGAAAAGGCCCAATTTGAAGTGGTGAGGCCCATCATAGAAGTAAGCCCAGTTTATTGGGCCCTCAACTCACATGCCTGGGCTCAAATAATAGGGAAGCTTTGAACCAGGCCTTTTTCTCCTTGTTCCTCACACCCTAAATTCCATTTTAGGCTTTTAGCAATATCCTTAATCTGGTGCAAAATCAAGGGAAAGACTCAGCTACAAACCATTGATATTGTACAAATATTAGAACGGTTTGTAGCCATTGAATGAGAAACATGAACGGACGAGATGAATATGGGAAAAATAAATAAAACAATAGGTGAAAATGGTCAACATGGGCAATTGTGTCTTTTGCTAAATAATTAATGCTAAATATCATAAAATTAAGGGAGTGATAAACACAAATATTCTATATATTCATATTTTGAAAACGTTTATACCCATTAAAAAAATAAATAATGAAAGGTTTGAGTGAGATGCGAGATGATCAGATGATTGGTGATGATTTGATTGTGGGCGGTGACACAAATATTGAAGGTTAGTTACGTGATCAACCATTTCTATTCATTCTTCATATATATATGCATGAAGAAGATGTTGCAACTGCTCTTGGCACGAACAAATGAACTGATATTGCAACTGTTCTTGATATGAGAAATTTATATATATATATATATATATATATATATATATATGTAAATGAACTGATATTGTAGCTGCTCTTAGTAGTGTGTGTATATATGAATTGATATTGCAACTATTCTTGGTAAGATATATATATATATATATCTTATCAGATATTGCGGCTGCTCTAGGTATGAGAAATTGATAATTTTCTATGAAATGTTTTGCTTATGTTATATGATGAATTGAATTGGATCACAACAATAATAATTCTTGTGAAACACAAACAGGTAAGATTTGTGGGAAAAATATGGCGAACCAGTATTGATTATCAATGCAATTGTATTATTTAGTTACTTTGGAATAATTATATTTATATTATTTGTGTTTATTATA
Organism: Geranium rotundifolium; assembly: GCA_963920655.1. Taxonomy (NCBI): domain Eukaryota; kingdom Viridiplantae; phylum Streptophyta; class Magnoliopsida; order Geraniales; family Geraniaceae; genus Geranium; species Geranium rotundifolium. The sequence goes on from OY987320.1 coordinate 24,696,640, forward strand.
TGTTTTGTTGGTTTGGAATAATTATGTTTTGCACTTTTTTAATATTTCATAACACAAATTTCATGAAACATTTAATATGTCACCGAGAGAATTTCTTTATTATGAATTAGTCTGTTCAGCATAAACTTTTCATTCACTCAATTTTATTTCATGTGAATTATTTAATTATATAATATTAGTATATTAACACAAAAATTATGGGTACCCACCAGATTTGCAATTATTCTGTAGATTACCAATAGTCCCACAATAATAACTGAAGTTGAAATCTCAACAGATGCTACAGTCAACAACACGTCCAGCTCCACCTCCCTAGAAACGAGGAGTCGTTTGTAAAACCGTCCAATTTCTTCCATCAATTTAAAATTCTCTTTAAATGGTAGTCTCCAACGACTCTCCCTCATAAACATCCATATCATCAATATGTATGACGAATCCTCTGATGATGATGATGGAAGTAGGGAAGAGGGAGGTGATGATGACGACGATGTAAGTGGCGGTTATGTAAGGGACGAAGAAAATTAGTGTTTAATATTAAATTGTTGTCTTTGAATTTCATATCAAGAAGAAGAATATTAAAATGTTCTCTTTTAATTTTTATTCATTTACTTGTTTTATTTCTGTTGTAATATACAAGCTCCTTATTTTATGAACTATATAAATGTCAATAATATTAAAAGTTCAATGGGATGAAGTTGATGATACAAATATCATTTGAAGAACACATAAATGTGGTGATTATGAAACAATCACAATAAAACAAATTTGATTGAATGAACCATTTATGCTGAAAATCAAAAGCGATACATACAAATTAAAATGTTTCATGATTTTTGTGTCATGACATTAAAATGTTACATGACGATTTGTGTCGTGAGACATTAAATTTTTCATGATATTTGTGTCACGAAGCATTAAAATTGTATAATGAAATAATAAAGTGAATGACACAAACAAATGCGTCATGACATTTATTTTCATGAGATAATATGTTACTCATAGACCATGAAATGGTATAAACATATTTTAATAGCAAAAGTGTCTTGGCATTTATTTTCATCAAAAAAATATGCTAAACTCATAAACTATATGTAAAAACATCAAGCACATATTTTAATCAGAAATGTGTCATGACGTTTATTTTCATGAAACAATATTCTAAACTCATAAATCGTGAAAAAACTGCAATTTTATTTTCATGAAATAATATGCTAAACATAGATCATGACAAAAATTACAAAAACATAAAATCATCATATGACACATGAAACAAAATTATGAACAAATAAACATATTTAAATTTGAATTTGATAATTTATTTGGGAATCCTCCGAGAGTTGGACACTAAAAAACATCTTCAGAATTGATTTGGATTAAAGTGTAGATTGTAGGGATCTCATCAAATGAGATAAAATATTGCAATAATGGTGCAATTTAAAGCGTAATAATGATGCAATTTAAACCGAACGCGGAGGAAATTAAATTGCACTAAAGTTAGCCGATGATACGTAGATTGTGTTTCCTTTATAAAAGGATTGTTTTTAGATAAGATTGTTTTATTTAGCGTAAATCACGTTTACATTGATTATGATAAATCAAATATTTAGGCGTAATTACCATATTAACCTCCCACTCACACAAAATGACTAAATTGTGTATGCTAAAATTATGTTGACTTGCCACTAGTTGAATCAGTGAATCGTGGCTGTATAAATGTAGATCCGACGACACTGAAGCGTTCTAACGTTTGTAGAGGAAGTATGAGTTTGTACCCGATTAGGACCCCAAAATCAATCCATGAAGTGAGTTTTTATTTATTTTATTTTTTTTGAAGGATCCATGAAGTGAGTTAAGTACTCCTTTAATTGGTTATTCTTTTATGGGTGTCTAAAAATTTTCAACTTCTCCTATTAATTAATTAATTAACTTATTTATTTATTCTTGACTAGTCATTTACTAATATATCTCCAATTACTCCATGATTGATTTAGATTAATTCTCAATTAATTATTGATCAATTTTATTAGTCACCGACTAATATTCAATTAACTCCTAAAAGACCCTTTCTACTTGATTAACTAGTGTTTAACGTTTTTTTATACTCTACATTCAATTAAATACATATTTCTGAAGGTATTAGAGTTTAGTTTTGATTCAAGGTATCGAAACATTCACGAATGCACATATATAAACTGAATATGGGACTTAAATTTTGAATTTATAATTTGGTGGGTTTTTTTTTTCTTTATACATAACCTTTTATTTGTATTAAATGTTGGACTTTAGTGTAAAACTCAACTTTTACATGTAATTATTGATACATACAGATACATATGGACTACAAAATCCCCACAAATAATGTCTATTTGAATTAATATGAGAATCATATTACAATACCATTTATTTTGAACAATTCAGATGGCAATCAAAGAAGCCGAAAAGAACAAAAAAATTGTCTGTTACCATTTACACTACATGTATGAGCAAGTTATGTCCCTTAAATTTGAAGGCATAAAGGCCAAGATCACAAGCACTCCCAGAATGCAAATAGGAAGCAGCAACAGCATGAACGGCGGCGGAGGCAGCGGCGGCAAGATCAACGGAAGAATCAGCAACGAGGCCGCGAGGCATATCAGCAACGTCAGCGATTCCAGGCTGAAGTAACTTGCTGGCACTGCCAACAATCTTTTCCCGTTCCCTCGCGAGAGCGAGCGCTGGCACTCCAATTTCCTTCTATCGAACGTAGCACCCGAAACCTCTCTTGCTCTCCCATCCATAATGATATAAAACTGGCCTCTTGCTTATTTTTGAGCCAGACCCAGAATCAGATCCTTTAAGCTCTTGAAATTAACTATGTATAGGTAGATAACACAAAAATGGAATAGCGCCTAGGCAAGATTATGCACTAACACGACTCGATGAATCCTCTAAGGCAAAAAGGATGAGCTAGTTGTTCTTGTGTACACATTATAGATTAGATTAGTCCTCAATGCACAAACCATGAAATGTCATCCCCAATGATCCAGCTGAATATACCAAGTTGAAGAGGAACAAATGAGGTTCAGCTGCTTTGACAGCAAAATGATAGTCTAAAACCAGATCAATGAAAGCCATTAATCAATCGTTAATAGATCACATTCAAATCTTGATAATATAGCAAATACAGGATTAAGAAATTGTATCATGAGCCAAATGCCAAAATTACACACCAAAACCTATGATCCACACGGGAAGGGTTCGGGCGAAGACCCCTCTTGGAATGCAAACTAAAAACTGATGTAAACACAATCGATATGAGTGATGTATATTATTAAACCCAGTATTTATATGATGTAAACACGTAAGATTTAATCTCAGTTGCTTAAAAGTTCAATCTAAAGATTAATATTGGTTCCTTTTGCATTCCAGAGGGAGTTGACCCACAAACCCACCTCAACCTCTAAGAACATTTTGCTCAATAATAAGCATTACCACCTGTGTAAATTTCAACAATCACCCAGAAACTGCATAGCAATAACATATCAAAGAACAAATCAAAGAACACAAGCAATTGGTACAAATATAACTAAAAATACATAATGAGAGGACTAGGAACATACCAATGATGTACACAATATTGGTGTAGTAACCTGAAAACCAAGCAACAAGAAGCAGAGAAGAGACCCTTTTGCATCTCCAGCAAAATATGCTCTTGTGGGTCTGTGACAAGCAACACAGATCTCTTAATAACAGTGATGTTGAATTGAAAGTTGGTGAAATGGGAAGGAGAGAAGGAGGGTTGGAGTTTCAAATAGATGGGTTTTGGGGTTGTTACACTGAATTTGTATGTTATGTTGTAGAGAGAGAGAGAGAGAAGAAAAGGGAATGGGTTCAATGAATTGAAAATTGATTGGTAAAATTCAAATGGTGAGGTGGGGCTGCCTGTGGCTATGGCTGCTCATACACAACTTGCTCCGTTAGGAAAAGAAAATAAATAAACCATCCTCTTTCTGGGTCTGTCTCATGCTCCTATTATATATAGGTTCTTCACCCCTGGTCTTGCTATCTCTCTCCCCTTCCCTTATCTTTTACTTCAAAATTTGGAGGCCTAAAAATAGAAGAAATCTCAACTAAAAACTAGATCTAGATCCTAAGAACTTAGCTCTTATATTTTATTAGATCATAAGATACTGACATTTTGTTACACCTAATTATAACGAAATGATATTTCATACATTAACTATTTTAGTCTCTTTTCACTTAATTGGAAGAAAATGAGTTTCTTTAAATTTGGAGTCTCCAATGGAATCTCCACGAAAGGAGTGCTCAAGTTCTAAAGCCGGGACAATTTTTTTGTAACAACCTATTTCTAAAATGCCTAAAATACATAAACTACCCTTGGTTTAAGAAATCAAAAATTGAATTAATTCAATTTTGTTTGTCTTTTGTTAAATTTGGTTTATATGTAAGATGCAATTACAATTATGCTCTCAAATCTAAAATTAAATTTGAATCATTTCAAATCCGGTTTGATAAATCAAATTGGGCCAATTTTATTCTAATTTCTTAAAACAGGGGTATTTTAGTCATTTTAGCGTATGTTATCACAAAAAATTTATCAGGGTACCAAAAAAGAAAAAAAAAATAGTTAGGGTATGAAAGTGTCATTTCGCTATAGTTAAGTGCAACAAAGTGTCATTATCCCTTAATCAAATGAGAACTAACAAAATTTGTGGGGCATGTCTACTAATGCACTAAAATGTTTTTCTCACCCAAATTAGTCCAGCAATCAACAACTCGATAACATTGATGTTAAATCACTGATTAATCCTCTTCGTATAAAATGACGATACATGGGAAAACTTATGGATTATAATCTTCTTACCCTTTTGAAATGGACACTAAACATGTTCGAATTTGAAATTTAATATTTTTTATCTAGCAAACGAAAATATTTTGAAGATGATCAAGGTAATTAATGACATGGGTTTGATATTTTATGTTGTGGAAGACTTTGATCAAAAGCCTGGGTATTGTTTTATTGTTATGTGAATGCACGAAATTTTTTCAAATGTGATCAAAATATGAATAAAACACTCGAATAAAGATGATACCAACAAGTATGGCCGGAGAGAGAGAGAGAAATTCTCGTCGGATTACATCACCCGAGACAACCCACTTGTCATAATGATATAAAATTATAAATCATAAATTTAATGAAAATTTAGGGCTAAAATTTTATTTTTTATGATTTTAACGGTAGGACTTAACGACATTAACGAATGAAAAAAAAAAAGTTAGGGTACCAAAAAAAGGTTATGATAGTAAAGTGAGAATCAACTATAATTATGTGTTACTATCATTTCTCATGTTTTCATGTATGAATAAAACACCAGAATAAATATGATTCTGAAATCTGTGTGCAGTCAACCTAATCTAAAATGGATGAAAAATATATTTAATAGAGTACCCCTTCGTGTAATTGAAACTTTATTGAGTGCATTTTGTATCTAGGCATGATACATGTCAAGTGGGACAAAGAAACTATAAGAGGAGCAAGTGTGACATAAACAAGGCATCTTCCATTGTTCACTGCACTTAGCCACCTCCAAATTAACTGCCAATTTGGTCTTCCTCGGACTACTCTATTTTTGGTTACATTATAATTATATCCCACCTTGGGATCTTAGCCACGTACATGAATTGATGGAGCTAATTTGTATAAATACGAGTCAACAATTTAACAAACAATAAACCTATAAAATGAAGGTCAAAGTACACATAAATGATGAAACTCTTGAAGGCATATTGTTCGAGTTAATGACACTTTGTTATACCTAACCACAGTGAAATGACATTTTCATACAAAAATAGTATTTTGACATTTTTTTGTGACAAACGACGGTAAAATGCTCTCCAATTACTTTTAAATTTTCATAAAGTGTCGTGAACCGGTTCAAATTAAAACTCAAAACTAAAAATTGAACTGGTTCAAATTTAAAATTGTCTAAAATGCCCTCCAATGCCTTTTAAATTTTCAAAAATGCCCTCCAATCTCTTACACAATTGAACCGGTCCAATTCTAATTTATTAAACTAGTGGTAGTTGAGGTATTTTATGCATTTTAAATGTAGGTTTTCACAAAAAAATGTCATAGTACTAAAAAAAGAGTTTCTTAGTTACGGTATGAAAGTGTCATTTCGCTATAGTTACCATGCGCCCTCACGGACAAGCCCGGTTTTAGGTTTGGACGTGCATATTTTAGAATAGGAGATTAAGGAGCCCATAAGAGTTAGAGGGCTCTTTATGAAAAGGAATTTGAGACTTTTTGAGATAAGAGATTTATGGAGACCCAATTAGAACGAGAATATAGACTTTTTGACACGTATACAAGAGAGAATTAAATAGAAATAAAAGTTTACATGTCCTGGGATTCAAACTCATGTTCTCAAGTACTACCTAAGTTTAAGCTGATAGTTGAAGGACCAATTATAGTTTTATACTCTAACACATATGCCATCGACTTGATGATGATGCAGGTTACTCAAGACTCCTTAGTTATGTTTATCTTTGTCGGCTTCAATATAATCAAATGTATAAATTGTTGGGTTAACTTAAACATGCATGTGTTGGTATAGTTTGTTATTTAATATATCAAGTAGTTCATGACTTTGTGGAAGATTCCCAGTTATATACATGCCTTCAAGTAGTTCATGTATGTATAATAACCTTGGATCTGTATTCAAAATCAACCTAGATGATTAGGCTCCTCTTATAGACTCTTGAGAGACTCCAGTTGAACATAATGAATAAGAAAGTCACAAACTGGGGAAAAATGGTTGAATATCTGGGAAAGCCAAGTACATGCATGCATGACTTCAACAGAACAAACCCAAGTGGCATTTAGGACTTGAAGATGCCAAGAAACATTATCCAAATTGTTATAACCTACAAAACAATCATTTATTTAGAACAGTCATCACCAACTTCCACACACAAAATCACAGTACACAGAAGCAAGTGATGATTGGTAAAGGATGTAGCAATGGCCGCATAAGAAAAGGAAGCGCAGAGTGGAGCGTCTAAATTAGGCGACAGAGACTGAAAATTAGGCGTAGGAGCGTAAATGGCAACTTATCGTCCCGAATTATGTGTGTTGCCATCCTAGCTGCTTCTGCCAATCTTCTCTATTCCTGCATATGTAAAACCAATGGGTTTTTTGCTAAGATGCATAACTCAATGTCGTCGCAGACAATAAATATCAGATAAATTTATGTGAACTTAATTACCAAAACTTGAACCTTAACCACTAGGCCAAAATCTCAAGCTCTTAATTATTTGACTAATTAAGAAAGCATAGCTTGATAGTAATAAGGCGATGAGTTACAAAATGGACAAACATATATCATGTAATTAATTATCCAGATGCTTAAGCTGCTATGCAAGTTATGTTTATGTAAGAAATCAATGAAACTTACATCATCGTCGTCGTCATCATCCTCCTTCTTAATGCGAGTGGTACCGCCCTCCTTGCTGATCGGTAACTTCATCGCGCCAAAAGGCGTATCCACATTGATATGCCCTTTCATGCTGTATCCAGTACCCTTCCCTCTGATCATGTCCCAAAGAGCAGAGCCAAAGTCCTGTGGCCTGAACGTAATGGGTATCTCCATGTTAGCGATTCCATTCTTATCAATCTTTGTAGATTTCACAAGGTCTGCAGTTCCGATGCTGACATCACATAGCCAAACCTCGTACTCCAGGTCGTTCAGGCCCATGTCGAAGTCATTCTTGTTTTCCAACCTCAGGTGAAGGATCGCGACAGTCTCTTCGAAAGAAAACTTCTCAAACTTTATCTTCTCGACGTCAATGTCGGGTTTATAAGGTATGGGGATCTCTCCCGTTTTCTTAAGGGGTATGGTTATCCTCCCGAAAACAGGCACGTCCACAAGGAGCTCGATCTTGATCAGGTAAGGAATGACGCTCCCGGGTTTTATATCAGCGTACGTGCTCTTGATGTCGTCGAAAATGAGAGTGACTGGTATTTTGATGGTTTCCTCGCCGCGCGCCTCGATAGTTCCAGAGTCTGGTATCAGCCCGGAAACTAGTTTCCTCCCATCACTCTCTACCGCGTAGTTTATGTCAACGAGAGGTATTGGAATGGGGTTTGGATTCGTAACGAGCACATCAACAACAATGTCTGCCCTCTCGAGATTAATTTTGTTGAAGTGGATTGCTTGAAAATCAGCAGTTGGCTCCCCAACCCCAATAGTTTCTTCAATCTTGTCACCTACATTCTGAAAGAAACCCTTTACCTTGCCCATGAACCCGCCCTCGCCCTCGCCCTCGCCTTCATTTTCCTTGTTCTCTTTGTCCTTCACACCCCTCTCGACCGTTTCAGGTTTATCAGATGATGCCATGCCTGAGCAGTCACAGATTTTAGATGTCATAACCAGAGAGAAACAGAATGGAAACCACAAAACGCCCAGGTGAATAATTTTGCTGAAGTTAGATCGACTGCATCAGTACCAAGCAGCGTTCTAAAATTCCTCGATTAATCCACTATAATTTCCGACTGATCCTTCAATCCGATTTATTTTTTGATTAATCTCCGATTAGTTCCCATAAGGGCACTCTTTGCCCGACTAGCGCCTAGCGTTTTTTAGAACACCAGTACCAAGTCGAGTAGTCATAGCTCCTAAACCCTTGAAATTACATTCCAATTTCAATATATTTGCTTTGCATCTGTCTGTGGTAATTATGATCGTCTTCTCAAGTTCAAAACAGAATTCAAGAATCAAATCTTAGCAATGCCACAACTTTCAACCCCTAAGTTACACACAAAAAGGTCAAATTCCCATCATTTATGGTGAAATTGATCATCATTGGAGGCAAGCCTCCAGATCAGTAGATAATATCAGAAAACACATTGTATTGGATCATGCAAATCAAAAGGGAATTTCAGAACAAACATCACGCAAATTGCTAATCAATACCATAGCTGGATCGTCAAGCGAGATCTAGACCCGAACCTAACAAATTCGAATAAACAGAAGAGAAAATGACAGAATCAGATCCGTAATGGTAACGAGACTCGTTGATGAGATCAAACCGACCACAACAGAGAAAAAAAGTGCAAAAAAACTGAAATGGCTTTCAAAATTCAACGAGGAAAGTGATTGTCGATGCTATACCTGAGACTGAGAGCTTGAAATTGGAGATCGGAAGTTGATTTGAGTTTTTTGATCGTTCTCAATGAGAGAGAAAAACAGAGCCGTAGAAGGATGAGCAAAAAGACTTATGGTGCGAGAAATGGCTCTTCTTTATTTCCATTTTATTTTCACGGATACAAAGTTCGTTTATCGTTGCCGATCATTATCAATGCTATTGCTTTTTTTATTATTTAATTTAAAAATATATATATATATATAATGAATCGTGCTGCCTTAGATTATGTTTTTCTTCCAAATACTTAATAATTCTCAATTGAATAAAATAATATATCAAAGACGATTTAATTTCATGTAATTTTTTTGTTTTCCTTATTTGTAAATATCATGCATAAAAGAAGCCACAACTGAATTGGCACATTTATAATTTGGAGGAAAATGTTATGAGAAAATTGTTTTAAATGGTACACTCAAATTGCCCAATACTCACAGTATTATCACAAACTTATTCCTTCCTCCATCGTTCATATGAAAACTACAATAGGCCTTTTCTCTTGAGCAAACATTGTTGGACAATGGTGATTACATCTGACTCTGGTTAGATGCGATGTTACTGCAGATGGTGCTCAAACAAAGACGCCATCTCAATCTGCAAAGGAACCAAATTCAACATATGAAGCAATGGGATCGTCTAAAATATGAACTTTCCCGACACGCTCTTTGCCTCTTTTACATGTTCATGTTGCATTATCTAGTTTTTCACTTAATGAACTGAATATCACTTGAGTTGTGCATTTTTTTCCGACCACAGCTCAAATGTTGGCCTGGTCATATAGCTTAGTGTACTTGCAGACACCCATTTGAAGAAACAGAAGATTGAAGTAAGCAGAAGGGAAACAAACTACATATGCAGTGCAGAAAGTTAATGCTGTAATAGTGAATCTGCTTACCGCGGTTAAAGCAGCTTCAGCACCCTTATTACCAGCTTTACCACCAGCTCGATTCAAAGCCTGTAAAATTATCATGACAAGCAGATATTGCAGATCAAATTTCATTTAGTAAATGAAAAAGTACATGTTCTGTTTGGTACTACTGATATTCTATCCAGCTAGCAAATCAAAGAAATAGAATAACAAATAACAATTGCTACATTGTACATGCATTATGATTTAAGGTAGGAACAACTAGAAATTGATATTCATGACAAACAAAATATGTTACACGTATCTATAATAATAAGTATAATCTTATTTTTATCTGAACCTAACTATAATTACTAATAAAATGGCTTTGTGGTAGAAAAGGTCTATGAAATGGACCGCAAATGGATATTACAGCTTTACCTGATCCATATCATCACATGTCAAGACGCCAAATATGCAAGGAACTCCTACAAAAATATAAGGAAACTGCATAATTTTTCATTCATCAACCGAGCATAAGATAAAAGTCATAAATAATAGAATGGAAAAATGACAAACATGTCGAATGAATGAAAAATAAAAATTAGGGAAAAATTACACTGAATCATGTAAGAAATAGTCTGATATTTCTCTTTCGCCCGGTGCAAATTCAAGTGTGGCTCACTCTCCCAATCCAGTACAATTCAAGCTTTATAAAAGTGTCATGATGTTATTATGCACCCATTAGCAAGAACAAAATGTTTAAGGTTGATCTAATCTAATGAAACCACCAGGAATTTAAAAAAAAAAACAATGTGGTCCATGGTCATGTTTTAGACTATACAATATGTTTTGAGTAAAATATGAACATATTTTATTTTATGGGCAGGCAGCTCCAAAATGGGTACATATTACTGAATAGCATAGTCATGACAAACCTACACTGTCCACATAGATCATTTCAAGGGTATTCCACCATTCATTAATAGCAATATGACATTTACAGATACTTCTTCAAAGTAACTTTGATGAGTGAACATTTCAATGCAAGGTCAGCAGAATGCGATGTCGAAGCAAGAATGAGTACAGGACGATATGAACTACAAAATTCACTCTTAGTACCTTACTGTAATGCTACTTTTAGATAGAGTTTCTAAATGTACTTGCTAGTCACCAAAATATAGATTTACATCAGCAAACAAATACACCCTAATGTAAATATTCTTCGAGAATGACACCGAAACTGGGATGTATTAGTTGTGAACAACTAAAGCTACAACTTTATCGTACATAAACTGTGACTATAGCTATAGCGTGTGGTGAAATCGTACAAAAGAAGAAAAATAAATAACTGAAACACCAACCTGAGTTTAAACCGGCAGAAAGTACTCCAGATGCCGCTGAATTGGCAACAGCATCATAATGGGTAGTGTCACCTCTTACCTACTTATACAAAAGGTGGTTCTTAGATAAAGCCATGATGAATCACATGCTCACCGGGGGAAGAGTATAAAGCAACCCCTTGTGACGAATAAAAAAATCAGAAGGTAAGGCAATCGTAAATCATACCACCGCTCCTAAACATATAACTGCATCATATTTTTTTGATTTCCCAAGTCGCTCTGCAACAATAGGAATTTCAAAGCAACCAGGTACCCACACAACCTGAACAAGAAGGGCAACAAATATTTTTGCCTCATTAAGTTGCTTGTTTAAAACAAAGGCAACAGATCAAGTTTACAATCTCAAACATGTAAAGCTGCAAGTTCGATGAGACACATAACTAGAAAGCACCAACAAATCCGCAAAATTATACTAAGCCCACATGTACACATGAGAATTATCAAAACGTAATCATCATAGAACAGGATTTAGGACGTCTACATACATCAATATCTTCGTCTTTAACCAAATACTTCCTAAAAGCATCCAATGCCCCCTCCAGCAGCGGCCTCGTGACCACCTCGTTAAACCGAGCAACAACCTTGCCAAAGGAAGATTGTAAAATTTCCATAGTAAGAATCACTAACTAAATAACGAATGCAATGATTGTGAATTCAACTAGTCCTCATATTTCCAATTCTGGGTTTTCATTGTGAAATCAAACTAATGATTCATGAATTAGTACCATTATGAAGCTCACAGTAAAATGATTCCTACTCAATCAATCGAGAAAATTGAACGAGTTCGAGTCAAATAACTGACCACAGCAAAACGAAGGCCCTCAGTTTTCGTAACGAAACCCTCCAAACGCCGAACAGCCAATGCGCGAGATCCAGACCTCTCCACTGCAGTCAGAGGTTGAAACCCTGCAACTGTAGCAAACAAGTATTCGAGTAAATTTTCCGAGAAGCCAAACGGAACTTACAGATTAGGAGAAAACCGAGTAAGAAATCACAAATTGAAATCAACCTTGGACAGAAGAAGAATTGAACGAAGCGCCGAAGCAATGAGGACTAGCACTGCTACTTCTGAATTGATGATGATTGAGCGATGCGACGAGCGAGTGGTGGTTGCTGGAGACGAAGCACCTGGTTGAAGTAAATGACGCCATTTTTGTACGGATGTTCAGAGAATCGAAGAAAATTGAATCTTGTGTTCTTCTCCGGCAAGAGACTCGTATTCTACTCGTTTCTATCAGTAGGTTTTTAGCTTAAGGGACTGTTCGTTTTGTTTGGTATTGATTTGCCGAATAGTTAGGTCTATTTGTTATCGACGCTAATAAAAAATGTTCAGTTTGTTTGACAAAATCATGAAAAAGTAAACTTTGGTAAAGTTAATTAGCTTCGTCCGTTGCCTTGCCTACATGATCGAGTTAAGGGATAAATTAGTTCTCCTAAGGAAGGGTTATTTTTTAGTTTTATCGGATGACCAGGTAACTCGACCGTTCTCAAAATTACCAGTTTATTTTGTTAGGGTTCTGATTGTAAGTATGAGATCGGTTATTTTTCGCATTCTCTTACTCGTGTGATGTGTAATGATCTTATTTAATTAGAATGTCAGATTCTTTGTTTCAAAAACAATATCCACGACATTAAAGTTCATTTTATTCGTATAAAGTTGTTTGAATTACCGTTAATTTTCCGGAACTTGAATGTGTACCGGAGTAACACTGAAGAGACAGAATGTGTATATACGTGTGCAATTATCTTTAAAAAATTATCATGCACCAAATAACATTGTTTTGAAATTTTATAATTTGTTAAAAAATATTTTATTATTTTTGAAAATATTAATCGTAAAAATTGTGGTATATTTTTCTTTTTAAAAAAAGGACGGTAAATTTATAATTACCTTGTCAAATGTGTAAAATTTTCTAAAATTGACGAAAATACCCTCACAGAAAAATTTAAATCAATTTCTCTTTTCCAACTTCAGCTTGCCAAATCTTTTCTTGACTTCAGTCTCCAAACTCATCTTAGATATAAAATTTTATTGTGGGATATTGATGACTTGCGAGAGAAGAAGAAAATCGATGAGATGGAGTTAAAAAGAAAATATTAATTTACTTCAGTATCATAAGAAGTTTAACTTCAAAAATATTTTCTTCCAGTATACATATTTTGCAATAAAAATTAATAATTTGATCTTTTTTGCAAAAAAAAAAAGTATGCAACTATTTTTTACAAAATTAATATGAGGTTCAATGCCAAATTATTAAGATGAAAACTTTATTCAAATGGTAAGAAATATATTTAAACGGACCATGTTGAGAACAAACAAATATTTTTTTTCTATTCACGGTAGCATTTACTGTTTTGCCAAAGTAAAAAATTCAACAAAATTCTGCTCTTACCACTGATTAAAACATGGCACTCTTTTGAGACCACAACAAAATACCGTACCTATCATTTTCTAGGATGATGTAGATACAAAATAATATAACTTTCTGAAACAAAAATTATATTTGATTTTTTTTCTCTCTAAATTGATTTTCCAATTTAGGTATTTATGATTTCCCAATGTACCATGAGCAATTACTAATTAGGTTGTGAGAGGTTTGATTTGCTTGGAAAAAAATGAACTATATGTTAAATGTTTTAAAAGAAATGCTTTATCCGGAACTCAACTATTCATTTACTAAAATAAAGATAACATGTTAATTCTCTAATTAGATCGCCTTATTGACCATCATAATATTGTTATGCTCTTCTCTACTTACATTAGAGGCCAAGGTAAATTAACAAAGTAACTCCAAGCACTTATATCAATTACAGTAAGCCAACAAAAGTAATATTAAAATAGGCTTATAATCAAGTGAGAACCATCACTTTATATAAAAATATAAGAATTAGTTTTGACCACAAGTTCAAAATTTAGATGACATGAATTTTTGTTGACTTATTAATGGCAATAGGGCGTAATTATTTTTAACTTACTATTTATTTTTGTCTTTTAACACAAATATAAGGGTAATTTCGTATTTTTATATTATTACACCATTTAATAATTTTCTTTTATAAATTTCAATATTTAATTTACATACGTGTGACTTATTTTACTTTTTATTTCCTTTTTAACAATTTCATGATTTCATTGTTGAAATTACAAGATTTACACAATTTCACTACTCATTTTCGATTAATTTGTTTTAATTATGTTTAATTTGTTTTTAGTATTTCAATATTTTCGATCTCATGTTTTAAGTTGTACGATTTCATGATCTACAAAAAAAATTCATATTTTTACTTTTGCGATTGCATCATTTTTCACAATTTTTTCATGATGTGAATTTCATTTTTTATGAACCTAATTTTCGTTTATTTAATTGTACATTTCATTTTCACACGAGACCATTTCTTTTAACACGTTTTATTTCTTTAGTTACCTACTTGTTTTCATCGGAACCCACTTACGTGAAAATGAAACTCGTTTCAAAATTGTTATGAAATTTAAACACGACTAATGAAAATGAAACACATAATAAACTAATTTCATGGATTGTAACAGGAAATAAAAAATCATAGAAAATAAACTAATTTCATATTTAAAAGAAAAGGACAATGACAGTAATGAGTCTAAATTTCTGAAACAAAAATCAAATACAACAAATTGAAAAGAAAAAACAAATAATATAGGCATGTATTTTTAAATGGGCAATCAAGAAAACATAAATAAATCACCATATGCATATGATTTTGTGAAACTTAATAGGGTTTCCATTTATTTTCACATGTTAGTTTTACTTTAATACCCTTTCAATCATTTATTTGATTAATTATTAATGAAATTAGCCTATTTATAAAGACCATTGATTGTATTCATCCTATAGATGGTATTAGTTTTTATGTTCTTTTGTAAACTATAGTTTTCACTTGATTTTATCCATATTAAAGTAACAGATTTTGAAGATAATTGTTTAGTAAGTTTTGATATAAAAAATAAACAAAAAGTTTATTATTTTTCCCAAAACTAGATAAAAAATTATTAGTTTCAAAAAAAATTATTAATTTTTCAAAAACTAAAAAGCAATGTTATGGATATCGGATCGCGGGATATATCGGTCAAATGAAAAAAAAAGAAATTTAACAAACTCAGGGAGATCGCGCAAAGATCGCGGGAAGGTCGCGGTAGAATGCATTTTGTAATAAATAAATAAATAAATATTCATATTTATTATTTATTAAAAACAAAATAAATGATATTTAATCATTTTTAAATGCATTGGACCGGAGACATAATCTAAAATGATATTTAATTTATAATTTATATGGAAAATGAATGATATTTATTATTTATAATTTATAACATAAATGTCAAACCAGATTAAGTGTGTTGGAACAAAACCGATCGAATTAGAACAAAATTAATTAAATTATATAGGAATTAATTGGTTTAAATCGAAATTAATTGATTTAAATAGAATTAAACCATAATTAATTGATTTAAATCAAATTAGACCAAAATTAATTGATTTAAACCAAATTAAATCATAATTAATTTAAAATTATCCGGTTTAACCATAGTTTTAAATCAAATTTCATTTCCCACTTAAGCTTGTCAACTTTTTTCTTCACTCCAGTCTCCAAACTTATCTAGATATAAAGTGTATGACCTTCAAGAGAAGAAGAAAACTATCGAGGTCGAACTGGAAAAAAAAAGTTACTTTCAAACGGACCTTTTGGTGGTTTGATGTATGAATCATAATTCTCATGCATTTTTATAATCTTTAGCTGATTAAAACACTTCATGATTCTTGTGATGGTTTTTTTACCTATCTGGAACCATTTGCAGGAAGACACTCTGTTCTATATTTTTGTAATGCCCAAACTAACCCTAAACTATTAAACTTTTATTTTCGTGGTCCAAAGATGAATCAAGAAGATGATTTCTAGGATGCGATGTGCGGTAGAAAAAAAGTTTTTTTTAACAAAATTTATATTTCTACTGATTTGCCCTCATAAATGATTTTTGGTTTTGGAACACCATGTTTCAACTGATAATTTGACCCAAGGAACTTGTTGATGTCTTGTCTTTATGATCTTCCAATGTACCATGAGCAATTAGGTTGTGAGAGTTTTGATTTGTTTCCACAAACACACAAGAGAAAATGTAAATGTAAATGTAAAGCCACCCACATGGTCATGTCTTGTCCCTACCTAGATAGGTGAATATTAAAGTCAAAAGAGAGAGTGGTCCACCTAAAAATATACCTATATATAGGGTTGTGTGGTTCAACTCTGTTATTTATGTTATGTTTTGGATAAATTAAAATTCTTGATTCATTACTTGTTAGTGTAAAATAGGTGTATCTTTTTTCCTTTGGACCTATGGCTCTATTTTGCAGAAGTGAGTTAGGCTCTCAAATTCAATTTTCCCCAATTGTTCAACTTATTCCCATTCCCATTCTTGATCTCAATTCCTTAAAAGAACATGGCAATGGCAATGGCATGGTTCAGGTATTTATAATCGCATATGAAATTGAAACCAAAAGCTTACAATTTTATTCACACACAGACTCTTTGCAATGGAGATTGTGAAGCTATTGCCTCTGTTTCTCTTCTCCTCACTACTGTGTATCTTCGTCGCAGCAGAACCACCAGCATGCCCGGCTTTTTCTCAATCTCGGTGCCTCGATTCCGGCCCGACCGTCCGGTTCCCTTTCCAGAACCGGCCCGGTCCCTGCGGCTACCCGGGCTTCAACCTCTCGTGCGGCACCAGCAAAGAGACGATCCTCCGCCTGCACTCCCTGCCGTTCATCGTCAGGGAGATCGACTACGAGGCACAGGAAATCAGGATCAACGGTCCTGATTCCACGTGCCCGGCCGGGGAGATTCTCTCCCTGAACCTCTCCGGCACGCCCTTCCGGGGAGCGTTCTACGAGGAGTTCAAGTTCTTCAGCTGCGAACCGGCGAACCGGTCCGAGGTGGAGCCGGTTACGTGCCTCAGCATCTCGACCCGCTTTGTTTATGCCTCTTCCGCGTCTCCAACGGTCGCGAGCCGCTTGTTCGGGTCGTGCGAACCGGTCGAGACCGTCTCTGTTCCGGTTCGATCTCCGGGTTACGGGGCGGTCCCGTCCTCGAACCTCGACCAGGACCTGGTCCTGCGGTGGGACCTGCCGGCTTGCCGGGACTGCGAGTCTCGGGCCGGTTGGTGTGGCCTCAACCACACTTCCACTCTCCAAATTACTTGTGTTTTTGAGCCAGGTATGAATTATTTTTTTTTATCAAAACTTATTTAAAATGTTCTTTAAAATATGTTATGTTAAGTTTTTTTATATCAATAGATTTCTAATTTTTAATTTAGAAGGGTAAAATTGGTATTTTTGAAATACAATGATAGAAAATGCATGACCGAAAATAGTGATCCCGTTACTTACCTTGTCAAGTTGAGGAGAAACTATTGTTAGGTTTGAAAATTACAACGGGGTAAATTCGAGGCTCTCATGAAATACAATTTTGTTTTCTTGTTAGGATTTTCGATGTGGAAAGGCGATAAACTTTTCCTTCTAGTATTTGTATTGTTGTTTGCATTAGCATGTTTCTTATACGCATGTTGTTGCATCTTCAATATGGAAGTGAGAATTCCTAATATCATCCGAGAACTACGTATTGGGATCCGAAAAGTGAGCCCAGAGTACTGAGCCGTTGCACTAATGCAATAAGTATCATATCACTGGTTTTGAAGTCAGATTATGTAAAATATTTGTAATGTTCAGTTTGATATGTTAGATTTTGTGTGTTCTTTATATCTGAACTCAATTTGTTCATATCTTGAGGAATGTGATTTTTTTTTTCTTGACAAATAGGAATGTTATTGATGAAATTGATAAAATCTCGATGTAGGGAACAATAACCGACCGAAATACATCAATTACATCAACTGAAAAGTTATAGTTGTAACTAATGAAGATGAAAATACATCCCTACGCGCCGAAAAGTTCTAATTCTTTGAATCGTTACTCTATTTGTGCTGCACTTTTTTGAGTGTACACAACTATACACTATTTCCTTCAACTTTGAATCTTCCTCAACATAAAGAAGCATTTCTCTGAATATTTCAGCTAATCTGTACATATCAAAACAAATATAAAGGGTTAAAATTAGCGACTATAATTAGTGATAAGTAATTATAAACAAAATGATGAGCATCTATAATTATTGTGAGCAGCAACTACTGTGATCAGGAGCACAAAATTATTATTTCATGGTAACTATATTTTTAAAGAACTCAGGAGAAACTATATTTATTGTGATTAACAACTATAAAATAAGATTATAAAACAATAATCAGTATAAAAATAGTGCCACATTTCAAAATCAATACATTTTGTTTATATGAGATGAATACCCGACTACACTATTGTTGTTCGTCGATCTTCAAGCAATTGTTCTAAAAATCACTTTGATGAAGTTTTGTTTTCTTGCTCCATAGTGCTAAAGGAAACATGTCATTATTAGCATTCTAAGTTACGGCTAACAAGACTTGTCCATCGTAATAACTTTCAAGGTGGCATATGTCGAGCCTGATGAACAGTTTACATCTATCTAAAAAACCTTGCTTTTGTATCTCAAATCTCAAGTAAAGCAACTAAAATTTTACCACTATACGACGATCAGAACTCTAGTCTCTCTAATGATTCGTGCATATTTGGGGAGCTATCCAAATTTTACACCTTAATATCCTTCGAAAATTTGTTTTGCCTTGTGGATTGCCCGACGAAATTTACGAATTCTCACATGAACATAAAGGTCTTCCGAAACCATCGGTTGAAACTCATCAATATTAACCTTCTTGTGCCCTTGAATATAATGTAAGTGTCGATGAACTAGTATAACTGACGTTACACAATCATTCTCCTGGTCATTTACACACGTGCGCTCGAGTTGAAATGTTTTGATAACCATTTGTGCAGACTTATGGACAAGGATGCACCAAACATAACACGATCACGTTAATTTAACGAACCGAACTCGAGCGACTCGTCAGAAGCTCAGAATAAACATTGTGAGATTTAATTTGATTTTCTAGCACGTGAATATCACGTGACACGAGGAGAAGAGTCGGAAGTGTAGAGGAGAAGCAATTCTGTTTGTCCGGGAATTTAGGCGAAAGAGAGGAATCGAGTGAGTGTGAGTCCCGTAAATGGAAGATTTGGAGTCGATGATGGAGTTGCTTCCGGTGGTGGAGAGGTCGTCGACTCTGTTCTGGCCGTCGCAAGTGGTGGAGGCGCTCAGATCAATCTCCAGAGGTCCTCTTCACAGTCAAGTTCACTCCGGCGAGCTTCTCTTCCTCGCCATTTCTGACATCAGAAGCTCTCTTTCTCTCTCCTCCGAGACCTTCGCTCCTAACGCTCCCGATGGCTACGCTCTCTTCTTCGACGAGGTCGCTTTCTTCGTTTCTCTCTATTTTTACTCAAATGTCGATTTCAATATGATTGTGTGAATTTTGATTTGGATTTGGATTGAACATGCAAATTCACTATCATGTTAAGCTCAGTTTCAATAGGGCTTAATTGAATGATTGAGATCAGTACAAACAAAGTAGTGCATTTGTCTTGCTGATTTAGTTTTGATTTGGTGCCAATTTGATAGTTTCAGTTTTGGTGGCGATAATGTAGATATAAAAGTGCCTTCATCAGTGAGTGAATTTACATTTATGCATTCCAAGTTCCAACAATTTATATTTGGTGATTGATGGTGTAGAGGTTATGTGCAGTTGATGTTACGTGTAGAGTCGGAGAAGTGGTTTGAGCAAGTTCTTCCGTCATTGGCGAATTTGCTCTTGCGGTTGCCATTCTTGTTGGAGACACACTATCGGAATGCCGATGGCTTCCTGAACGATGGAGAAAATGGATTCAAAACCGGTCTTCGTTTGTTAGGCTCGCAAGAAGCAGGCATGGTGATCCTGAGTCAGGTGTGTGTGTATATCATTTATGAAGTGTTGTTGCCGCTTTATCCAAAATTTTGGAAGTTCGACAAACAACAGCAATGCATAAAATGATCTTGTAAAACAAATATGCTACTTCAGCAATTGATGAATATTCTGCTTCATAGTAGAGGATATACTGACAGATTACCACTCTTTACCTCATATGGCTGTCTACCCGGCCAATTTTAAGTAGAGTGCCCAATCGAATAACTACATAGGATTTGACAGCTGTATTTTGTTACAACACTTTGTCGTCACTTGTGAAAGTTACTTTTTAAGGGGTTAACTGGCTTAATGTCATTGTGTCAATCCTAGAATTAGCACCTGATCCTCACACTGTTTTGGAACTTTATCATAGGATTCATAGCTATTCAACTCTATTAAATTATTAAAAACACATTTTACTAGTCAAGGTGTGAAACGCAAAAGCTTGTTGAACTATAGTAGCTTTGTTAACTATTCCTATATATATTTATTCTTCACTCTCTTATGTCAAAGCAAGGGCATTCATTTTGTTTATCTGGCCAATGTTTTACAAGGATATATAAATGCTATTATATTAAATTAATCCGATAGGGACTGGTCTAATGCTGTCTTTGGATTGACTGATAATTGTTGTATGTCTTGTTATAAACAGGCATAGAGAAAACAAAGATTCTATATTTATTTATGAATTGCAGTTGTTGCTTTAAGAAATATTGTGGATGTCTAATGTCAACACTGCTTTCAGGAATTGATTGGTGCACTTCTCGCATGCTCTTTCTTATGTTTGTTCCCGATCGCTAACAGAGGTGCCAAACATCTTCCAACGATCAACTTTGATATTTTATTTGAGTATGTTATCTTTAGTTTCCTTTGCGAACTTTTGATTTGTCTTGTGCTTTGTAGGATTCACGTAGGTAACTCCAACACTTCTGATGATTGGTGTTCACTTGATTGAAAAGCTTACTTATTATAAATGATTATGGATTTACCAGTTTTCCTGTTTAATAATTGGTTCCTAGTCTTCAAGTATTTTGATGTTTGTGTGTAAAGTTTACTAATACTGCAAGTCTTAACTGGACATACTGAGTAATTGATTATCCCTCTTTCTGAAATATATATATATATATATATATATATATATATATATATATATATATATATATATATATATATATATATATATATATATATTATTGGACTAAAAAGTTGACTGAAATTTGTGTTTCAGGAACCTATATGATAGGTATAGTGAAAAGCAGGAACATAAGATAAAGTGCATCATACATTACTTTGAAAGGATAAGTTCATTTACGCCCGTGGGCTTTGTTTCATTTGAGCGTAAAGTTCTTCATTCCGAAGATGGTCCTTCACACCTTTCCTATCCCAAGACTGCTCTTTGGAGCAATTCTGTTCTTCCTCTCTGCCATTTTGAGGTAATAGATGTATATCAAAGCATAAACTAAGTGTCTGATAAAGATGATCTGCAACAACTCCACCATCTGCTTATTCTATGGTTGTTTCTTCCTGGGAAATGCTAGAGAAATAGCTCAACTAAATGCATAGGCTTATAATTGATGACCAATAATTTATTTATGCTCGGAAGTCGGAATACACCCCTTATATGCAAAGCCTATTATCAATTTGGATGGCCCGGAATAGTTTAATCATGAAAGGGCGGTGCTCCAGGTTCAGTTACAAGAGTGTTAGGTCAATGACGCTCTACCATATTTGAGAACCAGTTAATCTAAAAGATTAAGCTGATAATTGAGACCAGATAATTGATTTTACACCGTTAACACTAGCAAATATATCTGTATTTTAGGTTCACAATTCAGGTTTCATAGAGGATCAAACCAGTGAGGCACTTGAAGTGGATTTTGCAAACAAATACCTAGGTGGTGGGGCTCTTCACAGGGGATGTGTACAGGTATGTTCACAAAATACGAAAACAGATAGTTCCTTCATATATTTTCAGTTATTTTATAAATGTAAAACTTCAGTATTTCTTGTACTGTGATATGATGGTTGGTATTTGATTAGTTCAACAGGGAAAATATGATGCCATCTGCATGTTTACTTGAAAAATTATAATGAGACTGGAAAGTAAAAAACAAATTTATTCAATACTTATACACAAGTTTGACTTTCTTTTATTCCCCCCATTTAAATTTTACTCTCTTTCACTGTGCTTTGAAATACTTATTCATTGTATATACCTCATAGTATTGCCATCATTGCACCTGCTTGTGATTTACTTGAGCTGTCATGGCCTTGATGTCTTACTTGAATTGCTCAAAATTTGATCATCAATTTTCATCATGTAGGAAGAGATCCGTTTCATGATTAATCCTGAATTAATTGCTGGCATGCTTTTTTTGCCTTCCATGGCAGACAATGAAGCAATTGAAATTGTGGGTGTAGAAAGGTTTTCAACTTATAAAGGGTGAGTATGACTTTGTTATGAAACTTCACTTTAAGGGTACTAGTTATGTCAACTGCTTTGTCCCTTAACATGTTTCTCTTGCTCACAGAACATTGTTGTTATCTGGCTTGTAGTTATTGGTTAGGTTCAGTACTGAAGAAAATTGTGAACATGTATAAATAGCCCAATATCAAGTGATTTAACAAAGTTCCAAGAAAGAGTTTATTTGTGTCAAAAACTCGATACTAAGATAAAAACCAATTGCTTATGTCACTAAAAGTGCAGAGTACTTGCATGTTCTGGCTGAACTTACTCTTAAAATCCCAAACCTTATTAAAGTAAATATGGGAATGTCTACAACCCAATGCTGCTTCTTTTGAACAAGTAAAATAAACTAATAAAAATTATTATTGTTTAAGATTTCAGTGTTATTAGTCTTAAGAAATATTCTATGCATATAGATGATGAGTGGTACGGGCTTTACTAATAAATGAGTCCTCTAGTAAATCTTATGATTTCTCTTTTTTATTTTTCTCATTTTTCATCAGCTTGCTCAACTCTGACATTTTAAATTAAAATTGTCTTCAATTGATGTAGGTATGCCTCTACATTCCGTTTTTCAGGAGATTACATGGACAAAAAGAATGTAGACTTTATAGGGAGACGTAAAACCAGGATCATTGCAATAGATGCAGTGAGCAGTCCGGGGAGGACACAATACAAGTTCAAAAGCCTATTCCGGTATAAAAAAAAATTCAGTTGCCAGCACATTTCATATTTCATACATACTGACAGAAAAAAACACCCAGAGATTATTAGGGCCATCTAAAACATGTCATTCTGGATGGACCAATATCATTGTTATACCCATGACGATAAATTCACCACTAAAGTATTCTAGAAACAGTTACCATGATCTATCACTTTTCCAAAGTACATATGAAGTGGAATGAGATTTTTTTTTGTTGCTAAATATGAGATTCAATGTTTATTTCCCTGACTGGTTAGTTATATGCAGGGAGGTTAATAAAGCATTCTGTGGGTTTCTTGATCATCAATCTAAATACTATCAGTATGAGAAAATGTTTCAAGAGAGTGAATTTTCTGGAGCTCAGCTTGGTCATGATATCAAAGACTGCAATAACATATCCATAATTGATCCTTCGGTTTCGGTAGAAGTTCTTCAAATATATGTATTTACATATTGTAATATGTATTTTTTTACTTATCCAGCGAGTCTTTAATTTGATTTTGTGCCAGTCTCAAGAAGCACCCTCAACTTCTATTGAAACTATTGAAAGAAGATTTGAGGAAAACTTGCTCAGAAGTTCCAGTTGCATTCAGTCTCTTCTTGACCACAACAAGATCGGCATTGCTACAGGAAATTGGGGATGTGGTGCTTTTGGAGGAGATCCCGAAGTGAAGTCTATGATTCAATGGCTAGCTGCCTCTCAGGTAATTTGATCCCTTAAAAAACACTCACTTTGTCAGTTGACATAGTTTATTTTTTTATTTTTTTGATCAGCGATAGAAAATATTTTATTGATGAAACCAACAAATAAGCTTCCAAGAAGTTGACATAGTTTATATAGGGTGGTCTTTATATTTCTTACATGCAAGGGCTCTCTACTCTATCCAGTTCTTTTTTCCTAATCTTTCCTTTACTCAACATTCAGGCTTCAAGACCTTTCATTTTGTACTACACATTTAATGATGAGTCATCAAAGAACCTAGAACAGGTAAACTTGCATCTGCAAATACCATCATAAAGCTGTATTTGTTCATTTTGCAAAAATCAAGTTTCTCGTGGTGGCGGTTTCCAAGTAATCAACATTATGAATATTGTTATTTATCATCTATCGGCAGGTGACCCGGTGGATCCTGTCGCATGGATGGACAGTTGGAGACCTATGGAACATGCTGACAGAGTATTCATCCCATAGATTGAAGGGGAAAACCAAGTCTGGTTTCTTCACTTGGCTTCTTCCATCAATATCTACACGTTCTTGATGCTGGAGAAGCCCAACCAAATTGCCCAATTCACTGTTACGAGGAATAAATACATCTATGTATATGATTTTCTTATACCGTGCCTCCCTTCAAAGAAAGGATGTAAATCAATTCACTAACTTGTTATATTTGACTAATTAATTAATTGAGAATATATTAGTGTTTGAGTATATCACCAAGGACTTGATAATCGATCACAATAGCGAAAACATATCAATGTGATATTCACTATGCTGCTAATGCACAGAGAATTGCAGGCAGACTTTGCCATCGGTAACAAGTCCATAGTAGAAATTATAAGAGAAGCTTTCTCCTTATCTTTATTCAAGTACCCTGTTTTGCAGTAGGTTACAGTAAAAGACACCATATATATTAAACCTAATGATACACAGGTCCAATGTAACCCAATAATCAATAACAACGAATGGCTACGATCAAGAGGCTTATTGATCAAATAATACAGGAGGTACAAAAATGGGATGATGTTTAGATCCTTCACTCAGGCAACTACCACACGTGGAGTGTAAGAGGTCTCTAGTGCGGTTTTGGAACATACCCATCAACAGCAAAGTTTCTGGTAGCAGCAGGAATAGCCAAGGAAATTCCGTCCAGTTCAGGGGCTGCAATCACTTGACATCCCAAACGAGACCTGCAAAATGCCAAGCATAAGATTCAATCGAAGGTTGTACGCAAATAAAAAGGTTGCAACTTCATAACAAGCCACCTACGTTTCTGTTAGCCCAAAAGCCAAATCCAACATATCATTCTCCTCATCGGAAGGGTCTTCTAATTTATTGTAGTACTCCATATCCTACAGTAAGATTCTGCAGTTAGGCCTGCTTAATTTGGCTCCATCAAGTGTCAGACAGTGAAAATATAAGAAATAGAAAGAAAAACGAAAAGCAAATTCATCCCTAGTGTGAATAGCTCGCTTCTGCATAAGTAGGGCCATGTGATAAATACATAGCTTCTATATAAGTGAGGTCTTTGAGATTGAATCTCAGTACATATGTCTCGACAGAATAGCTCATAAAAATAGAGTGAAGAGTGTAAGAGTGTACCATTACAATTACATGACATGTTGAACAGGCAAGCGAACCTTCACATGCTCCTGAAATGACGAGTAAAAACATAATGAAGATGTGTCGGTTGAAAATGTCACGCATGCTATTACATCTACCAAATGGGTAAAGTATCAAACCACCATCATGTGAATCATATATAGGAGAACAAAAGCGAAAGTAATCAAGTTTAAAAGAGCAAGATCAGTTTGAATCCTCACCTTCAAGTTCAATGTCATTTTCATGAGCAGCTTCTAACATTGACATTCCAATGGGGACCTTAAGGTGCTTTTCCTCACCGTCCTTATCAACAAAGGTCACAGATATCCTGTAAACATAAACTATAAGAGGAAGATACAGCTGCAATGAAATCTAAGAAAATGTAAACGCGTGGCTGATATGCACAGTGATGGTGTACACCTCACTCAAGTGAAAGGAAAACCTACTCCTGCTAGTGAAGTGCAATGTTCTAATGCTGGTTGGTACGTGCACAAGAAATAACAACTTGAACCAATAAATTCCCAACTAAAAGCTTGATCTTTGAAAAAAAAAGTAAAAATATACTAGGCTACAAAACTTGCACATATATAAATTTGGAGCATGCATGCTCCATACATATATTACAAATGTTTATAAAGATGGTTCATCAAAATGCCCTCAACAACCTATAGTGTCATTGCACAATATTAAAAAGAATTTACAGAAGCAGATTCTTATTTTAGTACATTATCTCAGGACTATTAAGCATCAGAATTTTCATCAGCCACATATAAACTCCTAGAACGATCAAAACATCATGTTCTTACTTTCTGTGTCAATCCATTTAAAAACAATAGGACTTACATTTTACCCTGCTCACCATCAGCAGGTGTAGTAGAAAAGTGACGGCACTTCTGAAACACGGCACCCTGGAAAACCTTAGCTTCCGACTCTCGCTCAAACTATTTCAAAGAGCAAGGAAACAATAAACATACTTTCGTAGAAATAGGAACAGTTCTACCTTTCTTTAAAGTAAAATCAAATTCCGCATACTTGATTCCACTGAACTATGTACAATTGTAATCAAAATATCCAATACAATTTGCACTTGACCAACAACAATAATTCATTGGATTTGGAACTCTAGCTAACCCTCACAACATGTGTTTTTCAATTTAATTTGTATAAAGCCAAATGAAGTCGACCCAAAACACCACCAATAATAAACTGAATAATAACAACAAAAGGATTGAAAACACACCAGATGATGCATAAATCGAGGCTGAGGCCTTTGTAGAATTCCATTTCCAGCCAAGGAAATGCATTTGCCTGCATAAAACAATTAATCAACTATTACCCAGAAACCAAAATAACATGAAATAGGTAATCAAAAGAAGCAACATGCATAAATGAACAAAAATCAAACAGCTTTCACTTATTCTACCTCTGGAGAGCCCTCTGGCAACCCTAACACCGGCTCTGGAAAGCCTCGAGATTAACATTACCGTTTCAGGTTACGAAACCCTAATACACAAAAACATGAATCTCAGATTGCAGAGTTAGTTTATAAAAGCATTTGAGCAACAACGAGGAGACAAAAACCCTAAAACACGAATCAAACCAATGAATAAGGCAATAAAATGGAAATGGTTGAATAGTACCTGATGGGTCTGACGGAGAAGAAAGCTGAGGCAGGTTCAATATGTGCTTGCTCCTGTGGATCTTCTTCTTGGGACTGTAATGGCTTCCAAAAAAAGTTGAGGTTGTGGGTGTAGCTGCGTTGCGGCTCTGTTCTGTTCTGTTGAGGACCAGAATGTAGAAGAAGCAATTTTACATGG
This sequence comes from Geranium rotundifolium, assembly GCA_963920655.1. NCBI lineage: Eukaryota > Viridiplantae > Streptophyta > Magnoliopsida > Geraniales > Geraniaceae > Geranium > Geranium rotundifolium. Next base: position 24,724,357 of record OY987320.1, read on the forward strand.
GCCTTTCTGTGGGTTCTGTTTTTTCTGTTGGGCCTTTCTTATTTGCCAATCTTGGTTTTTATCTCTTTTGTTGGGCCCAATGTGATTTCGTTTATTTGATTTGTGTGCAAGAACTTGGGAATAACTACAGTGTAAATTAGGGGTGGGCATTTTTTACTCAAAACCGAACCGGACTGGGATCCTAACCGAATCCGAACTGAAGAACCAAAAATCGTGAATATCAAATTGGCTTTGGGTCTGAAAATTGAGAACCGAATCAATTTGGTTTCGATTCTGAGAATATAGAACCACTAATTAACCAATTAAGAACCAAACCAGTTTGGGAATTTTAATTAGTATTTTTTGTATCTCAATTTTATGTTTTTTTTTCATAAAAAGAGAGTTTAATCGTGTATAATTTTCACTATAAATTGAACAATATATGAATAACACATTAATTGAGTCTAATTAGACAAAACTATACACTGTACCAAAGAATTAATCATTCAATTGGGCCTAATTAGGGAGAAACGGAAACCGGAACTGGACAGTAGAACCGCCACCAGAACCGAACCGATGCCCACTTATTGGGTATGGATCTGGGTCTCTAAATTAAAGAACCGATTAATTCAGGTCGGTCCAATTATGACCGGTTCGATCCGGATCCAAACCATGCCCAGCCCTAGTGTAATTCATTACATGGCTACATGATTTTCAATTGGTTTTCTAAGTCATTATGGCTGTCTCATCAGACATTCATCGTAGATAAGCTGAATGATGTTTATATCAGATTTTTCGGCGACCATTATGATCAACTCTAGTAATTAATTTCGGTAGTGTATATGTATATTGTGTTTGTCTGATTGAGAAATTGATTTTGGGTTATACAGTTATGAAAATCAGTGAAATATATAAAGACGTGAACAAATGTATAAACATTAAACTTGAGTATCATATATTTCTTATGGATGTATATTTTCTTTCTAAATATTGAATCATACTTATAATTTATGGTCACATCTTTTCATTTCAAATATTGAATCATGTTTATGTCTTTTGGCATTAACTCTAGGCTTGTGTTGAAATTTCTCCGAGTCACGTTGTAACGAAAATAAAATAAATCAAAAGATAGTATAATGATGAAAGCATGGTGACAAGGCAACCTCAGCGTTGCACTATTGTACTGTATTATTAGGACGACACATAAATTCCACCGAAACAAGAAAAACACATGCATCGCAAAGTCCGCTTAATAATCATCAAGGGTTGCGGAGACCGCAGCAACAGAAAGCTCCGTGGTAATGGAACCGGAACGCGAAGAGCTGAGCCGGATTGGATCCGTCGAATCTGCAATCGGCCACTCCCACCGTCTTCTTCGCATTGTGGCTCCCGAACACGGTGAGGCACTTGCCGGTGCTCCGGGAGACCCAGAATCGGTACTCGCGGTGGTTCATCTTCTGCGGCGGGTTGTACGACTTCCAGTCGGCCTCCGCCGGGCTTTCCAGAGAGCTGAGTGATCGGAGGCTCACCGCGCCGTGCCTGTCCGCTGTGATGTACATGTGTCCGCCGGAGCATTTGTCCATGTAGTTGCTGAACCTGTGACAGAACAAAATAATTACATAAATGCCATTTTTTTTATATTACATCCCTCCTTTTAAGGAAAAAAAGACAGCAATATACATTTTGATACTTCAGTATCATAAATTTTATTTTAAAACAACTTACCCCTAAAACATCAAAACCACCAAAATTATCTTTGGAATTGATTGAATACCAAATTTATCACACAATTTAAGAGTATATTGGTCTTTTCAAATAAAAAATAAAAACTGGAAAATAAATTATTAAATTACAATTATCCCCCTCCCTCCTCACTGTTCGTCATCTTCTTCATGTCCCTCTGGTGTCGAGGTCGAGGGCGAGGCGGACGGAGGACCAGTCGGGGACATATGTGATTTCCTCCGGCGACCACCGAGACTGGGCTGATACACTCTAGAGCTCCATGAACACGATTCTTAGCCTTGGAATTGGACTCAACGCCCAACCCCTCACCATCTCAGACTTAATCTGCCGCTCTCGCCCCTTTACCGCCGCCGCCACCACCACCACCACCTACTCGAACCCCACACCCAAACCCTCCAATCCCAATCCCAGAACCAAACCTAGAACCCATAACACTAACCCCTCTCCACCACCCTGTCGTCCTCGCCAGAACCTTAACCCTCCTCCGCCCACACCTGTCTCTGCTTCTCCGACGGCTCTGCCGTCTTTTGTTGCAACATTCTCAGCCGCGACCTCCGCCTAATCGGCAGGAAGTTCCACGCCCTCGCCTACAATTTATGGGATCAACCAGCTCATCCACGTTGGCACCACCCGATTCACCGCCAGAGGGCTGTCGGAAGGGACGCCGGAGAAGATGATGAACATAGAGGAGAGGGGGACATTATTGTAATTTAATAATTTATTTTTAATTTTTAATTTGTTATTTGAAAAGACGAATATACCATTCAAATGTGAGATTAATTTGTTATTTAATTTAGGGTAAAAAAGTAATTTCATATTAATTAAATTATGGTTGGATATGGTTGAAATTGAATCAGGTCAATTCTAATGGTAGTTTTGGTATTTTAGAGGTAAATTTTTCCAAAATAAAATTTAGGATACTAGTTAAAAATGTAGGGTATGAAAGTGAGAAAAAAATATATTTAAATGTACAAAAGTGTCATTTTCTCAAATTATTATTGTGATTAAAATCAATCACAATCATCAAATTAATAAAGAAAAATTGCAGCAAAAGAAACAGTACACAAAGATATTTTTGCAAAAAGCTATCATGTTGTATGTTGATGGTAAGAAAAGTTATTGTTTATATTTCTTTTTGTAAAATGCGTGTATTTTTAAATTCTCATTTTAATTTTAATGTTTTATGGTGTTGAATCTTATGTATCACGATAGTTACAAAGTCTATTATATATTTTGTGGTGTTGTATCTTATGTATCGCGATAGTTACAAAGTTTTCTTTTTGAAGGTTCGATAGTTAAAAGTTTAATACACGTAAAAACAAGTTTTGGTTAAATGTTAAAAGACCAATTCAACTAAGAATATAAATATTACATACCCCGTACTCATAGATGTCTAAAAAGTATAAAAGTTGAAAAATAACCTATTTAACATGTGTTAACTAATTTGAGTTGTAATTTCAGAATGCTTATACTCGACCTTAAATGATGTAAAATATATTTACATATTCTAGGAAACAAGATATTTCCAATAGTATATCACAAACTCTAAACGAAAAAGAGGTGAATGAAAAATTGAATCTCAAAGTTGATCATTTGAAATGATGTTAATAAAGTCACGTTGTGCAGAAAATCGTATAAGATTTCACCTAAAGCATGTGAATTTAAATATTTTAAGACATCAAATAATCAATCTTACCTTTCAGATGCACACATTCTAATGAAAAATCATATCAAGTGGTTCGAAACATGCACTTTAAGCTTTTTTTTTAAATGTGAGTCAGATTTTAACATGACATGAATCGCATACCTGTGGTAGCCAGAAGCAGAGCCAGAAGTGGACTCCCAACCAAAATAGGTATTGACATCAGGAGACTCATTGTTAGGAACAGAGTAAAGGCCTCTATCACTGGACTCGACGAGGTCCGATTGCAAGGCTCCGGCGATGAGAGAGTTGTCAAAGGCCGTCATGTGCGGGTACTTCTCGCTCGCGGGGCACTGCCTGGCGTCGCATTTCGAGCACTGGCTGCACAGCCTGTGGCCGTCTACGGCTCCTGAGGCCAAGCCACAGGCACTGATCACTATGGCAATGAGGATTGTGATGTGCAGAGTGGTGAGAGAGAGCTTGTCCATTTTGATGCCTATGGACTAAGGTTTTGTTGCTATGCTCTCAAGCTTTGGTTTTGTAAGTTGAGAGTGAGACAAGGGATGGTGATTATTATGGTTGTCTATTTATAAGAATGTACATATGAATCATGGATGGGTACCTTGTTCTTTGTCCCACAAATGAAAATTCGGAAAATGACTTGTTAAGGCGTCATGTGCTTTATTAATGACAAAAAAAATATATATTGTTTGATTAACGAACTGATTAAACACTCGAACTTGAGTTTAACATATTTATGTTCGAGTCTCGCTACGGTATTTATCCCGCCTTTATCTACAACCTCTATTTTGTATGAACTTTATGTTTCGTATAAAGTATATATAACGAAAATGTCTATGTTTTTAAAAAGTTTTTTAGGATTTTAAAATATGAATATATGTTACAACTTTTTTTTGTTTTTTCTTCTCATTACAATCTGTATAATTTCATTTTTAGTTAAAATTATTTATTTGATAAAGTATTTAAGAAGAAATAATATTTAAATATACGCCAATTAAAGTTGTGTTTTTAAAATTATGACTCTTTTTTTTAAGAAAATAGTTAAAAAATAATAATGAACATACTTTAAGCAACTACTTAAACAAATTACCTTTCAAATTAAATCAGACGATTAAAATGGTAAAACTTTAAATTTTGTTTTTTTATAAAAAAATCTCATATATATTTTGCACGAAAAAACAAAGTTTAGATACATTTTTTTCCATTAACGTATGCACAAATCTTGCAGAATATGTACATGACACGGTTTTGCGTTTTTCCATGAAATTTTGTAAATGGATATATGATATGTATCGTTTAGAATTAGATGAAACACACTCTCAATGCACACAGGTCGAAATACTAATAAAATACAATCAACGAATAAACTATATCACGATAATTTGTATCACGTAGTAACAAGATTCATATTTTCTGCAGGTAAGAATCTAACATATATGGTCCATATGCTAAAATTTGTTGATCAGTTGATTCCAAATAATTGATTTTGACATACTAAGAAATAGGAAAAAATTGAAGTGAGGGCTTTGGTCTGTGATGATTACAAACATCATTGGAGAGCAGCTAGCTGTACCATGTTGCCTGTTTTTCTTGTTAAGTTTTCTTGCTCACTAATTTCTTGTGCTATACACACAAAATATGAAACATTTTCTTGTTAATCTTTCATTTACTGCCAACCATTGTGTGTCCCAAATGAATGTCTTGTACCAATTCAAATTTATGTTTTTTTATTTTAATTCAATCCTAAACTTACCCTTTTGGATTAATCCTAAAGTTTGGCATGATTCTAGAACAATTTGGTTTTAAAATTGATCGCTGAACCTGGTCAGACTAAATGGTGTGTTGTATTAGATGACGAAACTAAATTAACGTGAACAATTAACAAAATACTCTAAACTGAGCTCGGTTGGAAATCTAATTCCTAACCGAGCTCTGATACTACATTACACGTCACAATCTAATCCAAAATTCAATTTGTTGTGAATTTGCCTTATAAAGTCCTAAACTCAAAATTTGATAATTCAAAGATCGGAAACAAATATTTCAACAATTTTTTTTATGTGATGATACAAATCTGCATGCATTTATGTACAAACTGTAACAACTCGAGGAACCCATTTGGGTTCTCTCAAATCCAAATCCCATAATAGAAAAAACATATGTACACACAAAATGACACTGGTTCTTCTTACCCTGCCAATCGCAGGTGGTGTTGATCAGAACAACCTTAAACTTCCGAAAAAACAAATTATAAGTACGGACATTTTTATTGGCCTCAAGAAAGGCGCGAGCCAGAGATGACCTGTGGATGGCTCTATGCACCAGTGACGCAAGAGAACAACCTATGGCTCCTAAACCTCACCAGTTGCTTGGGTGGCGCGGGCGAGGCTCCACCGCCTATTCTCTCCTCCTGCCACGGCGAATATGCAAGAGAATGGCCTCCATAGGACTTGTTTCGCCTGTGCCTGCTGAATCTTGAAGCATTCTCATCTTGAGGCGCCATGAACACATCGCTTTGGTCACCAGAAAGGTAGAAGTCTGCAATATTGTAACTAATAGCCTCGCCTGAGGAGAGGCATTCATATTGCTTCCGGGTTCTGCTTCTCTTGATCGCCTTGTAAACCATCGGGATTAAACCCTCCATCGAGGCCAGAATCGAATAACAATGGGTTTTGAGGGAATATAGGGGAAATTGGCAGACAGAAGTAGAGTTTGGCCTCTTATTGTAGCTATGTGACTTGCAAGTCTTCACACGTTATCTGGGTTTCGAGACCTGAAATGGGAAAAAATCAACCAAATCAACCACCTACCAAAAGCAATGTGTATTTTATTTGAACAAGTAAACCATAGAAACAAATCTATATACTATATATAATACAAACATCAAGGGTTTACTTGGGAAAGATTTATTTCCAATCTTATCCACCAAAACCAGTACTTGACATGAAAATATATCAGGATATGAACATTATTTAAAAACATGGGTTGAAGTCGAATTTTAGCAGCAAGTAGCGACCAATGTTTATTTCATCCTCAAGCCGCAACAACTCCATTTGTCTTAAATCCAGCACACTTTGATCTACAAGTCACGTGTGAAAGGAATATACCAGAGATGGAGGACTAATCATAGAGGTATTAACATATGCATACATTAGTAGAACTGTATCTATATTCAAGGCCAGAGAGAAAGATTTAAGAAACTATAATCTTTATGTGTCGTTCTCATGGGGTCAACTATCATTTTATTTCTCTCCATTATAAATTGTTCCTTCCTCCACATTTCTTCTATTTTCTAGACTTTTGGAACAAATAAGCATCATCGTCATAATCATCATCTTGTTGACTTGTTCAAGGCTCAAGTTTTAGGCATGTTCATCCAATCGGCAATTGCCAGAAAGCATCTACTTATCCTATAGCCTGCAAGCAAAGCATAACAGAAAATATATATATAGCCCAAAATAATATTCTTCAATGATAGAATAAAGAAAAAAGGATTTTATAGTTGTATAGAATATAATATAGAAAGTTTACCGAACACATCCAACTTACGAGCTAATTTTTCTTCACTACAGTCCACAGTAAGTAAAGCCAATAATGTCAAGGGGAAATAGAAATAGGAATAATAACAACAGTCAATAAAAGCTTGGAATAGACATATAGCGTTACCTCATCAGCCTCTTGGAAGATTTCTACAACTTGTGTGGTCCTCGAAGCATCTTCTTTCGCACATCCTTTCCACTGCTAGAACGTAATAGAAAACGATATCTGATTACTCTAAAATAAACATCCCAAATTGCATGTTGTCAACGCGTATGCATATATCTTTGCATAGAAGTGCTTTATTGCAGTATTCATATGAGGTTTCTGATGATGTGTCAACTAACTACTTCAGATAAGCTTGATGGCGCTCGGTTGACTTCTCAGAACCGCCTTCTTCACGCATTCACCATGTATATTGCCTTCTGCATCTAGAAGCTCGCCTGACCCTTGAGACATATTCATTCTGTTTCTGCTATCGGGTTATTGCAACTCTTTCTGGATACACAAAATAAATATACAGCTTTCCTGAACATGTTTTTTTTCAGGGAAAGAAATTAACAATGGTAAAGAAAAATACGGTGAATGACATGTTTTTCAAGGTACATAATATGAAACAAAGCATGGATTTGAATGCAAATAATTTCAAGTAAAACAGTTTGAAAATTAAATTACATGAAGAGTAAAGTACAAGAATGGTTCTCACTTCTTGGTAGCAATTCTCAATTGCTACTTGGAAAACCACTATGGTTATCCAAACTTACTCTAAAAGAAGCCGAGGAAAAAATGAAAGTAATAAATCAAACATGAAATAACTGGTTCTTGTAGCATAGCTTCCAATCCAAATCCCCCGAAGCAGCTAGGCTTCCTCTATCTATGGTGATGGACTCTGCACATGAAAATGAGGACTGAGCGGGACAACTATCTCTGTCTTTCTCATCACCTCCTGCTTTGTTATCAATGGTTTTAGCAGAAGCAACGCCATTTGTTATTGCACACTCATTATTAGCATGGACCAGCTCAGGACTCGAACGCGATTTTGACAGCTCATCACTACAAACATTGGCATCTTCTTCATCATCAGACAAACATCTACAGCAATCAAACTCGTCCATCTCAAAAATACGGCTGACCAATCCTTCTCTCCATGATATCCTCATACGAGGCTGAGACATATTCTCTGACATAGAGCTTGAAAACCAGGAGGCTCCATTTTCCCAAAATCCATGGATTCGGTTAAGACCAGTAGACTTGGAAGGCGGGGTCATACAGTCGAACTGAAAACTAGAATTGATCGGATCCCACATTGATACCTGGCTCTTCGGTGACAACCTTATTGAATCAAAAGCTTCAGCAACTGAACCAATTTCAGAATCAAAGTTCCTCGTCAAACGATCCTGAGTATTCAACCAAGGGATGCTGACATGTCTATCTGAGCTCGAGTCTGATTGCGGGGTCTTCATAACATTCTCACTACCCAAAGAGCACGCGGACAAAGGAGATACCGAATCAGGCACATTGTCAAAACCCAAGAGCCCATTTGGAGAAACCAAAGAAACACTCCTCCTCCTACTAGTATTAGTAACAGAACTAGTCACCTTACCATCAGAACATAATTCTGAATGCACCACGCGACCAGACAAGGATTCGGAAGGAGAACACAGCGCATCAGGATCAGCTAACCGCTGCGACAGATGAGACCCGTCTTCAGAATCCTCGCTCTCCTCCTTACAAGGAGACAAAAGCCAATGCACTGAAGCATCGGTAGGTAAAGGGATTGGAGAAACACTGCGAGCTTCACCAATCCCTACAACATTATTCACATCAACATCTTCATCACCATCTAAACTATCAGAAACATTAACTTCTTCAAAACCCAATTTACAATCTCCTACAACAAGAATGCCCCTAGGCCTACACTTCCTCTTATCACTGACCCCAGAGAGGACATGACCAGCACCATAACAAGCTGGCGTAACAGCTCTCGGGAGCACCAAAGACCCACATTGTATCTCCGGCGACACCGAGGGCTGAACAGGAGGGGTTTTAGCTTTGCTATCTGAATTAAATCCCTCATTTTTATCAACATCACAGAAAAAATCAGACCCAGTTGGAAACTTACTCAGAGGAGTACAATCAACTCTATTTGATTCATCACACTCATCTTCCACATCAGTCCCCACCAGACCCTTCTTCCTCCCCAACCCTTCAGGCTTGCAAGTCTTCTCCTTTACCCCATTTCTCGAACTGGGCTCCTTCGATCTCTGCGGCTTCGGCGCCACAACCTTTTTCTGGGAATTTTCCTTTCTGGGTCTCGAAATCGGAGTTCTGGACAGAAATTTTCTGGGTCTACTGGGGGAAGATTTTGCAGAAGAAGAGGAATGGGAGAGCAAAAACCTGAGACAGCCTCTGGGGGCTTCAATGGAGGTGTTGCTGCTGCTACAACTCAACCTGGAGTTGAGATCTTGCAGCGGACTCCGAGGACTGTCCATCTTTCTCCGGTCGATCATGATTTTCTTCTTCTTCTTCTGGGTTTTTGAGGACGACGATGGTGGATTCATTTTTGAGCGGGAGCAATAACAGTATCTATGTGATCGGTACTGTTGCTGTACGAAGTGGATTTTAGATCTTCGGTTCCTAAAATGGCTGTGTAGTGAATCTGGTGATGGATTTGGATTTGAATTTGAATTCAATGGAGGGACTTCGAGCTCCGAGCCGCTTTGGGTCTCTGTCCCTGGTTTTGTCTCATAATTACGGAAATGCCATGGGTTTTTGCTAGTGTTGTGGGGCCTGCGTCATGGGACTTTTCGAAATGTGTCAAAAATCGAGACTTGTTTTTATCTGGACATTTACGAAAATTTATCAAGATGTAAATGTCCCATGACGCAAGACATTACACTCATTTTTAAGTTTTACGACTTAAAACATAAAAGTGTCAAGTTTTTTATATTTATATTTTCTTTCTTATAGGTTTTCTATTCTATATACATACTCTTTAAAGTCGTGAAATCACTATTCACTGACACTATTCACGAAAATTCACGGTTCACGTGCATTGTTCATACGAATTTTTCCAGATATGTTTTTCGATCAAGCATTCTCCAGCGACTGTTTTACGTCACCTCCACTCCGGTTAGGCTCTGGGCCTCCAATAAGTTTCTTCCAAGCAGTTCGAGGAGTTTTCTATCCTCACCGCCGACAAGTAAGGTTCTGCAGCCCAAGTCCGGTCGTTTTGATTGTCCTCCCGTCTTCGTCAAAAGCGTGTGAGTCCGACGCGCCGTCACACGCCTTTGATTCTCGTTCGCCAAGTTTTCTGTGTTCGCTGATTTTGCTGAGTTGAGTTTGCACGGTCGTAGTTGTTTGAAATTGTTTCGCACCGTCGTAGTTACTTGAGAACTTTAGTGATTTTTCTTAAAAATCACTTTTGCACCGTCGTTGTGCGACGTAGTTGCTTGAAAAGTTTGGTGATTAATTTTAAAATTACCTTGCACCATTGCTATGCGACGAGTTGTCGCACTGTCATTATATGACGTAGTTGCTTAAAATTTTTTAGTGATTCTTCTTTAAAATTTGTTCTCATGTCCGTATAATCGACATGATTGAAGATGTTTTGCACTGTCGTTATTCGACGTAGATGTTAGCTTTCCTATTATTCTTGTTTCACGTGCAAGACTTGTGTTACACGGTTTGCACGTGAGGGAAGTGTTAATATAGTTAATTAATTAGGGTTTCCTGTAATTCGGACTCCCGTAATCCGGACATCCCGTAATTCGGACTCCCGTAATCCAGACATTCTGTAATCCGGACACCGCACGTGAGAGGCATTATCGGGCATCAAGCATCATGAATCTCGTCATCATCAGGCATCTGACATCATTGGGCAGCCGCTATCTCGCCATCAACCATCATGCATCTAGCAATCATTGGGCATATGTTATCTCGCCATCAGCCATCAAGCATATGACAATCATTGGACATTTGATATCTCGCCATCAGTCATCAACCATCTGGCAATCATTGACATATGCTATCTCGCCATCAGCCATATGACAATCATTGGGCATCTGTTTTCTCGCCATCAGACATCGGGCATCTGGTATCATCGGGCAGCTACAATCTCCCCATCTATCATCGGGCATCATGCATCATTCAGCACATACGGGCATCCGGCATCCACCATCGGCCGTGAGCGGCGCGCATCCACCATCTTCAATCCTCACCACATCACTTTGACATCATTCTTGGCAACAGCAACCCTCGTCACAACTCAATACTATCAAGTTTCAAACTCAATTCTAGTTTCACTGCATTAAGTTTGAGAGGGGCTGTTAGATTATAGGAATAATGACTCTTTGTTATACCTAACTATAGCGAAATGACACTTTCATACCTTAACTATTTTAGTCTCTTTTTTAGTACCCTGACAATTTTTTTGTGACAACCTACATCTAAAATGCCTAAAATACCTAAACTACCCTTTGTTTAAAAAATCAAAAATTGAATTAATTCAATTTTGTTTATCTTTTGTTCAATTTGATTTATATTTAAGATGCAATTACAATTATGCTTCCACATCTAAAACTAAATTTGAACCATTTCAAATCCGAATTGATAAATCAAATTGGACCAATTATATTCTAATTTTTTAAACCATGGGTATTTTAGTCATTTTAGCATATGTTGTCTCAAAAAATATGTTAGGGTACCAAAAAAGAAAAAAAAATAATTAGAGGTTGAAAGTGTCATTTCGCTATAGGTAGGAGTAACAAAGTGTCATTATCCCTAGATTATATTAGGTTTTCTATATTTATGTTTTCTTTATCACATATATTAGGGTATCCTATTCTATTCATATTGCCTCTATAAATAGAGCTCATTTGTAATTTCGCAAGACACACATCAATAATATTTCCCTCATTATTTATATTAGTGTGATTAAAAACCTTATTCAAAATCAGTTAATATTGCACTGTTTTTAAGAATTGCTCCAAGGAAAATTATTTTTGTACGTTGAATTGATAAAATATCTAAAGTTATATTTTTATTTGAATTAATATGTAATTTTAATGAAATTTAATTTAATTTATTTAATATTAATATTATATATTTTAGGGGTAATCTAATTTTTATATAGATATATTGTCATTTTTTTCACTTAAATACATATATTTTTTAAAAATGAAAATACCATTGTCATGATTCATTTTGCTCACTCTAAGTAAGACCGTAAAATTGAAATCTATGTTAGTTTTATTTTTTTTTATTACTTATGAAATAACTCAAATGCTCATCGAAATTCTTTAAAATTTTAAAACGTGTTATTGTTGCCTTTTTTTGGAAACGTGTTATTTTAATTAGTCTTGTTGGAATTTATTCGTTCAAATAAGTTTATAATGCTACTTCATCTTATATTGATCGAAACAAAAAATTTAGGAATAATGACATTTTTTTATTACTTATATTGATCGCGAAATGACAGTCTCGTACTTTTAACTGATGACCTCTATTTTTTAATATCATGCCAATTTTTTTTGACAACCCACGGTAAAATGATTGAAATACCCTTTAATGATTTTTAAATTTTCAAAAAGTGTCATGAATAGTGAATTGGTTCAAATTCAACCGATTCAAATAAAAACCTAGAATTGAACCGGATGAAATTAGAAATTGTCTCAAATGTCCTCCAATAGAGCTAACTTTTTTGAAAATGACATTGAAATTCAGTATATGTAATTGCCTTAAACCATTAACATCAATTTCTCACAAAATTATAAAATCACTGCAACTTATGTAACTCCAATTCTCCAAAACCAAAACATCAACATGAATCAAGCAAACAATAAACCAATATGTCATGTAAAATCGAATAAAGTTGATATTTAAATCCATCCCCAGACCTTGATCGTAAGATCCACCTTTCAATCGAAGTTCTTGATGGAGGCGGCGACGACGACCCTCCCCCTGGGTTGCGCCGCCCTCATCCCAGAGTATGTGACCTTGATCCCAACCTTCCGCTCCTGAATCCGCCCACCTTCGCCCTTATGTTCGTGATCATGATCTTGATTGGCACGCCGCCACGCTTGTTTAGATCTGACCGGAGCGGCCTCGCCGACTCAGCGTCCATATCCACTGACCAGGAGAAGACCAGGCAGAGCGCGGTGGTGTTTTGGTTGGAGCTGACAAAGACGGGGGCGTGACGTTGCCGAGTGCGATGAAGATATCATCGAAGAAGGCATAGACGGTGAAGGGCTCGTAGAATAAGTAGTTGTGGTGGTTAGGGTTGTGGGCAGAGACGGTGAGGTTGAGGAGGGCAGAGAGGTGGGAGGAGGCTGCGTCGGGGGAGGTGGTGAAGTTGAGCATGGTTCAACATTGGTTTTTAGTTTCTGAGCTAGCAACTGCTCAAGTTAAAACAGTTCAATTAAAAGTAGTTTAAGTATTTTAGGGATAGGTTGTCAAAAAAAAATTGCCAATGTAGTAAAAATGATTATTTATTAATTAGTGCATAAGATTGTTAGTTTGCGATAGTTAAGTGTAGTAAAGTGTCATTATCTCAAAAATTTATGAAGTTTAACTCGAAATATATACTAAATTATTTTAAAAATCAAATTCAAAATAAAAATAATAAAATAATACTAACCCGGTAATCAAATCCTAAATCTCGTTTTGATTTTAAGTCGTAAAATAATACTAACCCGGTAATCAAATCCTAAATCTCGTTTTGATTTTAAGTCGTCACACTAACTCAATTTGAATGGGCCAAAAGACATGAGTTTTATTTCATTAGATCATTTCAGCCAAATACTTTATAAACCACAAGTAAGATTGTAAAGAAGTCGAAGTTGAATTTAGTTGTATAAACATGAGCTCTTTGGAGTCAGAGTCAAATTGAGGTTTGATTCAACTCGTTTACACCCCATAGGCAGAAGTAATAAAATAAAACAATCATTTTAGGAAAAAGGAAAAAATAGAATCAGTATATATTGAAGGAAAAACAGAAAATTCAAGAAATACGGGTCAAAACAAAAAAGAGTGGTCACTCAGTGGAGCTACAGCATTTCACTAACAAGCAAGCCTTAAAGTTCATAAACAGAATCTGAAATTTTCTCTCATTTTCTTGGCAACCAAACAGAGGATTCACCGAGCGGCGAAAGAGTAAAATGGGCGGTGTTGTTAAGGGCGTTGTACTGGACGAGTCGGTGCTGTTCGCTCCAGAAGACGGAGGCCAAAATCTGCATCCCGGAATCGAGCGTCTTCTCCGGAAGCTCCTCCATTCCAAGATCCGTACGGTATTAATTTGTCATAGCTGCTCTCTGAATATGTTTTGATCGGAGAAATGCTGTTCCTCTTACATGCATGTGGATTTTTGTTTGATTTGAACGAAATCAGATAGAATTGGAATTCGTAGGTTTGAAGATTTTGATTTTTTGTGCTGTATTTGTGTTGAATTGACCTTTACATTTCGCATTATATTTTTTTGTAGGGGTTTTCTTATGATCAGGAACTTTCTGCTGACAAGGTAATTTTCTATGTTGCTCCTTATTTATCAGCTGAACGAGTATTGATTTGTTTAAGCATTTGCATATGTACATCTCATAATTTCAGCTACTTCCCTTTTTACAGTAAAACAGTTTGTTGCATGCATCAATTGGGTCCTCTCATTCAATCATTTTACGAGTTTAGCTACAAAAGCTAGTAAGATAGGCTCCCACTCCGTATATTGCGGCAGCGGGTAGTTAAAACTGTGATTTTAAGGTCACTTATGGTTAGTTGAGGGATGGAATGTTCTGAGTATATATGGCCATTGAGGATTGGTGAACAAAATGTGATGACAAATACCATTGTACTGTATCTGTATCTCCCCTCGATCATTGTGATTCCCTTTTACTAGTTCAGTTGCAAATGATGATATAATTGTTGATAATCGTGTGAACCAAATCAGGTGACGATTCTTAAAAAAGTGGCGGCGGTATATTTGTTTGATTGCTTTATGTTGAATGCATCTTCTACCCATGAAGAGGTTATGCAAGCCTGGGGTCACCTTGGAGGCACTGTTTTGCATCTTGTTTCTGATAAGAAGAAGGATGCCTATACTAAACTAAGCAATCATGGTTGGCTGACCATAGTTCTAAGTGAGTATTACTGCACCCACTATTTCCTGAAAAAGATAAATGTGCTCAGGTTTTTGGCTGATGTACTATGTGAAAATATGGACAGTATAATTAGTTTTAGAGTCCCATGTATGAAGACGGATGTTTTTCCGATCCTCAAACTGGTGTAGCTCCTCGTATGGGCAGTATTCTAAGAAAAAAAAGCAGCATCATTAAAACAGTTGAATTGCTTCCTGATTGTTCTTTTGAGTATCGGTTACTACAAAAATAAATGCCTTTTAAGAAATTTGAATTTCATGACTTGTTGGCTGCTAAACCTCACACTCTTCTGGTTTCAGATGTTGAAGATGCCAGTGCTTGCAAAAATTCAGGCTTGCTTTATATCAACAGTTTAGAAGAGTTGCCATTGACTATTTGCCACTTAAATAGAAAGGTTGTGGTTTCTTTGTACTGAATTTAGACCTGAGGTACTAAAATTGCAATGTAAACAATACCATGCACTGTTTAGTTTATTGCTGATAAAAAAAATACAACAATACCATGCTTGCAAATACTTATTCTGAAGGTGTTATGGAAACTGGTAAATGCAGAAACATACTACTTATTAAATATCAAATTTGATTGAAATTCTATGCAAATACAAATAATGTCAACCATGGTAACTGATACTCTAACGAGTGCTTCTTCAGGATTTCAAGAAGATTGTACGTTTTATTTCCAAACTGTAGCTGTATTCTTATTGGCAATTGTGTGTGTTGTTTGTTCTGCCATATTCCTGTGCAAAGTGTATCCAGTAGAGCACATTTTTTTATGTTTTGAGATTGTATATTTTCTTCCATTTCTTTAACTTCATCAGATGAACTTTATTTGTCTACATTGTACACTCCTGCCTCTTCGTATTAACTTATAGTTCATATCTGAGGACACTGACTCAAATCTTGAATATTCTTATTTGTTCGAATTTTAGTGTTTATCCATTTTTTATTTGAGGCTCCATGGAATTAACTCTGCACGGGAAATGTATGTAAAATTCAAAAATGTCCAAAAATGCTTGTTCTCTTCATTTTGTGATGAAAACTGTGAAATGGTGGTAGGTGTTTGCTTGCTGCTGAACATATTGTCAGGATTTAAATAATAATATTTGGGCACCTTATCATTTATCTTCAATGCGTTCTGTTTTTAGTATTAATTGTTTCTTATTAGGAAATGAAATGATTGCTGTTTGCCAATGATTTCATACAACAAAACTATATTTGTAGTATATTACACATTAATACTTCTGAGGCATTTTGAACAGGCAGTGGATGAGAATGTGGTGACAGTTGGTTACATAATGAAGCCTTCCCGTGTAGAAGATTTTGCCAAGGTGAGCCATGTATGTTGAAAATTTAAGGGAATTGATGTCCTTAGTTAAAGGTGTTATTCCAAAAGCTTGAACTATTTGACGACGAGACCCAACTGCTATACATGAAGCAGTCTCAAACAACATACATACACAATCAACGTGAGATATAAAGAGTATGCATGAAAGTAATATTGCTGCGGTTTTGAATCACAAACTTTAATGTGGCTTCAGTTTTGCAATTTTCTGTTACATACAGTATTTGAACTCTGAAGACAATCTGAGGCTTACACTTTATTGTGAATTATGCAGAGAGGTGCATTTCCTCTGTGCCCTACTCAGAATGGGTTAATGTTCATGCCCATCACTTTTGAACTCCCTCTCTCATCCCAACTGAAAGAAGTTGATATAATTCTCCACAAAGCAACTGATGAAATTGTCTCCATTGAAATAAGCAACTCTTCATTGAATAGGATCACTTTTACTGAGGGTATGCAGGAGTTGGAAAGGTAGTTTTGCAGCGTATTGATGTATCTTTGTAATACAAGGCATTAAGTGTAGTAAATAAATAAACTCATTCAAATCTTACTTGCATTACATTTTTACGTTGAAATTTGTGATGTTTTTAACTGGCCAAATGCAAAAGAAAGTACTCATCATCTAATAGTTCCATTCTTCTCACAGATACATGGAAGGACATCCAGAGTTCTGTACAGTTGACCCCCTTACTAAAATTTATCCTGTAGTAGATAGGCTAGAAATCCAACAGATTCTACTTGGGCTGGACGACCTCGGCAAGGAAGGCCGCTGTAAAATCAGGGGGGCCCATTTTCTCCAGGTCATTTTTTCATGAAAATTCTTAGTGTAATGTTTTGCATTGTATTTAATATTCTTTGTCATGTCTTTGCCATGTTGAACATGTTTGAATACCACGAGAGTGCTTGAAAGCTCACCCTGGAAATCCTGTTACTTTTAGCTAGCTGTGTCATTGTGTATACTCCTTGCCCCGGAGGCATAGTTCAATGTTGCTCTGCTATTTTCATCTCTGTTAATTTAAGAACCGTGGTGTCAGAAGAAGAAAAAACAGGAATGGAAAAACTTGCTTTTTAATTGACCATTTACCAGGGGTTTATATCAGTGCATATGCCTTGAAATTTTCAGGTTCGTAGATATTTGAATTATCACAATTAAGACTCTATGATATGACTGATGCACAGTGGAGTTTCTTAAAACTCAACATAACTTTCCCTGAAATCTGGGCTTAATTTTGCAGGTTAACAATTTTAAGGAACATTTGGTTGAGAGACTATCAGAAGCTAAACTTTCTCTTCCATGCATAGTGAAGCCTCAAGTTGCATGTGGTGTTGCTCACGCTCACAGCATGGTACTAACTTATTCACTTTGAGTCCCGTTTATGATTTTATGAATTGAAATATCATCACCATTGCAGTTGAAGTTAGTTGAGTAACCCAAATAAAAAAGTATTTTTAAGAAGTCAACATTTTCCTTGCCAGTTTCAGCTGGTACCATGCGAAAAGAAATGGCGATCATAGAAAGGATGCAGGGAATGAATTGCTTAATTTGAATGAAAACAGATATATCTTTGATTCAGTTTGCATGAATTTATCATATTGCAGCTTTAGGTTCTTGATTTATCTTTTTTAATACAAGACTTGGACAGGGATGGTGTTAGAAAGTGGTTCATTTTGTTTGCATAGGTAACATTGAACATCTATTCACTGTAAACATGGCTAAGCAGTTAGATTGCTTGTCTGAGAGATTCAATATGCCTCAAAAGAATATACAGCATATGAAAATAACAGACATTTACCCAATAAGCATATTGGCAACTGTCTAGGTATCTTGCTTGGGTTTGTCTAAGCATACTTTTCTTTAATTTAGATATGGTTCTTATTACAGTATTATAATTGTAGAATAATGGTCTAAATGTCTTATCTCTACAGTTTGACAATCTATATTCCTTCATTACAGGCAATTGTCTTCAAGGTTGAAGATTTTAAGGATCTGACCGTTCCTCTTCCGGCTATTATTCAGGTGAGTAAGGATATAACCGTCTTATGACTTCACTAAAACTTTCTTTCTATACAAAAGTTAAAAAGTGCTTTGTACAGTTTTCAGTGTGATATGTATGTTTAATTATAAGTTTGTAAATCAGATACAGTGTATGTTTTGTGCTCTTATGTAATCAGTTTGACAGATACTTTTTGCGTCCTGTTTGAACACATGGATGTTAAGAATGCACGGTTCAAGTGATTTATGTATTGGATTTACAAGGGAAATAATTGGTACCTCTTTGAATGAAATCATAAGTAACTTGGATGCAGGAATACGTGGACCATTCATCCACTCTCTTCAAATTTTATGTCTTAGGGGAGAAAGTTTTCCATGCAGTTAAGAAGTCGACGCCTAATGCGGAAATCTTGATGAAGTTATCTGAAAGTAATGGACTCAAACCATTAACTTTTGATAGGTACCATCGACGCTTGCTTTTATTCCTTGTAACTTAAACGCTAACTGTTTCCATTCCTTTGGTTATTGCTTCATTCATGTTTAAAAGTTGATTTGTCCATATCCTTTCGGTTTCTCTCTGCAGCTTAAAATCTCTACCCATTGCCAAGGATAAGCAACATTCTGGAGATGCAATTTGCTTGAAGGAGAATAAACAGCACCTTGACCTCGCTCTTGTCACTGGTGCTGCCAATTGGCTTTCGAGGAAGCTTGATCTTACAGTTTTTGGCTTCGACGTTGTGGTACGTTGCCAACTTTGCTTTACTCTTAACTTTATCCCAATTGCTAAGATTTTTACGATCAGTACTTAATTGGGGGAAGAAAATTCAACTAACAAGCTTTGATATATGTCGCTCTTATCACTATGTCAAAAACCATTGAAAATCATATGCCAAAAGCCTCAAATATCAAAATCTTTAGAATAAACACAAGAACAAAAAAAGTGTACTCTCCACCAGTCTGTTCATGCAATCATCGAACATCTCTCATATGCCTATAGGCCTTTAGGACGATAGCATTTGTGTCAATGATGGGCTCATTACGAGCATCTAAATGATGATATCCTGCTGTATTTGTTTTGACACCCTTGTCCGTTGAGGAATTTGCAGATTGAGGAAAGCAGCGGCGATCATGTGATTGTGGATGTAAACTACCTGCCATCATTCAAGGAAGTACCAGATGATATTGCAATACCAGCCTTTTGGGATGCAATCAAGAGAAAATTCGATTCGAAAAAGGCATGAAACTAGCGATAAATTGACTCTATTAGTGTCATTATAGTTGCTTTTAACTGAGGTTGCATATACTGGCGAACTTAAAAAATCAGATGCCTTATAAGAAGGCTGGCGAGTTGTAATCTATCAATTACATAACATTCCACACTTCAGCTCAGATGGACTCTATTTCTAGCCAATAAATGGACTGTAGCTCGTTTGATATCCGTAAAACCTCCTTTATTGCATTCAATATTCTAGGGCAGGAGCTCACTGTTTTTTGGGGAAGAAAATAAATGTTGAACAATTTCAAGAGATGACACATTGGAAAACAACATTTAAATATTGTCTTTTGGCATTAACTTATACTTATGAAGTGTGACACTGCAACGGTTTGAGTCTCATACTATTAACGAATAGGTCTGAATTTTCGTTCGGGTGATTAAAAAATATTCATAGGAAGTTTGAGAAATTGTTCTTTTTAATATTTGAATAATTTTTATATCTGTAAAAAGTTAATGCGGCAAATATGAAATAATTGAGCCAAAGTGAAGTGAAAACAATTTTGACATTTCAAAGAATAGAGAAGAAAAAAGCAATGAATGAAGCAAATGATGATCGCAGTGATGTCTATAAATCGCAGTGATCTCCATTGACTTCTCCCATATCGATCACACTCTGCTGAGCTTCAAATTCACTCTCATCATCACTCACAAGTCACAACCCTAACAAAAATGGTAGAGGAACTCGCAGAAGTCGTTCAGGAGTCGCTCCCTGAAACCCTAAACTCTTCGTCTCCGGCCACCGATCCGTCACTCTCCCGGAGCACCTCCTCCAGTCGCCTCAATGCTCAGGCCCCCGAGTTCGTCCCCACTCGGCCCCAACCCGTTCGAGTCATCGTCCCGCCGCCTCCAGGGATGGTGCGCCATGCCTACTCGCCGGCGGTTCACGTGCCGATTCGAGGTCCGGTACCGGTGGTCCCTCCGGTTCATCACCATCATCATGTTAACTATCGTTCCAAGCAGAAGTACAGTGGTGGTGGAGGAGAGCGGGAGGTTGATGCCGATTCCGAAAATGGGCTTTCAGATGAAGCTACTCAGAAAATTTTGAACCAGGTACAACTTTGATCCTGCTTTGGTATTTATGGTCAATTTCCATATCAATCGTATTCACTAAATTATGGGTCTTGACTTTCACTGTGGTTATTTGATGCTGGCACAAATTTCACATTCCTTTTTTTGTTCTGGACTATTTAGAACTTCTCCTGGAATGGATGGGAAAAAAACTTTTGATGAATTGGATTTATGGATATGCTCTAAATATTTGCATAGGGACTTCATTACAAGTGATCACTGCTCATATCTAATTGTATGCCCATGTCAGAAATCCTCACTTTTACTATGGAATGTAGGAAATTTGCCAGAAACCCGTGTTTGTTGTCTGCCTCTCAGCTAAACTGATTAAGATCTGCTACCCCTTTTGGGTGTAGGCAAGTACTAATGTAGCTGGTAGTGAGTAATGTGTCTTGCAATAGATTGTGCGATTAAAAGGCTTTAATTCGTTTATGGTCAGTAGTATGCATGCCCCATTGAATTTGATGCATTTTCTTGGGTAACAGTACGTATTTTGTGTAGCCAGTGGCATGATTCATGAACAATATAAGCTTTTCCAAATCACATGGACGAACTTTTTGTTTGGAATCATCGTTTGAAGGGTATGATTGAATGTTGGAATTGTAGGATGTTCCGTGGTATGAGCATATCATAGAGTCTGGCACTGATGAATATTGTATGTATTTTGTAGAGAAGAAATGCATACAAGTTTTTAGTGGTGGGAAGCAGAAAGTGAACACAGAATAGAGTGTTAAGGTTTTTCATTTGAGTCGAAGGGGGATCAAATGGGGTTTCATAAGATCTTATGATGTTTCTCTTTTACTATATTGACTATGAATTAATCTGGGAAAACATGTTAATCATTAGATAGAATGATGAGCCTTAACAGTTTACCCTCAGGAAGAAACTTAAAGTATAGAGTTGCTGCGTACTCAGATGTTATACAGGACTGATACATCAACTCTTTTTTATGTTCTGCTGATGAAAAAAAACTCTTCTTTATGTTCTGTAACCATAAATTGACTTTAAATGTTTTGATCTAAAGTTAAACTTTGGCGGATTTACCTTTTGTTGTGTACTGATTTGTGGCTTGAGACAACACATTGTAGGTGGAGTACTATTTCAGTGATTTAAATTTGGCTACTACAGATAATTTGATACGGCATATCAACAATGATCCTGACGGCTATGGTAAGCTATTCATTTTCTGTTGGTAAGCTTGTGCAAGCAATATGAAAGTGTTGTTCACAACATCTCAGTACTATAATGACTGTTCCAAAAAAATGTTCTATGTGAGTGCGCTTTGAGTTGGTTGTTAGGCCTTCCATACACAGTTATGCTTTGATTTACTATTACTGATTGTTATTTTTGTTATAAGAATCACATTGCCTTGTTGAATGTCATATGCATGTATTCATTCTACTTCTCTGTATTTTCTAACTCTGGCTTACCTTTTTTTTCTTCTGAAGTGCCAATATCAGTTGTTGCATCATTCAAAAAGATTAAGGCATTCATCACTAGCCAATCACAACTTGCTTCTGTTTTGCGAAAGTCGTCTAAGCTAGTAAGTTTATTCATATGCTACTGCTTCATACACTTTTTATATTATGGTCGCTTCTCTAGTTTACTGGCATGTATTGTCTTTCTATCTTTGATATGTTTCCCCTTTACACATTTTTAGGTAGTTAGTGAAGATGGAAATAAGGTTAAACGCCAACATCCCTTGACTGAGTCAGATATGGCAGAGTTGCAAGTAAGCTTCACTTCTCATCTATACTTCTATATTCTAATCTATATCAAGTCTGTCAATAGGAGTCTTCGTCTAAGTCATTTCCCCATTTTACTTTAACTCAACACTTACTGTGAAATGTTGCGTTTTTGTTGAGGTATTTCTGACCAAACGTTTTTCTGCTAGTCAATCTTTTCTGATCTTTGATTAAGTGTCTTGAGAAAACTTCCACCAATCCTTACTTTTATAATGTTTGTTTTGATTTGTAGTCTCGCATTATTGTTGCTGAGAATTTACCTGAGGACCATTGCCACCGAAACCTCATGAGAATTTTCTCTGCTGTTGGGAGGTACTAAGGCTCTATATGATATGATTTATGTGCCTTGGATTAGATTTCTCTGAGATAGATTTAAGGGATGATGACAGTTAATTACACCTAACTATGATGAAATGACACTTTCATACCCTAACTATAAACTTCTTTTTTTTAGTACCCTGACAATGTTTTTGTGACAACCTACCTCTAAAATGTTTAAAATGCCCAAAATGCCCTTGGTTTAAGAAACCAAAATCAAATTGGTTCAATTTGGTTTAAAACCTAGAATTAAACCAGTTCAACCTCAATTGAACCGGTTCTTCTTCTTCTTCTTCTTCAACAAACAGGAGCGTGACGCCCACGCGCTCAGCGAGCTTGGCGAGCACCTCCCTGACCTCGTCGAGCTTGTCGTCGGCGTTGGTGTTGGGGTCGCTGACGGAGTGCTTGTCGTTTACGTGCCCGGAGCATTATCGGCGACGCTCAGGCGAGACCATGAAATTGACGAGCCTTTGCTCGGAATTGCCTCTCGGACTCGCCGCCTGAACCAAACAGACCAAAACCTCCAACCACAACGCCGGAGTACCTCACCCATAAGCTTCCCTAGCCTGCAAGCCGAGCCCACCTCCGCCGTCGAGGCCACCTGCGGCGAAGCTCGAGAGAAACCCAGATCTGGTTCGAGTTCCAGCAGAAACAATCAAGGACCGAGGGAGTAAACATCCACCTCGACCTGGCTCGTGTTGTCGACGGCCCAACAAATCCCGATCTATCCTGTTCGAGTCTTCAAACACCAGTCATCACCGGAGCTCGCCGGAGAAGAAGTTGCGACAAGACATCCACCACAAAACCTGTCTGCTGACCAAACCCACCTCCTCCTCATGCCAAAATGGCTAAAATAAGCTAAGGATGGTCGCCGGAGAGCTTCGCTGGAGACCGGCAGCACCTCCGGCGACCCAAAGAAGAAGAAGAAATGATAGTTGTTATTGTTATTGTTATTGTTATTATTATTATTATTATTATTATTAAGAACCGGTTCAATTCTGGTTTTTAAACCAAATTGAACCAATTTGATTTTGGTTTCTTAAACCAAGGGCATTTTGGGCATTTTAGACACTTTAGAGGTAGGTTGTCACAAAAACATTGTCAGGGTACTAAAAAAATGAAGTTTATAGTTAGGGTATGAAAGTGTCATTTCACCATAATTAGGTGTAACAAACTGTCATTATCCCTAGATTTAATCACCTTTTGTTTTTCATCAGTGTTAAAACAATTCGCACATGTCCACCTCAAACTTCTAATGGGAGTGGTTCCTCAGCATCTAGACAAGCTAAAGCTGATGGCATGCTTTTCAACAACAAGGTATTATGCGCATTTCTACATTTTTTACTTACTATTATGGGTTTCTCTTAGCGCCATCGTCTAGTGGACCTTTCTTTCTGTACATGGTTTGTATTAGTTGTTGATTTAGACTGAATCACTACTGTTACGTGTTTTTCTTCTTCTTATGATTGTTGTTGGGGATTATTCCTATGCTTTAGTGGATTACTTGATGACATTCCCTACTGGTAGCATTTTGCATCACAAGACAGAAGAGTTTACATTACCTTTTGTATTGATTGTCTATGCTTACATTCTCTTATCTGATTGAAATCTTTTTTCCCTTGCAAAAATAGGTCATAAAGATCGTCTCAATATTATAAGGGATAATGACAGTTTACTACTCCTAACTATCCCGAAATGACACTTTCATACCCTAATTAATTTTCTCCTCTTTTTTAGTACGACTACTTACGCCTTTTGATTTCAATTCTGCCCGGTTTACTACGAACCGGTAGTGAATCGGAATTTAATTTGAACTTGGTTCAAATTCATAATGGAATTGAAAATTTTATGATCCAACCGAATTAATTCCGGACAGAATTGAAATCAAAATCAGGGGTAGTTGAGGTATTTTAGGGGTAAGTTGTCAATAAAAATAGTCAGGGTACTAAAAAGAGAGAAAATTAGTTAGGGTATGAAAGTGTCATTTCGAGATAGTTAGGTGTAGTAAACTTTCATTATCCCTTATTATAATGCCTGCATTGAGTTAATTTTAGTTTGTATCCACAGTTTTAATTAACTCTTGTCATCTTTGGCACTATTATCTTATACTGTACAACGACTTGTGCTTAACTGAGTATTTTGAAATCTGATAGAAGAACATTGGTTTTTGTGTAGTTGCATGCATTTGTGGAATATGAATCTGTTGAGCTAGCTGAGAAAGCAGTGAGTACATCTTTTACCACAATTCCATTAATTGTATTTTTTAAAATTTGCTTGCACACTAGAACTAATGAAAATGTCCATTATATTTTGTAGGCTGCTGAGCTAACTGATGAGAGGAACTGGAGGAGTGGTCTCAGGGTCCGTTTAATGCTTATTAGACGTGGGGTATGTACCTGAAACTATGTAATATTTATGACTGGTTATCACAATACACTTACTGGAGGGACAAGTACCATAAGATGAAATTTGATTTGATTTTATAATTGGTTAGTCTATTGTTTCCCAGTTCCCACTCAATTTATGCTGACCTTCCTGTAGATAAAATTGTATAGAATATTCACCTTCAAAATTAAATTATTTGATTTACTGATTTTTGTATATTGGTACTTAGTTTGATCAAGTTAGATTACTTTCTAATTGTTTTAGTTTACTGAACAAGACTACCACTAGACTTCTATGCACTATATATTTAATTATTTATTTATTATATTCTCAGTCAAAACCAACCCAAGTGCGGGGTAAAAGGGGTAGTGACGGAGAAGGGCAGTTTGAGGAAGATGACACCTCTACATCTGAACAGCAGCCAGATGAGAAACAGGCCGGGGGTACTTCCCACCAATATGTCTCCCACTCATATGAGAATGCCGTAAGTAACACGGGAGCCTACCCACTTATTGTTTTGGTCATTTGCTAGGGTCGAACTTGTAAACAATTGGGCATTCTGATGAACCTATCGAGATGCAAATATATTTTATGCTCTTCTTGGATGCATGACCTCTATATTCATCAAGAACATTGCTTGCTTGGCTTGGCAGGGAGAAGAGCATGCACATGAGGAGGCTCAACAGAGAAAGGGTGGACGAGGCCGGGAAAAGGGGCGTGGACGAGGGCAGTATCATTACAACAACCGTGGGAATCACCACACTGGAACCCCGCCAAATAGTTCTAACATGCACGAGCAGCCTAGCGGGGCCAAGCAACAACCTCCCGGGCCACGAATGCCAGATGGTACAAGAGGATTTGCTATGGGTCGAGGAAAGCCTATTGCTGGATGCTAGTTCCTACATTCTGGGGTAAAAGGAGGAGTTTTTGGGTGTTGATGGAAAGGTTTTACAGAGTTGTAAATCCAATACTAGTTCAGTCTAGCAAATATGGGGTCTGAGGAGTATAGTATTATTGTTGGTGTCTTTATGTTGAGTCCAGGTAACAATACCTACAGATAAATATGGAGTTAAGAGAATGCCACGTAAAATGAAATCAAACATGCTTGACTATATGAGCTTTTATATATAGATCCAATAGAATTTATATAACAATGACATGCATACAAATTGATTGATTTCTTGATTTGAAGTAGCAAAAGTTGCCGGCATGCCGAAGAGAACAGGTATAGTTGATGACAAAACATGTACAGTGAAATTGTACCAAATGTTATCGTGAAATTATAGTCCATAATAAAACATGTATGTATCACATAAAACTACATGTTTAAAATAGTATAATGAAGGATTTAAAATAGTTATTGATCGAATTTATAAACTATAGTTTTTTTAATTATTATTACAAGTCTGAAGGCCAATTCACAACAAATCAGCTTGAACCTTTGACTTCTGGTTAGGTAGAGCCTTCTTGAACTACTGTACCAAGTAAAATAGTTGAAAGTTAGTATATAATAATAATAACTTGCAAAAAATTAATTTGAAGTGATAATTATTGCAATTTTTATTATACTGATTAGGAATGTAATTATAATCAGTAAATGAATTTTCAAATATGTAATAATATATTTGACTCAATGGAAGTAAGATATAGTGGTTAAAAATATAATATATTAAATATATTCATTTAAGTTAATTTTGTATAATAAAATATTAAAATAATATGTACAAGTCAACTCACGAAACGGTAGACTTATCAAACTTTAAACATCAGTATTTGACTCTTACTTGTTAACTAAACAACTAAAATTTAACTCAATTTTGATAGTTCTCGTTTTATTTTCCTTCGAGGATGTCTCGAATTTTTTTAGATGTTTCTCCATTACCCATTTATATTTGAAAACATAAGAAAATAAACACTTGTTCTTCTATGACTTTCTGAAAAGAAAAGGTAAGCTTATTATTAATTATATATTTTAAAAAAATAAATTGAAATATTCCCCCTAAAACCGCAAAGCACAGTCCTGTTTCCTTTTTCTTCTCCACCACTTCTCTACAACGATCAATTCAATCAACAAAAGCAATTAAAAACTGGTTTAGTCTGTATCACCAAACCCTAAGGTAGAGGATTTTTTAAAGGTAAATATATATTATTAATTAATCTTCAGAAAATTGGGTGGGACAATCCCTCACCTATATTTCAAGTAGGCTAAAAAGAGAGTTTCTGGCTAAAATATGGGCCGCTGCTTTATTAACATCACGCATTACAAAAGTTGTAACACGCGAAAGACTTACCGATATGAGATGGCGACAGTACTGGACTGGTAAACCTTATTGGCTTAACAACCTTTTTGAGCCCTGAATCGCTAGAATGAAGCTCTAACAGTCTTTTTCGATTCCGACATCGGTCGACTTCTTCTCAGCTGCCCAAAAGAGCACCTCCCTGACTGCCACCGCTTCGATTATGGAAGTGTATGTCGGAGAAACTCTTAACCGCTAGAACCTCCCCACCATTGTCCTTCAGGATAGTCCCAACCCCAAATACATCTCTCGCTTGGTACATTGCTCCGTCCACTTTAAGTTTAAACCCAATCCCTATCGAGCTCTCCACCTCTGGGTTGGAGCAACCTCACGTGAGCTATGGGACTAACCTCACCTGAGCCTCCTTGTTGTTGGGTTTGGAGAGGTTTCTTTTTTTCGATTGCAATTGAAAATATTTTCAAAATTGAATTAATAAATTCATAATAATAAAATAAAGGTTGTGCAGAACGACTTTTAAATTCTAAAAAATGAAAAAAGTTTCATTCCTCAACCCAATTAGCAGTACCCCTGTAGTCCACTTCTTCCCCATACTACAAGTGAAAGAGAAAATTTCCTTTTAGCTATCGTCTTGTTTTAGCTGATCTAAATATTGGTGGTATACATTCATCATTCATATTTCGAAGGGTTAATTACACTTTGCTCATACTAAAATAACTCGTTTTACACTTTACTACAACTAAAAAAACAATTTATATTAAAGTCAGCTAATTGCGTTTTTTTACGCTTTGCACTAATCGTGTTAGATTTTGAATGAAATTATTTTATTTTGTGTGAAAAGTAAAAATTGCTCTCAATTATTCATCCAATTTTCAAATTGATAGCATTATTCATCAATTTATAATGCTTATTAATAATAAATCATTTCCATTAATATTATTTTTTTATGATTCTTAATAATTATTTGATAAAAATTAAAAGTAATTCAATTTAGTTATTGATTACTAATAATAAAAATTAAAAGTAAATTAATTATTAATTATTAAAATAATACTATTATCAATAATAATATTAATTATTAATATTATAATGAAACTCTCGAATAACATGACTCTCATACGAGTTTCGTTTTGGGCTCATACAATATCAAATCGAAGAGAATTGGAAAAAAACAATTTTGAAAGAAAGATTTTTTTTGTCTATATATTATTAATAATTGATTTACATTTAGTTGGTAAATAATTATTATAAAATTATTAATAATATAAATAATTAATAACGTTTTTTGCATTTTGCTACAATACCTTTAAAATTTGGACGAATCTTTTTGAAAGTATAAGAAATTTGTCGCGGTTGGATGGAATTATGGACAAAAACTTTATTCTTCAAAGTTGTTGATTTTTCTGATTATCTTTGATTTGATATACTATAAGCTTGAAACAGAGATCGTATGAGAGAGTTATGTCGTTCAAAAGTTTTGATATATTATTAATAATTTTAATTATTAATTGTTGAAATAATATCCAATACTAATAATTAAAAAAATATTTCTTCAAAGTTTTTAATCTTCCGATTATTTTTGATATGATATACTATAAGTCCGAAATGAAGCATGTGTGAGAGAGTTATGTCATTTGAAAGATCAATTTATTATTAATAATTATTTAAATTTTTAATTATTATTATTCTAATTATTAATAGTTAAACCGGTTTGACCGGATTCGAATGGAGGTTGGTTTAATTTGGGGATGAAGACCCTAGGGATACTTTGATTTTTTTCTTAAAATAAAAATTTTTTTCATCCAAAATCTAACACTATTAGTACAAAGTGTAAGTAAAAAACATAATTAGCTGACCTTAATATAAAACGGATTATTTTAGTGTGTGCAAAATGTAATTAACCCGAAAACATAAGAAAATAACATTTGTTCTCCTGTAACATTTTCAGTTTATTGTTAATTACATTTTATTTTATTTTATAGATTGAAATATTTCCCCCTAAAACCTCTCTGCTTCTGTCTCCTTCTTCTTCTCCACCTCTTGTGTGCTACGAGATCTTCTCTGCAACGATCAATCAACAAAAGCAATTAAAAAATGGTCATGTCCGTACCACTAAACCCTAAACGCAGTGTCCTTCCCTCCTCCTCCCGATCCATGTCGCCGTCGCCAGAGACGCTACCTCCCTTTCGAGTGTCCTCTGAATTCGACAGCGACTCCGCCGTCTTCACCAACAAGCTCTCCTGCAAGCTCTTCGACGGCCTCTCCAAGCTCAAGCTCTCCTTCCAGAACGACAAGCGCGGCCAGCTCTCCGATCCCTCCCTCAGCTTCGTCTCCAAGAACCTCTCCATCCACTACGACCCCCAGGACAAGAACGCCATTCTCGAGGGCTCCTTCGATCTTGGCTCCAAGTTGCGCTTCTGTGCTCGCCATGATGTCAAGGTCTCTCTACCTCCTTACTTTTTTCTGTAACTACATTGAATTGAGCAAATTCAAATTCAAATTCAAATTCCTGTTCGGAAACTTGACATCATGATGCTTAATGCTTTAGTTTCATGTGTTTTGTGACGTGAGAGTGAGCTGGTCAAGGAATCAGAAACTTAGTTTGGAGTTTGATTGGTTGTGTCATGGAAGTAATAGTCAGTTGATAACATGAAATGTGTTATGAGTTATTGCTTTTACAAGTTCCGAGAACTGGTCAGTTCAAGTTTTGAAGTATGCTAATCGGATGATGTTGCAATTTTGCGAGACCGATACAATCATACATCCTGAATGCTGTCAACTTATTTTCGTGGTTATCATGTGTATCGTTTCTATTCAGGGTAGATACAACTTGTAGCTTGTTAGCGTAGAATCATATCTTCAGAAAACCTAGCCTAAGTTATGCAGTTGCATGTTCCTTCTTCGATGTCTAATAGAGGTTGACCTCTTTTTGCATTTGTTTTTTCATCCACATGTATGCTTTCTCAGGAAAGTGCTGTGTTTATAATGTTAAAATATTGTTCTTGGTATTTCGTTGAATGCTTATTGAAAAGATGCAGTTTAGTTCAATTGTCACCTTATTTTCTTGTCTCTCTGACATGATACCTCCTGTATTTTAAGGCACAACAAGGAGAAGTGGCAATGGTTACTAACCTCTTTCATCCCGCCTATGTATTGGAGATGTCATCTCCTGTTCCATTTGTCGGTCGGGTGAGTATATTACCTCAAAATGTTACTTTTCAATGCCATATCTGCACATCTGCACTGAATTATCCACAACGTTCCCTATATGATTATTTATTGGTGAGCTTGATCATAGCATGTAATTTTGGAACATGATTACACGCTTTTACAACTAGTTAAGAGCACGAGTCTTTGAATTCTGTTGGAGACTATTAGTATGTCATTTTGGTACTAACTTTCCCCGATTCGGGATGTTTCAACCACTAATTGTTGATAGTGGTTAACTGTAATACCATATGCATTACATGCCGGAATGCATGCGGTTCTATATCACATGAGCAATATAAAAGTTGTTTTTTTATTCACTCCAATCACCCACCTGCTGCTTGCAGCCAAATGTATCCTTTACATTCCCTTGTGGACAAGTTTCACTCGAGGAAAGAGAAGATGAAGAAGCGGAGAAATTACTGTCGGTAAATGGATTTCTTAAAGGCCACATTTTGAATGGTATCTGCAATGTGCAGTACACGGAGGAAGAAGTGAAGCTAAAATATGCCTACAAGGTGACTCTTGGCATTATTTTTCTTCCCTGTCTCAAATGTGATTTTTTGTTACTCTTTGTGAATTGTTAACTTTACGAGGCAACATTTGGATTTTGATGTGATTGCAGGATGAACAAATGTCAATTATCCCTTCCATATCTCTGCCTTCCAATGCATTGTCATTTGCATTCAAGCGACGATTAAGTCCTTCAAGTAAACTGAGGTTCGTTCTGTTGCACATACTTGCTTTGCTATTTTGAAGTTGGTATATTAAGTGTAATATAAGTCCTAGTTTCCAAACTATACACAAACAGGTGAGTTGCGCTGGCATGTGAAACCTTGTGAATGAAGTTTTGTAATACAGCACCTAAGAGCAGTGCTTTCTGCCTGAACTCTCCCACCTTTGTAGCAAATTTCATCTTTTATCTCTTTATTCGTTCTTTCTTTCAATTCCCAATGGCATGACAATCAGGGTTTCTAGGGTTACGTATTTTGCATTTGTTGTTAGTTTCGTAATTAGTTTATGTATTCTCTACATAAAGGGATGCTCTCTGTTAAGAGTCTTAAACGTATTAGTTATTTAAATATTAGTTGGGTATTATCTAGTAGAGTTTGGATTAGTTTGCAGTATTAGCTATTAGAGTTGGATTGGTTAAGGATTTGTCCTTATATCCTATCATTAGTTGGATTGTTACGGCATTGCTCTATATATACATGCCTTGTTTTCAAAATAAGATGATCAATTGAAATTAAAGTATAGAGTTGCAAGTATCAAGAGGTAGGAGCTCTCTCCAAACGAGCCCGAGGTAAGAGCTCTCTCCAAACGAGCCCGAGGTAGGAGCTCTCTCTAAACGAGCCCGAGGTAGGAGCTCTCTCTTAACGAGCCCAATTGTTCGATCATTACTCGGGCCAAGCAACATTAGTTATCGTCATGCGAGCCATTCAACAACTACAACGGACCCATAACGAGATCCATAGTCGGGACCATAACACTCTCATTGTATTATGGACAACAAAAATCATCAATAAATCTTGAGATTGATACACACAAGTGGCTGAGTAAAATGAATAATGAAAAAAAATCATTTGCTTGAATCTACTAAATACAGTTAAATTGTCATGTTGTCATCATTTTCAAGCTTAAATTCGTTTGCTGATAATTTCAAGTTTTCTTAACTAAATACTTCTGTGAACAGCTACTAGTACAATTTTGATTCTAACGATTGGAGTACGGTCTACAAGCACAAGATCAACGAGGACTATAAATTTAAAGCTGGTTATGATTTGGATGCGCACCTTGGCTGGGCATCTATTTGGGTAAGTTGTAATTGTGCAGTGAAGTGCTTATTTCCTCCCATCATTTCCCAGCTGTTGAGTGGACTGTAGGTTTATGCTACCGCTAAAACTATAGTTTCCTCTTTTTTTAAAAGCCAGCACCATTTGTGGTTTCCTTTGGTACCATATAATATAATATGACTATAGTTCATTTTAGTTAGTTTGTTTGTGGATGTCAAAAATAACTCTCCTACCATAGCTTCAATTACAAATTTGGCAACCCTATCTGCTTCTGTCAGTAATATCATTGCATTGGCTTGACATATTCTCGTTATTTCAGGTTGGCAATGAAGGTGCTGGTGCGAAGACAGCCCCGATGAAGGCGAACGTCCAATTAATGCTCCAAGTTCCACAAGACGATATCAAGGCGTCAGTCCTGATGTTCCGTGTCAAAAAGAGATGGGACTTTTAACAACCTCTCCTCTCTATCTATACATCATGAATGTGGATTTTAATTTATATGGTATCTAAAATGACAACATGTTCTGTGTAATGAGATGAGTTGGTTCGTGTGTTACTGAAGTTCATCTCTTTCGCAGTCATCATGATATGAATCAGATTAGACAGTTTCACCAGAAAATTTGGCAACTCCCACTTTTGTCAATGCAATTTAGGCTCCCAAACACCATTTTCCAAATAATAGAGTTTGGTTTATAGCTTGACCAATTTTGTTTGTGATTGCCTTCAAAGAAGGAAAATACCAAAATGGTGCTTTATAGTGTATACATTGACACTTTTGTAAGAGGGCAGTTAATATCAACAAAATGCTTGTAAAATTTGATTTTTTTTTGCAAAATACATGTATTTGTATAAAAACGATGAAATTGCCCAATAAAATAAGAATCGGTTTATTTAAAAAATAATTTAACAAAAAATTTAAATTACACAATTTGATTATACAAAATTTGGTTAAACGATATTTTTAGAAAACATTTTAAAATATTTCCTTATTTATTTTTATAAAAAATCATACTTAATTTTAAGAACAATTTTGTCACTTTTCCCATTGCAGTATATTTTTGTTGTTAACAAAACACACAATATTCTCTTACAAAAGCGTGATACTAATATAGTATTATTTTGTCATTTTCCATTCAAAGAATTACGACTTTTCCCATTTTTTACAACAAGGAATTACAACCGTTGAAAAATAAAGGGTTAAGATTTAATTCGAAGGTTTAATCACATTTGAATGAAAATACATAATTTTGATGAGTTGAGCTTCAATTTAATTAAATTTTAACTATAATTTTCTATTGTGAATTTAACCAGTAATAATATAGTAAGATATTTTTCATCTTGTGCATAAAGTTGGTGAGCTGAGAACTGTATGGATTCTGTGGCAGTCAAGTCGCCCAGATAAAAAGAACGTTTATTTTATTTTTAATAATTATAATATAGAAAAAAGAGAAACCTTTTTCCTAAATTCAACATAACCTTATATTAACTTATTTTATATATTCTTTTTTGGTTTGCAATTTGCCAGATAGAGTAGAACATAGAAGCGCAGACACAATCCTCTCTTCCTGTTTCGTTCAAGACCCGAAAAGGGGTTTGGATTCTGGAAAAAGGAAGAAGAAACAGAACCTCTCTCTCTTTTCCCGAGAAAATCCCAAAAGAAAGGAAGAGAAAATGAGCAGTCCCTTGCCTATGAGGCTGCTCTTGCCTCTCGCTGCCCTTTCTCCTTCCTATTATTTTCCCTGTAAATCCCTAAAATCTTTTTCCTCTCCAACGCCTCGGAGCGGTCTCTCTGGTTACGGTTCCCATTTCTATCATTTACCCGGAAGCAGATCTAGTCACTGCAACCCAAAGGTACTTCACGATTCTCCTTATCTTTGTCTCGTTTTTTTTGTAATCTGAAAAAAAAAATGTGATTTTTACTGTAGTTGGTGGTAGTTTGGAGTTTGGAGGGTGTAGATGTACTGATTTGTTAATGTTGGTTGATGGGTTTGTGAAGGTTTAGGATATTTTTTTTGGGTTTTGTTTCATATGTTGGAATGAT
Source organism: Geranium rotundifolium (assembly GCA_963920655.1). Taxonomy (NCBI): domain Eukaryota; kingdom Viridiplantae; phylum Streptophyta; class Magnoliopsida; order Geraniales; family Geraniaceae; genus Geranium; species Geranium rotundifolium. Next base: position 24,758,848 of record OY987320.1, read on the forward strand.
GGCTAATGGAGGAGCTTACTGAATTTGTCTTCTGAGCTCATGTGGAGAATTTTGTAGAAATTGGGTTCCTAGGATGTCAGTTTCAACTGGAGTGTGTGTAGTGTCTTCTTTATATAGTGCTTCCTAGTTGCAGTGCTGAATGGTGGGTGTGCTTTTGTTAGGTGGGTGTGTTAGTAAACTGCATCAAAGATTGCTACTTTTGCTCAGCTGAACTTTACTAAGTGGACTCAAATAGGAAAGACCCTAGATTGGTATATTAAGCTATTAATTGAGGATATGGAAAGTTTGATGCGGGCTATTGAGGTTTAAAAACATGGCGGTAGTTTGATGTGATGTTCCCATTTGGAAATGAGATTTTAAGTAGAAGAGGGAGTGTTGTCAGGTTTTGAATTAGCGGTTGCTTTCTTACTTTTTGTTTTAATACTTGTCATGTGTACTCGAGTACAGAATCCCTTTGAATCTTGATTCAAGTTATTACTTGCTGAAACTGAGCAGTGATAGGTTCCAGTTCTGTTTTGTGTGCCACATTTGAATAGCTTTCAATGGTATCCAGAATCTATTATGTTTTATGTCATGCATGCATGCAGCTCATCTGCAGTTAAAATATACGTTTTTTCAGTTGATATTGGTTAATTGAGTTGATATTTTGAACGGTAATAGCACCAGAACAGGATGTCAAATAGAATCTGTATGATTTTAAATGTTGAAGTTAGTTGTTTTTTTTTTAAACCATGAATAGAAGTTTTCAGACTACACTGTAAGCAACATCTCACCACTTATGCAAGATTTGTTGTTTGCTAAATAGTTCACCCACTCTTTATGGCCAGTTGGTTTTCACTAATGATTTACTACCAGGAGCTCTGTTTTTATGTCAGTATAGTTTCTTTGTGGACATACAAGAAGAGATCAAGACTTGGACGGTTTGGAGGATGAAGAGGAGAATGCTGTCTGCTTATATGGTTCTGAGGAAGAGGTCAAGACTCAAATTCCGAGCCAGGTTCAGACTCTTGAACAAGGATCAGAGAGTGTTAAGACATTCGAGAATGTTAAGATGTCAGAGTTTAGACCTGCTCCTGATGTGGATTATCTACAGGTGTGTAATTATCTTGCTGCATGATTATAATTTGATAGAACATTGCGATTTTTATCTTCTTAAAAACAAATGACAATCTCAACATTATATGCCTGCACCATGATGCTATCATGGCTTTGGCAATTGAGTGGATTTATTTGCATTTATGGGCCGACAGCTTGCACACAATGCCGAACACAATATTTGCATTGTGATGATGACCTTAGGGGACAGTTTATCTGATTGTGATGATGTTTCACTTTGTTCACTTGGTAGATTAGCCTGTTATTTATTTATGTTGTTTTCTTAAAAATACCAGACCAATACTATGTGTAGTGCTTCATTTCAACTCTGAGTTCTTACTTGTTAGCATGCCCTCTCACTGCCTAACTTTTTTCCTTCGCCTTGCTCGTTTGCAACATTATGTTATATTTATATCCTTTGCAGGAGTTGTTAGCCATTCAACAACAAGGACCTAGAGCTATTGGCTTTTTTGGGACACGGAATATGGGATTCATGCATCAAGAACTAATCGAAATCCTAAGCTATGCTATGGTTATAACTGTATGGTTCTTTAACTTCGGTCTAGTGCATAAATTGGCAATTTGGTACCATGGGGTTTTGAGTATATCAATTATTGACATGGTTTGAGTCGCCCCATGCTCACACACCCATGTTAATGCTAATAAATGGATGTCTGAAAATTATATGTTCTTTCTTGAAAAGCTAATCATCAATGAATTTACTCCCAGAAAAACCATATCTATACATCAGGGGCATCAGGGACTAATGCAGCTGTCATCAGAGGTGCTTTAAGAGCAGAAAGACCGGAGCTTCTTACTGTAATCTTGCCGCAAAGCTTGAAAAAGCAGCCTCCTGAAAGTCAAGAATTGTTGTCAAAAGTAAGTTTGCTTATTACAATATTTCAGTTTGTCTTCCATTCTATATATTCCAAGTCTTGCTATCTTTACCACTACCTTTCTCATATTTTTTTGGCACTATCAAGGTATCCAATGCATCATAGTTTCATTTTCTCTGGTTTATTGGGATTTGGAAGGTAGGAGAATCTATGAGAAGCCAACTTTCCCATGTTCGGTTCATGTAGTTAAATTAGAGGTGGGAAAGTCAGTTCTAGTGTGAAGGTCAGCATAAAATATAATCCCAACTTTACTACTTTGGGTAGAATATAAAGAATGGAAAGGAGCGTTGCTCAAGTGAAGGAGTTTTTTTGGTCGTTATGTGTGTGATAAACCAAACACAATTGGGCCCTGCCCCGGCAAGTAAAATTCTCATGGCATTTTCCCATGATCAGTGGATACATCATCTTCACCGAGTCCAAGAAAGCCAATTCCTGGCATTGACCAAACCATCTTGTACGACAATTGTTTGATTAGTCTTTTTAATGAGTGCATAAGTTGTCCACTGCCTAAAAAGAATTAAACTACTGAGATAAGCTGCTGTTGGGGAAGGAGATTTTATAGAACATGCTTATAGAAAAACAGCTGCTGACTCCTGGAAAGAACCTATTCAGACTTTCAGCCATCCTTACTGGAATTAAATCTCGTTAGCACGTGCCCGTCCTATTGATATTTGTTCATTCCATTTCAAAGAGGAATCCCAAATCCGTTTTCTGTGTAAAGTATGGCATATGATCCTATCTATCTTTGTGTTGTGATTGCTATGTAAAAAGACTCAACTGGTGGAAATAATTTTTCTTTTCATCTTTTCACTTTGTGGTGACCACATGAAGGTAAGTGCTAAATATTAAAATCCCACGCTTCTCAAAAGACAAAAAATGCTACCTACACAGCCAAAAGCCAAAACAAAGCAAACCTATTAGTATGGGAGCCCAAACACTTATTTGTTGCCAAATATTAATTAACTCAACAATACGATTCCACAAAGAAAGTTATTCGTACTGTTATCATATGTAATTATTTATTGACCGTTGTTATTCATTTTGATCTTTCAGGTGAAGAATGTGATTGAAAAGCCTCATAATGACCATTTACCTCTCATAGAAGCTAGCAGGTTAGTTGAATCCATCCGCTTACCAACCTTGAGGTGTGTGCATGTGTGCGGTCATTAGCGAGCCCGAATATGTTGTTCCCTTTTAAATATGCCACCATTGAATTTAGAGTATGAAAGGATTTGATATTATGAAAATAATGACACAATCTTAGACATGAGCAAAGATCAGGGCCTGAATCTTACAGTGTCAAAAATAAACTGAAATGTTAATTTTCCTTTTCTTTTAGCTCTATCAAAGTTAACTTATATAACTTGGCCTCAATCCACTCCATCTTTATTACGTCCAAATTTTTTCTCCTTACCTTGCAATGTTTTGTTTTTGTATACAAAGATTGACACAGATGTTAAATTCTTGGTTCATGAATCTGAGTTGACCAAAACTGTATCTTGACTAATAAATGATTCTTCAATTAAGAATGAAAATTATAGTTGGTATTTAAGAATAATAATTCTCTATCTATAGACCAATATAGCCTCATGAGAACTCACCTCCTTGGTGTATCTACTAGTTTTATATTTCTTTATGATTTTTATTTTCAATCATTTCAAAGGGTGGTGGGTTGGGTCTAATTTCATCCTGGAATGCATAGGAAGATGAAGCATATATAGGGAAAAGAAGAGAGAATGCTATTAATATCATATCTACTTAAATTAAGGATATCTAAATGCTCAAAATTATTGTTAAATTGCCACACCACATTTAACCAATGTGTATATAGGGCATATCAATATCGGGCCATATGCAAACCTGAATAATGTGATACAAATTTTCATCTTCCCTACCACTAATTTTGCATTATATAACTTTTTGGCAGAGCAAAAATAATTAAATCAAATGGAAAGTTGTCTACGGTTATCAGAAAATTGGATATCATGATTTATGTAAACTGAGTGTCTAATGAGACACTTTCTGTTAATAATCACTAGATCTGGGTTCAAGCAATTATGATGGTACCATCTTCAATTCAAACTCCCAAAGGGAATTCAGAGTGCATGCTTAAAGCTGTTTTTGTGATATAGTCTAGGATATTAAGTGAGCTGCGTCATTTCCTTTCACGCGCTAGTGTAGGACATTCTGATAATTGATAAATCCCTAGTAGTCATTATAATGTGTTACTTGAGAATGATCAATAAAATTCATGTATCTTTCTGTATTTGCAAAAAATATATGTATGGAATTGTTGCACCGAATTCTGCTGATATCAATCTGATTAGTGAAGTTTATGTTGTCACGCAGGCTCTGTAACATGGACATCATATCACATGTTCAACAAGTCATATGCTTCGCCTTCCATGACAGTAGGCTGCTCATGGAAACATGTCAAGAAGCCAAAAATCTCCGGAAGATTGTGACCCTATTCTACTTGGACTAGGACTGTCAGATTGCTTATGTCAATACCGTCAGAGAGAAATAGAGAGAGATGATGCTTATTCTTTCTGTAAATTACTAGAAGCGATTTAAGACAAATTGCTTATCTTTTCTTTCTGGATGTAAAATCGCTACAAATGGTCGATTTGCAGACAACAGGGGTTATTGGTTTATTCATAATAGAAAAGGAAGTAGAATTGTAGTAATACAAATACTATCATTTATGAGATGAATGCTCCATTAATGAAAAACCAATCTTGCTTTACAAATATTACCAATCTTTGCAAGAAGTTTGTGCATGCATTTAACCAGTTTCTCTTAGGATGAGATCATTGTACAGGGGCAATAAATAGTGTTCATGTAATGCACATGCATTTTTCTTTGGCCATATTGATATACATATGCATTCTTATGAGAGAAATTGTTAGCCGGTGACGATATATAATTCCATAAGCCCTTTATTTGATAATAATTCAACTGTACTATTGTAGCAATAAATGGGTTTCTATAACCTGCTTGAATTTGAATATCAGTAACACTTGCAACAAGCAGCATGAAATATTACTAAAGCTCCAAATCTTTGAGTAATTCATCAATTTTCCAATGACTGTATTTTCAATGGTTGTGTGTTGATTTCACAATAAGGATTGGCCTACAGACCTCTTCCACCTTCCAAGCTTCTCTTTTCCCTGCACAAGTTAGATGAGTCATTTCTTGAAGACAGTAACTAATAAAACACCAACTAGATTCATTTTTACAGACCTTGCGAGGTCCGATGGCCAATTCATTGTCAATGATTGTTGTTGCTTTGAACCCTAAGGGGTGCAGAACTTCTTCATAACTGCATGACATTTAAGAAAGTCAATAAGGAGAAACAATGTATGTTGGGGAAGGCAAGGAAATGCACATAATATGGAACAATAGAAGTTAGAAAATTTACTCGGAAACTGATACTTTATAAGGAGGCCCTCCAACATGATCACTGATCTGTTACGAAGTAAATTTAGTTTTCAAGCATCACAAACTATTAGAACAACTATATTTTGATAACATATAGTAGGGAGGCAGGATGAGTAGGCCTATTTTATCGAAGGATTAGGAAATATGAGGATATGAGTAGGTGGTGACTGGTGACAGAGAGTTAATGTCATTGCATGTTACTATCTGAATAAAAAAAATTGGAGGAAGTATTGTTACGGGAAATATTAGAGTTATGAGCTCTCCATCCGGTTTTAACAAATCGCTCATTCTGCGAGCCCATGCTGACCTCCATGCAGGCTCAATGGCACAAAAGAATCTGCACATTTGCGTTAAAGCATGATCACCAAAAGATTGTTCACGAGATAGGCAAACTCGTATTCATGTTAACTTACGTATAATCAATAATGAGATCAAATAGCTCAATCGGGTCCCAAGTAAAGAAGTCTTCCTTTAAGAAGGTGTAGTGACTTTCATTTGGTAATGTAGATGACAACTTCATTGATATCAAAATGAAAAGACTTAGAAATCTCAGGAAAAATTAGAACTGACACAATCAAGTCACGATTAAGCAAATCAGCGACAGCAAAGCCACCCGAGAAAGTGAAATGAGCCAGCAGTTCTCTTACCTCTTTTGCTTTCTTGATTGCATGGTCTGATATGTCCAATCCAACAACTTTACGTTCGGGGCATGCTATGGCTACCACATCATAACCCTACAATTTTGTTCCAAGAGACCTTTTGCCATTATATAGATGCTAAGAATTTAGTAGTTTCACTGGTTGGAAACGAGCAATTAATTTGAGGACAAAGGAGGGTGAAGGTTTATGACAGATACTATCACGTACAGAGCCACATCCAGGGACCAGGGCCCTGCCTTTGGGAAGGTCTGCTATTTGATGAAGATGGACAACAGCAGGAGTAGGTTGTCCCAAATCCCATGGGGTTACATTTTGCTCCCAGCTCTTTTCCCACCCACCTGATAAGAAAAAGAGTCGCAGTCAGTGTTCTAAAAATCCCTGACTTGTCCGATTAACTCCCGATTGATTCCTAGAAGACTCTCTCCAACTAGGGCTTAGTGTTTTTAGAACACTGATCATAGTACAAATATTGAAAATGACCACACTTGGGAAATCAAGTGCCAGCAATACAAGTCTCCAAAGCAAGATTGACCCAATTTTGTCTTGAAAGAAAATGGAGCAGAAATAAACACAAGGACCATAAGAGAGCAATTAACACTTCAGTGAACAGAGCTCCTTGACCACCTTTCCAATGAGATGACGCCGAGTAGACAAATAAAGCCAGCCAGTCCAAGAGCATAATCCAGAAACAGTTCTGATAGCAGATAGCCTTTCCATTCAAAGATAGGTGGCCTACTTCTCTAATTTGGACGTTCCAAAATAAATGTCCCCTTTCCTCTTGAAGAAGTGAATTATGCATACGAATTACCACTAATATCCTTGAATGATGGACTACTAACTCCCCTAATCCTTAATTATTTCTCAAAATCAAAGATGTCACTTATTTTGGAACAAAAGCAACATTTGACAATGCTGTAAACATTTTACAAAGTCATCAACTAATCATTCACTGGTGTACCAATCCAACAGAAGTAGTTCAACAACAAGAATAGTGCAAGGCCTTTGCCTCACACTATAGCATACCCATATTTATGTCCTTCCAAATTCAAAATCATTTCTGAGGATATCAGTAGACACAATAATCGAGCCCTTCTTAATCATCAAAACTGAGTGCATTACTGCAATACACAGTGGACCAAACATAAAATCGTGATTAACAGTTCATTTCAAACAAGAACACCACAATAATCTTACTCGACTCGGAACCCAGTTGGGCTACATTCATTTTCTATGATTTGCAAAATAGAAATTACACAGCAGTTCTCAAATGCAAAAAAGCAGAAAATTTTCACATCCATCCGAGCCCAGAACTAAAACCCAGAAACAAAATACATAATTAACAAAGATAAAAACAAAATTGAAGATGATTTAAGGGATCCAGACACAGTACCAATGGAATCGCTGTTCATGATCTGTTGGAGTTTGCTGACCAGTGGTTCCGATTTTGTAGAATCGTTTTCGTTTGATTTCGACATCGGAATTGTTCGGAACAATCTTGATGGAGCGAAAATGAGTCCTCCTCCGATTCTCTGCTTCGCCTCCGGTGGCACTGTACGGACGGAGCAGAGAGTGGTTGTTGTTACCAGAGGGATTAAACGAAGAGACGATGCTCTCATGACTGGGAAAGATTCAATATCAAGTTACGAAAATACCCTCTTATACATTTATTGTTGGGTAAACTACATGTAGCCATCCCCAACTTTACCCAAAAGACACATAGTTATCTTAACTTTCAAACAGGACATTTAGCTACACCCAGAGATTGAAAATGGGCACTTAGCACATACCGTTAAATTTTCTGTTAAAAATTTTAAGTGAAAAGACGAAATGCCTTCAGTCATATTTCAAATTTTCAAACACATGCAATTTATGAGTTTTGGTGTGTTTTCCGATCAAGCTTCTTCACAACCACCACGTTCCTCGCCGACCTCGTCTCGTACCCTCCCACTGCGTTCGTCGGCATCGGATTCGACCTCCGACGGCTCCGCCAAGTCTCCGGTGAACAATTTTTTTACAATGACATGATTTTGAAAATTTGCAGTCTGACCAAGGGCATTTTCGTCTTTTTACTTCAAAATTTTTAACAGAAAATTTAACGGTAGGTGCTAAGTGTCCATTTTTCAATCTCTGTGTGTAGTTAGGTGTCCAGTTTGAAAGTTAGGGATAACTATGTGTCTTTTAGGTATAGTTGGGGATGACTATGTGTAGTTTACCCATTATTATTTTTTGTAAGAATAAAATACCTATATAATTTGGGAAGAGATGAAGTAAAAACCATTGTTTAGAAAAGAATATAAGAATCATTATTATTCATAGAATGGATGTAATCAATAGTTGTTGTAATTAACCTAAATTATCATGAAATTAAATAAATTAAATAAAATAAGAGTATAAACGACAAGTTAAGTGTTTCAAATTTCAAAACTCTAGTGGGACATTAATTACAAACTATGCTGAATATACTTCTAATTGTTTCACAAAACTACAGTCAACCTATAACCTATCACCGCAACTATGGTTTATGAATCTCTGATCATGAACGATGGCCACTGTCACGCTCCTCAGATGGCTTCGACATGAAGAAGAAGAATAGGCTATTCCACGTTTGTGACGAGAAGAGAAAGCACTGGAGGTTGATTATTGAAGGACTTTTTCAACGATAATTTTGACGATGTTGTTGCAATAAAGGTAATCGGTGCCTTCTTCCAATTTGTGAATACACATTGATGACCAATCTTTAGCACATGTTAATTGTTGATTTTTGGAGCTCCATTGTAATTTTTGGATTTTAAGCTCATTGTTAATTTTTGAATTTCGGGGAGGGGGGGGGGGGGGGGGGGCGGGGGGCTGATTTCAGGCCAGGAGGGGATGCCGATAATCATATGTACAGTTTCTTTGCTACATTTTGGTTGCACAATACATGTTACTCTCATGAGAGTATTATTTTAACATAATTGTTTCATTTTTTAAAATTAATTAAATATATATTGATGTATGAAAATGAAGCATGTACCGAGATATGAAAATGAAACACGGCTAGTATATTTAATTGAAACATGTATGGTGGTATGAAAATGAACGTGTTCTAACGAAACATGTATTAAGCAAACGATGAATTATAAACTTTCTCGTAAAAATAAAATCATCACTTTTTGTGTGTAAATAATGTAATCGTAGTAAATTTTTTTTGTAAAAATCATTGTAATCGTACAAAATAATAACTAAGTAAAAAATGAAATACTAACGAAACATGTATTGTATAAAATATGAAATATAAACTTTCTCGTACAAATGAAATCATCAATTTTTTGTGTAAATCATGTAATCGTAGTAATTTTTTTTGTAAATATGATTGTAATCGTACAAAAAAAATAATGAAGTACTAAATTATGAAATAGTAAAACTGAAATTACATAAATTCATTTTATTATTTATTCGTTTTATCAAAATATTGAATCATGAACTGGTCACTATAAAAGTATGATTGTATTACGCCATTAAGCCAATTCATTAAAATAAACCATTAATTTGTCAAATTGGTTCAAAGATATAAATGATGTAATTAATTGTAAGATCTCTAGAATCAATAATGGTCAAAGTTAAAAAAAGAAGGGAAAAGAACACTTTTGTGTACCTGAATATACACTTTCATACCCTACATTTTTTTTTCAATACCCTGAAATACATTTTGGGACACTTTAGTCCTAAAATATTAAAAATACCCAAAATACCCTTGAGTTGAACTAAAGTTAAACCTAGTCTAATTTCAATTGTGTAAATAGACGAAATTACCCTCAACTATTTATCAAATTTTCAAGTGAATGCCACCCTTTCAACTATTTCTCTCCTCCTCCTCCTCCGCCGCCCTCTCCTCGCCGGCGTTTTTTCGGGATCCATTGTCGGCGTTTCTCCGCATGGTGTCCGAGTCCTCGTCGGTCCATCGCTCCCGTCCTCTCCTCCTCCTCCTGTACCCATCGCACGGTGGCGCCGCCGTGGGGCTCATCGCGGGTCACAGAGCTCCGCCACGGCGGCACGCCGCCGTTGTCCCGGAGGACGTCACTTTCATAGTGTTTCGTGTACCTCTCGAGACACTCGTCTTGGACCTCGGAAAAGGTTCTCAGCGTTGAAGACGATGTCGTCATCATCAAGAACGAACCACCGAACCTCCGACAAGCTGAGGCGGAAGCTCTCGCCCACAATTCGCAAGATTCGGAGTCCAGGGGGGTGGCCCGTCTGGTTGGGTATGTGAAAACAGAGCACTCTTGTAGCAAGTAAAAGTGCTCTGTTTTCACATACCCAAAACAGAGCACTCCATGCCACACATAACATAACAAAATGGAGCTCCCTTTATGCTTTGTTTCTCTATTCTCGACCCACCAACTGTCCACAACTCTCTCCAACGGTTCTAGTTTTGCTTCATGAGAGCTTCCTGAAACTCCATGGTTGTTACTGTACTCGTTTGACCCTAGATTTCGATTTGGATCTCGACGGAATCGAAGTGGTTGTTGGCGGTCGCGAAGTAGAGGACAGAGGAGAGTGTGAGGAAGAGGACGGGGCGGCGGAGAAGGAGGAGAAGAGGGAGGTAGAGAGAGTGACATTCACTTGAAAATTTGATGAATAGTTGTGGGTAATTTCATCTTTTTACATAATTGAAATTGGACCAAGTTTAATTTTGGTTCAACTCATGGGTATTTTGGGTATTTTAGGAGTATAATGTCCCAAAATGTAATTCATAAAAGTGTCATTTTCCCAAAAAAAAATCATGGTATAGTATATATAAAAAATAAGATATAATAATAAATCACCAAAATTTATGGGATTTAGTCCAATTTGGACTCAACCATTAATTCTTGTACAATTACATTATTACCCATTTGATTTAACAAATGACGATATTAAATTCATAAATATCAATAATTACGACTTGATGCCACCGAAAAAGGAAAACAAATGTTATTCATCAATTTTATGATTCAATGATTATTATTAGTTCTTATTTTCTCATGTAAAGTGTAAGTTCCCACTTGATTACACGCCATATAATTTATTAATTTGAGGTAGAATTCAATTTTAGGAAAAAAATAGTTTAATATATGTTTTGCCGTTTAGAATCTTAAGTATTTTTTTTCTTTTTTAATACTCTAATTATTAATTTGAGACACGTGTGAACTTAAAATGATTAAACTACTCTTGTTTGTTATTCTAAGTTTCAAAAATATGTCATTTAGACTTTTTTTTTTCTTTCTTTTCTCCTACTCTGTACCTCTTCCGGCTCACACTGCAGGACCTCGAGCTTCCAAATCCCCTCCTTTACAGTGTGGTCCTGTTTGCCGAAAAAGAATGAAAAAAGCTCAACCGTACACTGCTCAATCTGCTCAGTTCTCACCATATATCGGGTTGGGAGTAGAGGGCGTCAATGAAAGGATGAAATAGAGAGTGAGAGACCAAACTCACCTCGTCAGTTAGATGTAAATAACTAACGAGACTGTTCAGATTGCACAAGCCATCTGATTTCAATTTAATTTATACTGATAGATATTTACTTATACTGTACACTAACAAACTACCCAATAAGATTGAGGCGTCGTAAGTGAGAACATCCACGACGAGCTTCTATAGTAACTCTAAAACGCAAAACCACAATGAACTACATAATTTCATAATTTAAAAATTGATCAAAAATATTTTCGTCTTTTCACTTTCAAAAATAACGTTTTAATTTCTTAATATTTTTTTTTTGTAAAACTTAGGTGTTTAGTTCGGTGCAGTTATGTATTAATTCAGTGTAACTAAATAAAAAAAGTATAATTTGGTATAATTAAATAGAAAAAGGTATGATTCGGAGTGATTAAGTGTAGTACTTTTCCACGATTCAAAAAAAGTGTACTTTCTTAAGCTTCAAAAAATACTTTTCCCAAAATAATATTCAGTTTTTAGAACACTTCCTAAACCACAAACAACATTTATAAGGGGAATTATACAAAGCATATCATGGACATTACAATTGTGAGTGAAATACAAATTACAATTGCAACTCACACTTGACTACTTCAGTATCTGGAAAATCTTTCTTCAGATCTTCCCATTCCTTCTCCACTCTCTCCAAGTCCCTCTCAGCCTTCCTCTTCTTGAGCCTCCATTTCGGTTCTTCCTCCAGATACTGATTGAACACTACTCCTTTCTCCTCTGTCTCTCTGAACAGTCTCTTCATTTCCACTGAATTCTTAGCCTTCCTCTCCTTCATCTCTTTCAGCCGAGCTTCTAACTCGCTGATATACTCTTCAATCGTCTTGATCTCCTTATCGCACTCAGCGTCAACTTCCACAAGACCATCGAGCAGTGCAGTTCCTGCATCGAGCTCAGCTTGCAGCGCATTCCTTGATGATAAGGATTCAGCCACTTCCAAAATGTCCGACTGTGCCTGCTTGAACTGCGAGGAGAGGATTGAGAATTCCTCACAAATCTTACGCAGGGTAGAGAATTGGCCGTCCGTGCAATTAGGGTCCGACAGAAGAGTGGAGACGGCAGCCTCCAGATTGCTGGAGCGCTCGAGAAGAGAGGCTGAACAGAAATCCAGGGACTTCAGGTTCTCAAAGACGGCTTTGGCCTTCATGACCTCCATGTTGTTAGAGTGCTTGACGGGTTGTGTCTCACCAGAGGAGACTTCGACTTCATTAGACTTCCCTTTAATAAGCTGTCTCAAGCTGGAAAGCCACGATTTGAAATCAGGGGAAGGATTCTGTATAACAATGAAAAATACCACTATGTGAGTAAGCAAATCGAAGATAAAGGATGAGCACAACAAATGCACTGAAATTTAATTACCTGATCGGATGATTGGGACTGATCAGACTCGGCTACCAGTGGAAATATCTTATCAGATGGTTCGGATTGATCAGAGGCGAGCTTGGAGGTGACGTATTCTTCACCGGATGAGTCGGATTGGTCAGATTCGGCTTCCAAGGGAAATAGTAGCTTATCAGATGAAAGAGATTGATCAGATTCGGCTTTGGAGGTTGCAGAATGTTGAGGATATTCTTTAACCGTGTTCTTATTGGGTTTCATGCAGAAGTCGTTTTGAGCGCTTTTGACAGAGGGAAATGGGGTGGACTTGGAGAGGTCAACGACAAACTTGACAGACAATGGCTCATTCAGGTCTACTTTGCCTGACATGGAAACTTCAAGATGAGGTTCAGAACTTCGGGTCCCCGCTTCTTCGACTAGAGCCTGTAGAGGAAAACAAAAAGGTGAATAATAGCATTCACCAGAGAATTAGCATCATTCGGAAAAAAAAAAATATATATATATATATATATATACACACACATATACCTTAAACTTCGAATTCTCATTCCCATTCCATCTCACCATCCCATATCCAAGACCTTTAGATTTGGTAAAGGAGCAAGACTTCAAGGGATCATCCATGTGCTCTTCTTCAGATTCTGATGGAATTTCTAAAGTATCAGAATCAGCGGGAGAGGGCTCATGAAAGAGCAAACAATAAAAGCAAATAGAGTTTTAGGTGTTTAATCTAAGCTATTGTCACTAGTAAATAGGCATAAATGTCCCTCAAGTTACTTAACTTCCTTCGATGCCTCAAATGAACCTCAAATTCAATACAACCAGGATCAGATCATCAATCTCACAAACTGAGCTACCCTCATATTATCAATTAACACAATAAACTAGACACTTTGATCAAGTGCAGTTCAAATTTCAACTACGAGTAAACACCCGGCACGCATAAAAGCTCAAGCAGATCAGCCAAAGCCCATATTCATCAAGTGACAAGATTCACATCTACATGGGACCTCTCAACATGAGAGTGCCACAAAGTGTTTCTACTAAAGCAGGACCAGCAACATGCAATTCACAAGCCAACTAAATCAAATACTAATGGATCACTTCATTCTAATTTCCAGACACTTCAACCAATAGCAGTTTAAATTTCAACAGTGTCAGTGTCCAACCCACCCATAAGCTCAAGTAGATCAGTTAAAGACCATATTTATGAAGTGATAGGATTCACATCTACATGGGACTCTCAATATGAGAGTGCCACAACAAGGTTACTCCTAGCTATGCAATTTCACAAGTCAACTCATTCAAATTCTGGCAAATCACTTAACTTTCTATATCAATCCAATTTTCCTCTTATGGGTCTTAACCATTTCCGCATCAAACACAATCAAACAAAGAACCCAGATCCAAAAATCACAACAACCCAGATTCCCACGAGAGGTGTAGAGTCAAACCAGAAGATTTGGCGAGCGCCGACCCAGACCCATGAGCCACCGACACCGGATCGACGACGAGCGGCGGAGAGGTGGAGGCGCGATCGGCGAGGTTGAGGCGGGCGTTGGGTCCGTACATGGTCTTGGCGGCCTCGTCGTAGGCGACGGCGGCCTCGAAGGCGGTGGGGAAGGTGCCGAGCCAGAGGCGGCTCCCGCGGCTGGGCTCGCGAATCTCGGCGACCCACTTGCCCCAAGTCCTCTGCCTCACTCCCCTGAACCTGCACCGCCCGTTGTCCGGACCTCCCTTCCCCTTCATGCAGCCCTTCTTCGACCCCTTCGCGTGGACTCTCCGGGTCTCCACCTCCACCACCTGGTCCTGGTCCTGGTTCTGGTTCTCGCAATTGTGCCTCTCCTTCCACTTGGCCAGCCTCTCCGCGATCGATTTCGACCGGTCCCGCCTCTTGGTCCTCTTCGCGGCCTGCGGATCGGGTTCGGAGGGGGCTGCGACGCCGCCTCCGGAGGCGGTGGGGAGTGGCATGGTGGGGCGGTGGGTTTTAGGGTCGGTGGAGGGTCATTGTGTTTGAAGCGGTGCCGCTTGGGGCTCAGATGGGTATTTAGGGGAAGGGGAGCGGTGGGGGGTTTGTGTGTGGTGGGGTGCATGGGAGGGGATTGTGAGGGTGGATCTCGGCCGTTGATGGGGTTGACCTGTTTGTGTCAATGATTTGAAAACTGTTCTCGGTCTTCATGCTCACCGCGTGTGGTCGGTCGGTGGTGAGGTAAGCGTGCTGCGCACGTGTCTTTGAATTCAATTTTCATGGTTCACACCGTTCTGCCTAGTTTTCTCCGTTCCGTGTACCTCAGACTTGCATGTAAATATATTCAACTGACGTGTCTTCAGAGTTAGTACTCTAACTTACACTTAAGTAATTTCAGTTAACCTAACTCAATTGTAGTCATGAGTTTAGGGTATATTTATTTTTTCAAGGGAAAATTACACCACTTGCCTTTCTTAAAAAAAATGCTAACTCACAGCTTACGAAAATGCCCATGTATATAAAAAATTATTAAAACTTTCAAATGACATAACTTTCTCATACGAGCTTCATTTCAGGCTCATATTATATCAAATCGAAGAGAATCGAATAATCAACGACTTTGAAGAAATATTTTATTTATTAATAATTTGTTGTCGTTGGATGAAATTTTGGACAGAAACTTCTTTCTTCATAATTGTTGATCATATGATTTTCTTCGACTTGATATATTATGAGTCTGAAACGGAGCTCAAATGAGAGAGTTATGTCATTCGAAAGTTTTGATATATTATTAATAAAAAAATCTCTCTACAAAGACGCTGATCTTTCGATTCTCTTCGATTTGATATACTATGGACCCGAACTGGAGCTCGTATGAGAGAGTTATGTCATTGGAAAGTTCCAATAATTTTTAAATACAAGGGCATTTTCGTCATTTCTAAAAAAGTTAACCGAACTTTCAAAAAAAGTTAACCGAGTTGGGCTAAGTGGTAGTTTGACAAACCTAAGTGGGCTGTGAGTTAACATCTATTCTTTGGGAGAGGTAAGTGAGATTTGTAAAAAATTATGTAGAGTTAAGTGGAATTTTTCTTTTTTAAATAACAAAATAAAAACATATAAAATGTCTTTTTGGCCCTCCACTAAAGTTGTACACGATTAGGTCACTTATACTTTGTCGTAAATATTGTGGAAACATTTATTCTGTGGTAAGATTTTACTGAACTCTTTGTTAATGCAGAAGGTAAACATATAATTGCTTCCAAACATTGTGGTAAACCTCTTATTACATGTAACATGAAACATAATGACACATCTAATTTACTGTAACATATAAGACGTTGTGGAAAAAATTCTGAATATACATGTAGATGGTAGCAAAGATTATGATATACCTTCTTAGCAGTGGCAGATTCGGGAGGGGCGGGGGGCACCCTGGCCCGAGAATTCGAAAAAAAGAGCATATAAATTTTTTTTCGAAAATTGGATATACCTCCTATTAAACTCTGATACGCATACAAAAATTGTGCAATTTCACGATAAAAGTTATTTAGCTTAGTAGTTAAGGAGTAATATTTTATTAATGAGGTCATAGGTTCAAACTTTAGAATTGACAAATTTTTATCGACTTCTTGTATTAGTTAAATTATTTTTTTTTTCATTTTTCATTAAACTTTTTGTTTGGTCTATTATATTTACTAATTATTAAAAATGGTCAATTTCCTAAAGAAATTTATGCATGTATTAATTACAATAGTGAATCGTTTAATAAACAAATCGAACTCGAGATCAAATTATTAGAGTTTGAAAGACTCGCGAATCAACTCATTTTGTATTTATATATACATAAAAGTTAAGTTTAAACTCAACTAAAAAATAAATAATCAAACTCGAATTAATTTTTGTTATATGCATTTAGTAATTATTTTATTAGTAAAAATATTATTTTTAATTAGTTAATTAAATTTTTGGTTTAAAATTAGTCTCCGCCACTGCTTCTTAATCTTTTAATTAAACTGCATGCCGGGAAAGGTTGTCTAAGATGATATTAATTGATAAACTTGCATTCAGGTTTGTTGGAGGTGAATGTTTTAAATTTTTTTATGAATGTTTGTTGATCTATGTTTAGAATTTCATCTCGTATCACTGTACGTAATTAAGAATGTTTATAAATAGTTGAGTGAAAAACGGAAATTTAAGAATTATTTTTTTATAAAATATCTCAAAGTTTTCTTGACTACTGAAGAATAATAATAAAAACTCACTACATAATTCGAATTCCTTCAAAAAAAAAAAGAAAGTAAAATTAACAAAATATCAACTGACCTCTTAAAAACAAATATAAGTTTGTTAAACGTAGCAGAGTTGTAAAATAATATATATGGATAATTTTACGCAAATACATAAAGTGTTTTTAACTTGATAGATCACATAAACCAAAACAATCATCACAATTTTGTCCTCCGACCGTCGTTGGGAAACAAGGGTACAAATATCATGCATCCTAAGAAAAATTAAACCTCGTTCCTTCGATTGATCTTTCAATTTACCAGATTGTATTAATTGGGATTATACTTTTGTTGATTCGGCTTTGTTCTTGCTCGAATCAGCAATTGAGATGTTACCCTTCCTCTATTAGTATCCACGCGGATGCTCCTTACTTCGAAACTCATACGAGAATGACCTGCTATAAACAATCCCTCATTCTCTGTGAATTTTGGTGAAAAACAAATATAGCAAAAAACATATATTTTCCGAAAAGAATCAAATGCTTTAAGGTTTGGTTTACTATTTCCAGATATTCGTTTCTGGAAATCTGTTTTGCGTCAACCTGTCATGAGGCCGTGGCCAATCTTTGCCGCACTGTGGCCCCTTTTTCAGGGCGCCACGGCCCGTGGCCATTCCATGGTTTCACCACGGGGAAATGACCAATTGCTTGGTCACGATCCCGTGGTCAACCTTGCCACGATCAAACCGAACCCTCCATGGCCTAGCCATGAATCCCGCCACGGACCCGTGGCCATTTTCACGGTCCGTGGCCCTTTATCATTTTTCTCTTTCACCTTATTCTCCACTGGCTTCGGGTCACATTCTTTGTGTGTGACCTTGTAGGCTCATGACTCAGTTGGCAGGTTGGCGTGAAACCCCGTCTCAGCCTATCCATCATATGCGGCCTCTAACAAGATATTATGATTACCCAATGAGTATGATGATCGACTTAACCTCATGTCGTCTATATCACTATCTCTTTGCCACTAGATTTTCTGATTGATCATAAAGTATAGAGCTGTCATTCTTATTTAAACAATTAATGTTTCTTGATATAGAGATGACTGATAATGATACCCCGTATCAATACCATGACCATGCATTTTCCCTCGGTCGTTCTCATCAAGTGTCCTAAACAGATATCATTCACATACCGCAGTATGAGAGATAAATCCCTTAGTCGTCATCTGTATCACTCATATAGCCCGTTCCCAAGTCAATCATATCTGTTATGGCTACCGTGTTACATGCAACGTTAGGAGTACGTCAAACTTGGGTATTGACTGCATAGTGATCACAAATACTCTTCGGTGGTAAGGATACAATGATATACTACGCCAAATGAATATGCTCACGACTACATCTATGCTGCATACTCATATCGGGTTGTCCAATACCATTTCCCAAATGATATCTATGATCTAACTCCGGTGATCCCATTACCAATGATTAGTAGAGCGTGACCATAAGAAGTCATCCTCATACTGGTCGCTTCTGATAAAGCTTACCTGATCAGGGACCCGTTAAATGTGAACCGTACGGATCTATAGTTCTACTATTAGTGATGACACACTCAATGATACAGATCAATTCACATTCAACTTATTACTACAACACATTAGTAATAAAATCCCGATTTTATTTCATTACAAATGATGATACAATAATTACAGACATAATTTTGTATTGGACTAAGGCACAGATCATACACTTTCTACCATCGAACAACCCTAACCTCTCGATTGGAGCTCGGTCTAATCCCAAATCGTGAGGGTTGGACAAAACATCCCAGTCGCCAAAACGAAACACATAAGGGAGGTTCTTAGCCTCCATTAGACTGAGACGAGAGAGTTTGTCTGGCTAAGGTCGTCGGTGAGCAGTCCCGCAACGGGGGTCCCTTCGGTTCAGTAATCTCATAGGTCTAGAATTTTTTGTGCAATCTCTAATTGCTTCGGGTGGGTTGAATTAAACAATTTTTTTTGAGTTTTGCTCTTCAAATTAATTTAGTTGAATCAGTTAGAAAAGTCACCGAAAAAAATCGATGAGGCCGTCGGAGAAAGACCAGTTCAACGAGGAGTGTGGATGAAGAATAGAGAGGATGGGAAAATCATGATTTAATTTTGTTGGTGCGAGAAGACTAATATGCCCCTGACGTATTAAGCTTCGTCCGTGTGACATGTCAAGGAATACAAGAAGAAGAAGAAACAACGTTGAGAAAATTGAAGGAGAAATGAGAGCCGTTGAGGAGGAGAATTTGGCGGCAGAGAGTTCGCGCCACAGGGTCCCTGTCCCTCTGATCCCATTTCCCTCTTCCTTCCTTTCTCTTCCCCAATCACAAACCCTAACCTCCATTTTCTCACCCTTGGATGAGTTTGATGGACGATCACCGCAGGCCCAACCACACAGCCGAAGAAGACAGCCCCAGCCCGAGCCCCGCCGCCGCCGCTCGCAAGCCCCACCACCACCACCACCGCCGCACCCCCTCGAGCCCCAAGCGCCGCCACCACCGCGACCACCGCAGGCCCAGCCTCGACCAGGACCACCGCGACTCCTGCGATGACGACTTCTTCCCCTCCCCCGAGCCCGACGCGCCCCCCATGGCCGAGTTCGTCGCCGGCGGCGGCTCCGGCTTCTTCAAGGCCCCGCACCGCGCCGCCGTCCACCCCCTCCGCCCCATCTGCATCGAGCTCCGCCCCCACCCCCTCAAGGAGACCCAGATCGGCAAGTTCCTCCGCAACATCGCCTGCACCGAGACCCAGCTCTGGGCCGGCCAGGAGACCGGCGTCAGGGTCTGGAACGTCGAGGACGCGTTCGAGCCCGGCTCCGGCTTCGGCGGGAGGGTCCGGAGGGGCGACGAGGACGCGGTGCCGTTCCGCGAGTCGTCCAACACCTCGCCCACCTTGTGCTTGATGATTGATAGGGGGAGCAACCTCCTCTGGAGCGGCCACAAGGATGGCAAGATCAGGTCGTGGAAGATGGACCAGTCTATTGAGGACAACCCCTTCAAGGAGGGCCTCTCGTGGCAGGCCCATCGCCTCTCGGTTCTCTCCATGGCCATGACCTCCTATGGTAGCTTTCAGTGTCTCATATCATATCATATCATATCATGTCTTGCATTGATTGATTCACATTTCCGTTTCTAGCTAGGTGTTGCAAATGTTCATTACTTTTCGTTATTAGAGGCTAAGTAGTTCATAGTACATTGGACAGCAAAAGCTTACTTTACCTTAATTGGTTCTCGAGGCTAATGGGTTCAGAGCACTTTGTGCATTCTTGTTGGTGGGCATTTTTCTAATTCTGGGTTTGTTTTTGTGTTGGTGGGCAATTTTCTAATTCTGGGTTTGTTTTTGTGTTGGTGGGCAATTTTCTGATTCTGGGTTTGCTTTGAATGTTCCAGGTGATATGTGGACGGGTTCTGAAGGTGGTGTTATTAGGGTCTGGCCATGGGAAGCCATAGGAAAGTCCCTTTCCCTAAAGCCAGAAGAGAAGCACATGGCTGCTTTATTAGCTGAGAGGTCTTGCATTGACCTTAAGAGCCAAGTAACCATTAATGGTAACTGTTTGATATCTTCCTCGGACGTCAAGACATTGTTGTGCGATCATGTTAGAGCAAAAGTTTGGTGTGCAGGAGCTACATGCATCTCGCTTTGGTATGATTTTGCTCTGTACTGTTGTCTATCGAGTTTCTTTAGCATGATGGTTTGAATCCGAGTTCTTAGTAATAGAGTTTACTTGTGTAAAAGCTTATTTTCGAAGGTTTGATTATAATCTGCAAGAAGTAGAAAGTATGTGCATTTGGATCAGTTATAGAATAGTAGTTCCCAGGTTATTCTCTTTGCTGAATAGACTTTCAACATTGTATGAACTCGTGTGAGTATAAGAAAAACCCCTATTTCTCAAGTGTCACTGCTTCAAAATCATATATTTTCAGACGGAAAGCATGATCTAGACTGCATCATTACTTGAGTCGAACTCTTATGTATCATAATTGTATGCAAGTAGTCCTAATTCCTGAGAGTTGATTATTTGACAGGGATGCTCGTACAAGGGAACTTTTGAAAGTGTTCAGTGCTGAGGGTCAAATGGAGAATAGGGTTGACGCTCCCCAGTTTCAAGATCAACAGCCACTAGAAGATGAGGTGAAAGTAAAAACTGCTCCCACTTCAAAAAAGGAGAAAGCCCCGGGTTTCTTGCAACGGTCACGTAATGCAATAATGGGAGCAGCAGATGCCGTTCGGCGTGTTGCAACTAGAGGGACATCTTCTTTTGCAGAAGATATCAAGAGAACTGAGGCACTAATGATTGCTCCTGATGGAGTAATTTGGACTGGCTGTACAAATGGCATGATTGTGCAATGGGATGCAAATGGAAACCGTTTGCATGATTTTAATCTCCATCCTTCTGCTGTCCAATGCTTCTGCACTTTTGGAACACGAATATATGTGGGTTATCTGAGTGGTTTTGTCCAAATAGTAGACCCCGAGGGAAATCTGATTGCAGAATGGCTTGCCCATAGCAGCCCTGTGCTTAAAATGGCAGCTGGGGATAGTTACATGTTTAGCTTGGCTATACATGGTGGTATTCGTGCATGGAGTGTTGCATCTCCAGGACCTATCGACAACATAATACGAACAGAATTGGCTGCAAAAGAAACCACATACATAAAAAGAGACAGTGTCAGAATTTTAGTTGGAACATGGAATGTTGGTCAAGGTAGAGCCCCTCAGGATGCTCTTATCTCATGGCTAACTTCTGTTGCATCGGATATTGGCATTATTGTAATCGGGTTGCAAGAAGTAGAGATGGGAGCTGGTTTTCTTGCAATGTCAGCAGCGAAAGAAACTGTGAGATCTTTTTATTTACTTTTTCTACCTGTCATTTTTATCCTTTTATTTTCTCGTGAGTACTTTCATTTTTATATCTTGATGGTAATGAGTTTCTTTAACAATTTGGTAGAGAAACTGATATAAATTATTATAATAAGCACGTGGTCTGTATTTATTACTTTTTGTTCAGTTCATTGTTACTTGGTTGTTTTAGTATATTAATCAAAATCCCTTGTCGCGTTTACACTGAAGAGTAACTTATGATCAGAACAACGTCAATGTGGGTAGTCTAATGCAAAGATCCACATCTCAGAAGATGAGTATTGACAGTGCTATGCTATTTTTTTGTTGGTTCTAGTTGGCATATATGTTTGCACTAAGTGAACTACTGGTTGAATACTGCATTTATGTTAGGAAAAATGAACAAGTTTCTGTAATTTAGTGTATAAGTAATTCTTCTGAGGTATGAATCCCATATAGGCTATAGCTATGTCTGGTTTTTCACCTTTCTGAATTTCCAAGCCCACTTACAGTTCTCAGTGAAGCATCTCCATATGTTTCGATAATTCTTGATGTGCCAACAAATTTGTGAATAATCTCTATAGTCACATGCTTCTCTCTTGTATGGTTTACTTTGTCCTATATCTAATTTCTTCTTTCACATCTTCAAAACATTCCATACTGAAACCTAATTGCTCCTGGATCATGAATTATTTGTGATTGCACTTGCCAGGTAATTCCTTCAGTTTAAATAAAATGCGCTAGTCTGACTGTTTGAAACGATAAGCTTACAGTCCAAGTACATGTTAAAGTGTGATAATTAGTTATTTTATTCTTTTATTTATAACACCCTTTTCTCTCTATGTGTGAGTGGGTGGGCGCTTGTACTTCTTTTCAGTACTTTTAATGTTTTGAACTGGTTTTCCTTTTTATTCCTTTTCATTTATAGGTAGGACTTGAAGGGAGTTCTGTAGGGCAGTGGTGGATTGATAATATAGGAAAAGCCTTAGAAGAAGGAACAACTTTTGAACGAATGGGTTCCAGACAACTGGCCGGATTGCTTATATCTCTCTGGTAAGTTACCCCCTTAAAAGTACCTGTGAAAAATATATTTGTATGTTGGACTAAAACTGTGCTTACAACAGAACTGTTTTCATCTTTCTTTTTCTAAACTCACTAAACCTTAAACCTATCCAAATTTTATCAAGTCATTGCACCATCCATTAACGTTCCTTCTCTTATATTATGCATTGATGTTGCTCACTTAGGGTAAGAAAGAATATTAGAAAACATGTTGGAGACATTGATGCTGGAGCAGTTCCGTGTGGCTTCGGCCGTGCGATTGGCAATAAGGTTTGCATATGTCCTTAATTCCCTAGCTCATTTATTTATTAATTTTACAATCCAAATATTCATCTTTGGCACAAGGAAATCACATCTATGGTAGTTTAACTGTGTCAGCTGAGTGTTTGGCGTGGGCTTTCTAAGATTATTGCGTTGGTTTCTTATGTTTTCAGCTTCAACTTATAGCCTTGACATGCTTATATTTTTCCAGGGAGGAGTAGGTTTGAGAATTAGAGTGTATGATCGGATCATGTGCTTTGTCAATTGTCATTTAGCTGCACATTTGGAAGCAGTCAATCGCCGAAATGCTGATTTTGATCACATTTTCCGAAACATGGTGTTTGTCCGTTCTTCTAACCTACTTAATAATAATGCACCCGGTATGGTGCCCTAACTGATTTTGTCTTGTTCGCTTGCATTTCTCCATATATTTATTTTGGTTACTTTATTCTTCTGGCTTCCCATTCACCCTCGCTGTTGCAGCTGCTCTCTCACCAACTGTTCATTCGGCAAAAGCTGCAAATGTATGTCCTTATTGGTATCCTCGAGATTAATTAACTGCTTTGTTATCAATTTTATATGTGTGATAGCTACAATCTACAATGATTGAGCACTTTGACAGGCTCCTCCTCCCAACTCTGAAGAGACAAAAGATACAAAGCCTGAGTTAGCAGATGCAGACATGGTTGTATTTCTTGGTGATTTCAATTACAGGCTCTTTGGTATATCTTATGATGAAGCAAGGGACTTTGTTTCTCAAAGATGCTTTGACTGGCTTAGAGAAAAGGATCAGCTCAGGGAAGAGATGAAAAATGGCAGAGTTTTTCAAGGAATGCACGAGGCACTCATCAAGTTCCCTCCAACCTACAAGTTTGAAAGACACAAGCCAGGTTTAGGAGGTACTATTTTGCTCAAAAAGTCTGACATTCTGTCTTTAACTATTTCAAGTAGTTGTTTGAGAGTTAGATTCATACACAGGTGTCCTTACCCAACATCAATCAACCACAGTCAGTAGGCGTTCTGTAGTTCTCTGAAAAGAAACAAAATTGCTTATATTTTCTTATTATCATATTTTTTAATAATACTATTTAGTTCATAAATTTTGTTACTATACTTTGTAGTGTTTTTTTTATATGTAAAAAATGACTTTGTAGGATATGATTCTGGAGAGAAGAAGCGTATTCCTGCCTGGTGTGATAGAGTTATATATCGTGACAATCGTTTGGGTCCTGTGTCTGAATGCGGTTTAGGGTGCCCTGTGGTCTCCTCAATTATAATGTAAGTTCCACACCAGGTCTCTGTATCCTCTCCTCTTTTTCCTTGTGCCACTTCATAAGATATGGAATCAACTCTTACAGGTATGAATCCGTCATGGACGTGACAGAGAGTGATCATAAACCTGTCCGATGCAAGTTCCATGTTAAAATTGCCCATGTTGATAGATCTGTCAGGAGACAAGAGCTTGGGACAATAGTAAAATCTAACGAGAATATAAAGTCTATACTCAAAGATTTGTGTAGGGTTCCCGAGACTGTTGTGAGTACCGACAAGATAATCCTCGAGGAACAGGAAACATCTGTTCTGCACATCATCAACAAATGCGCCAAGGACACTGCTGTATACAAAATCTTATGCGATGGTGAGTCCATAATCAAGGATGGTGAACAGGCTGACAATAATAATCCAAGAGGAGATCTTGGCTTCCCGCGATGGCTTGAGGTATGCCCTACCTCATTTTAGGTTGTTAAAAGTAAATTGTATAACGTTATTGGTTATCAAGATTCCTGGGAAAAATACACCGAACTACAATACATCGAACTACACCGAACTATACGTCTTTTCCACTTAGCTACACCCAATTAAGAGTTGGCTATTTTAGATACAACAAAGTTTCATAAATTCGGCAAACCCGATCTCCATCCCAAGCCAACCACCGCTTCCAGGTTGGAACCATTCCCACCATCCCTAGCTCCCTTCCTTGTCGACGAACTCAAGGGTATTTCCGTTTTTTCACTTTCAAAATTAACATTTTCCATCCAAAAACTTAATATGTGGGGATTTATGAAATTTGTGTGTACCTAAGTGAAAAGGTGTATAGTTGAGTGTAGCCAAGTGTAATGTCCCCAAGATTTTATTGTACTTCAAGACTTGTCTCTTCTCACTATCTGTGACTTATCATTTGTTTTCAAGGAAATATGTATAGGGAAATAATTACTATTAGCTGTTTATCAGTGTATATTTTTCTAAGGAGAAATTATCCTTCATCCAACTTTTAGAACAAGAGTTGACTGCTTTTGAAACTTGTAGTGATTGATCTGGAAATGATTCACTTGCTTGATGCTATAATATTCAGGTCGCACCAGCAGCTGGTCTGATCAAACCCCGTCAATCTGTAGAGGTGTCCTTTCACCAAGTAGATCCGCACATCCATGAAGATAACGGAGAGGGTAGTTCGCACTCACGCCACTCGAGATCTGAAGACACTCGCGACAAGGAAGCGATTCTGGTAGTCAGCATCCAAGGAAGCAGGTCAACAGAGACAGCAAGTCACCAAGTGCACGTCTGCGCGAAGCCAATGACAGCAGCAGCACAGCCTCGTATGGAATCGAGAAGCAACAGTAGTTCAGCAGCAGTGCCTCGCGTGGAGCCGAGAACCAAAAGCGGTTCATCAGTACCCCCTCGCGGAGAATCAAAAGGCAACAGTTCAGGTAATCCAAGAAAACACCACGGGCCCAATCGGCATCACAGGCGTAGCAGTTCCTACGACTCGTTTGGCTCATAACTGCTGAAACTCGTCTAAACCTTGGATGAACCGATAGAGAATACAGAACAGGAATAGATACATACAATAGTTCTTATGGTGGTAGAGATAAGAGTGGATATAGCAGCTTATTTGGTCAGCTACTTGATGTAAATATTTTCATGGATTCGCTACTGCAACAGGTTGGATTGGTTTGGTTTGTAGTTATGATGTCTAATATGTATATCACTGAGTTTCTTTTGTCTTGTAAGCAGTCTCATTCACTAATCAAGTTCGAATTCTCTGAAAAATGTGAAACTCTTTTTTCTGCAAGCTTGATGCCAGATTCCCAAACAGGAATGACAACCGAGCGAGTTCAGTGATTTTCGTCTCCTATATCATTAGATTGTAGATATCCGGAAATTTTTGTCTCCATAGAAATGACAACAGATGGGTCGTGACAGATTTAGTAATCTCATCCCTTATTCCGTCAAATCGGGAATACAAAGTTTCTACAAATATAATATATAGACTGCAATACACTTACTGATGATAACAAATAAATCTAAGTAAAACAGTTTTAATAAACTAAAATAAAGTGGTTGAATCTAAATCTAAAGACAACTGGCGGGAAGGATGGTTCCAGTGGTGGTGCCAGCCACGTTCTTGCACGACGCCGTTGCAGTAACGTTGGTGTTTATGTACTTGAGCTTTATGTCCACCAGCTCAATCCCTGTGCATGGTTGACTCGAACTGCAATCAAATGTCACTGCCTCTACTGTTCTTGATGTCCCTTTTATATTCTTGTACACCACTCCACTGATCTTCACTCCCGAACTCTACAACACATACAAGATCACTTCAATCTTCAATTATGTAATTATTTTGATTAACCAAAGTAACATATAATATATTCTGCTGTTGATAATGTTGTTACGGTACCTTATTGGGACAGCCTTCGTCGTCGGGGCAGTAATTTTGGTCGATGATGATAGGGTTCTTGACGTTGGTCATGAGGATGTTTTGGAACAGAACATTCTTGACATAAGAGGTGCTGGCTCGAGCCCATGATTTTATCCGAACCCCGTTGTCGGATCCGATGAAAACTGCGTTCGATAGTGTTATGTCTTCAACGCCGTTTTCTTTATATGTCCTTCCCAAGCTCCCTATACTGTTTCATTCATTTACATATGTATAATCTTTGTCAATATTGTGCACATAAAGGTCCTAATGTCATTGGACTGTATGAATCATTTCAATCTGATGTGCACGACAAATAATTAATGGATCATTGACTTGTATATGTTCAAATATTTAATCAAAACGAACCGACCCATGTAAGGAAAAACCGAACCCATCTATTTATTTTGGTTTGTACCGATTCAGTTTCGGTTTATGAAAATTAAACTGCCAAAAATTGTCTGTTTTTGACATGTGTACCATTTTACAAGCCATGCATTTTTGATAATTAAGAAAAAATATTGGACCAACAAAAACCGGTTCAGAAAAAGGTAAAATAGAAAATGTAGCTTCCTTAGGACAAACACTACGTTAATTCAAAACCGAATCATGAACACTCCCTTAATTTAATTGGGGCACTAATATTAATAGTGAACAATTTTAACATAGAGATCGATCGATCGATGTCGGTGAAGATTAGTGGTACCTGATGCCATGTCCGGGACCGCACTTGATGGTGTTCATGAGCAAGGTCTTGGTGCCGGTGCCGATGGAAATGCAGTCATCGCCGGTCTGAATAGTACAACCTCGGATGGTCACGCGGTTCGACGACATCACATGAATGCCGTCGGTGTTGGGGCTGTTGTCCGGAGCGTAAAGCTTCACGTTCCTAACCACAGTGTCGTTGCAACTATTGATCACCATGTGGGTCAGTTGACTGTTTATCGAAGTCAACCCACTTATCAACCCGTTGCTTATCCAGTTAAAAGTTATCGACTGCAGTACATAAAATTATAATTGTAAGTAACAAAAAACGGTAACTTTTATGGAAATAAAAGTAACCGAACCGACCCAGAAATTAAAAATCGATTTGATTTGGTTCAAAATCAAACCAAACTAAATTCTATTGGTTTCGTTTTACTTTATAAAATAGGACCGACAAAAAATCGAACCGAGCAGAAAACTGATCATTTAGACACACTTATTTTAAGTCATTGATTTTTATTCATTGAGCCTAAATATATTGGTCAACAATAAATAAGTCAAAATAAGTCAAACCTGACAAAAAAATGTGATAATTTTATGAAAATCGGTTTAGAGAAAGAAAAGTCAATAATAAAATAATGTTTAATGAAATTTGTTTCATAAAAAATCGAACCGAACCGAACCAAACCAAAAACTAACATGTTTAAAACCACATTGAACCAAATTCTATTGATTCGATTTC
This sequence comes from Geranium rotundifolium, assembly GCA_963920655.1. Lineage (NCBI taxonomy): Eukaryota > Viridiplantae > Streptophyta > Magnoliopsida > Geraniales > Geraniaceae > Geranium > Geranium rotundifolium. The sequence goes on from OY987320.1 coordinate 24,787,294, forward strand.
AAATTCTTTTTTAAAAAGAAAACTGAACTGTAAACAACCCTAACTATACACCCATTTTTGCCCGAACCTGAAGATCAGATTCACATTTTTCTCAAATATACTTACTCTGGCGCCCGTGGGACAACTGGAGCTAGAGTTCTTGCAGGCCCAGAGGGAAGTGCCCTTGGCATCAAGGGTACCCCCAAACACAGAGAGCCTAGCGACCTTAACGAACAAGATCCAGTAGCTGGTGTTCCCAAGGATCCGATAGTCGGTGGGAGCTATGATCGTCCCGTTGATCCTGACGGTGACCTTGTTCTTGCACGGCCCTCTGAACGTCACGGGCCCGAGCAAGAACCGTCCCTTGGGGACCGTCATTGTGGCGGCCCCCGTCGAGTTGCACGCCGCCGTCCACGCCCTGAGGAACGGCTGCGTCGCGTCGGTCTTGCCGTCGGCTTTGGCTCCGTACTTTAGGACGTTGTAGTCGGCATTGGAGAGGTAACATAGGGACGAGAGTTGGATAATGCACCAAAATACTAGTGTTGTGAGCTTGGCCATTTTTGGTCACGCTTGGGCTCGAACTCGAGATCTTGATCGACTATGTGATGATGAGTCGAGTCGAGCACAAGCTTCTTTGGTTTTGATCTTCAGATGTTGGTATTTATAATGACTTTAGTTTGTGTGTTAACTCTTGTTTAATTTTCTTTGGATCTGTTTGGTTATTGGTTGGATTGGTTTAATTACTTTTTGATTTTTAAAAAGAGAGGAGATTGTGAAGAGAATATAAATATTACATGTTTGGAGATGATTGTCATGTGCAATTTAGTACGACGCACAAGTTGCATGTACGGTGTGATCGATGGGCTATGCATGATAAATATATATCCACGTTATAATATATTAAAATGTGAGCTACGTACGTAATGATCATATAAGTGAGGTTATGTCAAGTTTGTTTTAAGTTATGTCATATAAATATTTAGAGTAAAGCTTTGTTTTAACTTATATCAAATGTTTATTCTCCTATATATATTGACTTTCGGCCTGAGATTATTTACGGTGTGGTTTTGAATTATTTTAGTTTGATTTAAACCGAATTGATAAATTCGATTTTTGAAAAATAAGAATTGAAATCGAACCAATAAGAATTTGATACGGTCCGATTTTGAACATGTTAGTTTTCTTTCGGTTCGATTTGTTATAAACTGAATTTCATAAAATTTTCGCATTTTATATTGTATTAATTTGACTTTATCACTTTTTGGTTTGGATTTATTTAAATTACTTTCTACTAAAATTTCGTATTTTTAGCTGATTTTGACTTATTGTTTTGTTGGCTTGATATTTTTAGCCACAATTAATAAATGAGTCATGTGTATAAACATGTCGATTTTCGATTAGATTTAGTTTTTCATCGGTTTTCATTTTAATGGAGTTTTGGTTCTGTTTAAATTTAAACCGAACCAATTATATTTTTTTTCCAATTAGTTTTTGAGTACCTTAGGTTATTTTTTGTCATCCATATTTCGGTCTTATACATACGTAGATGAATTGTACATAATAATAATGTATAAAAATTCAATCACTCGTACAAGATGGCGTTGAAGTATATATTACGTGTAAATCAAGAAAACAAATCTTGAATGCATGTAAAAATGCGTAGATAACTAATGACCAGGGCTACAAAAGAGTTGAGCTTCTAAGAAGACACTCGAGCTTGTCTCATTAAATATTTGGTTTGGGCTTGTTATAATCGAGCTCGAGCCGAATTCGAGCTCATTATTAGGCTTGTTTAATAAACGAGTTGAGCTCGAGCCTGGAATTTTAAGCTTTCGGCAGGCTCGCGAGCCGGCTCGTTTAATATTTAATCAGTTATATATTTTTAATAATATATTTTCAAAATTTTGGGGAATATCTATGATGAAATTAGACGAGCCAAATCGAGTCGAGTCAATCACGAGCTAGTTCATTTAATAATAATAAATTATATATATATATATATATATATATATATATATATATATATATATATATATATATATATATATTCAATGAATATTTGTATTGGAAATTAAGTGAATCGAGCCGATCCGAGTTTGAGCTTATCTAAGTTTTCTCGAGCCGAACTCGAGGTTATCTAAGTTTTCTCAAGCCGAACTCGAGTTTATCTAAATTTTCTCAAGCCGAACTCGAGCTTAGTTGCACAAGCTCGTTCGAGCCCGAGCCGAGCTCGAGCCAAACATTTTTTTCACGAGCCGAGCCGAGCCTTGTCAAATTGAGACTCGACTCGACTCGTTTACATCTCTAGAAAAATGAGAGCGTACTTGGTGGTCCAAACAGGCTCTACCTAAGAGGTTAGAAATTAACTTGAAAACTTAAAAAAAAATGATTGGATGTGAATGATTTAAGTATTATTGTTAGGTGCGTAGGGAGTGACGTTGTGTCACATGTGCGGCACGGCTTAATACATGCATTTATTTATTTTGAAAACGGCTTAATATATATAGTTATTGCTTGAGTGAGAATGACATAATCAATTATCATATACTAATTTAATATAGCATGCATCAATTAAGTTCACTTACATATCACGTGAGATTTAGAGGAAAACCGCAGTAAAAATAGGCGCTAAACTCGGTGAGTTTATGTATAATTATAATAATAATAATAATATAATATATCAATATGCGGCTCTCCATAAGCTTAATTATAACATTAGTTAATTAATTACTATTAGTCTAACACTCTAAGCAACGACACGATAAAACCCACACCTCAATAAACATAAATCAGTTTCCATATAATGTAGAATCTCTATAAATCATATATAGACTAATAACGTATATGATAGAACTTTTATTCAAGTTTATATCTTGATTATTTTTAAGTTGTATGCAAAATTCTGATGATATGTTTTATGTGTAGATGTTCGATTCTGTCGAGGGTAAATTAAGTGTAAAAATTTATGTTTATGCTCTCACAAAAAGTAGGAAGAATTCTCGTAACTAAAAAAATTGATATTTTAGTAAGAGAGTATGTGGTATATAATCTAAATTTGTATAATTGTTTGGTTAACTGGTTAATCATATGTTCAGTTGGTCTTGAGTGAATTCATATGTTAATGTTTTACTTTTAATATTTTTAATTTTATTAAATAACCAATAACTACAATTAAAAATTTAAGTTTGTTAGTTGAGTTTGACCATTCCTTTTATATCACAAATTTTACGTGAGATTAATTTTTCCATCTCATGTTTGTACACGTGGGACTTAGTTCTGTTCACGCATCGTACGTATGAGTCTCCACTTCAACACTCTCCCTCGTGTTATAGTATTCTACACGTGAATCATAGCATGGCTGACCTTCTGCATTTGTATCAGAGTTTACAGGGGCGTAGACGTAGACGCAGAGAGCCCACAAACACAATTTCAAATCGACCCATATCTAATAACATGTATAATTGAGTTGTATATATTAAGCCGAATTCTACAGTTAAAAGCTTAAGCTTAAATTTATTAGTTTTGTTTAACTTTCATTTGTGTGTGTACAATAAAGAGTGCGTGAGTGTAGTTTGGTTTGTGATTTGATGCCGAACAAATTAACATGGAAGATATGCTAGTTGTCCACCATATTATCTTAAAATGAGGTTAATTAATTAATATATAATTTGATTCCTTGCGAGCAAAATATTAATATTGTTGATCCCGAAGTTTCTCGCCATTAATTGGACATGTGAGTTTGTAGTATTTTAAAATAGAGGAGAACCAAAAAGAGAATGTCTTCTTTTATTGTTTTGCTAAACTATAAATTGTGAAAGTTGATTGAAAAATAAGTAGAATTTGGAAGATTAAATTAAATACTCTGTATTAATTATAAGATGTTGAAATGAAGTCTTCTTTTACATTTATGATCATCGATCCATTCCATGTTACTTTGATCCATCAAACAACATATCTTGGTTCAACTTCCATGTGAAGAATGCCAAGTCATGTGGATCTGGACTTGAGTCTTATATTTCTAATCCAATGAAACCAAAATTATAATTATATACACATGACTAATTTAGTGTTTGCACCGTTGATAGCATATGAAGTAGTTTTCCTTTATACTGTTAAGAGCACCGTTGATAGCATATGACGTAGTTTTTCTTTATACTGTTAAAAGCACGTGACATTTGTATTGTCAAGAGCATGTGGCTAAGTTTTTGTTTGCGCTGTCGAGAGTATGTGATGTTCGCACTCTGTTTGCGTTGTCGAAAGTGTGTGACGAGTTATTGTCTTCGTTCCTCTCAATTAGTTTTTGGTATTAGTACAAAAACTCAATGTGTTATCTGACTTGCACATGAGAGGACATATACCAATAAATTCCTTTTGAAAATTTCAATATCAACATGTTCTTCTGTTATCGTCAGGTTTTAGCCACACATTATCTCGACTTCTAGACTTGTTTAAAATATTCGTCTCTTATTTGGCATTGTTTGACTTCACTTTATCACCTATTTCAACCGACAATCATCATTAACTTGTATATTTCCATAATTTGAAAAATTGACCCGTGCTTCAGAAATCGGCACGCGAAGGGGGATTGTAGGAACTAAAGAGGTTGTTTTGAAGAGTTCGAGCTTGCAAGAAGAAGAATTGTGATTTGATTGACCACATTTATTTTTAGATGCAAACTCAATTCAGTTTTCACCGTATTGAGTTTGAGAGGATGTTAGATTATGATGTTTCCTAATCTATTTCATATACCACTTTCGAAAATGTTATAGTATATTTCCCATTGCAACTAAGATTTTCTATTTGATAATGTTCCGTTCGTGTACAAAAGAACTCTATCCTTATTGTAACATACAGAACAATTTAATATGAATAATATCATTTCTAGCAAACTTAAGTATTTATTTTGATTCTTGACCAAAGTTAAGGACCATAGAATTAACTCTCCAACGAAGTTGTAATCTTGGGTAGAAGCGAGCGATATTTTATTAGAAAAATTAATACCTCAACTGGCCCAAGACTTATCCCCGACAGATTAATTTGTAGACGATATTTTTGACACTCAGCTAGCCTCTTCAAGTGAAATTTGTTTAAAAATATTTAGAGGTGGGAGGGAGTTATTAATGTAAGATGGATACGTGTCACATTTCTTCATATTATTTATGTGATAATAATTAAGTTTTGTAAAAACTTTAGAAAATATTGTATATTATATTTTTTCAAATAAATTTAACTTAGGCGAAAACACTTAAATTTTGAGCGAAATAATATATTTTTTAACAACTACACGTCTTTTATAAACTCTCTCAAAACTCCTCTCCGTCTCTTCCGATAAGATTGAGCCACACGACCTCTACGCTGAAGCGCAACACCGTTGAAGTGCCCCTTGAATATTATTAGCTGGATCAATCAAAACCAAACAAATCGGAGGCTACACTTCAATCCGGTCACTAGAGAGCCAAAATTAAGGTTGGCGGTTCAATTTGTCAGAAACCATGTTCAGATCAAATTTCTGACGATCATTTCGATTGATTATAGTAATTAAATTGTACCACGTGCATGTCCGTCATGTTTACATTCATAATTAGTGATATAGCTTAGCTCAATATAATTTTGGAGTAAATCAGCGCGCATCACGTTGTGTTTATCCCATATTTTATTGGGCCGTTCATATCAATATTGGCCCATTAACTATATTGGGCCGTCTATGACCTTAACAATACCACGTCTTTGTATTTGTAGCAGTGTGAAAGGAACACCCCAGTTTAGGTGACCTTCACAGTTCAGTTTTGAGTCGATTTAGTTTAGTTTTCAACCAAATTAATTAATTTGGTTTCAAAACAATAAGAAGTGAAATTTCATCGATAAAATTTGACTTGGTTCAGTTTTGTATATATCGATTTTTGGTTCGACTGAGTTTATTATGAATCGAATTTTATAATAAAATCTTACATTTTAAACCGTCTTGACATATCGATTTTCGTTAAAAAAATTTTTTAACCAATTTTCATGAATTTCTTACATTTTGGCCGATTTTGGCTTGATTTTTGTTGGCCCAATATTTTATAAGACCAGTTAATCAAGATCGTTGACTTAGAATGAGTCACATGTCCAAATCCATCAATTTTCAACTCGATTCAATTTTTTATTAGTTCTTATTTAATAAACTAAGCTATAGAGTTTCGGTTCAATTTTGAACCAAGCTGATTTGGTTATTTTTTAGATGGGCCGGGTTGGTTCCTTTTAATTTGGTCGGTTCGGTTTTTTTCCAGCCCTGCAACAGTTCATTTCTAAATCAACAATTTCTGGCTAATTAAGACTTGTACAGTTATGACAATCTTCAAATCTTGAAAACAAAAATACTGGTAGACCCAATTATAATTGTTCAAAATCTTGATCCACATTCAAATTTAATCCATGGTTTAAAAGTATATGATATATTGATATATGAATCATATGATTGATCCATATGGGTTAATTAGCATATGAAAGGTATGTTAAAAAGTCAAGTGTCACAGTAGCTACCATTTAATTTTCACTTCATTAATGTAACCATGCATGTGGACTAGTGAACATGTTCATCATATATATCCTCTAGCTTTATAATTATAATCAAGATTAGGATGGTCCCAAACCTAACTGATGATATTAACTGTAAATTAGGTGCCTTTATTAGTTTTATTCTTTGTCTTCACCTTTAATTAATTAGTTTATCTTTTGGGCTTCCCTAACTTCACTATTTAACCATACTTTAGAATAGCTTATTTTACCTTCCATCAAATATATAGTATGTTTATGATTTACATTGGGCATTGCTCATACAAGGGTGATATTTTTTGTCACTTAAGTTTAAATATTTTTTTCCAGTTCAAATTCAATAATTCCTGATTTTGATCAAATACTTTAAGTTTGGGGCCTATTTTGGTTAGGAGCCGTAAACGTCTGCTTCACTCAGTTAATAGTAGAGTCGGCCTTGATACATACATATATCAGGTCAAGATTTATATATAACTAGAATATTGAAAATTTTATTTTATTTTATATTATTTAAGATCGAAAAATATAGATTATAGCATTTTTCTAATAAAATGTCTGAGTCATTTTGTTAGAATATCACATATGAAACATGAATTCGTCGACCAGCTTAAATAAATTCACCTATTAATTAGCTTTGAGTTGTTAGATGGATTAGTCTTCTAATATAGTATTAAGGCTTGGTTGGATTTGGACCAGACCTCCATGTCATTCGTTTCGGGTTTAAAGCCTATGGATTAGAGGTCATCCCAACACCATATTCATTGTTTGCACGTGAGAGTGATGTTAGAGTATCACATCTGAAAGACGAGAATTCGGGACCAGTTTAAATAATAGTCTGAGCCTCCACCTATCAGCTTGAGCTTTTATAGCATGTTGGACTTCTAAAATGTTATCAGAGCCTGGTTAGATTTGTATCGGACTTCCATGCCATTTATTTCGGGTTTAAGGCCCGTGGAACAGAGGTCGTCCCGACACCCTGCTCGTTGTTTCCACGTGCCTTTCGACTCGTCTTGCATATAAGAAGAGGTGTTAAAGTACCACGTAAATATGTGAATTTGTCAACCACCTTAAATAATAGTTTAAATAATTTGAATTTTAAGTGGACTGAGATTAACGTTAATCAGTCTAAAATCTGAATTAAGTGATTATATAGAACAATAAAATGATCATCGAGTTTTATTTTTGGCACATGTAATCATTGAATTTCGTACACGTACGTTTGAAGACAAAATGATTAGTAATTTATATATCAATTAAATAGTTGTAATATATATTAATTGTACACGAAAATCAAGGGTTTTTAATTGCACATGGAATTGGAACACTCTCAGAAGCAATTAACTGGAGAATGAGTGAGATGTGGCTTAGAATCGAAGAAACAAGAAGACATGCATTATCCTATTACCAGTTTCCTACGTTGTCACGTTAATAGAAAGTACATGAACTTAATTAAAGTGACTTACTGTTCTGTTCCTAATTTGTCTTCCACAAGTTGGTTCCTAGTTTCAACTTGTACATGCACTTGCTACTAAATCTATGTAATTAAGTACGTACGTAACTTACTGTTCCCGCCATTGCGTCTTCAACAATTTGGCTTCTGCAAGGATTTGTAAGCAATAATTAACCACAAATTCTATGTATAACTTACGTAACATGCATGGTTTTATTATTTTTAGACCAGTTCTCGTTTCTAGGTAAAAGCAAAACTAAAAGAGGATGAAAGTTTACGAGTCAAATTAGACAAAATTTTACTATAGAACTTAGTTTATACACTTATATTACTACAAAAATATAAAGTTTAATTGGATCAATAATGTTACGTATTTACTGATAAAAAGTTTTTCTATTTTCCTGATTAATTAGTATGTTAAGCGAGCTCATGTATATATACAACATATATAACACACTTTACAAAATAATACAAACAATGCAACAACATTTTTTTGCAAAAGGTTATATGATGTAAGACACATTTTTGTAATTTTTTCTTAAATTTATCACATGCATAGCTATTATTTATAAGTCAAAAAATATAAAACGAGGTTAAAGTTAGTAGACTCTTAATTATCTACTCCATTACACGAAGTTTGACGATATATAATGATGAATTTTTTTTCTCGCAATAATATCATTTTAATTATATGAATGTAATAGTGACCTTAATTTATTTAAAATTTCTATTTATGTCCCTCCATTTCGTATTTAATTGGTTAGTAATTAACATCAGAATCGGTTCAAGTCGCTAGTTTAGCAAAACGCAAGATTAATTTATATATCTCAAAACTATATATTATATGAATTAAAAAGAAACAACATACTTTTTACTACTAAAAGTGCTTATTTTTTATTAATAATAATAATATAAGTTAATACAACACATGATGCATCATATTCCACGCAGCTGAAAATCTCAATTCACGGATCATTCCGTGAAACATAATATATTTGAACACATTGAAATATATTGGACCCAAATCAATATACTATTTATATATATATTTAATCGTGGAGTGCATGCAATTGTTGAAAAAACGATCTCATAAAACAATAATTTATAGGATATGGTTATTGCTTGCAAGTCAAAAATGGGATTGATCACATGGCATTCTTTGAATTTTAATATGTACGAAGTCAATTAATTGCACCATCCCCAAAATCATGTCGTAAATTATGTTCATATGTAACCGTTGCAAGCAAACCAGACCCACGATTTAAGTATTCAAATATGTCGGAAATAATTACACAAAAACAATTGCATTGTATTTTGCAAAAGGAATGTGATGTATATACATATATATATATATATATATATATATATATATATATGACATGCATGCAAATTATTAATTGTAGAATATGTATGTATATTTCATTTTATAAAGATGTGTGATGAATATTAGGAGTATATCATGTACTTCCTAATATTAATCACATCATTTATAAAATTAAGCTAGTGGAAATCATAGAAAAAGTAAAATTACATGCACACTCAACAACTATATACTTAAAAAAGGTTGAAAATAAGTAATCTATCCTTACACTTCAGAAAAAAGACAATTATTATTCAATTTGAGACCAAACTATACTTTTGGGCCGGACAACTGCATTTAACTTTTATTATTTTCTCAAACTTAGAATATATATACAGTGAAAAGACAAAATTGTCCTTGACAGTTTGTTCAAATTTACTATCGATTGAAATTTGAGTTTTAGGGTTGCTGGTAGAGTTGTCTTTTTTCCCTTCCACATATTAAAGTACATGATATGAAGTGAAATTGTTGTTGTCTATATATATATAGAGAGGAACTTAAACTCATGTGCTTTATTTTTTTCACAGACATGATTTTTTTTCACAGACATGATATTTTAGATCTTTTGAGTGTTATTCACAGTACAAACTGTATCTGTAAAAATATGTATAGTATTTTACGCATGACAGTTCGATAGCCTTCAAATATTTTTTTTTTTCGTGCGTAAATCAATGTGTATGCACTAGGTTGCGAAAATGTACAAGAAAATTTATGGTGATGTAATCAAAAGTTATGTATGTCATTCAAATTTTCTGTTTGATGGAAAATATATGTAACAGTGTTGCTAAAGTTGTGTCGACACTTTTTCATACATAAGGATCTGCAGCTCCGTCACCAATAAGTTGTCATATGTCATAGTTGTTCTAGTACTGACTCTTAGACTTTGATAATCATATTCTCTTTGTTGTGTTTTGACCCAGACATTTCGAGATGAGTCTATATGGTTCATAAACGGTTGCACATGATCGTCGATTGAATTTGAACAAGGTATATTTTATGAACTAGAATGCACACTCATTTCCAATTGTGGCTTTACTTATCTTCTCAAATTTTGCTATGTTAGATTCACACCTTATATGATTTATGCAAATCTTTCTTTAGTAGATGATTGCACATGATGTCTTTATCTTGCACACAAATGTTACAAAACATCATGCATGGTCACTTGAACTAATCTGCACCGTATTGTCTACCATGTTTTCTCACAAAATTGATGAATTTGATTATTTTCTACATATACATCTCACTCATCTCTCCACTTTCATCCAACTCCGAACCATTTTGTTATGTACGACAAATAAAATTATGACATGTGTTGTAAATACTTAATTACAAAGTACACAACAAATTATATTCGAAACACCTTATTCGATAAATTCCAGTGCACATAAGTAGAAAGAGACAATTGTACAAGAAGGGAGGAAGAAAGAAGGAAGAGTCTCTCTTGTTTGTAATATGTATTATTGACAACGTACTTCCCCAAGTTCGATGTCACTTATATTTAGTGACGGCAAACCATACGAGGCGTATCGTCCTCAACTAATGGGCGGACCACAGTTCTATTTTGGACCAGTTAAACAGTAAAAACTTACTTTTGGTCAATTGATCAATTCAATAAGGACAACATACCGTTGTAAGTCCCCCATCACCATGTATGTAGTGATGGTGTGCTTGGTTGGGGTCACCGTTGTTAACTTAGTGGCAGTGAATCCTCTAAGTACGTCGTCCTTATGAAATTAGCAACGACGGTCTTTGTGGGTTCACCGTCCTTACAAGATGGAGACGATGTGTTCAAATGAGGTCTTTCGTTGTTGAGATAAAATGGCGTAGTGAGAGATTAGGCAGTGAAAACTACAACTGTAAAATGTCATAGTGACACGGTGCTATTATAGGGAACACTAATTAGAAACTTAACGGACGTAAGTAACTCAATTTAATACGGTGCTACTAACTTGTTGACATTATTACGCATTACGTTGATGCCAACCATACTTATGTGCGATACATATATAGCAGCGCACTTTTTTGAGACGTGCTGCCATAATTATAGTAAGGGCAACACACTCACTGTACGTGCGCTGTTGTAGCGTGGGGTGTAAACGAATGTGTCGCATCAGACCTTAATTTGATAGGTTTAGCCAGTGAAAAAAAATGCAAACCAGCTTATCATTCAACTCAATTCTACTTGTGTAATTTCATTATAAATATCTTTTAAAAAATAAAAAATTATATATATATATATATAAAATATAATATAATTAATGAAATACTAACGAGCCAGCTCTCTCACGGGTCATAAAAATGAAAACATTGATTAATAATGTAATGTATAATAAGAGTATATATAAAAAGATTATTAACAATTCATGTATGTTCTCACATCTAATAATTATATGTAACCAACAATGACCGATATGTACACAAGAGAATTCTAATTTTAAAATGTGTTATTTTCATGACTTGATTCCCCAGACCCAAAATCTAATTAATTAAGGGGAACAATATTATGTTATGAAAATCACATGTAAATCATCCACAATCTATTAGTTTCTTCAAAGTTCAAACTATATATGAACTAATTAAAAATTAGTGAGGATCTTAATCATAACTATGAGGAAAATCTGTAATATATAGAAAGCGAATAAGAGAGAAACGGAACGGTTATACAAATTAACAATCAAATTGAGAAATTACCATAAAACCGGCGATTTCTTCTGCGTTTAATCCTCCACTTGTCAACTGTCATTCATTTTCCACCTCACTATTTTATTTTATTTTATGATTTTTGAATTTTAAATTACAATACATATTTGACTCTGAAGCCATTTCGTTATTGAATAAGTTGGGCATTTCCTTATTCATGTTTCCAACTTCAAAAGGGAGTGTGTAAAATTAGGGATGACATCTGGTCGGATTTGAGGCGGATTTGACTAAATTCGCACTTGTATTCAAAGGATTTAAATGGGTACCTGACCCAGAAAAAACTCGCTCAAAAAACGTCGGGTACGAATTTTACCCCGAAACTTGACCCGAAGACTATCAAAAATGCAAAAAATTAAAAATGAAAATGTCATGAATTTATAATATGTAATAATATATGTAATTGCTTTATATATTATATATAATGTATAATGTATAATTACATAATTGCTTTAATTGAAAATTGTTTTAATGGTCTTTATTAGAAAATAATTATATATAAATTATTTTTTTTATATGGTACGGGTTGAAAATTAGGCGGATATAGGTCATTCCGCACCCAAACCCGGCCAAAGGGAAAAAAACCTATACTCAATTTTTTTTTTCCGAGTTTATCCGATTCGAACGAGACGTGTTAATCAGGTACTTGTCGAATTCATATATTTTTGCCATCCCTACAAAAAATACACCAAATAACCTTATTTTTTAAGAAAATAAATTGCAAATATCACTATTACCTCTTAATAATTTGCACTTTATTACTGTCAATTAAAAAGATGTTGCAAATTTCCTTTTTAACACTTCGTGTTTTCATTTTATCGGCTTAAACTAACAAAAAATGCAAATCATAACCATTTGCGATTTTATAATTTACTCTATTAACTACAAACGTTGGAAATTCCCGCCTTCAATTTTTTTATACTGCCAATTAAAATTAACAGAAAAATTATTATTCATTGTTATATGACTTTAATTTTCATCAAAATGACATTGTTGTTGGCAAGAATAAAAAAATTAAAATAAATCGGATACAACAATGACCCCGAGTTTGTTATTTCCCATCGTTACATGTTTGGATTGCATCGAACCGAGCCTTGTACGAGCGAGTTATCGGATTTGGACCGGTTCAGAAGTTCGGGTCACTTTGATCTCCCATATTCATAATCCTTGAATTATTTTAATATTCAAAAAGACTGTTATATTATTTTGATGAAAATATAAATTATGTAATATTGAATAATGATTTCTCTTTCAATTATAATTCGCGTCTTGTAAGAAAACTAATAAATGAGCGTGGTGGTGTGCAATTTTTTTTGTAGCTAATGATAGTAAACTGAAAATAGTAAATAGTTAAATACAATGGTATGAAATATTTGTTAGTTCAAAGTGGTAAATTGAAAATTTTGAATTGTTGAAAGTGGTGATATTTTGCAACGGTATTTAGTTAAAATGGTAAATTGCAAAAATCAAGAATAATTAATGATGATTTGTTTTTGAAATTTCCCTTTTTCACTCTCTTCTATTTCATGCACATTTGACTATTTACATTTGATAAACTACTTAATATTTTCCATTATTGCTCATTGATTTACTTGTAAGTGTAGATTTTACTAAATTCATTCCATAATGTAATCAAGAAATTAAACCCATTTTACATTTGCCTTCTTTAGTCTGTATGGGCACTAATTTATTTTAAATTAAATTTTGATTATTTAAGTCACTATACATAACGATATAAATTCAATACATTTTCTTAAGTTGGATACACATTTTACCTAGTGACTTAATGTCGAGTTAATTTTAATTTGATTTTGTTTGAGAAAGCAACGGAATTAAAAATAAATGGACGAGACAGAGCATAACATAAGGCCTGAATAAAGGAATTAATGTCATTTTCTTCGTTAAGCCATTACCTTAAAATTGGTGGCTCATGTTTCTCTTTTCGTGCGTCTTACGTTAGCGGCTCAACCCATATTTTTTTCATTTTTATATTTTTTTATAAACTCATCAATCTTCAAAGCAACCATGTACTTATTGTGTACTTGCTATTCCCTCCTCTATTGTTATTTCTCAAATATTTTTATTTATATGGTTTAAATCAAAGCGGTCTAAATTAAAATATATAAGAAACTAAATTTAATTAAACAAGAATAAAAAGTAATAATTCATGACATATGTTGAATCATATATTTTTCTTTATTTGATTCTCAAGACCAACAATTAAATATTTTACCATGTTTTTCTTTATATATCGTTTCACACAATTTTTTTGGTTATGTCTAAAATTTAACTCAACACATATGTATAAGAAAATCTAGTTGATTATTTAGTTGACCTTAATGCTTAAGTTGCCAAATACAGTCTCAATTAATGGTAGGCTCAATAACATATATTATACTCTATATATATATATATATATATCTTCTGGTGATCCTAAATATTCAACTAATTATAATTAATTAATAGAAAGTGTAGAGCTTAATCAAAGGCTTCCTATTTCCATAGCTAGGGTCAAATATTGTATATACATATTTTTTCCAATGTACCTCAACATTGCAATTAATTAATAACCTTAATAAGAAATTATAGACCTTAATCACATATTGTTCCTATAATTAACGTACCCACTCTCTATAAATACCCTCTCAAAACCGTTTCCACTTCACCACAAATTATTTTCTCCTCCACACAAAGAAGAAAAAAAATGACACAAAACACGATCAACGTGATGGGTCTTGTTCTAGTGCTCTTGGTCGCACCGTTACTAGTAACTGGCGCTGATCTGTCCATCAACGTGGCGAAGCTCGGAGCCAGATCCGACGGCCTGGGTGACGCCACCAAGGCCTTCCTGTCCGCGTGGGCCCAGGCCTGCGCCTCCGCAAAACCCGCCACCATTTACGTGCCGCCGGGGAGGTTCGCCGTCCGGCAGGCCGAGTTCTCGGGGCCGTGCAAGAACAACGCCGTCACCGTCAGAATTGACGGCACCCTCGTCGCTCCGTCGGATTATGGCGTCATCGGAAATGCCGAGAACTGGCTCTTTTTCCGTCACGTTGACGGCGTTACCGTCTCCGGCGGCGTGCTTGACGGCCGGGGCTCTGGTCTCTGGTCCTGCAAAGCCTCCGGCAAGAATTGCCCCGGCGGAGCCACGGTAAATTTTTATCTTTATATTTTCTACCGCTCGTAAGTCGTAACTACCTTTAAAAATGACAAATTTGCCCTTTTATGTTTTGTGCAGACATTGGGCTTTTCGAATTCAAAGAACATCGTCGTGAGTGGACTGACCTCGCTGAACAGCCAAAAGTACCACATCGTATTCAACGGGTGCGACAACGTTAAAGTTAACGCCGTTAAAGTCTCTGCCTCCGGCGACAGCCCCAACACTGACGGCATCCACGTGCAGTCATCTTCCGGCGTCAGCATCTCGAACACCAGGATCGCCACCGGCGACGACTGCGTCTCCATCGGACCCGGAACCACCGGGTTGTGGGTCGAGAACGTCCAATGTGGACCCGGACACGGCATCAGGTACAAAACAAACAAATTTAAACAATTAGCACAAAGTCATTTATGTCACATCAAATCTTCATCTGATATGATGTAATTTATTTTAATGTAATGTTCAGCATTGGGAGTTTAGGCAAGGACGCGAACGAGGCAGGAGTGCAAAACGTGACGGTCAAGTCCGTCACGTTTACGGGCACTCAGAACGGCCTGAGGATCAAGACGTGGGGGAGACCCAGCACGGGTTTTGCCAGGAACATCCTCTTCCAGCACGCAACCATGAACGACGTGGAGAACCCGATCGTGATCGACCAAAACTACTGCCCCGACCACGAAGGTTGTCCCGGGCAGGTGTCGGGCGTGAAGATCAGCGACGTGACGTACCAGGACGTGCACGGGACGTCCGCGAGCGAAGTGGCCGTGAAGTTCGATTGCAGCGCCAAGTTCCCGTGCAGAGGAATAAAGCTGGAGGACGTGAAGCTGACACGTCGGAGCTCGGCCGTGGAGGCGTCGTGTAGCCACGCCCACGGCACGGCTTCGGGATATGTTCAGCCCGATAGCTGTTTGTAGGGAGGAACAAAGTAGCAATTTAATAAGGTTATGTAGTGTTGGTTTTGTGTTAGAATAGTCCAAAACCTCCCTAATAATTATTGGGGGTTTGTGTGACGATATGTATTATGAGTTCATGTGGTGTCTTCTTGTTTATGAATCGGTCGGTTTTAAGGTTTCTTAATACCTGGACTGTATTCGTGTTTTTCTTATGTTTGGTAATAAAGGATCCTTGTTTTTGTTTATAAATTTTGTCATTCACGTGCATTACTTTTTGAAGAGAATAATATTTTGTGATTGATTATATGTTTTATTTTTATATTGAGAGTAAAAATTGTATTTAGAAAGCAGATGATTAAAGTGATTAATGAATTAGGACAATGGTTGGTTCTTATATTGGAGAACCGGTCCAAGCATTCTATTCATTTTGATATATTATGGGCTCAAATTTTGGCACATTTACATTCTTACTTTACTAGATATGAGTTCTCTAAAATATAATTCACTAGATTTTAAAGATTTTTATTATGTTCGACTTGATATATGTTTGAAATTGAGTTATCATGAGAGATATGTCCTCCGAAATGTTTAGCGGCACATTAGACTTCTCTTAATTAGGAGATTTTTGCCCAATTTCTCAATCTTTTACTCACAAACCTACAAAATAGCACCAACACATACATGTAAACATTGTATGGTATGCAAGCTTGATATAAGGATGAGAATGACCAACATGTGAGTAAAAATGTATTCAAAACTTAATTAGCTCGATGCTCCCGCATCAAATGTCGATGTCAGCATAAATTTGGAACAAATGTCCGGATTTAGGAGCTTGGGAGGGAACCGTACCGTGGTATAAAAGTCCTTGACTTGAAAGCAACTTTCTTTGCTGGAACGCGGTGAACGGTATTTTAGTTTTTTCAGTACATTTAAAACAATTATTTATCTCTGAATGGTATTTTAGTCTTTTCACATGTTAAAAACTAACGGAAATGGACAAAATGAGTAACGGTGAGAAAAATAAAATTCTTGGGTATTCACCCAGACACAAAAAATTCTAGGTGTGGTCATGTGATAATGTGACACATACATGTGTAGTCATCTGGAATTATCCCAAAACTTAATGTTAATATAGATTGTTGAAAAATTGTCACGTAACTTCGACGCGTATGTGTTCAAATAAGATTATGAGTCAGTTCAATTAGATTATATTAAACAATTAGCCATATTTGAGGAATCTCTTATATCTCCTCCGTGTGCTAATCAAAACTTATAATGCATTTTAACCAAACTCAAATAAATATTTGGAAGTAGGGATGACAATGAGGCGGATTTGACAATCCCGTTTTCGTTAAAAACATGGTAGAAATTCTCTGTTTCTAATAGGTGCGAGATTTCCCTGTCGGATTTTAGAAATTCCTCATTGTACATTTACAATCAAAATAATGTTAAAACATATTTATTTAATTTTGATTAAATTTGTATTAAAATTATTATTTTAATAAAATTATACTTAAACATATTATTACTTAATTAAATATGTATTATAAGATATTGTTTTAATAATAATATATTTAAAAGTATTATTTTTCACTAAATATGCATTTTTCAAAATATAATTTTTAATATATTGGAACGGGGCAGAATAGGGTATCTCTGCCCTGTTTTCGTCTGGGTTCAAAATAGCGTCGAAGACAGGGAATATTGTTGTCCCTGATTGGGAGGATTTAGAAACTTCAATTCCATGAAAACTTAAGCTTAATTAACGTGTGGAAAGTCCAATAAATATGTTTGTTTTTAGTGTTTAATGAAAAATAATTTGTAAGAAGCAAATGGCAACACCATTCCCAAATCGGTGGTACCTAAAAATTGGCAATATATAGCATATAATTAAGCTTGAACCACAACCAAAAGCACCAAATAAGCAACACCCACCAATTCCAAATCAATTAATTACTCATATATGCACTTAAAATTAATTAACATCTCCTCAATCCAACCTCACACTCCTTCCCAAAAATCGATCAAACCCATCACCAAGCCATCTCCATGAAAATAATATGAACATGAATCTACAAAAACAGGAACAACCCAGAATCCCAAATCAACCCGTCAAGATCTGATCGCGCGCTCGACTCGATTCGGTTCGTTTGTGAGATCTGCATTGTAAGAGATGACGAGTAGCAGTGGAATGGAGGAATTGAGCAACATGCAGGTGATATTGAAGGATTACATATCTGGGTTTCCGAAAGAATCAGACTTGTTTGTGACCATGGGATTCATCAACCTTAAGGTCCCAAAAGGGTCCAAAGGTGTGGTCCTAAAGAACCTCTACTTGTCCTGCGATCCCCACATGCGTGGGTGCATGAAGGATCAGGAGTCCTTGTATACTGAATCCTTCAAGCCCGGCTTGGTACGTAAATGTCCCTACACATGTTCTTGAGTTCTTGTCCTCATTTCTGATATGAATCTCTATGTTCATCAATTGGTGATCTGATTGATGAACAGAGTCCTTGATGTACAAGGATATAGAAATTGTGGGTACATTTGCAAACACGTTTTGTACATCAGTACACCCGACTTGTTTTGTACGAACGGATTTCAAGAGTTTGGGAAACTATATTTGAGCCACAGTGCTGATATGCAAAAATATGAATTCTGGGTAACTGGTTGGGTAAAAAAAGTCGGATATTCTGACGTGCAAAACGTACATTCGTTGGGTGTATTGATCGCTGACATAAATGTTTGAGTGATCTGATGTAAATTTATATGCTATTACACTTTTGCAAAAAATGTTCTTTAATAGTATAAAATCATGTAAAACTATTAGCATTGCCATGCCATTTAAAAAAATAGGTATTACATTATTGTTCATTTTGATGGGCTTAGTAAATGGTGCAATATAATTATATAATTCACAAAAAGTTTCTGCAACTTACAAGATAGACTTGGGCTCCTTGTGAGATACGTATTACACAATCACTTCTTTTTTACAATCATACAATGAGTCTAATTTTTTTTTTCATTTACGGAATTGATGATGACGACGACCACAGCCTCTCAGCGGATATGGAGTAGGAAAAGTGGTGGATTCGGGGGATCCAAAGTTCAAAAAAGGCGATTTGGTTTGGGGAATCACCGGGTGGGAAGAATACACTCTCATTAACAAGCCCGAAAGCTTGTTCAAGATCGAGCACACTGATGTCCCCCTTTCCTATTACACTGGAATTCTCGGTAACCTATTTTATTCTCGTCCGTCTGCATTATGTTTACCTTTTACCAAGATAAGGTTATGAGTGAAGTGACAGAGACCTCATATCTGATATTGCTGATTGTTTTTGCTTAGGAATGCCTGGCATGACCGCTTATGCGGGATTTTACGAGGTTTGCACTCCGAAGAAAGGAGATTATGTGTTCATATCCGCAGCTTCTGGTGCCGTCGGGCAGCTTGTTGGCCAATTCGCCAAGTTGTTGGGTTGCTATGTCGTTGGAAGCGCCGGCAGCGCTGCTAAGGTTCGGTTATAATTAACAACGTTCGACACGTTAATTGGATCGCAAACAAAATGTCCGCGATTATATTTCGTGTTTCTTTCATTTATGTGTGAACCACGGAACAGGTGAATTTGCTCAAGAACAAATTCGGGTTTGACGAGGCCTTCAACTACAAAGAAGAGCCAAACTTGGACAAAGCCTTGAAAAGGTTAGCATTCACATTTTCGCACATTAAGCTAAACTATAAAAATAATTTCTTATTGAGTCCAAGTGATATGAGATCGAGTCTCGTTGCGGTATTTTCCTATTTCACTTTTATTTGTTTCCAACTTCTGCTGGACCTCTTTCTCAATTCTTGGTGGGCTTCTTTTTAGGTAAGAGTTAAGTTGTAATATTAAGTCTCATTCTACATAAGAGTGTGTCTTGAACTTATTATTAAAGGATAATGACACTTTGTTACACCTAACTATAGTATAATGATACTTTTATACCTTAACTATTTTAATCTCTTTTTTAGTACCCTGACAATTTTTTTGTGACAACTTATCTCTAAAATGCCTAAAATACCTAAATTACACTTGGTTTAAGAAATTAAAGATTGAATTAATTCAATTTTGTTTATCTTTTGTTCAATTTGGTTTATATTTAAGATGCAATTACAATTATGCTCTCAAATCTAAAATTAAATTTGAACCATTTCAATCCGGTTTGATAAATCAAATTGGACCAATTCTATTCTAATTTCTTAAACTAGGGGTATTTTAGTCATTTTAGCATATGTTGTCACAAAAAATATGTTAGGGTACAAAAAAAGAGAGAAAAATAGTTAGGGTATGAAAGTGTCATTTCACTATAGTTAGGTGTAACAAAATGTCATTATCCTTATTATTAATACAATAATCTTAAAAACCACAAATTTGGTGTTGTCTTGTTTCATCATAAAATAGTCATAGAGACAAGTCGTGGGCGACAACCTACGCTACCTTTTGTAGTTCATCATTGTACATAACATGATTTACGTACACATCCGACTGCAGTAACAAAAAAATCTCCTCTTAAATTACAAGCCCCAGCAACAACAAATTTAATCAGGGGATCATGACACTTTGTTACACTTAACTATGGCGAAATGACACTTTTATACCCTAACTATTTTTGTCTTTTTTTTAGTACCCTAACAAACTTTTTTTGACAATCTATGCTAAAATGACTAAAATACCCATGATTTAAGAAATCAAAATAAAACAAGTCCAATATGATTTATCCAACTATATTTGAAATGATTCAAATTTAATTTTTTATTTTCGGGCATAATTGTATTTGCATCTTAAGTACAAATCAAATTGAACACGAGATAAAAAAAATTGAACCAACTCAATTTATAGTTTCTTACACCAAGGGTAGTTTAGGTATTTTAGACATTTTAGAGGTGAGTTGTCAAAAAAAAATTGTTATGGTACTAAAAAAGAGAGGAAAACAGTTAGGATATGAAAGTGTCATTTCGCTATAGTTAGGTGTATCAAAGTGTCATTATCCCTTAAATCAGTTAGTAATATCACTAACGTGAAGATTGGAGTCAGCGACGACACACATACATTTATTGCACACTCTGTCTGTCACTTCACTCACAACTTCCAAGCAGTATTAGTATTGAAACAATATGTAGTTAAGGTGTTCTTCTTTTTGTGTGTGTATATATATACATGATTCATCAGGTTCTTTCCAAAGGGAATAGACATATACTTCGAGAACGTGGGGAGCAAGATGCTGGACGCGGTGCTCCTGAACATGAGGATACGCGGCCACATCGCGGCGTGCGGCATGATCTCACAGTACAACCTCGACAACCCCGAGGGAGTTCACAACCTCATGTGCCTCGTCACCAAGAGGGTGCGCATGGAAGGCTTCACCGCCTTCGACTACTACCACTTGTACCCAAAGTACCTGGAAATGGTCCTGCCCTACATCAGGGACAAGAAGATAGACTATGTCGAGGACGTCGCGGACGGCCTCGAGAACGGTCCGGCCTCTCTCATCGGCCTCTTCACCGGCAACAACGTTGGCAAGCAGGTCGTCCTCGTCGCCCGCGAATAAATCATAAATATGTCTCGCCTTAGGTAGACCAGATTTTATTTTATTGGATCTGTCTGTCGTCTATTTATTTATTTTACTCGTCATGTAACTTTTACTTTCTTATATATGAAATGAAATCGTGTTTTTGGTGGTTTAGATGGGTTGAGATTGGTGGCTATAGACTAAACATTTGTACGGTAACTTTTAAATTCAAATATGCACAATTTCGAGTTCAATCTCTCAAGTTCTAAGTTACAAATAAGATAATTTTGTTTAAACTTAACAGAGTTGAGTTGGTTCGTGAAAAGTAAAAAATGCACTTTTTGTATAAATTTCAAATGATACAATTAATCAGTAAACAATGTGAAGACTATTTTAGCTTCAAATTTCAACTCATTCGATGCCTAGAGTAAGCCCTCATACCCTAAATACGGTGAGGCGTTGGACCAAGGTATTGAACCGATTAACTATATTATTTGAAAATTATGACGTGAGAGCATTTTGAATTTTTCACATATCAATTATATTATATTTAACAAAAATTATTTTATGTATAACTTATAAATAGTCGGAGTATTTTTGTAAACAAAATTTTGAACTTGGGGTTCTATATACAAAAGTGTGCATACATATTAAAGTGTAATGATCCAAACCAATAATTATAGTAAACAATAATTACAAAAATCACAAAATACTTATTTAAAGCGGTTGCTCGGGTGAAAATTATGAACTAATTTCAGTAGTTGGATTAACGAAATATGGGTCTAAATTGCCTAATACTATATTTCGTTAGAGAAAACATATATTATTTTAAAATTTAATTATATATAGGGGCATTTTAAAGTGAGAACCAAAAGTTGCGTGAGAACTCTTGACACTCACCCAAATGTAACGAGGGAGGCGTGTATTTTTCTATACCCTAGAGGGAAAAGTGTTACCATCGAGGGGAGAGGTGTTACGAGGGATTGAAAGAAAAAAAAAGTTTATTTATTTTTTTGGTCTACCATAATAATTTATGAAAATACATGTCATAATAATGGAAACACATGACTTATTAATGAAAACTTCCGGGTTCGCACGAGATCATGACCCTATATATAATATATTTAATTTTGTTTAGGTTGGGTCGACATTATAATCAGAATCGCGCGACATTACACTCAATATAAATATATTAAATCGAATGGACGACAATCAAAGCAAAAATTGGGGGATATACCCAAAATATCCACACAGAACCACACGACAATTTAACGTCTCTGTGTTTTCACGTGTCAAGCATCCGAACACCGCGCGAAAAATGGTTGGCCGAATCATCGTTTCAAATAGGTTCAAACATTTCTAAAATTTGCACCCAAATGAATTCTAAATGTAATTATATAATTATATATATATATATATATATATATATCGTGATTTTATTTTATCAATCCAACCGTTAAGATTGATTTTTCATCTATACTTAAGCACATAATTATTTTTGGTATCCTCGTATTTATTCGTGAAATTCGAAATTTTCCATATAATTTTAATATTTTTATATTATCCATGTAAAATTGAAATTTTTCGTACGTCCCTCGTTTTTGTTGGCTCTGAGAGATTCATATTTTTCTCATTTTAGGCTCTCATCGATTACCATGTTTGTCATTTCTCACGTTTTTCTCTCCGTCAACCTAATTTCAATCCCTATTTATTCTCTCTTCTTCTTCCCCAATTCAACCTCACAGCCACTCACACTCTCAGTCCTCATCAATGGCGGTTTCAGGGGAAGTCATCATCAACAAGCAGGTCATATTCAAGAACTTCGTTTCTGGGCCTCCCCGTGAGTCCGACATGGCCGTGACCTCTTCATCTACCATCAGCCTCAAAGTCCCAGAACAGGGCTCGACCCCTAACGCCGTTTTGCTCAAAAACCTCTTCCTTTCCTGCGACCCTTACATGCGCGGTCGCATGAGCGACTCCAAAGCCAGTTACGTCGAATCCTTCAAACCCGGTTCGGTGAGTGGACTGATCGATCACACCCTTTCATTTCCATCACTTGTTCGTCATTGTGTAAGATTGACTGAACCTGTGCACGATTGTGGAAAAGATGTTTGTGGGTTTTGTGTTGAGGATGTAAAGTCTTGAACTTTAGCCAGATCTGTGAGAGTTTACTTGGGATTGAATTTGGGGTTTTGTGTGTGAGTGTGATTGAGTTTGATTTTGTGTGTTTGATGTGTGAGATTGACTGAATCTGTGCACAATTGTGGAAAAAGTCATTGTGGGATTGTGGTGAGGATGTAAAGTTTTGAACTTTAGCCAGGTCTGTGAGAGTTTACTTAGGATTGGTTTTGGGTATTTGTATGTTTTCTGATATGGATGATTAAAATTTAGTTGCTGACTGTGTGTTGATGTTGAAAAATTTAGCCAATTGTTGGGTATGGGGTGGCCAAAGTGGTGGATTCTACTCATCCCGAGTTCAAGAAAGACGACTTGGTTTGGGGATTCACTGGCTGGGAAGAGTACAGTCTCATAAAGTCGACCCAGACTTTGTTCAAGATTCACCACAGTGATGTTCCCCTCTCCTACTATACTGGAATTCTCGGTAATTCATATTCTACTCTAGTATACATTGTTCGTATATTGAGTTGAGTTGTTCGAATGGTTGAGACTTAAGAGCTACGTTATGAATATGTAATATTAGGTGTACACTCTTCAAGGTTAATCTACTATGCCTTGTTTAGTTTGGTTGTAATATTGCTAACGCCCATTTGAACTTTCCATTGGCTAGCCAAATGGTGGCCCTTTACCATGCTTTGGTTGTTCATGGAGGGTATTTTGAAAATATGCCAATAACTCGATCAATTTAATTGTCAATAAGCTAACAAAGACTGCTATGTTAAACTCTTGAGTACCTGTTTGAAGTCTGTGCGAGGTCTAAATGTATTGGATGGGTGATCCTAGGTATGCCTGGTATGACTGCATTTGTTGGGTTTCACGAGATTTGCTCTCCGAAGAAGGGAGAGACTGTCTACATTTCGGCTGCATCGGGAGCAGTTGGTCAGCTTGTTGGGCAGTTTGCTAAGCTGATGGGTTGTTATGTTGTCGGGAGCGCTGGCACCAAAGAAAAGGTGAGCGACTTTGTTAACTTGCTTACTGTTTGTTTTGAACTAGTCACTCTGTTGCTGCCACTCTCACTATATATGTTTATTAGGCCTCTTTTGTGTATTATTGATCCAACTTGTCATGAAATCAGAGCTACTTAATGAGGTTCTGCATCTTGAAACTTATTCATAACTCCAATCCCATACTATTTGAACCAATCCACGCCTATAGTGTCTTGTTTAATTTAATTGACGTAAAGCAATTCCCATCAAAAAGTAAACCTGACGATTAAACGGGCTTAAATTTCTGGTACTGCATAATTGATCATTCTGCATTAGATGACTTGTTCGTTACCGTTCTGTGCAGGGCGGATCCAGAAATTTTTTTTGGGGGGGGGGGAGGGGAGGCCAAAATTGCACACTAAAATTTTAATATCATAAATAACATAATTAATTAAAAACAAAAAAATCAATTAATTACAAATAATTATTAAATGCATATAATAAAAACTAAGTTGAGCTTGACTATTTGTTTTTAGTTGAGTTCAAATTTATCTTTCATGTATAAATACGAATCGAGTTGGTTCGCAAGTCTTACAACAAATAAACTTTTTAATTAAAAGGATAGAGAGAGAATTCTCAAGATGGGAAAAGTACTCCAAAAAAATTACAAAAAGGAAATCAAAGGAAGAAGAGAGAGAAAATACAAAAAAAAAACACTAAGAAACATCTTTTCATCTTGCTGAGGTCTTCAAATTGTTTTTAACTTGCTTGGTGCACTTAGACATTTAATATGGAGCTTATAATTAAAATGACATTTTGAAGTTTATATGATCTAGTTTTGTATCACATATTAGTTATGTACTAGAAAAAAATATGTAATACATCGAACTATTTAGATGTAGTTATGTAATGTGTTGGTGAAGTTTTATTAATAATTTAAGAAAGTTTAAATTATGAGAGTGTGAGACCAAGATAATCTTGGCGAGATAGATAATAAAAAACTATTAACAATAGTTATTACCCTAAATAAGCCCAGCACATTGATGTGCTAATGTTTAGTGTTGGGCTGAGAGAGTATGTGGAACATTAGGGGGGAATCCGAATTTCTAACAAATTTGTACATTAATATTTTCTCCGGCTAAGGGGGGGCGGCTGCCTGATACCTCCCTTAATGAAAAGGAGGCGGAGAGAGTTACTAGGGTTTAGAATAGAGAGGATAGGGAGAGAAGAAGAAGAGATAGAGAGAGAGACAATTGATATTTTTGTGAGAATGTAAATTCTGCCATTCACGACTACAACGTGAGACTTTATACTACAACCTTACACATACATGATTGTTTGAATACTAGAATTAAAGCAAACATGAATAAAGATAAACATGAATAAAAGTGTATTCTTCAGCAGCATAGACGAAGCCTACTTCACTTGAGCCCATTTCCACTACTTAAGACCACAACTAAGCCCAGCCCAGTTCAGCCTCTATCACAGCCTTCCCCTCTAAATCATTCTTGTCCTCAAGAATGTGAACCGAGTACAGAGAGTCAAAGTCAAGATGAGGGTACGCCTGTTGAAGATCATGAAGGTACTCCCAAGTCGCATTCTCCAGGGGAGAGTCATTCCAGTGGACCAAGATCTGCGTTACCTCTCTGCGTCCCCTGCGTGTCAAACGCCGATCAAGGATTTGCAGTGGTGCTCTAGCGATTGTGCCTGAGGAGTCCAAAGGAGGAAGAGATGCCTGCGTGGGAAGGTCGCCGACGTGCTGCCTGAGTTGGGACACATGAAAGGTGGGGTGGATCTTCGCAGAGGCCGGCAAATCCAAGGTATAAGCCACTTCTCCTATCTTGTTAACAATTTTGAAAGGTCCGAAAAACTTAAGGTTGAGTTTCATATTACCTTGTTTCCTGAGAGAGAGTTGGCGATAAGGTTGTAGCTTCACATATACTGAGTCACCTAATGCAAAGGTTCGCTCCGATCTGTACTTGTCGGCCTGAATTTTCATCCTGTGTTGAGCTCGGGCCAAATGGAATTTCAATACCCCGATAGCTGCTTCCCGAGCCTCAAGGCTCCTGTCCACAACATCCACATGTGTCGAACCGGTGATATAAGGAAGGTGAGTCGGTTGTTTCTGGCCATAAAGTGCCTCATAAGGAGTGGTGCCAATAGAGGAGTGGAACGAAGAGTTGTACCACCATTCCGCTAAAGGGAGCCACTTAGACCACGATTTAGGGGCATCTCCACACATACACCGCAGATAGGTTTCCAGGCTCCTGTTGACGACCTCAGTCTGGCCATCAGATTGTGGATGGTAAGAGGAAGACAGGTTTTGTGTAATGTGTTGTAGACGACATAATTCACGCCAAAAAGTGCTGAGAAAAATCTTGTCACGATCACTGACAATGGCTGTTGGCATTCCATGGAGCTTGTAAACTGAGTCGAGGAAGACCTGAGCGACTGTAATGGCGGTAAACGGGTGTTTCAGAGCCATGAAGTGGGCAGCCTTGCTAAGTCGGTCCACTACGACCATGATGACCTCAAACCCATTGGAGCGAGGAAGTCCTTCGATGAAATCCATTGAAATCTCAGACCAGACGGTGGACGGAATAGGTAATGGTTGTAGGAGCCCAGGATAGGCACATAAATCCGGTTTGTTCTTCTGGCAAGTCACACACCTCTGCACATAGGATGTGACATCAGACTTTAGTCCCTTCCAATAGAAATGAGCAGCGATCCTTTTCTTTGTTGCTAAGGCCCCCGAGTGTCCTCCTACAGCACTATCATGGAAATAAGACAGAATGTCTGTACGCAATGTCGTATCATTACCGACCACCAATTTTCCTTTCCGAAACAATTGACCTTGAGTCCACGCATAATTCCTTTGGCGAGGAGTAGCTCCCCCTTGGATAGTGGCAATGATTTTGGCCAGTGTGGGGTCTGTGGACCACGAAACAGTAATGCTACCCAACAAGTCAGAGTTAACAGTAGACAAAGCGAGAAGAGTTACCTCTGGTGCGCGAGATAAGGCATCTGCGACCGTGTTCATGTGGCCTTTTCTGTAATGAATTTCGTAGTCATACCCCATCATTTTAATAACCCATTGTAGTTGTGCCGGTGTAGTGGTCTTTTGATCAAGAAGGAACCGGAGGCTTTGATGATCTGTTTTAATAATGAAATGTCGACCCAATAGATAGGAATTCCAATGTTTCACTGCCATTATAATCGCTAGCATCTCTTTGTCGTAGACCGATAAAATCTGATGACGAGGACCCAAAGCCTTGCTGAAAAATGCAATAGGCTTGTTAGACTGAGAGAGCACAGCCCCTACCCCGTAGCTAGAAGCATCAGTCTCAATTGTGAAAGGCTCCGAGAAATCAGGAAGGGCTAGGACAGGGGCTGATGTAGTGGCTGCCTGAAGTTTCTCAAAGGCCTCTTGCGCCAACGGTGTCCAGGCAAATTGATCCTTCTTCAGAAGATTAGTCAATGGTCGGGCGAGGTCTCCATAACCACGAATAAACTTCCTGTAGTATCCAGTGAGCCCAAGGAATCCTCGTAATTGTTTCAGATTGGTTGGAGTAGGCCACTTGAGTACACCATCCACTTTCCTTGTATCCATGGCCACACCTTGTTCTGATATTACATGACCGAGGTATTCCACTTCTCGGGCCGCAAATGAGCACTTTGAAAATTTAAGATACAATTGATGGAGAGACAGCAGCTCGAATACTTGAGATAAATGAAGCACATGGTCTGGTAGAGACCGAGAGTAGACCAGTATATCATCAAAGAACACGAGCACGAACACTCGTAGATATGGGCGAAAGATATCGTTCATCAGGGATTGGAAGGTCGAGGGGGCATTGGTTAAGCCAAAAGGCATGACCAGAAACTCGTAATGCCCCGAATGAGTGCAAAATGCGGTTTTATGTATGTCACTTTCTTTCATTCGGATCTGATGGTAACCTGCCCGTAGGTCTAATTTAGAGAAAAACGTTGCCCCGTGGAGTTCTTCCAGTAACTCATCCACTAGGGGTATAGGAAAACGGTCCCGTAATGTCATAGCATTGAGGCGTCGAAAATCCACACAAAGACGCCAAGAACCATCCTTTTTTTTGACCAAAATAACCGGGAAAGCAAAAGAACTGTTGCTGGAGCGAATGATACCAGAGGCTAACATCTCGGCAATAATATTTTCTATCTCTGTTTTCTGAAATGCAGGGTATCGATAAGGCCGCAGGCGAACTGGTTTCGCATCGTCCAGCAAGGGAATGGCATGATCATGAGAGCGTTGTGGAGGAAGACCCTGTGGAAGAGCAAAAAGCTTGGCATAGTCATCAAGTAAACGAGTGAGTTCTATTGGTATGTCTACTGCAGGTTGTTCTGGATTTTTAGTGTATGATCTTATGAGAATTGTGAGAGGAGGGGTAGAGTCGTGTCCCATAGATGTGTGAAGGTTACCACATTGCTTGGGTGAGTTCCATGTGACCACCCCATTGCGTATACCTGTCAATAAAATAGCAGATGGACCAACCCAAAATTTAAGTGTGAGGGCAGTGAAGTCCCAGACCATAGCTCCCAGAGTAATGAGCCATTGTATCCCTAACACCATATCACAACCATGCACGGGAAGAACCAAGAAATCCGCCATAAACTGATATTTTTGCATCTCGACTTGTAAACCACTGCACCGCTTCGTGGTCAACAGTTTACTACCATCCGCCACTGTCACCGACACGGACGATGTAGTAGAAGTCCTACAGTTTAGGCGCTTAGCGATATTTGAATTAATGACGTTGTGTGTACTCCCCGAGTCGATAAGAATAAGAATATTGTGCTTGCCAATCGTGCCCATGAGACGCATAGTTTGAAAACCCGTAGTCCCTAACATAGCATGTAGAGATATCACTGGACTGCCATAGGTTTGTATCTCTGGTTCGTCGTGGTGACCTTCCAATGAAGAAGGACAATCCACAAAGACCTCTCCCTCGTATTGGTCGAGAGATTCGTCACCCACCAAGAGTTGAAAAATTTGAGCCTTAGCACAACGATGGTCCTTAGAGAATTTATCTCCACACCAAACACATAATCCTTTACGAAAACGTTCCTCTCGTAGTGCTTTAGGGATATGAGTACTTGGTCTAGTAAAATTGGTTGGTGGGACAGTGGAGATGGGTTTGGGCATGAGGGAGGGTTGGGGTGATTGAGCAACAACTTTGTTGGTGAAGGGAGTAGGGACTGATGAAAATCTGGATGATGATGGTGTGTGGGAACGGTTGGGAAAACGAGTTGGGTGTTTGGGTGAGTGAATAATCCAAGATTTCTCAATGCGTTTTGCAATTAACACTGCTTGAGTCAAGTCTTTAGGAAAATGTAAACGTACACTCTCTTCAATTTCAGGTTTGAGATTGCTCAGAAACATTGCCAATGTGTCTTTGGGGGACAGATCCAATTGTGTGATGATACATTGAAAAGCACGAAAGTAATCCTCCACTGAACCGTCATGGCGGAGGTGTGCAAGATCAGACATGTAATCTGTATACTCGCCGTCCGTGAAACGACGAGAGATCTTCTCAATATAATCCGACCAAGGTACGTCAACAATACCTTGTGCTCGTTGTGTCTGTTCATAGTAAATATGGTGTTGTATTGCTGGTCCTTCAAACCCCAACATAGCTTCCCTGACCATTTCTTGTTCGCTGATGTTTTCAGCAACACAATACTGCAAAAATTTTGACTTCCAGCCCAAGAAATCGCTGCCATCAAAGCGAGGCGGCGAACGACGACGTGGTTCACGAGAAAGGTGGGGCTCCAGCTGCATCGCAGGAGCCAAACCCAGAATAGAGACACCCTTCCGCGCCGATGTTGGTGAAACAGAGGGCTCCATTCGAGACTTGGACGGAGTATCGGGAAAACGATCGGCCAGATTTTGGACCACCGCAAGAAGCTCACCGAACTTGTGCTTCAGCTCGGCTATGTCGGACTTCATCTCCCTCACGTCCTCATGGGAAGCAACGGTGTCCGGAGCGGGTGAAGATTGCTGACCCAAGACCATGATGATCGAAAACAGGGTCTCTGATACCAGTGATACCTCCCTTAATGAAAAGGAGGCGGAGAGAGTTACTAGGGTTTAGAATAGAGAGGATAGGGAGAGAAGAAGAAGAGATAGAGAGAGAGAGACAATTGATATTTTTGTGAGAATGTAAATTCTGCCATTCACGACTACAACGTGAGACTTTGTACTACAACCTTACACAGACATGATTGTTTGGATACTAGAATTAAAGCAAACATGAATAAAGATAAACATGAATAAAAGTGTATTCTTCAGCAGCATAGACGAAGCCTACTTCACTTGAGCCCATTTCCACTACTTAAGACCACAACTAAGCCCAGCCCAGTTCAGCCTCTATCACTGCCTTCCTTGCCCTCCGGTGGATCCGCCCTTGGTTCTGTGTCACCAGACTAACAGTTTAAGAAATCTCTGTTTTTCTTTTATTCGTTGACTCTAGGTTGATTTGCTGAAGAACAAGTTTGGGTTCGACGAGGCCTTCAACTACAAAGAAGAGACCAACTTGGTCGACGCTTTAAAAAGGTTTGCACTTGATACTAGTACCGTTATAGTTTCAAGCAGAAATGAATATTGAAAAGTTCAGTGAAGATTTATCATTCATCCTGAAAAGTAGAAGTTCTGAATTAGATTGGAGAGAGATTTTACAAAACAAGATCGTTGGTGTTGATCAAAATCGCTTCTGCAGGTACTTTCCCGAAGGTATAGACATATACTTTGAGAACGTCGGGGGAAAGATGCTGGAAGCTGTGTTGGCCAACATGAGGGTCAACGGGCGAATAGCTGTGTGCGGGATGATTTCACAGTACAACCTGGAGCAGCCGGAAGGCGTGCGCAACCTCATGTCTCTTATCGTGAAAAGAGTGCGAATGGAAGGGTTTCTGGTGTTTGATCACTACCACAAGTACCCCAAGTTTCTGGAGATGGTGCTGCCCCAGATCAAAGCAGGGAAGATCGTATACGTGGAGGACATTGCTCAAGGGCTTGAAAACGCTCCCGCGGCTCTGGTCGGACTCTTCACCGGCAGGAACGTTGGGAAGCAGGTTGTCAAGGTTGCTGATGAATGATTATTATAAGATTTGCTCTTTTGAAAACAAATGTAGCACAAGTGAATGCTATTTACAAGGAGAATAAGTGTTCATGTCCTTTGAATTTGGGTTTGATAGATTTGGTTGTGTTTAAGCCAAAAAGTTCAACAATGACATATATTTTATAATTATTGGAATATCTGGATTGAGAAATCAAACAAAGAACCCACAACTGAAACTAGCATTATGAATTAACAAACAAAGACCTAGATCAAAACATTAGCAATTTTATACTTCAATTGACTTGTAATAACTAATCTTAACATTTAGTTTATGATAACATTTTTATAATTGAAAATTTAATGTTTCTGCCCATAAATCAGGTTCGAATTTGACTTATGTATCGACCCTAAACCAAAATTGAAAATCAACATGTTCCAAACAGGTAGAAGTAGGAATTGAATCAGAGAACCCTGATCAGAACGGGGCCTTTCCTCGCATATCGGTTCCGGATATGGTTCCATTAATCGAGCAACTGGAGGCTGGAGGGTTGGGTCTCGTCTGGTTCTAGTCGGTTTGGTCCAATTTCAGAACCATTCTCAACCGTAAATTTGATGATGGCAAAAAGGTACTCTAAACTTGAATTTCTTATATAAAAGACAATTACCCTTAATATTAAAAATTATTTTTTAAATAAAAGTAAATATTTTTAAAAGCTTTTGAACTCAAAGTTGTATGATCAAAATTAACTTAATGTTGTGGACAATTTCATCATGATAGAAATAAGAGAGGAATTTATTATTGATGTGTGTTTTGTGAATTACAAGAGACCTCTATTTATAGAGGTAATAGGAATAGAATAGGAAAC
Source organism: Geranium rotundifolium (assembly GCA_963920655.1). Taxonomy (NCBI): domain Eukaryota; kingdom Viridiplantae; phylum Streptophyta; class Magnoliopsida; order Geraniales; family Geraniaceae; genus Geranium; species Geranium rotundifolium. Next base: position 24,819,975 of record OY987320.1, read on the forward strand.
CCTAATACATGTGAGAAAAAGAAATTTAAATATAAGAAACTAAAGATAAGAAACCTAATATAATCTAACACATCATTTTGTACAAATACACGTATTTTGCAAAGAAAAAATCAAAATTATCGTCATCTATTAAGTGGGACATTATAAGTCATGTTTTTTGTCATATTCCCTCTGATCGGCCTGATACAATGTCTTTAATTAGTACTTGTCTTCCGGCACAAACCGGCTAATCGATGGAGGCATCAATAGTAAGCAAGCATATCCGACAACATGTTATCTTTTTCTTATCGACCGCTTCTCACATTTGATTCGACCCTTACCTAAATCCCATCAATAGTTAATTAGTCAGTGTCTTTCTCTGATATGTTTATGCTCATGATCTAGCGTTGACTTTCAAGAGCAACAACAGTGGAGGAGGTGGCGAGGAACATTAAGGTGGTATTGAGAGACAACATAAAGTTTGGTGTTGCACCAAAAGAATCGGACCTGTGCGTTACCGGTGAAATTTTACTTTTCACGTTAAAAATCAATCTTATATCGAAGATTCATTCATCATTTCATATGAGTATGTGCGTCTACCTAATAGTTTAAACATTTTAAACGGGCAGGCCGAGTTGTATATCATATAGTGCCAAAGCACCTTAACTATATGATCTCTTTTGTGAAGATTGGATCAGTAATACTCGTAAAAAATAAATAAATGTCCTATCAATTTTTGAGGGGACATCGCAATGATTTGAGTCTCATATTATTATTGAAGAGATTTGAATTTCAAATCTAGTTGTGATCAGAGTGAGAAAGGGTAAAAGGATAAATTTATGACATGATGTAATTCAAAAAAATAAAAAATAAATAAAGGCCCTATCACAAATCAGTTACTTTTTCACGTGATAAAAGGTCCTCTTATATCTGCATATAAAACTCTCAAGCAAGGGCCAACTTTCGATCGCAAATAGTGTGAGACTTAATCACTTAAGTGTTCCTTACATACAAAAATATAACGATAAGTATAATGTAAGCCACGACCTCCACAACGAAGGCTTGGAGAGAGACTCCGCAATTCAAACTTCCTCGGTCAGACTCGCATACCAATCATACCATCTCACACACAAGCGAAAATTCTGTAACAACATGACTACCAACAAGCAAATCAAATATAAATGATAGTCTCTTTCGAGTACTAACTAAGCGAACTCAAGGAGTCCAAAGAAGCGAGTCTAACCCAAAATACTAAAACACTTTTAACGATAAAGATATTGATTTCCAATGTTATTATATGTAAATATTAGTGAATAATTGTATTAAACAATGATTAACAATATTTATTTCAAGGGGTTAATCGGGTGAAAATTACGAACTAATTCAGATCATTGAATTATCGAAATTAAATTTCGTTGGAGAAAACATGTATAATTTTGAAATTTCCATTACTATTTCTATATTATTCAAGTAAAATTTAAATTTTGGTACGTCCCTCGTTTCGTTTCTCATTCCGCTGAGGTTTTTGTGGGCTCTGATCAGAGATTCATATTTTTATCATTTACAGTCTCTCACCGATCACCATTTTCGCCATTTCTCACGTTTTTCTCTCCGTCAACCTAATTTCAATCCCTTATTTATTCTCTCTTCTTCTTCCCCAAATCAATCTCACACTCTCAGACCTCATCAATGGAAGTGATGAGCAACAAGCAGGTCATTTTCAAGCACTTCGTATCTGGGCTTCCCCATGAGTCCGACATGGCCGTGACCTCTTCACCTACCATCAACCTCAAGGTGGGCTCCACCACCTCCGACGCCGTTTTGCTCAAGAACCTCTTCCTTTCCTGCGACCCTTACATGCGTGGTCGCATGAAAGACTCCAAAACCAGTTACGTCGAATCCTTCAAACCCGGCTCGGTGAGTGGAGTGATCGATCGGTCGATCACACCCTTTCATTTCCATCACTTGCTCGTAATTGTTTGTGCAAGATTGACTGAATCTGTGCACGATTGTGGAAGACATGTTTGTGGGTTTTGTGGTGAGGGTGTAAAGTTTTGAACTTTAGCCAGGTCTGTGAGAGTTTACTTAGAATTGAATTTGGGTATTTGTGTGTTTTCTGGTATGTGTGGTTGAATTTGATTTTGTGTGTTTGATGGTGAGATTGACTGAGCCTTCACAATTGTGGCAAAAAAAATTTGTGGGTTTGTGGTGAGGATGTAAAGTTTTGAACTTTAGCCAGGTCTGTGAGAGTGTACTTAGAATTGAATTTGGGTATTTGAGTGTTTTCTGATATGTGTGGTTGAATTTGATTTTGTGTGTTTGATGGTGAGATTGACTGAGCCTTCACAATTGTGGCAAAAAAATTTTGTGGGTTTGTGGTGAGGATGTAAAGTTTTGAACTTTAGCCAGGTCTGTGAGAGTTTACTTAGGATTGATTTTGGGTATTTGTATGTTTTCTGATATGGATGGTTAAGTTGAGTTGCTGATTGTGTGTTGATGTTTGAAATTATAGCCAATAGTTGGGTATGGGGTGGCCAAAGTGGTGGATTCTACTCATCCCGAGTTCAAGAAAGACGACTTGGTTTGGGGATTAACTGGATGGGAAGAGTACAGTCTGATCACATCAACCCAGTCTTTGTTCAAGATTCACCACACTGATGTTCCCCTCTCCTACTATACTGGAATACTTGGTAATTTATATTATTTAGTTGAGTTGTTGAGATAGTTGAGAGCTACGTTGTGAATATGTAATGTTAGGTGTGCACTCTTTAAGGTTAATCTACTATGCCTTGTTTAGTTTGGTTATAATATTGCCAACACCCATTTGAACTTTCCATTGGCTAGCCAAATTGTGGCCCTTTACCATGCTTTGGTTGTTCAAGGAGGGTATTTTGAAAATATGCCAATAGCTCGATCAATTTAATCGTCAATAAGCTAACAAAGACTGTTATGTTAAACTCTTGAGTACCTGTTTGAAGTCTGTGTGAGGTCTAAATGTATTGGATGGGTGATCCTAGGTATGCCTGGTATGACTGCATTTGTTGGGTTTCACGAGATTTGCTCTCCGAAGAAGGGAGAGACTGTCTACATTTCGGCTGCATCGGGAGCAGTTGGTCAGCTTGTTGGGCAGTTTGCTAAGCTGATGGGTTGTTATGTTGTCGGGAGCGCTGGCACCAAAGAAAAGGTAAGCGACTTTGTTAACTTGCTTACTGTTTATTTTGAACCCGACACTGTTGATCTTGCTCTGCTCTGATACCAAAAGTAGAACAAGTATGAACAAAACACGTCATTATGGATTGCGCTTCAATCAGTATCTACTTAAATGTTGATACAATGTAATATGTGAGTTCTGCATTTGCAGATATCTTCTTAATTTTGGCATGATATGTGTTTTATCCGATCCAGTTAACTTATTCGTAACTCCAATCCCATACCGTGAACCAATCCACGCCTATAGTCGCCTTGTTTAATTTAATTGACGTGGAGCAATTCCCATCAAAACATAGACATTAGATCATCAAACAGAACAGCGAAGGTTGAACGGGTTTATCTCTATAATGCTGCATAATTGATCATTCTGGCTTGTTCATTACCGTTCTGTTTCACCAGACTCAAAGCTTAAGAAATCTCTGTTTTTTTATTCGTTGACTCTAGGTTGATTTGCTGAAGAACAAGTTTGGGTTCGACGAAGCCTTCAACTACAACGAAGAGACCAACTTGGTTGAAGCTTTAAAAAGGTTTGCACTTACTAACACAGTTAACAGTTTTAATTAAGAGTGAATATTGAAAAGTTGAATTTAGTTTATATCATTCATCCTAAAAATTAGAGGCTCTGAATTAGATTTTTTCCGTTCTAAATTAGAAAGTCACCTTAGGAAAATAATTGGTGTTTATCAAAATCGCTTCTTTAGGTACTTTCCAGAAGGCATAGACATATACTTTGAGAACGTCGGAGGAAAGATGCTGGAGGCTGTGCTGGCCAACATGAGGGTCAACGGGCGGATAGCTGTGTGCGGGATGATTTCACAGTACAACCTGGAGCAGCCGGAAGGCGTGCACAACCTCATGTCTCTGATCGTGAAAAGGGTGCGAATGGAAGGGTTCCTCGTGTCCGATCACTACCACAAGTACCCCAAGTTTCTGGAGATGGTGCTGCCCCAGATCAAAGCAGGGAAGGTCGTCTACGTGGAGGACATTGCTCAAGGGCTTGAAAACGCCCCCGCGGCTCTGGTCGGACTCTTCACCGGCAGGAACGTTGGGAAGCAGGTTGTCAAGGTTGCTGATGAGTGATTATTATAAGATTTGCTCTTTTGCAAACAAATGTAGCACAAGTGAATGCTATTTACAAGGAGAATAATTGTTCATGTCCTTTGAATTTGGGTTTGATAGTTAATGTAGGTATATGTTATATTATATTATTTTAAGTTTTTTGAGTGAGTTGTGATTAAAATTTAATTTTTTTACTATTTTGTTAAAAAAATTTAATAAGAATGTAAATTATTATTATTTTAAGTTTGTACAGGTGCGGGTCAAAATTGGATCGGGTATAGGTCAATTCGCACCAGTTCAAAAACACGTTCATGAAACCCAGACCCAAACATGCAAAATATCAGGTTTGCCCCATTTTGAACGGGACGGATTGATTGGTTACTCGTCGAATTCAAATTTTCTTGTCATCCCAGCTGGAAAGTTTTTAGTATCATGTGATTGTTTTTGTTTGTGTACTATCAGTAAAAAAAATTATATAAATAAGATGAGTTTTCTGAAGATTTCGATTAAAGCTACTGTCACTGTGACCATTCTGATGTAAAGACATGGCATGAGTCTCCATACCAACAAACTTAACTGTCACGTGGTTGGTTGGGATTTGTTTTAAAGTTTCCGGTGGTTTGAAATAAAATTTAAAGCTTCAGATTCAATATGCATAAAATTTAATATTTTTTACTATTTAGTGCTCTTTAATTTTTGTATTTTTTAGTATACAATTTTGTATATAGTTTATACCATTTTCGCAGTAATGTTAATATGTCAACTAAAATGTATTAAAACTGAACAGAATAAGTACATAGAATATTAAATATATGAATGAAAAAAATAGCAGTTTTCACTTGATTATTAAATTTTAGCTTATGATGTGTTACTATTTTCATGATATTATCAATTCGAGAAGTACTTAATTGTGTGGTGCTGATTTACTTAAGACATTTGGTTTTGTAATTGATGGAGCTCTACTCGATGGGAAATAGATGTGTACGTAGGGTGGGAATAGTGGTTAGGGATGATACGAGGACAGTTATAGTTGCGGTGAGTAAAAGTTGGTATTGCGCATTTAGCCCGTAGGTAGTTGAAGCTATGAGTATCAGGGAAGTTCTGAAGTGAGCTAGAAGATCGAACTAACAAAAAGTAGACGTAAAGTCAGATCGACAAGGAATCATGGAGGATATCAAGCGAAGATCAAAAACTATGGTTTCGATGCATGGGTTCTATCATCTCAAATTGTATTTCGAATTTTATTTTAATGTCAAAAGTTTTATTTATTTTGTTTATATGTTTGCTATTTTTAATGTTGACTGGAATTTAGCTCAGGATTTTGTTCTGACAGACAAGTTTTTATAAAGCTTTGTTGTGGTGTCAAAAAAGGTTATATAATTGAAATTAGGTAGTAAAGATAAGTTTAGTGAAGCACAGAACGTGAACCAAAACTATATAGGGCCATGTTAGTGAATAATGATGTAAGAGATTTGGTTGCTTTAATAAATTAGAATGTGGTGTGTTGGTAACATTCCTGAATCAAACAAACACCTGTGACTTCTAAAAACATTATAAATGGTTTGGACTGCCGACTTTGTTATATTACAATTAAATGGTAATAATATCATATTACTAATTGGATCATCTTTTATCTTTTTAAATTTATGGCGGAATAAGTGGATGGATAATGGGTCCAAAAAGATATGCCCCTGAATCAATTAGTTGATTCTACACTTTCTTGCACTGCAAGTGCTAATAATATACATACAAGGAAGGTATCAGCTCCAAACTTTTTATTTGGTGTTAAATCATATCTTAACCGTCTGATTTGCACAGAGCAAAAGAGATGATGACACGTGTAACCACGCGGATTGGGAGGGAGATATCGGGCGTTGACGGAGCCGTTAGGGTGTTGGTGTGTAACATACTTATTCCACGTGTGTAACCATTGTGTGTGTGTAACTGACCAGTTGTTACTGTGTAACACCTTCAAATAGTGCGTGCATGTGTTCAGTTTTATGAACGTGTAACCGGTACCTTGGTAGTGTGTAACACATACAATATAAGTGTATAACCATTCATGTATAACGTAAAACCATAATTGATGTGTGTAAGTGCTAAATTGTATAACAATAGTTACTCACGCGAAACAAGTATGTTACACACCAACACCCTAACGGCTCCGTCAGCGACCGTTATCTCCCTCCCAATCCGCGTGATTACACGTGTCATCATCATCTTCGCTCCGCGCAAATCAGACGATTGTGAGATGGTTTGGACGCTCAAACATGGTTTATAGTGGAGACCGCCCCTATATATATATATATATATATACATACATACTAGAGGATACATAATGATTGAAAATTATTTGGCATGCATATTTTACGAGAAAGGTAATGTTTTGTTGGTTTTTTTAGAGAAAAAGCTTCGTTAACGGCGAAATGCATTCGAGCCTAAAATGCTAGAGAGCATTGGTGGGAAAAACTCCTCACCTTATACAAAATCCGTATTTACCAAAACAACTTTGATAGCTTATTCATTGGTTGATTACAAAGACGCTTAGTAATGTTTTGTTGTTTAATTCATTTTAAGCTGAATAATTGTGAGTATTTGTCTCATTATTGATAATAAAGAAATAAAAAAATAATTAGAGATAAACATATACACCTAACATTATTTTAATATTTTATCAGTTTACTTGAAATTTATATTATTACACTATTTTAAATAAGGTATAGTGTAGTCTTCGTCCTTTATTAGCTTCTACGACAACGAAGAAAAGAAATATTATGAGAGCTAGAAAAACTATTGTGTTATGTTCACATGTGAGTTTAAAGACTCACATCAAAAGAGTATTGATTATAAGGAGTGTTTATATACACATCGGATCTTATACTTCATAAGTTAGTCTATTGGGTCAAAAATGAGCTCCAATGTGCATGTGAACTTTCCTTGGGTGTTTCTCTTATGTAAAGCTCATATCTCCCCAACAGTGGTATCAGGGGCTTGAGTCAGTCCGATGTGATTCCTAACACATTGTGTCGGTGTACTGATAAAAAAATATTAGTATATCAATACATTTTTTTTGAAATGAAAATGATTTCATTCAAATAAACAAGGCAGGTGAGACAATCCTCGCACTCATATACCAAGTGTACATAGTAACCTACATATTGAAACATGACGATAAGTATAATGCAAGTCACGACCTTCACCACAGAGGCTGGAGAGATTTCGTGATTCAATTTAGAACACTTGATGCAAGCTTCATCGGTCAGACCCGCATACCAACCATAAAGCGAAAACTCTGCAATAGCATGACTACAAACAAACACATACAAATTAAATATAAATAGAGATACACTCGACTGCAAACTCATATAAGATGTCCAAACTCATGTGAACCCGTCGGTTCTAAGACACGCGTTGTCTCAGTGTGCGACACGTGACAGAGTACATCATGTTCTACAATATTACATTACATGTTCACAGTTTTAACATTTTTTTGATTTGCAGTTGATTTTACCTCAATATAAGTATATAGTCTCCTCTAAATATTAACTGAATTTCAAACTCAAGTCTTGAGTCCAAAGAAGCAAGTAGTTCTCAAATTATTGTGTGGCACTCAGTTGGTAACATATTAATACATTTGATTGTGACTTATTTATTTATGTAATTATTTATAGATGATTGAGTGACATAATATAAAGTTGGAGTGTGATATTCTTTGCCAAGTGTTCAAAACATAATTGAGTATTGATATGGTCCAACCAAAGTCTATTCAAACTCCATAGATTTTGATAAAAGCTTGACAGTAACTATACTCAAACCGACTTTATAACTAAAAATAAATGTTGTGATTTAAAATAGAAGGGAGGCCACGTGTCTGAAGTAAGTGAGAGTCGTGAGGGCATATCGGTAAAGTCCAAATAATTGGTGGAGCCCAACGACCACATGATTTATGCAAATTGGAATCTGACAAAAATCAACGTCAGAGAGAACGAGTCAACACTGCACCCGCGTGGCGATCACCTGCTTCCCGCCCCAATTTATACGCCTCCATCACTCATTAATTACTCTCATAAATTATCCTACTCTGTCTCTGCTACACCACTAATTACTGTCACTGTGTTTATTTTCTTGATTCTGTGTGCAATGATTGGTTTAACAGGAGGGAAATTATTTTAAAATACTTACCCAATTAAATATTTTATCCAAGTGTTAGATTCCATTTTAATAATAAATAAATGTTATGAATTTAGTTGAGTTGAGACATGTGATACAAGTTTACTTTCAAGATTATTCTAAGTTCACGTTTAATCCCATGCCAAGGATGTTGCAGTTTAATTCATTCAAAATGTTAGTTTGGTTCTATTTTAGACATGTTCGTGTGTATATATATATATATATATATATATATATATATATATATATATATATATATAAACCTTTATAAATATAATTCATGTGAATAAAGATTATCATATAGTGGTCCATCTGGA